>CM060902.1:1141901318-1143395068 GCA_030737815.1 Allium fistulosum
AGGTGAAACCCGAGCTCGGGGACAGGCCATGACACCGATATTAATAGGGTTGACACACGACAATCCTACATTAAACTCCATATTCCCAGAGTGCGAAGTGGAGTATAAACATTCAACTCCGTATTCCCAGAGTGCGAAGCGGAGTATAAACATTAAACTCCGCATTCCCAGAATGCGAAGCGGAGTATAAACATTCAACTCCATATTCCAAGAGTGCGAAATGGAGTATAAACATTCGACTCCACATTCCCAGAGTGCGAAGCGGAGTATAAACAGTCAACTCCATATTCCCAGAGTGCGAAATGGAGTATAAACATTCGACTCCGCATTCCCAGAGTGCAAAGCGGAGTATAAACAGTCAACTCCATATTCCCAGAGTGCGAAATGGAGTATAAACATTCGACTCCGCATTCCCAGAGTGCGAAGCGGAGTATAAACAGTCAACTCCATATTCCCAGAGTGCGAAATGGAGTATAAACATTCAACTCCGTATTCCCAGAGTGCGAAGCGGAGTATAAACATTAAACTCCATATTCCCAGAATGCGAAGCGGAGTATAAACATTCAACTCCATATTCCCAGAGTGCGGAATGGAGTATAAACATTCGACTCCGCATTCCCAGAGTGTGAAGCGGAGTATAAACAGTCAACTCCATATTCCCAGAGTGCGAAATGGAGTATAAACATTCGACTCCGCATTCCCAGAGTGCGAAATGGAGTATAAACATTCAACTCCATATTCCCAGAGTGCGAAATGGAGTATAAACATTCAACTCCGCATTCCCAGAGTGCGAAGCGGAGTATAAACAATCAACTCCATGTTCCCAGAGTGCGAACAACCGCTTATGAGATGACGCATATCCCCGGAGTGTGGATGGAACAATTCATAAGAGGACGAGCGTAGTTCGACCACTCAGTCCTCGCTTGGTGTCATCACAAACTGATCATCACAACTTGACCCCGGGACTGGGGGCAGAGGCGAATGTTAGTCATTACCCGAAACTATGCGATGCTCAGCTCTGATACGATCCCCTATCACAACTCAAGTCCGAAATTTCCGCACTTAACAAGTAAAATGAGCTATTCTTGAAGCAATCAGGTAATGCAAGTACACTGGACCAAAGTCCGAACACTGCAATATTCAAGCATAGAAAGGAACACAAGCTGAAGCTAGAAAACAAAATTTTATTCCAATTAACTCAAGAACAATGGTTCATACATGAGTTCTTTCCAAAATATTCCTACTAGCAGGGGCCGAACCTGCATCTAAACACGGCCTACAAAAGGGAAGAAGCAGAAAAAATAACAAAAGTCCCTAACTGCCTATAAAAAGAATGTCTAATCCTTCTGTTTCCTCAGCTTCTTCTTCCTCGAGGAGCTACTGGAGGCACCAGTACCCTTTCGCTTGGAGCCTTTCTCCTTAGGCAAGCTCCCTTCGGGTAAGGGCATAATATCAACATCCTCGTCTGAGCTGGACTCTATAGGGATACTTCCCGAAGGAGGAGTGGGAGGAACAGACTCCGCAGCTGGGGGAGGGGCTGGCGCATTAACATTAGTAAGTGTGCCCCCAGGAGATACAGTCATAAGAGGAGTAGGGCACTGTGTTGCTGATCCGCCATCTACTTCATCGCCGTGCGCCGCGGCCGCCATCTCGGCATTAATTTCGGCCAACATCGCCGCTTCCCGCCGTGCCCTGGCCTCACTAGGGGCCGTAGTAGTCTGAGACGAGGTGTCAGAAGTAGCCGTGAATCCACCCAAGCCGAATGGCAAGTCCGCAAAAGGATCACTTTGACGGCCAAGGAGTTCGTTTATCATCTGCTCGTCGAAAGAAAGTGAGCTCCCCTGCGTCGCTCCAACTGGTGCCAGTGCCGCGACGGAGGTCGCCTCAGAGATGATGGCTCCTGGTGCTTGACCTGATTCTTGGATGGTAAGAGGCGCGGCTGGTACAACCCCTGTCACTGATCAAAGGAAAAGGCATGTCATTAGCAACATTTCAACACGGGTTCTTCAATCCAAATATACTAGAAGTTAGTTCAAAGTACCTTCCTCGGTTCGGCTCGAGGTCGTCTGAACTACTTCAGAAGGATGTTCCTTAATAGGAGATAAATGCGGTTGATCTGGGTCATACGCCGGGATAGGCTGGGAGTAGATCATCGGAGTTGGCTCAGACTGAGATGACACGACTATCTCAGAACTCGTAACATGGTGTTCTGCACCAGAGCTCTCTCCGACTTCCTGGATCTGGGCACCAAGCCTCACCTTGTCATGGGAAATCATGGAGTCATGAAGAACCTTCTTTTCGTCATCATTAAGGATGCGGTTCTCCAGCTCGAACTCATCAACGGCTTCATCAGGGTGCCCAGATCTCTCCTCATCAACCAATAAGTTCCAGGCGTGATAGAGATGTGTAGGGTAATCGTCAAGCCATGTCAAGTCTCGGAGCCTTAGCACGTTGGCGTTATAAGTGACGAGTAGCTCCTCCACCTCGGCCTCAATCCTGGCCTCCGCCTGCCGTACCTTCTCGTCAACCCCAGCCTCGGCTTCATGGGCTTGTTGTATAGCCGCTTCCTTCTCCTTTCGGAGTGTCACTGCCTGGTCACAGGCTTCCTGCGCAGAGACATTAGCTGCATCTTTTTCCTTCGCCATCTCTGAAAACTTTGATTTCAGCTCATTAAGCTCCTTCAGAGCGGCATCCCTCTCGGCGGTAATGGAAGTGTTCCTGTGACCCATGTCCTCGATGGCAGTATAGTGCTCTTGCTTCATCCTGGCCATGACAGCGTTCACTTCATCAACTTTCTTTAAAGCCTCCATTTCAGACTTACGGGAAGACTCAGCCTCCGAGTTGAGCGCTTTTATGATTTGGTCGTTGCGACCCAGCTCCTTCTCGAGCTTCTCGATGGTGACGCCCCGCTCGAATGCCACTTTAGACGCCTTCCTCGCGGCCCGTCCCCACTCCCTATACTGGAAAAAGATGTCCGCAACATAATCATGGATAGTGGTTTCCGCGGTTGGCGGGATTCTCTTCAGGTGCGGAGGGAAGACATACCCATCAAAGCAGATGTCGGGAAATTCCTTCCTCATCTGTGCCAGTTTAAGCGCTCCTTCGCTAGACGCCTCGGTCGGGACCGGTACAGTAGCCGAAGAGGTGGCTATTTCAGTCCTGCGCGGAGGATCGGACCTCAAAGCTTGAGAAGGCGGCCTAGGCCGTGAAGTCTCGGGAGGACAAGTAACCGCGGCCGTAGGAGGTGCAGAGGTCCTGGGGGGAGGAGAGCGAGATCGGGATCGGCGAACGTATCCTCTATCTCTGTCAGACTTCTCCTGACCTGAATGTCCTGAGTCGTAATCCCTCTCCCCCTCTCTCCTTCGTGGCTCGCGATAACGGCGCTTATTGCGCAAACTGCCAAGCACAGAACCTTGCCCAGACATCGTACCTGAAAAGAAAACCACAAAGAATCAGTAACCGTTCGCGGTGTGCTGTTTATGGTTAGGAAAGTGTGTTGTGCCGTGAAGAGTGTGTGAATGTGTAACCCCCCGGACCAACCAGAAGTGTCAATCGCACTGGCAAGCTCAGACTCGCTAACATCGACGATATGTCGCGGTCCACCCGACCCAACATCGTGTTGCTCCGGCTCGATGTCCGGGATTGGAGGGTCAGCAGGCCCTTCGAATTGATCTCCAGCTTGCGGGGAGGACGCCTCCGTAATCTTAACTCCTGGCGAAGGACGGTGCAAAACCACAGACTTCCGCCTCCCGGACTTAGGCTGTTTTGAAGCCACTGCTTTGCCTTTCCTCTTTGCGTCAGACTACGGAGTTGTATTAGCAGGCCCGACCAACGGATCCTCATCGGTATGAGTTTTCTCGGAATCGGGTTCCTCGATTATCACAACCCTGGGCTTCATCCGCTTGACCTTTTTCCTGGAGATGGTCTTTAATGCACCATCGAGTCTTATGCTCTGCCTCCGGCCGATCAGCCCAAGGACTCTGAGATTCCGATCTGTCAATAACAGTTCAATATTCCTTTCTTCGCTAGGGATCTCTTGGAGGACCCGAACTATCTCTTTATAGTAGCCACCCTCAGGCCGTTGGATGATAGCTGAAAGAAAAAGAGAAGAAGACGTAAGTTTAATTTCACTCCGAAAATTGCCCTGTCAATTACTTGGGAAAAAAGACGATACTCACGTCTGAACAGCCATCTTCTGGCAAACCCCGGAGGACATCGGACATAGAACCACTCCGACTTAAAGTAGCTTAGCCTAGTCCACGACCCCGCGACAACTTGGCAGTTCCTTACAGACTCCAAGAACGTATAAGATGGGCTGTCAGTCCGACTCTTGAAATTAAACAAGTATCTTATGTCGGTCATACGGGGAGGACGATGGAGGTACTCCATGAATACAATGAACAAGCTGTTGAGTGAGGCATATCCGTTTGGATGCAATTGAGACGGAGCGATGTCCAGATAAGCCAACACTTCTCTTATATAGTCGTTGAATGGAGGAAGTGTGCCGGATGCGCACGCATGCCGGTTAAAAGCAGTATACCCCTCCGGGGGATTATGTGGCCTATCATTCGGTCCAGGCAACAATACCTCATCCAAAGATAGACCATGCCTTAAGCATATTCTCCCTAGCATGTCTTCAGAGATATTGGATGGGACGGAATCAGGTGGACTATTAATGAAGGACGCATCGGGCAACTCGTCCGAAGCTGGACCAATAGCTTCGGTCTCGATGGCCGGAATCTCAATTCTGGGAAGGACAGGGTTCTGAGTTTCTTGCTGCTGCGAACTTGACGGTTCCATCACTAGCTAACTCACGAGAAACCATCATTAGATGACAAAAAGCTCGTGCATTCCCCAGTGTAAAGTGCATGAATGTGTTGTGTAGTGCGAGTGTTGTGCGTGACATGAGCAAATTCTGCAGAGTTAAAGAAAATGTGCAAGCGACGAGATTCTGGAAGTCAGACAAACATGACCGTCATCGCTGACCGTCATGACTGCGCCATCCAGATGATAACGATCGATTCAAGATTAAAGAGTTCGTTGTATTTTTCTGTTAAATGGCAGTTCCATCGACGAGCTCCGAAAGTCAGTCAAATATGCAGTTCTGTGACAAAGTTCTATTGTGCAAGGCAGAAGCTCGTCGGAGTCAAGTATTTGGATATTAAAAGTTTCTTTAAGTCCGTCCAAATTTAGGTTGGAATCGATCGTTGCATTTCATTTCGTATCGAGTCATGAAGATCATGCATCGCAACCCGGCTGTGTTCGAATCGATACATTCGTATCGATCGTCTTAGAATGGAAGATGTGTTCGTGTCGATCGCACTGGAATGAAGGTACTTCGTATCGATCGAGTTCGACTCAATACATTCGTATCGGTCAGGCAGGGGTGAGAGCGCTTCGTATCAATCAGGTTCGAATCGATACGAGTCGTGTCGATCGGAGGCAGATCAATTCGAACCGATCGAATTCGCCAATTTCGCATCGATCTGAAAACAATGGCTTCGCAACAATTGCCGCTCTCATCTCCCTACCGATACGAACGTATGCTGACTGGATCGATTCGAATATTCCAATTTCAGATCGACACGAGACGAAGATAGGGTGATTTCCTCCATATCTTCTTCTTCCCCAAGGGATCTCAAAACCATGGCCACGAGTCATTCCCCAATATCGTTTTCTCTCGTCCAGATCTGAAAATTCGTGAAGACTGGACGAAAAAGCAGGAAAGATGAATGCGCAGACTCGTGATTCGACGTTATTAACATGACTCTATCCATTCATTACCTGATTTCAGCGATTTTGAAACAAAGAAACGAAGGTTTGCTTCGACTCGAAAACTAACACTTGTCTCTCAGTTTATCGATACGAAAGTAAAAGAGGGAATGGAGAACAATAGTAAAAAGTAAAAGTGAAAAAATGGGCTAAGTCCCAGGTATTTATATGAAGTCTAGGGTAGAACCGAGTCGATTCGACTCCCAGTCAGCCTGACCGGTCGCAACCGGTCTAACAACGCGTCGAAGCGAAGGCCCGTTTCGAACCCGCCGAACCTCCTCGATTCGAGATGCGCAGAGAAGCCACCTGGAGGCGATGGACCCCATCGATTCGAAGCATTTGTTTGATGACCCATCAATCCACAACGAGGCAGGCTTACCGATACGATCAGATAATTCGTATCTATTAAAATACATCGGTACAAATAGTCATTTCGTATCCATCAAGTCTAACCGCACCGATACGAAGAAGAGCTTCCCAACTTTTGGCATCAACTCAATAGAGGATCGACACAAGAGGTTGGCTAAAGGTGATCAAGAGGCATCGTTTCAGCATAAAGTTTCGTACTAATTTGAAAGAATCATTGCAAAATTCAACAACGACCTAAGACCAACGATGAGATGCAAGTTTGCGACTTTTCTCAAAGCACGTCATGTTTTCACAAGACGTACTTTGAGGGGCAAATGTTATCCCGCCTTTTGGCAAGGCCAGGACACCAAGGAATCAGCTAGAAAACAGTAGAGAGAAGAGGGCTGACACTTCTAAGTTCCAAGCCAATCCAGGTTCACACACCCAAGATATGAATGATTCAAATTGAAGGGAAAAACGATGGTTTCGTATCCATCACTCTAGATGACTTCGTATCCATCACTCTTGACGATTTCGTATCCATCACTCTAAGCCCTAGTTCGAATCGATCAAGGTTCGTACCAATCAGCTCTGGATCCATCGAGGTGCCCAGGTTCGACTCGACTTCCTTCGTATCCATCGAGCTCGTATCGATGGACTTCGTACACACCAGCAATTGAAGCACTTCGTATCCTTCAGCCAACGTCTGCTTCGTATCCATCGAGCTCGTATCGATGGACTTCGTACACACCAGCAATTGAAGCACTTCGTATCCTTCAGCCAACGTCTGCTTCGTATCCATCATTCAGTGCTTGCTTCGTTTCCATCAGTCAGTGTTTACTTCGCAACCATCGGACCAGTGCTCCTCGTATCCATCAGAGGACCTTACTTCGAATCCATGCCTAATGACTTGTTCGTATCCAACGAGTCAACTGACCAGGGATGACGTGTCTTCCATCAAAGTAAAACAAGGCAAGATATGTGGAGTCGAAACAGTCAATGCGGCACAAAGACCGGATCGAGACGAAGCACGCGCGCCACCTCACTTCAAGAGCACGTGCAGCCAGCGAGGCGAACGGATGGAGTCGAATTCATGGATACGAACCAGACAGGCTATGAGGAATTCCAGTTCGTATCGACCATATCTCGTAATCCACTGACCCAAATCCAGTAAAATTTTCAGAGAAGCTTGCATGCATGCTGAGGGATGTCCACGCCAAATTCCAGCTCGATTGGAGCATTTTCTGATCGATACGAAGTCGTTTCGAATCGATCCCAGATGGAGTTGAAATTTGGTGGGACCGGGCGCGTGGACCCACTCACGTGCCTGAAAGAATCTCCCGAAGTTTGGGCGCGATCTCAGCCTCCTACGCCTATAAATAGCCCCCTGAAGCCTACAGAAAAAGGATCTTTTTTCTCTGAAGCGTCGAGACTCTGCCGGATTGAGACTTGCATCCTACTTTTGCTGTCAATTTCGAATTCTAAACTATAATCCGCTGTTCATTGCTGTAAACGCTTGTAATCATTGAAAGAGAATCAATAAAATCATCAAAACTTCATAGTGGACGTAGGCTATACGCCGAACCACTCTAAACTGCTTGTCTGTGCATTTTACATTCCTGTTTGTTGGAGTTTTTGTTAGATAATCTCTGTTTTACATTTATAATCTTCATTTTATCTCTTCAAACAACTCCCGAAGAGTGTTGTGCCCATTTTTGGTACAAACACTTTGGTGCTTTCACTGAGAAAACCAGCTTTTTCTCCTGCTCATTGGATCTGCCGTCGATACCGGATTGCACAAATCCAAGAGGAAGATCCAGATATCCAGTCCGGAATCCTTCCATTCTATTTAGATTTGCTCAAAATCTAGGAAAGGACTCCACCACCGAGAATGGTCAGCACAAGAACTGGCGCTACCGCTGTAGAGCAAGAAGGCAGAGATAGGCAGAATCCCACACAGCCGCCTTCTTCCAATCAAGACAATGCCACTCATTCAGACTCAACAGGGCTAGTCACCCGACAGGAGTTTCAAGTATTGCTCCAGGAGCTGACCCAAAGCCGTCAGCAGTTGGCAGAACAGTTACGCGCCAATATCGAGCTGACCAATCAGCTAAACCGCCGGGGGCACAGAAGGTCCAGGAGAGATGATGTCTCCAGAGCGTCTACCGAAAGCTCAGCTTCATCTGATTATCACCACCGAACTACCCGTCCTCGACTAGAGGGGAGTCGCGCTCAAGCTGCTGAATATTAGCCCGCCTTAACTGTTGGGCAACTGAGGGTAGGACCGTCGACAAGTTTCCAAACCCCGTCGATTCAAGATGCTGACCTTGCCGGTGTATGAAGGAAATTCGGATCTTAACCAGCATATCCTGAAATATGAATGGCTCATGAACGCCGCTCGAGCTGACGAAGCAGTTAAGTGTAGAAGCTTCCCTATCTCCTTGGGAGGCATTGCGACTATGTGGTTGTAACGACCCAATATTTTGGACCATTCGCATCCATTATAAGTGTATAGGTAGACACTCATGCCGGAGTTGAATTGCTCAAAATACCGCGTTGTTAATTTAAATTTGGCAAAACTGAACATATAAAATAAAAAATCTCAGATCACAGACACAGAGTAATAAGTGCAGCGGAAATAAAGAGATAGTAGTTCATGAAGCTACTATATAAATGTATAAGTTACATCAGAGTTTACAACAGAAGAGTAACACGATACATCAGATACAAATCAGAATACATCACTGGAATCATCGAATACTGAAAACAGAATAGATGGCTGGATCTTCAAGAAAAGCTCCAACTCCAAAGGTGAGTCTCGAATACTGGTACACTCAGTCTGACCCGAGCGTAAAGCAAAAACACAAGACACTCGAGTCAGGATTAACATTCTTATATTAATAAATCCAACTCAAGTGAAATAGCAATTGAAATACAAGTAACTCAAAGGATGTTTGGAATAACCATCTTTTAAGGATCCGTTAAACTATCTACTATGTAGTAATGTACGCTAAGTAGATAATGTCTATCAGTAATATAAAAGATATCAAAATAGTGTTAAGTCATGGCCCATTCCACCCTTAACACATTTTTATTCCCAAAATCATATACAAGACCGTAGTTTCCCCAAAACCGGAAGTCACCAGAGGGCAATCCATATACTAAAGGTACAAATCAAAATCGTAGTGGTCGCGTATAAATGGAATACAAGTATGACAAGGCACATGAGGCAATACCCAAGGTAGTGATACTACCGTTCGCCTGATCCGGACTGGTGAGAACGCAACGCCGCAGCGCCCGCAACACCGTGAAACAACACTCCCAAAATCAAGGGTGCACCAATCGACAACAAGTATAAGTAGTTCGAAGAAGTGTGTCCACTTGAGGTAGCTAATCCTCCATTGGCCCGGCACAGCTCCTGTTTTAGTCATTTCCAATTTGACACAAGTGTCAAGGCTATCCATTATCGTTCTCTTTCTTCAGTCATCACGTACATCATTCCAACCACTTCATTCTGGATCATCACTCCGCGTATAGTTATTAAAGTGGTTCGGTTCAGATAGAGAGTATATCCATTACCGATCCCGGTCTCTTTAATAACTTCGTAATTATTACACCGATTGGTCATTTAATATATTTCAAAACCAAATCAATTTCAATTCAATTAGAATTCGTAAATCAACATTTCATTTGTCTTTCGAAATCAATTTCCAAAATTTTCGTTTCAAAACTTCCAATTTCAAAATCTTATAATTCCATTTCAATCTTTATTTTAAACAATTCAAATATCAATTTAAATTCGTATATAAGATTCAATTCCGAAATCATTTAACTCAATTTAATTTAACATTCAAATCAGTTTAACTTCATTTATCGATTTTATTCAATATTCGTTAAGTAAATTTATCATTCAAATCAATTCTATTTAATTTCCAATTCATTAAATCAATTTCTTAAGTTCAACTTCATTTTATCAAAACTTACAAATTTAATTAAATTAAATTCGTCAAATCAATTCTTTCAATTACGAGTCTTACATTAATTCCAAAAATATCACATTTCATTTCTTGTTAAAGAAATTCAATTTCACTTATTTACTTTCTTAAATAATTTTCCAAAACTTAATTAATAAAGAAATTCAATTTCAATTATTTACGAAATAAAATTCACTTATTCAAAGGTTCAATTTCTCTTATCAAAGAATTCAATTCAATTTAATCATTAAATAATTCAATCTTATTTAAGTATTAAATAATTCAAAACTTAATTATTAAATAATTTCAAAGTTTAATAATTTCAAACTTAATTATAATTTCAAACTTCATTATTAAATCATTTCAAAGTTTAATAATTTCAAACTTAATTATAATTTCAAACTTAATTATTAAATCATTTCAAAGTTTAATAATTTCAAACTTAATTATAATTTCAAACTTAATTATTAAATCATTTCAAACTTAATTCAATCATTTCTCAAATTAAACAACATTCTTTCATCAATTACATCGTTAATATTGTGTTTCAGATTATTAAATATTAACATTTTTCTTTCATTAAAAATTCAAATTTCACTTCATTTCAAAACCATTTTTTTAAATAAAATCTTCGTTTTATTTTTAAATCAAATTATTGACCAATCAGGTTTTTTTTAATTTCCTATCCTAGGTCAAAGTTCAATTTGGGTATTTATCATTTCAACCCGATTCCAATTCAATTCAAAATCAAAACATAGCAAAGGGAACTTGCAGTGTGATAACTGGGATGGTGTCAAAGTAAATAAACAATCAATAACAACAATCAATATCAATCCAATAATCCATTCAAATAATCCCGAAATAACCGTATTAATTCGCATTGTTATTTGTACGAATTAATATAATTATTTCTAGAATCTACACTATCATTTCATGTAGATTAAAGATTATTACATTACGGTTTTTCACTTGTCATCTATTACAATTTCATACATCATCAATTTAACAACATACATTCAGTGGTTCAAAGTGTAATTTAAACAAATCCTACGTGTCAATAAATTCAACAGTTAAAGGGGTCATATTGTACAAATGTCAGTTAATCAAATTTAACATTTAATTATCCTATATCAAGTTCAATTTCATACTATTTATCATTTTAACATTAACAATTTAACGTCCAATATAAACATCAACAATCAATCAATTTCAGCCAAACTGTATTATCATTGCATAAATAATTAACAGATAAAGGTGTCAGATGTCACAGGTGAACTGATACAGGTAATAGCATATATAACAGTGTAATTAACTAACAGCAGTATATTTCAATTGTCGTTTCAATTGAAATCAAATTTAATAAATAAAAGAACGTTAATCGTGAGTGATTGCTCACCTTTCGAGGCTAGAGAGAACAGGCGATGACACAAATACGCATATTGATTCGGACACTGAAATATCCAAGCACGAATTCCAAACAAAGCTAGATTGGCACGAATTTGACGATCAAGCTGATATATAGGAGTTGATGAAATCAAATCAGAACTAGATCGATAACGGTAAATTGGTATAACTGTACTGATGTACAACTATATATATAAAGTCATATTTTAACTTTCAAACATATATTTACCTATAATACTCTTGACCCAATGCATGTGCTATGAAGTGTCTACTTCGAAACTAATTAAAGAGTAATACACGGTTGTGAAATGCAAGCATCTTATTGTTCTTTAATACTTGGAACAGATAGATCACCATTAAGAAACAAAATTTGATGTACCAGAACAAGGTAACGCTAAAACATTTAAAGCTCATATGCATATCATGGCAAAACGTTATTTATTACAGAATTTGTCTTCATAACAGAGTCATCAAGATATATTTTAGTATACAATAAGACACATACGAGATTATATAAATAGTTATATCAGAGTCATCACGATATATCCTTTATATTTTACATTTATAAACAGTTATACCTTTAAACTTATATTATACAGTAAACTTATTTTTATATTGTACTAAGGCAAACTTTATAATATAACATATAATACTTTAAAACATATTATATATACCCCTTCATATAGTAACAGTATAACATATATACGACACACATTATATAATAACCAAAATATTATATTACACATCTGTTTCAAAATAAAATTTCAAACTTACTATATATACATATAACACTGCCTTAATATTACTATCAGCCCACTAAAGCAAAAGCATATACAAACTTATATACACACATAATAATATATAAACAAACCTATATATAAGCTGTAACCAATGTATAATATAACCATGTTCATAATATTAGGCTAAAGTTATAAACAAAACAGAAATATTTATTTGTACTCAAAACATAACTAACAGTACATATGTATATTCATTAAAATACAAAACACTTACATATATTGTGTGCTCGCTACAACATATCAATTACTGTTTGTATATTTTATATTTCAACTTACAGGTCATATAACTAACATTTATTTGTATAACACATGATTTCTATATATAACTAGTATGCAGGCTATTTGTATAAATGAACAAATATAATATACTGTAATTAATATATACTTTAAGGCTGCAAAAGTATTAGACACTGTCAACTAACAGTATACGAGATATATATATCATATAAGCTATACATGAAAAATGTAATATATATATATATATATAATTAAATTAAATAACTCGTATGCCTTAAAACAAAATATATACACAGTAGAATTTCTGAAGTCTGAATATACATACCAAAACGAAAAACAAAGGAGGTGCTGCTCTATACAACATAAAATATGCATCTTAAAACAGAGAAACGTTCAAAGCAAAAACAAAGAGGACCAAAGAAACTCGACCTGGGCTAAGTGCTAGGTGATGTGGATTTGAGAGGGAGAACCGAGTGCTGGTGGGGCAAAGCGGCGGCTAGGCGAGGGTGCATGCGGAGAGGGGCATGAGGGTTTGCTATCGGAGCTGCTATGGGTGGGAACTGCGGCAGGTGGTGAGTAACTGAGGCGGAGAGGGTGGGTTTCACGGCAAGTCTTGGAGGGGTGAGGGAGTTCGGTGGGGCGATTGTGGCAGTGGTCACGGTGATGGATGGGACAGTGGAGGCTTTGGGTGGTGGTGAGGAGGGAGGGCGAAGCTTGCTCTTGGGTGTGGTGGAAGGCCTGGTCGGTGGGAAAGCAGTTGGGACCCTTTAGACAAGACGAAGGTAGAGGCGCATGACTTGAGGATGAAAGGGAAGGTGTGTTTATCGGGTGGGATGCCTGATAAGAGCATTTGGAGGTAGAGGAGGATGGAGTAGGTGTATTGTTTGGAGTGGGCATGGGTGCGGATGAGGGAGTTGAAGTGGAAAGAAGTGGGGACTTGGATTCAGAAACTTAATACTTACATTTTTCAAAGTAACAAAGAACTAAATGCAAAGCAAAATGAATTGAACCGGTGGAAACAAGCGGTCATGCACGAATTTTGTGATAATAAATGTGAATGGCGGTTTGTTGGGAGATTAAAAAGTTAATCATCCATTGGAATTTTACACGGTTGTTACCCAAGAGGCAGTAGAATTCAGAAGTTCAATGGTATCGATACAAATGATGATTTCGCAGTTTCCGTGGCGAACCGGACTCCAAAGTACAAAAGTGAATATACCGCAGAGATCAGCACGATGAAACGATCAAAACGGTATACAAGTATTGATGGTACGATCGAATTATAAAAATTCGAATTTTTCTACTGGCGGAAAATGCAAGAAAAATACTGAAAAATAAGATCGACGTAGCCAAAGATGTCCGAATTTGGAAAAACGATGAACTAACATCTTGCTCAGAAGATGCTTTAGAATTTTTCTATGTAAAAATATTTAGGTTTCGAAAACATTTTATTTTCATTGCTTTTTAACTGATTAAATTGAAGTGAATTTACGCGCGAAATAAACTTTCATATTTTCGTACGAAAATTTACCAGTTGCTATGTTTAACTAGACGTATTCCAAATATTAAATTTTTATTTCAAAATTTTATCGTTTAAAATTTCACAAAATTTCAACTAATTACGTTATTAAAACAGTTGAAATTTACGGGTCGTTACAGTGGTTCACTCGTCTACCACCCAGATCTATTTCATGTTTTGATCAGTTGGCTACTAAGTTTGTTGAACAGTTCCATATGCATGCTACGAGACCAAAGGATGTCAATACCTTGTCCAGTTTTACTCAAGCTCCAGGAGAAACTCTTAGGCATTATCTGGAAAGATTCCAGGTTGCTTGTACTGAGGTCAGCAACCCCAATGACAACTCTATTCCGATAGCATTGACAGGGATCGATCTTGATTCCAAATTTGGTGATTGGTTAGCTGGGAAACCCCTCACTTCGTTGGATCGTTTCTATGCTAAGGAAGCCCAATTTTTTAGGAGAGAAGATGCTAGATGATTTAGGAAGCAGGATGTTGCGAGGCCCAGTGGTGAAGGCATTCAGAGCAGTGTTGAAGTAAAGCAGACCGTTGAGAATTCTGGTAAAGTACAGTTGAACATACAGAACAAGCAAGGTTAACAGAAGGGTAATGAAGGTCAGGGAAAGAAGAGAGACCCACATCACGGGAAACCCAGAGCTCCTGTGTTCGACCGATATACTCCCTTAAACACGTTGTTGGAAAAAAAATTTCTTCAGACTTGTAATACCGGACAGTATAAGAAGCCAGCTACGAAACCGTCATCTGAGAAATAAATTCAGACCGGGAAGTTCTGTAGGTTCCATGATTGTTACGACCATAACACTAATGAGTGCCGTTATTTGCAAGATGTCATCGAGAGATTGATTAGAGAAAGAAAGTTAGAACAGTTCGTCCGAGCTCCGTAGGATGGAGGTGCGGGTCCGTCTAATCCAAATCAAGGTCAAGGTCAAGGCCAAGCTAGACCTGAAGAACCCGTGCGTACTGGCGGGAGGTTGGTAATTAATACAGTAAGTGGTGGTCCTCATCCGGTTGATCGGAGCTGGAAGAAAATGGAGTCATATGCCAGTTCGATTAGGCATGTGGACTTCGAATGTTGTAGTAATACTGATGATGGGGCCCCAGCAAAACAACAAAGGATGATGACAGACGACATCCTTTTCAGAAATCATGATGCTGACAGAGTCGAGGCCCCCACTATCGATCCGTTGGTTATTTAAACCTAAATAGGTCCTGCTTGGATGAAGAGGATCTTAGTCGACAGCGGAAGTTATGTCAATATACTTTTCAAGCGCGCTTATGACCAAATGAGGATGGAAGCGAAAGATTTGATGCAGTGTCAGTCACGTATACATAGCTTTAATGGAAGTGCAACCATACCAGCTGGGATGGTAGAGTTACCTATTGAGTTGGGTATTGGAGATCGCCGGAGAGTTCGGATGTTGCAGTTTGTTGTGTTGGACATACATTCCCCTTATAATGCTTTTTTTGGCCGACCGGCCCTCGCAGATTTCAGGGCAGTGATTGCCTCTTGGTGTTTGACTCTGAAGTTCCCCACTGATAATGGGGTCGGGGTAGTACATGGTGATCAGGCGGCTGGACGCGCCTGTTATGTTGCAGAGCTGCGGGATGTGCAACAGAAGGAGAAAGGAAAGGGCATAGAGGAATCTCTTAAAGGCAATGCACGATCGGTATATCTGGCCTTAGTTTATCTGAGTTAGGTGTGTATATAAAATTATTTTACTAATAACGCCTACAGTCAATAAGTGTTCACACTCGTGTGTTCAATCGCCATGCTTTGTATTCCCCTCACATCAGTCCGCAAGGCAGTGCATGGGTAATATATCTGGCCTCAGTTTATCTGAGTTAGGCATATGTAAATATTGTTAATATCAATAAAATTTTCAAAAGAAAAAAATGGAGAGAGTAAGCAAATGAAATCCAAGCACTATTTTAACTTATTTGATTTGACTTGTTATTGAAAAGAAATGAAAATACCACTTTGATAAACTTTGTTAATCAACTAAGGATCCATTTCATAGTTACACTTTTTTATCAACCGAAACAACGAGTTAAACTATAGTCTATTTGTTATGATAACTTAATTTTTGTTGGAAATATTTACGAGTAAAATGACTTAAATTTTCAAGATAATAACCAAAACCTATATTTAACTTATTTTTGTCAATTTAAAAATAAATCCTTCATTGTATATATTTTCAAAAGCTCGCATTCATCTCCTTGTAAATAAATCTTGCATTGTGTAAATATTTTCATCCTGCATTTGGATTTTGTGGGTAGTATCCGCTGAAAACCCTCACGAGACAACACTCGTCCTACTGGGGACACCCAGAGGTTTAACGGCTTATTGCATACGCTCAATGCAATCGTGCTCCCTACGAAAATGGATTTATCTTAGTTTTTCCTTTATTCGAGGACGAGTAAAAAGATAAGTGTGGGGGTATTTGATGTGCACATAAATGTGCATATTTTTTACCACCATATTTAATCTATTTACATTAAATAAATGATCATATTAGGAATTTTAACTTGTTTAAACCAAAATTCAAATTTTTTGAAATTGTCACATATTCGTCTTCATATAGGGGCAAAATGGTCATTTTTGTGCATTTATTAAATTGTGAAAATTTACTTGGAATTTTCTATGTTGTTTTGTAGGAAATTTGGTGAATTTTACAAGTGGTTACATGATGATATATGCATGCACAAGAGTGAAGAGAACAAATGAAGATGGAAATAATTCAAAGTGAAGATAATGGAGGACCCCACCTACCTTAATGTACAAATTAGAGGCTAATGCACATGCTCATGGAATTAATGGCTTCATGTACACTTAAATGATGATTATTTGAAGCTAATGATTACTTGTCCTCCACACTTCCTAGGAGGGTATTTTGGGCATTCCCCAAAAATATAAATTAGGGTTTAACACATGTATAAAATCCCCTTATGTTTCATGTAACCCTCTCCTCTTGCTTAGTCTCTCTTTAGTTTAGTTTAGTCTCAAAAATAAACAAACTCTTCTCTTTCTCTTTTCATGGCTACTTAGCCATTTTTATTTTCATGTAATTTTCTTTTCTTTTTTTTATGCAATTTAATATATGATCTTTTCCCTTTCTTGTTTATTTCCTTTCATGGTGTAGTGTAGATTTACTTTCATGCAAGTAGAATAGTTCTAATTCTTGTTCATTTGCTCTCTTTTTCCTCTTGTTAGTTTCATGTTGCTTTCTACATTTGTTCATATGATAACAAATATGAGAGGCTAATCCCTACAATTTAGGGGTAATGAAGCTCTCTAATATGTAGATGCAACATTTTGATGTTTATGCTCTCTTTTTGTGCTTAATGAATCATTTGAAGTGGTTTAACTTGTTGTTTTTGATGTGAATTTGATAGCCTATATTGTTGACACCAAATAGGCTATGCTTAAACAATCACAAACAATGATTACCTCTTCATCTACATATGATGATGGTAATAAAGTGATTGTTGAAATTAAAATTTGATGGCCTATATTTCTAAACAATAGTTAATAGGCCATGCTTAAAATAGATTTTGCTTTCAACTTTGTTGTCATATTTCATGAGAGTTAAATGTGTATTAGCGGTTGTGTTATAGTTTGATGGTTTATATTGTGCTAATTAATAGCACAAATATAACATACTTATGATAAGCACATCAACTAATTACAATAATGACAAGAAAAGAGAGATCATAACTTCATTTTGTTGATTTATGTGATCTAGAGAGTGAAAATTGCCTCTAAATTGCCTTCACACTCTCATATTTTTATCAATTTTCTTTTGCTAGTTTTCTACAGTTTTAGCTAATCACATTTTCAACTTTGGTTAATTTGATTGAATAGAATTTTAAAATCATCAATTCCCTGCGGATCGACCCGTATTCGCCACATACTACAAGTGTATGCCGTGTGCTTGCAGTTATTTTTAATTTAAATTCGTTCGACGGTTTTCTAAACCGATAGAATTGCCGTCGACGAACAAGTTTTTGGCACCGTTGTTGGGGAATTCATTTGATTTTGATTTTCTATTCTTCAGATTATTTTTCTTTGTTTGATTTTTGTGTGTGTCTGCGATTTAAGAAAAACAAAAAAAAATTGTGTTTGTTTGTTGTGTGTCTTTGTTCTTGTGCATTTTTCGTTTACAATTAGCATTTGCATCTCTAGTTTCTATATAAAAAAAACACAGTCTCATTTCAAAAACAGAAAAAAAAAATTATTTATTCAATTTACATTGATTTCCATTTTCTTCATACAGTGTTTTCCAGTGCCTCTGTTCTTCTGTTCATTTTTCTTCTGTTCAGTGCACTGCTTCAATACATTTCAATATCAAAGTATCACATTCATACATTGCAACTATCTCCGACCATTCCATATCACAGTAAAACCCATACATTTCACTTCTCTGTGCAAACCACCCAATTTCCCTCAAAACAACTGCTACTACTTCACATTTCAACAACAATTCCACCACTTATCACTGCTGCTACTGACTTGCTCTCTACCATCACAGTGCAACACTCCTCTTTCTGCCTTCAACTCCTGTAGTTCAACCAAAACAATATCTTCCTTCAAACTGTGCTTCCTGTTGCACATCCATATCTCCTGCAAACCCATACCACATTTCTGCTATCAACTGTGTCACTACACCAAATACTGAGATTTGCAACTAACCATCCGCGCATTTGGAAACGGTTATTAACCATTGCCATTTAGCAACGGTTAATAACCGTCTTGGTTCAGTTAGCAACGGTTTTTTTTTGTTGCTAATTGGGAACGGTTATTAACCGTAGCTTCTTTGGAGACAAATGATGGCGGTGAATTTCATCCTTTCGCGTCATAATTTTTGGCGCGCTTCGTTCCAATTAGCAACGGTTTTCAACCGTGGCTAATTAGCAACGGTTATTAACCGTCCCAATCTTTTAGCCGGCCTAGTGGCAAGCCCACCAAGCCCCTAGGATGGGGCAACCAACTGAGCCGGGCAACACCCAAAATCTGTTTTACTTCACAGTTACAGCTCAATAGCAATCTCCATGTTGGCGATCTGCTCGAACCCAAAAAAACTAGGGTTTCAAAAATCAACGCTTTCTAAATAACCATCGCTGCATACTCGGCTATTCCATCAGCCATCGTCGGCTCAAGCTTGCCTCCTACGCGATATTTTCTACTACTGATTTGAAGTCCTGCTACAGTCTCTATACTGCCACTGCTAATTAAGTATGCGAATTTCTTGTTTTGAGTTGTCTAATTTTCTAAAATTGAGTCGCCCTTTTACTGCTTTAGATTTCATTAACCTTGAAAATGCCTGAAGCTAATAACTTATTAGTATTTAGTTATAAACAAGTAGTTTTCTGTAAATAATCGTTTAGGAATTGAAATTTGAAAGCTGAAGCTAAAAAACTAATAATTATTAAGGAACTGATACTTACATTGATGTACTATTTTTCCTGCAGTGTGTGTATGTCTACCCGCAAACATTTAGGCAGAACCCAATATGATTTGCCTGTACACTTAACTAGATACACTAGTTTGTAAACTTGATACATTTCGTTAAAAATTAAATACACTGTTTTGTAAACTATTTGAGACTATAAGTATTGCAGCCCACTTAATGTGGCAACTTTTGTATAAAAAGTTGGTACTTTGTTATGTTATAGTTTTATATGTGATTTTATGGTTATATATGAAAAAGAAAATAAAAAAAATTGACATGTTATATAGTAAGGGGCAAAAAAATTCACATTGGGCTTGGTCAACCAATTCTTTGGGCCGCCCTTGCTTTTAGGATTGATGTTTCATTAAGTTTTTAGGGATTGATTATAGTCAATATCTACAACTCTTTAACAGTTTGCCAAAGTAGAGATGCACCTTCTAATCTGAACCATCAGAATACATATTTGATGTTTTAAGTGTACAGTGTTAGAGAACCAAGAAACAATTGGTTATGCAAGGGATGATCTTTTTACATTTATATATGATTTGTTTTACAAATTGTAATGTACTGTACTGTACTGCATGCTAGTTAGACATAGTTGCTTATAGTGACTGCTAGGGTATAAGTTGATGCAATGAATTTTGTTTTACTAAATATGAGACCATATTTAGTAAGTGGATAAAATTGTTGTTAATGGCGCAAACCAAGTATCAGGAGAGGGGTAATGCATAGACATTACTCTGGTGCTACAAAATGGCGCCATTGTAATGGCAAATTTTTTTGGAAACAGTTTGATGCTAATGTTAAATTTCAAGTGAAATCAAAAGAATATTCATCTGTTTAGTTAATATCAGAGTTGAACTTGGTGGAAAGCCATAAGATATTGTTACCCATGATTTATTATTAGCTCTTGTTATTTTCTTTCAGTATGTCTTTTAGTATAGACAGACAATGGATGAATCAATCTAATCGAAGAAATACAGAATATGTGGAAGGTGTGAGAAATTTCGTTAAATTTGTTGCTGAAAACGGTGGCAATAAGGAAAAGTATTCGTGCCCTTGCACGCGGTGCAAAAATGAAGATACATTCAAATTAAATGACATTCATTTTCATTTGCTTAGATATGGTATTGTTCAATCATATACCGTGTGGTGTTTTCACGGGGAAAGAATACCGGAGAAGCCAAAACAACAACCGGTTAGTCATGCCACAAATACTGATGAGTTCGAACATATTAGGATGGAGGATTTGATCAATGATGCAGATAGATTCCATCATTTTCAACCTAAAAGTCAGCTGCATGATAATGCTAATATTGGTGAGCAGTTTACGGATAAATCATTTTTTGATAGTGCAACTGCAACAGAGCCATTGTATCCTTCTTGTCCAAAAGAGATTACAAAGTTGTATGCCATTGTGAAACTGAATAGCTTGAAGACCCAATACGGCTTTTCAGAAAATGGTGTGACTACAGTACTCGAATTCATAAAGGAGTTACTCCCCGAAGGTAACACGCTACCTTCAAAGTACCCCGACGTGAAAAAGATCATTAAGCAAGTTAGGATGAATTACATAACTTATGATGCATGCATTAATGACTGCATCTTATACTGGAAAGATTATGCGAACAAATTTTCATGTATAAATTGCAACGCACCAAGATACAAGACATCATTCGACGAAGAGAGAAAAGCTACCACAGTACCTCAAAAGACCTTAAGACATTTTCCTTTAATTTCTAGATTGAGAAGACTGTATACTGTACCATGGATAGCAGAAGCGATGACCTGGCTTGGTCGTGCCAAGTCCGGTACAACCGTAATGCGTCATCCGCGTGATACTTCTCAATGGAAAACTACAGATTATTTTGATTCTTCATTTGCTGCTGAACCACGAAATATCACGCTTGGAATAGCAACAGATGGTTTCTGTCCGAATGCTTCTTTAACTAACCCTTATAGCTGTTGGCCAGTAATTGTAGTACCATATAACCTTCCTCCGTCTTTGTGCATGAAAAGAGAGTTCTCAATGTTAACACTGTTGATTTCTGGGCCAAAACAACCGGGGAAGGATATTGATGTTTATTTAGAACCTTTGATAGACGAGTTAAAGCAGTTATGGGAAGGAGTCGTTACATTTGATTCATTTATGAAATCTGAGTTCATAATGAGAGCTAGAGTGTTGTAGGCAATCCATGATCATCCCGCTCTTGGGACTTTATCGGGATGTACAACTCACGGCTACTTTGCATGTCCTCTTTGTGGAGAAGAAACTACATCTGTTTATCTCCCTGAAAGTAAGAAGATTTGTTACATGGGACATCGTAGATTTCTCCCTGAAAGTAAGAAGTTTTTACCCGTTGTTAATATCTTATAATGGTGTAGTGTGTACCATGCTCATACCACTTCTCTACACATCATAACAACCACTTCTACTGCCTCATCACTACCCTTCCTCCCAGACTCATCACAGTTAATCAACAGCCCGCTGACTTCACCAGAGCAACATACTAGAAAACACATCACCACCTTCTACACAAAACAAATCAAATCATGCGTGCACACTGATACTGCATACTTGCACGAACAAACTTCCTGCTCACCAAACTTCACTGTGACTACAAGGCCTCCTTCCAAAACTTCTCACAACAAATACTGTCAAAAAAAAACTTCCAACAGCACTTCAATAAACTGTCCGACGAACTCGCCTACTTTGCGCAACCCAAGAAACAGCACTACATCCACTAACAAATACAACTGCTGCTTCAATATACTCAGCCACCAACAACCTTCATTTCATGTTCAGCATTCGCCTACTTTGCACTTTCACCTGAAACATTCCTCTGCTGCTCACCGCCCAATGAAAAAGCTTAAATACTGTTGTCCCATCATTCCCTTGTCAGCAACCATACAACCCAACCCTGCCTTACAACTTTACAGCACTAACATCATCTCATCATACAGCATTCATCACTTACCTTTGCCACAAAGCAACATATACACCAGAACCTCCCATCATCAATACTGTCATCCCACCTCATTCCACAGACCGCAAGCATTTCTATTTGCAACTCTTCCCTACCTATGCTTCTACAGCCATCTTATCACCCCTAACTTCTGTAAAATCCTTGATCAACACTTCTGCATATACTTCTGCATCCCTCTTGCCATAAACTATTATCACCCATATACCACCATAAAATTTCACCAAACCATCATCACACAAACATCCAAAACCTTCTGCCAGTTCACAAACAACATTCAACCTATCGACAGCCTGAAAGGCACGGCAACTCCACATATCAAAATCAAAACTTCCACTGTCTTACTAAAAAAATATACAATCGCATTCTGCTGTTGCAATCCAATTCAAATATATATATATATATATATATATATCCACTGACCTCTTGCCTCAACATAACAGCTATAGTACTGCCTTGCATCTTTGTGCACTTCAAAACTACGGTACAACATCAGCTTACACGCCACTAATCAGCTTGAACAACCACCTGCATCCCTCTGACATCATTTCAACATCATCACAAAACTTGCCATTCACCATCCGCTGAACCACAAAGTCGCACACCCATCTTCACCGGAATCTCTAGTGGACTGCACCTTCGAGTTCACATCTGTCGCCAATCGCCGAAGCTACACGAAGCGAATCACCAATTCCTCGACCATCATAGCCAATCGTGAACATCGATGACTCCAAGCCAACGGTCGAACGCTCGAAAAACCCAAAACTCGAATTTCTAGTCTCTTTTCTCTTTTGATTTCTTGTCTCTTTTAAGTTGGTGATTTCCTGGTTGTTTGATACTGGAAATAAATGATTTTGAACTCGGAAATTCATTTGGGAAATAATGATGATTTTCTTATTGTGCTAGGTTTGAGTGTTTATACTAGTCAATTGCTTATATGTTGGTTTATATTAGTTAAGTGGGTCAGGGCTGGTTTTGGGATCCTATTCAAGTTTTTTTAGTGAAGTGTATTTTGAACAGAAGTGAAAGTTTATTTAGTGAATTTTGTTCAGTGAAGTTGTTCTAAAAAAAACCAACAAGTTTCATTTTCTTTTGTTTTTTTGTTGTGTTTTATTCTAATTTGTTTTTATCTTTTCTTCCAAAAAAAAATCTCAAAGTTTTTTATTTTCATTTGTTTTGTTTTCACTTGTTTTGTTTTTAATTTGTTTTATTTTTTTTGATATAAAAAAAATTGTATATATATAGTGTTCTTAAATTTCAGGTTGTCAAAGCAGATTGGAAGAATTGCTTGCTTCACTTTGCTACCAAAAATAAATTGCTGGCTTGCATATAAAAAATTGCTACTTTCATCTCTACTTTTATTTGAATTGCATTGTTGATTGCTTGCATTTGAAAAAAAATCAAAAAAATTTATAGTAAAACTTCACTTTTACATTCTGTTTCCTTTTCAAAAAAAACTAAAAAAAAACCAAAAATTTGATCATAGTTGCATTGTTAATGCACGTTTAATTTCTGCTTTGCATTTCATTTTAGAATTTTGATTAGTAATAACGGTTATACATCGAAAACACTAAATTGTATATTGGCAAATTGTCTTCTTTGAACAATTTAATTTCTTGGTTTCTAGGCTACGGCAGAGTAATAACCATTTATAAATATTACGGTGATTCGTAAATATTATAGTGGTTGTTCCTCTGAAGGTACTTAAACCTTCGGCTGCATTGCTACGGTGATTCGTGGTGCACCGATAACTCGTGCCCGTTACCTGGCTGAGAACTATCTTGTTGATTTAAGACAAAGAGTGATTACATAACTTTGGGTTAACTTAGGATAAATCATTAAACTTTGCATTCATTTAATTGCATTAGCTCATGCATATTTAAAAGAAAAAAATTCAAAATCCAAAACTAAAAAAAATTTGTAAATATTTCTTAACTTAGTTTTTTATTATTATTATTTTTCCTTTTCCTTTGAAAATTTTCAAATCAAAATTTACGTAGTTTTTTTTTAGGAAATCAAAAATCCAAAAAAAATATAAAACCTTTTCAAAAACAAAAAAAAATTGAAAAACCAAAAATCAATTTCCCTTTTGAAAAATAAATTTTATTTGTAAATATTTTTCCTTTATAAAAAAAACCAAAAAACATTCTTGAAAATGTCTGAATTTCCATATTCACTTGAATTTTACAATAGTTGTGAAAATCAATATAATCCATATGATTTCACTCCAAATTCGTATGGATATTTTAACAACAACTATTGTTTAAATGATTCAAATTTTGAACCACAAAATTTTCAAAATGATGACCAACCCTCAAATCTTGAAAAGAGCATTTCGTCTTTACTTGAAATCTCTACACAACAAAATCAAATGATAAATGATTTGTGTAATTCATAATTGGGCAATGATTCAAATCAAAGTTTTCAAAATTATCAAAATTTGAATTCACTTCAAAATTCAAACGATTTCGATTATAACCCATGCCAATTCAATTTCGAACTCCAAAATGAATTTCAAACTCAAAATGAAAATGGAAACAACTTTTCAAACGAATTTGGCAATGGGAATAATCTTAACCACGTTACGATTGAAAATCTTTGTTCTCAACAATTCCATAGTGAAAATCCTCATGTTAATAATTATAAATTGGATTTTGTTGAGCAAATGAACAAAATTTACGATGATCACACGAATTCGTTGTTTGAAACATATATGAAACAACGTGAAAAACAAAATCAAATTCCAACGTGTGACGAGTCAAACAATAATCCATCTTTTACCCAAATTGACGATTTTCAAATAACAACTTTTGAAATTGAAAATAACGATCTTAACGAAGTTGTTGAAAATTTGGTGATTTACTTGGATTTCAATTCATTTGAGGGTGTGGAACCAAATTTAAAATTCGATCTTCCTTTTCTCGATTTTGAAAATTTGAATACAACAACTTTGGATTTTGAAATGGATATATGCGATGAAGTTATTAATAATCCAACGAAGGAAGATGAATTTAACGAACACGAGTTTTATGGACTTTTCGAAAATGAGTCATTAAATTCTGAAGGGGAAGATTTACATCACCATTTTGATTTTGAAATCGATAATTTTGAAGAAGTTTTCAATGATAAACTTGAATTTCAATTTGGTGAAAATAAATGTGAATTTCAATCAATTGTTTTATCAACCCCAAAAATCATTGAAAACAAAACAACTCGTTCAATTTTCAATAAAACGACATTCGTTTTTCCAAATCAACATTCAACTTTGAAATCTTTTACGATTTGGTTTTTCGAGCTTAAGCTGTGTCTCGTATACTTGACGAGGCAAATGAATCGGTTTTTGGAAGACCGTTTCATTTACGCTTTAACGATATACTTTCTGATCTCGTGTAAATACCGTTAATTTTCATTTAAATAAAGGTCATGTTTTTGTTTTTGTTTTTCTCCTTCCACTTGGGTTGATTGTGGGGACACAGTCAAAATCAAGTGTAGGGGGAGACTCATCTTCATTTTTTATTTTACATGATTTATTTTTGCTTTTTCTTTTAAAAAAAATCCAAAAAACAATTTTTTTAAGCATTTTGATTTATTTTTAAAGAAACACTATAAGATAAATATATGGTTTTGGTTTATTAAATTGAAATTTTTGAAAATTTATTCGTCTTAACAAAAATAAAAATGAAGTTTGATTACAAATAATAATGGTTTAACTAGCATATAGGAAGATTCATACGTGATAATTATGAAATATATCCTAATTGAAAATCTTTGTTTTAAAAAGTGGTTGATTTAAAGTAAAGGATATAACATTTTTTTTGTCTTTTAAGTTAAATGATGCTAAGATGATTTTTCGAAACTCTCTCCCTAAAAAAACACAAAAACAAAATTGTATATATCTATATATTTTCTTAATAAACACCTAGAGTCATGTGTTCACACTCGTGTGTTCACTCGCCATGCTCTATACCCTTCTCACGTAAGCCCGAACGGCAGTGCACGATCGGTATATCTGGCCTCAGTTTAACTGAGTTAGGTGTGTATATAAAAATTATTTTACTAATAACGCCTACAGTCAATAAGTGTTCACACTTGTGTATTCACTCGCCACGCTTTGTATTCCCCTCACATCAGTCCGCAAGGCAGTGAATGGGTAATATATCTGGCCTCAGTTTATCTGAGTTAGGCATATGTAAATATTGTTAATATCAATAAAATTTTCAAAAGAAAAAAATGGAGAGAGTAAGAAAATGAAATCCAAGCACTATTTTAACTTATTTGATTTGACTTGTTATTGAAAAGAAATGAAAATACCACTTTGATAAACTTTGATAATCAACTAAGGTTCCATTTCATAGTTACACTTTTTTATCAACCGAAACAACGAGATAAACTATAGTCTATTTGTTATGATAACTTAATTTTTGTTGGAAATTTTGACGAGTAAAATGACTTAAATTTTTAAGATAATAACCAAAACCTATATTTAACTTATTCGTGTCAATTTAAAAATAAATCCTTCATTTGTAAATATTTTCAAAAGCTCGCATTCATCTCCTTGTAAATAAATCTTGCATTGTGTAAATATTTTCATCCTGCATTTGGATTTTGTGGGTAGTATCCGCTGAAAACCCTCACGAGACAACACTCGTCCTACTGGGGACACCCAGAGGTTTAACAGCTTATTGCATACGCTCAATGCAATCGTGCTCCCTATGAAAATGGATTTATCTTAGTTTTTCCTTTATTCGAGGACGAATAAAAAGTGTGGGGGTATTTGATGTGCACGTAAATGTGCATATTTTTTACCACCATATTTAATCTATTTAAATTAAATAAATGATCATATTGGGTATTTTAACTTGTTTAAACCAAAATTCAAATTTTTTGAAATTGTCACATATTCGTCTTCATATAGGGGCAAAATGGTCATTTTTGTGCATTTATTAACTTGTGAAAATTTACTTGGAATTTTCTATGTTTTTTTGTAGGAAATTTGGTGAATTATACAAGTGGTTACATGATTATATATGCATGCACAAGAGTGAAGAGAACAAATGAAGATGGAAATAATTCAAAGTGAAGATAATGGAGGACCCCACCTACCCATCTACCTTAATGTACAAATTAGAGGCTAATGCACATGCTTATGGAATTAATGGCTTCATGTACACTTAAATGATGATTATTTGAAGCTAATGATTACATGGCCTCCACACTTCCTAAGATGGTATTTTGGGCATTCCCCAAAAATATGAATTAGGGTTTAACACATGTATAAAATCCCCTTATGTTTCATATAACCCCTCCTCTTGCTTAGTCTCTCTTTAGTTTAGTTTAGTCTCAAAAATAAACAAGCTCTTCTCTTTCTCTTTTCATGGCTACTTAGCCATTTTATTTTCATGTAATTTTCTTTTCTTTTTTTTATGCAATTTAATATATGATCTTTTCCCTTTCTTGTTTATTTCCTTTCATGGTGTAGTGTAGATTTACTTTCATGCAAGTAGAATAGTTCTAATTCTTGTTAATTTGCTCTCTTTTTCCTCTTGTTAGTTTCATGTTGCTTTCTACATTTGTTCATATGATAACAAATATTAGAGGCTAATCCCTACAATTTAGGGGTAATGAAGCCCTCTAGTATGTAGATGCAGCATTTTGATGTTTATGCTCTCTTTTTGTGCTTAATGAATCATTTGAAGTGGTTTAACTTGTTGTTTTTGATGTGAATTTGATAGCCTATATTGTTGACACCTAATAGGCTATGCTTAAACAATCACAAACAATGATTACCTCTTCATCTACATATGATGATGGTAATAAAGTGATTGTTGAAATTAAAATTTGATGGTCTATATTTCTAAACAATAGTTAATAAGCCATGCTTAAAATAGATTTTGCTTTCAACTTTGTTGTCATATTTCATGAGAGTTAAATGTGTATTAGTGGTTGTGTTATAGTTTGATGGTTTATACTATGCTAATTAATAGCACAAATATACCATACTTATGATAAGCACATCAACTAATTACACTAATGCCAAGAAAAGAGAGATCATAACTTCATTTTGTTGATTTATGTGATCTAGAGAGTGAAAATTGCCTCTAAATTGCCTTCACACTCTCATATTTTTATCAATTTTCGTTTGCTAGTTTTCTACATTTTTAGCTAATCACATTTTCAACTTTGGTTAATTTGATTGAATAGAATTTTAAAATCAACAATTCCCTGCGGATCGACCCATATTCGCCACGTTCTACAAGTGTACTCCGTGCGCTTGCGGTTATTTTTAATTTAAATTCGTTCGACGGTTTTCTAAACCGATAGAATTGCCGTCGACGAACATCCATTTTTTAGAAAATTGACAACTAACGTCTAGGCCTAGGCTCGGGCGCCACAACCAGTTTCTTAAGGACCTTGAACCCAGAGACAATAATGATGAGGAGGAAGTCAGAGATCACCAAGCTTCCTCGGCAGAGTTGACGATTAATGTTCCGATCCACGACGATGACGATTCCAGAATGGTAAAGGTCGGGTCTCAACTCAGCCCCCAAATGAGGCAGGAATTGGTTGATTTTCTCCGAGCGAACCACGATATGTTTGCCTGGACTCACTCAGACATGTGTGGGATCTCGTTGAACATTGCGAGCCATGCATTAAATATCGACCCATGGCATGTCCCGGTGAAACTAAAAAGGCGCGTTATGGATCCAAAGAGATCTGCCGCCCTGAAGGGAGAAGTGGATAAACTCAAGACTAGTGGGTTTATTCGTGATGCTTGATACCCGGAGTGGGTATCGAATCTAGTGCTTGTCAAAAAGTCAAATGGAAAGTGGCAAACATGTGTGGACTACTCAGATTTAGACAAATCCTGCCCCAAGGACAATTTCCCGCTTCCCAGAATTGATCAACTTGTGGATTCAACAGCCGGATATGAGCTCTTATCCTTCATGGATGCATACTCCGGCTACAATCAAATCCCTATGCACCTTCTAGACCAGGAGCATACCAGCTTCATTAGTGATATGGGAATCTATTGCTACAAGGTGATGTCGTTTGGACTTAAAAACGCTAGAGCAACTTGTTAAAGGCTCGTAAACCGAATGTTTGCCAACCAGATCGGAAAGACTATGGAGGTGTACGTGGATGATATGCTCGTGAACTCACGACTATCCATCAACCACGTCGGTGATTTGGAAATAATGTTTAACATACTCCGACAGTATAGAATGAAGCTCAATTCGTTGAAGTGCCATTTCGGAGTTGCATCAAGAAAGTTCCTCGGATTCATCGTCAACGCCAGAGAAATTGAAGCTAATCCTGAAAAAATCTGGGCGATTCGAAATCTCGAAACTCTCAGAACCATCAAGCAGGTGCAAAGCCTCAATGGGAAGCTGACAGCCTTAAGCAGATTCATTTCCATATCTACGGACAAGTGCATTCCTTTCTTCGATTTGATCAGAAAAGGAAAACGGAATTTCGAGTGGATAGAGGAGTGCGAAGGCGCATTCCAAGCACTAGTTCAACATCTAGCAACACCACTTATCTTGTCGAAGCCAGTTGATAACGAGAGATTGTATGTCTATCTAGCGGTTTCGGCAAACGCAATCAGTGCTGCTTTGATTCGAGAAGAGGATCGGATCCAACGTTTGGTCTATTATATCAGCAAAAGATTAACTGGGGTAGAAACAAACTACCCGAAGGTGGAAAAGCTGGCTTATTCTCTCATCATAGCCTCGAGGAAGCTCCGTCCATATTTCCAGGCTCATCCGATCACTGTCTACACCGACCAGCCATTGCGGCAGATCTTAACACGACCTGAGACATCTGGTAGATTGCTTAAATGGAACATCGAGCTAAGTCAATTTGATATCACTTATACACCAAGGCGAGCTATTCAAGGACAAGTTCTGGCAGACTTCATAGCTAAATTCACCCTGTAGAGGATTTGCCCGAAGCCAATAAATCTACCAAGTGTACATGGAAGCTACACACTGATTGTGCATCAAACGATCGTTGCTCAGGCGCTGGAGTGATACTAGAAACCCCAGAAGGTCGATCCATATGCTATGCTCTGAAGTTTGGCTTTCGCACGATTAACAACGAAGCCGAGTACGAAGCTTTGCTTGCTGGACATAGGCTTGCCAGAGACTTAGGAGTTATTGCTGTGGAAATTTAATGTGATTCGCAATTGGTCGTATGCCAGGTTCGAGGGGAGTATCAAGCCAGAGACCGAAGATTGGCCAACTACCTTACTCAAGTTCAGGAAGTGTTGATCAGTTCGACTATTATGCTGTCCATTGTATACCCCGAGAGAAAAATCAGAAAGCCGATTCTTTAGTGAAACTAGCCAGCACTGGCGAAGCACAGCAAATGGGACTTGTCCCGATGGAGACACTTACTACTCCAAGTATCGATCATATGGAGACCGACCGGGTGCACGAGACAACACCCGAAAGGGAGTCTTGGATGACTCCAATCAGAAATTATCTAGAGCGTAGAGCATTACCCAAACGCAGAAGTGAGAAAAGACTGGTTCTTCGGAAAGCTTCGTGATTTATTATCCATAGTTGAGTCCTGTACAGGAGGGGATATTCTGTTCCTTTACTCCGGTGTATCGCCCACAATGAAATCAAACGAGTGTTACAGGATGTGCACGAGGGAGAGTGTGGCGACCACACCGGAGGGCAAGCCCTTGCAAAAAAGATACTCAGATATGGATGCTACTGGCCAACCGTAAACCGAGATGCATCGGATTATGCTAAGAGATGTGACAGGTGCTAGAAACATGCCAGGATTCCAAGAACTCGGCCAACCGAGATTACTCAGATGGTCAGCCCATGGCCGTTCGCCACATGGGGCATTGATGTAATAGTGTCTTTACCCCTAGCCAAAGGTGGTGCGAAGTACGCCATCGTTGCAGTTGACTACTTTACTAAATGGGCGGAAGCCGAGACCTTTGCTACTATCACGACGAAGAAAGTAATCAACTTTGTTGTACTCAACATCATCTGTCGCTTTGGCCTCCCATGAACGATTATAACCGATAACGGAGCCTAATTCAATAGTATCGAGTTCAAAAATTTCTGTCGATGCTACCACATCCAGAAGAAGTTCTCAGCAGTGGCTCACCCCCAAGCGAATGGACAAGTCGAAGCTGTCAATAAAGTTCTCAAGTCCATTTTGAAGAAACGACTGGAGGTATGTGGGTCAATGAGCTCCCCATGGCCTTATGGGCATATTGAACTACCCACAAGCCTGCGACCGGCCATACTCCGTTTGCACTTTCCTAGGTTCTGAAGCCGTTATTCCAGTTGAACTAGAAGTACCTTCTCACCGTGTGACCTATTATGATCCAAAGACGAATGCCATCTTACTCACTGAATCTTTGGATTTACTGGATGAGAAGCGTGAAGAGGCTGATTTGAGAGCGGCCGCACATCGTAGTCGAGTCGCCCGATTATACAATGCTAAGGTCCGACCCAGAACCTTCAAAATTGGCGATCTCGTACTTAAATGAGTTTATCCGGTCCCTTCACACATGAAACCGATGTGGGAAGGACCGTATGTCATTGAGCGGAGACTTGGAGACGGCACATTCAAATTATCATCTGTTGACAGTCTCACTTTACCAAGGGCATGGAACAGCGAGAGTCTTTGCCGCTATTACATATAACTGGCTTTTATTCATTTAGTCTTCTTTTCTTTTGAAATTTTTTTATGCAATTTTAGAATTTGAACTTGTAATAAGGCAACTGACTTTGCCGCACTTTCTTATTTTAGCAATAAAGCACAGACTCGTCAAGCCAGATTGGCGATTCTTGAAGTGCATCGTGCGACCGTCACGATGTATGAAGAGCTAAGTCCCATCCCACGGTGGGAGACATTCAAATAGAGAGTGATCATGATCCGACCGGTCACTCGCTAAGTGAAACCCCAAGCTCGGGAGCAAGCAACGATAAAGTAAAGAAGGATTGAAACATGACGATCCTCCAATGAACTCCAGCTCCTAGAGTGTGAGCTAACGTACAAACCCCAAAATCCAAGCTCGAGGAGGATGGATCCGTCCATCCATGGCCTCGCTTATTTCCAGGCTCGAGGAGGATGGATCCATCCATCCATGACCTCGCTTATTTCCAAAGCTCGAGGAGGATGGATCCATCTATCCACGACCTCGCTTCTTTTCAAGCTCGAAGAAGATGGATCTGTCCATTTACGACTTTGCTTGACGGATCAAGGTAGATGTGATCAGACCATCCACAACCTTGACCAACTCCTTCTTTCCAGGGTGCGAACGAGATCCTAATACTTAAATAGATGTGATTGACTGTCTGTCAACTGACTCTAGATTCCCGGAGCGTGAACTATAGTAAAACATTAAACGGGTGTGACTGACCGCCCGTAAAATAACTTATGTCCCCGGAGTGTGGATGTAATTCTAAACATTAAACGGGTATGACCAACCGTCCATAAAATAACTTGTGACCCCGGAGTGTGCATATGATTCTAAATATTACGCAGGTGTGACCGACTGCCAGCATACAAGTCTAATCCCCAGAGTGTGGATGCAAATATCAGCAAGCGAGCAAGTGTGATCCGACCACTCAAACTCATGTCACTTTAACTTTGTTCCGACCAAGTTAAATTAAAGTTAGTGAAGGCGGAGGACGACTGCCAATTGACTACTTCAATTCTCCCCAGAACTGGGGGCATAACTCAACTACCTGCCGCTGACCGAGACAACGCAACGTTGGGACTTGACTCGACGTTTGATTACGACCCGAAGCCCTGACTTCAGGATCTAAAGACCGGATTCAAGTTTGACTCAGAGACTGAAACTTCACAAGTACATTGAATGGAAATGTGAGTGTTAAAGTACTTAAACAAATGAACACGTAGTTATGCTGAAAACAAAAAAGAAATTTTATTCTTAATATTCTTTGAGAAAGTAAGTACAAAATATGTCCAAAGAATCCTTATAAGTGGGGGCCAAACACGCATCTATACATGGCCTACAAAAAGTAAAAGAAAAGCTTATTCCACCTATCCAAAAGAGAGGAAGCAAAAATGCAAATCTACGCCTTTGGTTTTTTATCCTTATTTCTTTTCTTCAGCGTAGACCCGCTCGAGCTGCCGCTCAGAACCCTCTTTGAACCTTTACTTCCCCGGCCTGCTCCAGCTGGCTTGTCTCCGGCCGGGGGAATTGAAGCAGTCTCCGCCTGAGAACTCACAGGGGCCGGAATATCCTCTATGTCCAGAACTGGAGGAATGGTGGCACTCTCGATGTTAGAGGGAGGAGGCGCGCTGGTCTCGATGATAGTGCCACCTGGAGAAACGACAAGTATCAAGACCGGATCGGGACCTGCCATACCACCGCCAGCTCCACGAGCCTGCTTTGCTTGCTCGATCTCGGCCTTGATTTCCTCCATTATATGCTCTGCCAGGTCTGCACGTATACCCATCGGAACGTTGCTGGTCGGACCTGAGGAGCCCGTTATGACTACGTCTTCATCAATATCGAAGGGCACTTCGATACTTGGATCACTTTGATGGCTGAGGAGTGCTTCCATCAATTGTTCATCAAGCATGAAGCTGCTATCGTGCATCTCCCCAGCCGAAGTGGTGACTGTCGCGATTGTAGCCTCTATTGTAAGCGCCTCCTACTCGTGATGAATTTCTTGAGTTGCAGGAGGGTCGGCCGGTGCAGAATCTAAGACTGGATGAAGATAAGAGAATATATTGGTAATATCATCTGATAGTGCTCCTGCATTTTGAGGAATAGGAGAAGTGTCCAGAATACCTTCCTCAAGTTGGCTCCCAGGTTGGGCCGACGGGCCTTCCGAGCTGCGCTCGGTGATCGGAGAGAGATGCGGCCTATCAGGATCATACTCCGGGATGACCGAAGGATCAACAGAGGAAGTAGGCTCAGTTTGAGACACTAAAGGCACTTCAGAACCAACTTTGCGATGTTCACTCCCGGATCCTTCTCCGACCTCCGGATACTTAGCTGCCAGATCCTCTGTCTGAAGCGCAATCGGCATCTCATGGAGGACTTTAGGATCATCTACGATCAACACTTGAGTTTCTAGTTCAAACTCATCGATGGTTGCAGTATTGCGGATCACCTTCTCGTCCTCAAGCAAGCGATTCTAGGCCTTATATAGTTGGAAAAGATAGTCTTTGCCGAGCCAGTTAAGGTTGCGGTTTCTCAAGACATTAGCATTGTAAGTAACCAGGAGATCTTCAAATTCGCTCTCCATCCTGGCCTCAACTGCTTTAACTTCCCTTTCAATCCTGGCATTAGCCTCCTCGGCCTTTAGATTCGTAGGATCCCTCTTTTCCTTGAGTCTCACCGCCTGCTCATATGCCTTCTGGGCCACTTTATTAGCTTCATCCTTCACTTTAAGGGCCTTAGTCAGCTTTGCCCTTATCTCCCTAACTTCTTTCCATGCATCATCCCTCTCCTGAGTAATAACAGTGTTACAGTGACCCATCTCCTGCAATAGGTCCATGTGAGTCTTTCTCATGTTTTCCATGGACTGCCTAGCCTCTTCGGCTCTCTGGTCAGCGTCCTTCTCCGTTTTCCTTGAAGATTCAAGCTTGTTGGTGAGCGTCGTTATTATTCTGTCTTTTTGAGAAAGGTCGCTCTCTAGTTTCTCGATCGTTTTAGCCCGCTCGAGAGATACTGCCAAAACCCTTTCAGTCGTCTTAACCCACTCCCGGTACTGGTTGTACACGTCATGCACGTAATCTTGTACCAGTTTTTTTATGTCGTTTGGGATTCTTTTCAAGTTTGGAGGGAAGTGGAAGCCATCGAAACAAATATTCGGGAAGTCTTTCTTCAGCTTCGCAATTCGGATGGCTCCCTCCCCCATGGGCTCTATAGCAGTTTGTTCTATGACGATGGGAGCTTCTGTTTCAGTTCTACGACGCTGATCATCGGATTTCAGAGTATGGGATGGTGCTATTTGATATGCAGTTTTTTAAGGTGGCCTACCGGAGCCGGATGGTTTTGAAGGTCCTTTTGATGGTGGAGATCGTGATCGAGAGTGGCGCCTGCTTTGGTATGACCTTTCCTTTTCTTTATCATGGCGCTCGCGCTCTTGGCTAGAGTGATAGCCATGACCGTAGTCTCTCTCACTTTTAGGCTGATGTGATTCAGAGTATGAACTGGAAGAATGGCATGAAGAGCAAAGCTTGCTAAGCATAGACCCTTGTTTCACCAACGTGTCTATAAAATGAAAAGAGAAGCATAATTAGTTATCTCCAGAAATTAAGGAGCATGTGATTAGAAGTTGTGTGGTTGCGTGAAATGTGCATGCATGTGCAAACCCCCCAACCGACTGATTATGGCAGCCTTGCTCGTTGGAGTTGGCTCCCCTATGTCTAAAGAAGTTAGGACTGTGCCAGTTCATGATGGGGAGTGGAGCTCCTCTAATCCAAGATCATGGAACGAAGATATGTCGTCTGGGATAGGAACATCCAACAATCCTTTCAATGAACCTTCTGTTTGCGGAGAGGAGGTCTCCGGACCTGTAGAAGTCACAACGGGCTAAGTTATTACAACGGTCTTATGCCTCTTGGCTTTGTGAATGAGAGTCTTTCCATTTCTTTTTGATTCTGATGATCGAAGGCCCTGCGGAGGCGCGACCATGGGCTCATGTCTAGCTGCTATACTCTCGTCATCGCCCCGTTCGATGATGGTAACTCCATGTGCAGTTTGAGCTCCCTCGACTGGGGGCATGATAGGAGCCCGTCTTCCACTATGACTTACTAGGACCGTTCTAGGAACTCCTGTCAGCCCAATGCTCTAACCTCTCTCTATGAGCCCAAGGGCGATCAATTTATCATCACTAAGGACTTCGTTTATTCCTCTAAGTTTAGCGGGCACCGCCTGGAGCATTCTCACTATCTCCTTGAACTGTTCTCCTTTGGGTCATGGAATAGAAGTTGTAATAGAAATGCAGTGATGGATTCAGCATCGATTTATATTACCCAGTTAATTGACGAAGAAGTTAAAGCACTTACGCCTGACCAACCATCGCCTAGCAAACCCCGATGGGCATCTCACGAAGAACCACTCAGTCTTGAAGTAGCTTAACTTACTCCAAGCACCTGCCATGACTTGGCAGTTCCTGACCACTTCTAGAAAAGTGAATGAGGGATTATCCCCCCGACTCTTGACATTAAATAAGTATCTGATCTCCTTGACGGACGGGGGTCGAAGGAGATGATCCATAAATATGATATATAAGCTATTGAGAAGCGCATATCCATTCGGATGCAGTTGAGAAGGCGTGATCCTCAAGAAAAATAACACATCTCGAATGAATTGGTTAAACGGGGGCAACGTTCCAGCCAAGCACATGAATCTGTTACATGCAGTAAACCCTTCTAGGGGATTGTGCGCTCTATCTTCTGGCCCCGGTAATAGAACATCTTCCAAAGATAGTCCATGCCTGAGACAAATTCTGCCTAGCATATCTTCAGAAATCTTGGAAAGGACTGAGTCCTCCGAATTCAAAACCAATACTGCACCCGACGGTTCATCCGGAGCAGGACTTACTACATCAGTCGCGATGTCTGGCCTTTCTATTCTAGGAAGTGGAGGACTCTGAACTTCCTAATGCTCAGAGCTTTCAGGATCCATAGCTATTGAACTCAGTAAAAACCATTATTAGATGGAAAGAAACCCCTGTTCCCCCGGTGTAAAGTGAGTGATCGTGTTGTGTAGTGAAGTGCTACATAATACTCTGAATTTCTGCAAGTTTAAAAGATGGTAAGGCGACAAGAATTCGAGATTCAACCAGAGTGACCGTCATCGCTGACCGTCTCAACCGTTCCATCCTGACTTCGAAGAACGATCCACATTAAAATTTGTTCTGTTTGTCAAATTATAGTTCCATCGACGAGCTTTGAAGGGTGGTCATATATGTAGTTTTTCAATCAAGTCCAGGTATGCAAGGCTAAAGCTCGTTAGAGTTTAGTGTTTGAGTAAGCAAAAAAACAATTGGTTTCATATCCATCATGGTTCGAGTTAGATCGTTCCCCTAAAGCCCATGTTCATATCGATCACTCCAAGCATCGATGCTCTTCGTATCGATCCAAAGACCTTGGCTTCGGATCGATCACCATGCCTCTTCCATCGATACGAATTGCTCCATCCCTGATCGATCAGTAGACTACTGCCTTCTCGCCTCGATCATAAAAGTCACCTACAAACTACTTCACATCATTCTGATCGATCCTAGGCTCAATGTTTCATATCCATCGATACGAAGCAAGCACTTGTAAATTTCGTATCCATCGATATGAAGCATTCCAAAGTCATGTCCATCTCGTATCAATAACCATCGATACGAAGCTTGTCTTCATACATCCCAGATCGATCTAGGAGAGGATCGATACGAACGAATGAATTAAAACGATTATCAATTGTTGTTACAACTCGAATTTCATATCGATCCAGGAGAGGATCAATATGAAACTCGATCCAAAAAAAAGGAACTTGACAACGACCCGTGAACATGCAAACGTGAACGGGAGTCAGGTTAACATACGTGCATGTATGCCAAACTAACGTTTGATTTTCAAAGTTAATAGGAATTGAATGCTTACCTGATGACAACCAGAACAATGAACAACAAATTGCTAGTACGCGACCTTAAGTTACAATAATAAACTACATGAACATTGGCAGTCTACAATCAACATTTATACTGCTAGAAATTAATCGAAGGTTACATCTCTTGATGGAAAGATAACAACTGTTCAACGAATTGGACAAACTTTTCAGAATAAAAATTGCATCTTTTCAAAGCACATCATGTTCACACAGGACGTGCTTTGGGGGGCAAATGTTATTCCGCCTTTTGGCAAGGCCGTGACACCAAGGACTTGACTAGAAACTAAAGACAATCCGCCCCGGAGATCAGTTATCTACAGGTCCACGATGGATACAGGAAAACTTGGTCCGAGTCCGAATCGAGCTACAATTAGCATGGTATGACAAGTAAAGCTATGAAAGGAAACGTTCCAAATTTTAGGTCAATCGAAGTTCGTATGCTCAAGTTATAGATCGATCAAGATCCATGTGGAACACATCAATTTCGCATCCATCAACCTACATCCATCATTTTGTATCCATCCAGATCGATACGAAATGAGTACAAGTCCATCACTCGGCATCAATCCATTTCGTAACCATCAAGCAATAGTGCCTCCTGGATTGATCATAGTTCATTTGCTCAACAATCACCCATTTCGTATCGATCGCACTTCTGCATAGTTCGTATCGATCAGTCGATCGATCGATACGAAGCGAGGGGCTAAGCATCGATACGAAACCACAAACGTAGCATCGATACGAAGAGCATGTCCTTGGATGGATACGAAGGAATAGGTCAAACCAAAGGAAACGGTCTATAAGCATGAAATAGGGATCTTCGGCGCCACGTCATCGACACGCAATTGATCGATGCGCATTGTATCGATATGAAGACCATCGATATCTTTCAAACTACAAGTCCAAATGCCATGAAATTTTCACAGAAGCCTGCTTATTCACTCAAGAACGTCCATGATCGATCGCAGCTCCATTGGGCCAATTCTTGATTAATACGAAGAGGGTATGGATCGGTCAGGATCGATCCCAAACAACCCCAGATTGATCTGGTGGGCCCACCTATGCATGAAAAGATGTATTCCGAGATTTGACGCAGATATTTCCAGATCTACTACTATAAATAGTAACCCTATGCCAACTGAAAAAAGACTTTTAGAACTTCTACTCTATGACTCTGTTGAAACTCCATCGTAACTTAAGTGCTAGTGATTTGTACTATCGTAACTCAGTTGAGAATCATCAATAAACAGCAAACTCTTCAAAGTGGATGTAGGCTACAACGCTGAACCACTATAAATTCTTGTCTTTTTCTATTACTGCTTACTTTTCTTGGTGTGATTGTTAGATAGCCTCATTTTCCATTTAATTTCTTTATTTTAATCTCTTCAATTACATCTGAAAAGTGTTATGCCCATTTTTGGTACGAACACTTATATATATATATATATCAAACTATAAAGTTAGACACGGATTGCTTGAGTGAAAACACTCACTAGTAAGTTGCTTGTCTTCTCCCTGCTTTCACTTTTAAACAATTCACTTTTTAAACACTAATAATTTCCTTCAAAATTTCAATTTTATTTTTAATTCAACCATAATTCAAATTCAAATTTTCTGTCAAATAACTTTAAGTAATTTCAACAAAACCAAAAAAAATCGGCCAAATTTCTACCAAAATCTCTTTCTTTTATTTTATGAAATATTCTTCATACAATATTTAATTGAAAACATCTTATTATAACAAAATTATTTCCAAACTCTAAAATTGTTTACTTTCTCAAATACCATGATATTTCCTCACCATTTACAATAGTAATATATCAATTCGCTGCAATATTGATATAATCAATAATGCCTCCCCAGTGAACACGGCTATTCACTAATATCCAACGGCTGCATCTATCAATAAAAATACATACTAACATAAAAAATATCCTTTACAAATATAACTACAAACAACACTTTTGCTAAAAGAACTAATTCTTGCCAAAATACTCCAATTTTTTACTCAAAATATTTGCATTTGTTAAAATTTTGTGTTCAAATTTCTCATTCAAGTGTTTAAGAATCCTTATCGAGTACGTATGCACCTGCATCGATCAAACTTCATAACGCACTCAACCGACAAGTTAACACAATCCTATTTCAAATATTTATATAAATATCACGTTCTTATATTATCTAATATACTAGTTTCAATAAAACGTTACTAATATATTTTTAATTCCTCCTTTAATTCTATATCTGTTATATACTTTCCAAAAGATTTCAAATTAAAACATTCACTTGACTTCCATAATCATTCAAGAATAATAATAATCAATATTTACATATATGATAAATTTACTTCTATCAAACATTTAATAACTTTAAAACATTTCCAAATTTATCTTTTATTATAATCATATTTATATAAATATTCCTTACACTAAATCATCGTAACATTTTATAATGTCAATTAAACACAATTCATATTCATTTATAATAAATATAAATAAATATTGAAATTCACTTCATAACTTGGAAAATACACATAAATTTCTAAATTAAATTCAACACTAGCAATTTCATATAACCCATCAACTATAAGAGACTAAAATAAATGCCTTCAGTGAAAACAAATAAATAAATTTCCTGTTGTGAACTTTGATTAAACCAAATCAAAACTTAATTACAATATCAAACCAAATACCACAATGCAATATTCAACCATCCTAAATCAAAACATAAATTCACTGGCTGGACTAACTCCTTTCGTCTTTGCTAGTCCAACCATTTTAAACTGCATACTAAAAAGAAAAGAAATTAATTATATATAAGTATATATATTTGTAAAACCATAAATACGTCCCAGTAATCATCCTATACACATACACTATCTTTTATCATAGAAAATTACCCAACACACCCAAAGGTCAAGGACTCTTAGTCTCATCTAAGATATCGACTCATGTCTCTAATATACAATGTATTGTTCTAAACCTGCTCTGATGCCATGTTTGACACCCCACCTCTATACCCATATTATCCAAGAGTATTACGGAGTAATACTGCCAAATAATATGGAGAATGAGGCTATATGGGGTACAAAAGTGAATATTTTTATGGACTAACATTGGTATATATTAAAACATCATATAAATATATCACAATACGTACGCGTTATCGATACAAAGCAATAAACACGAGTGCCTCCAAGGACAGAACAATACACAACATACAGTAGATTATAGAGGACACGGAGTCAAAATCATAGCGATAAAATATAACAAATAATATATATATATATATATATATGTGTGTTTGTGTGTGTATGTGTGTATGTATATGTATATGTATATATGTAATGTGTATACAATAAGGTACAATTCAACTCAATTGTCAAGTATATCAATATAATGTAATGAGTAATCAATATACAACATGATGTCAAATATATACAAAGAATCAAGGTCATATAGATATCCTACAACATCCTAATATATGTCTCATCTAAGCCCACTAAAACAAATGTTGATCATGTCGTCATTACACCTAAAATGTCTCGGATTGACCCGAGTATTACATAGATAACACACGGGTCAGACTATGACCAATCAAGAATCTATACAAGGGAATCATAGTATAAACAAAGTATAATAATACGATAACTCAACCGAACATACTCAAATTATTAAGTGACATTTCAATATGTATGAGTATATATATAGAAACATAAGCTTGGGATAGCTATATAATTCTATAAATACTTTTCAAGGCATCATGCCTCACTAATAACTCAAACTCATATGAAACGAACAATGTTGATATCAAAAGTGTCATCATATATATAGAAACTCATCAAATCAGAAATCACAGAATAACCGTAAATGGGTGAATCATCCATACAATAAAATATTATCTATTATTCGGATTTTTAACCCATCAGGATCCAAGAGAAGATGGAACGACTTGATGAATGGCTCAGAACTCGACCAAAAGGGCTAAAGAAACAAGTTAAAGAGAGACAAGTCATATTACAAAAGCAACAACCGAATTTGACTAAACCAAGAGACAAGCATCCGTCCAGTCCTATCAGCCGCTAAAGACAACTAGAAAGTAAATCGTTAAAACAAAGCGACGTGCAACGGGACTACACGAACAACGTCAATACAAGGCAATGAAATCATTTTATACATCAAATTCAAGAAATAGTCTAACTGCATGGATCGCAAACGATCCATACACTATGGATTTCCAGCGATCCATACGACATCATGGGTCGCTATGGCACATGGGGAGCAAGGAAAGCTTAGAAGACAAAGTCCAAAATATGCTAAGTGTGTAGATCGCCAGAGATCCATAAACTATGAATCGCCAGCGATCCATACGTAACCATGGAGTATGTGCGACCTAGCATAATGAAGCAAAGGGAAAAAGGAGCTAATTGAATGGCTTGCATACGAGATAAATCTATGGATCGCTAGCGATCCATGGTTTTGGCTTGGGTCGCGAGTTAAGCTTCGTTGCATCTTCCTATATCCATCTGTAAGCAGTTGGAAAACAGGCCTGGCCTAGAAGCTCTCCGATCTCTATAAACACCATCCTACCTGCAAGATAAACTGGGTCTTCTCCGGACTGGTTGTTGAAGCTCTGTTGGAAACTTTCTTCACTCTTCACCTCCCACACAACAATCTCTAAAGGGATTCACTGTGACTCTCCAGTGGATTCTAACCTTGGAGATCCAATCTAGCTAAGGACAATCAAGAGCCTTGTAATCGAACACTTCTTGTAATAGCAATCAGTCTATAATAGAAACCATAAAGTGGACATAGGCTTCGTTAACAGTTGAATCACTATAAAAATCTTCTTGTTTTTTTCTCTTACTGCTTTTTTCTATACATGTTATCTATATTATTTCTCTATGAGAATAGGGCCAGTGCTTTCACACTCAAACCAGGGTGTTGATCCATTTTTGTGATTAACATTTTGATGCTTTCACTAAGAACCCAACTCAGGGTTCAGATCTAGCTATCTACTTTGGATCCCATAGGTCCAGAAGTTAGATCCCCCAATCTCTGCCTGAAAGATCTACCGCTTGGAATCATTAGCTCTTGGAAGAAGGAGAAATGCCTTTGGAAGGTACATAGGGGCCATGATAGCTGGAGAAGATGTTAATCCTCAACTACTGAAGTAAATTGTGCTAACTTAGGAAGTCAGGCGCTAGCATCCTCCAGTCAGCATGAAGTCGTTACTAGGGATGAGCTGAATAAGATGGTTGATGAGATCAACCAAAAATATGAAAGTAGCCAGAAGGTTCTGATGGATAAGCTTAACGCTCTCTTAACCTTACAGCCAAAGCCTGCTCCAAGAACTATGCCTGAACCCGCGACTATTATAGAACAAGAAAATTCCTCCATTTCTAGTCTAAACAGAAGAAACGGAAAACAGCCGCAAAAAAGAGTAACAACAGGAGCCATGGGACTCAACATGGAAGGAAATATGAGTACCTCGCTTGTCGCAAAACAACCAACTCTGAACTTGAACCAGGGGGCAAAGACCCCGCAAGAAGATATAGCTATGGACCTCTCCGATTTAGAAGATGGAGAGCAAGACAACTAGTTAGAAGAGAATATCAACGCATTCGATGATGCTAGGAACGCCCAAACTGCCCCCAATCAGGCCAACTGCAAGCCAACGGGATCCCGTGGGAATGGCTCTCCCAAAGACAGGAGAGTCTAGACTTCTACCCACTAGCCAAGACCGTTTGCAAAGTCAAACACATGGTGTAGTGACTGACTGTAGCCTCCAGGATTACCGGACATCAGAGGCATACATAGCAGACATGGTCAAACGATTAATGGATGAGAATAAAAATAGTAGAGATGATGAATGGGGATCTGCACCAAGTTGGACTCCCTTTACTAATGAAATCTTGAATGAGAAATATCTGGAAAAAATCACAATGCCAACCATTCCGCCCTACGACGGGACAAAGGACCCAAAACCCCATTTGTACAAGTACAGTTGGTACATGGATGGAGCTAATGCCTCTGAAGCTATTTGGTGCAGGTGTTTTCCCATCTTTCTTGAAGAAATTGCGTCTATGTGGTTCACTAGGCTTCCGCCAAGATCCATCTCTACTTTTGACCAATTAGCAACAAGATTCCTTGATCAGTTCAGACTCCATACCGCGCAACCAAAAGATGTCATGTTCCCTATCCGGGTTGTTCCAGGGACGCAACGAATCGCTGAAGTCCTTCATGAACCGGTTCAATACCGCGGTGACAGAAGTAAGCAACCCCAACGAAGACATGGTTTTTATGGTGTTAGTCCATGCCATTCACCCGAAGACTGAATTCGGAAAATGGATTAAGATGAAGCAAACCACCACAAGGAAATTCTTCAATCATAAAGCAATACTTAAGATTGGAGGAAGCGCAGGAGCTGGAAAGAAAGTCTACTAGTGTGCAACCGATGAACATCGGATAGAGCGATGTAGCAATGAATCAAAACGTTCACTCTTCTAGAATTGCTGAAGGAGTCCCAGGGAAAGATGGAAATCAAAAGAGAAAAAATCAAAACACCAATAAAAGGAATGGTAATGGCAACAATAAAAAGCTTAAAGGGTTCAGGCCTGAAGACTATACCCTTCTAAACGACACTCCGGAAATATTTATCTCGCAACATAAGGGACTGAGGAATACAAAACCCCCTAGGAAGGAAGCAATTGAGCAGCAAAAACACTTAGGAAAGTTCTGCTGCTTCCACGAGACTCATGGTCATAACACAAACGAATGCCGCCATCTGAAGAATCTCATTGAAGAATTGATCTGGGAAAACAACCTCTAGTAGTACGTGAGAAAGTCACGGAACCCTGATCAACCCGTGGCTCCTCCGCCTCTTAGAGAATGAAGAAATCAAGCCGGAACTAGTGAAGAAGGGTCCAAACGAACTGACCAAAGATTTATTAATGGAACAATATCCGCGGGACCACACCCCGCGCAAAGAAGCTAGGAGGAGATGGAACAGTATGCAAGTTCATTGAAGCATGCTCCAAGGGAGTCATGTCTCGCAGTAGAAGATGAAACTCCGGCCAAGCTGTAGAAAGTATTGGGTGATGACATAGTGTTCCAAAATCCGGACACCGAAGGGATCGAAGCCCCGACTCTCGATCCATGGGAATCGGTCCCGCTGTTGTTCGACGAGTGTTGGTCGATAGTGGCAGTTCTGTTAATATACTTTTCAAACGTTCTTTTGGTCCAATGAAGATCGGCATGAAAAGCGTGCCTGCATGCCAAACGAAGATCCAAGGATTCACTAGCGAACCCAAGCAACCTGTGGGAACAATCGACCTGCCAGTGGAACTTGGAGAGGGTGATCGAAGAGTCACCCTCATTCAGACTTTCTTAATCGTGGATGAAATGTCTGCATATAACGCCTTCTTGGGATGGCCCACTCTAGCATATTTCTGAATAGCTCTGGCCCAATCATGTCTAACCATGAAGTTCTCTACTGCAAATGGAATCGGAGTGGTGAAAGGAGATCAGTGTGCCGCTAGAGAATGTTATATTGCGAAGTTACGTGAATCCATAAAAAGAGAAAAAGGGAAGAATATGGGGAGAAATCTCCACATCCGTGAACCTTCTGAATAGAACTACAGAGACGCCCCTAGCTTGGGGACTCGACAAGGTTTTAAACCCTATAAAGAAGAGTTCAAGGAAATAACGGGCAGCACCAGTAGAATTGACGGTGTCAGTCTCAGTCGATATGGATGACCCAACTAAAGTCTTGAAAATTGGATCGCACCTTGGAAACAAGATGCGGTTAGAGCTTACTAAATTTCTTTGTGCCAACTTAGATGTGTTCGCATGGACGCATTCCGATATGTGTGGAGTGTCACCAGAAATCGCATGCCATGCGCTCAACATTGACCCCAAGTTCACACCAGTAAAGCAAAAGAGGTGCATCCTAGGTCCTAAATGGTCCAAGGCGTTGAGGGAAGAGGTGGACAAGCTAATGGTCAACGGTTTTATCTGTGATGCAACTTATCCTGAGTGGGTATCAAACCCAGTCTTAGTCAAAAAGTCCAATGGGAAGTGGCGAACCTATATCGATTACTCAAACTTAAACAAAGCTTGCCCGAAGGACAGCTTTCCTCTCCCCAGAATAGACCAGCTTGTAGACGGAATAGCAGGACATGAGCTGCTATCATTCATGAACGCATACTCCGAGTACAACCAAATCCTGATGCATGAACCTGATCAAGAAAACACCAGCTTCATCACCGACCTGGGCCTATACTGCTATAGGGTAATGCCATTCAGCTTAAAGAACGCCGGGGCAACTTATTAAAGGTTGGTAAATACAATGTTCAAGCATTAAATCGGGAAAACTATGGAGGTTTATGTAGACAACATGTTGGTCAAATCACGAGCAGCCGCCAACCACTTGGATAATCTCGCTGAAATGTTCGAAATACTCCGAAAATACGGTATGAAACTCAATCCGCTCAAATGCCACTTCGGAGTAGCTTTCGGAAAGTTATTAGGATTCATCGTAAGTGCTAGGGGCATTGAAGCAAATCCAAAAAAAATAACGGTGCTACGAAAAGTCCAAGCTTCGAAAAATAAGAAGGAACTGCAAAGCCTGAATGGAAAGGTCGCAGCACTAAGTCGATTTATCTCAAAAGCTACCGACAAGTGTATACCATTTTCGATGCACTGAAGAAAGGAAAGAAGAACTTCGAATGGAGTGAAGCTTGTCAAACAGCATTCGAAGAATTGCTGCGGTACATGGAAGCTTTGCCAATCCTATCAAAGCCTGTGGATAGAGAAGACCTGTTCATTTACTTAGCAATCTCACCTCATGAATTGAGCACCACCCTTGTGCGTGAAAAAGCGAAAATCCAACGACCCGTGTATTACATTAGCAAGCGGTTCACTGGAGCCGAGAAAAATTACCCAAAACTGGAAAAACTAGCGTATTGCCTCTTGATCGCGTCTAGGAAGTTACGACCATACTTTCAGGCTCATCCAATCAAAGTGTTGACTGACTAGCCCCTGAAGCAAGTGTTGTATCGGCCTGAAACTTCCGGACGACTTCTCAAGTGGAATATAGAACTAAGTCGATATGATATCACTTACTACCTAAGGAAGGCTATCAATGGGCAAGCGTTAGCAGACTTCATTGCCGAATTTACTATATGGGATGACAAGGAAGAAACACAAATAGAAGTGGACACGTAATGGAGGCTCTTTGTCGATGGCGCATCTAACAACCTCTGTTCGGGGGCAGGAGTAGTGCTTGAAACCTCTGAAGGACGAGCCATTTGCTACGCTTTATGCTTGGAATTCCTTGCTACAAATAACAAAGTAGAATACGAAGCGTTGATAGTAGGACTAAAAGTTATGAAAGAACTCAAGATAAAATCTGTTCACATCTACAGCGACTCCCAGCTAGTCGTCTGCTAAGTAAAAGCAGAATACCAGGCTCGAGGGGAGAATCTTGCCCTGTACCTATCTAAAGTGCAAGAACTGCTGAGTGACATTGAACATTACACCATAACTCACATTCCACGGGAGCAAAACACCAAGACGAATTATTTGGCTAAACTGGCAAGCTCCAGAGAGGCTCAGTCATTGGGGCTAGTCCCAGTTGAAACTCTTACCACCCCAAGCATAGAAGAAATGGACATTAACTGGATCCTCGAGATCGTCGTCGAACCAGAAACATGGACGACACCGATAAAGGACAATTTACTTGTAGGGACCCTTCTGACTGACCGGAATCAACGGAAAACGCTTCTCCGAAAGGTATCACGATTAACGATACAAGACGGAATACTCTATCAAAAGGGATTCTCAACCCCCCAGCTTAGATGTGTGTTTGATGATGAAGCCCGGCGAATCCTAAAGGAAGTGCACGAAGGCAAATGCGGAGACCACACTAAGGGGCAGACTCTTGCAAAGAAAGTCCTTCGATACGAATACTTTTGGCCAACAATTAACCGCGACGTTGCAGAATACGCCAGAAGATGTAATCGTTGCGAAAGACTCAGTAAAATTAAAAGAACTCCTTCAACAGAGCTAATGCAGATGGTCAGCCCATGGCCATTTGCAATATGAAGAATCGACTTGATTGGCGTCTTGCCAATAGCAAAAGGAGGGGCGAAATATGCTATAGTTGTCATTGATTATTTCATGAAATGGGCCGAAGCGGAACTGCTAACCACCATAACTACAAAGAAAGTCATTAACTTTGTTACTAAAAACATTATTTGTAGGTTTGGTGTGCCACAGAAAATGATCACTGACAATGGAACTCAATTCGAAAGCACCGAGCTCAAAGACTTCTGCAAACGCTTCTGAATCGAGAAGAGCTTTTCCACGGTAGCTCATCCGCAAGCAAACAGGCAGGTAGAAGCAATAAAAAAAATCATTAAGTCCACTATCAAAAAGCGATTAACTAAGGCAAATGGGAACTGGGTTGATGAACTTCCACTCGCACTATGGGCTTACAGAACTACTCATAAAGCGGCAACTGGACACACTCCATTCGCCTTGGCATATGACTCAGAAGCAATGATTCCCGTTGAATTGGAAGTCCCCTCGCACTGAAGGAAAAATTTTAATCAAAAACAAAATAAGCAGCTCCTACCCAAATCACTAGTTATGATTGATGAAAGAAGGGAAGAAGCCGAGTTAAGAACCGCAGCCCACCCAAAAAGAATCGCATGATACTTCAACTCCAAAGTTCACAACCAAACATTCGATGTGGGAGATCTTGTACTTAAGTGAGTCTACCCCATCCCGGGGGCCTTCGGACCAAACTAGGAAGGACCATATGTCATCAATCAAAAGCTAAGGGACAATACTTTCAAGCTAACAACCGTCGACGGAATCCAAATTTCCAGGGCATGAAATAGCGAATCTCTCCGCCGTTACTTCATTTGAAAACTACCATATGTACTCTCTATTTTTCAGCAAATAAGCCATCCCGGGATGTCGATGGCATGTAAATAGGCAAAAACCTGCCCTGCTTTCCTTAATAGAAATTGATTCTCCCTTTTGAACCGACAAAACTGTGTTCGTAATAACTACTCGCTGGGTCGACGGAAGCAAATCGACTCAAACCGTAGGATCGGCGGAACCGATCTTCGCCTTCTAGTTGCCCCATCAACATCGGGAAGGCTAAAACATACACTCCTCGTGTTGCTTGAAGATAGGCAACACCGAGGAGTCCGAAAAGCCGCGAATCCCACAAGTCGTGCACTAACTTTTAGAAAATTACACTCCTTGCATTGCCCGAAGATAGGCGACATCGAGGAGCACAAAAAGCCGTGCAACCCATAAGCCGCGCACTAATTTTTAAAACTTACACTCCTCACATTGCCCAAAGAAAGGCAACACCAAGGAGTACCAAAGGCCACGCACCTCATAAGCCGCGCACCAACTTCTCAAGACAAATTCCTCATGTTGCCCGCAGATAGGCAAATCGAGGAGGACTAAAACCGTTCCGGACCGACGAGTCGTATCAGTCCCAAAAGTCGCGCATTTCATAAGCCGTGCATTAACTCTCAGAGCCATGAAATCATGCTCCTAAAACGTAAACTCCTCATGTTGCCCGAAGATAGGGAACACCGAGCAGTATCGCCGTGAAATCATGCTCCTAAAACGTAAACCCCTCGCGTTGCCCGAAGATAGGCAACACCGAGGACCACCAGAACCATTCCAGATCGATGGGAAATATCGATTATAAAATCTGCGCATCCCATAAGCCGCGCGCACTTTGAAGTCCCGGAATTGCCCCGGCAATACCATTGTTGGAAGCAATGGGAGCAACATCAACAAAATCGAAGTGGTACAAACCAACGGAAAATTTTCAACTGCTGGCACTCGATGACTAACTATAACATTTAATGTTGACAATGTGTAACTGCCTACAGTTAACTCATACAATATGCAAAAGACTTGGACTACATGCTAAAGTGACAAAACTTTTGAAGGAAGAAAAATCAAGTTGTGACTAAGTCAAATTTCAAGTTTTAATATGCAAATTATTTAAACCATAAGTTATCAGTCATTTGTCAATTGTTTGAAGTAAATAGCCCTGTGAACTGGGGGGCATACACCGGCACTTAAATAAAAATACTTAAAAACAACAATTTCACAAGTTTTGTTACTCCAAACAAAGAATTTTGGCAGTAATCACAGGACTAGATAAAGTGAAGTGAAAGTATACAGAGTAAACGCAAGTGCACAGAACACACATAAGCAAATAAGTGTAGACAAAACAAGCATAAGTGCACATAACACATATGAACAGACAAGTAAGAGTACAGCCAAAATATCAACAATGTATTACTTATAACTTTCTTTTTGCTTTTTATAAGGTTAAAACATGGGGACCATACCCACACAATGCCGGCCAACAAAAGAAAAACATGGACATCACAACAAAAACACTAAGTGCAAACTCTGCACTTCAACAAAACGACACAAAATGAGTCAAAATCAAACCATTCACCACCCAAGCTTCTCAGCGCTTCTTTCCAACACTCCCCTTTTCGCCTCTTGTTCGAAGTTTCTGCTTCACCTTGGGAGTGGTGTCGCTGCCAGTAATGTCAACAATATCCTCAACGCTAATGCATCCTCCTACTCTATAACCTTCTCAAAAGATTCTCCCTTCGTTTTATGCTTCCGTGACTTGCGGGAGCTCTTAGAGGCCTTGATTGCCTCAACCTTCTCCTTTTTGATGGAAACCAGCTGTTCTTGAGTATTTCATGGCTACTCGGTCTGAAGTTCCTACTCCCTAGCTTCGATCACTGTTATGTCACCTTCCAAAGATATAAAAGGGTCATCCAATCCATGAGTGCGGCGATCTTCTCGGACTCCGGCCCCGACTGCGAGCCAGACGCGGACATGGAGACCGGAGCAGGAACGAAAATGAGCACGGAAGTAGTGGAAATAGCAGTAGGTCCAAACGTCGAGGAAGCTGGCAGATCAACAGGTAAGGTAGATGGACCTATAAGATCAAAAATGAAAGTAATAAATTCTTTTTGTTCTCGCGGCGTAAGCTGAAAGCTCCCGAACTCGGGGAAACAAGAGGATTACCTTCACCGGAAGAATGACCAAGAATGTCAACTTCGTATTCACCGCCTTCACCCTCCTTAGATGGCTCTATAATCCGAGGGAAAGCCTCAAGCCTAGAACTTGTTGGCAGATTACGGGGCTGCTCCGATGGCTCGCCGGCACTAGGAATGAAAGGCTCCGTAAGCGCTTTGGCAGCCACAGTCATAGCGGCATCGGTAGCTTCTTTCTCCCTCTCGATCTACAAAATCTCTTAGCCCTCCAGCAAATCCATCTTTGATTCTTCATTAAGGGTAGGCATTCTCTAACTCTCGCTCGGAATAAACGTCACCGTTGTCACTAAAGCGGGTCAAGATTTCTTCCCATACCACAAATGAGTGTGACCCTAGTGGAGCCTGTGGTGTGTTTGGGAGGAGAGCCTAAAACGACGTCACAAACCAGATTGGGCAAGCGCCGCAAAAGGAATTGGGCTAACTTCGGATGCAACATGGCTCGAACAAGGGGCACCTCCTCAAATTTGAAATCTTCCCACATAAGCACGTTGAAATCGACATAAACATCGCTCAAATCTCCAAACTCTACACCGGCATCTTTACTCAGAGAATCCTAATGTCCTCCGGTTTCTAAGGCATCATCTTTATCACTCGTGTTTGGAGGAGGTGAGCTCGAAATAATGGGACTCATCCCCGGAGTCTCATCGCACAATTCAGAATCCCCATCATTGGATTCTACATAGAAATCATTGCTAGAGGTGGACTCATCGCTACTACTCCAGATTTCCCCTCCTCTTTTTCTAAGTCCATCGTGGCTATGCCTTCCCTCTATTTGAACTCCTCTTCTCCTTCTTCCGAAATCGAAGGCATTCTTATCGGGCGACTAACTCCGGTTGCAACAACATCTGTTCCACCATGAGCCTCTTCGACCGATTCTCCGGACAAGCCCTCTCTCTTGAGAAGCGCCTTCTTCAGAACCGTGAGAAGAGGAAATGGATCGCGTGCAAACACTGGATCGAGAAGAAGATGGGACTTCGACTGAAACGGCGGATCTCCCCGGATGCAATAATCCATATCGGAGTAAGTTTTCATCAGTTAGCAGGACTTTAACGGATCTTTCCTCGGCATCGATAGCCTTCAGGGTTCGGAAAACTTCATCGAGAGACGAGTCCCTATTCGGCCTCAGGAAAACTGCAAGAAATATTTGACCTGTTAGAACAGAACCCAGCAAATAAGGAAAATAACTTACCTCCCATCGTCCTCAGACGGTTAAACCCCTCGGGGCATCTGATGAAGAAATACTGGGTCTTGAACTGGGATAGGTTGCTCTGCAGTCGTAATACAATTTTTCGATTCTTTTGAGCTTCAATTACGACCAAGGACGGACATTCGTCTCTCCTCTTAAATGAAAGAAAGTATCGTAACTCGTCAAAGCTCGGAGCCCGATTGAATGTTCGCAAGAAAATGACGTGCAAACAGGTTAAGATGGCGTAAACGTTGGGATGAATCTGGAACGAGGCAATGCCTAAATTCAAGAGAGTCTCATGCAGAAAGTCTTTAAAAAGGGGCACGGCTCCATTCAGACACATATACCGATGATAGGCATTATACCCCGAAGAAGGCATGTAAGAAAACTGGTTCTTCTCTGAAAGGCATATGTCTTCCTCTGGTATGCCATGTTGCACGCAAATATTGTGCAGGACCTTAGCGGAAACCACAGAAGAAGCTCTCTCTGAAGAGTTGAGAAGAACTCTAAAATTAGGGGAAGTTCGATCCAAGACCGGACTTACTGGAACCAACTGGCCATATTCAGCCTGTGAGGTGGAGGGTGAAAGGGCAACGGATGACGACTCGACTTCTGAGAGTGTCGGGCTTCCTTCGCTTGACTTACGGTGCGAAGTTGGATACTTCATTCTAAACAACAGAACCCGCATCCAAAATGGCCAGGTAATTCTATTCTAAACTAATAGTTTCCCCTACAACACTTGAATTCTGGAGAGACATTGATTCGTGCCGACACATCGGATTTCAAGCATGTACCGGGGTAAGTGCAGTGTGCTGTCTATAGGGGTGAGCTCGGTGTCCAAAACACTACAAACGCTCTATCCTGTGTAAATAGTTCGCTCGTAGCGGAAAAAGAAAAGGATTTCCCGTATCATTTCCTTTGTTTTTTACTTCCTCTACACTTACCCAACGGATCCATTGTTCAAGGTGATGCGGAAGATTCTTTTAAGTACAGAGACACGAGCGTGCAAAAAGAAAGTAAGATAAGTCCTAATTCTTCGAAAGAGCCAGGACCGATTCGCGATGTGTTATGAAATATCAGCTATGGAACTTGGCACAAGTCAATTCCGGCTCAATGGACGAAGATAGCAAAACATGTGAAGCACCGGGGCAAGGCCCGAATGTCGTTCCGGGAGGAACTCAAGACTTGATTTACTATCTTCCTCTATTAAGCCGCAATCAACTCAAACTCCTCATGACAAACATCACAAACGCAACCACGCCATCAAATCATTAAACGAACGTTGTAATCGGCGAACCCACCTCAGATTAACGACCTAAACGCAAAATTGGTTGAAGCTTTGAGATCAGCAAACTACAATGAATTGGTGGCAAGCTAAGGCACATGTGAGCTAGGGTTTCAACTAACGACGACCTAGAGGAGTAGCGACAAAGCTATGTAGCGGCGGCGTCGAAGGAATCAAGGTAGAGAATTGGCAAGGCTTTGGGATCGAATCATTTAAGATGGTGGGTCGAATCGGTGGGAAGGATCGAATCGCTGCAAGAGGTTCAGATCGCAAGAGAACAAGCTCAGGTCATGTGAAAGTGAGAGGATGAATCGGCTTGACCTAAGTAGGAAACAAAAAACACGAAAAAATATCCTAAATTATGGATCGCCAGCGACCCATCAGCTATTTATTGCCAGTGATCCATAGGATTGCCCATCTCCGACTTCAAACTTGCACCACGACATCTACCTACTATTTCAAGGTATATCGAGAAGCTATGGAGAGAAATTTAATTCGTTATGACAAGCAGTAGCGATCGAGACCAAAACTGAGTGATCAGTAGCGTAACCTACTACGTATCCGCAAAACTATAACATGATTACTTGGAATTCAACAAACAGATACTAAAAGCGATACTTCCAGAGCATGCCTTGTTTCCAACGAAGACGTACTTTGGGGGCAAATGTCATCCGAGTTTTTAACCCATCAGGATCCAAGAGAAGATGGAACGACTTGATGGAGTCAGAATGGCTTGGATTTCGACCAAAAGGGCTAAAGCAACAAGTTAAAGAGAGTCAAGTCATATTACAAAAGCAACGACTGAGTTTGACTAAAACAAGAGACAAGCATATGTCCAGTCCTATCAGCCGCTAAATACAGCTAGCAAGTAAATCGTCATCAAAACAAAGCGACGTGCAACGGGACTACACGAACAACGTTGATACAAGGCAATGAAAGCATTCCAGACATCAAAGTCCAGAAATAGTCTAAGTGCATGGATCGCAAGCAATCCATACGACATCATGGGTCGCTATGGCACGTGGGGAGCAAGGAAAGCTTAGAAGACAAAGTCTAAAATATGCTAAGTGCATGGATCGCTAGCGATCCATACACTATGGATCGCCAGCGATCCATACGTAACCATGGAGTATGTACGACCCACCATAGTGAAGCAAAGGGAAAAATGAGCTAAGTGATTGGCTCGCATGCGAGCTAAATCTATGGATCGCTAGTGATCCATAGTTTTAGCTCGGGTCGCGAGCTAAGCTTCGTTGCATCTTCCCGTGTCCATCTGTAAGCATTTGGCGAACAGGCCTGGCCCAGAAGCTCTCTGATCTCTATAAATACCATCCTACCTGCAACATAAACTTAATCTTCTCCGAACTGGTTGCTGAAGCTTTGCTGGAAATTTTCTTCACTCTTCACCTCCCTCACAACAATCTCCAAAGGGATTCACTATGATTCTTCAGTGAATTCTAATCTTGGAGATCTAGTCTAGCTAAGGACAATCAAGGGCCTTATAATCAAACAATTTTGTAGTAGCAATCAGTCTATAATAGAAACTATAAAGTGGACGTAGGCTTCGTTAACAACCAAACCACTATAAAAATCTTCTTGTTTCTTTCTCTTACTGTTTTTTTCTATATTGTTATCTATATTATTGCTCTATGAGAACAGAGCTGGTGCTTTCACACTCAAACTAGGGTGTTGATCCATTTTTTGGATTAATACCATCATAAAAAATAAAATCATCAAGCACATCGGGCTAACACACAACGATGCCCTGATATAATATCATAAAATCGTATAATTAATAGATAATATGAGATAGCCCATTAAATTATCTGAATGACATCCAATATCATACAAATCATAAGACAATCTATCACAATCCAATTCACAACCAATAAACAAAGGCTATCTCTAAAATATCAAACCAGAAGAGTATGGATATACGGGGACTGACTACACTTTAGACGCATCTAGTCTCTAGTATAGCCAACTCATCTAGGAACGAGAAATATATGCCAATCCACTACACACCTATACCCTAAACCAGACGGGAGACCGATGGCCACCTACCGCATGCCTGCTCTAGGAACCCATGTCTACTTGCCAAACGTCGAGTAACCTTTTATTCCTACAGCCTTCAGTTACCTCGACGGACATGGTGACCCCATCCACCAATGACTTGCCTACACGTAGCCTCGGTCATGATCCAGCTTTGCCCCAAATGGTAACAGACAACCAGCCTATGCGACACATGGGGCTACCAACTATCAATCATGTGATGTGCACCGAATATAAAAACTAACAACGGTGTCGTGGATTTGGGGCACGACCCCATGATTAGGCTGCCAGAATGGATACGGGCCAATCTGGTTCACTCCTGAAAAATAAAGAAAGTCGGACCCAATGTGAATGGTCATATTGTACTCGTACCCTATCGCTACACATTTCTCTAATAGTAGGCAGACACGTGGCTCTCTGAAGCCAGCATTATACAATATGATATTCCTTATCACATATACACATGAGTGTAATCCCCGTTTGAGTGACATTTACTTACAATGAATAATCCAAAAAATAACATAACGACGTCTCATACCACTACATGTTATTCGGATAATTATTCAATGTATATAAACTATACTCGATCCATACAAGGTATTTCTATATGACAAGTCCGATGAATAACCGAAAAAGTGTTACCGAAAGTCTTATACCTGTATCACTATTCCGTTTATTCAAATTTTTCGTTACACAGAAATGAAATCTCGAAAATCAAATATAAAGATGTCATCGTCGTATCATTTTAAAATATAACACAAATAAATATCCACGGTGAATCATTCATATAATTCAATACAATATATAAAAGAAGCAAAATCAGAAAACGAGATAAAATAGATTAATCAAAAAGACATATATAAATTGAACAAACAAAATTAATATTCAATAATAAATTAATTGCAACATATAGTTTTATATAACAAAATTAATACTTAAAATTTTATAAATAATAACAAATACATATTTTAGAATTAATGAGATAATTAACTAAACTCAAATATAAGATATTCTATATAATAAATAACTAATTTCTCAAATAATAATTTAATATTCACAATAGCATTAGAAAATCCCTTTTATTTCATTTGGTAACCCAAAATACATTGTAATACTAAATATCTTGCCTAAGAATAATTCCATGACTTTCTAAAACTAAATACTATATATAAGTAACCACAAAAAATCCAAATTCATATAATTTATTTATAATCAAATAGTATATTTTTTTAAAAACTTAAATTATTATTATATATATTAAAAATACCATTAAACACACTTTGATAACCATAGAGTATTAATTAAGGAACATTTCATATTTTCTTAATTAAATAATACTTTTAAATTCACTTTGTTAATTTAATCAACTTTAAACTATAATTGCATGCATATATAAAATCAAAGTGTGTGTGTATAATTAGAATTTAAATATGACAAGGTTGAACAAGGTATAGTGTGACATTAATTTTGTACAACAAAATGGTCTACCTAATAAGATCAAACATGAAAGACTGCAGCAACGCAAAGACAAGTTCCCAAGATATTTACAGCAACTAGGTATAAGGTAATATGTTGACATAGGCACACCCTAGTTCACACTATTTAAATATATATATATATATATATTATTTACTGTAATACCTTCATTTATAGTTTAACTTACACCGGTTTCCACACAAATTTGTCCCTGTTGCTAAAAATAACTTCCTTTTTAATGTTTTGTTAAACTTGCACTCACCCAACACATTTATTTATGTATGCCAACACACACAACATGTACACATGCATTCCCATAGCATACACAAACACATACACTACATCCATAAACTTAAACATGGAGAAATACCCATAAGTACACAAGATTACACACGCATGCTCACTTCACATACACATTCGTAATCACCGTCACGCACTCACACTAACACAGCACACTACAACTCCTGCACATAAATTGCATAACTCTCACTACAACAGCTCACCCTTACATTAATGCACTTACGCACACCACACATATATAATACATACCGATGCATGCACAAATTTGCTCATATTCCTAGCACATTGACACATAGTACCACCCACAAATATGCAGGTTTATACACACACAATCCCACGCATTCACGAAATCATACTCACGCAAAATAGTCGTGCACCCTTACACATACACTAACACAGCCCAATACCCCAAAAAATCACCCCGCACTCACAAAACTTAGCTGCACACATATATCTGCACATACTGCCCACAAACTGCATAAAACGCACACAAGATAACATACCCACACATATAAGCACACACTCACAAGCCCACACACAAACCCACATCGCTCAGCCATACACACACACGTGTATGCACCCACACTCACCTACACCATTTGCATTTATACATACATACATACATATATATATATATATATGAAACTATAAAGTTAGACACAGATTGCATGAGTGAAAACACTCACCAGTAAGTTGCTTGTCGCCTCCCTGCTTTCGAACGCATGCTTAAAGCTCACCAATGACACAACGAAACACTATCTGCTTCTTGCTGTAGACGCACATAGATATTGAGAAGCATATATTGAAATTTGGTAAATTTAGGTATTTGATTTGATTTTTTTTCTTTTTTTTTAAAGAGTGATAATACTTAGATTTTCCTGGCCTTAGGAGGAAGAAAAAAAATCCCTGGAAGGAAATGTAGGACTGCCACTTGTAGAGAGGAGAGAAGTCTAGAAATATGGTTGGGCTTGGTTATAGGTGTTTGGGCCTAGCAAATATGAATATGTATATTTGTGTTTTCCTTTGCTTTTAGAATAAAATTCCATTTAATTTGAATAAATATAGATTCCTACCTAAAATCATTTCTCCATCCATTAATATTATATTCCAAACGCCACACTATTATAGAATTTATTTTCCACATTTATAACTTGTTTTAAATTTAAATACAATAATTTCCCGATTTAAATATTTTTATTAAATAATTAACCGATTTTCAATTAAATTTCCAAATTCCAATTTAAATAATTGAATTACTATTATTCACTTTAATAAATTATTACATAAAATAAGGTTGTTACAGACTTTCCTCTTAAAAAAATGTGTCTTCACAATTTTTCATGAGAAAAAATTCTATAACAAACTTATTATACTAATTCAATTGTTTGAACCAAAAAGTGCACAAACGCCCAAATGAGTATAGTATAGAAAAGAGTGAAGAAACTAAATAAAAACACACAAAAACAAGATAGAGTTTATAGTGGTTCGGCTAATCATTGCTTACGTCCACTTAACTTTGTTGACGGTTTATAGTATTGTTTATACTTCTGTTCTTACGGATCAAAATGGATCCGTTGGAGTACAAGAGAATTATAGAAAAGTCATAGACAAGTGAAAAAGATCCTCAAAATGAGCCCCTACTCTCTTATTTATAGTCGTAAGTTACCTAAAAACTCGCCTCCATGATTTTCTCATTGTTTTCTACGTCCAGACTAGTTCTCCTGAGAAAAATGGTGGACACCTCATCGGTATTCGTGGATCAGTACCGATCTATGAGCTTGGACCGGTACTGATCCATAAGATCTTTGTATGAATCACTCTGAATGCTTTGTCCTGGCTTAATTCATGGTTAACTTCATGATTTCCACCTTGTTTGCATTATTATTAGCTTGTTTTTGAGTCCAAATGATGGATCCGTGGAAGAATGGAGTTGCTGAGTGCTCGTGGAGATCAATAGAGAGTTGCATAGGATCGATGAAATGGAACTTGAAATAGGCTTCTAGCATCATCACTTACAAGTAGGAAGAGTTGGGGCTGGACAGGATGAAAAGTTGTGGATCGGTGCCGAACCAAGTGGTTGGATAGGTACCGATCCACTACTTGGGTGGATTCTGAATCCCTGTCCCTTGGAGTGGTTTGGTCTTTACATTGTGGCTCTGTTCGTACATGATTTTTGGATTCTAAGGATATCTCTCTGGGCTTTCTGCCTTGATAACTTTCAAGTTTGGTTCATCAAGTTCGTCCGTATACTTCCTAGTCAAAAGGCTGGATAACACTTGCCCCCCAAAGCATGCCTTGCGAATGGAAGGTGTACTTTGCTCAAGTACAAATGTTAAAGTTGATGGAATATTAGTAATTGAATCTTCAGGTTAATAGACAATCAAGCTATTGTGAATCATCTTATTCCTTTAGATTTGCCTATAAATCAAAGGTCGTTCCAGACTGTGGTAGCTATGGATTCGAGTCCTTGCTTGAGTGTCAGTCATAGACAATGATTCTATGTTCTTTCGGAATCGGTAGGCCATGGGTTGTATCACTACTTAGGATCATCCCGTTTTCATCGGAGGGCTTGTAGTCATTTGTTGATATCGATCTCTCCGGATTGTTCGTGAAATTCGTGGCCCTTCTTAGCCGATAGCTAAATTTTGATTTCTTCGGATCGTCAATGGAATCCTTGACCTCTACGGACCGACAATCAAACCCATGATCTCTTTGAATCGTAAATCAAATCCATGGCCGTTCAGGGCCAATAGTTAAATCCATGATATCTCTAGATCGTTCATTGAATTCATGGTCGTTCAACGCCGATAGTTAAATCCATGATCTCTCTAGATCATTAATTGAATTCATGGCCATTCAGGGTCGATAATCAAATCCATGGTCTTTCTGGACCGTTAATCAAATCCATATCCGTTCGAGGCTGATAATCAAATCCACGGTGTCTCTAGACTGGCCATTTGGGGCCGATAATCAAATCCATGGTCCCTTTGGACCTTTAATCAAATCCATGCCATTCAGGGTCGACAATCAAATCCAAGTCTCTCTGGACTCTTGTTGAGCCCAGTCCGCTAGCTCTTCGGTGAGGGGACTCAACAACAAGCAAGCCCATCCGCTTATGCTCCAGCGAGGTGACTTTACTTCTTGCATTATGGTTCATGCTCTCCAGCCGAGACTTAAAGCAATCAATATTGTACAACTCCAATCACTTGCTCTCTGACAAGGGAACTTGTACCTTATGGACATGGCTCTGTCTTTCAAGTCGGGACAACCACGATCAATATCGGTCATCACATTCATGTGGAATTCATTAATTAAGGATTCATCTAATGAAAACGAATTCAAACATTAAAAATATAAAGTCCAACATCATGATAGCCGTCTTATCGGGCATTACAGCCTAACATCCAACTCATGGTGTGTCTAGGGACCATTGAGATCTCATACATGAGTGAGTGGCTCGACTTTAATATTGCGTTGTTCATTTAAAGAAAAGATAGAAATGAGAATCGAACCTAATTCCTTGCTATCCCAGACAAGAGATGAAAATCCTTGACCTTGATCCAAGGTTGTTTCCATTCACTACGGATGATGGCTACTCTTGTTCCAACACTGCGGCTCAGCTTTCGCATACTACTGTAATTGGCTGTTTCTGACATGTTCCTCGATCAGACCGCGCAAATGTCTATAGTGCCTATCCAGCTCATGGAATAGGAAATATCTTTTGGACATCCTTTCACGGTCTGTGAACTACCAAATCTATCAGATATAAAGGGAAACACCGTCCCATGACCTCTTCAAACGAACCCAACACGTTCATGTGTCGAATGTACCTCATCAAATGAACTGTTGGATCAATCTTTCTATCATACGTCTCCAATGTAGGCAGCTTGAAATCAGGTGGATTCCTAGTGTACTGAATGTTCAGAGTGAGTGGACTCCTGTTCACATTTTCTAGGCTCCGTTAGGAAGTCCACCCTTCATTGCTCATCTTGCCATCTCAGCAAGTATGTCATTGTCGTTTAGAGGAATTCTCTAGTTTGGATTCTCAGCCTGCCCCCCGTTTTGACGAGGGAATTTTAGCATGTACTCCTCCAGTCATGCTTCTACATTTTGATTCACATTCAAACGTGCTCCATTATCTCCTAGACGTGCATCATTTCCACCCAAGTCAACATTGGTCATGCCCCCGTGTTCTTGTGGATAGGTACCGATGCGTACCTATGGATCAGTATTGATCCATACCTATGGATCGGTAGTGATTCGTATGACTTCTTCAGGGTTCATTCTGATTTGACCTACCCAGCTCCCAGGTGCATTTGCTACAACTTCTGGCCTTTGGTTATGATTTGCTACAACTCTGGTTGTTCATGTTTGTCCCATTCTCCTGTTGAAACTTTCCATCATCTCTTCCTGGCGGGCCATCATCTTTTCCTGCATTGTATTCAACACGATTTCCATCTCATCCCTGGTTATGTAGATGGATAGGGAGTTGGCTCCTGAGGACGCCACTTGGCTGCCCCATTGTTGATTTCCTCCAACAGTAGTCTTCATAATAGATTGTCTCGTCATTTTGAACCTTCCTAAATCTCAAATTAGCGATTTTAAGTGTTTCACAATGAAAGCACCAAAATGTTTGAACCAAAAATGGCACAAACACCCAAATGAATATAATAGAGAAAAGAGTGAAGAAACTAAATAAAAGCACATAGAAACAAGACACTGGAGTTTTATAGTGGTTCGGCTAATCGTTGCTTACATCCACTTAACTTTGTTGATGGTTTGTAGTGCTGTTTACACTTCTGTTCTTACAGATCGGTATGGATCCATGAAAGTACAAGAGAATTATAGAAAAGTTGTAAAAAGGTGAAAAAGATCCCCAAAATGAGCCTCTGCCCTCCTATTTACAGCTATAGATTGCCTGAAAACTCGCCCTTACGATCTCCACATTGTTTTCCATGCCTAGACTAGTTCTCCTGAGAAAAATGGTAGACACCTCATTAATATTCATGGATTGGTACCGATCCATGGGCTTGGCTCGGTACTGATCCATAAATTCTTCATATGGATCACTTTGAATGCTTTGTCCTAGCTCGATTCATGGTTAGCTTCATGATTTCCATCTTGTTTGCATTATTATTAGCTTGTTTCTATGTCCAAATGATGGATTAATGGAAGAATGGAGTTTCAAGTGCTCGTGGAGATCGATAGAGAATTGCATGGGATCGATGAAATGGAACTTGAAATAGGGTTCTAGCATCATCACTTACAAGTAGGAGGAATTGGGGCTGGATTGGATGAAAATTTATGGATCAGTACTGAACCAAGTGGTTGGATCGGTACCGATCCACCACTTAGGTGGATTTTGAATCCCTATCACTTTGAGTGGTTTGGTCTTTACCTCTGGCTCTGTTCGTACATAATTTGTGGATTCTGGGGCTATCTCTCTGAGCTTTCTTCCTTTATAGCTTTCAAGTTTGACTCGTCAAGTTCGTCCATATACTACATGGTCAAAAGGCTAGATAATATCAATAATATTATTTTCAACTTTATATATATGTGCATTTCCCATAAGTAAAAATTAGTTTATAAAATTATAACATACTTCTTTTAAACAATTCACTTTTTGAACACTAACAGTTTCCCTCAAAATTTTAGTTTTATTTTTAATTCAACCATATTTCAAATTCAAATTTTCTCTCAAATAACTTTAAATAATTTTAACAAAATCAAAAAATTTATCGGCCAAATTTCTACCAAATCTCTTTCTTAGGTTTAATGAAATATTCTTTAATATAGTGTTTAATTCCAAACATCTTATTATAACAAAATTATTTCCGAACTCTAAAATCATTTACTTTCTCAAATGCCATAAAATAGAATGTTATTGCCCCACCATTTAATATCAATTAGTTGCAATATTGATATAATCAATAATGCCTCGTCAGTAATCACAACTGTGCACTAATATCCAATTGTTGCAGCTATCACAAAAAATACATATTGACATAAAAAATACCCTTTACAAATATAATTCCAAATAACACTTTCACTAAAAGAACTCATTCTTGCAAAAATACTTCGATTTTTTACTCAAAATATTTGCATTTGTTAAAATTTTATGTTTAAATGTCTCGTTCAAGTGTTTAAGAATCCTTATCGAGTACATGTGCACCGCATCGATCAAAATTCTAAACACGCTCAGCAGAAAAGTTAACACAATCCTATTTCAAAAATTTATATAAATACCACTTCATATATTATCTAATAAACGTTAAACTATAATTAAATTCATATATAAAATCAAAGTGTGTATATATAATTAGAATTTAATATGACAAGGTTGACCAAGGTACAGTGTGACATCAATTTTGTACAACAAAACGGTCCAACTAAGAAGATCAAACATGAAAGTTTCATAGCAATGCAAAGACAAGTTCCCAAGATATTTACAATAACTAGTTATAAGGCAATATGTAGACAGCCGCACACCCTGGTTCACACTAATTAATATATGTACATACATACATATATACATACATATATACATATATATATATATATATTATTGTACCAATTGCTTACCTTCATTTATGGTTTAACTTACACCGTGTATTTACACTGGTTTCCATAAAAATATGTCCCAATTGCTAAAAACAAATTGCTTTTTAATGTTTTATTAAACCTGCACTCACCCAACACATTAATTTACTATAACAACCCCACAGCTATACCCATATTATTAAAAAGCATTACAAGTAATGTCGTCTAATAATACAGATAATATGGTTGGTTAAGTGCGATCGAATGTGAATATATATTTTTACTACACTGACACGTCTTTATTACCTTTTGAAGATCTGAACTGAAAATTTTGACATGCACAGTATTAATACAAAGTAATAAACACACCATTTAAAACTATTTAGAATAGTATATAATATGGATAAATCAGAATCAGAGTCACGGATCACAGCAGAATAATATACATCATATACATAATAAATGCGAGTCTAAAAAATATCAGTACTAGACCCATATAATATATACATTGCATCCAAAATACTGTATCGGGTACAAAGTCACTACTAAATAATATACATGACATATCATCCTAAGTGTCAATATGTATACAATAATGGAGTAAACCGAAACGGTCAAAATAGTCTACTCTAGTACTAGCACAAATTCTATAAGTCGGCGAGTCCTTCCTATAGAGTCTCGGCCTGACCTAAGTATTATAAAATAAACGAGTCAGGCTATATCTAATAAAAAGGTGAGATACTGATATCATAAATATATGACTTAATAATAAAATAAGCCATAATAGAGATACGCCTGAAACCAAATAATCATAATAAGGCATATCAATCAAAATCACCATTTCATAAATCCATGTCAAGTCTCAGATGGATTGTCATAAAAAATATGGTGATAACAATTCAAAATTCTCCAAAGCCAAAAGATACTTGATATCCATCTTAAAATCACTGAAGAAACAATCATCACTAATGAAATAATAATGGTAGTCAACTATCAGTTTAAACAGCGACACAGTGTCTAAACCAAATAGATTGATATCAGCCTAACAAACCAAATAGACCCCGCCACATAGTGTAATAGTCTAACATAACAAAATAGACTAGCTATGCGAATTTACCTAACACAACCAAATAAGCAAACATTGTCTAACTGTATACCAAATAAACTAATAGGTATTAGTCATCCGGTCTATAGACTAATCATGCATGTAACACCTGTCCAAACAACAAAAGGATAGTTGCATTGCACCATAACAAACCTAACCCAACCAAGTAGGTCTACCTACCCAAATCTAATAAGTATCGACTCTTAGGTCAATGAAAAATGAGTTGTTATTTCTCAGGGATATATTGGCCAAAAAATGAAATCCGAACACCTTAAGATAATACAACTCTAAAGTGTAGCTCACTTTCACTTTAGTAATCAATAAAATCTAATTAACCGTTCCATACCAGAAAGTTAGATTCTAACTAAAAGCTAGCAAATTTCACTCAAACTTTATTTAACAAATTATAATAATAAGTGAAAGAATTGTATGAAATATCTCATACCAATACGACAATTCAATCATTTATTGAAATTCTTTGTTTCATAGAAAATCACGAAATCTCAATAAAAATCCAAATCCATAATAAATAAAATAAAAGAGTTTTTAAATTAATTTTATATACAAAGATATAATTTTTACAAAATCACTTTAAATCCATAAACTCATTTTAAAGAAGAGTTGCATATTTACAAAAGCTTTTGAACTCTTTCAAAATCATTTAAACCTCTTTTATAACTACAATCACTTGAAATTGAAATTATTACTTTTATAACAGCTTTTATAAAATAATAATATATTTTATCTTTTGCCTCTAAAACATTTCCAAAATTCTAATATACTTATAGTAGTAAATTTAAAAGGTTTTATAATTAAATATTACTCATTTTTCAAAGCTTTGAATAGAAATTTTGAAATAAGTAATAAGTTAAGATTTTTTATTTAATTTAACTATATTCTATAAACTAAATTCCAATAAGAATCAAAATGGATAAAAATCTCATTTTAAAAATCTTTTAAAAACATTTAAACAATTTAAATGTTAAACCCATCAAAATGTAACTTCTAGAGCCGAGTCGCTGTATCAATTAATTAGCGACCCGGAGTTGTTTTTCGACAACTCCATTCATATAAACCATGCACAATAACCATATAATTTAGCCATAAATGATCAAATGCATTTCGATGGTTTTCAACATCATGCAATTTCATACTCGATAATGCAACCGAATCTAATATTTAGAACATACAATTCAACTAATTCAAACATCAAACCAATTGAATCCATAGAATGCAATTTCAATAATTTCATTCAATCACTATCCAAAACTTCTGCAATTCATAACCCTAGCAAGGATGCAATAAGGAATATAATTATTCAGATATGAATGTATGAGTTAATAGAATAACTCACCTTAACCAACGTTGGTAGAAAATTCTGTTTGCAGACACCGACACTCCAAACCCTTGATGCAATTACCACTGCCTTCACCATGCCTGGAGCATTCCAGCTTCTGCCTCCGATCTCGCACCTAAACACCACCACTCATGCTACCGAGCTCAGGTCGCCACCTCCCTCGTGCCCAGCATAATGCCAACGACCACGCTACCTTCACCCTTAAACCCTGCATGAGAAGCTACCCTAAAGCCAGCGACCATACGTCGAATGCCTGAATGTCGTCAGTCGCATCACACTACTCCCTTGCCTTAAGTCGAGCTCCCTCTTCTCGCGATGCCTTCCCATTTGAATGCAATCGTGTTGTTTTTTTATTCTTTTTTCGATTTTGAGTTGGGGAAAATTTTGGGTTAGGGCATGCTGACTTGAACGGGTTTTAGGAATCAACAAACGACTAAGGAAATAAAAGATGAAGTTTGGAAGTTATACTTGGGCTTGGGCTTCCATAGGTTAATAATCAATTAATTCCTTTTCTCTCTAAAGAACTATTTTATTAATTTGTAAATCTATTCCAATCTAATTGAAACCGTTGAAACTGATTTACCCTTCATTCTATGAAATATAATTCGATGACTACATATTCAATTCAATATTAGTTCACTCTATTTAATTATTCATCGAATTGATATAAATAAACTTATTCATCTTCGACAATTAATTGATTTTATTGAATAAAAAATAAAACACTTTTTCATCTATTTCAATTATATATAGTTATTTACACCTTTAAATATTTTATATTTAACAATCCAATTTAATATATCTTATGAAAATTATTTTATTATTTAATTCAATTTGTTAAAACAAAATTCTATTATTAAATAAACTTCAATTAAATAAATCTTATTTCCAAAATACTAATTATCAAAAAAAGAATTTGAATACTTATTCTATGATTAAATTTGTCTAATATTATGGCTTCTAAAATAGGGTTGTTACAGACCTCCCCCTTATGAAAATTGCGTCCTCACAATTTCTTATAGAGAGACGTCACATACACAATAAAACATTAACTTAATTAGAAACCTACAATCAAATTGAAACCCCCTTAATTCTCTAAGTAGTTAATATAAGAATCAAGCTTATCGTACATTATAAATTAGAATAGACTAATTTTTTAACTTTTATTTTTTCGCATACGAAAAAATTATTAAAATTTTTCTAAGTGTTAGAAATTTTGAAAAAATTTGATAGAGTCACCTTTGTACGATGAGTCGTTTCCAATTTCACAAATATGATATATATGATAGACATCGACCGCACGATCGGAAACAATATAAATCAATATTTCTAACACTTCTGTATTTTAATCTGCATGTGTACCTTGTAGCATTTTAAGCAGATTCGCTTATTATTAAGCAAGCAAAATTTAGTCAACATCGCCAATAAGTCCCCATAGACTCTTAAACCCCTAATATTTTAAGACCCATTTTATATTTTGAAACCTAAACCCAAAGGTTTCGAAAGGAATGGTTTTAAAGGTTTTGAAACTATGTTCCACGCATTTTTGCTTGAACCCAATGCTTTCGAAGGTTTGTTATGTGTAAAGGACTTTAATGCTTTCGAAAGGTATATGATAAAGGTTTGGAAGGGGTGATTCGCCAATGTATTCAAAAGGTTTACCTTTAGTATTTGAATGGAAGGTTTCCAATGTTTTCGAAAGGCGAGTTTGAAGTGTTTTAAAAGAGGATGTCTAAGGTTTTATAAAGCTTTCGAAAGGGACACTTTCAATGTTTTCGAAAGGTCTTTTGTAAATGGTTTCGAAAGGTATGTTTTGGCCTATCGGCCTAATGTTACAAAGTAAAGTAGTTAACTTGTTTCGAAAGGGGTACTTTCAATAGTTTCAAAAGGGGTACTTTCAAAGGTTTCGAAAGAGATTGTTTAAAGATTTTACACAAAGGTTTCGAAGGTTTTCATCAATAATGTTTTGAGTAAAGCATATATCATGTCAAAGAGATTTGAGTAAAGCAAATAGTATGTTTTCTTGTTTAAGTATGATTTAAAGGGTTAAATCAATTTGAAAGGATTTCAATGAAAATTTGATTGGTAGTTAACCCTAAGTAAATGACTCAGATATTTGAATACCAGATGGGACTGGTAAAGGGTCGTGCCCTATACATTAGTTATAGCCCTTAGCTAATTTAGTCCAAAATTCCAGTGTGTAGGGCTTAGTCACAGGTAAGACTTAAATAATGTTACACACAGAAAGGAATATACAAAGGAGGATAGGTTATTGGTGAGCCCGCAAAACCATTAGGATCAGGTGACCCTGGGAGAAATAAGTTAAGGACAGACCGTCCAGGAGTGTGTTTAACAGATGTTAGATTATTTATTTTGTCTAGTAGGCCCGAGTCAGCCAATGGTTAGTAGTTAGCCAAACAAAACTATATTGTTCGTAGTGATAGTCCATTTATTACTTGTTTTATGAGCATATATGATATTGCTATTATTGTTTTAATCGGTTTGATTACAGGATTTTGATTTGCAAAAAGATATGTTTTAAAGGAATATTAGTGAGGGGAAACCCGTTTCGCTAAGCGTCATGGTCTCACTTAATATTAGTAAACCGAGATGTAATAGTATTATTCATACCAGGCTTTATGTCTGACTCGAAGTTTATGTTTTTCCCCTTAAACCCTCGGGTTCTCAAAATTCAATTTGAGTAGATTGAGAGTTAAGTTTTTTCAGGTTTAGTAGGTTGAACGAATAAAGCTTTCGAAGACGTGTAGGAGGAAAAGGTAGCTATATAGGAGCTCTTTAGTTTTATTTCCGATATGATGTATTAACCGATATGTCTATTTAGTACTCTGATCATCCAAGGGGGCATCTTCATATGTCGCTCTTGGCATATTTTGTAATAATTATATTTGATCAAAACTTGGGAATCGTTTTGGAAATTACGCATCTGAATATGAAATATTAATTTGAAATGTAATCAAAGAAGTGGTTTTGAATCTGTGTTGATTTTATTTCATATTCATGTGATTCTGATATTATGGGTACCATTAACATTACCGTATTTTGTTACCGAAAGTTAACACTATGGATGACTACAACATTTGTAGCGCTTAGTTTTGGGCCTCAAGATAGGGGATGTTACAACTTGGTATCAGAGCATAAGTTTATGGAAAACTTAAAAGAAAATTCAAACTTAAAATGATTTTAGCATAATCCTAAGGAATTAGAGAAAAAATTAGGGTATGGGATAACGCTATTGTTTGCACAAAAAATGGACAAACACCTCAAAGTTGTATGATTTTGTAGATCTTATGTTGTTCTTAGTATTTTGGAGGTTTATGCAAATATATGAAAAACAGGGGCTAAACTGTAAAAAGACACGCAAATTTATAGTGGTTCAGCCAGAACGTGCCTACGTCCACTTTATATGTTATTTCTCTTCTTTTGTTGTGATTACAAGTACAAAGCTTTGATACAAGTAAAAGAAAGTTGTTTGAAAGTTCCTTCCGTGCTTGAGCTTTCAAACTTGTCCCCATTGCTGTACCCCTGCCCCTCTATTTATAGAGTGAGGCTAGGGGTAGGGGTCCAGGATATGTAGAGTCGCTGATGGGCCTGGGCTGATGCGATCTGGCCTGGGATATCTTGGTTCGGCATTGCTTGGTTCGGAGGTGGTTGGAGTGTAGAGTGGACCGGTAGCTGTTTGGAAGTAGGTTGGACCGGTTGTTGTTGGTTCGGTGGGATGGAAGGAGACTGGTTCGGTGTTGGCTGGTTCAGTGGGATGGAAGGAGACTGGTTCGGTGTTGGCTGGTTCGGTGGGATGGAAGGAGACTGGTTCGGTGTTGGCTTAAGACTGCCGAACGAATTACAGCCGAACGAATTACTGCCGAACGAATTACTGCCGAACGAATCACTGCCGAATGGGACTTTGAGGACGAGAATACCGGATGGGCTTAGGCGAGCCTGGATGGATGAGTCACGCTCCTTGGTCGCAAGGTCTTCTGGGTGAGAATGCGCCCAACATTTGCCCCCCAAAGTGGGGCATATGCCGGAATGTGCCGCGCTTTGTTTAGAAGATGACGACGCAGTCTTGGATGCGTTCGCCGAATCAGACGGTCCGGTCGCCTACAGTTGCCTATAAGTAAGGGCTCAGGGTCTCTATTACCTTCTACCGAACGAACAGCCAAGCCAAGATAATCACATAGCCGAATCAAACTCTGATCCTTTGCCGAATCATCCTAGCTTGCCGAACCATTTCAGTTGCCGAATCAGGTACCCAATTCCCTTAGCCGAATGATATTTTTAGGTTGAATGCCGAATGAACTTTTAAGTGGAGTGCCGAATGAACTTTCACGTTGAATGCCGAATGAACTTTTAGGTTGAATGCCGAATGAACTTTTAGGTTGAGTGCCGAATGAACTGTTAGGTTGAGTGCCGAATGAACTGTTGTATCGAGTGAACATGTGTTTCATACTTCGAATTTTCAAGCGAAATTCCAGATTACGCTGCTTGTATATTCTAACGATATACTTTTCCCATGATTGCAGATAAATGTCTCGAAAAGTTGAAACTCAATCAGATAAGAGGAGATCCGGGGGTGTAGGAGAGTCCTCGGCCGTGCCCCCAGCTCAATCAGGATCGGAGCGTCATGGGCCTGCCCCGAGGTCATTAGTGGATGGATATGGTCCCCAGGAGCTGCTGGACTCCCCGCCTGACTGCTTTCCTAGCTCTCTCAAAGAGGAGCAACTCGATGTCATATCTCGTTCCTTTGGGATCGATAGAGCCCTCATGCTGCTGCCGGGCCCAGGAGTCATGCCATACAGTCCTCCCGAAGGATACTTTGCTTATAGCAGGTACCATTGCATGTGTGGTGCTATCCCGCCACTCAACGCTTGGGTAGTCAGCTTCCTCACGTACCTGAAGGTGGCCCCATTCCAGCTTCAGCCCAACTCTTATGCCATACTGGTGAGCCTTTTTGTTATTTTTCGGAGGAAGTATGGTCGCGCTCCCTCCAACCGGGAGATCCGGTACTTGTATAATTTAAGGGGCTATAAGAAGGGGTCCCCATATATTAGCTTGGAATCTGCTGTGACCTTCAAGCCGGTCATGGATCTGTACTCCAAATACAGCATGTTCAAGAAAGAGTGGTTCTTTGTTAGGGACGACTCCGTCTCCATCCGGCGCTTTACCTCCGGATGTAAGTTGATGCTTTTACTTATAATTTTTATTCCGATTGCGATGCTTCTTCTCATACTTCTCATTTTTGCTAGCGACAGGTGGCTTTCCGGTTGTGGAGACTGACCGCCTGGTCCAGACGGCGGCGGAGATAGAAGCCATTCTTGGGAAATACAGATCATCTGCCTACTTGATTAGGAATGCGATTCTTCTGGAATATAACTTGATCCTTCCGCAGCAGTCTGTAGTTAAGTTGAGGGAATCGGCGGAAGAGAGGGCGGCTGCTCAGGCTAAGGGAGGCGTTGCGGCAGAGGGTGGAAAGAGAAAACCATTCACGAAACCTCCAGCCGTCGGAGGTAAGAAACTTAAGAGGTCGGACGGTCCTTCTCCCAGCAATTGTCCACTTACTCAGGGGGAGATAGATGCGGAGGAAGAAAGAGGTGAGGCGGAGGGTGGAAGTGACGTTGAGCTTCTTAGTGATGATGGTGGCGAAGGACAGGGAGGTGATGGTTCCAGGGCTCTGTCTTCCGGGCAAGTAGGCGAAATGCAAGAGTGGACGGATGATGCTCTCCGCCAAGCTTTTGAGGGGTTGGATGATGATCCGGCTTTGGTAGAGAAGACCGGGAAGGCAGACAAAGCCGGGACTGGTGCAAGTGAGTCTTTTCCGACCATTCCGGTCAAGGCGACTTTGACGACTCAAGGTGAATTCTTGACTCCTGCATGCTTCACTAATGATAGGGACTTAGGAATATTTTATGACCCGCTCCCGTCCTGGAATGAAATCCAGGACTTATTGCAGTATCCCACTCCTCCCCAGGGTTTGTACAACCACAGCTGTGTTTCTTTTCCTTTTCTAACTTGTAATCTACTGCGTTTCTTGAATCATATAGTAATGTAAGATTGTGACACTTGTTCTTTATATCAGGAGCAGGCAAGGCGCCCAAAGCTTCAGACCTTCGACACAGGCTCGAGCAATATAAACTTTCCAAAATTTCTGCTAAGCCGAAGCCCTCAACCCAACGCTCCGGGGATGTAGTCGGATACCGTCCTCTTCTTGGGGTTATCGAAGAGGGTATTCAGCAGAGGAAGAGGAGTCATCCTTTATCCGAAACTTTGCTCGGTCCTCAGCCTCCAGCTCAGCCTATTCATGATATTACTGAGGAGGGTAGCGAGTTTGTACCTTCTCCACACCCGTCCGGAAACCCTTCTGTTATTCATATTGACCGTCCCGACTTGGCCCGTAATCCATTCGCGGGTCACCCTGATCTGGATCCAGGTTCTCATGATATCACTTTTGACGAAGTCACGGGGGAACACCTTCTCCCCCGTAACCCCATGGTACGAGTACTTGATGAAGCCAAGTCCTTAGATCTCGATCTACTCACCACTCGTATAGTCACTATGGGAGACGAGGCTAAAGCTAATATTGATCGGGTGGTAGAGGAGACCAAGAAGTTGATGGGGCATCATGCTCGGCTGGTTAAGGCCGGAGAGGAGATAGGGAGCGCCAATATCCGACTTCGATTGGTGGTTTCGGATCAGGCCAAGCAGCTTGCGGATCAGGCTATCCAGATTTCTCAGCATGAGGCTGATACTGGGCGATTAAGGAGAACCATGGAAGAGGCCAGTCGGGCCGAATTGCGGAAAATGGAAGCTGCTTGCAAAGAGCGGATTGACATGGCTATCGCCACGGTGGATGAGGTTCGGAGAGCGGATCTCGAGCAGGTGGAGGAATTGTCCGAGAAACTTGAGGCTGCAGAGCTTGCCCAAGCTAAGTTGAGGGAAGAGATGGAGGTGATGCGGAGGTCCCTTCAGGCTGATTGCTCTAGATACAGACTGGAGAGAGATGCTGCCGTCGAAAGGTTGTCGGCCTCCGATGCTCGGATGAGGGAGTTTGAGGAGAACGAAGGAATGATGGATGACATGCTCCAGGACATGTATTTCCGGACTTGGAAGCAGGGTAACCTCTCTTGGATGGATGATTATCCCAGGGTCATGGCTAAGACCTATCTTCGGGCTTTGGAGGAGGCTAAGGCTGAGGCAGATAAAGAGGGTGGAACGGTCTTCAGCATGGATGTGGTCACTGCCCAGTTCACCAAGGAGGAGAAAATGGCGGTAAAGGAGGGTATGCGGCTGCTTGCTGCTGAAGAGGCGGGTGTGCAGGTAGAGGATGACGACCAGGATGGTCAAGGAGCTAGTACTGGTAAGTCTTCCTTTCTAGTCTTTCTGTTAACTTGGTTACTCATCACTAATGAATCCTTTTTATGACCGGACAGGCGGGCAAAAGAACAAGGACAAGACTTTGACGCAACCAGCTCCATGATTGAACCTGGAAAATCCTTTTTGTAGGCTTGGCACTGTTGTATATGTTAGTCTTAAGACAGTAGAGTGACCTCTAAGTTGTAATTCTTGCTACTTGTAATAATATTATTCTTGACGTGTAATTTTTTAGCTTAAGCTGATTCTGTCGTTTCTTGAATGTTTGTTGCTGTTTTGACATGTTGTATGAGAAATGTAGCTGTGTATATTCTCGTAATTAAATTGTGTTTGATGTCAGATTCTGGTTTTAAATCATAATCTAATGACTTGCAATGTTAGCGTGAGGTGTGAAAAAAAAAAAACTACAGTCATGCATCTGCACATAAAGGAAGAAAATACCGCCTTTCATGTTCTGTTTGTAAATGGCAGTTTCGAATATCTTGTATGAGCGAGCATGGAAAGCAGTTGAATGCCCTGCCATCTGATTGTGAATCTCTGCATCCATTGGCGGGTATTTCTTACCCTGCATCCTGTACTTTATGGTTTGTTATAGAGGATAGGAGGAAAGTTTTTTTTTTTAAGTAAAATTGAAATACGTGAAATAGTAAAACTTCCAGTCACGGAAGGCCTTCGATGTGCTTAAGTTCGTGGCAAACGGGTTTTGTAGTCACTTTCCCTAGCTGTGGGTCTTGGAGACATTTGTCACCCATCTTACGCCTCCGCGGGGAGTTAATTCTTTTTTATCACAGCCGCACTTAAGACACACCGGAGCCGAGATCGCGCACAGTAACTACCCGGGCCATTATGGCCCGTACTCATGGGTATTATTCGACTTACTGTGGCCGGCTAGCGTGGGTGCCGATCGTCAACTGTGAACTGCCCCTGGCTGGCCACACCTTATGTTGGGGCTTATAATCGGTTCACAGTCGCCGACGAGCCTAACGCCGTAATGAGCTGCCTCGGCTATAGTCGGCCTTCTCGGTGGCTTATAATCGGCTCATTACAGTTGGCTTTAAGGGCCGTCGCGAGCAATGAGTTAACCCGCAGCAGAGGGATGCTGGAGCAAAAGTGTCTCATTGGCGAGGGCATAGATTCGCCTAGTACCTGTTGGGTCTTGTCTACGTGAAGTTGCATCGTGGAGTGCTTTGAATAGAAAAGCTATATGCTCAGGATTTTGTTCAACAGAAAAGGATAAAGTTAACAAGCAGCCAAGATACAAAGGAACAAGTTAAAAAAGAGACAAGGCTTTTTTAGAGTGGTTCGGCACGAAAAAATGCCTACGTCCACTGATTCTCTTTGTTAATTCACTTCATATGGGCAATACAAGTTAAGAAAAGTATCGACGGAGGTGTTGGATGTTCCATGCCCTCTGGAACACCTCTCCGTCCACTGTTGACAAAATATAGGCTCCGTTGTGGAGATCTTTATGAATTACATATGGTCCATCCCAGATTGGGTCTAGTGCTCCGGGGCGAGGGAAGATTCGCTTGAGGACAAGATCTCCTTCTCGTAAGGTACGATGCTTGACTTTGGAGTTGTATTGTACCGCCACCTTCTGCTTGTGGGCTGCTGTTTTTAGGACTGCATCATTCCTTCTTTCCTCGACTAGATCCAAAGACATGTTGAGGAGCTCTTCGTTCTCTTCTGGGTTATAGTGGATCCTACGGTGGGAAGGCACAATAGTTTCAACTGGGAGCATAGCCTCCGATCCGTATGCCAAAGAGAAAGGAGTGTGCCCTGTTGATGTTCTGAAAGATGTGCGGTAGGCCCATAGTGCCGTAGGGAGTTCATCCACCCAAGCGCCCTTTGACTTTTCGAGTTTCTTTTTTATCAGAGTTTTCAGAATTTTGTTGACTGCTTCGACTTGCCCGTTTGCTTGGGGATATGCTACGGATGAGAAGCTTTTGTGAATTCCGTGTTCTTGGCACCAGTTGGCGAATTCCTCGCTGTCAAACTGAAGTCCATTGTCTGATATGATTTTTAGTGGGACTCCGTACCTGCACAGAACATTTTTGATTAAAAAGTTGATAACTTTCGCCGAAGATACTTTATTTAGAGGTTCTGCTTCCACCCATTTGGTGAAATAGTCGACTGCTACTATAGCATATTTGGCGCCGCCTCGACCCATTGGCAGTTCACCGATTAAGTCGATTCCCCATACTGCGAAGGGCCAAGGGCTGGTCATCTGAGTAATTTCGGTTGTTGGTAGCCGAGGGATCTTAGCAAATTTTTGGCATCTGTCACACTTCTTGACGAAGTCTAAGGCGTCCTTGCTTAAGGTGGGCCAGAAATATCCGTATCGGAGTATCTTTTTTGCTAGCGTTTGCCCTCCGGTGTGATCCCCGCAGCTTCCTTGATGAATGTTGGATAAGATTTCCTTGGCTTCCCTTTCGGCGACACACCTTAACAATGGGTTAGAGAACCCGCGCCGATAGAGGATGTCTCCTTGTATTGTGTAGCGGGACGCTTTTCTCAGGATTTTCTTGACTTCGTTACGCCCGTCGGGTAGTGTGCCATTTTGCAGGTAGTCTCGGATGGGAGTCATCCAAGTTGCTTCTTCGGTTGCAGCTATCAGATTCACTTGCTCAAAACTTGGGATCGTTTGCTTTGAGACAGTTACTGCCCCGAAGATGGCGACGTCCCTCATACTTGCTTGCTTTGCCAATTCGTCGGCCTCTTGGTTCTCTTCCCGAGGGATGTGTTTGACTAAGTAGTGGTCCAATCGGTTGAGAAGCGACTTGGTCTTCTTTAGATATGCTATGAGTCGTTCTTCTCGAGCTTGGAATTCCCCTAGTATTTGATTAACAATAAGCTGAGAATCGCTGTGAAGGCACAAAGAATTGGCTCCGACCTCGATAGCAATTTCTAATCCGGCTATTACGGCTTCATATTCTGCATCGTTGTTGGTGGCAGCGAACTCCAACCTTATAGCATAGTGCAGTTTATTTCCCCTGGGAGTGATTATTACCACACCTGCCCTCGAGCCTTGTTCGTTAGATGCACCGTCCACAAAGAGATTCCACCTGATACCTTCCGTTATTTCCAGTCGCTCCTTATCCTCGTTGGTAGTGAATTCTGCAATGAAATCAGCCATGGCTTGTCCCTTGATGGCGGTGCGAGGGTGATAGGTGATATCATACTGACTCAGCTCAATACACCATTTAAGTAGTCGCCCGGAAGTGTCGGGTCGATGGAGTACCTGCCTCAGTGGTTGATCGGTCAGAACTTTGATGGAATGGGATTGGAAGTAGTGACGTAGCTTTCGTGAAGTGATTAGTAAACAGTATGCTAACTTTTCAAGCTTAGGATATCTGACTTCTGCCCCAGTAAACCTTTTACTGACGAAGTAAACTGGCCGTTGCGTGCGATCGTCTTCCCTTACCAAGGCAGCGCTTAGAGCGTGAGATGACACAGCAAGGTATAGGTATAATTCTTCGCCTTCGCTTGGGGTCGAGAGTACCGGTGGTTTCTGGAGGTGTTCAATTAGGTTAAGGAAAGCGGTTAAGCATTCGTCCGTCCATTCGAATCTTCCTTTATCTTTCTTTAGAGCTTCGAAAAAGGGGACGCACTTGTCCGTTGCTTTGGAGATGAATCGACTTAGGGCAGCCACTTTTCCATTTAGGCTTTGCATTTCCTTTCGGGTGGAAGGTATCTTGATGTCCCTTAATGCTCGGACTTGTTCAGGGTTTGCTTCTATCCCTCGGGCATGGACGATGAATCCTAAGAATTTTCCCGATGACACTCCGAAGGAGCACTTTAGTGGATTTAACTTCATCCCATACTGTCGAAGTACCTGGAACATTTCGCCTAGGTGGCTTACGTGATCTTTGGCTTTCCGTGATTTTACCAGCATGTCGTCTACATATACTTCCATTGTTCGTCCTATTAGTCCTGCAAACATCTTGTTGACGAGGCGCTGGTAGGTGGCTCCTGCATTTTTAAGTCCGAAGGGCATCACTTTGTAGCAGTATAAACCCCGGTTGGTGATGAAACTAGTGTGGTCTTGGTCGGGAGCATGCATAGGAATTTGGTTATATCCTGAGTATGCATCCATAAAAGACAGGAGTTCGTGCCCGGCCGTGCTGTCTACAAGTTGATCGATTCTGGGAAGCGGGAAGCAATCCTTTGGGCAGGCGTCGTTTAGGTTGGAGAAGTCAATGCAGGTCCGCCACTTCCCATTAGCCTTCTTTACTAGTACCGGGTTGGCGATCCATTCTGGGTAAATAGCTTCTCGTATGAAGTCATTGGCGAGTAGATTCTTTACTTCTTCATCGAGGGCTGCTGATCGCTCTGCCCCCATACTTCTCTTTTTTTGTTTTACAGGCGCCTTGGTAGGATCAATTTTTAATACGTGGCATGCTATGTTGGGGGAGATTCCGGTCATGTCAGCGTGTGACCAAGCGAACACATCCAGGTTGTGGCGGAGAAAATCAATGAGTTGTTCCTTCAATTCAGCTTTCAGCTGCGACCCAATTTTCAGTAGCCTACTTGAGTCGTGCTTGTCTACAGATATAAACTCCATAGCCTCTGCAGGCTCGGCGGTGGCCTCCTCCTCTTTGTCCCTAGGGTCTAATTCATTGAAAGGGTCGCTGGTGTATCGAAGAGGAGGGGCTCTCTTTAGTTGCTATGCTTCAAGGCTTTTTGTGCAGAGGGCAATCTCTACACCTTTCCCTTTATCTCTCCTGTGGTTGTTGCGAAGTTCGGTTACATAGCAGTCTCGTGCAATATCTTGGTCTCCTTCCACTTCCCCTACCCCATTGTCTGTTGGAAATTTCATTTTCAGGCACCACGGGGCTAGGACAATCTGGAAGTCAGATAGGGCTGGTCTTCCTAGGAAGGCGTTGTAGGCCGAATGGTTTTCTATCAGCACAAACGTCTGTTTCCTGACAACGGAGCGGGGATGGCTTCCAATTTCAACGAAGAGGTCCAGCTGCCCGATGGGCATTTTCGCATCTCCAGTGAAACCGTGTAGCGGTTTATCGCAGGGAGATACATCCTTCATTGACAGCCTCATTTTGTCGAATGCGTGTTTGAACAGGATATTTACAGAGCTTCCAGTGTCTACCAGGATTCGGTAAACTTCGGCGGGACCGAGTCGGGCAGAGATAACCATGGGATCCATGTGAGGGTACTGTCTTCCTTCTAGGTCGCGTTTACTGAATGTGATGTCATCACTTTCCTTTCGCTTTGGGTGGCGCTCTTCTATAACCGTATTGACACAGTCTCTATTGTCTCTGAGCGACTTCCCATATCTTTCCATCTCTTTCCAACTTCTGTCTGCGATGTGTGGACCTCCTGAGATGGTATGGACCACTATCTTCTCTTGACTAGAGCTGCTAGCGTTGCGGTCGCCTCTGCCGGTCCCTGGTGAGGGTAGCCTTGGGTTTTCATTGGCAGGAGCTGGAGTCCTGTCTTGACTTTTTACATAGCGCTCCAGTTTCTTTCTTCTGATGTGTTCCTCAATCAGATCTCGGAGATGATGGCATTCGTTGGTATCATGTCCGTGGGACTCGTGGAAGCGGCAGAATTTTCCAGATTTCTGTGCGCTATCTGATTCCTTCTTGTATGGTGGGCGTTTGTATCTAACTTCGCCTTGGGTGGCAAGGAAGATGTTTTCGACGGTCTCGTTCAAAGGGGTGTAAGAGTCGAATCTTGGTCCTGGCCGATATAGGCGTTTTTCTACTTTCTTGCCCCCAGCACTGTCTCTGGAATCATTTCTTCGAACGTCCCTTGCCACAGCAGGGGCGTTGCCATGGGTCGTCTTACTTTGCTGTCCTGACTGCCCCTCAATGGCAGCATCCTCAAGCCTCATATATTTCCCGGCTTCATGGAAGAAATCGGGTAAAGTAGCTGGTTTTTCTTTTGTCAATCTCCTAGCAAATTTAGTGTCCGGATGCACCCCACTGCAGAGGGCCATTAGGATAAGCTTCTCATCGGCATCTTGAACTGCGGCTGCTGCGGCGTTGAATCTGGTTAGGTATTGCTGCAGCTTTTCTCCAGGTTTCTGTTTGACGCTGGATAAGGAATAAGCGTCCTTAGGTTGCTCCACATGAATGCGGAACTGACTGATGAATTTTTCTTTCAACATTTCCCATGAGCTGATGGATCCTTGGGGTAGATGACAGAACCAGGAGGTAGCAAGATCTGCTAAGAAGAGCGGGAAGCATTTGCACAGCACTCCCTCTGTTGCTCCACTCATGAGCATATGCTGCGTGTACCTCTGTAAGTGTACAACGGGATCGGAGGTTCCTTTGTAGGGTTCCATTGTTGGCATCTTCCATTCTCGGGGGGTGATAGCAATTTCGATATTGCGGGCGAAAGGGCTGGTTACCCTAGCGCCTATCCCTCGATCTCTTTGCTCCCGTTGGACACACTCTCTGAATAAGCGTGCCATCCTTTCATCAGAATTTGGAGCGGACAGAAATGAGTTTGGTTCCGTTCTGTGGGGTTGATTCCGACCAGACAACCTGTAGGGATGGTATCGTCTATCATTCCTCATATTTTCCAGTGGCTGCCTTTGATCTTCTGGGAGCATGCTTGGGTCAGCTACAGTTGGCCCTTGCCTTGATCTTCCCCTGTTGGGTTCTGATCTAAGCACTTCCTCGGGTCCAACTTCGGGCTGAACTCTAGCTCGGCCCCGTTCACTGGTGTTTCTGTGGTTAGGCAGCATGACAGGCTCAGCTGCAGTTGACCTCCGCCCGGTACCTTCCCCGTTGGGTTCGGCACCAAACGTTTCCTCAGGCCTAACTTCGGGCTGAGCTCGGTCTCGGCTCCTACCACGGCTATTCCTGCCGTTAGCTCCTTCGAAGAAGGAAGATCTTTGCTGTCTCTGAGATCCTCCAGACTGGGACTCGCCCCATGATTCAGTGTTGCGGTTGGATTCTTCAGCGTCCCTCAAGCGTGACATGAGATGGTCCACCAAGGCTTCCTGCTGGGACGTGAAGCGGTTAGTTACTTCAACAACAACTCTGTCCAAATCTGCCCTAGTAATTGCTGCAGGCAGTTCTGTGGCAGGAGTGGCTGGGTTAGCCTGTCCTTCATTTGTTGCCGTTGCTGGAGGAGGACGATTTACTTGATTCGCGGCAGCTGGATCAGGAAGGCTGCTGGATGCGATGTTTTTTCCTTTGTTAACATCTTTTCTCTGTTTGGGAGGCATGTTTTCCAAGTGGCGGACGACACTTGTTAAGCGGATGAAGCTGAAGCTTCGAGCTTCTAGCTCTCAGTGAAAGCACCAAAAATGTTTGCACAAAAAATGGACAAACACCTCAAAGTTGTATGATTTTGTAGATCTTATGTTGTTCTTAGTGATTTTGGAGGTTTATGCAAATATATGAAAAACAGGGGCTAAACTGTAAAAAGACACGCAAATTTATAGTGGTTCAGCCAGAACGTGCCTACGTCCACTTTATATGTTATTTCTCTTCTTTTGTTGTGATTACAAGTACAAAGCTTTGATACAAGTAAAAGAAAGTTGTTTGAAAGTTCCTTCCGTGCTTGAGCTTTCAAACTTGTCCCCATTGCTGTACCCCTGCCCCTCTATTTATAGAGTGAGGCTAGGGGTAGGGGTCCAGGATATGTAGAGTCGCTGATGGGCCTGGGCTGATGCGATCTGGCCTGGGATATCTTGGTTCGGCATTGCTTGGTTCGGAGGTGGTTGGAGTGTAGAGTGGACCGGTAGCTGTTTGGAAGTAGGTTGGACCGGTTGTTGTTGGTTCGGTGGGATGGAAGGAGACTGGTTCGGTGTTGGCTGGTTCGGTGGGATGGAAGGAGACTGGTTCGGTGTTGGCTGGTTGGGTGGGATGGAAGGAGACTGGTTCGGTGTTGGCTTAAGACTGCCGAACGAATTACAGCCGAACGAATTACTGCCGAACGAATTACTGCCGAACGAATCACTGCCGAATGGGCCTTTGAGGACGAGAATACCGGATGGGCTTAGGCGAGCCTGGATGGATGAGTCACGCTCCTTGGTCGCAAGGTCTTCTGGGTGAGAATGCGCCCAACAGCTATAGTAACGTACTTGTATTTTCTATATATAAGTATACGCTATATCTCTATTCTCCCATCTCTCTTAGGCTATTCCTCTATATCTGACAAAGATTCGAATGCAAATTTTACAGACGTAAGATATGGATGCTAGAGGAGGAAGAGTTAACATTGGTGGGGGAAGCACCACAACCAATGGGAATGCCAGACCAAATACCATGAGGAACCCAGGTCAGGCACAAGCTGCAAATGTGGGTGCTGGAGTCCCGCAAGTCGATATGGGAGCGATGCACCAGTTTTTCATTAGCATGATGTAAGCAAAAGTTGTTGCGGGGTTAGCTGGAGGAAATGATGAAGGAGGAAATCAAGGAGCTCTAGTGGTCAATAACTATGTTGTTTTGAGTAGAGACTATGCTTAGTCGGAAGGAAAGCCGTTTATCGGTACTGAAGACGAAATCGAAGTAGAGAATTGGTTACTTCATTGTGAGAGATTTTTTGATGATTTGGGGCTCAACGATGAGCAGAAAGGAGACCCGCTTCTCGAGCTATAGGGGGCATCACTGTATTAGTGGGACAGTGTTACTGTTGGAGTCAATGAGGAGACTATGACTTGGGCTGAGTTCAGGAGAAGGTTTGAAGAAAGGTTTATGTCGGAGATTGCTAAGTCTACTCTGCTCAGGAAGTTTGCTAAGTTGGAGCAGGAAGATATGACAATACTTGAGTATGCAAGTAGATTTGAGGAGCTAGCAAGGTTGCGGATACGCTACGGTTGATACTGTAATTAAGAGGAATTAAAAGTCCATTCATGGGTTGAAGCCTGAGCTTGCTAAAGCCACGTTATCGCATATTAGAGATCTGTGCGATGTTGTTATTGAGATGGCTTTGAGGCAAGAAGAGATGCTCGCTTTTCTTAAAGGAAATAAGGCCAAGGAAACTCAAGGAGGGTAGAGTCTGAAGAGGAAGTTTTTCCATAAGAAAGGAGCTTAGAAGGGTGGGGCTGCTAAGAAAGGGAAGGCAGGGGTTGTCTGTTATAAGTGTGATAAGAAATGACACTACGCTCATGAGTGCCGGACATGCAAAGGAAAGAAAGCCACTGAGAAGAAAGGAGTGAGATGTTTCAATTGTGATCAGATTGGACACTATAAGAAGCAGTGCAAGGAGCCAGCCAAGGATGGTAAAGGCAAGATGTTTTCATTGGAACTAGCTACCTCGAGACCAACAGCAGAGGAGAAGGGAAAAACTGTGTTGGGAGGTACGCTTTTGGTTTATGGTGTACCAGTTAGAGTTCTACTTGATACTGGTGCATCACATTCTTTTATATCTCATTGTTTGGTAGATAAGCTTAACCTAGAACCCTCATACCTAGTTACTTCCTTCAGGGTTGCGAATTCGATAGGAGGATATGCGACACCTGGGATGAAGTGTGACCAGTTAGAGTTTGAATTGTTAGGTCACACATTTGTTTGCAGTTTGCATATGTTTGATTTTGTAGGTTTCGGAATTATTCTGGGTATGGATTGGTTAAGTAAATATGATGCTAGGATATTTTTCCATGATAGAAAAATATCATTTAGACACCCTGACTGTAGTGATCGGATTGTATACACCATAGTTTCGAGGTTAATGCTTTATTGGGTGTTGTGGAAGCAGAAGATGAGTTTTCGTTGTTAGAGAATTCGCAGATGTCTTTGAACCTGTAGTAGGACTGCAGCCGAAATGAGCTTTTGAGTTTCAGATAGATTTAATACTAGGAGCAGAACTGGTGAGTAAATTGCTAAGCAGAATGACACCTACCGAGATGAGGGAGCTAAAAGTGCAGTTGGTGGATTTGGAAAGTAATAATTTTATCAGACAAAGTAGTTTTCCTTGGGGAACAGCCATAGTGTTTGCTAAGAAACCGGACGGATCTTTAAGGTTATGTATCGATTATCATAAGTTGAATGAAAAGACGATAAAGAATTGATATTCGTTACCTAGAATTGACGATTTGTTCGATCAGTTGAGTGGAGCCAAAGTATTTTACCAGTTGGATTTAGCAACAGGGTTCCATCAGCTTAGAGTGGAAGAGGATAGTATTCCTTTGACGGTGTTTAGAACCAGATATGGATCGTACGAATGGTTAGTAATGCCGTTCGGACTAACTAATGCACCAGCATTCTTTATAGATTTGATGAACCGAGTTTTCCGAGAGCACTTGGACAGGTTCATGTTGGATTTCATATATGATATTTTAGTATACTCTAAGGATGAAAGAGAGCATGAAGTTCATCTTAGAGTGGTGCTTGAGATGTTGAGGCAGCATCAATTGAAGGCGAAATTTTCGAAGTGTCATTTCTAGAAGAAAGAAGTGAAGTTTCTTGGTCATGTCGTCTCACAGAAAGGGTTGTCTGTAGGTCCGACTAAGATCAAGGCAGTGAATAGTTGGAAGAGGCCCGAGATAGTGACTTAGATAAAGAGTTTTCTTGGATTAGCTGGTTACTATCAGAGATTCATTAAGGATTTTTCACGGATAGCGGCACCGATGACTAGGCTAACTCGGAAAGATGTGAAGTTAGTCTGGACTGATAAGTGTAAGGAAGCATTCCATAAGCTGAAATACTTATTGACAATTGCGCCTGTGTTAGTTGTTCCAGAGGGGAATCAGGACTTAGTGGTGTACACCGATGCATGTGGAACAGGATTAGGAGCTGTGTTAATGCAAAGAGGTAAAGTGATTGCATATGCATCTCGACAGCTTAGACCGCATGAGGTTAGATATCCATTGCATGATTTGGAATTAGTTGCGCTAATTTTTACATTGATGGTATGGAGACATTACCTCTTAGGAGAGAGATTTGAGTTGTATACGGATTATAAGTCTCTGAGGTATTTATTCTCTCGGAAGGAGTTGAATATGAGACATCAAAGGTGGTTAGAGTTTTTAGCCGCATATGACTTTGGTATTGAGTACACACCAGGAAAAGGCAACAAGGTTGCACATGCACTTAGCAGAAAACATCAGAATGCAGTATTTGCTATGATAGATGAGTGGAAAGATTTAGAAGTATTGACTACATGTAGAGTACAATGGAGATCTAAGAGTAGTTCTAGTACAGAAACTGCTATGTTGTCATGTCTAGAAGTTTGACCAGTGATGATCGAAAGGATTACTTCTAAGCAGGAGGAGGATCCATTATTAGTTGAACGGATCAGAAAGTTAATGGATGGAACATAGAGCGATGACTTGAAAGATTTCAGTCTTGACCAGAATGGATGGTTAAGGAAGAAAGGGAGACTGTGCGTTCCTAATGTGGGAAATATTAGGAAGGGAGTTCTAGAAGAATGCCATCATTCAAAGTTCAGTATTCATCCAGGAGGAACTAAGATGTATCAGGATATGAAAAGGAGTTTCTTCTGGGTAGGTATGAAGAGAGATGTAGGCTCATGGGTGAAACAATGTTTGAACTGTCAACAGGTAAAAGTCGAACATCAAAAACTAAGTGGGTTACTTCAGCCTTTAGACGTTCCAATATGGAAATGGGATTCTATTTCAATGGATTTTATAGACAGGTTGCCTAGGTCAAATAGAGGAAATGAAAGCATATAGGTTATAGTGGATAGATTGACCAAGAGTGCCCATTTCATTCTGGTTAAGTCAACCAAGATGGCACCCGTTTTGGCTAAGTTATTCATGAAGAATATAGTTATACTTCATGGAATTCCTAGTCGTATAGTAAGTGATGGAGATTCCTTATTCACTATCAAGTTCTGGAAGAGTCTACAAGATGCTTTAGGTACCAAGCTCAAGATGAGTACCGCTTAACATCCGCAGACAGATGGGCAAATGGAAAGGATTAACAAAGTATTAGAAGATTTGTTATGAGCTTGTGTGCTAGATTTTGGAGGATCATGGGAAGACCATCTACACGTAGTCGAGTTTTCATATAATAACAGTTATCGGGCTAGTATAGGGATGGCAGCATTTGAAGCTTTGTATGAAAGGCCATGCAAATCTCTCGTTTGTTGGTTAGAGATCAGGGATAGGTTAGTTCTTGGTCCGGATTTGGTTAGAGAAGCTGCAGAAAAGATTGAGTTCATTCGAGCCAGAATGAAGGAAGCTCAGTCTAGGCAGAACAGTTATGCTGATAAGAGACAGAAAGACTAAGAGTTCTCAGTTGGAGATCAAGTTTTCATCAAGGTATCATCGATGAAAGGTGTAATCAGATTCGAGAAATCAGGAAAGTAGGCACCGAGATTCGTTGGACCATTTCCTATTATAGAGAGGATCGGGAAACTCGCATATAGAGTAGAGTTACCGAACAATTTGGCTGGAGTCCATAATGTTTTTCATATTTCTCATCCAAGGAAGTGTATTCGAGATCCAGAGACTACTATAGCACCGACTGTGTTAGATGACTTAGTAGTGGAACCGAATTTGACTATAGTTAGAAAACCAGTTCGTATAGTCGTGAGATATGAGAAGAGGCTAAGGAACAAGACAGTCAGATTTGTTAAAGTCCAGTGTAGTGACGATGGGAGAGACTGTACTTGGGAAACCGAGAGCAGGTTTCGAGATACTTATCCTAACTTGTTTCATGGTATGTTTTACCTTTATGATTAATTTCGATGAGTATCTTATCGTAATTTCAAGGACGAAATTCTTTAAGGAGGGGAGTTTGTAACAACCCTAATTTTGATTAACATTATTTAGGACATTTAATTAGATAAATTAAATAAAATAATGTAAATGGTCAAGGGATTGAGATTTGAATAATAGAGAGTAGTCATGCCTAATGAATTAAGGGAAAAATAAAATGAAATAGATAAGAGTAATAGGATAAGGGTAAAATAGGAATATGTTATATTCTTATACCCTAAACCCTCATGCCACTTTCATTTTCACATTCACAAACTAAAATTTAACTTACCCAAGGTCGGCTACTATTAGAAGAAAGCAAGAGGAAGATAAGCAAAAATCAAGAGGAAGAAGCTTAATCAATTTAATCCAAGAGAAAATCTCAACTCCTTAACAACAAGATAAGGTGAATAATAGGTCACATCTCATATTTTCTTATTTTCGGTTCTAGATTAGATCCGAATATGTTTGCAAAGTATTATGCCATGTTTTGAATGATATATACATATATATATATATATGCTTGTTGATGAATTTTGTTTGTTCATAAAGATTTTTATGATAAATTATGATCGGAAAACCTATCGAATGACATCCAAATACCTTGCGATTTTGATATAAGGTCGGAAATATTATTTTAGGGATGAGTTTCAAGTTTTATAATTTTCTGAATTATTGTGGATTTAGTATGAATTTTCTAGTGAAGAAAATATTTAAATTGGGTTTAAAATTAATTATAACTATTATATGTTAGCTTTGGATCAGAAATTTAAATATGTTAGAAAACATATTAAGTGATTTATGAGAATTTTTGGAGAATTATCGTAAGTGTTTTAATAAGTATATAAAATTATTTATGGTATGGGACTTAAATGTTTTATATGTTTATGAAAGGAGAACGGGCAATTTGTAAATGCTTTAAATTGTTAATCTTTGAAATTCGGCAGCACTTTTATAAAATATTTTGAAAAAGAATTGGAAACCAATCATATGTTGACAAACAAGGCAAGTTGGTTAAAAAGAAATTACTTTGTAAAGTTAAAAATCAGTTTTACAAGGTTTTACTGCTTCGCCACTTATAGTAGCACCTTTCGACCTCATACCGCCGCCTCCATCATAGTCGAAACTAATACACATTGTATCAGCTTTGGTACGTGGTAGATTGGAGTTGGCAAAAGGTATGGAATCGAAACAGAGCTTTCGAAGGAGTTGAAGTAGCTTTTGAAAACTTAGAACAATTTTGGTTGTAAATGAAGCTTTCGAATGAGATAGCTTTTGACTTGGTCAATTGTTTTAAAGAAAAGAGCTTTCGAAAGAGGTTGCTGCCTTTTACTTTAAATAGAGCTTTCGAAGGGGTCGAAACCCTTGCTGCCGCATTCTACCTTTCGAAGCAATGCCTTCGAAGGGGGTCTTTTGTTTTAAACCCTAAAGCCGCTTCTCCAATGCTTTCAAAGGGGTTGGTTTCGGCACCATCCACTTCTTTTACTTAGGAAACTGCTTTCGAAAGAGTGCTTTCGACTTAGTTCTTTTAAGACCCTTTTTATACTTTGAAACCTAAACCCAAAGGTTTCGAAAGGAATGGTTTTAAAGGTTTCGAAACTATGTTCCACGCATTTTTTCTTGAACTGCTTTCGAAAGGTTTGTTATGTGTAAAGGACTTTAATGCTTTCGAAATTTATATGATAAAGGTTTGGAAGGGGTGATTCGCCAATGTTTTCAAAAGGTTTACCTTTAGTGTTTGAATGGAAGGTTTCCAATGTTTTCGAAAGGCGAGTTTGAAGTGTTTTAAAAGAGGATGTCTAAGGTTTTATAAAGCTTTCGAAAGGGACACTTTCAATGTTTTCGAAAGGTCTTTTGTAAATGGTTTCGAAAGGTATGTTTTGGCCTATCGGCCTAATGTTACAAAGTAAAGTAGTTAACTTGTTTCGAAAGGGGTACTTTCAATAGTTTCAAAGGGGTACTTTCAAAGGTTTCGAAAGATTGTTTAAAGATTTTAAACAAAGGTTTCGAAGGTTTTCATCAACGATGTTTTGAGTAAAGCATATATCATGGCAAAGAGATTTGAGTTAAGCAAATAGTATGTTTTCCTTGTTTAAGTATGATTTAAAGGGTTAAATCGATTTGAAAGGTTTTCAAGGAAAATTTAATGGGTAGTTAACCCTAAGTAAATGACTCAGATATTTGAATACCAGATGATACTGGTATAGGGTCGCGCCTTATACATTAGCTATAGCCCAAGCTAAATTAGTGCAAAATTCCAGTGTGTAGGGCTTAGTCACAGGTAAGACTTAAATGATGTTACACACAGAAAGGAATATACAGAGAAGGAGGATAGGTTATTGGTGAGCCCGCAAAACCATTAGGATCAGATGACCCTGGGAGAAGTAAGTTAAGGACAGACCGTCCAGAAGTGTGTCTAACAGATTTAGATTATTTATTTTGTCTGATAGGCCCGAGTCAGCCAATGGTTAGTAGTTAGCCAAACAAAACTATATTGTTCGGACAGATAGTCCATTTATTACCTGTTTTATGAGCATATATGATATTACTATTATTGTTTTAATCAGTCTGATTACAGGATTTTGATTTGCAAAAAGATATGTTTTAAAGGGATATTAGTGGGGAAAAACCCGTTCCACTAAGCGGCGTGGTCTCACTTAGTATCAGTAAACCGAGATGTAATAGTATTATTCACATCAGGCTTTATGTCTGACTCGAAGTTTATGTTTTTCCCCTTAAACTCTTGGGTGCTCAAAATTCAATTTGAGTAGATTGAAAGTTAAGGTTTTTCAGGTTTAGTTGGTTGAACGAATAAAGCTTTCGAAGACCTGTAAGAGGCAAAGCTAGCTATATAGGAGCTATTTAGTTTTATTTCCGCTGTGATGTATTAAGACCGATATGTCTATTTAGTACTCTGATCATCCAAGGGGGCATCTTTATATGTCGCTCTTGGCGTATTTTGTAATAATTATATTTGATCAAAACCCGAGAATCATTTTGGGAATTATGTATTTGAATATGAAATATTAATTTAAAATGTAATCAGAGAAGTGGGTTTAAATCTGTGTTGATTTAATTTCATATTCATGTGCTTCTGATATTATGGATACCATTTGCATTACTGTATTTTGTCACCGGAAGTTAATATTATGGATGACTGCAGCATATGTAGCGCTTAGCTTTGGGCCTCAAGATAGGGGATGTTACAGCGATCGAATGTGAATATATCTTTGCATTAACACTGACATGTCTTTATTACCATTTGAGGATCTGAATTGAAAATTTTGATGTATACAGTATTAATACAAAGTAATAAACACACCGATTAAAAATATTCAGAACAGTATATAATATAGATAAATCAGAATCTCACTGATCACAGTGGAATAATATGCATCATATACATAATAAAATGTGAGTCTACAAATATCAGTACTAGACCCACATAATATATACATTGCATCCAAATACTGTATCAAGTACAAAGTCACTACTAAATAATATACAAGACATATCATCCTAAGTGTCAATACGTATACAATAATGGAGTAAACCGAAACAGTCAAAATAGTGTACTCTAGTACTAGCATAAAAGCCATAAGTCAGCGAGTCCCTGTACCAGTAGAGTCTCAGCCTGACTCAAGTATTATAAAATAAACGGGTCAGACTATATCTAATAAAAAGGTGAGGTACTGATATCATAAATATACGACTTAACAGTAAAATAAGCCATAATAGAAATATGCCTGAAACCAAATAATCATAATAAGGCATATCAATCAAAATCACCATTTCATAAATTAATTATCGTAAATATATGGCTTAATAATAAAATAAGCTGTAATAGAAATATGCCTGAACCCAAAAAATTATGATAAGGCATATCAATCAAAATCACCGTTTTATAAATCCATATCAAGTCTTAGATGGACTATCATAAAAAATATGGAGATAACAATTCAAAATTCTCCAGAACCAAAAGATACTAACTATCCATCCCAAAATCTTTGAAGAAACAATCATCATTAATAAAATAATAATGGTAGTCAACTATCGGTTTAAACAGAGTCACGGAGTCTAAAAACCAAATAGACTGTATCGGCTTAACAAACCAAATAGACACCACCACATAGTGTAATAGTCTAACCTAACAAAATAGACTAGCTATGCGAATTTACCTAACACAACCAAATGAGCAAACATTGTATAACTGTATACCAAATAAACTAATAAGTATTAATCATCCGGTCTATAGACAAATCATGCATGTAACACCTGTCCAAACAACAAAAGGATAGCTGCATTACACCATAACAAACCTAACCAACCAAATAGGTCTGCCTACCCATATCTAAGAATGTATCAACTCTCAAGTCGATGAAAAATGAGTTGTTGTCTTTCAGGGATCTATCGGCCAAAAAAAATCCGAACACCCTAAGGTAATACAACTCTAAAGTGTAGCTCACTTTCACTTTAATAATCATTAGAATCTAACTAACTATCTCATACTAGAAAGTGAAATGCTAGTATTTACTAAAAGCTAGTAAATTCCACTCAAACTCTATTTAATAAATTATGATAATAAGCGAAAGAATTGTACGAAATGTCCCATACCAATCCGACAATTCAATCGTTTATTAAAATTCTTTATTTCATAGAAAATCATGAAATCCCAATAAAATCCCAAATCCATAATAAATAAAATAAAAGAGTTTATAATTTAATTTTATACAAAGATATATTTTTTCCAAAATCACTTTTAAATCCATAAACTCATTTAAAGAAGAGTTGCTTATTTACAAAAGCTTTTGAACTCTTTCAAAGTCATTTAAACCTCTTTTATAACTAAATTCACATGAAACTGAAATTATTACTTTCATAACAACTTTTAAAAAATAATACTACATTTTATCTTTTTTCTCTAGAACATTTCCAAAATTTTAATATACTTATAACAATAAATTTAAAAAGGTTTTATAATTAAATATTACTCATTGTTAAAAGCTTTGAGTATAAATATTGAAATAATAAATAAGTTAAGATTTTTATATAATTTAACTATATTCTATAAACTAAATCCAATAAGAATCAAAATAGATAAAAATCTCATTTTAGAAATCTTTTAAAAACATTTAAACAATAAACCCATCAAAATGCGACTCCTAGAGCCAACATCGCTCCATGAATTAATTAGCGACCCGAGTTGTTTTTCGACAACTCCGGTCATACAAACCATGCACAACAACCATATAATTTAGCCACAAATGATCAAACACTTTCGATGGTTTTCAGCATCATGCAATTTCATAATCAATAATGCAATCGAATCCAATATTAGAACATACAATTCAACTAATTCAAACATCAAACCAATTGAATCCGTAGCATGCAATTTCATTAATTTCATTCAATAACTACCCAAAACTTATGCAATTCATAACCCTGGCAAGGCATGCAAAAAGGGATATAGTTATTCAAATATAGATGTGTGAGTTAATAGAATAACTCACCTTAACCAATGCTGGTAGAAAATTCTATTTGCAGACATCGACACCTGCAATTACCACCGCCTTCACCATGCCGGGAGCATTCCAGCACTTGCCTCCAATCTCGCACCCAGACACCTCCACTCACGTTGTCGAGCTCAGGTTATCACCTCCCTCGTGCTCAGCCTAATGCCAACGACCACGCTCCTTTCGCCCTTAAACCCTGCATGAGACGCGACCCTAAAGCCAGCGACCACAGCCTCACGTTGAATGCATGAACGTCGTCAATCGCATTGCACTACTCCCTCGTCTTTAGTCGAGCTCCCTCTTCTTGCGATGCCTGCCCATTCAAACACAATTGTGTTCTTTTTTTTCTTCCGATTTTGAGTGGGGAAAATTTTGGGTTAGGGCATGCTGACTTGAACAGGTTTTGGGAATCAACAAACGGTTAAGGAAATAAAAGATAAGGTGTGGAAGTTCTACTTGGGCTTCGGTTTTCATGGGTTAATAATCAATTAACTCCTTTTCTTTTTAAACAACTATTTTATTAATTTGTAAATCTATTCCAATCTAACCAAAACCATTGAAATTGATTTATACTTCATTCTACGAAATATAATACGAAGACTACATATTGAATTCAATATTAGTTCACTCTATTTAATTATTCATTGGACTGATATAAATAAACTTACTCATCTTCGACAATTAATTGATTTTATTGAATAACAAATAAAACTCCTTTTCATCTATTTCAATTATATATAATTATTTACACATTTAAACATTTTATATTTAACAATAACACTTTATCCAGTTTAATATATCTTCTGAAAATTATTTTATTATTTAATTAAATTTGTTAAAATAAAAATCTATTATTAAATAGACTTCAATTAAATAAATCTTATTCCCAAAATACTAATTATCAAAAAATCGAATTTTAATACGTTTTCTATAATTAAATTTGTCCGACTTTACAGCTTCAAAAATAGGGTTGTTACTTTTATGTACACCAACCCACATGTATAACACATACAACACGTACACAGGCATCCCCATAACATACACAAACACATACACTGCATCCACAAACCCAAATGCAAAGAAATACCCATGAACGCACAAGATTACACATGCATACACACTTCACATACACACACAATCATCGTCACACACTCACACTAACACATCACACTACAACTCCCACACATATATTGCATAAATCTCGCTACAGCAACTCACCCTCACGTTAATGCACTTACGCACACCATACATATATAATACATACCGATGCACACACAAATTTACTCATATTTCCAACACATTCACTCATAATACCACCCACACATATGTAGGTTTATACACACGCAATCACACACATTCACAAAATCATACTCATGCAAAACAATCGTGCATCCTTACACATACACTGACACATCCAAACACCCAGAAAACTCACCCATGCACTCACAAAACGCAACCATACACATATGTCTGGACTTACCACCACACGAACTGCACAAAACGCACACAGGATAACATACCCACACACATAAGCACACACTCACAAGCCCATACACAAACCAACATCGCTCAGCCATATACACAAATGCATATGCAGCCAAACTCACCCACACCATTTACATTTATACATACAAATACATATACATACATACATATGTGTGTGTGTATGTGAAACTATAAATTAGGCATAGATCGCGTGAGTGAAAATACTCACCAATAAGTTGCTTGTCTCCTCCCTGCTTTCAAATGCACACTAAATGTAACAACCCGCATATTTTACGATTATATATTTAAATGTTTTATTTAAATATAGCATCGTTAGTTGAATTTAAAGTCCGGAATGTGACTTTTTGTAAACAATCGAATTTGGACTCGAGACCATTTCCATTTTAAAATGGCGTTTACAACTTGTTTAAGTATAAACATCGATATGTTTGGAGTTGATTAGGATTTTGGTATTTTCATTTGGGCTTTGGGTTTGGTTCTAGCCCACCAACCCAACAAGATAACCCAAGCTCCACTACCAAATACCCTAACTCCACTCCTCTTCATTCATTCCTTTCATAATTTCCTAACACTCTCAAGCAAAAGGAAAAAATGAGGAAAAAGAAAGGAAATTAAAATTCCTAAGCCCTAACTTTTCTTAGGAATTCAAATTCAAGTTATAAATCAAAGAGAAGCTTAGGTAAGCATCCTCTTCATCTTCTCCATCTCAATCCCTCTTCAATATTTGATTTTTCCTATAACCAAACTTAGGGAAAACTTGCATTTGATAATAGATTGAAGATTCTAGAGGTGTTGTTGAAGAGAAATCAATCTTAGCTTGTTTTAGAGCTTCTCATTTCTATATTTGAGTTTAAAGGTGAGTTCTTAAACTCACATTTATGTCTATAGCTTTCATTGTTGTTAGGTATGAATTCCTAACATCTATTTCATGTTCAATTGCTTTTGATTTGAATTGGTTTGGTGAATTTTCCAATTTTGGTTTTGAAGTCAAAATTTATAAAGATCATATCTTAGATATTTGGACATGTTATTTGGGGTGTATCGAAGAGCCTATAGGGATGGGTTGTTGTTTGGCATAAATCCCTAGCCTCCATCGCTCGTCCGATCGCATCCGAATTGATTTGGTCATCATTGGCCTAGGCAAATTGTTGCCTTGTATAGGCAACCGGATGTCTGGTTGAAAAATCCAGACGTATGGTAGGGGCTTCTAGAAAAGTTTTTAAAACGAAAGATAAAAAGAAAATTCCAGAGCCCAGAACCAGACGTCTGGTTAAACCCAACCAGACCTCTGGATGGCTTCAGGAATTAAAAAGAAAAGGGAGAAAAAGGATAAAATTTCCAGAACTCCGGGTCGGACATCTGGCCAAACCAACCAGACGTCTGGTCCTGTGTAATTTTTTCTACTTGCCTATTTTTGAGTGGATTTCCAATTTTTATCGATTTTTGTTGATTCGATTAGTTATTGTCATTTATTACCGACTTTGATGACTTCTTTTCTGGATTTTTGGGAATATCCATTTGATGGATTTGATATCGATCTTTATGGTTTTAATTCATGTCATTGAATGTGGATTTTGGTGATAGATTGTTTTTACAATCATTTCTGTGATACATGTGTTGGTGAGTTTTCATGCTCCCGTTTGTGATAGGCCTCCCCCTTTGTGTTTTTTGGAATTCTAATTATTGATTTCTAGAATTTGTGTTTCACCAATTTTTGTGATTTTCATTGATATGTTTTGTCAATATTTGAGGTTTGGTGAATAAGCTAAAGAATATGATATTCTTTTTGGATATTTGAGGAGATTTGAAATATTGTATGGTTTTCATTGTTATCAAATATATACTTGTCACAGTATGGCATTATTGTTATCATATATTTTTGTCGTATCTCTTATCCTTTCTCATCTTAAATGATATTTATAGCTAGACTAATCCGTTTATTATTTTTCTTCTTAAATAATAGTCGGGTAAGACCGAGGTATTTCAGGTACTTCCACTTGACTTCTTAGCAGGGAGTATCTTCTGACTTTTGGCTAACTGCTTTAGCTCAGTAGTTTTTGTTTTATACATTCGAGATAGAGACTCCTTGATGTATACATATTCTTTTGTCTAGCACTTGTAACTATTCTTTTGTGATGTAGTGGATCTTGTATGACCAATACTTTGATGTTCACTTCTATGTGTTATATTCAAATCTATTTCCGCCTTAGTGATATGAATATATGTGACTGATTTGTGTTATGCTTATTTTATATTTGTTTCTGAAGGCCACATAGCCACTGTGTAGTAGCTTTGAGTTTGTATTTGATATGTTAGATTTCCTCTTGAAATGAAATGCATGTCATACTATCTAACATATCGGTACTCGCACAAAGCAATTACACAGATAGTCGCTCCTCAACAACCTTATTCTTCATGCTAGTCGACGGCATTACCCCGTAGTGTCCTTGGCTAGTGTGAGTATAGAGGTGGGGTGTCACAGCTTGGTATCAAAGCCAAACTTTGGAACAATGTAGAATAATCTATCAAGGATCATTGTCCTAAGTCTCTCTTAGGAATCATGCCTTAGGATTTAATTCGAGTCTTAGAACCCGTCCTATCCTATTTCCTTTTATGATGCCTTGTTTTATCAATCTAGTTTATTTGATATTCATTCTGAAAATAATCTTTTTCCTCTTCTTTCTTTCTTTCTTAATGAAGAGAAATGGTTAGACCTGGCAGTCCTAGCGCTGGTCAGTCCAGTGGTCCTCCTCTGGATGGCGTATTCATGTCTGCCCAACAAATTTTGGATCTTGTAAATAATCAAAGGTTTATCTATGCTTTGAATAAGAACCCCAAAAAGGTTTTACCTCTAAAATTAGAAGTGCCTTTCGACCAGCTTGTAGATATCACTCTTCGACTTGAAGAGGCCGATAAAGGAAGTGATAGTGATGTTGGAGGTGCCAAAAAGAGCCTCAATAACAACAAGAAGAGGCATATTAAGTTCAAAAGCCCTAATCCCAACAAGAAAGGGAAGCAGGCAACTTCGGTAGCAAAGACTCCTACCCCTAATCGTGGAGTATGCTACAATTGTAGTTCTATGGACCACTATGCAAATAGGTGTCCGAGACCCCTTTATTGTCGCTATTGCAAAAGTTCGGGTCATCTTATATCTTCATGTCCCAAACTTCAAAGTAGGAAAGAGGGAAAGCAGAATATTGTGCAAGCTTCTAGTAACCCTTCTCTTGGTCAAGGTATTTCTCATTCTATCCTTGATGGCATTATTTTGTTTTGTGATTATTCTATTCGAATTCTTTTTGATTCGGGTGCACCTCATTCTTTTATATCAAAAGAACTTGTAGATACTTTTTCTTTAAATATTATGGGTTTGATGACTTCAATGAAAATTGCGAATCTGGTTGGTGGATCTGCAACACTCAGTTTACTTTGTAAAAATGTCGAGATTATTTTATGTGATTATGCTTTCCGATTCGATTTGCACATTATGCACTACTTAGGTTCCGGAATGATTTTGGGAATGGATTGGCTTAACCATTATGAAGCCCACATCCTATATCCCGAGAGGACTATCCATCTTCGACATCCTCAATCTGTTAAGCAGATTTCTATTGTTCTTAAAGATTCAGATTCCAATTCGGTGGCATCCTTATATTCTCTAAATCCACATGATGAGGAAGATGTTATTTCCCTCATTCAAGTAGTTCGTGAATTTCTCGATATATTTGAGCCCGTTTTAGGATTACCACCTAAACGAGCAATTGAGTTCAGAATTTATTTAATCCCTGGAGCTCTTCCTATTACTTGTCCTCCTTATCGTACATCCAATAAGTAAAATGTGGAGATGCGAAAACAATTATCCGAATTGGAAGCAAAATAGTGTATTCGTTCTAGTTCCTCTCCATGAGGAGCTTCAGCTATCTTTGTAAAGAAATCTGATGGTACTCTTAGGCTTTGCATCAATTACCGCAAGCTTAACGAGTTGACCATTAAAAATAAGTATCCATTGCCCGGGATCGATGATATGTTCGATCAATTGAGTGGTGCTAAGGTCTTTTCTCAGCTTGACCTTGACAGCGGTTTTCATCAGCTACGAGTTGTGGAGGATAGCGTTCCCCTTACCGCATTTCGCACTCGTTATGATTCTTATGAGTGGCTCGTTATGTCATTCGGTTTGACGAACCCTCCAGCATATTTCATCCATCTTATGAATCGAGTATTCAGAGAATATCTCAATGAGTCCATCCTTGTATTCATTGATTATGGGTGGAAATTGCAATTTAAAATTGCAAATCTTTCTAATAAGATATATTTATAAGTATAATTGGATTTTGTTCTTAAAACAAGTAAAGAATATTATTAAAAAATTTTAAGATACATGTTTATCATATAGAAGATGGTTTTGTGTTGTATTGCCCATTGAGTGCTTTAAGAATTTTGGTCGATGCGCCTGATCAACGTTATCGATAGGAGTCTTCTAAATGCTATGATGAGACAGTCAGACACCGTAAATTGACTTGTAATAAGTAAATTTTTCTAAAAAGATGATTACATAAAGTTAATTATAATTTTGAATGTCAGCTTTTCGGGAAAGAGGATCAAGAAATAAATGATTTAGCATAGAAGATGCTTTTCAAAAATTAAAAGAACTCCTTTTTGATGCTCCTATTCTTGTGATTCCCGAAGGGAACCAAGACTTCACTGTTTGTACCGATGCTAGTCGTATTGGTTTGGGTGCCGTTCTCATGCAAATGGGAACGTGTTTTCGCTTATGCTTCTAGACAATTAAAGCATGTCGAGACTAGATATGCCACTCATGATCTAGAGCTCGCGACCATTGTTTTTGCTCTTAGAATTTGGCGTTGTTATCTTTTGGGAGAGAAATTTGTTCTCTACACCGATCATAAATCTTTGAAGTATTTATTTTCTCAAAAGGAACTTAATTTGTGTCAACAACGTTGGCTCGAATTCCTTGCATCTTATGATCTTGATATTCTTTATACTCCTGGAAAGGGAAATCGTGTTTCCGATGCTCTTAGTCGTAAGCAACAAGCGGTTGTTTCCATGATGATATTCAAATGGAATGATCTTGAGACTTTGTCCACTTGTGAGATTCGAGATCGTGAATCCGATTCATGTTCATCTCTTGTTTTATGTAGCCTTGAGGCTCATCCTTCTCTTTTAGACCGCATCCTTGAAGCTCAAAAGCAAGATCCTGAATTGGCTCTCCTTAGCCAAAGTTGTAGGGATAGAAATATTGATGGTCTGAAAGACTTTGAAATCGATTCTCATGGAGGCATTCGAAAATTTGATAGACTTATTGTTCCAAATATTAGTGATCTTCGTAAAGACATTTTAGAAGATTCTCATCGTTCTAAATTTACCATTCATCCCGGTAGTAGTAAAATGTATGCGGACATGAAACGACTTTATTATTGGGATGGAATGAAATCTGATATTGCTAACTTTGTTAAGCGTTGCATGACTTGCCAACTCATAAAGGCCAAACATCAAAGCCCCGGTGGGTTATTGCAACCGTTAGACATTCCAGTTTGGAAGTGGGATCAAGTCTCCATGGACTTTATTGACGGTCTTCCCCGTTCTCATTCGGGTCATGACAGTCTATGAGTGATTGTAGATAGACTTACAAAATCCACCCATTTTATTCCCGTTCGGTCCAACCGGACCGTACCTCTTTTGTCCAAACTCTATGTTAAAGAAATTGTTAAATTGCATGGAGTTCCTACTTCTATTATTAGCGATCGTGATCCATTATTTACTAGTGGATTTTGGAAAGGTCTTCAAAAAGCTTTGGGAACGAAGCTTAATTTTAGCACTGCTTATAATCCTCAGTCCGATGGATAAACCGAGCGTGTGAATCAAACTCTGAAGATCTCCTTCGTGTATGTGTTCTTGATTTTGGTGGAAGTTGGAAAGATCATCTTTCTCTTGTTGAATTTTCTTATAATAATAGCTTCCAATCTAGTATTGGTACGGCACCTTTCGAGGCACTCTATGGAAGGCCATGCCGATCTCCTTCGTGTTGGCTTGAAGCTGGTGAGAAGCTGGTTTTAGGTCCAGATTTTATTCGTGATTCCACAGAAAGGATTGACCTTATTTGTTATAGGATGAAAGAAGCTCAAAATAGACAACAATCCTATGCCGATAACAGAAGAAGGAAATTAGAATTTTCTGCGAGAGATTTGGTGTTCATTCGTGTTTCACCTATGAAGTGTGTTGTGTGTTTCAACGATCGGGAAAATTAGCACCTCATTATATTGGCCCATTTCCCATCACCGAACGCATTGGTTCCGTGGCTTATCGCTTTTTATTACCGGCTCAATTTTCTGCTATTCCTGACGTATTCCACGTTTCTCAACTACGAAAATGCCTTAGAGATTACAATTCTATTCTTGAGCCCGGTGTTATTGAAGAAATTGAGGTTTCACCTAATTTGACTTATGAGCAACATCCTATTCGCATCATTGCTACGGAGGTTAAACGCCTTCGTAATAAAGATGTTCCACTAGTGAAAGTTCAATGGTCCGTAAATCCTAAGGATTGTTCTTGGGAATCCAGAGAATTCATCGAGCGAACACATCAGGACTTACTCTCTCGTGCTCCTTAAGGTGAACTTCTCACTTCAAAATTTTATTTTGTGTTGTTATGCCTTAAATTGGTTGTTACTCTTTATTTTCTTCTTAAGTATTGCGAGGATGCAATTTCTTCAAGGAGGGGAGTCTGTAACAACCCGCATATTTTACGATTATATATTTAAATATTTTATTTAAATATAGCATCGTTAGTTGAATTTAAAGTCCAGAATGTGACTTTTTGTAAACAGTCGAATTTGGACTCGATACCATTTCCATTTTAAAGTGGCGTTTACAACTTGTTTAAGTATAAACATCGATATGTTTGGAGTTGATTAGGATTTTGGTATTTTCATTTGGGTTTGGTTCTAGCCCACCAACCCAACAAGATAACCCAAGCTCCACTACCAAATACCCTAACTCCACTCCTCTTCATTCATTTCTTTCATAATTTCCTAACACTCTCAAGCAAAAGGAAAAAATGAGGAAAAAGAAAGAAAATTAAAATTCCTAAGCCCTAGCTTTTCTTAGGAATTCAAATTCAAGTTATAAATCAAAGAGAAGCTTAGGTAAGCATCCTCTTCATCTTCTCCATCTCAATCCCTCTTCAATATTTGATTTTTCCTATAACCTAACTTAGGAAAAACTTTGCATTTGATAATAGATTGAAGATTCTAATTTCTAAAGGTGTTGTTGAAGAGAAATCAATCTTAGCTTGTTTTAGAGCTTCTCATTTCTATATTTGAGTTTAAAGTTGAGTTCTTAAACTCACATCTATGTCTATAGCTTTCATTGTTGTTAGGTATGAATTCCTAACATCTATTTCATATTCAATTGCTTTTGATTTGAATTGGTTTGGTGAATTTTCCAATTTTGGTTTTGAAGTCAAAATTTATAAAGATCCTATCTTGGATATTTGGACATGTTATTTGGGGTGTATCGAAAAGCCTATAGGGCTGGGTTGTCGTTTGGCATAAATCCCTAGCCTCCATCGCTCGTCCGATCGCATCCGAATTAATTTGGCCATCATTGGCCTAGGCAAATTGTTGCTCAGTACAAGCAACCGGATGTCTGGTTGAAAAATCCAGACGTCTGGTAGGGGCTTCTGGAAAAGTTTTTAAAACGAAAGATAAAAAGAAAATTCCAAAGCCCAGAACCAGACGTCTAGTTAAACCCAACCAGACCTCTGGATGGCTTTAGGAGTCAAAAAGAAAAAGGAGAAAAAGGATAAAATTTCCAGAACTTCGGGTCAGACGTCTGGCCAAACCAACCAGACGTCTGGTCCTGTGTAATTTTTTCTATTTGCCTATTTTTTAGTGGATTTCTAATTTTTATCGATTTTTGTTGATTCGATTAGTTGTTGTCATTTATTATCGACTTTGATGACTTCTTTTCTGGATTTTTGGGAATATCCATTTGATGGATTTGATATCGATCTTTATGGTTTTAATTCATATCGTTGAATGTGGATTTTGGTGATAGATTGTTTTTACAATCATTTCTGTGATTTGTCACTTTAAAATACAAAGGTTTTTATACTAGTAGTAAATACTCAAACTCTTTCACAAAAATGATTTCAACATTACTTTTAATACAAAGCTCGTTTTAAAACCATTTTCCAATCTATTAGTATATACAAACCTTTACCTCATTCGTATGGGAAATCTAATTAAACGGCTTAGCAAAATAAGTGGTATGAAACACTTGCGTTTACTTCGTCGGTTAATTCTTAGACTTGTTCGATTGAAATTTCGTGACAATCTTCAAGTGGAAATCTACAATTTGTTCGTAAATATTTAAGTTAAGCCAGTGGTTATGGGACATGAAGCTAAACTCATTTATTTACTAGCTTAGTGTAATTTACACTTCTTATTGATCAATGAAGATCATTTAGGATTTTGACTAGCAATGTGCGATGTCTCTTTGTCTGTGTGGGGGACTATACCCCGTTCTGTAGAGCTTCGTCTCATTTTTATGGGCTAACGACCCATGGCTTTTAACCATTTTATTGAGTTCGGTTCATCGGGCGTATCGCTGTACTATGTCGTTGTTCCGGCTTATTTGAGTTTCAGGTTCATCGGGCGTATCGTTGTACTACGTCATTGTTCCGGCTTATTTGAGTTTCAGGTTCATCGGGCGTATCGCTGTACTACGTCGTTGTTCCGGCTTATTTGAGTTTCAGGTTCATCGGGCGTATCGCTGTACTATGTCGTTGTTCCGGCTTATTTGAGTTTCAGGTTCATCTGGCGTATCGCTGTCCTACATCGTTGTTCTGGCTTATTTGAGTTTCAGGTTCATCGGGTGTATCGCTGTACTACATCCTTGTTCCGGCTTATTTGAATTTCAGGTTCCTCGGGCGTATCGCTTTACTACGTCGTGGCACCGGCTCTATGGGTTAGCGACCCATGGGATGGCATCTCGTTTGTGATACACGTGTTGGTGAGGTTTCATGCTCCCATTTGTGATAGGCCTCCCCATTTGTGTTTTCTGGATTTCTAATTATTGATTTCTAGAATTTGTGTTTCATCAATTTTTGTGATTTGCATTGATATGTTTTGTCAATATTTGAGGTTTGGTGAATAAGCTAAAGAATATGATATTCTTTTTGGATATTTGAGGAGATTTGAGATATTGTATCATTTTAATTGTTATCAAATATATACTTATCACAGTATGGCATTATTGTTATCATATATTTTTGTCGTATCTCTTATCCTTTCTCATCTTAAATGATATTTATAGCTAGACTGATCCGTTTATTATTTTTCTTCTGAAATAATAGTCGGGTAAGACCGAGGTGTTTCAGGTACTTCCACTCGACTTCTTAGCAGAGACTATCTTCTGACTTTTGGCTAGCTGCTTTAGCTCGGTAGTTTTTGTTTTATACATTCGAGATAGAGACTCCTTGATGTATACATATTCTTTTGTCTAACACTAGTACCTATTCTTTTGTGATGTAGTGGATCTTGTATGACCACTACTTTGATGTTCACTTCTATGTGTTATATTCATATCTGTTTCTGCCTTAGTGATATGAATATCTATGACTGATTTGTGTTATGCTTATTTTATATTTATTTTCGAAGGCCACATAGTCACTGTGTAGTAGCTTTGAGTTTGTATTTGATATGTTAGATTTCCTCTTGAAATGAAATGCATGTCATACTATCTGACATATCGGTACTCGCACAATGCAATTACACAGATGGTTGCTCCTCAACAACCTTATTCTTCGTGCTAGTCGACGTCATTACCCCGTAGTGTCCTTGGCTAGTGTGAGTATAGAGGTGGGGTGTCACATTAAAGCTCACCAATGACACAGCGAAGCACTATCTGCTTCTTGCTGTAAACGAACGTAGATATCGAGAAGCACATAATGAAATTTGGTGAATTTAGGTATTTTATTCGAATTGATTTTTTTTCTTTTTTCTTTTACAAAACGATACTTAGTTTTTTCTGGCTATAGGAGGAAGGAAAAAAATCCCATGGAAGGAAATGTACGCTAGGCTCTTGTACAGAGGAGCGAGTCTAGAAATATGGTTGGGCTTGGTTGTAAGTGTTTGGGCCTAACAAATATGAATACGTATATTTGTGTTTTCCTTTTCCTTTTGGAATAAAATTTTATTTAAATAAATATAGGTTCCTACTTAAAATCACTTCTCCACCCATCAATATTATATTCTAAACACCATACTATCATGAAATTTATTTTCCATATTTTAACTTATTTTAAATATTATAATTTCCCGATGTAAATCATTTGATTAAATAATTCCAATCGATTTTCAAATAAATCTCCAAATTCCAATTTAAATAATTAAATTACCATTATTAACTTTAATTAGTTATTACATAAAAATTAAGTTGTTACAATAGATCCATAAGACCACAAATTCACTCAACTTTGTAAAAATCATTTCAAAATAACATATGTGATTAGTTAATGTTTAAATCATGGTTTAGGATCCAAATCATTTTAAAACATCGTTTTAAGATGTATATTAACTAATTTGCAAGTGAGGTCCTAACCACTAACCTAAAACCCAAGCAATCTATAAGAGCCCGGAATCCAAGAATGAACAGCAGCTCCAAGTATCTCTAACAACAAATCTACCAAACCAAGTGCTAATCTCGCTAATCTTCTTCTAATGATAAGATTTGGCTAATTAAATTAAGATTTAAAGTGACTTTTTGGCTAGCGAATGTTAATGGTGGCTTCGCTAACTATTTTGGGAAGTGTGAAATGAAAGTCCCACCAGCCCCCTTTAGGTGCTAATCCCGAAATGGACCTTGGACTTAGCCACTAATCTCCTTAATTATTCACTAAACTATTCAAAATCGAGTGAAACTTCAAACTACCATATCTCCCAAGCGGTAGGTCCATTTTCCTATCATGATCACTCCACGGAAAGAGTAACAATCATCCTGATCTAATTGAAGTGGTTTTAGACCCCATTTCGACTCCTATCAAAAGTTATTAGCCAACAAGATTTTCATGGTCAAAATCATTCCGATAAAAAGTCTAAGAATGGAAAAGGTCTCGAGCAGTCATTTCCCAAAGTTATATAATTATGTAACCCTAAACAAAATATAATATTAATATTTTACGATACTCTAATACGTAAAATATGGGTTGTTACAGTATGGATTATAGAAAATTAATAAAGAGAACATAAAACAGTAAGTAAATGCAATAAAAAGAAATATAAGGGTTTTAGAAGCGCTATCAAAAGGCATACAATAGTGTTTTCAAAATGCTAAACGCTATAAAAATGGTTTCCTCAAGGAAAATAAAATGCTATAAAAGATTTACCTTCTTATAGTGTTTGTTTCCAATAGCATTTGTTTTTAGAATGTTTGTTTTTCTATTGCGTTAATTTTCTACTATGATAAGCAATGGTTCTATTATAGCATGTCATTTGACATCAGACTTTCCATAGCATTTTTGAAAGTCCAAATAATTGCAAGGAGGCTACCACCTCTTAGTAGGACCTAAAGTATGCAACGATCATAGGATTGGAGAGGCTTAGTATGTAGGAATGAACCGAATGGATTGGTCCCAAGCCTAACTGTAATAATTTGGGCAGTGTCTCATAAATTTTAGTAATACACTTAGACTAAACTCCATTACAATGCAACATTTCTATATAACCACTAATAATATATAATTGATATTTAAGTAACATAACCTGACATACCAATAGTTCTATAACATTTCATGATTATTATATCACAATAGTTAATCATTAATAGTATTTTAATAGTTATTTAGAGTCTTAAAATTTGAAAATATTCCCGAATGATGTATATGACAGTAGAACCTCTATGGGAGTATCCAGTTTGAAGCTCATGCAGAACCCGTCGTGAAAAGCAATATTATCTATTGGAATGATATGTGTTGTACCAACTTTAGCATTTTTCTACAAACAGATAGTTCTTTTACCGATTATTTTCTCAAATTTGGCGACATTTCAGTAGTTTCATGAATAAAATGGAAATAAAAAAGAGGTACAACTTAGAGAAAAAGCTTAGAGTGGGGAATATATAAACATTCTAGTCCAAATATTTATTTAATAAATGCTTTAGTTTTGAGCATTTATCAAATAAAAGCTTAGAAGCTAGGCATTTGTTTGTTTTTATTAAATAAACACCTATAGTAAGATGCTTACTAAACAAACGTCCAACCATTGATTTCTTTATATATACAAAATACAACGTAAACCGACGAAGATGCTCAATCACATATGAATTTCTCCATCTTCAAATTAGATGTCCCTATATGTCCTACCACATCCCAAGCGTTTCATTTATTATTGATTTAATTAAAGGGAGTGAGTATCGGGATACAAATCACCTCACAAACAAGTATCGACAATTAGATCTTTTTTATTGCATGTAAGGTGGAAACCACTGGAAGATCTAATGGTTGAGATCTCTTGTATCACATTATTTGTCATCAATTTTTATCATCAATTTATGTTCAAATAGAATTTCCCTTTAATAAAACAATAAGGAAATCGTTTGAAATAGCCTTTTAACGCATAGGCACACCAAGTTTGTGTAGATCAAAGTTCCTAGGAGCATCTCCAATGGATGAACCCCTTACTATTAAACTCTTAAATATTAAAGGCCGAACTATAGTGAAAGTCTCCAAAATCCAAGCCCCTATTTAAAAGGCATCTAACTTTAAGCGTCCATTAAATAGGCATCTAAATCTAAAGCACATATTTAATAGGTGCCTAAGCTCGGGCAGATATTAGATTGGCCTCCAACAATTAATCTCTTATTAAATAAGAGATTTTGGACGCTTATTAAATAGATGTCCATGATCAATTACCCTGAATATTCTTTCGACCTTGGAGTTGTTGTATTAAGGGTCCGTTCTTTACGAAACGAGTGTGGTATTTGAGTGGAGGAGTTGGTTGAAAGAGGAATTTTTTTGACGATGCGAAATGGGTACTTAAGCGGAGTATTTGAAATGTGATTTTTAATTTAATTAATTTATAGTTAATTAATTATTTGTTTTTATAGTGTAATATGCATTTACTATTGCAAATAATAAGAAATAAATTCTGCAATCTCATTAAAATACACTAACACATCAAATTCAAAAACATTCAAAAAACAAACTAAAACTACCGGCGACAACCACGCAACAATCCAACTCATATATTATAAATCCCGGTACTTCTTCATCACTCGATTTTTCCACGATATCCAAGTTTGTGGATTAGCTGCGAAAAATTAGCAAAAGTTCACACCGTTGAACATGTATAATAGGAGCCATTAAACCATAACGACGCTGCACGCCATTGTGGAAATGATCTGTATTCACGATCGATCTTCCTACGTATTGTCTGCTCGAATTGCCCTGCTCGGCATGCCTACCGCCTCTAGGCGGTTGAGTAATGGGGGAGTCGATGTCACGGGCTACCCAATTAGAGTAATTTTTCGTATCAATAGTAGTAAAAGGCTGAGCAGGTAGGTTAAGAGCTATCGAATATCTGCAAGTCCCCTTACTTATGCAGCCTTCAAAAAGTTGATCCAACCGTTTGAATATGAACACAGACTCTTTTCTAAACCTTTTGAATCTTCAAGCAGTCGTTTTCCACCACTCTTCAAGTTGTCTCATTTGTTCTTTATTTGTGTTCCGGACCAGTTAAGATTCAATCTGTAGTTAAATGCGTTTGTCACCAACACATAAAACGAGTTGACAAAATTCCTTCTTTTTAGTAAAAATTCCATACACAAGTCTATGTAAAACGTAAGTCTTTCAAGCGTCCATAAAACAATATGTTGAGAGGAAGTAGAAGATCCGTACGACATTCTAAAAATGAAAATTATAAAATATAGTAAAAGTTCCCAAAAATATATATGCTATAGATACAAACAAAATATACACAAAAATATAAAAATATACATGAAAAGATAATCGAATTGGCGTGTAGAAATTATTGAATTTTCGGATTTGGTTGTGTGGAGTTTGGAAGAGGGGATGAAAGAATAAATATATGAAGAGAGGAGGAAGAAGGTGGAACCGTTGGAGGAGAAATGATATAATACGTCGGGCACATCAAACGTCAACGTGTCAATTCTCTCCTTTCGACACAACGGTCTATTTGAGAAAAATGAATTGTTGTGGCGTCGTGAAAAACGCTAACGTGAGAGAAATTGAAGGTGAACACTAACATGCCTTTTGGACATGCTCTTATTCTGCCTTTGGCTTGGATTAGTCAAAATAGGAGGGGTCGTCAAAGCCCCTTTACGCCTAAATATTTATCCAAGAATTACTTCATAGGTATACTAAAATTTTCAGTTCTACTTCCAAACTGGAGGCGAAAAAGGGCCGATGGCGACAAGGGTTCCAATTCCACACTATCACTTGAGACCCTCGAATTCGTACATGGAAAACTCGGTACATGATCTGAATAACACAGTCGTTGATGGAAGAAATGAGGAGATTGAAGGGATCAGCGATGTTGATCGTGATGCTGTTAGTGGCGATAGCTTGGAGCATGACGATGAGTCTAATTCCGTGGTACTATACTGTGTATTTTATTCGTTTTCATTTTACTGCTTTAGTTTTAGTTCAGTGCGGTGCTAAGGGCACCGCCGTGGGTGCTAGGAGCACCGTGGTCGGCGGTAAGCCTCCGGCCACACACAGTTTGGTCGGCGGTTGGCTGCTGGGGCGACCAAGATTTTTGGGATCGGCCAAAACAGTAGGATTGATTTTTTGAAAACGTTTAGAAATGCGTCTCTGTTGGGAGATGATTGATTGACTGCTCCAGGACAAGTTGGTAAGTGGGAAGTGTCAATTCCATTAACAAATTTAGCTCATTGTTCCACCGCCGTTGGAGTTGGACAATGCAAAGTTTGCGGGATGGTACGGGATCGAAATTCCTTGTAACTCTAAGAGCACTGAAAAAATCATAGCAGCGCCATGGTTCACCGCCTTTGGAGTTGGACAATGCAAAGTTTGCGGGATGGTACGAGATCTAAATTCCTTGTAACTCTAAGAGCACTGAAAAAATCATAGCAGCGCCATGGTTCAAGATTCCGGCCGGCATGCCGGAATCCCGGCCACTCTGGCCCGGTTCCAACGATGACCGGGCCGGAATTTGTCTTGAAATTCGGTTCCGGGTAATACAACAGTAATTAAAGAGAAAAAAACATACTTGTGAGAGGAGAGAGCAAGAGAATGAAGGCGGCATCATTTAGGAAGGAAAGAAGGCAACATTGAGAAGCGAGAAAGAGAGACGCGACTGGTAGAGAGAGGTGGGCGACAAATTCATTTAGGGTTTCTTTGTTTTATGAAGCAGCAAGCAACAAGAAGTTGGATTTGGTACATTTTTACTTGGACTGGGCTTGAGTAATTATTAAGTTCATAAAAAACTTTGTGCTGATATTATAAAATAGTGTATGTTATAACAAACTAAACTATATAATGTAGCAGTGAATATCATAAAATAATTTTTATAAAATTTATATCAAAACTTATATGGATAAGTTGTATTAATTTACATATTTACAAAAAAAATACCGGAATTCACAAAACGAAACTAAAATGGAATTTCCGAAATTTCCGAAACGGAACCGAAATTTTAAAATTTCTCGACATCCGAAACGGAAACGGATGACGCTTAATTAGGAACAAGAGTCTGTTGCTGAATTCTAGGATTAAGTCTTTTCCCATATAAGGAAGTGCGCATCTGAACTCGAGACCGCTCTGTCCTGCACCCTTAAACAAAAATCAAAGCATCATTTTACTGTTGGTTCTTCTTCATTTCCTCCTCCAGTACCAACTCCAGCTCCTACTACCAGTGTAAACTTTGATCGTTATGTGGAAGCCATGAGACATTTGCGTGGCCTGAACCTACCTCTGTGACACTCAACTAACACGGTTGATGTTTGAGGGAGCACAAACATTTGGAATTTACGCATAACCCAATGACTCTTAGGGATGATGTACTACTTTGAGAATGTGTTGATATCAAGGTTCGAGAACTTGAATTTCGTCTCGGTTTCGGTCTTTTTAAATTTTGTTGGTTTCGGTCGGTTTCGGAAATTTCGCTTGTTTCGGTTTTTGTTTTGGTTTCGGTCCTAATATCGAAGATTTGCATTTGTAATAGAAAAGTAACTATAAACGATGTAAATTCATATAAAAACATAGTATACAACAAAATAATAATGATACACACAACACTACTACATCCAAAAACTATTTCTCGAAGCTACATATGGATTGTTGTCATAATTTCCTTCGTCGTCTCGTGTTGTATAATACGATGGATAACCATATTGCATTTGTCCTAGACCCATAAATGTTGCCGTCATATTATCAAAAAACGATGGTTCATCATTTTGTGTTGCATACGTTGCTTGACTGTTTTGATCACTCGAGATATCACTATATGTTTCGTTTGTTCCATAATATGAGTTACCAATCGTATAGTCAGAAGTAGAATGTCTATAGGTTGGTGGATCATTTGAAGCATATGGATTATGCTTATAATCATGTTGATGTTCGTATTCAACATTTAAATCACTGCCTCTTCGGTTAGGATTGTTGCTCGCACCCCTTCTTCTTGAATATGTTTGCGTTGGTCTATATAATGCACCGCTATCACTAGAACCAATACCATAATTACGAGTTAAACCCACACCACTTTCACCAGCATTATCATGATCATCATTTGAGGAACTTCTACTATTTTTTTTGCTTTGACTTCTTGTTGCTCGTGCATGTATACCATCAACCGCAACGACTGCATCATTCAGTGTACTAGTCATCCAAGGGTCGTCATCCAGCAAGGGTGGTTCAACTTCAGTAGTCCATTCTGCTAATGGATCCTCCTCATGAAATATATAGTCCAGATCGTTCAACTGATTTTCAGTATCGCGGCGTCTTGAATGTTTTGCTCTTAATCTCATGTTGTAATGCACATATACTAATATTTCTAGATTTTTCATTTTTATTCTATCGTAATTTTGTGTGGATCATTGAAAATGTAGTCCAGTTTCTCTCGCAGTTTGAAGATGAAACTGTTTGACTTAAAATATGCATTGCTAAACGTGTTAAATTTGGAGCATCATCTCTTCCAATTATTGACCACCATTGAGCGGGAAAACATGTCTTTACGGCTGCGTATGCTTTTGCAGAACCAAATGCACCAATTTTCATTCTGTATCTTTCTACTTGTGATGTTAAGTTAAATATTTAATATGTCTTAAACGTTAAATTTTTAACGTAAGTATTATATATGTTAGTTTTACCTCTTTTCCAATTTCAATTTGTGTTACAATATCTGGCACCATTCTTTCAACGACGTTGTTAAATCCGTTTAATACTTCTCCATCGTTTGTTGCATCCTCATATTGAATGATGGGATTAAGAAAATAACCTGTACGGGAAAGATTTAAAATATTATTGAAATGTTATATATTTTATTATTTGTATGACAATAAGATAAAACAATTTACCTGCGGCGTGAAGAGGTCGATGTAACTGTCTTTCCCATCTTTTGTCTATTATATTCCACCATTTTTGGCAATGCCTTCCACCAACATTTTTTCTAATCGATTCTTTTGCTCGATCCATTGCTTCATAAAGATATCCCATATCTGCTTTGTCATCACTATCTACCATTCGTAAAACTTTCACCAATGGCTCAAAAACAAGGATGACGGAAGCAGCACCAGTCCAAAATGCGTTGTTGTAAATTAGTGTAGAGACAATATTTGCTGTTTTTTTGTCTTTAGTATTGAGTTTGAGAACTCTTTATGTCCACTCTCTCGAAGCAATCATCCTTCTTAGATCATCTTTATGTTTATGAATAGGGTCTAGTACGATGAAATGAGTTGCAAACCGTGTTACCGCCGATCTAATCAATTCTTTATTATTGGTCTCTTTCCTCATGATGGAAAGTAACCAACCATGATTGTATATAAATGTCGTTATTAACTGGCAGTTTGTGATAACGGTTGTTACCTCTGGCTCTTTGGAAATATCTTTCAAAATCAAATCAATGCAGTGTACTGCACATGGTATCCAATATAAATGCCTTATTTTTTGCATTAATAATTGACCGACAGCTTTGTAGTTTGCTCCGTTATCTGTAACAACTTGCACTATTCTATTTTCACCGATTGTTTCAACGACTTCATCCATTAATCCACAAATATATTCTCCACTTTGGAATTCATTAGTGGCATCCACAGATTTAATAAATATTGTTCCATGGGTAGAGTACACGAGAAAATTTATTATTTTTCGTCGATTCTGTGTACTCCAACTATCACAATTAATGTGCAACCATATTCATCCCAGAAATTGTGCAATGATTTAATATATTGTTCAACTTCTTCTATTTCCATTTCAAGGTACGCGTGTGATATTTCATATGCAGTTGGTGGATCAATTCCACGACCATATTCTGCAATCGCATCAACCATTGTTGTATAGTATGGACTATTAGCAACATTATGTGGAATCTGGTTGAAAAAAGAACTTAGAAATTGCTCGACCTATATGTTTTTTGGCATCTTTAATACTTTTCATTGCAGATTTAATAGAAGGTTGAGTTCTACCTCCTTGTTTTTGCATATATAAGTCGATTCGTCCAGCAGCATGAGTGTCAAAATCACCACCACCCGATCGTCCAGTGGTATTAGATCTGTGCAATGTTTGACTTGAACCACCACCCGATCGTCCAACAACATGAGATCTACCCAGCTCTTCGTCTCTAAATTCATCTCTGCTTTGTCGCATGACACATTGAAGTTTTTCTTCATTTTCATTGTCCGATAGTTGTTGCGGTCTGCTCATTAATTCCTCTTGTAAGCGTTGCTTGTCAAGCTTTTCTTTGTTTCGTTCATTTCTCTTTTGAACGATATGTGATCGTATAAGCTGTTTAATTTCTTTAGGGACAATTAAACATGCCGATACGTCGCCGCCTACTCCTGCCAGATGTTCCTTTAAATGTGTCACACCACAGCCATTAATTATTTTATTGCAAAAGTTACATTTTGTTTTCCGAAGATTGCCATCGATCGCAGTACCATAATTCCAACCAATTTCAGTTGGATTTGTCATAATGTACCTGAAATTATAATTAACAAAAGTTACTAAACAAATTAATAGTCCAAATCAAATCAAAAATAAAATACGAATGAATTAAAAAACAATAATCGAAGTCATCAAAATTCAATGTTCAAGTCCACAATTTCGAGTCAAGTTCAATGTTCATGTTCAATATTCAAGTCCAATAATTCACGTTCATGTTCGATGTTCTAAATCCAACATATGTAAGTCCACATTCAAATCGGCATATTCAAGACCGATATTCAGGGCATATTAAGGTCAGTTCAATATATTCAAGTCCAACATATGCCCCTAGAATTAAGTTACTAAGTAATTGCATCTAGTTATGCAATTATTCACTGAATAATTGCAGACATTTATGCAATTATATCCAAAAGTTGCATAAATTTATGCAATTTTTTCGATGAATAATTGCGGAAATTTCCGCAATTTCCGCAAATTTTTGAAATTGTAGAAATTTCCGCAATTTTTTGATGAATAATTGCAGAATTTTCCGCAATTTTTCAGTGAATAATTGTGGAAATGTCCGCAATTTTTTGATATAATTGCATAAATGTCTGCAATTATTCACTGAATAATTGCATAAGTTAATGCTATTATTCGGTAATTTAATTCTGGGGACCTAATTTACAAACTTTTTTTACTGGGGTTTTTGTGTATTTTGAAACTTATTAGGGACCTGTGCCAAACTGTCCCAAAATAAAATGTTGCCTTTGCCCGCGCCTTTAGAATTGAAAATTGTATTTTAACTATTAAATATATATAGAGTGAATTAGTTAAAAAGACAAAGTTAATAATTTTTTTAATAAGGACATCGCCTCAAAAGGTTAGTTTGAAGGAAAAACATTTTTTTGCGCTGCCTACCACGACTTCATCGCGCGCCGCCTGCCTCGATTTCATCACTCGATGCCTACACTTCATCGCCATTGCTGCCATAGCTTCACCTCAGATCCCGTTAAGTCACCTATATGCCGCCATCACTCAAAACTCCATCTCATGGCTATCGATCCACCTCAAATCAAAACCCTACATCATCCAAAACGCTAACCACCAGCAACTGCATCTGAAACCTTAGCCACCAGCATGACCGCAACCATAATCGATATATGTGGCCAACACAAAAAACAAAATACTACATTAATATAGCATTATCTATCTTATTCATTTATATAGCGTGTAAATGCTAAATTAAATTAGCAATATACAAATTTAATGCTATACTCATATATATAGAATAAAAATGAGAATTACAAAATTGTTGTAAACAATATAAAAATAAGAAGTCATTAGGAAAAGAGGAAGGAGACATCTTATTTATTTTAGAGATTAGTAATTCATTTACATTACATAGTTTTCTTTATATAAGGACTTTGGATCTTGCGATTGAACTTATCCCACAATGCAAGACTAAACGAAACAATATAAAAGCATATTCACTTTATGATTTACATATATTGTAACACCCCCCCTTGAATATGCGTCTTCAAAATCTTGAATGCTTTGATAACTTGAAATTGTCCCTTTTGAAACGTGATTGATAATTGCTCCCCCCTCATTATTATCTTGCTTGCATATATCCATTCAGTCGATTAGATATTGTCCGTTGCTTCATTAAAAACCTCTATTAGGAAAACCCAATGAGAAAAACCTTGAATGATGAAAAAAGTGCAACTTGTAAAATTATATTAAAAATGATATTCTTTCTAAAAGGTTTGATACTTCGGGATCACAATGCCTTATTAAAACCTTACTAAGAAAAACCTAGTGGAAAAAATCTTAATGAAGGAAAAAGAGTACAATGGCATATTTTAATATCTCATTTCATCAAATAAAGTTTGATACTTCTGGATCATGATAATGACTCGTTAAAACCTTACTAAGAAAAACCCTATGAGAAAAATCTTAGTGAAGGAAAAAGAGTGCAATATAGTATGACATATTTCAATAATTTATTGCATCAAAGGGAGTTCGATAGTTCTGGATCAATGCAGTGCCTCGTTAAAACCTTATTAAGAAAAACTCATTAGGAAAAATCTTAGTGAAGGAAAAAGAGTACATTATGATATATTTATGTATGCTCCCTCTGATTTTATATTTTTTTTCTTCAAGTTTGAATATATGCCATGATGGTTCAATTCAGTTACAAATACTTTTGTAACATAGCTTAGACAAGCATTAAGAAAATTTTCAAATAGATGTTCATCATTTATAAATAGTTTCATTTGATACAATCAAAATTTTCAAGATTGTTTCTTTCAAATATGATTTGCATTTTATGCATTTTGTATGCTACTTTTATGAAAAACACCCCATGTGCTCTCATTTTTGTGCATCAAATCAGTTTTGCATATTGCAACTACACATTTGATGGAATTAAGAGTTTTATTATAATAATACTTAAAAATAGGAAATAATCTACTCATCATGAATTATATCAAGATTTTCATTACAACAATACTTAAAAGGAAGTTGTAATTTACGCTCCTTGTTCGTTACATTCTTCATAACCATCAAATTCATTTATATTCTTAAGGAATTTATATACTTTCATTGTTGAGTATGATTTAAATAATTTTACACCTTCGGGGTTTTTAAGCGTTTCAAACACTTTCACTACTTTGTGGACTATGGGTCCACATTTCTCAATTAGGAAAGGATTCATGATGACCAATTATGTTTTCCATTAATTCAAGATTTATAAATATAAGGGTTTTATTATTTATAAATTTATCATCGATGATTATTTCTTGTCAGTTTTAGACATGATTTATTGAGATCTTTTTATTTATCATGTTTTAGGTACCTAAACCACTTCTAGGGCTATTTGACAATCATGTCGTAGGTCTCTTCAAGTGCACCTTTAAGTGTTTCTTCAAGAACACCCACCTCCTTTATATGACATCTTTATTACTTACTCCAAAAGTATTTTAAACGGACTTTTGTACCACACTTCAGATGTGGTCTACACCTTTTGATCCTTCATGGATTTAGACTATGCTGGAGAAAGTTTAATAGGGATATTATTGATAATTTATTCAAGTTACTTAATATTTTGCATCATTGTATATGACAAATATTTAATATTGATAATCAAAATGAACTTATATTCCTTTTATCCTTTCTTTCAATGTTGACGAACATTGTCACATTTAATAATAATCTTCTTTGGATTCTCATTTTGATCCATTATGATATTGCTACCAGCAAATATATATCATACATATTAATTATAGGAGGATAATTCTTTTATCAGTTGATAGAATGCATTCAATTGATATTGCTTATGAGAGTTTGTTCTCATTCATTGATCAAGCCAATTGGAGGAATTTACTTATTGTGTAGATCATTTGAATACATACATGACTTCAGGTCATTCAACATCTATATTGATTGAAATCACTGAATTACATCTATGCATAATTTATAAGATGAGCTCATAACAAACTTCATGTTGTTATTTGAATATCTACATATATAGATATATACGTGCGTCCACGTATTACATATATATTATAATTTTGCATATTTTTTCTCATTTGAGATAGTGATTTTTAGAACAAACTTTAGGAAAAATCAAGACTATTAATTTTTGTTTATAGATCAATCTCGATGTGAATCCTTAAGACCGCATGATAATGTTCAAAACATTTGGTTTGAAATCATATTGAACTTCTGGTTCAAATAAATTGTATACACAACTTCAAGTTGTTAAGTTTTATTCCTTGATTATATCTCTAATATTATTTTTGAACATTAATTATGATTATTTATTAGAGAATATATACATGGTTATAATTATATATAAACATCTCTTCTAGAGAGTTCAATAAAAGTGATATATTTACAACATAAATAAAAGTATCTTCTGGACCCTTGAAATGTTGTAAAAATAAGAAATTATATTGGTTACACATACAGGTTTGTTCAAGACCATATTTATATAGCTTTAGTGAAAATTATGATACGACATATAGATTATCTCTTCAGGAGAATATCTAAAGATATTTCTTCAAGAATAGTTATGCATATGACATTTAATTCATAGTAAGTTTTGAAAAGTAATAGATCGCATATCACTATTTACTCTTAAATTTGTCTGATGGACCTACAGGTCCATAATAATAGGTAATTGATTTTTGTAAATGTATTTTTTTACCCATTACTACTGGTTCTATTTTGATTTACAAATTTTTTGGGTTATTTATTGCCACATCACTCTTTGAAGTGCTATATCATATTTGAAAATATTTTTGATAGGCAATTCTAACAAGTAAACTCAATAAGTACTATCGCAAAACAATACTAATTTTAATAAGTAAACTGATGTATGGTAAAATCAAGGCAATGTATGTGGACTAACATGTCGATGCATGCTATCATGCGACCATAATGCGATAAAACTACAGCGAATAATTCGAACCTGTACCATCTTTATATATTATAGATTCTTATTTAGACACATTAACTCTATGGTTAGACCTGCAATGGTATTAAGGTTTTACAACTTAACACACATATATGCACAGATTTAATAATATATTTGAAAAAAAAATTATGCTCTTTGAAAACCATATATATATATATAAAACCGATCACTACATTGAAGTGCAGATGAATTTCATCATTAAACTGGTACAATTGCACAAGTAGTCTGTTTATCATAAATGATTTTATATAAGAACAACAATAATGGGATATGTGACAGTAATATTTTTCCTAATGGGCAAAATACTTACAAGAGCACACAAAACCATAAGGTAAGTGACAGTAATATATATATTATAAAATAAAGATCTGACATGGTCACTAGGATGTGCATATGTTTTAGTGTGACTAGGACATATATAGTGGTTACCAGGATAGAATAATAAACATAAACCAGTCTGCCAAAGTCAGACACATCACTTTGTTTTGTATCTTTCGACATCAGTGGATTTATATTTTTCTCCAAAACGTATGTTTAAGGCTTTAAGCATCTGCTAGTGTCAGGTTAAACTGAATTCATGTAAATTAAATTGTTCTACAAATTATAAACAATTAGGCTTCTCAAGATGAAAACATATATAATCAGTTAGTATAATTGAAACTCACTGTTAACCACAGCTGCCATAAACACATTACGAAATATAATTCATTGGCAGTAGACAATACTTTCTTTTTATTAATATTTTGCAACATCAGTCGGCTTGTGGTTGTTCTTACTGTAAAACTAATTTGGAGAGCTTAGGCTCACGAACTCTAACATGATAGTTTCCTTATAGTTTTGAAATCAGCCAAAGATTTGGATTTTGATACATTTGTTCAAAGAGTATTAAATGTGATAAATGAATATTTTAGCAGTTTAGGATTTTAAAGTAGCACATTATTGTTAAATTGTATCGCTTGGCCATTAAACTAGCAGCTGAATCATATAGTATTAGGAAAATACATAAACTTTAGTGATATGAAGTACACCAACTTAGTTTTCAATTTAGCACTCTATATTATAAGTAACAAAACTATAAAAATGAATGCTCACAACCAAAATTTATTCCGTCAGAATGGAAAAAAAAAGAAGGAATTTGTGACTTATTGGTAAACGCCTAATAATTAATAAAGCAGAGTTGAGGTATGATCCTTGGGAAGCATATTATTTCTCAATTTTATCTTCAGATGTAAGATAATATTCTTAATCCATTTTCACTTGTTTCTACGATGGTTGCTGCACTTTACTATTAAAGAAGTGATGTGCAATATGTGAAAAACATGAATAAAATGTAGAGATTTCGGATGAACATGCAGTTTGATATTAATACTATAAAATATAGAAGTTGTTGTTCCACAAGCAAAAGATAGCTATTAACTATCAATATCATGTAATATTCGGTGAATGCAATTAATAAAGTTTAAGTGCAAAAGATGACAATATACATGTAGAGCAACAAAAGTACTACTATGTCTGGAAATGGATTTTATGGGCACAATAGTGGGCCCCACATGAATGGTGGTTCCACCCAGCATTTGCTTGTGATGTTTGTTCTTGGACAGAGTAACAATGCTCGTGGAATAAACAGCTAAACCGGCAATAAGAAGAATCACCATCAGCAGTATAATACAATTAATAATTACTATCATTAGATTAAAAATGAATTTGTTTCTATGAAATCAATAAATTGTCAAAATATGGTTTACTCGTTAGGCTTAAGCACATAACCATCAAATACTTCACATTACTTATCTAAGCTAAGTAAATTATAAAATTTGAAAGGAACAATGTTGCATTTAACTTGACATTATAAAATTATCTAAGCTCGTGTTGACAACGTGTTGTAAACAATATAAAAATAAGAAGTCATTAGAAAAAGAGGAAGGAGACATCTTATTTATTTTAGAGATTAATAATTCATTTACATTACATAGCCTCCTTTATATAAAGACTTTGGATCTTGAGATTGAACTTATCCCACAATATGAGACTAAACAAAACAACATAAAAGCATATTCACTTTATGATTTACATATATTGTAACAAAAATAGCATTTACATATTAAAAAAACAAAAAATGCCGTATTAAATTAGCATTATCTTTATTAGTCATTTATATAGTATATAAACAACAACAACCAAGTCATTATTCTCAAATAAGTTGGGGTCGACTAGAGATGGAACTCAAAACTAAATGATAAAGTCAATTTAAAAACTATGATAATAATAATAAAATAAAGTAAAACTAATTAAATAAATAATAAGAATAATAATAAAAAATTAAAATAAAGATTATATATATAAAAGGAAATTATAAAAACCATGATAATAATAATAATAATAATAATGGTACTAATAGTAATAGAGACCGAAGACCAAACATTAGGTCTTAAGCTCATATTTCTATAATCTAAAACTTATAACACTACTCCTAAACCAACCATAAGCCAAAAAAATCCCCTAGCTCGTGGTTCTGGCACAGGGATCGCTAACTTCCACGCGTTCACGTCCGACATCAGCTCTTAGGATATATTCTAATTTCTCAAGTTCATTTTTACTACTTCTCCCATGTCAACCTTGGTCGACCTCTACCCCTCTCTGAGCATTCGATGCGGCCTATAATTCCAACGGGCACAGGTGCCTCATGAGGCCTCCGTTGGAGATGTTCAAACCATCTTAATCGGTGTTGGACTAGTTTTTCTTCAATTGGTGCTACTCCAAGTTTGTCGCGTATACCATCATTTCTAATTCGGTCTTGTTTTGTATGACCACGGCTTCATCGCAGCATACGCATCTCTGCTACATTTATCTTCTGGACGTGTTGTCTTTTAGTAGGCCAGCATTCTGTACTATACAACATCGCAGGTCTGATTGTTGTTCTGTAGAACTTTTCTTTAAGCTTTTGTGGGACTTTCCTATCATAGAAAATGACAGACGCTAGTCGCCATTTCACCCATCCCGTTCGAATTCTAAAACTAACATTTTCATCAATTTCACCATCATACCGCAACGTTGATCCTAAATATCGAAGAGATTCCTTCTTGAGCACTACTTGTCCGGTCAGAGTGACATCTCCATCTTTTGACCTAACACCGCTGAACTCACACTTTCTATACTCTGGTTTATTCTGCTAATCCTAACACTTTGATTTTAAAGTCTACCTCCACAACTCCAGTTGTCTATCAACCCCTGTTACGGTCCAAATTTCAGCGTTCGAAAATCGACACCCGTACTTCACTTGTACTCGAATGTCGCAGATTTAATCGTTGAAATTCGAGTCGTGTCGGAGCTTATAACACAGTAAGTATAACAACACAGCGGAAGAAAGAAATGAGTGATATCATATACAACTCCAATGAATACAATATCTAGAATAGGCCTGTAAACGGATGCAATCGGATATGGATAGTGCTGTATCCGTATCCGAAAAAAAAATCTGTATCCGAATCCGTATTCGATATCCGCGAATATCTATTAAATAATATCCGTATCCGTATCCGGCTTAACGAATACGGATATTTCCAGATATTGAAATATCCGCATTCAAACTTCAAAATGTAAATGAAATGTAACTCAATATACTGCATATTTAATTTGGCTTTAAACAAAAAATGAAAAATTGTAATAATACATCAAATTAACAATAGCTAGTTCGATCACATAAAATCCATACGAATACGATAATGTTTCATAATTCACCATATAATCCATAGCCTAATTCAATCACACAAAATCATAAAAACATAAAGCAAATGCATCATACATGTTTTAAATTGTAGCAAATACCATAATTTATCTTAATAGCACACATATAAACTAAAATATTGCGTTCTTTCTCCATGGAGTGGTTGAAGCTTCAAAAGATGACCCTGCAGAAAAATATAAATAATTCAGTAAGTAGAGGATAACTGCAGAAAATATCCATTATAACTTTCATGATACTATTTGTATGTCTGTAGTGGTTATTTGAACTTGAAGGCACAACCAGTTGCACTTCCAGTGGAACTAAAAATTAAAAATGCATGCAAAACTTGAAGTCTTCCACACACGAACTAAAAATGCATGCAAAACTAAAAACAAGAACTGTCCAATTACCAACATGTTTGAACAAAACTAAAAACATACCTGATTTGCAGAAAACCACTAGTCCTCTGCACGCTTGCTTATATGGATATAATCAAAATATAATTCTGTTACAATGAAAAAAATGAAATTTAGATGGCACTGATTAGTTTTTTATGGTCAAAGCACTGTAAGAGATCATTCATATATAATACATTTAGGAGTAAAATAGCATAATGTGTATCAGTGGAAAGAGAGATGAACTTATCTCACGGTTGTAACCGATTCAGCTATGCATGACTACAATATCAATTACTATATTAAACCGAACCTGTAGTTCAAAAGAATCATGCATGCCTAGAGCAAATGAAGTAAACTATTCCATTTCTCATATTGAAACAAAATGAAACACAAAGTATAGGGATGCTATTGATAAGACAGCTACAATTGTCATTGCATAGGCCATTTCTCATCAGAAAATTTGTTTAAGCAATGTACATTGAAGTTTTACTAGTTAATAAGTCAACAATCGTGTGCACCTAACTTGCACTGGATTAGATACCAGCAACCTATTTAGGCGAATAACATGGAAAAATTCAGTTACATATTGATTGGGAAAATGGATTGTAATTTGAACATATTGAAAGGAAATACAATGCTATGACTTTTGATAGGATTCATTGGGAAAAATTCAGCTTACTTTATGTGTGTCCATGATTCATTAACCAAATGATATACTGATTGTATTTTTTTAATGCAAGTATTTTAAGCATCATAGTTCATAAATTATAAACATATTTTAAATCATATGCAATGTTCAATTTTGACATGGAAATGATTAAAAAACTAAGATATATCAAGAACACTTACCATTACCCTTTGCGAAGCATGTTTATAACGTAACCATAGCATCATCAACAAACTCGACATTGTGACCTATTAAAAGTTTAAAAACAAAAGAATTAAATCATATATGGGATGGTTATTGTGTTGAAAACATGTAGAAAAATATAATAGTTTTACCAATATCGGATGGCAACCAATCCTTTATACAACTCAAATCTTCTACAATATCCGAAGATAATGAAGATCTACTCTCGGAAATCAATCTTCCTCCACTACTAAACGATGATTCGGATGCTACGGTTGATATCGGAACGGCTAAAATATCACGAGTGATCCTTGCAAGTATTGGAAAAGTTGGCCCATTGGTTTTCCACCATGTCAAAATATCAAAATTGTCCTCATCTTCACCCATTGGTAACAATTCATCTTCTAAATACTTATCTAGTTCCGTTTTCAAAGCTTGTGAGCTACCAACTTTTTTCTCAACATAATTTCTCCATTTTAAATCCATTTTTGTTCTCTTCTTAGAACCAAAATTAGAAGAATCAAACGTATCACACGAAGAATTGTTAGATTGCCCCTTAGAAGAAGTCCATTCCATTTCATATAAAGTAAATAGAGATTTCAAAGATTCACGAATTTTTGCAACATGAACTTGTGCACGATCACCATAAACCACATCAAAGAAAAATTCAATATAAGCCCATCTATAACGGGATCTAAAACCATACCAATACTCATCATTAGATTGCAACTGCTCCAATACTTGTTAAACTTAATTCTCATCTTTTGGGCCATACATTGAATATACTCATGTTCATGTAGCTCCCAAGTTAAAATACTTTCATAGACATCGCAAATGCTTTTAAAATATAAATTAGCCATAGGATATTTAACACCCGAAAACTTAGGTGTAACTTCATAAAATATTTTCAAACATTCACATATTTCTTTTCCTATTTCTCATTCTTCGTTTGATGGCAACCATTTGTAATCGTGGGTTAAATCAACCAATCGCTCAAAAGCCGGACGCACTTCAAGAGCACTTTCAAGCATTAGATATGTTGAATTCCAACGTGTTGAAACATCATAAGACACTCCTTTCCCAATTAATCGAGTTTAGGCTAATGCATTTTCCCAATTTTGTTTTCTCATATGTGATGATTTTGTATAATTGACGCTTTTTCTAATTTTTTCAATAAGACCTTGCACCATTTTTAATCCATCTTGAACAATCAAATTTAGTATGTGTGTGCAACAACGCATATGAAATAATTCACCACCAAGAGGCACCGCATTTTTACCAACTAACCATTCTTTTAAATCTCTTATCATTACATCATTATGTGACGCATTATCAACCGTAAGTGCAAATAACTTCTTATCAATATTCCATTGCAATAATTTTGATTTAAGAGAAGCGCTGTGTGGAGGGGGCAAATCATAATAAATGATGACTTTTTTTTGTAGTTTCCAATCATCATCAATAAAATGACAAGTTATGCAACAATAGCCTATGTTCTGGTGTTCAGAGGTCCATAAATCTGTAGTGAGGCTAACACGGGTTGACAAGCAATCAAATATCTCTTGTAAGTTGCCTCTCATATCATTATAGACTTTTAAAACATCACATCGAAATGTATTTCTAGAAAAGAATTTAACTGTTGGATTAATACTTCTAATATACTCTTAAAAATATGCATGTTCAGTCATGTTAAATGGATAATCATGCTTAGCAACCATACGTGCAAAACACATTCGGCTTCTATGTTGATCAAACTTCCAACTCGATAATTTAATTGGTTTGTTGGGAGAACTTTTGGTAGTCAATAGTTGTTGTCCAGATATTCTTAGACGAGTGTGATTTTTTGAACATGATCTTAGATGATTTTTCAAGTGGGTTGTTCCCATTGAAGTAGCTCCATTAAATAATCTAGAACAATGTTTACAAGTGGCTTAATAGCACCTTCCACTACTTCTTTATTAAAATCTTTCCATACATTGGATTTCAAAATTCTTACATTTGAAGGTGTGGATTTGTCTACATCCGTAGAAAGGTTTTCAGATACTTGTGTGTTTGGCAAACTAGAGTCTGTAACCATGTTTGAACTGTTTCGATTTTCTTCCACGACTACAACGTCATTACCACAAATATCCTTGTTACTACAGCTTGACGAGGCGTTCGTCATTTTCAAAACTCTACAATACCAAATAAAATATATGTCATTACTATCTAAGTTTATCACAAATACGTCATTTTATCAAACAAGTCATTTTATCACAAATAAATAAAATTCATTGTGCCTAAATTTCATTACTGTCTAAAATAAATTTTATTTTATCAAATGACCAGATGACTCCTATTTCCAAACTCCATCCATTTTATCAGCTTCAAGAGCAATATGATTGGTCGATCATTAGTTCATAGATTAGAGAGGATATTGAAAAATCGATATTTACAGCTTAGAATAGAATAGATTTTGCAATTTTTAGAATGGACCACTGTACTAAAGGCATGAGTGAGACATCTTTAGAAAGAGTCTTGATTGAAACTAATAACCAGTTTCCATTTCCTAATGAAGCGGGGATAGTAAACAAAAATAAAAGGATGTTCATTCAGATGGAAACCCAACATGTGTCAAAATTGCAATTGTTTTGGTCACATCTTATCACAGTTTGCCTATTTGAAAAAGCATGTGTACCAAAAGCAAATGTAAACAGTAACACTAGAGACGGTGAAATAGAAAGCCAACAGAACGCAACACGACCACAGCAACATGACAAGGGAACTAAAAGTGCAGACAACGAAACAAACAATGGACAACAAAATTCATTGGATGCAGCTAGAACGGTGGAAATTCAGTTGTCAAAGATAATACAGGGACAAATACAGTGAACTCATTATCAGACCCAAGTCCAAGTAGCATGGAAACACAACAAAACGACCATAACATTAATATGACGCACACAAATACAAATCAGCTTAATTATGAAACAGTCCATAATGATAACAACTCAGAGAATTTATAACGTAATCATACAACAGAAATTGACAACACAATATTCAATTGTTGAACTACCTTTAAAATGATTTGGATGGAGCGGCGGAGCGATGAGGAGAGGCGTCTCTTCCTTAGCAGCGATGAAGGCGATGTCTTCCTTAGCAGCGCGTCTCTTCCTTAGCAGCGATGAGGAGAGGCGATGAAGGCGATGTCGAGTCGATTGTGTGGAAATGGAATCGCGAGTGGAAATGTGGAATAAATTAAACGCGGCTGAAGTTTTAGTTGTTAGGGTTTTGTTTTACTTTTAATACGGGTAGGGTTTTAATACGGGTAGGGTATTTGGTATAGATATGGGCCAAAATACAATCAGGCTTGTTTATTTGGAAATTTAAATGGAAAGAAATTGGATATTTGAATGGATGGATATTTATTATGGATATAAAATAACATATTAAAATAATAATAAAATAACTTCGAACCGGACGGATATTTATCGGATACGGATATAGCCATATCCGTATCCGTATCCGAAATATGTTTCGGATATCGGATATCCGCATCCGCTTTTCGGATATCGGATAATTATCCGCTTTTCGGATACAGATGCGGACGGATTTCGGATATTTCGGGTATTCATTGACAGGCATAGTCCAGAATGATATACAACAATGATATCAATATGATACAACAATATCAGAGACAAGTAATAATGTTACAGCGGAAACAACAGAACATATAACTTCAAATGATCTGAAAAAGAGCATGAGTCCACCAACTCCAATACCAAGCTCGAATCCCCATCACGTTTCACAAAGTAAGCAAGGTCGGTCCGTGATCTCCAAACACTAAACTAGCTCCAACTAGTCTACTAACCTGACTATCTGAAAAACCTAACTCTAGACTGCCCGTGTGGAAAATTATGGGCACCCAGAGTTTAGGAAGGGAACAATAAACTCCGGGTCAGTCATGGGACTGGTGTGAGTAACAAAAACATTTGGTTGAAATAAAAACAGATAAAAGAAAATCCGTAATGCTTTTTGAAAAATGAAACTACCATAAGGCCTCCCGGCACACACACAATGCAATCGCACACGTTGGGGAGATTTCTCCTTATGATAATCAAACATGCTCACTACACAAAAACTCTTTTGATATTATTACTAGTGCATAGTGTAGGAAACATTTCGAAAATATAATATTAATCTTAGCCAGCATAGGTACCATTATACTATGCCTACTATAGCTACCATTTTAAATGGCAGGTTCTACAACTAAAACCGTACAAGGCTCGTATTGTTTTTTTGGATTTTCCAACAAATGGTCAGGCTAAGGAACTTCCTATGCCACGTAGGAACGCCTCTGGAGGGACGCCCCGAGAGACAACTGCTCTCTGCCAACACAAGGCCGGATACCCCCTTCTCGGGTAGTAAACCTGAGATATGCCATCCCCGGTCGTTTGCGACCTTTATCCGAGACGCCTCGAGCACAAAGCAACAATCACACAGTAAATGAGATTGGAGCAACCACACAGGTAAAATATATGGGCTCCATACCATGATATCACCTTTTTTCAGAAGGAATGGACATACCCTAGGGGAGCTACCCCTGAAACCTTGCCGCATCTTTCCGGTTTCGACCATTATTGGTTTGTGAGGCTCGATGAGGTCTCGTCCACAAAGCTACGCTTTACACGAAAGCCATGCTTTGATCAACAAATGATCAGCAACACACATCAACACTTAGTATGCCACACTACCAAATTGGGAGTATATCATTGATAACCTTCAACTACATAACCTTTGAGCTCGTACGTCTCAGAGAAATGTGTTAAGCTAAGAGAATAAATTCTCCGCCACCAAACAGAAATGTATTTGAAAGAAATCAGCTTTATATCTCAAAGTGTAATGTCAGACATACATCCATACAAGTCTGTTCCGGGTTCGAACAGAACCGAAGGCACTTCCAAAGAAGCCCTTGCAATCCGGATAATCCCTAATCACGTCCGGACTTCCCACCACATATGAAGTCTCTATACCGGGGACCGGTCGATGCAGAGACATTCGACGAGTTGTCCTTTCGTTTTCGAAAATATCCGGTCTTCACCACCGGTCTTCAAATGCTATCCATAACGTCGTATCATTATTCAGAATGGGTTATATGACACAAAGTTCTCCCTCGGCTAAACCGAATAATGAGCGCAATATTTTAAAACATATGGATATTGAGATTTCAGTTAAGTCACAACTTATTACCCAAAACTTCTCTTTCAAATGGTTTAAACACATTACCATTTTCAATCTTTTACAAAAAGATTTATCTCACAAAGTTCACCCAGTTTCACAGAGATCTATTCATAGATTTTCCAAATCAATTTCCATTTCAATTTGGATTAACTTGTCCAATCTTCAAAACAAAGATTTAACTGATAGCTTTCAAAACAATTCAATTTCGACATTTTATACAAAAGGTACACCTTTCCAATTTCAAAACAAAGTTCAACAATCTTTCACAAAGATTTATTCATAACTCGGAAAACCACTTTCAATTCAAACTTGAAATTCCTTTTTGACACAAATTGGAAATTCATTCCTTATATGAAAGCTTTTATCATTTGAAAACAAATAATTTTCATTTTGGAAAATCTGATTCATTTATACGAGTTAAAGTCCTTGGGTTAAATTTAAATTCTCATAACCATACTTTTAAAATGGTTTAAATTCATATAAACACATTATAACATCTTTAACCATAATTTCCAAACATGGAATTCAATTCAAAATTTTGAATTCAAATTCAAATTAAATTATTCAAATTGGGAACTTTACCAAGTTATTCAAAATAACTTTTATCTTAAAAACTCCTTTTCAAAAGCTTTAACATTTAACCCAAATCCATTTCCAAAATCAATTGAAATTAAAATTTCTATTTCAAAAACATTAAATTTAAATCATCTGTGACTTAACCGATTTCCTCGTGAAATCCATATTTGTGTGTGTAAAAGTGTGGTCCAGGGGTTTTACACAATAGTGCAACATTACAAATCATCACATCATCACAGATTCAATACAACCATATATTTGATAAGCGGTATAACTATAACGCTTATCTTTCATTCACAGATCACAGATATATATACATATATACAAATGTATCACAATAAATGAATAAATTATACACAGCTCAATCCACAGAACAAAATATCACAGATCAGATAGGACAATCAATTCAAGACATCTCATACAATACAATCATTCATAAGTAAGATCAAACATTCAATAATCATTTATAAGCAGGATTAATTAATTGTTTAATCCTAATTAATTCAATTAATTTCCAATTAAATTAATTACTTATGAATCAATTATCCAATCCTGATAAATTAATTACAAATCATTTGATATAAATTAATTTATCAAACACCTTAATTAATTATTCTTAATTAATAAATTATTCTTAATTAATCACATTAATTAAATTATCCTCTAAACCAATTACATAATTAATTAACCCCTTAATTAATTATTTTAAGAAATTAAACCTTTAATTACTTACCATTAAGCAATCATCTCATAACAATTAATCATTAATTACCAATTAATCTTTATCATTAATTTACTTTAATTAATCTTTAATTAATCTTAATAAATCTCATTTATTGATCCTTAATTAATCTCCATTTGATTAATTATCCTTAATTAATCATAATAAGTAATTATCCCTTTTTAATTACTTTTATTAAGTAATTATCATAAATTAATTTCATTAAGTGATTAACCTTTAATAAATCACATTAATTAATTAATTTCCTACCTTAAGTAATTAATTATTAAATTCCATTTGAAAGCATTTAGAAATTAATTACATAATTAACCTTACATATATTACTTTAAAAACAAATCAATTTTAAACATTTAACTTAAAAATTAAACTTTGAAACTTTGTTAAAAACTTGTTTAATTTTCATTTTAACTTCTAAACATAGTTAATATATTTTGAAAACTTGATTAAATTTACCATTGCCTTTTTAAACTTTGTTCATCTTCTTGTGTTTGTTAAAAACTTGATTTAAACATTTATATTGTTTAAAACTTTGTTAAATATTAACTTTAAATTTTAAAACCCTGCTGTATCATCAACAACCCAAGCCAAACACGTGTTTACCCGAGCTCAACTTCGGGTTATCTCACATCTTCCCTTACCCTGCTTTAATAAAAAAAAAACTTCGATTTTATTTTCGTTAAAAATCTGGAAAGTTAAACACTCACGTTCCCGAAGACAAACTCGAGAAAAATTGCTAAACCCCCGAGTTTCCTCTCGAGCCACTTCCCCTACCCAAACTACTGACACAAACTGATGCCGTGCACGTGCACGATGGCTCAGCCTCGCTCCGACCATCATCGTCGTTGCCAACAAGTTGTTGCTGGCCTCCTCCATCGATCCCGACCATCCAGGTTTTGATTCGAGCTCGAAATCGAAATCAAACTCGAGCTCACCCAATCTGGAATGAACCTAGTTACCAAAACCACTTCGTTCCGTCAACCAAGATCACCAGAGGCCACTCGAACTACACTAGAGCTTCGCCTTGACTTCCAGCCTCAATCCCCCACCTCGCGATCGAACCCGATCCAACCCCGACGTCGCAAAAGCCCCTAAAACAACGTGGATAAAAACAGGTATGAAACCCTACATCACTGGCGTACGGCCACCACGATCATCTAGAAACACTCCTAGCATTTTTCCTAGGTTCACCAACCTCCAACTTCCTCCAACCTCGACCGTGACGACCAACACCTCATCGTTCATCAGAAATCGTCACAAACCCAAATTCTGGACAACTCGAAATCTCTCATCGAATATAGAATTAAAAATTATGAAATGATTTTCAAAAATCATCGTTTAGCAATACGAATTCATTCATATAATCAGAACTTGAAATTCAAATGTATGATTTTGAACTAATTTTAGATTATCACTGTAAATTTTAAATTTTGAAATGATTACTCGACAAATCCACTTGAATCTATTTTTAAAAATGGTATTACCATGTTACACCATTTTCTTTTAGGAAATCAAAGCCTAAATTTGATTGTATAAGGAATAATTGAATTTGTTTTGATGGGTTGAAGCCTGTATATTAACAGAGTGATATTATGTGTGTTTATACAAACATGCACATGCATACATATCTTAATCCACACACAAATATATACATGCAGATATTTTTATCATCCATACAAACATTTCACTATCACAAAATCAAACATTGATCACAAGCAAACCAAGATATATATACAGATTCAAGAGTTTACTCACTTGTATTTTGGAAGAAGAACAGAGTTTTCTTTATCTTGAACCAGGCTTGAAAAACTGCTAACAACAATCTTTCTTCTTTAATCCTCTGGTTTATATGAATTGGAGTGTTGTTTAGGTTGAAGTTTGTTTAAGTTTTGAATGATTTTCATTTTCAGATTTTTTTTCTCAGCCTGGAATGGACGAACTTGAAATGAAATGAGGAAGGCTGATATAAAAATGAGTTACAGTGATGTATATGAAATGAGTTTACAGGGTGAGATTATTTTGTACAGGGTGATATTTTTGTTTGTACAATAGTCAGTGATTTTTCTTTGTTTTGGTGGCTGATATAATTGAACGTGATGGCTTGCATTAATTAGGCTTGTACAATTATACTTATCCTATTTGATTTTGTACATGGATATTCACATTCCTTATGCAAGTTACTCCAAATATATATATATATATATATATATGTTTTCATACTTATGTATATTATCTGTCTTCCTTTGTCTTCTTTTTTTTTAGGTTCATTTACATAATTTTTTGTTTTATTTCTTGTTTGTTTAAGTGTACATACTTATGCTTTGTTCATCTGTGAATGTATTGTTTTCTTTTCGGTTGAAATGATTTGTTTGTGTTGAGATGATTTCTTGTTTTGCACAGCAACATATTTGTTGTTAATATATTTTTATATTTATTTTGTATGAAGATATCTTGTCTTATTATTTTCTTGCTTCATACCTTTGTGCTTGTCCAATTTGTTTTCCAAGTCTATTTATATATATATATTTTTATTATTATAATTTATCTTTAAACCATTTGGTTAAAATTTAATTCAAACTCAATATTTATACATATAATTTCAAATTATTATTAAACCATTTACTTGAAATTTAAATCCAAATCACATATATACAATATTTAAATTCATATGATTAAATATATATTCTATTTGAATTGGGGAAACTCGCTTCAATTTACAATTAATTTTACAATTTTAATTCAAAAATTCAATTAATTATCAATTTAAACTTAGTTAAAAATCCGGGATCGTTACAACCCCTATCCTATTTTCATCAATTAGCACAGCATCATCAGCAAAGAGCATACATCAAAGAATCTCATCTTGTATACATTTCGTAACCTCATCGATCACAAGAGCAAAAATGTAAGGGCTCAAAGTTGACCCTTGATTTAATCATATGTTAATGGAAAAGTCACTGGTTTCACCACCGCATGCTCTGACACTAGTCACACCATCATCGTACATATCCTTGATAAGGGTAGTGTATTTTGTTGGGACTCTTTTTTTTCCAAAGCCCACCACATTACCTTTCTCGGTATTTTGCCATAAGCTTTCTTCAAATCAATAAATACCATGTTTAGATTCTTCTTTTGCTCTATAAATCTCTCCATAAGTTGTCTTATTAAGAAAATCACCTTTGTGGTCGACCTTTCAGGCATGAAACCAAATTGGCTTTTTGAAACGTTTGTCATCCATGTTCAATGACTCTCTTCCAAAGCTTCATTACATGACCCATGAGCTTAATTCCTCTGTAGTTTGTGAAACTTTGAATATCTCTGTTATTCTTGAAGATTGAAACTAACATGCTTCTCCACTCGTCTGACATCTTATTTGATTTGAAAATATTATTGAACAACGTAGTTAGCCAGACTATCCATGCATCTCCAAGGCCAATGTAATATTCACATAATCTATTACACATTTAATGTTATATTCACAGAAAATGCCAATCTTATATAACATAACTGGGTTCACGATTTAAAAAAAAAACAAATACGAGAAATGTTAAACTAAATTAGTATTATTTTGAATAAAACGCGATTCAATCCTATAGTTTATGAAATGCCAAACTAAAATAACATTATACATGCATACAGAACAAAAATACATGTTTACAACAAATGCTATGTACATATAGCAGTAACAGATTATTTTTCAATAAAAAAACATTCGGCAGGGTGCCGGCTCCTCCACCATCTGCGTTGTCCAATTGCCACAGCCTCCTCCACCATCGCTATCGTCTATTCTCCATCAAAAATCGAATCTCGTGCTAAATCTCAAACTCAGATTCTCGCAGCCCACAAACGTCGTAATCCACCACAACCTTCTGTCAACAGCCATTCCACCCTCGTCGCCTACCATGCTGCCGCCGTCGCCTACCACGCAGCTGTTGTCGTTGAAGAAAAACAAGCCACGTTTGTGTTTTGAAGTTTGTTCTTCTGCCTAAATTTTTTGGTATGCGTCTTTCGTTCAAAAAAAATCCAATACTGTTTCATCCAACCTAATTTTCTTATTAAATATATGTATTTTATAAAACGATAAATAAATTGTGCAAATCTAAATTATATAAAAAATACACGAGTTTATCAAAAATGTAAAAATGTCTCGTTCCGATTATTCTTCAATGATTTCTTATTGAGACAATTAACCTCTAGTTCAAACTTTAAGCCCACTGTCTAACGCTTGTCTACTAATTTTCACAATCTTGGTTGAATCATCACATTGTTAAGTTTCAATTGATTTTGTAAATTGGTAATTGACAATTAAAAATGAGCGCAATGTCTCTAATAATTACCACTGTAAACAACAACAACAAAAACGGTGGGAGTTTGGCCTGATTGGTTTTGTTTGTGAGATACGCTCTATTTTGTCTCTAACTTGGACAAAAATTTCCTTTACCAAGCTTTTATATTGGCATAATTATGGTTTAACAATTTGGATTTCATCAAATTAAAGTTCTGATCTAAGGTCTACCTATTGGCAACACGGAAATTCTAACATATATTGAACGATCATTTTTGAAAAGAACTCCGACATAATTACTATCACAGTGCTATATAAGTGATCTCATATTAAAGCAAATTTAGTTTTGTTTATCTACCAGGATTGCATGCATGAAACATATAGAAATTCTCTCCCCCTCCATGACCCTGGAGTAGATGAAGACCATTCTGGCCTTGAGAATACTGGCAACTCCCAAACCCCACCTTATCACATCCTATCAATTGATGGTTAGCCTTGTTATCTGTATTTTACTGAAATACTATTTATAACCAACTAATTATCATTACTATGTGACAGATGTTCTACCAATTGAATCTTCAAGAGCAAGATTCTTACAATTTATAGTTGACAATTTCATCAGTGAGCATGTTATTGAAGGCCATGACACTCCAGATGTAAATTATGGCCATGGGCATGATAAGTTAAATAAAAGAAAATCACAAGTTCATTATGAAGGTGACCCAAGGTTTGTTTTGCCCCTGATGTATGTGGCTAATTTATACGAAACATTAGTCAATGATGCAAACATTCGGGTTTCTTCCTTGGATGGCATCCGTGAAAAGACAATTGGTGTTGCTCTTGAAGCAGCTGGTGGTTTGTATAGGAAGTTAGCGAAAAAATTCCCTAAAAAAGGTGTGCATGATAAGATTCATAATAGTCAAACTGAATAAAGCATCAAAACGATCAGAATGTTTCATTTGTTTGAATTCATTTCCTGTTATCAGGGCCCTGCAGCTTTAAGAGGAGAGAATTAGCAACTTCTGTTGAAACACGAACAAGATTTCCTGAACTAGTCGTACATGAAGAGAAACGTGTTCGCTTTGTAGTTGTGAATGGTTTAGATATTATTGAAAAACCAAACAGCATGAATATGGAAGATGTAGAATGGTGTGTTTCTTTTGCTTATTCTATTTGTTATTAATTTGTTTCCAGTTTATGCTTGTAATGACGGTTCAAATAGGATGCGTGCATTAAGTAGAACCATTCCGTAATAGTACTGCTTAAACATAAATAATAGGATTTTATGTATACTAATTAAAGTCTATGAACATGGTCCCTTATAAAATTCCTTTTGGACAGCTCCTATTTCAAGTGAGGTGAAACATGCAAAAACGTTCATACCAATGAGCATATAATGCATGTTCATGTATCTGTTTGGATGCAATTACAACTTGTAATTTCTTTTATGCCAATTTATTTCACTTTCTGATTATGCTAATGTTGTTCAGCTTTATTTTAATACTAACTTCACAAACATCAGGTTCAAGCGAGTAACTGGTAGGCATGAGGTGGCTATATCCGCGGCTGATTATAAATTTTATTCTCCACGTCATAAATACAGGCGTGTTGCATCACAGTCTATCTCAACCATTCCTGGTTTAGCAGTAAGTTTTGTCCAATGTTCAATGGATTAATGTGGTTTTGCTTGTCATTTGACTATTCAAATGCCAACTCTTATTATTAGGCGTTCTCTGCCATTGATACTTCTTCTCCATTAGCAAGTCCTACAGGATTCCGCCCTGTAATTGAGGTGTGTTACACAAATACAAGTCAACATTAATATCAATGTTATTTTCAGCGAATTATGCCTTCTTCTTTATATACACACACCCGCACACACGCATGTATATATATATATATATATACACACACACACATACGTGTGTGTGTGTGTGTGTATACACCACCCACACACCTGTCTGTGCGTGTGTGTAATCACTGTGAATAAAAAAAATAAAAAAAATGTTTTTGCTTATTTGCTCTGAATTTATGGTTTGATAACTTTAATTTGATTTAGCTGACATGTACATGTCAACAAATCATTTCTGAATATGGATTATATGTGGTATGATTCATAATTATACTGGTATAATACTTCTATCACAGGCAATATTTGTATTTTCTGAAAGTCTGGGTTATATGTTTGTTTGTTTAGTGTTAAAGAGAAGTGTGCTGAGCCGATCTGACCTGCCTAGGGTATGAGGTATTTCTGTCTCATTCATGTGTTTGTGTGGTGGGGGTTCAAACAAACTTATCTTAGTTACTCATTCAGCTTAGGTTCAGTTGTGATGAGGCACAGATCGGGGCATCTAGGTTTAGATGTTGACAGTTTTTGCTTTTTTATAACGACGATGTTATAGTAATATTCAAATTTTTGAAAGGCTCGCTCGAATTCAAGTCTGTTCTTGACTAATTAATATAAACTACCTTGTAACTCGTGCGTGGCATTCGGTAAAGTTGTAAAATATTATGCTTAAACTTTAGATATACCGTTGAAATATAAAATTTGTTGCATGTTGAATTTGTTGAAATGAAGGAGTTTTAAATTGGATATGTCATTTTTGTTTTATTACATAATTTTTGTTATGTAATTTATATATTTCTATGTATTTGAATAGAAATGAGTATTGTTGTCTTTGTTAATATAAATAAGATATATATCGAATTTTTTTTTGTTTTTGTTTTTTGTTTCAGCAAATAAATGAATATAATTAATTGTACTTATTTAGTAAATTTTAATTTTAGAGTTTTCTTTATTTTTCGTTTAGATAAGTAATATTTATAAAAATGAATAAATTTGATATTTGAAATTTAATATATTTATAAGATACCTGATGCATAAATTGAATTTCAGATATTTCTTAAGCAAGTGATGAATATTTTTAAAACTGATAGTGTAATATAAATGCATTGATATATTTTATGCATTTATGAATTTTGTAACATATATAAAAATATTACTCTTAAATAAATACATTATACTAACAATTTAAAAGTAACAATTATTTGTTGATATTATAAATGTAAAGTAGAAATAAGTCTTAAAGTGTGAGAAATCATTCTATTATTTTAGTTTTGTTAAGAAATCTACCATACCTTAATATTTTTTATAGAAAATTTACTATATTTTTATTTTATTAGAAAGATATTTTAGTTTTGAACTCATTATTTCATATTTCGGTAAGTTTTTTATGATATTCTTCTATTTTAAAATATTTATCAAATATTTATCTCATGTTAAGAGATAGCAAGTATAAATTTATCGTTTTTATTACTAGTTTTCAATTATAAAAATAAATAAATTATGCAAATCAAAAAATGATAAAGTGGAAAATATAAATAAGCACATTTTTATATTTCTATGATTCAGTATAATGAGACCACTCTTAATAATATGAATAAAATATCAACAAATGTAATCTTTTTATGTATATTAATAAATCTGATAAAAAGTTTAAATTTTGAGATGCTTTACTGCAAAATAGCTGGAAAATTGAAGATCAATAAAAATACATATACTTTAGTATTGGTGAATGGTTATGCCCCTAATTTTTAGATTTGATACTTGAAAAACTCTTTCTCAAAACATGCTTTAAATACACCCTTATTTTTAAATTCGGTAAAAAAAATTAGTTTTTTCGGAAATTAAATATGAACATTAATCGTATGTTTCTATGATTGAAACAAATTTTTCTAGAAAAATACAAATATTTGCAGTCCATAAAATTAAAAAAATTGCAGATTTCTCTCCAAATATCTTAAAACTTAAATTAGGGGTTTTCTTTATAACATGTTTTTTAGGAGGGGCGGTCGTTTATTTTGAAACTTGAGGATGGCGTTTTTACAAAAGTTCTCTTAGTATTATTTAATAAATTCATTGATTTAATAAATACACACACACATTTATATATATGTACATACATATACATACATGTACATATACATACATATACATACATATATATATATATATATATATCAGTTTTTGAAATGAAATAATTATATGGATGTGATGTAAATGGTAAGATAATTAATGAGAAGGTTCTAAATAATAGTAGGGAGAAGGTTCTAAATAATAGCAGGGAGAATAAACGAGAGGAGATAAATCTTGGAATTAATGAGAGGATAACAAACTCTTCTACTTTACTATTAATTTATAGTATACTAAATTTTTTGTTGAAGTCCATTGTTTTAAATTTTGGCATATCTTTTTGGGCTAATTCTATTCAGACACAAAAAGGTACTTAATTTACACCCGTTTCGAAGTTAATTTTAAGACAAATTTGTCCTTCTTCATTACAATATCATTTGTTTTTTGAACCCATCATATTTCTTTATAACATGTTTTTTTAGAAGGGGCGGTCGTGTATATACGTACATGCATGCATACGTACATATATACATATGTATGTACATACATACACATATTATATATACATACATATTATATATACATACATATACATAGATACATACATAGATATACATATACATAGATACATACATAGATATATATGTACATAGATATATATATATACACACACATAGATATATATATATATAGATAGATTTCAAATTTTGAAATGAAAGAATTATATGGATGTGATGTAAATGGTAAGATAATTAATGAGAAGCTTGTGAATAATAGTAGGGAGAATTAACGAGAGAGGAGATAAATCTTGGAATTAATGAGAGGATAATAAACTCTTCTACTTTACTATTATTTAATATATAGTATACTAATTTTTGTTGTTGAAGTCCATTGTTTTAAATTTTGGCATATCTTTTTAGGCTAGTTCTATTCGGATACAAAAAATTACTTAATTTACACCTGTTTCGAAGTTAATTTTAAGACAAATTTGTCCTTCTTCATTACAACTTCAATTGTTTTTTGAGCCCATCGTATTAAAACCGTAAGTTATATAGAAAACAAAAACAAAGATAAACAGTTTTAGCTACTGGATTCAATATAAGCTTTAAAAGGGAATAATAAAAAAATTGATTTATTTTCAAATCATTCAATGGGATAATAATTTTTGAAATAGATGTTGATAACTCTCCTAAATCAAGGATTGGCATGAATTAAAAGTCATGAAAATTTACCTAAGCATACAAAGTTGAATTTGTTACGTTGGATTAGGTTTGGGAATTTCGTTTAAATAAGAATATGGAGAACAAGGCAAGTAATGTAACTTTTTCGAAATGTATGGGTATTGTGGTTATTTTTTTGGTGTATGTGAAGTAAAAATTGGTGCATAATGATTTGTTAAGGGTTTAGGTGTGAGTATAGTATCTTTTGATTTTTGAATAGAATTTTCCATCTTTTTTGTGCTTATGCGGAATATAGTATCAAATTTGTTCAAATCACAATTGGAGCCAACCTCCGACGAGATATGCAAATCTCGTCCAAACCCTCAATCTGTGATTTTACAGACATTGTGTTATTTTATTTTACATTACTTTTCTTCTCTTTAAATGAACTCAAAAGAATTACCCAATCGAATTATCATATACAAGGTAAAATCATCAATTCATCCCAGTTAAAAATATATCAGATTTAGCTTTTTTGAAAACTAAATACCAACTTAGGCCATTTTAGTAGTCAGTTTGACTCAACTTCGTTGATATAGTGAAAATGAATGTTGGGCAAGTTCATTGATTAATTTTATGTACGAGTGCGAACCCGTGCTCCGCACACGGCGTTGAATGTAAAACTTTGAAAATACAATAGTATGTTATTGGTAAAACTATATTTGTAAATCATGTTCAAACCAGAGTAGTGTGAAAAATAATTATATGCAACTGTTAAATGTCAGACAATAAAATACCATGCACAATATAAGTTTTGATTTAATAGGCGCATTAGAAAACTAATCTAATGTACTATCCACCCTATTGTCAAATAGAAACAATTAGAACAACATAGTCTATACATCACAAAGGGATATATGGTAAGGTGATAAATATGTAGCACTTGTACTCTTGAGCTATCAGTTGTTGATAGTTCAATTGGCCCAAGTGGTTCAGTACAAATGTTGGAGCTACCTTAAAAAAAACTATTGTATAAAATGGTTCACAATGGCTCATGCACAAACAATTTTGATGCACAGTCAAACGTGCTTCCAAAATAAGGAGAATATATTGTAGTGCATTTCTTTAGCACCTAACAATAAATTGTTCAGCTGGTCATCAAACTCGTTTGAAAGCATAGTAGCTAGCTGGGCAATAGAAAATAAAATAAAATAGATGACCTAATATTTTCAATCAAGGAAATACTAACTTGTGACAAATATAGCAGCGTCAAAAACAAATTACATCAAATGAAATATATATTGTTTGAAAGTCGAATGAAATGGTGTTATCTAAATCTTATCAAATTGTGCTGAACAAAAAAGTCAAGCGAGGCTAAATTAAGTCCATAAAAGCAAATGTTTACAACGTTACAACAGATAAGCAGAAGGATTGTTTGGTTCAATACACATAAAAAATGAAGAAGAAAAATTAGTATTCGGATAAAAGTGTAGCATCATTGACCAAGCAGCATATGCTGATAGAGGTTGTCATCCTTCCATGTCCCCGTGGCTAAATCCAAATGGATTGAATGTTCATCTGTTTACCATAATGATAAGCTTGCTATTAGAGAACAGTGATAATGTTACACATTTTGGTAAAGACCGCAAGCTCCATATTAATTAGCATATGAAAAGCAGATCAATGTGCAAAAGATGACCCTTGTTGAGAAAGTGTAAATCAAGTAGATTTTTAAAAATCAAAATTGAATAAAAATAAGCATACGGATTGCAAATATATTTATTTATTGTTACCATCGAATATTTGTTTCTATAAATACAGAAATATTTTTTAAATTACAGTTAACATGATCATTTAATTCAACTCATTTCTTAGTAAACTTTTTTAAAATTTCAATCAATATTCTTTTTCCTTATTTTTTATATAGAAAATAAATTATATATTAAATGCATTAAATTTATTTTCCAACCTTTTGTACTATCGAAAATGATATGAACACAAAAATATAATCCTTTAAAGCTTTAACATATACTCACTCATTTTATCAAAGTCATTTGATGATTGAAATGAACTTATGACAGCTTAAACTAACTTCATTGAAACATAGGACCATCGCTTAGTGATTAGAATGTGCGAAGTAGATTGAAGATGAAAATTAATGTATTAGTTAAAAAATTCAAAGTTAATTGGATAACTTAGATACCAACACATAGTTTCACTTTTTTTGAAACATACATTAAATTGATTCTTATCATGCATTCAAGTTCACAATCTCAAATAACGAATATAATTAATGCTTGAAATCTAAATAATTCCCTTGAATTATAATGATTAGCACAAAAAAGCTTCATTGTTTTCGGGGTGTAACATATACTACACAATCAAACATAAATTCACCCATGAAGTGCCATACAATAATATTTATATCTAATCCTCACTCTTACTTACCATGATAACTATAACTTAACGGTATTTTGAATCAGTTGTAGCAAATGGAAAAGAGAAAAGTAAAATTGCTTATAATAACGACATAATGTAAGCAACTTTGATGAACTGATAAGGTAAAACTAAATAAATTGCCTAATATACTACGTAAGTAGAAAAACCAATGTAAGCAACTTTGTTAACCTTGTAGCAGTCAATTACTTACAATCAACATACATTGACGGTTTGTAAACAAAGTATAAATTATAAAAAAAAATGTACAACATATATTCGATTATAAAACAAAGTAGAAAAATTATTAGCACAATTTTAGTTGTATAATCTTGCGCTTTGATGTTCAAATATAGTTACTCACCCTTTAGCAATCCAAGAAAAAAATAATGTATAGTTTGGCTGAATAATAGTACGTCAAAATTTTTACTTGTTATATCTTTGCTCAATACCTTAGGAAGCCATAGAGCAACATACCATAACTTCCACTATATATAAGAAGTAAGAAATTCAAATTAGGATACATCTTCCACATGTTCTTCATAATAAAATCATCTTAGTGGACACAGAAAATAAATTTCAAGATCATGACTGGTAAAGTATCGTTAAACGATAAAAAATGTAGAAAACAATGAAAATGAATATGCAGAATAAGTTGCAATAAATAGTAACATAATTCCAATGAAATAGAATCTAATCAAAATTTATATTTTGAATTACAGGTGTGAAATATGATTGTCAAATTTAATATTATAGCCTGGTACAATAAAAAAGTAGGAAAAAGTTATATCTATAAAGAAAACGTGGATTTAATTTGAAAATAGTTAATTAGAATACGATTACTTCCAAAAAAATTGCTCTTTCAATGTTGGGAAGAAATGAAGTAATAAGGTAGGAGCAGATCATACAATTTATTTAGAGAAGTTCTAAAAAATTAAATAAGTATTTCTAAATGAAATGGTCAAATTTTTTGTCTTCTTATGTCAATGTTACTGACAACTAATTTTTGTGGTATAGTGTGAAGAAAACATAGGATAATATGAATTAATGCATCTAAAAATTTTGTTTCCTTTATCTTTGCAACATTTATTAGGAAGACAAAAATAACATATCATAACAACAGTGATTATTATTTGCTTTATTTAATTAAAGCAAGAAATTCAATTCTAAAAACACAATTGGTGAACTAGTGTAAGGTTTAGTGAAATAGTGAAATTGAATGGATATAAATAGCCATGGTAAATACAAAAATATTGCCTTTGATATGGGAACACAAACCAAAGTTTATGTTGCATACAAAGAAAATAGGTGATTGCTTTGAAATTACAAATGATGGCTATGATTGCATTCACAATACACTATCGCTAAGGACAACAGATCTAAAAACAAACAATTGAGTAGATGAGGCAAACAACCAAAGGTTTGGAACGACCATTACAAAGACATGACATACTGTTTTGTTAGGAGAACATAGAAACCGAGCACAAAGAAATCAAACACAAAATTCATAAATTTGATTGTGTAGAATACAATATACTTGATTAGTTTACTATTAAAAGAAATTATACTGTTAGGGTAACAAAAAAACATGAATAAAAATTTCATAATAACACATAAGGCTACAAAAGTAATAAAATTATAAATGATGGTAGGTAGTTGGAAAAATGTTTGAAAATGACAACATAAAGTGGTTTAAAATTGATAATATTGACACAATCACAAATATAGAAGAAACAAAATATTTGAAACACACCTAAAATGTCATTATTGTGAATTTTTGTTTTGCTTTTATGATTATGATACTCATAATTAGGTATATATCTCTTTAGGTAACATCATGAAACACTTTTACAATAATAAGAAAAAATGTAAATAAAATCCAGGAGAGCATCACCAAACATGAACACAAAAATATTGAAAAAGTTGGACTGGTGAAAAGATAAGATTAAAACTATAATATCAGTCTAAAAATGAAAACTTACCTATTTATCGGGTGAAAAGAACCAAAGCATGGGGATCAGATGCGAAAATGTTTCTAAGAAAACAACTTCAGAAATGAAAAAAATCAACAACTTTTAACTACGTTGAAAATGATGAAATGAAAGTAATCAACAAACAACTTTAAACTACTGTGAAAAAGATAAAAAGAAATTTACCAAATAAAAGACATCCAGATTCGTCTTCGTCGATAATGGTTTCCTACAAAATGAAAAGATCTAGATTCCAGATTCAAATGGTTCTAATTTAACTGTTTCTTACAAAATAAAAGCTGTTTTTAGGTAATATGAAACACTTTTACAATAATAGAAGAAATTGTAAATAAAATCCAGGAGACAACCACGCATCACCAAACATGAACACAAAAATATTACAAAAGTTCGAAAAAGGATTTAAAATGAGAACATATAGTAGTTTAAATGTAGACCTAAGCTGAAGTATAAAAGATTATGGCAAATCTGGAAACTTGATACAAAATAAGGATTAAAACTATAATATCAGTTTAAAAATGAAAACTTACCTATTTTTCTGGTGAAAAGAACCAAAGCATGAGGATCGGATGTGAAAACATTTCTAAGAAAAAAACTTCAAAAATGAAAAAAATCAACAACATTTAACTACTTTGAAAATGATGAAATGAAAGTAATCAACAAACAACTTTAAACTACTGTGATAAAGATGAAAAGAAAGTTACCAAATAAAAAACATATCAGATTCGTCTTCGTCGATGATGGTTTCCTACAAAATGAAAAGATCCAGATTCCAGATTCAGATGGTTCTAATTCAACGGTTCTTACAAAATAAAAAGTGTTTTCTTAAATGATTTGAAAGAAGTATAGTTTATGAGAATCAAGAGAGAAAACAGAAATTAGAAATGTTGACAAAATTGAGAAACATATTAGAAGATTGAATTAAACAGAAATGGAGATAGGTTTTAGGAAGATAAATTTGCAAATTAATTGGAAGAGATGACGAAGTTACAGAAAAATAAAGGGGAATTATTAAAAATATGTTTTCTTAATTATTAATAAATTAAGAGCGGAAGAATACTAAGAGACAAAACGATAAATAGCAATAAATACAATGGATACATGAATTATGATTGGAAAAGAGTTGGATGGTGCAATGGCAAATTGTTTACTCAAATCAATGAGAGATAAATGCTTGGCTAAACTGCACATGCGTGCATCTAGTAGCTGGAGATATTTACTTTTTATTTAATTAAAAAAAATAAGTGGATGGATTTGTGTTGTAAGTGCAAATATTTTGATAATTGCAATACTTTTATTTCAAGTTGTATTGTTGGTGATATTGGTGGTAAATCGATAGTAAAATTACGTTGATGGACAGTCGGGAAGAGGTGGTGGTGGAGGTTGTGTACCGATGGTAGGATTCAATTGGTGGATGAGAGTATTTTCGGAATTTCAAAAAGACACCGTGAAAATCTTATTTATTGAATTCTTTTTGTTAGTAAGTAGAGATAGAATAGATATGGCCTAAATGAATGTTTGGCAAGTTCATTGATTTATTGTCATTTTATAACTACGGTCTACATATATATTCTTGATTTTAACCGTATGTACTAGGTGCAGTAATAAATTTGCTTGTTATCGAAACAAATAATAGACGAAAATGAAATTTATGGCTACAAGCCTCCCCCCTCCCCCGTCTCTCTCTATACACCCCTAGCCCCTGATTTCAGCCACATGTTTATATTTAAATATTTAGCACATGTGAAAGGAGATGGAAAAAACAAATATTTAAATATAAACGTGTGGTTGAAATCAAGGGGCTGGGTAATGGTGCTAAATAAGGAGGGCTGCAGATCCTAGCCCCCCCACCCCCCCCCCCCCCCCACACATATATACACATCCGCATCCCGGCTTTTTTGCCTCCCTAGTTCGTACCTAACTCAATCCAGGTATCTATGATTATCAACATCTTTGCAAAAATTGACCTTATTTCAATGTTTCTAAACCACTAAAAATTAATATTTTAAAATCAATGAGTATAATAAATATTTAATGCAATATATTGCATAACTAATTTTGATGGTTAAATTGTTTCGAATAAATTAACTTTTTGTAGAGATGTTGATGATGGGTTTATCATACCTACAAAAACTCGTGGAATTTTGATAATTGTGGATACCTAAAGTTGAATTGGACACAATTAACGGGTGCAAAAAAGCCGGAATGTGGATCCCTCCTAGTGTGCATGTATCCGAACAAATAAGTTAAAGTTACAATGTTCTTATATGTTTAGGTAACAAGTAATCTAAAACAGAGACAGATTGAAATTCAAGATTTATATACTTGTGTAGGCCTAATAGGCTATTTGATTGGACATGTTAGACTCAACTTCCATCTACTCATTAGTTATTCTGTAATATAATGTGCTTGTTGGGTCCAAAATATATGTTGTTAAGACTTCGTTTTATAGGTTAGTCTGCAAATCGCCTGAGCTGACTAACCCGTTGAGCCCTCTGATGATTTAATGACTGCTCCATGTGATCTTATAATAATAATCTGTACGTGTCTATATATTGATACAACCTTTTAATGTGTGCAGTCTCAGCAGCAGCAGCAGCAGCAGCAGCAGCCGCCTTCACCGAAATATCATATTCAGCAGCTCACACAGCAGGCTCAGTTTCATAATGTGCATCAATCGCATCATCAATGCTTCCAGCAAAATCAACATGCTTCCCATTTCCCTTTAATGCATCCATGTACACATCCTTCTCATTTACAAGAAAGTTCGCACACACATCAGTTGCCATCTATACCACAACACATGCCTTGCGTGCAGTCTCTTGGTAGTCGCTTGCATTCCCTGGTAAGTTTTTGTCTGTTATTTACACTGCATTTAGAGTAAGTATTAATATATCCGTATTCAGTAATACTTCATATGGAAAGGAGTTTCTTTGATAAAATTGTATATGCATACACACACTGTCTAAAACTTAGCTTTGATTGATGAATAATTTTGTCACTGATAAATGAAAATAATAACTTAAAATTGTTTTTTCAGCTCACAACGCCCGCCAAGTTCTGCGATGAATGTGGCTCACCCTACTTGCGGGAGACATCCAAATTCTGCTCAGAATGTGGTACCAAAAGGCTAGGAACTTAACAAGTAAGAATAAAGTTAGAATACATGATAAATACACGTTCATGATGCATCCAAACTAAAGACCCAATGTATGAATACTTAAACACGCATTTTATTATATTGAATAAAAAGGGATCATGTCATTATCTTGATTGGAACTCTTAACTTAACTCTTTTTTGGATATTGCCTCATTTGGTTACCGTTTTGTTGATCAAAAGTAACAGGTCTTAAATTGTTGATTAAAAAGTTAAAATTGGAAAATGCAACGCCTCTTCTTAATTATATTTTCTAATACCTAGACTAGATGAATTGATCGTTGCTTGCAAATTGTCTAAAAGAATGAGCATCAAACCCATGATGTATACTTTAAATAATTGAATTGGAGTTTATATCGTAATCACAGTTTGATTGCATGATCCATTATTTTCTAACGTAAGCTTTTACCACATGATTATTCCTTAGGAGTTGGATTTTTTCATCTCTTTTTTCTTTCTTTCTTCCTCCTCCTTCCTTCTCTTTTCTTTCTTTCTTTTCTCTCTCCTTAATTTTTTTTGAAGCATACGAATCATCAAACAGGTTCTGTTGCAACTAAGACCTTTGGACACGTCAAGTGCGCATGTTCAACGTTCTTCGATCCCTTACGTGCAAAGTAAAGATAGACGCTTCAAACATAAGAGTTACATTTGCATTCATAATGGATGTTTTTGACAGGTAAAATTTAGAGGGTTAATACATGATGTAAGACTTGCGTTGGATGTAAGACAAGACGCCTTGGAAGTAGTCCTTATATTTGATTTTTTAAATGATCAGTTCACTCTTTTTACAATTTCAAAAACAAAAAAAAAGTTAAAAGAAAAGAAAAAAAACTCAACAAGCGTATCTTTAAAAATGAAAAATATTACATGATTTCCCCTTCTTTCATAAGCCATGTGTTATTTTTGCTTGACGCTAGAGTTGATGGAAATGTTTATTAATTTTTTTTTCCAATTAAAGGAAATAAAGGAGAATGATTTGGATTTTAATTTTGGTCGAGCGGTTCATGAGTTGTTCGGCAATGCCTTATACCTTTCAAGTTGACTTCAATATATTGAATTTATCAAATTAGCACGATGATCACTCAAGAATGCAGGACTTTGTACATATTTTTCCACCGCATAGGAAATGACCGATCTTTATAGTGGCAGAATAACAAGAATCGTTCTCGTCATTAAGTATTGCACCGAATGCTTCCATCCACGGCAAGAAAACAGACGTTCCAATGCAATTTAAAATATTGTGAGTCCTTGATTAGTGATAGATTTGTAATTGGATCTAATATGGTTCGAGATGTGACCGAGAAGATAGATCTTATATGTGATCATATGAAGACAACATAGGATATGTAGGAGGTTATGCTGCCTGGAGACGCAGGGACTTGGAGTTCTTGGTTGACGATTATGTTTGTGAAGGTTTCTCTAATGAGAAACTTTGTTCGATTCGGCAAGATGAGAAAGTTAGCTCGTTGGACATTTTCTTGGTACTTAAGAGGATTGTTAGGCTTGCTTATAGAGTTGAGTTATCGAGTAGGCTATCAAGTGTGCATAACGTGTTCCATGTTCTGTATCCACTACGCCATAGATGACCTTCTGCAACACAAAAAAAATGTTGGCTCAGGCCCGAAAAATGTTGCCATAGGTCTATGGCAACACTTTTAGGGTGATGCAATTTTTGTCGTTGCCTTAGACCTCAGAGGCAACATTTTGACTATCTAAAGCAACATAAGTAATATTGTTGCAATAGAACTCTATTTGGGTCTATGGCAACACCCATAGGTATCTGTAGCAACATTTCAAAATGTTGCTATAGATATTAACTTTCTGAATTTGTGGGGCTCACAATGTAGAGTATATTTGATTTTTTAATAAAAATAAATATTTATTTAATAAAATGCTATTGCACAGAATTTGATATTTAAACAGTAATTTATTTAAATAAATATTTTATTTCAACATTTGAAATAGTACAAAGTCCTGACTCCACTATTTTACAATTCAATGATATATAACACTGATATTTACATATACAAATATTCCTCACTACATCACTCAGTTCACTAATTATATATGCAGTTTCAATTTATACAGACACTGACACCGACAAACATATGACGAGCCGAAGGCGAGCCGAGTGCCGAGCCGAAGGCGAGCCGAGTAGCGGGTCCGGGCGCAGCGCCGGCGGGGGTCCGGGGCACCGCAGTCTCGGCGGGGATCGACCGATTTCGGAAGATCGAGGCTTCTTTGAAACGACGTAAAATGATGCACAAATGAAGACTGAACTTAGCAAACCCGCAAACCCCATCCTCAGCAACTTCATCACCCATCGGAACTACTGCCCATCTACTTGCATTGCTTTCTACTACTTTAATTCCTATCCTCCATCTCCTCGCCTAAATCTGCTTGAATCCCCTACGGCCAAACACCAAAACTCTACTGCAAACTCTTTTCAATTTCCAATCACCACATTAGCTTCTCTCCTTAACCAATACACAACATCACTCTACCATTGTCAATACAAACAATCTCCAAAGCCTCACAGTTGCATGCTCCTCCATCCCCCTGTTTCACCAACATCATTTCTTCAAACAAACGAAACAACAACTCACTATCAAAAAACTGCAATTGCAACCACCCTTCACCATATTACAACTTTCCCAAACTTCCCAAATTTCACCAACCTTCAATACTCTATAAACACCAGAACACTCACCATCATTCAATCCACACTTCGTCAACATCCCACCAATATCCTAAAACCTACCACCTCTTACAACTTACCTTTAATCCTCCACTTTCACACTCTTGCAATATCAAACTCCAAACTCCGTCTACATCTCTCTGCCAACATTCAGGCATCACACTGCCAACTGAAACTCCTCTGCATCACCAACTTCCACCATCACTTCCATAACTTACCAAACCAACCAACCTTCAACCAATACAACTACATCCAGATTCAATGGTGAACCAACCAACCTTAATGCTTGGATGAGATCACTCTGCACTCAGTCCGAGTTATGAACTTGCGATGGAGGCACAGGGCATCCAGAAGCAGTAGATACCCAGCCAGATTATGAAACATTAACAAGTTCCAAAGGAGCATTTGCACAAACATATACTATCTTATTGAAATTACCAGTACCAAGTGAAGCAACCGCAATCATAGGGGAAAGTACGAAGAGATCAGCCTGGGATGTACCTGATATAGGAGCCGTGGACGGATTAATTGTTGCGAGAATGACAGCTAAATCTCGAGGGCAGCAGTTCGGGTTTTGGAAGAAATTAAGGCGCTAGAAGGGTTTTCAGGTGAAGTAGGCTAAAGGAGAAAGGTAGAGGGGTTGGTGGCGAGCAAGTCTTCTGTTGGAGGTGAGAGCTGATGGCGACGACAGCGGTGGCAAAAGGGGTTTGAACGGAAAACTTTGTTTGGCTTCGCGTTTTGGTGTCGTGACGGGGCTCTGGCTGGAGCTAGATGGTCGCGATGGGTCAAGGGGTAGCTGGGGGTGAGGGTGACAATTTGGTGGCGGAGGCGAATGAGGAAGCAAAAGAAGAGGAGGGTGACAATTTGGTGGCGGAGGCGAATGGGAGGAAGCGAATTGAAATGAAAACGAAAAGGGGATCTGCTCTGAACTAGTTTAGGCGGGAAAACGAAATTTTAGGGCAAATTGCAGTGGTGATCCATTTTAACAACCAGATTAAATGTAGATCGTTGGATCGTATTCACGCGAATTGCTAATTTTATTAATTTTTTAACTTGAATACATCTATAGCAACACTATATAAAAATGTTGCATCGTGTTACACTTGTTTAGCTAGAGCAACATATTTTTATGGCTAAGGTAACACCAAAAATACAACGTTGCAGTAGGACCAAAATTTTATAGCTGTCGCAACATTTTAGCTGGCAACACCTTGCAAAAATGTTGCAGAAGGTCATCTATGGCGTAGTGATCTATGGAAATTTGTGCATGATCCTAGTATGGTAGTGGAACCAACACAGTTGAAAAAACCTAGAGATTGAGTCGGAATTGATTGTACTTACATGACCTCCTTGTATAGTCGATCGAGATTCAAAGCAATTGAGAAGAAAGACCGTGAATTTGTTTAAGGTGCAATGGAGTGTATGTGATTGTGTATATGATACCAAAGATAGTGCCAATGTGGCTTGTCTTGAATTACTAGGAGATTGATCAGTTACATATATGTTGTACCTTTTGTGATGCACTCACGTGTGAGGTGAAGCCGCATAGATTGCATCTTTATTTTGTATGCAGTTTCAATATTACATACATATACGTATATAAATGCACTTTGATTCTTATTTATCTCTTGAGTTGGTAGGTTTATATTATTGAATACGCTGAGACGATGAGAATTATGGTGATTCAATTCCTTTAAGACGGTAGACCGTAATCTCGGTTTCGTAGCAGTTATACATGTATTTAAATGAGATTAATGTTAACAAAACCGGTTTCAGAATATTGTTAGTAAATGTGATTAAAGGTGATAATATGATCGAAATATATTTTCGATAATTAAGTTTAGATATGCTAAAAATTAAGGAATAATGAATACATTATTAAGAATGTAACATATGCCTAGTAAATGTAGAATAGATAAGAATATAAGAAGTTAAAAAAATGAGTGTGGATTTGTGGTAAAGATAAGAATAGGAGGCACCGGATGAAGATGGTGGTATGACCTAAGAAGAGGCTTTCTCCTTAAATGAGCTTATATGTACATGCCTTCATCCTCTCTTTTCATTCATTTCTAATACTAAAAAACGTGGCAATCAATTCTATTCTCTTCTAAATGTTTCGTTGATCCAAAGAGCTTAGTAAGCTTAAAACATCTTCAAATCAATCCAAAGTCACATGTAGTCCTTATACTTCATTCCTATAGAACTAGAAATAGTTTTTGAGGGAAAATAAGATGAAAAGGGAGAGTAAGGGGCATGGACATGGTAAAGGGTAATTGAGCTAGAGGAAGGCTTTGCTTGAATTTAAGTGGTGGTGGTGAAAGTTTGTTGTCTTAGCTTTGGTTATAAGTGAGTTTATTCACTAATCCACTATATATACTTATTATATGCACAGTATACTATGTGCTATAATTTTTATATGTTTTTTTTTAAATTGGGTACTTAGGTGGTAGTACGTAGTTGTACTACAAGTCTTAGATAATATATGACATATTACAAGTTAGCTTATGTCAAGCGGATTGAATCATGCATTACGCATGGTTCGAACCTGTAACCTCATGGACTAAAGCTATAGTGCCTAACCACAACCACTGAGACAGTGGTGCTAGAAATATTGTTAATATAGGTTGTTGTGTTGAGTTTGATATATTGTTGAACTTAAAAGATGACAGTTTTACCTTGTTTTGACAAAATGACATTTAAAGTGAATGATTCACTAACCCCCTTGTTAAACTTATTTATGTTGCATTGACTTTATGTTTACATGTATATTAATGTAATATATGTATATGGGCATTTAGATGAATATGAATTATTATTATTTTTTGCAGGCAAAACAAAATATTATTATTTTGCACAGACAAGCCCAATTATAGTGGCCATACCACTTTAACAACAATTATTGCAGGTATGAGGCAAAGACACCTCAACAACTACACATAAACACTCTATAGAACATGAGTAAGACCACATTGTCTCGACTACTAAAACCGTAGTCTAATCCCCCCTCCCCCGTAGAGGAGGAATCAGAGTCTTCCTCGAACGAATCAGACCCAATTACATTGATATACTCACTAAACAACTTTACAATGCTAAATTCATTATCAAATGACTCCTTACAGAAAATGAACCTCCTGTTCCAAGTTTCATCACGTAGAATCTCATAGTTGTGTTCCCCATATCTTTCTTCAACAGAAAGAGATAGCGTGTCACCAAAAATTGGTAGAACAGAGATCTATGCTTGCTACTGTTCTTAGAAACATACTTAAAGTATGTATTAGATGTAGGAGAGTAGCGAAACCGTGTATCTTCATTTACCCAAGTCTTCTCTTCTAAATACCAAGCTATAGGATCAGATTCATAGCTAGTGCAAGTGCTAGTTACGTCAGGACGATCAATGTCATGTCTAGAGCCTTCAAAAGGAGGAGCAGACTTTTGAATAGGAGCCCAAATGCGTTTCTTTGCCTTTGAAGCGGAATCTTTTGAGGAGCATGGAATTTTAAATCAACAATCTCTATATCAAGCATATGAGAAGAGCTTGGGGAATGCTTGCAAGCTGCCACTAAATGACTAAAAAAACGACAATTAGAGCATGTCAGGGGTTTCCATTTATAGCCAATATCCACCTTTGCAATCTGCCCAACAATAGGTTCTACCAAAAGAACAGACGATAACAACCTATCAGGTTTAACTTCAACCTACCTGTTCACGAGCAGAATCAACCGATGGGCTCCACTTGGAAATAATAAATGGCTTCCCAAAATGACGACAGGGTTAGATTCAAGTATACGAAGTTCAAAAAAGAACAGGGAGTTATTATATCACATTCTGATTCTACCTTTCAATTTCCAAAGCTTCATAAGGTGGAATTTAACAACCCAAAAGGGAAGGCCATCATCAAGAAAGAAACCAACTAAATGTTCTTGTCAATACGCAATTCCTGCATCAATCACCTTCAACGGAGGTATATTGATCCCATTAACCGACTTCATCTCAAAAACTCTAGGGAGATATATGCCTACATTGCGCAGTTTTGAAGCAAATAAAAAGGACAACAGTTTAGGCACTTATAGCATTAGTGCATCGTCATGCAACAGTTCTGGAGGAGAATTAGATTTGCTGTGAAACTAATTAATAACAATAGCGGGTTTAGACAAATCAATAAGAGAAGGGTTGTGTACATCACGTACATGTGAAACACATCAATAATATGCACAGTATTAATCTCCTCATCCAAATAGCTATCAGTTGTAGTAGGCGCTATTCCTTTCGGAATATTGACAACTAATGAAGATATAATAGGGGAGATACACTCCACATTACCTGCAACAGTTACAGAAGAAGGATTGACCTGTTCTTGCGGAATTTCAGAAGCAGCAAAGGCTATGGAATTCATCACTTGAGAACCCAAATCAGAAGTGGCATCAAATAATGGAGGCAGAAGGTTGATGGAAGTAGGACTCAGACCGGAGAAATCATTGTTAAGCACCTCAATCTGTTAAGCAGATTTCTATTGTTCTTAAAGATTCAGATTCCAATTCGGTGGCATCCTTATATTCTCTAAATCCACATGATGAGGAAGATGTTATTTCCCTCATTCAAGTAGTTCGTGAATTTCTCGATATATTTGAGCCCGTTTTAGGATTACCACCTAAACGAGCAATTGAGTTCAGAATTTATTTAATCCCTGGAGCTCTTCCTATTACTTGTCCTCCTTATCGTACATCCAATAAGTAAAATGTGGAGATGCGAAAACAATTATCCGAATTGGAAGCAAAATAGTGTATTCGTTCTAGTTCCTCTCCATGAGGAGCTTCAGCTATCTTTGTAAAGAAATCTGATGGTACTCTTAGGCTTTGCATCAATTACCGCAAGCTTAACGAGTTGACCATTAAAAATAAGTATCCATTGCCCGGGATCGATGATATGTTCGATCAATTGAGTGGTGCTAAGGTCTTTTCTCAGCTTGACCTTGACAGCGGTTTTCATCAGCTACGAGTTGTGGAGGATAGCGTTCCCCTTACCGCATTTCGCACTCGTTATGATTCTTATGAGTGGCTCGTTATGTCATTCGGTTTGACGAACCCTCCAGCATATTTCATCCATCTTATGAATCGAGTATTCAGAGAATATCTCAATGAGTCCATCCTTGTATTCATTGATTATGGGTGGAAATTGCAATTTAAAATTGCAAATCTTTCTAATAAGATATATTTATAAGTATAATTGGATTTTGTTCTTAAAACAAGTAAAGAATATTATTAAAAAATTTTAAGATACATGTTTATCATATAGAAGATGGTTTTGTGTTGTATTGCCCATTGAGTGCTTTAAGAATTTTGGTCGATGCGCCTGATCAACGTTATCGATAGGAGTCTTCTAAATGCTATGATGAGACAGTCAGACACCGTAAATTGACTTGTAATAAGTAAATTTTTCTAAAAAGATGATTACATAAAGTTAATTATAATTTTGAATGTCAGCTTTTCGGGAAAGAGGATCAAGAAATAAATGATTTAGCATAGAAGATGCTTTTCAAAAATTAAAAGAACTCCTTTTTGATGCTCCTATTCTTGTGATTCCCGAAGGGAACCAAGACTTCACTGTTTGTACCGATGCTAGTCGTATTGGTTTGGGTGCCGTTCTCATGCAAATGGGAACGTGTTTTCGCTTATGCTTCTAGACAATTAAAGCATGTCGAGACTAGATATGCCACTCATGATCTAGAGCTCGCGACCATTGTTTTTGCTCTTAGAATTTGGCGTTGTTATCTTTTGGGAGAGAAATTTGTTCTCTACACCGATCATAAATCTTTGAAGTATTTATTTTCTCAAAAGGAACTTAATTTGTGTCAACAACGTTGGCTCGAATTCCTTGCATCTTATGATCTTGATATTCTTTATACTCCTGGAAAGGGAAATCGTGTTTCCGATGCTCTTAGTCGTAAGCAACAAGCGGTTGTTTCCATGATGATATTCAAATGGAATGATCTTGAGACTTTGTCCACTTGTGAGATTCGAGATCGTGAATCCGATTCATGTTCATCTCTTGTTTTATGTAGCCTTGAGGCTCATCCTTCTCTTTTAGACCGCATCCTTGAAGCTCAAAAGCAAGATCCTGAATTGGCTCTCCTTAGCCAAAGTTGTAGGGATAGAAATATTGATGGTCTGAAAGACTTTGAAATCGATTCTCATGGAGGCATTCGAAAATTTGATAGACTTATTGTTCCAAATATTAGTGATCTTCGTAAAGACATTTTAGAAGATTCTCATCGTTCTAAATTTACCATTCATCCCGGTAGTAGTAAAATGTATGCGGACATGAAACGACTTTATTATTGGGATGGAATGAAATCTGATATTGCTAACTTTGTTAAGCGTTGCATGACTTGCCAACTCATAAAGGCCAAACATCAAAGCCCCGGTGGGTTATTGCAACCGTTAGACATTCCAGTTTGGAAGTGGGATCAAGTCTCCATGGACTTTATTGACGGTCTTCCCCGTTCTCATTCGGGTCATGACAGTCTATGAGTGATTGTAGATAGACTTACAAAATCCACCCATTTTATTCCCGTTCGGTCCAACCGGACCGTACCTCTTTTGTCCAAACTCTATGTTAAAGAAATTGTTAAATTGCATGGAGTTCCTACTTCTATTATTAGCGATCGTGATCCATTATTTACTAGTGGATTTTGGAAAGGTCTTCAAAAAGCTTTGGGAACGAAGCTTAATTTTAGCACTGCTTATAATCCTCAGTCCGATGGATAAACCGAGCGTGTGAATCAAACTCTGAAGATCTCCTTCGTGTATGTGTTCTTGATTTTGGTGGAAGTTGGAAAGATCATCTTTCTCTTGTTGAATTTTCTTATAATAATAGCTTCCAATCTAGTATTGGTACGGCACCTTTCGAGGCACTCTATGGAAGGCCATGCCGATCTCCTTCGTGTTGGCTTGAAGCTGGTGAGAAGCTGGTTTTAGGTCCAGATTTTATTCGTGATTCCACAGAAAGGATTGACCTTATTTGTTATAGGATGAAAGAAGCTCAAAATAGACAACAATCCTATGCCGATAACAGAAGAAGGAAATTAGAATTTTCTGCGAGAGATTTGGTGTTCATTCGTGTTTCACCTATGAAGTGTGTTGTGTGTTTCAACGATCGGGAAAATTAGCACCTCATTATATTGGCCCATTTCCCATCACCGAACGCATTGGTTCCGTGGCTTATCGCTTTTTATTACCGGCTCAATTTTCTGCTATTCCTGACGTATTCCACGTTTCTCAACTACGAAAATGCCTTAGAGATTACAATTCTATTCTTGAGCCCGGTGTTATTGAAGAAATTGAGGTTTCACCTAATTTGACTTATGAGCAACATCCTATTCGCATCATTGCTACGGAGGTTAAACGCCTTCGTAATAAAGATGTTCCACTAGTGAAAGTTCAATGGTCCGTAAATCCTAAGGATTGTTCTTGGGAATCCAGAGAATTCATCGAGCGAACACATCAGGACTTACTCTCTCGTGCTCCTTAAGGTGAACTTCTCACTTCAAAATTTTATTTTGTGTTGTTATGCCTTAAATTGGTTGTTACTCTTTATTTTCTTCTTAAGTATTGCGAGGATGCAATTTCTTCAAGGAGGGGAGTCTGTAACAACCCGCATATTTTACGATTATATATTTAAATATTTTATTTAAATATAGCATCGTTAGTTGAATTTAAAGTCCAGAATGTGACTTTTTGTAAACAGTCGAATTTGGACTCGATACCATTTCCATTTTAAAGTGGCGTTTACAACTTGTTTAAGTATAAACATCGATATGTTTGGAGTTGATTAGGATTTTGGTATTTTCATTTGGGTTTGGTTCTAGCCCACCAACCCAACAAGATAACCCAAGCTCCACTACCAAATACCCTAACTCCACTCCTCTTCATTCATTTCTTTCATAATTTCCTAACACTCTCAAGCAAAAGGAAAAAATGAGGAAAAAGAAAGAAAATTAAAATTCCTAAGCCCTAGCTTTTCTTAGGAATTCAAATTCAAGTTATAAATCAAAGAGAAGCTTAGGTAAGCATCCTCTTCATCTTCTCCATCTCAATCCCTCTTCAATATTTGATTTTTCCTATAACCTAACTTAGGAAAAACTTTGCATTTGATAATAGATTGAAGATTCTAATTTCTAAAGGTGTTGTTGAAGAGAAATCAATCTTAGCTTGTTTTAGAGCTTCTCATTTCTATATTTGAGTTTAAAGTTGAGTTCTTAAACTCACATTTATGTCTATAGCTTTCATTGTTGTTAGGTATGAATTCCTAACATCTATTTCATATTCAATTGCTTTTGATTTGAATTGGTTTGGTGAATTTTCCAATTTTGGTTTTGAAGTCAAAATTTATAAAGATCCTATCTTGGATATTTGGACATGTTATTTGGGGTGTATCGAAAAGCCTATAGGGCTGGGTTGTCGTTTGGCATAAATCCCTAGCCTCCATCGCTCGTCCGATCGCATCCGAATTAATTTGGCCATCATTGGCCTAGGCAAATTGTTGCTCAGTACAAGCAACCGGATGTCTGGTTGAAAAATCCAGACGTCTGGTAGGGGCTTCTGGAAAAGTTTTTAAAACGAAAGATAAAAAGAAAATTCCAAAGCCCAGAACCAGACGTCTAGTTAAACCCAACCAGACCTCTGGATGGCTTTAGGAGTCAAAAAGAAAAAGGAGAAAAAGGATAAAATTTCCAGAACTTCGGGTCAGACGTCTGGCCAAACCAACCAGACGTCTGGTCCTGTGTAATTTTTTCTATTTGCCTATTTTTTAGTGGATTTCTAATTTTTATCGATTTTTGTTGATTCGATTAGTTGTTGTCATTTATTATCGACTTTGATGACTTCTTTTCTGGATTTTTGGGAATATCCATTTGATGGATTTGATATCGATCTTTATGGTTTTAATTCATATCGTTGAATGTGGATTTTGGTGATAGATTGTTTTTACAATCATTTCTGTGATTTGTCACTTTAAAATACAAAGGTTTTTATACTAGTAGTAAATACTCAAACTCTTTCACAAAAATGATTTCAACATTACTTTTAATACAAAGCTCGTTTTAAAACCATTTTCCAATCTATTAGTATATACAAACCTTTACCTCATTCGTATGGGAAATCTAATTAAACGGCTTAGCAAAATAAGTGGTATGAAACACTTGCGTTTACTTCGTCGGTTAATTCTTAGACTTGTTCGATTGAAATTTCGTGACAATCTTCAAGTGGAAATCTACAATTTGTTCGTAAATATTTAAGTTAAGCCAGTGGTTATGGGACATGAAGCTAAACTCATTTATTTACTAGCTTAGTGTAATTTACACTTCTTATTGATCAATGAAGATCATTTAGGATTTTGACTAGCAATGTGCGATGTCTCTTTGTCTGTGTGGGGGACTATACCCCGTTCTGTAGAGCTTCGTCTCATTTTTATGGGCTAACGACCCATGGCTTTTAACCATTTTATTGAGTTCGGTTCATCGGGCGTATCGCTGTACTATGTCGTTGTTCCGGCTTATTTGAGTTTCAGGTTCATCGGGCGTATCGTTGTACTACGTCATTGTTCCGGCTTATTTGAGTTTCAGGTTCATCGGGCGTATCGCTGTACTACGTCGTTGTTCCGGCTTATTTGAGTTTCAGGTTCATCGGGCGTATCGCTGTACTATGTCGTTGTTCCGGCTTATTTGAGTTTCAGGTTCATCTGGCGTATCGCTGTCCTACATCGTTGTTCTGGCTTATTTGAGTTTCAGGTTCATCGGGTGTATCGCTGTACTACATCCTTGTTCCGGCTTATTTGAATTTCAGGTTCCTCGGGCGTATCGCTTTACTACGTCGTGGCACCGGCTCTATGGGTTAGCGACCCATGGGATGGCATCTCGTTTGTGATACACGTGTTGGTGAGGTTTCATGCTCCCATTTGTGATAGGCCTCCCCATTTGTGTTTTCTGGATTTCTAATTATTGATTTCTAGAATTTGTGTTTCATCAATTTTTGTGATTTGCATTGATATGTTTTGTCAATATTTGAGGTTTGGTGAATAAGCTAAAGAATATGATATTCTTTTTGGATATTTGAGGAGATTTGAGATATTGTATCATTTTAATTGTTATCAAATATATACTTATCACAGTATGGCATTATTGTTATCATATATTTTTGTCGTATCTCTTATCCTTTCTCATCTTAAATGATATTTATAGCTAGACTGATCCGTTTATTATTTTTCTTCTGAAATAATAGTCGGGTAAGACCGAGGTGTTTCAGGTACTTCCACTCGACTTCTTAGCAGAGACTATCTTCTGACTTTTGGCTAGCTGCTTTAGCTCGGTAGTTTTTGTTTTATACATTCGAGATAGAGACTCCTTGATGTATACATATTCTTTTGTCTAACACTAGTACCTATTCTTTTGTGATGTAGTGGATCTTGTATGACCACTACTTTGATGTTCACTTCTATGTGTTATATTCATATCTGTTTCTGCCTTAGTGATATGAATATCTATGACTGATTTGTGTTATGCTTATTTTATATTTATTTTCGAAGGCCACATAGTCACTGTGTAGTAGCTTTGAGTTTGTATTTGATATGTTAGATTTCCTCTTGAAATGAAATGCATGTCATACTATCTGACATATCGGTACTCGCACAATGCAATTACACAGATGGTTGCTCCTCAACAACCTTATTCTTCGTGCTAGTCGACGTCATTACCCCGTAGTGTCCTTGGCTAGTGTGAGTATAGAGGTGGGGTGTCACATTAAAGCTCACCAATGACACAGCGAAGCACTATCTGCTTCTTGCTGTAAACGAACGTAGATATCGAGAAGCACATAATGAAATTTGGTGAATTTAGGTATTTTATTCGAATTGATTTTTTTTCTTTTTTCTTTTACAAAACGATACTTAGTTTTTTCTGGCTATAGGAGGAAGGAAAAAAATCCCATGGAAGGAAATGTACGCTAGGCTCTTGTACAGAGGAGCGAGTCTAGAAATATGGTTGGGCTTGGTTGTAAGTGTTTGGGCCTAACAAATATGAATACGTATATTTGTGTTTTCCTTTTCCTTTTGGAATAAAATTTTATTTAAATAAATATAGGTTCCTACTTAAAATCACTTCTCCACCCATCAATATTATATTCTAAACACCATACTATCATGAAATTTATTTTCCATATTTTAACTTATTTTAAATATTATAATTTCCCGATGTAAATCATTTGATTAAATAATTCCAATCGATTTTCAAATAAATCTCCAAATTCCAATTTAAATAATTAAATTACCATTATTAACTTTAATTAGTTATTACATAAAAATTAAGTTGTTACAATAGATCCATAAGACCACAAATTCACTCAACTTTGTAAAAATCATTTCAAAATAACATATGTGATTAGTTAATGTTTAAATCATGGTTTAGGATCCAAATCATTTTAAAACATCGTTTTAAGATGTATATTAACTAATTTGCAAGTGAGGTCCTAACCACTAACCTAAAACCCAAGCAATCTATAAGAGCCCGGAATCCAAGAATGAACAGCAGCTCCAAGTATCTCTAACAACAAATCTACCAAACCAAGTGCTAATCTCGCTAATCTTCTTCTAATGATAAGATTTGGCTAATTAAATTAAGATTTAAAGTGACTTTTTGGCTAGCGAATGTTAATGGTGGCTTCGCTAACTATTTTGGGAAGTGTGAAATGAAAGTCCCACCAGCCCCCTTTAGGTGCTAATCCCGAAATGGACCTTGGACTTAGCCACTAATCTCCTTAATTATTCACTAAACTATTCAAAATCGAGTGAAACTTCAAACTACCATATCTCCCAAGCGGTAGGTCCATTTTCCTATCATGATCACTCCACGGAAAGAGTAACAATCATCCTGATCTAATTGAAGTGGTTTTAGACCCCATTTCGACTCCTATCAAAAGTTATTAGCCAACAAGATTTTCATGGTCAAAATCATTCCGATAAAAAGTCTAAGAATGGAAAAGGTCTCGAGCAGTCATTTCCCAAAGTTATATAATTATGTAACCCTAAACAAAATATAATATTAATATTTTACGATACTCTAATACGTAAAATATGGGTTGTTACAGTATGGATTATAGAAAATTAATAAAGAGAACATAAAACAGTAAGTAAATGCAATAAAAAGAAATATAAGGGTTTTAGAAGCGCTATCAAAAGGCATACAATAGTGTTTTCAAAATGCTAAACGCTATAAAAATGGTTTCCTCAAGGAAAATAAAATGCTATAAAAGATTTACCTTCTTATAGTGTTTGTTTCCAATAGCATTTGTTTTTAGAATGTTTGTTTTTCTATTGCGTTAATTTTCTACTATGATAAGCAATGGTTCTATTATAGCATGTCATTTGACATCAGACTTTCCATAGCATTTTTGAAAGTCCAAATAATTGCAAGGAGGCTACCACCTCTTAGTAGGACCTAAAGTATGCAACGATCATAGGATTGGAGAGGCTTAGTATGTAGGAATGAACCGAATGGATTGGTCCCAAGCCTAACTGTAATAATTTGGGCAGTGTCTCATAAATTTTAGTAATACACTTAGACTAAACTCCATTACAATGCAACATTTCTATATAACCACTAATAATATATAATTGATATTTAAGTAACATAACCTGACATACCAATAGTTCTATAACATTTCATGATTATTATATCACAATAGTTAATCATTAATAGTATTTTAATAGTTATTTAGAGTCTTAAAATTTGAAAATATTCCCGAATGATGTATATGACAGTAGAACCTCTATGGGAGTATCCAGTTTGAAGCTCATGCAGAACCCGTCGTGAAAAGCAATATTATCTATTGGAATGATATGTGTTGTACCAACTTTAGCATTTTTCTACAAACAGATAGTTCTTTTACCGATTATTTTCTCAAATTTGGCGACATTTCAGTAGTTTCATGAATAAAATGGAAATAAAAAAGAGGTACAACTTAGAGAAAAAGCTTAGAGTGGGGAATATATAAACATTCTAGTCCAAATATTTATTTAATAAATGCTTTAGTTTTGAGCATTTATCAAATAAAAGCTTAGAAGCTAGGCATTTGTTTGTTTTTATTAAATAAACACCTATAGTAAGATGCTTACTAAACAAACGTCCAACCATTGATTTCTTTATATATACAAAATACAACGTAAACCGACGAAGATGCTCAATCACATATGAATTTCTCCATCTTCAAATTAGATGTCCCTATATGTCCTACCACATCCCAAGCGTTTCATTTATTATTGATTTAATTAAAGGGAGTGAGTATCGGGATACAAATCACCTCACAAACAAGTATCGACAATTAGATCTTTTTTATTGCATGTAAGGTGGAAACCACTGGAAGATCTAATGGTTGAGATCTCTTGTATCACATTATTTGTCATCAATTTTTATCATCAATTTATGTTCAAATAGAATTTCCCTTTAATAAAACAATAAGGAAATCGTTTGAAATAGCCTTTTAACGCATAGGCACACCAAGTTTGTGTAGATCAAAGTTCCTAGGAGCATCTCCAATGGATGAACCCCTTACTATTAAACTCTTAAATATTAAAGGCCGAACTATAGTGAAAGTCTCCAAAATCCAAGCCCCTATTTAAAAGGCATCTAACTTTAAGCGTCCATTAAATAGGCATCTAAATCTAAAGCACATATTTAATAGGTGCCTAAGCTCGGGCAGATATTAGATTGGCCTCCAACAATTAATCTCTTATTAAATAAGAGATTTTGGACGCTTATTAAATAGATGTCCATGATCAATTACCCTGAATATTCTTTCGACCTTGGAGTTGTTGTATTAAGGGTCCGTTCTTTACGAAACGAGTGTGGTATTTGAGTGGAGGAGTTGGTTGAAAGAGGAATTTTTTTGACGATGCGAAATGGGTACTTAAGCGGAGTATTTGAAATGTGATTTTTAATTTAATTAATTTATAGTTAATTAATTATTTGTTTTTATAGTGTAATATGCATTTACTATTGCAAATAATAAGAAATAAATTCTGCAATCTCATTAAAATACACTAACACATCAAATTCAAAAACATTCAAAAAACAAACTAAAACTACCGGCGACAACCACGCAACAATCCAACTCATATATTATAAATCCCGGTACTTCTTCATCACTCGATTTTTCCACGATATCCAAGTTTGTGGATTAGCTGCGAAAAATTAGCAAAAGTTCACACCGTTGAACATGTATAATAGGAGCCATTAAACCATAACGACGCTGCACGCCATTGTGGAAATGATCTGTATTCACGATCGATCTTCCTACGTATTGTCTGCTCGAATTGCCCTGCTCGGCATGCCTACCGCCTCTAGGCGGTTGAGTAATGGGGGAGTCGATGTCACGGGCTACCCAATTAGAGTAATTTTTCGTATCAATAGTAGTAAAAGGCTGAGCAGGTAGGTTAAGAGCTATCGAATATCTGCAAGTCCCCTTACTTATGCAGCCTTCAAAAAGTTGATCCAACCGTTTGAATATGAACACAGACTCTTTTCTAAACCTTTTGAATCTTCAAGCAGTCGTTTTCCACCACTCTTCAAGTTGTCTCATTTGTTCTTTATTTGTGTTCCGGACCAGTTAAGATTCAATCTGTAGTTAAATGCGTTTGTCACCAACACATAAAACGAGTTGACAAAATTCCTTCTTTTTAGTAAAAATTCCATACACAAGTCTATGTAAAACGTAAGTCTTTCAAGCGTCCATAAAACAATATGTTGAGAGGAAGTAGAAGATCCGTACGACATTCTAAAAATGAAAATTATAAAATATAGTAAAAGTTCCCAAAAATATATATGCTATAGATACAAACAAAATATACACAAAAATATAAAAATATACATGAAAAGATAATCGAATTGGCGTGTAGAAATTATTGAATTTTCGGATTTGGTTGTGTGGAGTTTGGAAGAGGGGATGAAAGAATAAATATATGAAGAGAGGAGGAAGAAGGTGGAACCGTTGGAGGAGAAATGATATAATACGTCGGGCACATCAAACGTCAACGTGTCAATTCTCTCCTTTCGACACAACGGTCTATTTGAGAAAAATGAATTGTTGTGGCGTCGTGAAAAACGCTAACGTGAGAGAAATTGAAGGTGAACACTAACATGCCTTTTGGACATGCTCTTATTCTGCCTTTGGCTTGGATTAGTCAAAATAGGAGGGGTCGTCAAAGCCCCTTTACGCCTAAATATTTATCCAAGAATTACTTCATAGGTATACTAAAATTTTCAGTTCTACTTCCAAACTGGAGGCGAAAAAGGGCCGATGGCGACAAGGGTTCCAATTCCACACTATCACTTGAGACCCTCGAATTCGTACATGGAAAACTCGGTACATGATCTGAATAACACAGTCGTTGATGGAAGAAATGAGGAGATTGAAGGGATCAGCGATGTTGATCGTGATGCTGTTAGTGGCGATAGCTTGGAGCATGACGATGAGTCTAATTCCGTGGTACTATACTGTGTATTTTATTCGTTTTCATTTTACTGCTTTAGTTTTAGTTCAGTGCGGTGCTAAGGGCACCGCCGTGGGTGCTAGGAGCACCGTGGTCGGCGGTAAGCCTCCGGCCACACACAGTTTGGTCGGCGGTTGGCTGCTGGGGCGACCAAGATTTTTGGGATCGGCCAAAACAGTAGGATTGATTTTTTGAAAACGTTTAGAAATGCGTCTCTGTTGGGAGATGATTGATTGACTGCTCCAGGACAAGTTGGTAAGTGGGAAGTGTCAATTCCATTAACAAATTTAGCTCATTGTTCCACCGCCGTTGGAGTTGGACAATGCAAAGTTTGCGGGATGGTACGGGATCGAAATTCCTTGTAACTCTAAGAGCACTGAAAAAATCATAGCAGCGCCATGGTTCACCGCCTTTGGAGTTGGACAATGCAAAGTTTGCGGGATGGTACGAGATCTAAATTCCTTGTAACTCTAAGAGCACTGAAAAAATCATAGCAGCGCCATGGTTCAAGATTCCGGCCGGCATGCCGGAATCCCGGCCACTCTGGCCCGGTTCCAACGATGACCGGGCCGGAATTTGTCTTGAAATTCGGTTCCGGGTAATACAACAGTAATTAAAGAGAAAAAAACATACTTGTGAGAGGAGAGAGCAAGAGAATGAAGGCGGCATCATTTAGGAAGGAAAGAAGGCAACATTGAGAAGCGAGAAAGAGAGACGCGACTGGTAGAGAGAGGTGGGCGACAAATTCATTTAGGGTTTCTTTGTTTTATGAAGCAGCAAGCAACAAGAAGTTGGATTTGGTACATTTTTACTTGGACTGGGCTTGAGTAATTATTAAGTTCATAAAAAACTTTGTGCTGATATTATAAAATAGTGTATGTTATAACAAACTAAACTATATAATGTAGCAGTGAATATCATAAAATAATTTTTATAAAATTTATATCAAAACTTATATGGATAAGTTGTATTAATTTACATATTTACAAAAAAAATACCGGAATTCACAAAACGAAACTAAAATGGAATTTCCGAAATTTCCGAAACGGAACCGAAATTTTAAAATTTCTCGACATCCGAAACGGAAACGGATGACGCTTAATTAGGAACAAGAGTCTGTTGCTGAATTCTAGGATTAAGTCTTTTCCCATATAAGGAAGTGCGCATCTGAACTCGAGACCGCTCTGTCCTGCACCCTTAAACAAAAATCAAAGCATCATTTTACTGTTGGTTCTTCTTCATTTCCTCCTCCAGTACCAACTCCAGCTCCTACTACCAGTGTAAACTTTGATCGTTATGTGGAAGCCATGAGACATTTGCGTGGCCTGAACCTACCTCTGTGACACTCAACTAACACGGTTGATGTTTGAGGGAGCACAAACATTTGGAATTTACGCATAACCCAATGACTCTTAGGGATGATGTACTACTTTGAGAATGTGTTGATATCAAGGTTCGAGAACTTGAATTTCGTCTCGGTTTCGGTCTTTTTAAATTTTGTTGGTTTCGGTCGGTTTCGGAAATTTCGCTTGTTTCGGTTTTTGTTTTGGTTTCGGTCCTAATATCGAAGATTTGCATTTGTAATAGAAAAGTAACTATAAACGATGTAAATTCATATAAAAACATAGTATACAACAAAATAATAATGATACACACAACACTACTACATCCAAAAACTATTTCTCGAAGCTACATATGGATTGTTGTCATAATTTCCTTCGTCGTCTCGTGTTGTATAATACGATGGATAACCATATTGCATTTGTCCTAGACCCATAAATGTTGCCGTCATATTATCAAAAAACGATGGTTCATCATTTTGTGTTGCATACGTTGCTTGACTGTTTTGATCACTCGAGATATCACTATATGTTTCGTTTGTTCCATAATATGAGTTACCACTCGTATAGTCAGAAGTAGAATGTCTATAGGTTGGTGGATCATTTGAAGCATATGGATTATGCTTATAATCATGTTGATGTTCGTATTCAACATTTAAATCACTGCCTCTTCGGTTAGGATTGTTGCTCGCACCCCTTCTTCTTGAATATGTTTGCGTTGGTCTATATAATGCACCGCTATCACTAGAACCAATACCATAATTACGAGTTAAACCCACACCACTTTCACCAGCATTATCATGATCATCATTTGAGGAACTTCTACTATTTTTTTTGCTTTGACTTCTTGTTGCTCGTGCATGTATACCATCAACCGCAACGACTGCATCATTCAGTGTACTAGTCATCCAAGGGTCGTCATCCAGCAAGGGTGGTTCAACTTCAGTAGTCCATTCTGCTAATGGATCCTCCTCATGAAATATATAGTCCAGATCGTTCAACTGATTTTCAGTATCGCGGCGTCTTGAATGTTTTGCTCTTAATCTCATGTTGTAATGCACATATACTAATATTTCTAGATTTTTCATTTTTATTCTATCGTAATTTTGTGTGGATCATTGAAAATGTAGTCCAGTTTCTCTCGCAGTTTGAAGATGAAACTGTTTGACTTAAAATATGCATTGCTAAACGTGTTAAATTTGGAGCATCATCTCTTCCAATTATTGACCACCATTGAGCGGGAAAACATGTCTTTACGGCTGCGTATGCTTTTGCAGAACCAAATGCACCAATTTTCATTCTGTATCTTTCTACTTGTGATGTTAAGTTAAATATTTAATATGTCTTAAACGTTAAATTTTTAACGTAAGTATTATATATGTTAGTTTTACCTCTTTTCCAATTTCAATTTGTGTTACAATGTCTGGCACCATTCTTTCAACGACGTTGTTAAATCCGTTTAATACTTCTCCATCGTTTGTTGCATCCTCATATTGAATGATGGGATTAAGAAAATAACCTGTACGGGAAAGATTTAAAATATTATTGAAATGTTATATATTTTATTATTTGTATGACAATAAGATAAAACAATTTACCTGCGGCGTGAAGAGGTCGATGTAACTGTCTTTCCCATCTTTTGTCTATTATATTCCACCATTTTTGGCAATGCCTTCCACCAACATTTTTTCTAATCGATTCTTTTGCTCGATCCATTGCTTCATAAAGATATCCCATATCTGCTTTGTCATCACTATCTACCATTCGTAAAACTTTCACCAATGGCTCAAAAACAAGGATGACGGAAGCAGCACCAGTCCAAAATGCGTTGTTGTAAATTAGTGTAGAGACAATATTTGCTGTTTTTTTGTCTTTAGTATTGAGTTTGAGAACTCTTTATGTCCACTCTCTCGAAGCAATCATCCTTCTTAGATCATCTTTATGTTTATGAATAGGGTCTAGTACGATGAAATGAGTTGCAAACCGTGTTACCGCCGATCTAATCAATTCTTTATTATTGGTCTCTTTCCTCATGATGGAAAGTAACCAACCATGATTGTATATAAATGTCGTTATTAACTGGCAGTTTGTGATAACGGTTGTTACCTCTGGCTCTTTGGAAATATCTTTCAAAATCAAATCAATGCAGTGTACTGCACATGGTATCCAATATAAATGCCTTATTTTTTGCATTAATAATTGACCGACAGCTTTGTAGTTTGCTCCGTTATCTGTAACAACTTGCACTATTCTATTTTCACCGATTGTTTCAACGACTTCATCCATTAATCCACAAATATATTCTCCACTTTGGAATTCATTAGTGGCATCCACAGATTTAATAAATATTGTTCCATGGGTAGAGTACACGAGAAAATTTATTATTTTTCGTCGATTCTGTGTACTCCAACTATCACAATTAATGTGCAACCATATTCATCCCAGAAATTGTGCAATGATTTAATATATTGTTCAACTTCTTCTATTTCCATTTCAAGGTACGCGTGTGATATTTCATATGCAGTTGGTGGATCAATTCCACGACCATATTCTGCAATCGCATCAACCATTGTTGTATAGTATGGACTATTAGCAACATTATGTGGAATCTGGTTGAAAAAAGAACTTAGAAATTGCTCGACCTATATGTTTTTTGGCATCTTTAATACTTTTCATTGCAGATTTAATAGAAGGTTGAGTTCTACCTCCTTGTTTTTGCATATATAAGTCGATTCGTCCAGCAGCATGAGTGTCAAAATCACCACCACCCGATCGTCCAGTGGTATTAGATCTGTGCAATGTTTGACTTGAACCACCACCCGATCGTCCAACAACATGAGATCTACCCAGCTCTTCGTCTCTAAATTCATCTCTGCTTTGTCGCATGACACATTGAAGTTTTTCTTCATTTTCATTGTCCGATAGTTGTTGCGGTCTGCTCATTAATTCCTCTTGTAAGCGTTGCTTGTCAAGCTTTTCTTTGTTTCGTTCATTTCTCTTTTGAACGATATGTGATCGTATAAGCTGTTTAATTTCTTTAGGGACAATTAAACATGCCGATACGTCGCCGCCTACTCCTGCCAGATGTTCCTTTAAATGTGTCACACCACAGCCATTAATTATTTTATTGCAAAAGTTACATTTTGTTTTCCGAAGATTGCCATCGATCGCAGTACCATAATTCCAACCAATTTCAGTTGGATTTGTCATAATGTACCTGAAATTATAATTAACAAAAGTTACTAAACAAATTAATAGTCCAAATCAAATCAAAAATAAAATACGAATGAATTAAAAAACAATAATCGAAGTCATCAAAATTCAATGTTCAAGTCCACAATTTCGAGTCAAGTTCAATGTTCATGTTCAATATTCAAGTCCAATAATTCACGTTCATGTTCGATGTTCTAAATCCAACATATGTAAGTCCACATTCAAATCGGCATATTCAAGACCGATATTCAGGGCATATTAAGGTCAGTTCAATATATTCAAGTCCAACATATGCCCCTAGAATTAAGTTACTAAGTAATTGCATCTAGTTATGCAATTATTCACTGAATAATTGCAGACATTTATGCAATTATATCCAAAAGTTGCATAAATTTATGCAATTTTTTCGATGAATAATTGCGGAAATTTCCGCAATTTCCGCAAATTTTTGAAATTGTAGAAATTTCCGCAATTTTTTGATGAATAATTGCAGAATTTTCCGCAATTTTTCAGTGAATAATTGTGGAAATGTCCGCAATTTTTTGATATAATTGCATAAATGTCTGCAATTATTCACTGAATAATTGCATAAGTTAATGCTATTATTCGGTAATTTAATTCTGGGGACCTAATTTACAAACTTTTTTTACTGGGGTTTTTGTGTATTTTGAAACTTATTAGGGACCTGTGCCAAACTGTCCCAAAATAAAATGTTGCCTTTGCCCGCGCCTTTAGAATTGAAAATTGTATTTTAACTATTAAATATATATAGAGTGAATTAGTTAAAAAGACAAAGTTAATAATTTTTTTAATAAGGACATCGCCTCAAAAGGTTAGTTTGAAGGAAAAACATTTTTTTGCGCTGCCTACCACGACTTCATCGCGCGCCGCCTGCCTCGATTTCATCACTCGATGCCTACACTTCATCGCCATTGCTGCCATAGCTTCACCTCAGATCCCGTTAAGTCACCTATATGCCGCCATCACTCAAAACTCCATCTCATGGCTATCGATCCACCTCAAATCAAAACCCTACATCATCCAAAACGCTAACCACCAGCAACTGCATCTGAAACCTTAGCCACCAGCATGACCGCAACCATAATCGATATATGTGGCCAACACAAAAAACAAAATACTACATTAATATAGCATTATCTATCTTATTCATTTATATAGCGTGTAAATGCTAAATTAAATTAGCAATATACAAATTTAATGCTATACTCATATATATAGAATAAAAATGAGAATTACAAAATTGTTGTAAACAATATAAAAATAAGAAGTCATTAGGAAAAGAGGAAGGAGACATCTTATTTATTTTAGAGATTAGTAATTCATTTACATTACATAGTTTTCTTTATATAAGGACTTTGGATCTTGCGATTGAACTTATCCCACAATGCAAGACTAAACGAAACAATATAAAAGCATATTCACTTTATGATTTACATATATTGTAACACCCCCCCTTGAATATGCGTCTTCAAAATCTTGAATGCTTTGATAACTTGAAATTGTCCCTTTTGAAACGTGATTGATAATTGCTCCCCCCTCATTATTATCTTGCTTGCATATATCCATTCAGTCGATTAGATATTGTCCGTTGCTTCATTAAAAACCTCTATTAGGAAAACCCAATGAGAAAAACCTTGAATGATGAAAAAAGTGCAACTTGTAAAATTATATTAAAAATGATATTCTTTCTAAAAGGTTTGATACTTCGGGATCACAATGCCTTATTAAAACCTTACTAAGAAAAACCTAGTGGAAAAAATCTTAATGAAGGAAAAAGAGTACAATGGCATATTTTAATATCTCATTTCATCAAATAAAGTTTGATACTTCTGGATCATGATAATGACTCGTTAAAACCTTACTAAGAAAAACCCTATGAGAAAAATCTTAGTGAAGGAAAAAGAGTGCAATATAGTATGACATATTTCAATAATTTATTGCATCAAAGGGAGTTCGATAGTTCTGGATCAATGCAGTGCCTCGTTAAAACCTTATTAAGAAAAACTCATTAGGAAAAATCTTAGTGAAGGAAAAAGAGTACATTATGATATATTTATGTATGCTCCCTCTGATTTTATATTTTTTTTCTTCAAGTTTGAATATATGCCATGATGGTTCAATTCAGTTACAAATACTTTTGTAACATAGCTTAGACAAGCATTAAGAAAATTTTCAAATAGATGTTCATCATTTATAAATAGTTTCATTTGATACAATCAAAATTTTCAAGATTGTTTCTTTCAAATATGATTTGCATTTTATGCATTTTGTATGCTACTTTTATGAAAAACACCCCATGTGCTCTCATTTTTGTGCATCAAATCAGTTTTGCATATTGCAACTACACATTTGATGGAATTAAGAGTTTTATTATAATAATACTTAAAAATAGGAAATAATCTACTCATCATGAATTATATCAAGATTTTCATTACAACAATACTTAAAAGGAAGTTGTAATTTACGCTCCTTGTTCGTTACATTCTTCATAACCATCAAATTCATTTATATTCTTAAGGAATTTATATACTTTCATTGTTGAGTATGATTTAAATAATTTTACACCTTCGGGGTTTTTAAGCGTTTCAAACACTTTCACTACTTTGTGGACTATGGGTCCACATTTCTCAATTAGGAAAGGATTCATGATGACCAATTATGTTTTCCATTAATTCAAGATTTATAAATATAAGGGTTTTATTATTTATAAATTTATCATCGATGATTATTTCTTGTCAGTTTTAGACATGATTTATTGAGATCTTTTTATTTATCATGTTTTAGGTACCTAAACCACTTCTAGGGCTATTTGACAATCATGTCGTAGGTCTCTTCAAGTGCACCTTTAAGTGTTTCTTCAAGAACACCCACCTCCTTTATATGACATCTTTATTACTTACTCCAAAAGTATTTTAAACGGACTTTTGTACCACACTTCAGATGTGGTCTACACCTTTTGATCCTTCATGGATTTAGACTATGCTGGAGAAAGTTTAATAGGGATATTATTGATAATTTATTCAAGTTACTTAATATTTTGCATCATTGTATATGACAAATATTTAATATTGATAATCAAAATGAACTTATATTCCTTTTATCCTTTCTTTCAATGTTGACGAACATTGTCACATTTAATAATAATCTTCTTTGGATTCTCATTTTGATCCATTATGATATTGCTACCAGCAAATATATATCATACATATTAATTATAGGAGGATAATTCTTTTATCAGTTGATAGAATGCATTCAATTGATATTGCTTATGAGAGTTTGTTCTCATTCATTGATCAAGCCAATTGGAGGAATTTACTTATTGTGTAGATCATTTGAATACATACATGACTTCAGGTCATTCAACATCTATATTGATTGAAATCACTGAATTACATCTATGCATAATTTATAAGATGAGCTCATAACAAACTTCATGTTGTTATTTGAATATCTACATATATAGATATATACGTGCGTCCACGTATTACATATATATTATAATTTTGCATATTTTTTCTCATTTGAGATAGTGATTTTTAGAACAAACTTTAGGAAAAATCAAGACTATTAATTTTTGTTTATAGATCAATCTCGATGTGAATCCTTAAGACCGCATGATAATGTTCAAAACATTTGGTTTGAAATCATATTGAACTTCTGGTTCAAATAAATTGTATACACAACTTCAAGTTGTTAAGTTTTATTCCTTGATTATATCTCTAATATTATTTTTGAACATTAATTATGATTATTTATTAGAGAATATATACATGGTTATAATTATATATAAACATCTCTTCTAGAGAGTTCAATAAAAGTGATATATTTACAACATAAATAAAAGTATCTTCTGGACCCTTGAAATGTTGTAAAAATAAGAAATTATATTGGTTACACATACAGGTTTGTTCAAGACCATATTTATATAGCTTTAGTGAAAATTATGATACGACATATAGATTATCTCTTCAGGAGAATATCTAAAGATATTTCTTCAAGAATAGTTATGCATATGACATTTAATTCATAGTAAGTTTTGAAAAGTAATAGATCGCATATCACTATTTACTCTTAAATTTGTCTGATGGACCTACAGGTCCATAATAATAGGTAATTGATTTTTGTAAATGTATTTTTTTACCCATTACTACTGGTTCTATTTTGATTTACAAATTTTTTGGGTTATTTATTGCCACATCACTCTTTGAAGTGCTATATCATATTTGAAAATATTTTTGATAGGCAATTCTAACAAGTAAACTCAATAAGTACTATCGCAAAACAATACTAATTTTAATAAGTAAACTGATGTATGGTAAAATCAAGGCAATGTATGTGGACTAACATGTCGATGCATGCTATCATGCGACCATAATGCGATAAAACTACAGCGAATAATTCGAACCTGTACCATCTTTATATATTATAGATTCTTATTTAGACACATTAACTCTATGGTTAGACCTGCAATGGTATTAAGGTTTTACAACTTAACACACATATATGCACAGATTTAATAATATATTTGAAAAAAAAATTATGCTCTTTGAAAACCATATATATATATATAAAACCGATCACTACATTGAAGTGCAGATGAATTTCATCATTAAACTGGTACAATTGCACAAGTAGTCTGTTTATCATAAATGATTTTATATAAGAACAACAATAATGGGATATGTGACAGTAATATTTTTCCTAATGGGCAAAATACTTACAAGAGCACACAAAACCATAAGGTAAGTGACAGTAATATATATATTATAAAATAAAGATCTGACATGGTCACTAGGATGTGCATATGTTTTAGTGTGACTAGGACATATATAGTGGTTACCAGGATAGAATAATAAACATAAACCAGTCTGCCAAAGTCAGACACATCACTTTGTTTTGTATCTTTCGACATCAGTGGATTTATATTTTTCTCCAAAACGTATGTTTAAGGCTTTAAGCATCTGCTAGTGTCAGGTTAAACTGAATTCATGTAAATTAAATTGTTCTACAAATTATAAACAATTAGGCTTCTCAAGATGAAAACATATATAATCAGTTAGTATAATTGAAACTCACTGTTAACCACAGCTGCCATAAACACATTACGAAATATAATTCATTGGCAGTAGACAATACTTTCTTTTTATTAATATTTTGCAACATCAGTCGGCTTGTGGTTGTTCTTACTGTAAAACTAATTTGGAGAGCTTAGGCTCACGAACTCTAACATGATAGTTTCCTTATAGTTTTGAAATCAGCCAAAGATTTGGATTTTGATACATTTGTTCAAAGAGTATTAAATGTGATAAATGAATATTTTAGCAGTTTAGGATTTTAAAGTAGCACATTATTGTTAAATTGTATCGCTTGGCCATTAAACTAGCAGCTGAATCATATAGTATTAGGAAAATACATAAACTTTAGTGATATGAAGTACACCAACTTAGTTTTCAATTTAGCACTCTATATTATAAGTAACAAAACTATAAAAATGAATGCTCACAACCAAAATTTATTCCGTCAGAATGGAAAAAAAAAGAAGGAATTTGTGACTTATTGGTAAACGCCTAATAATTAATAAAGCAGAGTTGAGGTATGATCCTTGGGAAGCATATTATTTCTCAATTTTATCTTCAGATGTAAGATAATATTCTTAATCCATTTTCACTTGTTTCTACGATGGTTGCTGCACTTTACTATTAAAGAAGTGATGTGCAATATGTGAAAAACATGAATAAAATGTAGAGATTTCGGATGAACATGCAGTTTGATATTAATACTATAAAATATAGAAGTTGTTGTTCCACAAGCAAAAGATAGCTATTAACTATCAATATCATGTAATATTCGGTGAATGCAATTAATAAAGTTTAAGTGCAAAAGATGACAATATACATGTAGAGCAACAAAAGTACTACTATGTCTGGAAATGGATTTTATGGGCACAATAGTGGGCCCCACATGAATGGTGGTTCCACCCAGCATTTGCTTGTGATGTTTGTTCTTGGACAGAGTAACAATGCTCGTGGAATAAACAGCTAAACCGGCAATAAGAAGAATCACCATCAGCAGTATAATACAATTAATAATTACTATCATTAGATTAAAAATGAATTTGTTTCTATGAAATCAATAAATTGTCAAAATATGGTTTACTCGTTAGGCTTAAGCACATAACCATCAAATACTTCACATTACTTATCTAAGCTAAGTAAATTATAAAATTTGAAAGGAACAATGTTGCATTTAACTTGACATTATAAAATTATCTAAGCTCGTGTTGACAACGTGTTGTAAACAATATAAAAATAAGAAGTCATTAGAAAAAGAGGAAGGAGACATCTTATTTATTTTAGAGATTAATAATTCATTTACATTACATAGCCTCCTTTATATAAAGACTTTGGATCTTGAGATTGAACTTATCCCACAATATGAGACTAAACAAAACAACATAAAAGCATATTCACTTTATGATTTACATATATTGTAACAAAAATAGCATTTACATATTAAAAAAACAAAAAATGCCGTATTAAATTAGCATTATCTTTATTAGTCATTTATATAGTATATAAACAACAACAACCAAGTCATTATTCTCAAATAAGTTGGGGTCGACTAGAGATGGAACTCAAAACTAAATGATAAAGTCAATTTAAAAACTATGATAATAATAATAAAATAAAGTAAAACTAATTAAATAAATAATAAGAATAATAATAAAAAATTAAAATAAAGATTATATATATAAAAGGAAATTATAAAAACCATGATAATAATAATAATAATAATAATGGTACTAATAGTAATAGAGACCGAAGACCAAACATTAGGTCTTAAGCTCATATTTCTATAATCTAAAACTTATAACACTACTCCTAAACCAACCATAAGCCAAAAAAATCCCCTAGCTCGTGGTTCTGGCACAGGGATCGCTAACTTCCACGCGTTCACGTCCGACATCAGCTCTTAGGATATATTCTAATTTCTCAAGTTCATTTTTACTACTTCTCCCATGTCAACCTTGGTCGACCTCTACCCCTCTCTGAGCATTCGATGCGGCCTATAATTCCAACGGGCACAGGTGCCTCATGAGGCCTCCGTTGGAGATGTTCAAACCATCTTAATCGGTGTTGGACTAGTTTTTCTTCAATTGGTGCTACTCCAAGTTTGTCGCGTATACCATCATTTCTAATTCGGTCTTGTTTTGTATGACCACGGCTTCATCGCAGCATACGCATCTCTGCTACATTTATCTTCTGGACGTGTTGTCTTTTAGTAGGCCAGCATTCTGTACTATACAACATCGCAGGTCTGATTGTTGTTCTGTAGAACTTTTCTTTAAGCTTTTGTGGGACTTTCCTATCATAGAAAATGACAGACGCTAGTCGCCATTTCACCCATCCCGTTCGAATTCTAAAACTAACATTTTCATCAATTTCACCATCATACCGCAACGTTGATCCTAAATATCGAAGAGATTCCTTCTTGAGCACTACTTGTCCGGTCAGAGTGACATCTCCATCTTTTGACCTAACACCGCTGAACTCACACTTTCTATACTCTGGTTTATTCTGCTAATCCTAACACTTTGATTTTAAAGTCTACCTCCACAACTCCAGTTGTCTATCAACCCCTGTTACGGTCCAAATTTCAGCGTTCGAAAATCGACACCCGTACTTCACTTGTACTCGAATGTCGCAGATTTAATCGTTGAAATTCGAGTCGTGTCGGAGCTTATAACACAGTAAGTATAACAACACAGCGGAAGAAAGAAATGAGTGATATCATATACAACTCCAATGAATACAATATCTAGAATAGGCCTGTAAACGGATGCAATCGGATATGGATAGTGCTGTATCCGTATCCGAAAAAAAAATCTGTATCCGAATCCGTATTCGATATCCGCGAATATCTATTAAATAATATCCGTATCCGTATCCGGCTTAACGAATACGGATATTTCCAGATATTGAAATATCCGCATTCAAACTTCAAAATGTAAATGAAATGTAACTCAATATACTGCATATTTAATTTGGCTTTAAACAAAAAATGAAAAATTGTAATAATACATCAAATTAACAATAGCTAGTTCGATCACATAAAATCCATACGAATACGATAATGTTTCATAATTCACCATATAATCCATAGCCTAATTCAATCACACAAAATCATAAAAACATAAAGCAAATGCATCATACATGTTTTAAATTGTAGCAAATACCATAATTTATCTTAATAGCACACATATAAACTAAAATATTGCGTTCTTTCTCCATGGAGTGGTTGAAGCTTCAAAAGATGACCCTGCAGAAAAATATAAATAATTCAGTAAGTAGAGGATAACTGCAGAAAATATCCATTATAACTTTCATGATACTATTTGTATGTCTGTAGTGGTTATTTGAACTTGAAGGCACAACCAGTTGCACTTCCAGTGGAACTAAAAATTAAAAATGCATGCAAAACTTGAAGTCTTCCACACACGAACTAAAAATGCATGCAAAACTAAAAACAAGAACTGTCCAATTACCAACATGTTTGAACAAAACTAAAAACATACCTGATTTGCAGAAAACCACTAGTCCTCTGCACGCTTGCTTATATGGATATAATCAAAATATAATTCTGTTACAATGAAAAAAATGAAATTTAGATGGCACTGATTAGTTTTTTATGGTCAAAGCACTGTAAGAGATCATTCATATATAATACATTTAGGAGTAAAATAGCATAATGTGTATCAGTGGAAAGAGAGATGAACTTATCTCACGGTTGTAACCGATTCAGCTATGCATGACTACAATATCAATTACTATATTAAACCGAACCTGTAGTTCAAAAGAATCATGCATGCCTAGAGCAAATGAAGTAAACTATTCCATTTCTCATATTGAAACAAAATGAAACACAAAGTATAGGGATGCTATTGATAAGACAGCTACAATTGTCATTGCATAGGCCATTTCTCATCAGAAAATTTGTTTAAGCAATGTACATTGAAGTTTTACTAGTTAATAAGTCAACAATCGTGTGCACCTAACTTGCACTGGATTAGATACCAGCAACCTATTTAGGCGAATAACATGGAAAAATTCAGTTACATATTGATTGGGAAAATGGATTGTAATTTGAACATATTGAAAGGAAATACAATGCTATGACTTTTGATAGGATTCATTGGGAAAAATTCAGCTTACTTTATGTGTGTCCATGATTCATTAACCAAATGATATACTGATTGTATTTTTTTAATGCAAGTATTTTAAGCATCATAGTTCATAAATTATAAACATATTTTAAATCATATGCAATGTTCAATTTTGACATGGAAATGATTAAAAAACTAAGATATATCAAGAACACTTACCATTACCCTTTGCGAAGCATGTTTATAACGTAACCATAGCATCATCAACAAACTCGACATTGTGACCTATTAAAAGTTTAAAAACAAAAGAATTAAATCATATATGGGATGGTTATTGTGTTGAAAACATGTAGAAAAATATAATAGTTTTACCAATATCGGATGGCAACCAATCCTTTATACAACTCAAATCTTCTACAATATCCGAAGATAATGAAGATCTACTCTCGGAAATCAATCTTCCTCCACTACTAAACGATGATTCGGATGCTACGGTTGATATCGGAACGGCTAAAATATCACGAGTGATCCTTGCAAGTATTGGAAAAGTTGGCCCATTGGTTTTCCACCATGTCAAAATATCAAAATTGTCCTCATCTTCACCCATTGGTAACAATTCATCTTCTAAATACTTATCTAGTTCCGTTTTCAAAGCTTGTGAGCTACCAACTTTTTTCTCAACATAATTTCTCCATTTTAAATCCATTTTTGTTCTCTTCTTAGAACCAAAATTAGAAGAATCAAACGTATCACACGAAGAATTGTTAGATTGCCCCTTAGAAGAAGTCCATTCCATTTCATATAAAGTAAATAGAGATTTCAAAGATTCACGAATTTTTGCAACATGAACTTGTGCACGATCACCATAAACCACATCAAAGAAAAATTCAATATAAGCCCATCTATAACGGGATCTAAAACCATACCAATACTCATCATTAGATTGCAACTGCTCCAATACTTGTTAAACTTAATTCTCATCTTTTGGGCCATACATTGAATATACTCATGTTCATGTAGCTCCCAAGTTAAAATACTTTCATAGACATCGCAAATGCTTTTAAAATATAAATTAGCCATAGGATATTTAACACCCGAAAACTTAGGTGTAACTTCATAAAATATTTTCAAACATTCACATATTTCTTTTCCTATTTCTCATTCTTCGTTTGATGGCAACCATTTGTAATCGTGGGTTAAATCAACCAATCGCTCAAAAGCCGGACGCACTTCAAGAGCACTTTCAAGCATTAGATATGTTGAATTCCAACGTGTTGAAACATCATAAGACACTCCTTTCCCAATTAATCGAGTTTAGGCTAATGCATTTTCCCAATTTTGTTTTCTCATATGTGATGATTTTGTATAATTGACGCTTTTTCTAATTTTTTCAATAAGACCTTGCACCATTTTTAATCCATCTTGAACAATCAAATTTAGTATGTGTGTGCAACAACGCATATGAAATAATTCACCACCAAGAGGCACCGCATTTTTACCAACTAACCATTCTTTTAAATCTCTTATCATTACATCATTATGTGACGCATTATCAACCGTAAGTGCAAATAACTTCTTATCAATATTCCATTGCAATAATTTTGATTTAAGAGAAGCGCTGTGTGGAGGGGGCAAATCATAATAAATGATGACTTTTTTTTGTAGTTTCCAATCATCATCAATAAAATGACAAGTTATGCAACAATAGCCTATGTTCTGGTGTTCAGAGGTCCATAAATCTGTAGTGAGGCTAACACGGGTTGACAAGCAATCAAATATCTCTTGTAAGTTGCCTCTCATATCATTATAGACTTTTAAAACATCACATCGAAATGTATTTCTAGAAAAGAATTTAACTGTTGGATTAATACTTCTAATATACTCTTAAAAATATGCATGTTCAGTCATGTTAAATGGATAATCATGCTTAGCAACCATACGTGCAAAACACATTCGGCTTCTATGTTGATCAAACTTCCAACTCGATAATTTAATTGGTTTGTTGGGAGAACTTTTGGTAGTCAATAGTTGTTGTCCAGATATTCTTAGACGAGTGTGATTTTTTGAACATGATCTTAGATGATTTTTCAAGTGGGTTGTTCCCATTGAAGTAGCTCCATTAAATAATCTAGAACAATGTTTACAAGTGGCTTAATAGCACCTTCCACTACTTCTTTATTAAAATCTTTCCATACATTGGATTTCAAAATTCTTACATTTGAAGGTGTGGATTTGTCTACATCCGTAGAAAGGTTTTCAGATACTTGTGTGTTTGGCAAACTAGAGTCTGTAACCATGTTTGAACTGTTTCGATTTTCTTCCACGACTACAACGTCATTACCACAAATATCCTTGTTACTACAGCTTGACGAGGCGTTCGTCATTTTCAAAACTCTACAATACCAAATAAAATATATGTCATTACTATCTAAGTTTATCACAAATACGTCATTTTATCAAACAAGTCATTTTATCACAAATAAATAAAATTCATTGTGCCTAAATTTCATTACTGTCTAAAATAAATTTTATTTTATCAAATGACCAGATGACTCCTATTTCCAAACTCCATCCATTTTATCAGCTTCAAGAGCAATATGATTGGTCGATCATTAGTTCATAGATTAGAGAGGATATTGAAAAATCGATATTTACAGCTTAGAATAGAATAGATTTTGCAATTTTTAGAATGGACCACTGTACTAAAGGCATGAGTGAGACATCTTTAGAAAGAGTCTTGATTGAAACTAATAACCAGTTTCCATTTCCTAATGAAGCGGGGATAGTAAACAAAAATAAAAGGATGTTCATTCAGATGGAAACCCAACATGTGTCAAAATTGCAATTGTTTTGGTCACATCTTATCACAGTTTGCCTATTTGAAAAAGCATGTGTACCAAAAGCAAATGTAAACAGTAACACTAGAGACGGTGAAATAGAAAGCCAACAGAACGCAACACGACCACAGCAACATGACAAGGGAACTAAAAGTGCAGACAACGAAACAAACAATGGACAACAAAATTCATTGGATGCAGCTAGAACGGTGGAAATTCAGTTGTCAAAGATAATACAGGGACAAATACAGTGAACTCATTATCAGACCCAAGTCCAAGTAGCATGGAAACACAACAAAACGACCATAACATTAATATGACGCACACAAATACAAATCAGCTTAATTATGAAACAGTCCATAATGATAACAACTCAGAGAATTTATAACGTAATCATACAACAGAAATTGACAACACAATATTCAATTGTTGAACTACCTTTAAAATGATTTGGATGGAGCGGCGGAGCGATGAGGAGAGGCGTCTCTTCCTTAGCAGCGATGAAGGCGATGTCTTCCTTAGCAGCGCGTCTCTTCCTTAGCAGCGATGAGGAGAGGCGATGAAGGCGATGTCGAGTCGATTGTGTGGAAATGGAATCGCGAGTGGAAATGTGGAATAAATTAAACGCGGCTGAAGTTTTAGTTGTTAGGGTTTTGTTTTACTTTTAATACGGGTAGGGTTTTAATACGGGTAGGGTATTTGGTATAGATATGGGCCAAAATACAATCAGGCTTGTTTATTTGGAAATTTAAATGGAAAGAAATTGGATATTTGAATGGATGGATATTTATTATGGATATAAAATAACATATTAAAATAATAATAAAATAACTTCGAACCGGACGGATATTTATCGGATACGGATATAGCCATATCCGTATCCGTATCCGAAATATGTTTCGGATATCGGATATCCGCATCCGCTTTTCGGATATCGGATAATTATCCGCTTTTCGGATACAGATGCGGACGGATTTCGGATATTTCGGGTATTCATTGACAGGCATAGTCCAGAATGATATACAACAATGATATCAATATGATACAACAATATCAGAGACAAGTAATAATGTTACAGCGGAAACAACAGAACATATAACTTCAAATGATCTGAAAAAGAGCATGAGTCCACCAACTCCAATACCAAGCTCGAATCCCCATCACGTTTCACAAAGTAAGCAAGGTCGGTCCGTGATCTCCAAACACTAAACTAGCTCCAACTAGTCTACTAACCTGACTATCTGAAAAACCTAACTCTAGACTGCCCGTGTGGAAAATTATGGGCACCCAGAGTTTAGGAAGGGAACAATAAACTCCGGGTCAGTCATGGGACTGGTGTGAGTAACAAAAACATTTGGTTGAAATAAAAACAGATAAAAGAAAATCCGTAATGCTTTTTGAAAAATGAAACTACCATAAGGCCTCCCGGCACACACACAATGCAATCGCACACGTTGGGGAGATTTCTCCTTATGATAATCAAACATGCTCACTACACAAAAACTCTTTTGATATTATTACTAGTGCATAGTGTAGGAAACATTTCGAAAATATAATATTAATCTTAGCCAGCATAGGTACCATTATACTATGCCTACTATAGCTACCATTTTAAATGGCAGGTTCTACAACTAAAACCGTACAAGGCTCGTATTGTTTTTTTGGATTTTCCAACAAATGGTCAGGCTAAGGAACTTCCTATGCCACGTAGGAACGCCTCTGGAGGGACGCCCCGAGAGACAACTGCTCTCTGCCAACACAAGGCCGGATACCCCCTTCTCGGGTAGTAAACCTGAGATATGCCATCCCCGGTCGTTTGCGACCTTTATCCGAGACGCCTCGAGCACAAAGCAACAATCACACAGTAAATGAGATTGGAGCAACCACACAGGTAAAATATATGGGCTCCATACCATGATATCACCTTTTTTCAGAAGGAATGGACATACCCTAGGGGAGCTACCCCTGAAACCTTGCCGCATCTTTCCGGTTTCGACCATTATTGGTTTGTGAGGCTCGATGAGGTCTCGTCCACAAAGCTACGCTTTACACGAAAGCCATGCTTTGATCAACAAATGATCAGCAACACACATCAACACTTAGTATGCCACACTACCAAATTGGGAGTATATCATTGATAACCTTCAACTACATAACCTTTGAGCTCGTACGTCTCAGAGAAATGTGTTAAGCTAAGAGAATAAATTCTCCGCCACCAAACAGAAATGTATTTGAAAGAAATCAGCTTTATATCTCAAAGTGTAATGTCAGACATACATCCATACAAGTCTGTTCCGGGTTCGAACAGAACCGAAGGCACTTCCAAAGAAGCCCTTGCAATCCGGATAATCCCTAATCACGTCCGGACTTCCCACCACATATGAAGTCTCTATACCGGGGACCGGTCGATGCAGAGACATTCGACGAGTTGTCCTTTCGTTTTCGAAAATATCCGGTCTTCACCACCGGTCTTCAAATGCTATCCATAACGTCGTATCATTATTCAGAATGGGTTATATGACACAAAGTTCTCCCTCGGCTAAACCGAATAATGAGCGCAATATTTTAAAACATATGGATATTGAGATTTCAGTTAAGTCACAACTTATTACCCAAAACTTCTCTTTCAAATGGTTTAAACACATTACCATTTTCAATCTTTTACAAAAAGATTTATCTCACAAAGTTCACCCAGTTTCACAGAGATCTATTCATAGATTTTCCAAATCAATTTCCATTTCAATTTGGATTAACTTGTCCAATCTTCAAAACAAAGATTTAACTGATAGCTTTCAAAACAATTCAATTTCGACATTTTATACAAAAGGTACACCTTTCCAATTTCAAAACAAAGTTCAACAATCTTTCACAAAGATTTATTCATAACTCGGAAAACCACTTTCAATTCAAACTTGAAATTCCTTTTTGACACAAATTGGAAATTCATTCCTTATATGAAAGCTTTTATCATTTGAAAACAAATAATTTTCATTTTGGAAAATCTGATTCATTTATACGAGTTAAAGTCCTTGGGTTAAATTTAAATTCTCATAACCATACTTTTAAAATGGTTTAAATTCATATAAACACATTATAACATCTTTAACCATAATTTCCAAACATGGAATTCAATTCAAAATTTTGAATTCAAATTCAAATTAAATTATTCAAATTGGGAACTTTACCAAGTTATTCAAAATAACTTTTATCTTAAAAACTCCTTTTCAAAAGCTTTAACATTTAACCCAAATCCATTTCCAAAATCAATTGAAATTAAAATTTCTATTTCAAAAACATTAAATTTAAATCATCTGTGACTTAACCGATTTCCTCGTGAAATCCATATTTGTGTGTGTAAAAGTGTGGTCCAGGGGTTTTACACAATAGTGCAACATTACAAATCATCACATCATCACAGATTCAATACAACCATATATTTGATAAGCGGTATAACTATAACGCTTATCTTTCATTCACAGATCACAGATATATATACATATATACAAATGTATCACAATAAATGAATAAATTATACACAGCTCAATCCACAGAACAAAATATCACAGATCAGATAGGACAATCAATTCAAGACATCTCATACAATACAATCATTCATAAGTAAGATCAAACATTCAATAATCATTTATAAGCAGGATTAATTAATTGTTTAATCCTAATTAATTCAATTAATTTCCAATTAAATTAATTACTTATGAATCAATTATCCAATCCTGATAAATTAATTACAAATCATTTGATATAAATTAATTTATCAAACACCTTAATTAATTATTCTTAATTAATAAATTATTCTTAATTAATCACATTAATTAAATTATCCTCTAAACCAATTACATAATTAATTAACCCCTTAATTAATTATTTTAAGAAATTAAACCTTTAATTACTTACCATTAAGCAATCATCTCATAACAATTAATCATTAATTACCAATTAATCTTTATCATTAATTTACTTTAATTAATCTTTAATTAATCTTAATAAATCTCATTTATTGATCCTTAATTAATCTCCATTTGATTAATTATCCTTAATTAATCATAATAAGTAATTATCCCTTTTTAATTACTTTTATTAAGTAATTATCATAAATTAATTTCATTAAGTGATTAACCTTTAATAAATCACATTAATTAATTAATTTCCTACCTTAAGTAATTAATTATTAAATTCCATTTGAAAGCATTTAGAAATTAATTACATAATTAACCTTACATATATTACTTTAAAAACAAATCAATTTTAAACATTTAACTTAAAAATTAAACTTTGAAACTTTGTTAAAAACTTGTTTAATTTTCATTTTAACTTCTAAACATAGTTAATATATTTTGAAAACTTGATTAAATTTACCATTGCCTTTTTAAACTTTGTTCATCTTCTTGTGTTTGTTAAAAACTTGATTTAAACATTTATATTGTTTAAAACTTTGTTAAATATTAACTTTAAATTTTAAAACCCTGCTGTATCATCAACAACCCAAGCCAAACACGTGTTTACCCGAGCTCAACTTCGGGTTATCTCACATCTTCCCTTACCCTGCTTTAATAAAAAAAAAACTTCGATTTTATTTTCGTTAAAAATCTGGAAAGTTAAACACTCACGTTCCCGAAGACAAACTCGAGAAAAATTGCTAAACCCCCGAGTTTCCTCTCGAGCCACTTCCCCTACCCAAACTACTGACACAAACTGATGCCGTGCACGTGCACGATGGCTCAGCCTCGCTCCGACCATCATCGTCGTTGCCAACAAGTTGTTGCTGGCCTCCTCCATCGATCCCGACCATCCAGGTTTTGATTCGAGCTCGAAATCGAAATCAAACTCGAGCTCACCCAATCTGGAATGAACCTAGTTACCAAAACCACTTCGTTCCGTCAACCAAGATCACCAGAGGCCACTCGAACTACACTAGAGCTTCGCCTTGACTTCCAGCCTCAATCCCCCACCTCGCGATCGAACCCGATCCAACCCCGACGTCGCAAAAGCCCCTAAAACAACGTGGATAAAAACAGGTATGAAACCCTACATCACTGGCGTACGGCCACCACGATCATCTAGAAACACTCCTAGCATTTTTCCTAGGTTCACCAACCTCCAACTTCCTCCAACCTCGACCGTGACGACCAACACCTCATCGTTCATCAGAAATCGTCACAAACCCAAATTCTGGACAACTCGAAATCTCTCATCGAATATAGAATTAAAAATTATGAAATGATTTTCAAAAATCATCGTTTAGCAATACGAATTCATTCATATAATCAGAACTTGAAATTCAAATGTATGATTTTGAACTAATTTTAGATTATCACTGTAAATTTTAAATTTTGAAATGATTACTCGACAAATCCACTTGAATCTATTTTTAAAAATGGTATTACCATGTTACACCATTTTCTTTTAGGAAATCAAAGCCTAAATTTGATTGTATAAGGAATAATTGAATTTGTTTTGATGGGTTGAAGCCTGTATATTAACAGAGTGATATTATGTGTGTTTATACAAACATGCACATGCATACATATCTTAATCCACACACAAATATATACATGCAGATATTTTTATCATCCATACAAACATTTCACTATCACAAAATCAAACATTGATCACAAGCAAACCAAGATATATATACAGATTCAAGAGTTTACTCACTTGTATTTTGGAAGAAGAACAGAGTTTTCTTTATCTTGAACCAGGCTTGAAAAACTGCTAACAACAATCTTTCTTCTTTAATCCTCTGGTTTATATGAATTGGAGTGTTGTTTAGGTTGAAGTTTGTTTAAGTTTTGAATGATTTTCATTTTCAGATTTTTTTTCTCAGCCTGGAATGGACGAACTTGAAATGAAATGAGGAAGGCTGATATAAAAATGAGTTACAGTGATGTATATGAAATGAGTTTACAGGGTGAGATTATTTTGTACAGGGTGATATTTTTGTTTGTACAATAGTCAGTGATTTTTCTTTGTTTTGGTGGCTGATATAATTGAACGTGATGGCTTGCATTAATTAGGCTTGTACAATTATACTTATCCTATTTGATTTTGTACATGGATATTCACATTCCTTATGCAAGTTACTCCAAATATATATATATATATATATATGTTTTCATACTTATGTATATTATCTGTCTTCCTTTGTCTTCTTTTTTTTTAGGTTCATTTACATAATTTTTTGTTTTATTTCTTGTTTGTTTAAGTGTACATACTTATGCTTTGTTCATCTGTGAATGTATTGTTTTCTTTTCGGTTGAAATGATTTGTTTGTGTTGAGATGATTTCTTGTTTTGCACAGCAACATATTTGTTGTTAATATATTTTTATATTTATTTTGTATGAAGATATCTTGTCTTATTATTTTCTTGCTTCATACCTTTGTGCTTGTCCAATTTGTTTTCCAAGTCTATTTATATATATATATTTTTATTATTATAATTTATCTTTAAACCATTTGGTTAAAATTTAATTCAAACTCAATATTTATACATATAATTTCAAATTATTATTAAACCATTTACTTGAAATTTAAATCCAAATCACATATATACAATATTTAAATTCATATGATTAAATATATATTCTATTTGAATTGGGGAAACTCGCTTCAATTTACAATTAATTTTACAATTTTAATTCAAAAATTCAATTAATTATCAATTTAAACTTAGTTAAAAATCCGGGATCGTTACAACCCCTATCCTATTTTCATCAATTAGCACAGCATCATCAGCAAAGAGCATACATCAAAGAATCTCATCTTGTATACATTTCGTAACCTCATCGATCACAAGAGCAAAAATGTAAGGGCTCAAAGTTGACCCTTGATTTAATCATATGTTAATGGAAAAGTCACTGGTTTCACCACCGCATGCTCTGACACTAGTCACACCATCATCGTACATATCCTTGATAAGGGTAGTGTATTTTGTTGGGACTCTTTTTTTTCCAAAGCCCACCACATTACCTTTCTCGGTATTTTGCCATAAGCTTTCTTCAAATCAATAAATACCATGTTTAGATTCTTCTTTTGCTCTATAAATCTCTCCATAAGTTGTCTTATTAAGAAAATCACCTTTGTGGTCGACCTTTCAGGCATGAAACCAAATTGGCTTTTTGAAACGTTTGTCATCCATGTTCAATGACTCTCTTCCAAAGCTTCATTACATGACCCATGAGCTTAATTCCTCTGTAGTTTGTGAAACTTTGAATATCTCTGTTATTCTTGAAGATTGAAACTAACATGCTTCTCCACTCGTCTGACATCTTATTTGATTTGAAAATATTATTGAACAACGTAGTTAGCCAGACTATCCCTGCATCTCCAAGGCCAATGTAATATTCACATAATCTATTACACATTTAATGTTATATTCACAGAAAATGCCAATCTTATATAACATAACTGGGTTCACGATTTAAAAAAAAAACAAATACGAGAAATGTTAAACTAAATTAGTATTATTTTGAATAAAACGCGATTCAATCCTATAGTTTATGAAATGCCAAACTAAAATAACATTATACATGCATACAGAACAAAAATACATGTTTACAACAAATGCTATGTACATATAGCAGTAACAGATTATTTTTCAATAAAAAAACATTCGGCAGGGTGCCGGCTCCTCCACCATCTGCGTTGTCCAATTGCCACAGCCTCCTCCACCATCGCTATCGTCTATTCTCCATCAAAAATCGAATCTCGTGCTAAATCTCAAACTCAGATTCTCGCAGCCCACAAACGTCGTAATCCACCACAACCTTCTGTCAACAGCCATTCCACCCTCGTCGCCTACCATGCTGCCGCCGTCGCCTACCACGCAGCTGTTGTCGTTGAAGAAAAACAAGCCACGTTTGTGTTTTGAAGTTTGTTCTTCTGCCTAAATTTTTTGGTATGCGTCTTTCGTTCAAAAAAAATCCAATACTGTTTCATCCAACCTAATTTTCTTATTAAATATATGTATTTTATAAAACGATAAATAAATTGTGCAAATCTAAATTATATAAAAAATACACGAGTTTATCAAAAATGTAAAAATGTCTCGTTCCGATTATTCTTCAATGATTTCTTATTGAGACAATTAACCTCTAGTTCAAACTTTAAGCCCACTGTCTAACGCTTGTCTACTAATTTTCACAATCTTGGTTGAATCATCACATTGTTAAGTTTCAATTGATTTTGTAAATTGGTAATTGACAATTAAAAATGAGCGCAATGTCTCTAATAATTACCACTGTAAACAACAACAACAAAAACGGTGGGAGTTTGGCCTGATTGGTTTTGTTTGTGAGATACGCTCTATTTTGTCTCTAACTTGGACAAAAATTTCCTTTACCAAGCTTTTATATTGGCATAATTATGGTTTAACAATTTGGATTTCATCAAATTAAAGTTCTGATCTAAGGTCTACCTATTGGCAACACGGAAATTCTAACATATATTGAACGATCATTTTTGAAAAGAACTCCGACATAATTACTATCACAGTGCTATATAAGTGATCTCATATTAAAGCAAATTTAGTTTTGTTTATCTACCAGGATTGCATGCATGAAACATATAGAAATTCTCTCCCCCTCCATGACCCTGGAGTAGATGAAGACCATTCTGGCCTTGAGAATACTGGCAACTCCCAAACCCCACCTTATCACATCCTATCAATTGATGGTTAGCCTTGTTATCTGTATTTTACTGAAATACTATTTATAACCAACTAATTATCATTACTATGTGACAGATGTTCTACCAATTGAATCTTCAAGAGCAAGATTCTTACAATTTATAGTTGACAATTTCATCAGTGAGCATGTTATTGAAGGCCATGACACTCCAGATGTAAATTATGGCCATGGGCATGATAAGTTAAATAAAAGAAAATCACAAGTTCATTATGAAGGTGACCCAAGGTTTGTTTTGCCCCTGATGTATGTGGCTAATTTATACGAAACATTAGTCAATGATGCAAACATTCGGGTTTCTTCCTTGGATGGCATCCGTGAAAAGACAATTGGTGTTGCTCTTGAAGCAGCTGGTGGTTTGTATAGGAAGTTAGCGAAAAAATTCCCTAAAAAAGGTGTGCATGATAAGATTCATAATAGTCAAACTGAATAAAGCATCAAAACGATCAGAATGTTTCATTTGTTTGAATTCATTTCCTGTTATCAGGGCCCTGCAGCTTTAAGAGGAGAGAATTAGCAACTTCTGTTGAAACACGAACAAGATTTCCTGAACTAGTCGTACATGAAGAGAAACGTGTTCGCTTTGTAGTTGTGAATGGTTTAGATATTATTGAAAAACCAAACAGCATGAATATGGAAGATGTAGAATGGTGTGTTTCTTTTGCTTATTCTATTTGTTATTAATTTGTTTCCAGTTTATGCTTGTAATGACGGTTCAAATAGGATGCGTGCATTAAGTAGAACCATTCCGTAATAGTACTGCTTAAACATAAATAATAGGATTTTATGTATACTAATTAAAGTCTATGAACATGGTCCCTTATAAAATTCCTTTTGGACAGCTCCTATTTCAAGTGAGGTGAAACATGCAAAAACGTTCATACCAATGAGCATATAATGCATGTTCATGTATCTGTTTGGATGCAATTACAACTTGTAATTTCTTTTATGCCAATTTATTTCACTTTCTGATTATGCTAATGTTGTTCAGCTTTATTTTAATACTAACTTCACAAACATCAGGTTCAAGCGAGTAACTGGTAGGCATGAGGTGGCTATATCCGCGGCTGATTATAAATTTTATTCTCCACGTCATAAATACAGGCGTGTTGCATCACAGTCTATCTCAACCATTCCTGGTTTAGCAGTAAGTTTTGTCCAATGTTCAATGGATTAATGTGGTTTTGCTTGTCATTTGACTATTCAAATGCCAACTCTTATTATTAGGCGTTCTCTGCCATTGATACTTCTTCTCCATTAGCAAGTCCTACAGGATTCCGCCCTGTAATTGAGGTGTGTTACACAAATACAAGTCAACATTAATATCAATGTTATTTTCAGCGAATTATGCCTTCTTCTTTATATACACACACCCGCACACACGCATGTATATATATATATATATATATACACACACACACATACGTGTGTGTGTGTGTGTGTATACACCACCCACACACCTGTCTGTGCGTGTGTGTAATCACTGTGAATAAAAAAAATAAAAAAAATGTTTTTGCTTATTTGCTCTGAATTTATGGTTTGATAACTTTAATTTGATTTAGCTGACATGTACATGTCAACAAATCATTTCTGAATATGGATTATATGTGGTATGATTCATAATTATACTGGTATAATACTTCTATCACAGGCAATATTTGTATTTTCTGAAAGTCTGGGTTATATGTTTGTTTGTTTAGTGTTAAAGAGAAGTGTGCTGAGCCGATCTGACCTGCCTAGGGTATGAGGTATTTCTGTCTCATTCATGTGTTTGTGTGGTGGGGGTTCAAACAAACTTATCTTAGTTACTCATTCAGCTTAGGTTCAGTTGTGATGAGGCACAGATCGGGGCATCTAGGTTTAGATGTTGACAGTTTTTGCTTTTTTATAACGACGATGTTATAGTAATATTCAAATTTTTGAAAGGCTCGCTCGAATTCAAGTCTGTTCTTGACTAATTAATATAAACTACCTTGTAACTCGTGCGTGGCATTCGGTAAAGTTGTAAAATATTATGCTTAAACTTTAGATATACCGTTGAAATATAAAATTTGTTGCATGTTGAATTTGTTGAAATGAAGGAGTTTTAAATTGGATATGTCATTTTTGTTTTATTACATAATTTTTGTTATGTAATTTATATATTTCTATGTATTTGAATAGAAATGAGTATTGTTGTCTTTGTTAATATAAATAAGATATATATCGAATTTTTTTTTGTTTTTGTTTTTTGTTTCAGCAAATAAATGAATATAATTAATTGTACTTATTTAGTAAATTTTAATTTTAGAGTTTTCTTTATTTTTCGTTTAGATAAGTAATATTTATAAAAATGAATAAATTTGATATTTGAAATTTAATATATTTATAAGATACCTGATGCATAAATTGAATTTCAGATATTTCTTAAGCAAGTGATGAATATTTTTAAAACTGATAGTGTAATATAAATGCATTGATATATTTTATGCATTTATGAATTTTGTAACATATATAAAAATATTACTCTTAAATAAATACATTATACTAACAATTTAAAAGTAACAATTATTTGTTGATATTATAAATGTAAAGTAGAAATAAGTCTTAAAGTGTGAGAAATCATTCTATTATTTTAGTTTTGTTAAGAAATCTACCATACCTTAATATTTTTTATAGAAAATTTACTATATTTTTATTTTATTAGAAAGATATTTTAGTTTTGAACTCATTATTTCATATTTCGGTAAGTTTTTTATGATATTCTTCTATTTTAAAATATTTATCAAATATTTATCTCATGTTAAGAGATAGCAAGTATAAATTTATCGTTTTTATTACTAGTTTTCAATTATAAAAATAAATAAATTATGCAAATCAAAAAATGATAAAGTGGAAAATATAAATAAGCACATTTTTATATTTCTATGATTCAGTATAATGAGACCACTCTTAATAATATGAATAAAATATCAACAAATGTAATCTTTTTATGTATATTAATAAATCTGATAAAAAGTTTAAATTTTGAGATGCTTTACTGCAAAATAGCTGGAAAATTGAAGATCAATAAAAATACATATACTTTAGTATTGGTGAATGGTTATGCCCCTAATTTTTAGATTTGATACTTGAAAAACTCTTTCTCAAAACATGCTTTAAATACACCCTTATTTTTAAATTCGGTAAAAAAAATTAGTTTTTTCGGAAATTAAATATGAACATTAATCGTATGTTTCTATGATTGAAACAAATTTTTCTAGAAAAATACAAATATTTGCAGTCCATAAAATTAAAAAAATTGCAGATTTCTCTCCAAATATCTTAAAACTTAAATTAGGGGTTTTCTTTATAACATGTTTTTTAGGAGGGGCGGTCGTTTATTTTGAAACTTGAGGATGGCGTTTTTACAAAAGTTCTCTTAGTATTATTTAATAAATTCATTGATTTAATAAATACACACACACATTTATATATATGTACATACATATACATACATGTACATATACATACATATACATACATATATATATATATATATATCAGTTTTTGAAATGAAATAATTATATGGATGTGATGTAAATGGTAAGATAATTAATGAGAAGGTTCTAAATAATAGTAGGGAGAAGGTTCTAAATAATAGCAGGGAGAATAAACGAGAGGAGATAAATCTTGGAATTAATGAGAGGATAACAAACTCTTCTACTTTACTATTAATTTATAGTATACTAAATTTTTTGTTGAAGTCCATTGTTTTAAATTTTGGCATATCTTTTTGGGCTAATTCTATTCAGACACAAAAAGGTACTTAATTTACACCCGTTTCGAAGTTAATTTTAAGACAAATTTGTCCTTCTTCATTACAATATCATTTGTTTTTTGAACCCATCATATTTCTTTATAACATGTTTTTTTAGAAGGGGCGGTCGTGTATATACGTACATGCATGCATACGTACATATATACATATGTATGTACATACATACACATATTATATATACATACATATTATATATACATACATATACATAGATACATACATAGATATACATATACATAGATACATACATAGATATATATGTACATAGATATATATATATACACACACATAGATATATATATATAGATAGATTTCAAATTTTGAAATGAAAGAATTATATGGATGTGATGTAAATGGTAAGATAATTAATGAGAAGCTTGTGAATAATAGTAGGGAGAATTAACGAGAGAGGAGATAAATCTTGGAATTAATGAGAGGATAATAAACTCTTCTACTTTACTATTATTTAATATATAGTATACTAATTTTTGTTGTTGAAGTCCATTGTTTTAAATTTTGGCATATCTTTTTAGGCTAGTTCTATTCGGATACAAAAAATTACTTAATTTACACCTGTTTCGAAGTTAATTTTAAGACAAATTTGTCCTTCTTCATTACAACTTCAATTGTTTTTTGAGCCCATCGTATTAAAACCGTAAGTTATATAGAAAACAAAAACAAAGATAAACAGTTTTAGCTACTGGATTCAATATAAGCTTTAAAAGGGAATAATAAAAAAATTGATTTATTTTCAAATCATTCAATGGGATAATAATTTTTGAAATAGATGTTGATAACTCTCCTAAATCAAGGATTGGCATGAATTAAAAGTCATGAAAATTTACCTAAGCATACAAAGTTGAATTTGTTACGTTGGATTAGGTTTGGGAATTTCGTTTAAATAAGAATATGGAGAACAAGGCAAGTAATGTAACTTTTTCGAAATGTATGGGTATTGTGGTTATTTTTTTGGTGTATGTGAAGTAAAAATTGGTGCATAATGATTTGTTAAGGGTTTAGGTGTGAGTATAGTATCTTTTGATTTTTGAATAGAATTTTCCATCTTTTTTGTGCTTATGCGGAATATAGTATCAAATTTGTTCAAATCACAATTGGAGCCAACCTCCGACGAGATATGCAAATCTCGTCCAAACCCTCAATCTGTGATTTTACAGACATTGTGTTATTTTATTTTACATTACTTTTCTTCTCTTTAAATGAACTCAAAAGAATTACCCAATCGAATTATCATATACAAGGTAAAATCATCAATTCATCCCAGTTAAAAATATATCAGATTTAGCTTTTTTGAAAACTAAATACCAACTTAGGCCATTTTAGTAGTCAGTTTGACTCAACTTCGTTGATATAGTGAAAATGAATGTTGGGCAAGTTCATTGATTAATTTTATGTACGAGTGCGAACCCGTGCTCCGCACACGGCGTTGAATGTAAAACTTTGAAAATACAATAGTATGTTATTGGTAAAACTATATTTGTAAATCATGTTCAAACCAGAGTAGTGTGAAAAATAATTATATGCAACTGTTAAATGTCAGACAATAAAATACCATGCACAATATAAGTTTTGATTTAATAGGCGCATTAGAAAACTAATCTAATGTACTATCCACCCTATTGTCAAATAGAAACAATTAGAACAACATAGTCTATACATCACAAAGGGATATATGGTAAGGTGATAAATATGTAGCACTTGTACTCTTGAGCTATCAGTTGTTGATAGTTCAATTGGCCCAAGTGGTTCAGTACAAATGTTGGAGCTACCTTAAAAAAAACTATTGTATAAAATGGTTCACAATGGCTCATGCACAAACAATTTTGATGCACAGTCAAACGTGCTTCCAAAATAAGGAGAATATATTGTAGTGCATTTCTTTAGCACCTAACAATAAATTGTTCAGCTGGTCATCAAACTCGTTTGAAAGCATAGTAGCTAGCTGGGCAATAGAAAATAAAATAAAATAGATGACCTAATATTTTCAATCAAGGAAATACTAACTTGTGACAAATATAGCAGCGTCAAAAACAAATTACATCAAATGAAATATATATTGTTTGAAAGTCGAATGAAATGGTGTTATCTAAATCTTATCAAATTGTGCTGAACAAAAAAGTCAAGCGAGGCTAAATTAAGTCCATAAAAGCAAATGTTTACAACGTTACAACAGATAAGCAGAAGGATTGTTTGGTTCAATACACATAAAAAATGAAGAAGAAAAATTAGTATTCGGATAAAAGTGTAGCATCATTGACCAAGCAGCATATGCTGATAGAGGTTGTCATCCTTCCATGTCCCCGTGGCTAAATCCAAATGGATTGAATGTTCATCTGTTTACCATAATGATAAGCTTGCTATTAGAGAACAGTGATAATGTTACACATTTTGGTAAAGACCGCAAGCTCCATATTAATTAGCATATGAAAAGCAGATCAATGTGCAAAAGATGACCCTTGTTGAGAAAGTGTAAATCAAGTAGATTTTTAAAAATCAAAATTGAATAAAAATAAGCATACGGATTGCAAATATATTTATTTATTGTTACCATCGAATATTTGTTTCTATAAATACAGAAATATTTTTTAAATTACAGTTAACATGATCATTTAATTCAACTCATTTCTTAGTAAACTTTTTTAAAATTTCAATCAATATTCTTTTTCCTTATTTTTTATATAGAAAATAAATTATATATTAAATGCATTAAATTTATTTTCCAACCTTTTGTACTATCGAAAACGATATGAACACAAAAATATAATCCTTTAAAGCTTTAACATATACTCACTCATTTTATCAAAGTCATTTGATGATTGAAATGAACTTATGACAGCTTAAACTAACTTCATTGAAACATAGGACCATCGCTTAGTGATTAGAATGTGCGAAGTAGATTGAAGATGAAAATTAATGTATTAGTTAAAAAATTCAAAGTTAATTGGATAACTTAGATACCAACACATAGTTTCACTTTTTTTGAAACATACATTAAATTGATTCTTATCATGCATTCAAGTTCACAATCTCAAATAACGAATATAATTAATGCTTGAAATCTAAATAATTCCCTTGAATTATAATGATTAGCACAAAAAAGCTTCATTGTTTTCGGGGTGTAACATATACTACACAATCAAACATAAATTCACCCATGAAGTGCCATACAATAATATTTATATCTAATCCTCACTCTTACTTACCATGATAACTATAACTTAACGGTATTTTGAATCAGTTGTAGCAAATGGAAAAGAGAAAAGTAAAATTGCTTATAATAACGACATAATGTAAGCAACTTTGATGAACTGATAAGGTAAAACTAAATAAATTGCCTAATATACTACGTAAGTAGAAAAACCAATGTAAGCAACTTTGTTAACCTTGTAGCAGTCAATTACTTACAATCAACATACATTGACGGTTTGTAAACAAAGTATAAATTATAAAAAAAAATGTACAACATATATTCGATTATAAAACAAAGTAGAAAAATTATTAGCACAATTTTAGTTGTATAATCTTGCGCTTTGATGTTCAAATATAGTTACTCACCCTTTAGCAATCCAAGAAAAAAATAATGTATAGTTTGGCTGAATAATAGTACGTCAAAATTTTTACTTGTTATATCTTTGCTCAATACCTTAGGAAGCCATAGAGCAACATACCATAACTTCCACTATATATAAGAAGTAAGAAATTCAAATTAGGATACATCTTCCACATGTTCTTCATAATAAAATCATCTTAGTGGACACAGAAAATAAATTTCAAGATCATGACTGGTAAAGTATCGTTAAACGATAAAAAATGTAGAAAACAATGAAAATGAATATGCAGAATAAGTTGCAATAAATAGTAACATAATTCCAATGAAATAGAATCTAATCAAAATTTATATTTTGAATTACAGGTGTGAAATATGATTGTCAAATTTAATATTATAGCCTGGTACAATAAAAAAGTAGGAAAAAGTTATATCTATAAAGAAAACGTGGATTTAATTTGAAAATAGTTAATTAGAATACGATTACTTCCAAAAAAATTGCTCTTTCAATGTTGGGAAGAAATGAAGTAATAAGGTAGGAGCAGATCATACAATTTATTTAGAGAAGTTCTAAAAAATTAAATAAGTATTTCTAAATGAAATGGTCAAATTTTTTGTCTTCTTATGTCAATGTTACTGACAACTAATTTTTGTGGTATAGTGTGAAGAAAACATAGGATAATATGAATTAATGCATCTAAAAATTTTGTTTCCTTTATCTTTGCAACATTTATTAGGAAGACAAAAATAACATATCATAACAACAGTGATTATTATTTGCTTTATTTAATTAAAGCAAGAAATTCAATTCTAAAAACACAATTGGTGAACTAGTGTAAGGTTTAGTGAAATAGTGAAATTGAATGGATATAAATAGCCATGGTAAATACAAAAATATTGCCTTTGATATGGGAACACAAACCAAAGTTTATGTTGCATACAAAGAAAATAGGTGATTGCTTTGAAATTACAAATGATGGCTATGATTGCATTCACAATACACTATCGCTAAGGACAACAGATCTAAAAACAAACAATTGAGTAGATGAGGCAAACAACCAAAGGTTTGGAACGACCATTACAAAGACATGACATACTGTTTTGTTAGGAGAACATAGAAACCGAGCACAAAGAAATCAAACACAAAATTCATAAATTTGATTGTGTAGAATACAATATACTTGATTAGTTTACTATTAAAAGAAATTATACTGTTAGGGTAACAAAAAAACATGAATAAAAATTTCATAATAACACATAAGGCTACAAAAGTAATAAAATTATAAATGATGGTAGGTAGTTGGAAAAATGTTTGAAAATGACAACATAAAGTGGTTTAAAATTGATAATATTGACACAATCACAAATATAGAAGAAACAAAATATTTGAAACACACCTAAAATGTCATTATTGTGAATTTTTGTTTTGCTTTTATGATTATGATACTCATAATTAGGTATATATCTCTTTAGGTAACATCATGAAACACTTTTACAATAATAAGAAAAAATGTAAATAAAATCCAGGAGAGCATCACCAAACATGAACACAAAAATATTGAAAAAGTTGGACTGGTGAAAAGATAAGATTAAAACTATAATATCAGTCTAAAAATGAAAACTTACCTATTTATCGGGTGAAAAGAACCAAAGCATGGGGATCAGATGCGAAAATGTTTCTAAGAAAACAACTTCAGAAATGAAAAAAATCAACAACTTTTAACTACGTTGAAAATGATGAAATGAAAGTAATCAACAAACAACTTTAAACTACTGTGAAAAAGATAAAAAGAAATTTACCAAATAAAAGACATCCAGATTCGTCTTCGTCGATAATGGTTTCCTACAAAATGAAAAGATCTAGATTCCAGATTCAAATGGTTCTAATTTAACTGTTTCTTACAAAATAAAAGCTGTTTTTAGGTAATATGAAACACTTTTACAATAATAGAAGAAATTGTAAATAAAATCCAGGAGACAACCACGCATCACCAAACATGAACACAAAAATATTACAAAAGTTCGAAAAAGGATTTAAAATGAGAACATATAGTAGTTTAAATGTAGACCTAAGCTGAAGTATAAAAGATTATGGCAAATCTGGAAACTTGATACAAAATAAGGATTAAAACTATAATATCAGTTTAAAAATGAAAACTTACCTATTTTTCTGGTGAAAAGAACCAAAGCATGAGGATCGGATGTGAAAACATTTCTAAGAAAAAAACTTCAAAAATGAAAAAAATCAACAACATTTAACTACTTTGAAAATGATGAAATGAAAGTAATCAACAAACAACTTTAAACTACTGTGATAAAGATGAAAAGAAAGTTACCAAATAAAAAACATATCAGATTCGTCTTCGTCGATGATGGTTTCCTACAAAATGAAAAGATCCAGATTCCAGATTCAGATGGTTCTAATTCAACGGTTCTTACAAAATAAAAAGTGTTTTCTTAAATGATTTGAAAGAAGTATAGTTTATGAGAATCAAGAGAGAAAACAGAAATTAGAAATGTTGACAAAATTGAGAAACATATTAGAAGATTGAATTAAACAGAAATGGAGATAGGTTTTAGGAAGATAAATTTGCAAATTAATTGGAAGAGATGACGAAGTTACAGAAAAATAAAGGGGAATTATTAAAAATATGTTTTCTTAATTATTAATAAATTAAGAGCGGAAGAATACTAAGAGACAAAACGATAAATAGCAATAAATACAATGGATACATGAATTATGATTGGAAAAGAGTTGGATGGTGCAATGGCAAATTGTTTACTCAAATCAATGAGAGATAAATGCTTGGCTAAACTGCACATGCGTGCATCTAGTAGCTGGAGATATTTACTTTTTATTTAATTAAAAAAAATAAGTGGATGGATTTGTGTTGTAAGTGCAAATATTTTGATAATTGCAATACTTTTATTTCAAGTTGTATTGTTGGTGATATTGGTGGTAAATCGATAGTAAAATTACGTTGATGGACAGTCGGGAAGAGGTGGTGGTGGAGGTTGTGTACCGATGGTAGGATTCAATTGGTGGATGAGAGTATTTTCGGAATTTCAAAAAGACACCGTGAAAATCTTATTTATTGAATTCTTTTTGTTAGTAAGTAGAGATAGAATAGATATGGCCTAAATGAATGTTTGGCAAGTTCATTGATTTATTGTCATTTTATAACTACGGTCTACATATATATTCTTGATTTTAACCGTATGTACTAGGTGCAGTAATAAATTTGCTTGTTATCGAAACAAATAATAGACGAAAATGAAATTTATGGCTACAAGCCTCCCCCCTCCCCCGTCTCTCTCTATACACCCCTAGCCCCTGATTTCAGCCACATGTTTATATTTAAATATTTAGCACATGTGAAAGGAGATGGAAAAAACAAATATTTAAATATAAACGTGTGGTTGAAATCAAGGGGCTGGGTAATGGTGCTAAATAAGGAGGGCTGCAGATCCTAGCCCCCCCACCCCCCCCCCCCCACACATATATACACATCCGCATCCCGGCTTTTTTGCCTCCCTAGTTCGTACCTAACTCAATCCAGGTATCTATGATTATCAACATCTTTGCAAAAATTGACCTTATTTCAATGTTTCTAAACCACTAAAAATTAATATTTTAAAATCAATGAGTATAATAAATATTTAATGCAATATATTGCATAACTAATTTTGATGGTTAAATTGTTTCGAATAAATTAACTTTTTGTAGAGATGTTGATGATGGGTTTATCATACCTACAAAAACTCGTGGAATTTTGATAATTGTGGATACCTAAAGTTGAATTGGACACAATTAACGGGTGCAAAAAAGCCGGAATGTGGATCCCTCCTAGTGTGCATGTATCCGAACAAATAAGTTAAAGTTACAATGTTCTTATATGTTTAGGTAACAAGTAATCTAAAACAGAGACAGATTGAAATTCAAGATTTATATACTTGTGTAGGCCTAATAGGCTATTTGATTGGACATGTTAGACTCAACTTCCATCTACTCATTAGTTATTCTGTAATATAATGTGCTTGTTGGGTCCAAAATATATGTTGTTAAGACTTCGTTTTATAGGTTAGTCTGCAAATCGCCTGAGCTGACTAACCCGTTGAGCCCTCTGATGATTTAATGACTGCTCCATGTGATCTTATAATAATAATCTGTACGTGTCTATATATTGATACAACCTTTTAATGTGTGCAGTCTCAGCAGCAGCAGCAGCAGCAGCAGCAGCCGCCTTCACCGAAATATCATATTCAGCAGCTCACACAGCAGGCTCAGTTTCATAATGTGCATCAATCGCATCATCAATGCTTCCAGCAAAATCAACATGCTTCCCATTTCCCTTTAATGCATCCATGTACACATCCTTCTCATTTACAAGAAAGTTCGCACACACATCAGTTGCCATCTATACCACAACACATGCCTTGCGTGCAGTCTCTTGGTAGTCGCTTGCATTCCCTGGTAAGTTTTTGTCTGTTATTTACACTGCATTTAGAGTAAGTATTAATATATCCGTATTCAGTAATACTTCATATGGAAAGGAGTTTCTTTGATAAAATTGTATATGCATACACACACTGTCTAAAACTTAGCTTTGATTGATGAATAATTTTGTCACTGATAAATGAAAATAATAACTTAAAATTGTTTTTTCAGCTCACAACGCCCGCCAAGTTCTGCGATGAATGTGGCTCACCCTACTTGCGGGAGACATCCAAATTCTGCTCAGAATGTGGTACCAAAAGGCTAGGAACTTAACAAGTAAGAATAAAGTTAGAATACATGATAAATACACGTTCATGATGCATCCAAACTAAAGACCCAATGTATGAATACTTAAACACGCATTTTATTATATTGAATAAAAAGGGATCATGTCATTATCTTGATTGGAACTCTTAACTTAACTCTTTTTTGGATATTGCCTCATTTGGTTACCGTTTTGTTGATCAAAAGTAACAGGTCTTAAATTGTTGATTAAAAAGTTAAAATTGGAAAATGCAACGCCTCTTCTTAATTATATTTTCTAATACCTAGACTAGATGAATTGATCGTTGCTTGCAAATTGTCTAAAAGAATGAGCATCAAACCCATGATGTATACTTTAAATAATTGAATTGGAGTTTATATCGTAATCACAGTTTGATTGCATGATCCATTATTTTCTAACGTAAGCTTTTACCACATGATTATTCCTTAGGAGTTGGATTTTTTCATCTCTTTTTTCTTTCTTTCTTCCTCCTCCTTCCTTCTCTTTTCTTTCTTTCTTTTCTCTCTCCTTAATTTTTTTTGAAGCATACGAATCATCAAACAGGTTCTGTTGCAACTAAGACCTTTGGACACGTCAAGTGCGCATGTTCAACGTTCTTCGATCCCTTACGTGCAAAGTAAAGATAGACGCTTCAAACATAAGAGTTACATTTGCATTCATAATGGATGTTTTTGACAGGTAAAATTTAGAGGGTTAATACATGATGTAAGACTTGCGTTGGATGTAAGACAAGACGCCTTGGAAGTAGTCCTTATATTTGATTTTTTAAATGATCAGTTCACTCTTTTTACAATTTCAAAAACAAAAAAAAAGTTAAAAGAAAAGAAAAAAAACTCAACAAGCGTATCTTTAAAAATGAAAAATATTACATGATTTCCCCTTCTTTCATAAGCCATGTGTTATTTTTGCTTGACGCTAGAGTTGATGGAAATGTTTATTAATTTTTTTTTCCAATTAAAGGAAATAAAGGAGAATGATTTGGATTTTAATTTTGGTCGAGCGGTTCATGAGTTGTTCGGCAATGCCTTATACCTTTCAAGTTGACTTCAATATATTGAATTTATCAAATTAGCACGATGATCACTCAAGAATGCAGGACTTTGTACATATTTTTCCACCGCATAGGAAATGACCGATCTTTATAGTGGCAGAATAACAAGAATCGTTCTCGTCATTAAGTATTGCACCGAATGCTTCCATCCACGGCAAGAAAACAGACGTTCCAATGCAATTTAAAATATTGTGAGTCCTTGATTAGTGATAGATTTGTAATTGGATCTAATATGGTTCGAGATGTGACCGAGAAGATAGATCTTATATGTGATCATATGAAGACAACATAGGATATGTAGGAGGTTATGCTGCCTGGAGACGCAGGGACTTGGAGTTCTTGGTTGACGATTATGTTTGTGAAGGTTTCTCTAATGAGAAACTTTGTTCGATTCGGCAAGATGAGAAAGTTAGCTCGTTGGACATTTTCTTGGTACTTAAGAGGATTGTTAGGCTTGCTTATAGAGTTGAGTTATCGAGTAGGCTATCAAGTGTGCATAACGTGTTCCATGTTCTGTATCCACTACGCCATAGATGACCTTCTGCAACACAAAAAAAATGTTGGCTCAGGCCCGAAAAATGTTGCCATAGGTCTATGGCAACACTTTTAGGGTGATGCAATTTTTGTCGTTGCCTTAGACCTCAGAGGCAACATTTTGACTATCTAAAGCAACATAAGTAATATTGTTGCAATAGAACTCTATTTGGGTCTATGGCAACACCCATAGGTATCTGTAGCAACATTTCAAAATGTTGCTATAGATATTAACTTTCTGAATTTGTGGGGCTCACAATGTAGAGTATATTTGATTTTTTAATAAAAATAAATATTTATTTAATAAAATGCTATTGCACAGAATTTGATATTTAAACAGTAATTTATTTAAATAAATATTTTATTTCAACATTTGAAATAGTACAAAGTCCTGACTCCACTATTTTACAATTCAATGATATATAACACTGATATTTACATATACAAATATTCCTCACTACATCACTCAGTTCACTAATTATATATGCAGTTTCAATTTATACAGACACTGACACCGACAAACATATGACGAGCCGAAGGCGAGCCGAGTGCCGAGCCGAAGGCGAGCCGAGTAGCGGGTCCGGGCGCAGCGCCGGCGGGGGTCCGGGGCACCGCAGTCTCGGCGGGGATCGACCGATTTCGGAAGATCGAGGCTTCTTTGAAACGACGTAAAATGATGCACAAATGAAGACTGAACTTAGCAAACCCGCAAACCCCATCCTCAGCAACTTCATCACCCATCGGAACTACTGCCCATCTACTTGCATTGCTTTCTACTACTTTAATTCCTATCCTCCATCTCCTCGCCTAAATCTGCTTGAATCCCCTACGGCCAAACACCAAAACTCTACTGCAAACTCTTTTCAATTTCCAATCACCACATTAGCTTCTCTCCTTAACCAATACACAACATCACTCTACCATTGTCAATACAAACAATCTCCAAAGCCTCACAGTTGCATGCTCCTCCATCCCCCTGTTTCACCAACATCATTTCTTCAAACAAACGAAACAACAACTCACTATCAAAAAACTGCAATTGCAACCACCCTTCACCATATTACAACTTTCCCAAACTTCCCAAATTTCACCAACCTTCAATACTCTATAAACACCAGAACACTCACCATCATTCAATCCACACTTCGTCAACATCCCACCAATATCCTAAAACCTACCACCTCTTACAACTTACCTTTAATCCTCCACTTTCACACTCTTGCAATATCAAACTCCAAACTCCGTCTACATCTCTCTGCCAACATTCAGGCATCACACTGCCAACTGAAACTCCTCTGCATCACCAACTTCCACCATCACTTCCATAACTTACCAAACCAACCAACCTTCAACCAATACAACTACATCCAGATTCAATGGTGAACCAACCAACCTTAATGCTTGGATGAGATCACTCTGCACTCAGTCCGAGTTATGAACTTGCGATGGAGGCACAGGGCATCCAGAAGCAGTAGATACCCAGCCAGATTATGAAACATTAACAAGTTCCAAAGGAGCATTTGCACAAACATATACTATCTTATTGAAATTACCAGTACCAAGTGAAGCAACCGCAATCATAGGGGAAAGTACGAAGAGATCAGCCTGGGATGTACCTGATATAGGAGCCGTGGACGGATTAATTGTTGCGAGAATGACAGCTAAATCTCGAGGGCAGCAGTTCGGGTTTTGGAAGAAATTAAGGCGCTAGAAGGGTTTTCAGGTGAAGTAGGCTAAAGGAGAAAGGTAGAGGGGTTGGTGGCGAGCAAGTCTTCTGTTGGAGGTGAGAGCTGATGGCGACGACAGCGGTGGCAAAAGGGGTTTGAACGGAAAACTTTGTTTGGCTTCGCGTTTTGGTGTCGTGACGGGGCTCTGGCTGGAGCTAGATGGTCGCGATGGGTCAAGGGGTAGCTGGGGGTGAGGGTGACAATTTGGTGGCGGAGGCGAATGAGGAAGCAAAAGAAGAGGAGGGTGACAATTTGGTGGTGGAGGCGAATGGGAGGAAGCGAATTGAAATGAAAACGAAAAGGGGATCTGCTCTGAACTAGTTTAGGCGGGAAAACGAAATTTTAGGGCAAATTGCAGTGGTGATCCATTTTAACAACCAGATTAAATGTAGATCGTTGGATCGTATTCACGCGAATTGCTAATTTTATTAATTTTTTAACTTGAATACATCTATAGCAACACTATATAAAAATGTTGCATCGTGTTACACTTGTTTAGCTAGAGCAACATATTTTTATGGCTAAGGTAACACCAAAAATACAACGTTGCAGTAGGACCAAAATTTTATAGCTGTCGCAACATTTTAGCTGGCAACACCTTGCAAAAATGTTGCAGAAGGTCATCTATGGCGTAGTGATCTATGGAAATTTGTGCATGATCCTAGTATGGTAGTGGAACCAACACAGTTGAAAAAACCTAGAGATTGAGTCGGAATTGATTGTACTTACATGACCTCCTTGTATAGTCGATCGAGATTCAAAGCAATTGAGAAGAAAGACCGTGAATTTGTTTAAGGTGCAATGGAGTGTATGTGATTGTGTATATGATACCAAAGATAGTGCCAATGTGGCTTGTCTTGAATTACTAGGAGATTGATCAGTTACATATATGTTGTACCTTTTGTGATGCACTCACGTGTGAGGTGAAGCCGCATAGATTGCATCTTTATTTTGTATGCAGTTTCAATATTACATACATATACGTATATAAATGCACTTTGATTCTTATTTATCTCTTGAGTTGGTAGGTTTATATTATTGAATACGCTGAGACGATGAGAATTATGGTGATTCAATTCCTTTAAGACGGTAGACCGTAATCTCGGTTTCGTAGCAGTTATACATGTATTTAAATGAGATTAATGTTAACAAAACCGGTTTCAGAATATTGTTAGTAAATGTGATTAAAGGTGATAATATGATCGAAATATATTTTCGATAATTAAGTTTAGATATGCTAAAAATTAAGGAATAATGAATACATTATTAAGAATGTAACATATGCCTAGTAAATGTAGAATAGATAAGAATATAAGAAGTTAAAAAAATGAGTGTGGATTTGTGGTAAAGATAAGAATAGGAGGCACCGGATGAAGATGGTGGTATGACCTAAGAAGAGGCTTTCTCCTTAAATGAGCTTATATGTACATGCCTTCATCCTCTCTTTTCATTCATTTCTAATACTAAAAAACGTGGCAATCAATTCTATTCTCTTCTAAATGTTTCGTTGATCCAAAGAGCTTAGTAAGCTTAAAACATCTTCAAATCAATCCAAAGTCACATGTAGTCCTTATACTTCATTCCTATAGAACTAGAAATAGTTTTTGAGGGAAAATAAGATGAAAAGGGAGAGTAAGGGGCATGGACATGGTAAAGGGTAATTGAGCTAGAGGAAGGCTTTGCTTGAATTTAAGTGGTGGTGGTGAAAGTTTGTTGTCTTAGCTTTGGTTATAAGTGAGTTTATTCACTAATCCACTATATATACTTATTATATGCACAGTATACTATGTGCTATAATTTTTATATGTTTTTTTTTAAATTGGGTACTTAGGTGGTAGTACGTAGTTGTACTACAAGTCTTAGATAATATATGACATATTACAAGTTAGCTTATGTCAAGCGGATTGAATCATGCATTACGCATGGTTCGAACCTGTAACCTCATGGACTAAAGCTATAGTGCCTAACCACAACCACTGAGACAGTGGTGCTAGAAATATTGTTAATATAGGTTGTTGTGTTGAGTTTGATATATTGTTGAACTTAAAAGATGACAGTTTTACCTTGTTTTGACAAAATGACATTTAAAGTGAATGATTCACTAACCCCCTTGTTAAACTTATTTATGTTGCATTGACTTTATGTTTACATGTATATTAATGTAATATATGTATATGGGCATTTAGATGAATATGAATTATTATTATTTTTTGCAGGCAAAACAAAATATTATTATTTTGCACAGACAAGCCCAATTATAGTGGCCATACCACTTTAACAACAATTATTGCAGGTATGAGGCAAAGACACCTCAACAACTACACATAAACACTCTATAGAACATGAGTAAGACCACATTGTCTCGACTACTAAAACCGTAGTCTAATCCCCCCTCCCCCGTAGAGGAGGAATCAGAGTCTTCCTCGAACGAATCAGACCCAATTACATTGATATACTCACTAAACAACTTTACAATGCTAAATTCATTATCAAATGACTCCTTACAGAAAATGAACCTCCTGTTCCAAGTTTCATCACGTAGAATCTCATAGTTGTGTTCCCCATATCTTTCTTCAACAGAAAGAGATAGCGTGTCACCAAAAATTGGTAGAACAGAGATCTATGCTTGCTACTGTTCTTAGAAACATACTTAAAGTATGTATTAGATGTAGGAGAGTAGCGAAACCGTGTATCTTCATTTACCCAAGTCTTCTCTTCTAAATACCAAGCTATAGGATCAGATTCATAGCTAGTGCAAGTGCTAGTTACGTCAGGACGATCAATGTCATGTCTAGAGCCTTCAAAAGGAGGAGCAGACTTTTGAATAGGAGCCCAAATGCGTTTCTTTGCCTTTGAAGCGGAATCTTTTGAGGAGCATGGAATTTTAAATCAACAATCTCTATATCAAGCATATGAGAAGAGCTTGGGGAATGCTTGCAAGCTGCCACTAAATGACTAAAAAAACGACAATTAGAGCATGTCAGGGGTTTCCATTTATAGCCAATATCCACCTTTGCAATCTGCCCAACAATAGGTTCTACCAAAAGAACAGACGATAACAACCTATCAGGTTTAACTTCAACCTACCTGTTCACGAGCAGAATCAACCGATGGGCTCCACTTGGAAATAATAAATGGCTTCCCAAAATGACGACAGGGTTAGATTCAAGTATACGAAGTTCAAAAAAGAACAGGGAGTTATTATATCACATTCTGATTCTACCTTTCAATTTCCAAAGCTTCATAAGGTGGAATTTAACAACCCAAAAGGGAAGGCCATCATCAAGAAAGAAACCAACTAAATGTTCTTGTCAATACGCAATTCCTGCATCAATCACCTTCAACGGAGGTATATTGATCCCATTAACCGACTTCATCTCAAAAACTCTAGGGAGATATATGCCTACATTGCGCAGTTTTGAAGCAAATAAAAAGGACAACAGTTTAGGCACTTATAGCATTAGTGCATCGTCATGCAACAGTTCTGGAGGAGAATTAGATTTGCTGTGAAACTAATTAATAACAATAGCGGGTTTAGACAAATCAATAAGAGAAGGGTTGTGTACATCACGTACATGTGAAACACATCAATAATATGCACAGTATTAATCTCCTCATCCAAATAGCTATCAGTTGTAGTAGGCGCTATTCCTTTCGGAATATTGACAACTAATGAAGATATAATAGGGGAGATACACTCCACATTACCTGCAACAGTTACAGAAGAAGGATTGACCTGTTCTTGCGGAATTTCAGAAGCAGCAAAGGCTATGGAATTCATCACTTGAGAACCCAAATCAGAAGTGGCATCAAATAATGGAGGCAGAAGGTTGATGGAAGTAGGACTCAGACCGGAGAAATCATTATCGTGGTGGCATGAAGATGAACACGATCCGATGACGTGGATTAAGGCCTGAATAATCGCGACTAGATCGAGTTTATGAGGAAGTTGAGCGGGCCTCAAAATATGTCGCATACCCAGCCTTCGATTTTCTGTTCTTCCCCATCTGATGGAAGAACGAAGGGGATGACGGAGCTTGGGTTTAGGGGGAAAGGAGGCTAGATGTGGATTAAAAAATACATTTTTATCAAGCTAAACAAGTTAGAATTGACAAACGGTAAAGTGAAATAATTAGCAAATATGGACATGTGTAACTTATAAAACGAAGCTAACTTAAAATTCAATGTTGAATATATGTTGAGTTTAAAATGAAGTATATCACATCGAAAATGGGGTTCTGTATTCATGGGTAGAAAAGTTAAGCTATATAAAGTAAAAGATATTTTATAGCACTTTTTGTAACATTTACCTCTTTAAATAATAAAGTGGCTAAAACGAAGTTAAACAGCTTGCAATATTTTGTATATATATAGGTTAAAATGAAGTAAATTACATGTGGTAAAGGGTTGTATATGTAAATTGTAACAACCAACATTTCTTTGTCCTCTGATTATACGTTCAAATCGAGCACAAATCTCAAGGATCATAAAAGGTGGATTGTTAGGGCAAAAAGTGAAATAAACAGCACACAGAGCTATCTAATTTAACTACCCTCTAAATTCACAGTGAAAAGAATAAAATATAATGAATTCGTAAAATAAATATTTGAAGTAATCCAAAAATAACCCTAAGTGATATTACATAAATCGAAACATTACTTCAAAATTCGTGGTTCTACATAACATAAGTGCTGGATAGTAAATAACAAATAAATAATAGCTAAGGAACTTCAGTGTCTTTATTTTTTGTGTCTTGCTTCCAGTATTCCCTAATCGTGTCCAAAATTCTCTAATAGCCCGACGAGTGAGAAAATATCTCCAAGTATATGACACTATCATACTAGTAGAACATCATTGAATAATTCTACCCTTATCATTTTATAATTAATAGTTCATAAATATTAATTAATTTTAATTAGTTTATAACAATCATAATTAATTAAATCGGGTGGTAAAAGGGATATTCAATATTTCGGTTGTGTGACTCTTGGATGTAATTTGGTTAGCGATTAACATCGAATAATTCGAATACTAACATTCATACGTCACTTAGCATGTGATGTGACATTATGATCAAATTTATCGCTTACATAGCTTAAGTAAAATCTGATTTTACTTACTTAAGCGTTATCCAGCAGTAACAATTATTTACACAAATTCTCTTCATTAAAAAATCTTATTACTTGTTAGGTTTAAATATCTAATCATGTTTACTTGTTAGGTTTAAATATCTAATCATGTTTACAGTACGCATAAAAACTATATAACTCTTATGTAATCAAACGTGCAGGGCCATGTGGACATCCAGGATGCAGATCTTTCCGTTGTACAGCGTCATTGGCAGAGTAAAATTGCAAAGAACTACAGGGAGACTTTAAATGCTGTGAAATGAAGTGGAAGCAAGCCAAATTGGATGAGCGCTGGTGTGTGGGAACAGTTTATGCGCTGGTGGGCCAATGAGGAATTTCAGGTAAATTTAGCATATATTTAAGTTAAATTGTTCTACGCAAATAATATTTAAATTAAAACTATAAAAAAAATTTTTTTTCAACTTAAATTTGCAGAAAGAGTCAACTAGGAATTCTGCTAACAGAAGCAAGAATCCCGTCACACATCGCGGTGGTTCTAAGTCATTCCAGCATCACCGCGAGGACTTGGTATATTTATTAATTAACATAAACATTTATATAAAAATATTTAATATATATATATTTATATGTGCATATTTCAGGAAAGACAGCGTGGTGGTCCTGTCAGTCGTTGGGATGTATTTGCGCATACGCATGCGGTGACTCAGATTGACGATTCAGGCTCATATTCGTACACCTGGGAAAGTAATGACAAAGCAAGGACCGCATATGTAAGTATAAGATAATGAACTAAAAGTTTTAAGTCTATTAAAATAGCATTATCTAAATTCAATTGTATTTTGCATACTAGGAAAAGTTTCAGGACGCACGGACATTGATGCTCCAGGACACCGGAAGAGCAGAGTTGACCATTGATGAGGAGAACGCAATATTTGAGTCTGTCATGGATCCAGCGACCCACGGAAGGCGCTTTGGATTTGGAAGCCAATCGGTATTTTAATTTAAATTTAAAATAATTTTTATGAAGCATGTTCATTTCGATATCATATATATAAACACTTTAGATGTGAGCTTAGCTAGAGTAAATATTTAAACGTATTTACACATATATTTACACATATTTACTAATATTTACAGGTTGACGTAGTGCAGAAGAACTACCAGCGGGCTCAAGATAAGGAGGAGATCGCACAGCTACGAGCCCAGATCGCCACGCTTCAAGACCGCGATCGCCGCCGTGAAGAACAAATGGAGCAGCTAAACAATAAAGTGGCGGAGTTCATGGAGCAATACGGGCGGTTTCCTTCCTCCGGTGGTTCTGCTGGCGAGTGAGTTGAGGTATGTTTGAGATTTTTTCTTATGTGTGGAGTGGTGATGGTTTGTATTTATTGTTGTATGGTGTTAGACATTTGGTGATGGTTTAGATGTGTTAGGCATTTGGTGATGTGTTTGGATGTCTTAAACATTTGGTGATGGTTTGGATGACGATTGGTGACGGCTTTTTATGTGTTGTTTGTATATATGATGACGGTTGGTTTGGATGACGTTTGATTTTGACGTAGAAACTAATTTGATGGATGTAGAATTTAGTTTGTTTTGATGGTTTGGTTGTTTATGTGTATGATTTGATTATTATATTGTGTTTGGTTATATATATGTGATTGTTATTGGATATACGCTCAAAATGGAGCAGTTTTAATATTTATGATATTGTGTGCGGCCGGAGGCGAGTAGGAGCAGCCGAATAAAAAAAAAAGTTTCAGATTTCCAACGGCTTCCAACGGAAACCAACGGCCAATTGGTCATTTATAACCAACGGCAAAAACCAACGTTTTTCAACGGCGAACCAACGGCAAGTTGGTCAACGAAGTTTGCCACGTGGCCAGATGAGCCGTTGGTAAGCGTTGGTATAACGCCGTTGGAGGCGTTGGGAACCATTGGAAGGCGTCGAAATGTATTCCAACGCCCTTTCCAACGGCTCCCAACGGCTTACCGACGGCCGCCAACGGCTTGGAGTCGTTGGAAAAAGCTGTTTGCCTTGTAGTGTTAGGAATTATGGAATTCGGTAATGGTCAAAATTTCAATATTGTCCATATTTAACTTTATAGTCCGAACACAAAGTTCTTGATTCGATAATAACAGTTATTATTAACCGAACTGCTCTGGCCAGAGACTTTGACTTTGGGTTGACTGAGATACTGACCTTATATAACCGAGGAGACGAATGCTCTCTTGAATAGTGTCTCACTTCCAATGCTTTCACTTGACCCAACTATAGTCATTCGATGGATGTCGTGCCACGATTGAACTATAATCAAAGTGGGGTTTCCAAATTGAAGCTCGATGGTGCTCTCAAGTCGAGAGAATTGTGTAATATTGTTACATTGATATTTTGTTTGACTTTAGTTATATTACCAACAAAATCCATCGAATGAGTCATTCATACTTATGCAATAACTATCGGTACGTAACTCCTTGGTTCCCCCAATGGCCATGAGTAATACACTGTCCAACATTTGAAGAGTGTTACGTACTCTAGTCTCAACGGATGTATCGATATCCAGTCTCGGTACATCTTGACTAGGAATATTTAAAACAGTGTGTTTCTTTTATAGTGATAAATCACTCATGATTACAACACATTATAACTACTATCACAAAACATACCATTTAAGGATTTTTATTAAATATACTTTCAATTAATTAATATAACATATTATATCAAGTATATAATAGAAAGAAAACACCTTTTATTTTGAACAAGGTTGGTTATCGAGTTAGATATATGTAACAATTGCATAATTGCCTTTAGGGGATACCCCTAACTCTATTAGTCGCATGATGTAGGTACCTAGGAGATCGATATCTAGACACTTGATAGTATGCCAGGATGTTTGTACACCTGATGTTGGTAGAGTAGCATATTATCGTTGTTATATGCTAACTCTTTGGACGCAGGGACATGTCAGGTACGACTCTCATACTATTGTTCCTTTTTGCATCGATTTATGTAGCGTTTTGATATTGCTTATCGCTCACACCATACTGTTATTTGACCGAGGTTTTATGCTTTGTTTCTTATTATATCAGGAACTCTTAAATGAGTAGACTGGATAACAGGTTTGGATGATACGCGATGTTATACAAATGGACGAGCAGAAGATGATGCTTTCTCGTACTTATATTTGGACTCATTATTGCTTATTCCACTGTGCGACATTATAGAGCCTAGACAGTGTTAGCTATTTTATATAGAGTTAGTTTATCTTTTGAGTTTATTTCCAATTGTATAACCCTACTACTATCTTTTATAACTTTGTGAACTTGTGTACTCTGATATTGTGGTTCATTTAGTTATTGTTATCTCGTCTGTTTTATGTCTGTGATGATTATTATATTTTATTCTATGCATTGCGAGATATACGAAGGTTTTATGATTGTTTTGTTTACTTTACAACCTTGACAACTGTCCTGCATCGGTCGGGCACCATATTAGCGCACTATATAGTGGAGTGCCTAAGATGTAGGGCAGTCGTCACACTTTATGTTTTTAAATTTATAACATAACTTGTAATTATTTATATATGGTTTCATATATGTGTGTTATTTTAATTCAAAATCATAAAATGGACTTTTGTGTAAAATTGTAAAATTTAATTTCAAACTCTTCCATAATTGAAATTAAATTTATAATTGTTAATTTTAAATTTTAAAACATATAAAATAGTCAAACTTAATTTTAACACACACACACACTTTAAATCAAAACCTTAGACAATAATGGCATATATAAATGGACAAATGGATCGTTGTGGTGTAAATCTCAATACTACATACGGTCACATTAGCCTTGTACACTGTTTATATGTTGCACTCGCACATTTTACATTGGAGTATATTTTAGGTATACTCATTATATATGCGAAGTATAAATTTGGTCATATGTCATTTAATGAATCAATCAATTTAATTAAAGAATGAGAAAAGAAATGTTTTTCTCCTTTTAAATAAAACAAAATTTTCCCCCGAATAGTTGAATCAGTTCAAGAGAGAGAAACAAAAGATTTCATTCTCTAAATTAAATCAAACAAGTAACTATTTCACACATATACAAAATTGAGTATATTCGTTATACTCTAATTTATATTAATCTCATATTGAATAATTAAAATTCCTTTAAACAAAGTTAAATGAAATAAATATTTTATTTAAAATATATTAGATTGGATCTAACAACCCTTTAGACTTCATAGGCTAATAGCTCTAAAATAGAAAAAAATTAAAATTTACTTATTTTACCCGCTTCCGACTAGCCTGGTTCCTTTAGATTTAACTGTAATAAAAGTGGAGTATCCACATTGAAGTTCAACCGTATTCTCAAGTCGAGAGAACCATATAATATCATCACTTCGAGATTCCCTGTTTGATCTTAGTCGTTATTAACCAACATGAAACTCTCGAATGAGTCATTTCATAGTTATCCAATAGCTATCAGTACATAACCCTTGGTGCTCCCAACATCCATAGTAATACACTGTCCAACATTTGAAGAGCATTACATACTTTGGTCTCAACGGATGTATTGATATACTTTTTCAAAATATCTCGACCAGAAATATTTAAAATAAAATGTTACTTTATTTTATATTGTGATTATATATTCATAATTGCAATTACTTGTAGTACAATCATGTAACATTCATTTAAGGATTTTCTTATTTATATACTTTAAATTAAGTACTTAATTAATTATATCATTATATAACAAAGTATATAATAGAAATCAAATACCTTTATTATGAGCAAGATTGATCACATGGTTAGATATATATAACAAATTACATAACTGCCCCCATGACATACCCTTAACTCTATCATTTAGTACAAAAGTTTAGAAAACCCGATCTTTTCATTACAATGATGTAGATTCTGCATGGGACGAAATTACATCAGAACTATCACATGGACAGACTGCTCACGACCATCCATATCTTACTACTAGAAAATTTCATGTTAAATATTAAAGATTAAAGCATGATATCTAAAAATACATGTTTTCAAAGTGGTTGCAGCACATGTGCATGTCAACAAGTTTCAGAAAAGAAGAGTAGTATGCTCGTATACTTATAAATCTAGATGAAAAAGCTAAATTACATTCCCTATATGATTATGATGTTGTTCCAAGAGCTGAAATCCCGGATCATGACGAAGTGTTCGGAGCTATATAATGTCGTTGTTAAATGTATGCTTTACAGACCGTGTGGAAGACAATGACCAATTTCTCTATGTATGAACGATAGAAAATGCAACAAAAAAAAACCTAAATAATTTTCTCTATACATTATCCAAGATAACAATTCATACCCTATTTGTCGAAGGCAGGACGATGGTATTGTTGGAACTAGGCCAGCCCACAACGAAGTAATCGGGTAAATTTTAATTTTTTTTACCTATGTGGATCTTTTATGGGCCCATCAGTCTAATTCATTTAGAACTTTTTTAAATTTTCAGTTAAATAAAATCAATATTTTATTTGAATTTATAAATAAAGTTTTATTCTATATATAATTAGTATTATATTATATATATATGTGTTATATACACATATACATGTGCGTGCAAGTGCAACAGAATAATGTGTACATGGTTTGACATGTCCGTGTATAAATGTTGGGATTTACACTACAATGGACATGTTAGCCCCTTTTGTATTCAATTTTCTATCTAAATGCATATATGTTTGCATCATAATAATATATGTAAGTAAATGTATAATATAAATATAAATATATACATATATACATATGTAAATGTCAGTTATAAACAATCTATATAAAAATTTAAAGAATTTATATTTATATATGTATGTATATATGGATCTATATATAAAATAATTAGATCACTAAATTAATTAAATAATAGTTTATAAAATAATTTTAACATATACATATGTGTATATATAATATAATATAAAAGTCATGAATAATATAAAATAATTAAATCACTAAATTAATTAGATATTAGTTTATAAAATAATTTTGACATATACATATGTGTATATATAATATAAAAGCCATGAATAATATATTAAAATAATATTTTTATTTATTTTAAGTTAACTTATATAATACATATAAATATATAATAAGATGTATATATACATATATATATATATTAATATAAATAACAAAATTAAGTTTTATAAAAATTGTATTTCTGCAAATCTTGCTCTCAGCAAAATATATAGCTTTTTTTATTTATTTCTTTTCAGTTTAAGATATTAAATAATTTTTTTAAATTTAAAATCTATGTAAAATATAAAATAAAATATAAAATAAATTTCGAAAGTATTATAGTAATATATGTTATATAATTTTTTATTTATATACATAAATAATTTAAATTACATAATCAATTTTAGGTTAAATAAATAATTAAAAATATCCATTCGAATTTTTTATATTGTCGAATGTATTTTATACATGAATAAAAATTTAAATTATATGATATGTAATGTTAATCTTCTAAGTATGAGTCTTAATTAATTAAAATCATTTAACAATATTATTTAATTAAATAAATTTATTTTCAAGTCGTGAGCATCTAATAAAGAAAACATACAAAAATAGTTTTTTTAATTATTCATATAAATGCAGTAATATACTAACCAACCAATTTGTGACAACATTTCGTTATACAAGATTTGTAATATAATCTAACATTCTATCATATAAATAATATAACATATAAATATGACATAATAAAGATAAAAATGAGATTTACCTTTCACCAAAGCCCTTGCGTACACGGTGAAATGTTAAATTGATCCCCTTGAATCCGTTCACAAATCAAAAGTTGCTAGCTTCCAAACTGCCTTACCATCGATGATTGAATCGAAGTGTTTTGATGTAATTTTGTACATGAATATTTGGGGCTTAGAGGAGGGGGTTGCTGGCCAAAATTATCAGAGAGAGAGAGAGAGAGAGGAGATAAAAAGTGTAAAAAGAAATGATGTAAAGAGGTGGCTTATAAATAGGAAGTCAAGAGAGTGAAAAGTGAATCTCATCCTAATATATCTCATTTATTATTTCCACTCTTTTAATTATTCAAACTCTTCTCAATTTTTCATCATATGGCCGACCTATTCATGACCTTCTACAGCCATAAATAACATGTCTATATGGGCCTCAAATCTGGTCTAAGTCCGAACAATATTCAATGCATTTTTAAATCTTATTTAAACACGTATCAATATCGTATACCGATCGGTATATTTATAACTATTATAAACACATTGTTTAATATTTTTCAACATACATCAAATAAAATTTTATGATTAATAGTTCATAAATATTAATTAATTTATAATAATTATAATTAATTAAATTAGGTGATAACAAGAATATTCAATGTTTCGGTTGTGTGACTCTTGGATGTAAATTCGATCAGCAATTAATATCGTATAATTCAAATATTAACGTTCATAAGTCACTTAGCAGGTGGTGTGACATTATGGCCAAATTTCTCGCTTATAAAGCTTTGGTAAAATCCAATTTTACTTATTTAAGTGTTACCTGGTAGTGACAATTATTACACCAATTCTTTTTAGCAAACTATATCACTTTGGACTTATGGAATTTGGTAATGGTCATAATTCCTCATCCATATTCAGCTCTATAGTCCAACACAAAGTCCTTAGTTCAATAATAACAATTATTATTAACTAAACTGCTTTGGCCATAGACTTTGACTTTGAGTTGACTTCAGATGACCGAGAAAATAATCTCATATAATTGAGGAGACGAATGCTCTTTTGAATAGTGTCTCACTTCCAATGCTTTCGCTCGACCCAACTATCGTTATATAATGGATGTCGTGCCATAATTTGACTATAATCAAAGCGGAGCATTTTCATATTGAAGATCGACGATATTCTCAAGTCAAGAGAACTGTGTAAATTTGTCACATCGATATTTTCTATTTGACCTTAGTTAGTTATCTTAACCAATAGAAAACAATCGAGTGAGTCATTCCATAGTTATCCAATAACTATCAGTATGTAACCCCTTGGTATTCCCAGCAATCATGAGTAATACATTGCCCAACATTTAGAGAGCATTATGTACTCTAGTCTCAACATATGCATCAATATCCAGTCTCGATATACCTTGATTAGGACTATTTAAAATAATTTGTTTTTTATATTGTGATACAATACTCATGATTACAACCATTTGTAATTAATATCACAAACACACCATTTATGGATTTTTCTGTTAAATATATTTTAATCAAGCATTTAATTATTTATAACACGTTATAACAAATGTATAACAGAAAGAAAACACATTTATTACGAATAAGAATTGACTACAGAGTTAATAATTTACAATAAATTACAGAATTACCCTTATTATCAACCCCTAACTCTAACAATCTTCCACTTGCACTTGAGGAATTATAAAATCTCAATCCTAGCTCTTCGATCGGCTTCTTAAAAACCGACCGAGCTATATCCTTGGTGAATGGATCTGCTATGTTGTCCTTGTTGGAACTAGTTTAGCCCGTAGTGAAGTAATTGGGTAATTTTTTTTATCTATTTGGATCTTTAATGGGCTTATGTGTAGATAATGTGTACATGGTTTGATAAGCCCATGTACAAATACTAGGATTGACACTGCAACAGACATGTTAGCCCCTCTTGTATTTGATTTACTTTCTAAATGCTTATATGTTTACATAATAATAATAATATATATAAGAGTGTGTATATGTATACACCACACACACATACACATATACATATGTTAAATGTTAGTTATAAACAATTTTTATATAAAACATTCGTAAAACTTATGTTTATATATATGTAAGTAAATATATAAATATATATAAAATAATTAAATCACTAAATTAATAAATATTAGTTTATGAAATAGTTTTTAACATATACAAATACATATACAAATATATAATAAAAGCCGTGAATATTTTATTAAAAATAATATTTTATTTTATTTTAAATTAATTTATACAATACCAATATATATATATTGATATAAATAACAAATCAATATTTTTTATTATATTTCTACAAGTTTTGGCCTCAGCCAAACATATATAATTTTTTTCCTTTCGGTTTTACATTCTAAATCAATTTTAAAATTAAAAACCAAGTAAAATTAAAATATATATAAAAAAATATTATTTTCGAAAATTTTGTGTATAGTATATTTATGTAGTATTTTTATACAAAATTTTATTATTTGTGATATATCTATATATAAGTATTTTAAATTATATAAACAATTTTGGGTTAAATAAATAATTAAAGTATATTTATCTGAAATAATTTTTTTTATCGTCGAATGTATTGTATACATAAATAAAAATTAAATTTAAAACATCTGATTTATAATGTTAGTCTTTTAAATATGGATTTTAATTAATTAAATCATTTAAAAATATTATTTATATAAATTTATTTTTATTTGAGCATCTAATAAATAAGCATACGAAATTATTTTTTAATTTTATATAGATACAATAATATACACTACCAATCAATTTGTGACAGCATTTCGATATACAAGATTCATGATATAATTTAACATCCTATTATATAAATAATATATATATATATATATGATATAACAAGATAAAATAAAGAATTACCTTTCACCAAAGCCCTTGTGTACACATTGAAACATTGAATTGATCCCCTTGAATTCGTTCACAAATCAGAAGTTGCTAGCTCTCGAACTGCCTTACCACCTACGATCGAATTGAAGAGTTTTAATGTAATTTTGTACTTGCATTTTTGGGGCTAGTGGAGGAGTTTGCTTATGGAAAATATTAGGGAGAGAGGAGAGAAAAGAATTAAAAAAAGAAATGGTGTAAAAGGTGGCTTATATATAGGAAGTCAAGAGAGTGAAAAGTGGATCACATCCTAATATCTCACTTACTAATTCCACTCTTTTAAGCATTCAAATCCTCCATAATTGCGATCATATGGCCACCCAAACCATGCCTCATATAGCTGAAAATATCATGCCCATATGGGCCTCAAATTTGGTCCAAGTCCAAACAATATTCAATGTAATTTTAAATCTTATTTAAACGCGTACCGATATCGTATATCGATCAGTATATTTATAACTATTATAAGAACGTTGTTTAATATTGTTTAATAAACATTAAATAAATTTTTATTAATATTTCATAAGTATTAATTAATTTGATTAATTTACAATAATTTATAAATTAATATAATCAAGTGATAAAAGGAATGTTCAACGTTTCGATTGTGTGACTCTTAGGTTTTTATTTGGTCAGCGATTATTATTGAACATTTCAAATATTAACGTTCACACGTCACTTAGCAGATGGTGTGGTATTATGGCCATATTTACCACTCACTTGGTTTCGGTAAAATCCAATTTTACTTTATTAGCGTTACCTGATAGTGACAATTATTTGCACCAATTATCTTCGTCAAAACTTTATCACTTTGGACTTATGACCAATATCATTCATATTCAACTCTATAGTAAAAACACAAAGTCCTTGGTTCAATAATCATAATGGTTATTGATCAAACTACTCTGGCCAGAGATTTTGACTTTAAGTTGACTTAGTTGACCGTAATGCTAACTCCATATAACTGAGGGGACAAATCCTCTCTTGAATAGTATTTCACTTCCAATACTTCCACTTGACCCAACTATAGTCATTCGATGGACGCCATGCCATGATTTGATTATAATCAAAGCAAAACTTTCATATTGAAGATAGATGGTATTCTCCAGTTAAGAGAACTGTGTAATAGTCACGTCGCTATTTTCTATTTGACATTTATTAACATCAAAAATGGATCAACACCCAAGAATAGGTTGTAGGACACCCGTAAGACCTAGATCTAGCAGATAATAGTAATAGTAAAGGGAAATAAATAGCAATGAGAAAAGGAGACACAAAATGTTATGGTGGTTCGGTAACCTTTGGCGTACGTCCACTTTATAGCTTTGTTGCTTATGGATTTGATTGAGATTACAAGGAAGAGAATGAGTCATAAGTATAGGGGTTATACTGATTCTAAGTCCTACAATTGCATAAGTAGCTGCCTTGGTGACTATTGTGTAGAGGAAGAAGATTGAAGAAGAGAAAGAGTTTCCACATAGTGGTAGCAGAAACCATATCATGTTTTAGTTGCTCTATGGTTTGCATTTATAGGGGTAGCAATCATATTGGGCCAAAAGGAGAGTTGGAGCGGAGTGTTGATGAAGCCTTGAAAGTGCGTGTGAAGTCGTGGGCTCACCTGAATTAACTACACATGTCGGTACTGACCTCTAGTGTCGGTGCCGAGATTTGTAGTTAACTCCAATAGAGTCGATTTGTACACTTCATGCTACTTGATTTTAGGTTGTCCCATGTTGTTTCCGTAGGTAGTTGGTTGATATTGGTGATAGTTCCTTCATCACTTAGCTTGTTCTGCTATTTTGTCTGCTAACTCTTCAAATCTTGTAATTGGTTGTTCAAAACCCTTGGACATCCCTTGAGCAGGCATAAAAGAAGTAGAGAATGACTCCTATAAAGTTTGAGTGGAAAGCACGAGGCTATGTGAAGTCTCCACCGACATGATGAAGTTGGTACCAACCTCTATGCTTGGTTTGTTTTGGGGTGAAACTTCTTCGAGCTATTCCTTTGCCTTATCTAGAAGCGCCTTCAAGATTTTAAGTCGTTTCGTCTTTGTTTCAATGTGTTCTAACTTCTATTGATTTTTGCTTTAGTTAAAAACCCAGTTAACATTTTCCCCCCAAAGTATACTTTCATTGAAAACAAAGTGTGCTCTAGACTGAAACTAGGTATTGGCTATTATTTTGTAAATTCCAGTTAATCATGCCAACATTGTTTAGAGGTATTGCTTTTATCTGGTTTTAATTGATCAATTTCTATTCGCTGTCTGCTTTAATTTAGCCTAGAACTTCTCTTCCTAATGCTAGCGATATAATTTACATTCTGGAACTCACAGGCATCTTCATGTTGTTGAGTAGATCCATTGTACCGAATTAGAAATTTTTTTGGGAAGATACAACATATCGGTACCGACCTCTTATGTTGGTACCCACATGAGGACTTAAAGAAATTTTCACTTTTCTTTATATATTAGCTTCCATAAGCTATTCCTCTTATGCCTTCATATTCGCCTACCTTATACTGCCGATTGCTTGAGCTTCCTACCCAAGATCTCTAGGTGCCAAGTTGACTTCAACTTCCCATCGTCGTCGCGATTGATCTGCTGCCGTGCCAACACCACCTATCGCCACCTCTGCTGACCATTCACCATCGTCAAGAGCCGCCGCTACCTTCAGTTCCACACCTTGAATTCTCGGACCCGATTATATTCAAACCCTAGGACCAGCTCTGTTCGATTTGGATCTAAGGTGGGCACTGGTGGATGATGATGGTGGAGATGATATTGGCTTGGTCGAATTCAAGTTAGTGGAGGACAATCGAATCATTGTGCGTGTATTTGGGGATGAATATAGGGTTTTCTCAGATTGAATGCGTATGATTCCGAAGAAAGGTTTGATTCTCCGACTTCGATTGTCCTACCTGTGAGATTGGTCAAGTTCTGATCATTGGATAGACTTCAATATAACAATTCGTTTTAAACTCGAATGCATTAGACGATTCCATCGTATTTCCTTTTCTATTCCTGCACTTTCAGTGACCTTGAAAAGAAAGACTTTCCGCTTCACTCCGGACAACAGATCCGTTACCAATTTCCATCGATAACGGGTAAGTTCAAGAAAGAAATTTTTTTGAGATGCGATGCAACTTGTTTTTCGAACACGAGCAAGCTATCTACACATGATGGTTAGTTCGCAGTGCTCAGGACACTTGACTCGCTCCATGTAGACAACACACTGCGTTTGCCTCGGTTAACACTCAAGATCTAATCGATCAACACACATCGATTTCTTTTGGACTTAGAAGTGGATTCTTTTATCCTAAGCTAAGTTTACCTGACTATGTTGAACGCCAAGTTCTCCCGTTTAGAATGATTCATCTATCTTCTTTCCACAAACCCAGCAAAGGATCATCTACTCCTTCTAAGGCTGCATTCACTACTGCTTCGATTTCACCATCCATTCCGGTTGGGACCAACCAACCTGCAACCTCCGAATTTGAGAGCCAAATAGTGCCAACCGGTCCTGTTCTACATCCCTTGCCTTCAGGATTGCTTATAAATGATCCGTCGGAGCAAGGACCCACTATTTTGATAGCAAAAATGCTCAGGAACATCTACATTCAACACAACATTCTTGAAGAAGTTATTCGTCTGCCGGTAGAGATTGAATTTTCCCATTATCCCCCACCCAAATTTACGACTTGTCACCGTTATATGTGTCTTAGCGATTTCGTCCCGCCTTCAATCCATTATTGAAGAACTTCTTAGGAGAAGTTAGGCTCGCACCATTCCAGGTCCACCCAAACGGACATGTCTTTTTTGAATTTGCTATATATCTTATTTATTCGAATATTTGGCCACCCTAAACGATTCAACAAGCTTATATATCTTCTCAAGTTCAAGAGGAGACAGGAGTGTCCGTCTTTTGTGATTATTAAGGCTTGGACAAGATGCAAGGTCATTAAGAGCCCCCACAAAAGGCGTTCCTACTTCAAAAATGAATATTTCTTCATATGCTGTCCAGAAGGATCAATCACTTCTGGTTAAAAGGAAGTAAGCTTCTTTCTATCGATCTCTCCTATATTGAAATCTCTAAGTTCCTAACCTAAGGTATGCCCTTCTTTATATTGGAATCTCGAAGTTCGAAGACTGAAAGGCCATTGGAGCAAACCTACATACCATCAAGTTCCTTTTGACGAACGAAAACTTAAAAGAGTATGAACTGCGCTAGCTCGGAAGAATAGCTGACACAGACTCCTCAACATGGAGTAGTTCTAGATCATGCATCCGTTCCACTACCCCCACTCGTGGCTCTGACAAGGGTCCTCAAGAGGAAGAGGAATAAAGCGGATCATGCGATAAACATAAAGAGGGGATTGCTGATATAGAGGCTGATGAGTCTACGGGGAATGACGAGGAAGAAGCTATCGGGATAGGGGCTAATGAGCCCATGGGAAATGATGCCCCTAATGATAGGGTTGATGATGTTAGAATGACCACGATCTCGAAGGAGGACCTGAGATTCGTAAGGAGGTCAGGAAAAGAGTCGGTTGTTGATAAAGAGGAGTATGAGTTTGATGACGATGACGATGACAATGATACCATGCTAGCCAGGAAGGGGAGGAGAAATTCGCCAAGTCACCAGTAATCAGCCCTACTCTCCCTCACTTACCTTCTTCGAAACTGCTAACTACCGAGGAGCCAAGTCCCGAGCTTCCCATTCTTCTCAAGAACAATTAACCACTGAAATTCCTTAATCAACTGGAGGCAAGCTGCTGAAACCTCTGTTGGAGATACACCGCGTTCCCATTTCTAAGAGACATCTCCATTCACGTGAATGAATTTAGGGATTTCTCGATTAGTGAAATTATAGACGATATTAGCTCGCATATCGATATATCTTCTAGTGCCTTTATAAGCGAAGGTGGCAGGACTCCAACTTTGAAACCATGCCGATATGGTTTGTAGAGTATATAGGGGGTCATCGGCACTACACACTCTACTTTAGGATCATGGATACACATTTCCGCATTGAGTTTGGTTTTAGAATTTGAGAGTTAACTTCATTTTTCTTTTCATTTTAGGTTCCATGATTCATGGACTATACCATTAACTGTGACAAAATACTAGCTCTTACAAGGACCAAACTCCAGATCCAACCCATCACTTTTATTACGAGATCGACGAGGAGATGAGGACGATAAAAGATGATGCGGACCGCCACTTAGAGAGAGAGAGAGAGCATAAGTGGGGAGAGAGGAGAAAAAGGGACAGTGAAGGTGATGCCCTCGGCGGTATGCACAAGCGCCACAGGGATTCTTATGATCGCCGCAGGACCTCAATATCCATTTCTCCTCCCTACACCAAGGCACAGACTATTGCGATACAGGAAATCCCATACTCTCAGGCCATAACTACTGTGACTGCTCCTACTTCTTCTAGTCAGGGCAGAAAGTTCACACTCCTACCATGTCTACCCCAACTCCAAGCTGCTTACCTACATTTGTTCTTGCGTGTAGTTAAATTTGATAAGAACATCAAGCCCACCAATAAAGCTACTTCCCTCCAGGATCTCGAGGTGGTCCGTGAGGACTAGGTTCGAGCTGTAGAGTCTCGTACGAGCCTTCTCCGATGCTAACCGTATTAACGATCTGGAGATTTTTTCGTTCGAGGCAGAAAGGGAAGACTATGACAAAGTGATTAAGGATCGCAATAATGTGATAGCTCAGCTCAAGTTCGAAAGAGATGCAACCTTAAAAGGAAAAGATGTTATTAACAAGTTTCTAACAGAGGCGAAGTGGGCTCATGACAGAGCACTTATTGTGATTAACGATTAGCTCAAAGAAGATCACAGGGAGTCCGACAAACTAAAAGAGCAAGTTACCGAAGGAAAGGAGATTGTCAAGTCTCAGGACCAAACTATTGATGAACAAGCCCCCACCATTGCTAAGCAGGCCGTCGAACTCACTCGACTTCGCGAGGAGAATGCAATACTGGCCAAAGAGAAAGAACAGATCGTATCTGATTAACTAGCGATCGAAATCGATCATTTGGTCACACGATCGGAGCACTCAGACTTTCAAGAGGAGTATGATGAAGTGATGAGCCAGATGGATGCCAATGTGCTACATCTCTATACTTGCAATGTTGTGAACAAGGGCAGCTTGATATGGCTCGGTAATGATTATCCTCGGACTCTCACTATGGTTTGGAAAAAGGTATTAGTTAGATCAGAGTGAGTGGGGGATATGCGCTCTAAAGAAGAATTAATGGCCACTTATCTTAGTTCTGAAGGTATTGAATTTCTAGCGGTCGGTAGAGAAAATCTGAATGAAGAGAAAGGAAAGGCCACTACCGAGGCCACAACTAAGGCTTTTATCAACCCAATTCGATTCAAGGCGAGACATCCACTTCCAAATCCCAAGAGCTAACAGCGACCATTCCGACATCAGTAGGTGTTGGCTGTACAACCGCCTACACTCTCCCAACATCTGAAGTCCTACGCGAGCCGTATATTCCTCCGATCATTGAGCGGCCCACCGACATGGAAACGTTGAAAGCGGTTTTGAAATTGAATTTCATGATCAGACTCTCGTTCAGGTATATCACCATTTCTCCAATACTCCAAAAGCTCTAGTTCACTTTGGAGTCGTTTACTATACTATACAACTATATTTTGAAAATCTACGGGGTGGATCGTGTAGTGTATATGCAAGTATATGTGACAAAATATATGATGCAACTAAAGTAATATTAATCTAAGTAAATATAGAATAAGCACACCAGAATTTTATACTGGTTCGGACCTCCCGTCCTACGTCCAGTCCCGAAGCTCCCCTTCGGAATTCGACTATCAAAAACTCTCGCTTCGCCCGGAGGAATAGGCTTGGTTACAATGAGTTGTTCTTGCCAAATGTGTGTTCTAGTATAACACGGATGTTAACTAATTAGTACAATTGCTTCCAATGTATCTCTTAAGAATATTGTCTATGAAGAACTGAGTATATGGAAGAGTGAATACAAGTAAAGATGGCTAGAGTGCAGAGATCAAGAATATAGTATAGAATTAGAAAACGTAAGTATGTAAGGTAAGTTCTTTCTCTTGATTCTTGATGCTATATATAGTTGTAGATAGGTGTTAGCGCCAAAATTGGTCACTAACCCCAAAATCCAGATTAAAGCACCAAATACCAATCACAGCTCAGAGATAGAATGTATGTAGAGAGTAATAATGTGAAGAACAGTTAAAACTGAAATGAAAGCAGTAAAGAACAACAGATTTTATAGTGGTTCGGCTAACTCCGGCCTACGTCCACTCCAGAAGTTTGCTTTTTATTGCTGTAATAATCGATTACAGTTACAAAATGGCAGAGTTGCCTTAGCCTTAGAAAAGAGAAAGTAAAAGAGCAGAAAGAAGATCCTCTTTTACTGTGCCCCTGCCTCTCTATTTATAAACAAAGATGGGTTGGACTTCCCTGGTGGGCCTGGTAGCCGAGTACCTCAGCCCAAATGGAGTGGTCTCCATATGTCGAACCATAGATGCCGAACGCTGAATGCCGAACAAGGTGTGAATGCCGAACGATCTCCTCATGCCGAACGTTGGGAGGTGCGAGGTACTGAGGTATTGAGGTACGGAGGTGCGAGGTATGGAGGTGCGGAGGTGCGAGGTACCAAGATATGGAGGTGCGAGGTATGGAGGTGCGAAGTATGGAGGTGCGAGGTATGGAGGTGCGAAGGTGCGAGGTACCAAGATATGGAGGTGCGAGATATGGAGGTGCGGAGGTGCGAGGTACCAAGATATGGAAGTGCGAGCTATGGAGGTGTGCCGAACGACCCATCCAATGCCGAACGCTCCTTGATGCCGAACGATCCATCCAATGCCGAACGTCTCCAGATGCCGAACGTTGGTTAATGCCGAGCGCTCCATCCAATGCCGAACGACGAACTCTCTATGCCGAATGCTCGTCCAGTGCCAAACAAGATTTATGCCGAACACTCCATCCAATGCCGAACGTCGATCTCTCTATATCGAACGCTCGTCCAGTGTCGAACATTCTTCTATGCCGAACGATCCTTCTAATGCCGAGCACTCGCTCAGTGCCGAACGATCTCTCTAAATGCTGAGCACTCGTTCAATGCCGAACGATCCCTCTAAATGCCGAGCGCTCCTGGATATGCCAGACGAACATGTAGTTGATTAAGTTAAACTCGTCTGTCCGCGGCCTTGCCAAAAGGCGGGTTAACACTTGCCCCCCAAAACATGCCTTGCTTTGAAAGGTGTGTTTTGAATAGCCTCAAGTCCAGTATCCAAAGTCCATGTTTCATCCATATCCAATAACCAATAAGGGACTTTAGGACCTCTTCAGGTCGATATCCAAATCCATAACCTCTCCGGGCTCTTGCCAAGCGCAATCCACACCTGATGACCGTGGTCTAGTGTCCCTGGACGTTGAGATAACCTCTCCGGGTTCTTGCCAAGCGCAATCCACACTTGACGACCGTGGCCCAGTGTCCCTGGGCGTTGAGCTAACCTCTCCGGGTTCTTGCCAAGCGCAATCCACACTTGACGACCGTGGCCCAATGTCCCTGGGCGTTGAGCTAACCTCTCCGGGTTCTTGCCAAGCGCAATCCACACTTGACGACCGTGGTCCAGTGTCCCTGGACGCAAGTAATGCCGTGGCTTAAGTCCTAAGCCAAATCCTGGTCGCTCCGGACCCTTGCCGAGCATAGTCCATACTCAACGACCTTTAAGCCAAAATCCAGAGAAAATCCAATCAAAATCCAATCCGAAAAACAAACATTCAAACCAGAATTCAAACCAGAAAAACGAGAAAAATAGGGAGTTCAAACCAAACTCCAAAACCAAACCAGAAAAAGCAAATGTCTAAGTCAAAGGAAAAACAGATTTCAAAAACCCAGGCGTTTCGGTAAGCCATCATCTCAGAGCATGCCTGAGGGTTATCTCCGACCCCGTACATGAGTAAGTGATTTAACCGTTTGCCCGGAGTTTGTTACTTATTCCAAACCATCAAGATTAGTTGATGACCAATCGGTCACCATTCCTGGGCCTCGCGCCCTCGTCGTTCAAGGTAGGCGAAGGCTGTTCATGTTCCACTGCCGCATTCCGAGTTCCGACATACTGTCGCAACTGACCATTCCTTATATGCTCCTCGATTATATCCTTTAGATGTCGGCAGCTGTTAGTATCATGCCCGTCCAGGTCATGAAAGAGACAGTGCCTTCCTGATGCCCTTTCACGTTCTGTGGGTTCCCTCCTTGATGGCCTTCGATAGGGAAGATGATCTCGAGTATCTAAGAAAATCCGCTCCAATGTTGCGTTCAACCCTGTGTAAGTGGAGAACTTTGGTTCTCCCCAGCGCTTCCTTTTCCCTTTATCCTTGTCCCCACCTGAGCTTTCGCCAAGTAATCTTCCATCCTTAGTCATGTTTACTTCCTGTGACCTCATGTCCAAACATGCATCCTCTTGTCGAAGAAATCTTTCAGCTTCATGAAAGAATTCCCTAATATCCAACGGTGGGTCCCGTACCAACGATACTTTGAACTCCGAATTATCTCTGACTCCTGATACCGCAGCCATCAGAACCATTGATGGATCTGGCCGATCAACCGAAGCAACTGCTGCATTAAATCGTGTTAAGAATGTCCTGAGCGATTCATCTGCCCCCTGTTTGACCGACGTTAGCGTCATCACGTTCTTTGGCCTTTTTATGTGAACTCGAAAATGACTTAAGAACTTGTCCACCAGTTCTGTCCATGTTCCAATGGATCCATCCTCCAGCTGTCTAAACCATATAGCAGCAATTTCAGTCAAGTACAGAGGGAAACATCGGGCCATAACCTCCTCCGTTGCCCCCAGCACTTCCATATGCCTAGTGTATCTCATCAAGTGGTCGGTGGGATCCGTCTTCCCGTTATATACTTCTAGAGTGGGTAGTTTGAAATCGGACGGATTCCTAGCTGTCCTGATGTTCCGGGTGAATGGACTTTTGTTAACTCCCTCTGAATCCCTATTTGTCAGACCTCCACGAATAGTCCGCCTGATAATGTCAGCCAATCTAGTGTTTCCAACTAATCCAGACTGCCCCCCAAGTCCCCAAGGAAATTCTGGCACATATTCTTCATCACGTACTCCTGGTGGCGTGCCCCCGAGTCTAGGTCCATCCAGATTGTTAACTGTTTGTTGATTGGGAGCTGCCCCCTGCTGATTCACTCCATCTGTCCGTTGGTTGAGTTCCTCTGGTCCAGCTCCATGATCTTGAGCACCTGCAGTTCCTGGTTGTCCAAATTGCCTAAGAAGAGCCTGCATCATCTCCTCTTGCCGTTTCATCATCTGCTCTTGCATAGAATTCATCATCACTTGCATCTCGTCCCGAGTTATGTAGATGGATGCATGACCCTCTCCAGCTCCAGAAGATGCCGCTTGACTTCCTTCCTGATTGCTCCTTTCCACTGCTTGCCTCTTCGTTGGTGGTCTTGCCATTGCTTTCTAATATCCAAGTTCCTAACTCCAAAATTTCTGATTGTTTCAATTTCTCAGTGAAAGCACCAAAGTGTTTGCGCCAGAATTGGTCACTAACCCCAAAATCCAGATTAAAGCACCAAATACCAATCACAGCTCAGAGATAGAATGTATGTAGAGAGTAATAATGTGAAGAACAGTTAAAACTGAAATGAAAGCAGTAAAGAACAACAGATTTTATAGTGGTTCGGCTAACTCCGGCCTACGTCCACTCCAGAAGTTTGCTTTTTATTGCTGTAATAATCGATTACAGTTACAAAATGGCAGAGTTGCCTTAGCCTTAGAAAAGATAAAGTAAAAGAGCAGAAAGAAGATCCTCTCTTACTGTGCCCCTGCCTCTCTATTTATAGACAAAGATGGGTTGGACTTCCCTGGTGGGCCTGGTAGTCGAGTACCTCAGCCCAAATGGAGTGGTCTCCATATGCCGAACCATAGATGCCGAACGCTGAATGCCGAACAAGGTGTGAATGCCGAACGATCTCCTCATGCCGAACGTTGGGAGGTGCGAGGTACTGAGGTATTGAGGTACGGAGGTGCGAGGTATGGAGGTGCGAGGTACCAAGATATGGAGGTGCGAGGTATGGAGGTGCGAAGTATGGAGGTGCGAGGTATGGAGGTGCGAGATATGGAGGTGCGAAGGTGCGAGGTACCAAGATATGGAGGTGCGAGATATGGAGGTGCGGAGGTGCGAGGTACCAAGATATGGAGGTGCGAGGTATGGAGGTGTGCCGAACGACCCATCCAATGCCGAACGCTCCTTGATGCCGAACGATCCATCCAATGCCGAACGTCTCCAAATGCCGAACGTTGGTTAATGCCGAGCGCTCCATCCAATGCCGAACGACGAACTCTCTATGCCGAATGCTCGTCCAGTGCCGAACAAGATTTATGCCGAACACTCCATCCAATGCCGAACGTCGATCTCTCTATATCGAACGCTCGTCCAGTGTCGAACATTCTTCTATGCCGAACGATCCTTCTAATGCCGAGCACTCGCTCAGTGCCGAACGATCTCTCTAAATGCCGAGCACTCGTTCAATGCCGAACGATCCCTCTAAATGCCGAGCGCTCCTGGATATGCCAGACGAACATGTAGTTGATTAAGTTAAACCCGTCTGTCCGCGGCCTTGCCAAAAGGCGGGTTAACAATAGGTATCTTGAGTAGTTATGTCCATTAACAATTTCTATACAGTTGCTTGTGTTGATGATGAAGAGTTGCAGCGAAGAGAAGCGAAGATGTCCATTCGAATGTGGCAGTTGAAGTTCATATTTGAAATCCGAGTTTGAATTCAGACGTCTGGTATATGTCTCAGACATCTGATGCCATATATTTTTTGAATATGGTAGATTTTCAGACGTCTGAGTGCTAATACCAGATGTTTGGTTTTGACTGTCTGTTGTTCCAGAGAACCGATTCAGACGTTTGGCTTGTGCACCCAGACGTATGATATTGTGCATATCAGTTTTAGTGCTCTTGTTCCTGTGCTTCTTTGTTCCTATCGACTTGTAGTCTCTTGTAGTGTCCTTTGGGCCTCTTTCTTATCTTTCTAGTGATGTTGTTCTAGCAAGTACCTATATTATTTTTTTGAGTTCATGGGAAACCTTAAGATCATGGTATTCATTGATACTCACTTAAGTAAACCACGCCGTGTGTCTACCCCGCTTTTATTTAGTCGTCACACACGGATGCTTAACGTTGAAACTCCCACTGATGGTTTGGCGCTGGGATTCGAACCTGCCCGGACGCAGTCCTTTGGTTCCCATCTCCCAGCTCCCAAACCAACCGAGCTACGAACGGCGGGTGCAAGTACCTATATATATATATATATTTGATTTTCGTTGTATAGTTGTTGTCATCGAAACCGTAGATTGGATTTCTTAACATATTTCCCAATTTGTAGGTCAACCGTCTCTTCCACCTTCTCCTCTAACTACACATGGATCAGGAGCCACTGCCATCTTTACCGCTTCCACTGATATCTTCGCGGTGGTTTCGGGGGCAATTCCTATCTCAATCTCTAGACCTGGGCACGACTTTAAACAGATAGTGGCATTGCAGAACCTGGAGGATGTCTCCATGTCTCAGGAGGAGGATGTTCAAGTCGTTAATGTCTCTGACCCGACTAATAAAGAGTCGATGGCAGAGCGATTAAAGAGGGAGCATAAATAGAATATAAAGTTGAAGGAGGAACCGAGGGATGCTTGACACGGGATTATACCATTCACAATCAAGGTTGGAAAGTGAAGTCTGGAGATGAATTCGCCGATGGTCGAAGGAGCTCAATTCCCGCACCGAAGAAGGACACGCTTATTCCGAAAAGAAGAAGGGCGACAAGCAGAAGAAGATCACCCCCTGCCAGGGCGGTAAGTAGTGATGATGCGATCTAGTCGGGTGAAGTGGAGCTCTTGTGGTTTTTGTATGTTTTTGAGTCGATCGAGTCTGTACAGAGTGTTTCTACTTTGTTGTCATGTCAGTGGAGTCTGTATTTTGCTTTTGATGTCTAAAACAAGCTGATATTCCCATTGTTTGTTTATATATATAAAAAGATGTTAGTAATGAAAGATTAACTTTTTTGTTGTAATCTCTCTTGTGTACTTTTCTTGCATTCTATGTACTATGCCTATTTTTGCACCACTACGTGCATATATAATACGATTGTCAGTTTTGCAATTTCTGTATTATATAATGTTGTTTCGTATGATGTGACGTGTGCATTTACCTCAGCTCCATGCATGTAAGTAGTGTATCTTGTTTATCTAGTATACTACTTTACGTAGTTCCTTTGTGATTGCCAAAATTCTCCATTCGGCGTAATAAAAATGTAGTGTGACTTGATCTATTTCGACCAAGTATTAGTTTGAGTGCCCTCCACTACGCATGCCATGTTACTTTGAATGCTTGATCTAAATACTTAATAAGAGACTAGGTACTCTAAGTGACTCTCTGGTTGCCCCCAGTCTAGGTGGTATGGTGGCTCCTATCTTCGAGAACTCGTAATTTTGATGCTCGACCCCGAGTGTTTTTCTTTTGACCGTGGCTAACCTTTTCCAAGTTCATCCTTGAAATCCTGCCTGTGTTTCAGTTTATATCTCTACAAACTTATTAACAGCTCGAGTCCTCGGATTTCCTTCAATGTCCTCAATCTTCGGGCGATATCAAGTTCTGACCATTCTGAGTTGATTTTTCAATCGGCTGGGTACTTTAGAATTTCCTAGCATTGCTAGGACTACACCAGTACTTAGATGATAGGGATCGATTTTCACCGTCGATCATGTGGTTTGGAATCTTCATGGCACCACCGGGGCAGTGCTAATCCCTTAGGAAGCGGTGATTGATTTCCACCAATCCTGCAATAGACAACTTTCCCGACGTTGATGTAGCGACGCCGGTATTTAGAAAATTTTGACTAGTTCTTGATGTTACTAGGGTAAAATTGATAACTTAGAAAATAGTGGGATTTCCCAGTGTTGCCGGGGCAATGCTGGTAGTTGGGAAGTTGGGATCGATTTTCTCCATCGACCCAGCGATTTGGGAGCAATACTTCTTATCCAGAGAGTAGGAAGTACTTTCTCGGTTTTTTAGGGCCTATGCACATCGCTTTTGGGAACACGGTTCCATCGGTTCAAGGAGTGATAGCCGACGTATAGTGTATGGGAATATTGCATACTTGAACGTGGTTCCATTGGTTTCAAGCTACATCGTACAACTTATAGTGTGGCGCATAGGGGGTTGCTCACATGAACGCGGTTCTATTGGTTCTATAAGCGACGTGCAGCTTATTCATGGTGCACAGTCACAGGAACGCGGTTCTATTAGTTCTATAAGCGATGTGCGGCTTATTCGTGGTGCACAGAAGAACAAGCTCGCAAGGAAGCGGTTCCATCGGTCCAAGAAGCGACGTGTGGCTTACAATGTGGCATGCAGGAGTGTTGCCTACTTGAACGCGGTTCCACTGGTTCAAGTAGCCTCGTATGGCTTATTGGTGGCGCACATAAAGAATATGCTTGCAAGGATGCAGTTCCATCAGTCAAAGAAATGACGCGTGGCTTACGGTGTGGCGCGTAGGAGTGTTGCATACTTAAACGCAGTTCCATTGGTTCAAGTAGCATCATGTGGCTTATTGGTGGCACAGAGGAAGAGACGCTTGCAAGAACGCAGTCCCGTCGGTTTTAGAAGTAATTCTTCAAGAAGAATAAGTTCCCGATGTTGCCGTGCAACACCGAGGCTTTTGAGGAATGGAGAGTTTCCCAATGTTGTTGGAGCAACACCGAGGCTTTGAAGATCATGGACCTTCCCGGTGTTGTCGGAACAACACCGGTTCACACAAGGTAAGGATCGATTTTCCCATCGATCTGGCAGTTGAGCCAATTTTTCCCCCGACTCGGCAGTTTTGCTTGCAAAAACACAGTTCCATCGGTTTAAGAAGCTAATTTAGCTATTAAAATAGAAGGAGAGACAAGTCCTGCCTATTTACAATGCCCCAGTGTCCCTGGATGACTTATTTGCGAAAATAAGAAATACATAGATAGAGCTAAGCGAAATTGCATCGCCTTCGGATGCTGCCCCGTTCTTGGATTATTAATTAATGATTAGTCTTCCGTCAGTTAGCTGAGGTCCCTTTCTACTGGGCCCAGGCAATTTCTCTTGAGCATTGGACCCTGGGGTCCTGCGGCTCCCTCGCCATTCTGTGGTTTCTTCACGTACTGCTAGAATTTGTTGTTCCTTATCAACTCCTCAATCATGTCCTTCAGATGTCAGCATTCATTAGTGTTATGCCCATGCGTCTCGTGGAAGAGCAATACTTCCTTGATTGCTTCTATCGTTAGGAGGATTCCTTCCTAGGCGGTTTGTTGTAGCACTCAGTTCCCTGAGTAGCAAGATAGATATTCTCTAGACTATTGTTCAACGGCATATAGCCCTCTATTAATAATTTCCTTGAGCGTTTTGCATTTGCGTTACGCCCATCACCAAAGTTTTGGTTCCTCTTCTTTTGATTTTCAGGGTTTTTGATGGCATTTCAGAGTCGTCGCCTTCCTGCTTAGCCGTTACATTACTCTAGACTATTTCTTTCGGTTGTTGATTGACAATCTTAACTTCGATCATACTTTCTTCTTCAAACCGTAGGAACTGATTCGCCTTTCGGTGGAATTCTTCTATGGTAGTCGGTTGTTTCATTTTAATCCATCTACCGAAGTCTGTATCCGGATGGATTGCTCGGACCCAAGCCATGGAAATCGTATCTTCCTTGGGATTACTTAGCTCCATGCCTGCAATGTTAAACCGATTCAATAAAGATTTAAGTGACTCATTGGATCCGTGGAAAAATTCAGATAAGAACATCATGTCTTTTAGTTGTGCAGTATGGAGTCTGAACTGTTCCAGAAACTTTCTTGCCAATTCGTCAACGGTAGAAATGGATCTCGATGGAAGTCTAGTAAACCACATGGAAGCGACTCCTTCTAAGAAGATAGGAAAACATCTACAGCGTACAACATTTATAACTTTAGCTCCATGCATATGCCACTTGTGTTTGTACAAGTGTGGTTTAGGGCCCGTCGTTCCCTTATACGACGACATAGTTAGCATAGTGAATTTCTTAGGATATTTTTCTCCTAGAATGTTTTTAGTGAATGTAGTCCGACTTGGGGCGGAACCCCGATCTTACTTTTTTTGCCTGTACTCTCCTCCAATAACCGTTTGACTGTGTTAGCGATGTACTCCTCGGTAGCAGGTGGTCTACAGGTCGGTTGTTGGTGGTTATGCCGAATGTTTGACTCCGTAAACGATCTTGATTCGCTAGGCTTCTCCATTCTCCGGGAGAACCATGCTTGTAGGGTCCCGTTGGCGCATGGTTGGTCTTACTGGGGTAGTTTGAACTTCATTTCTGGCATTTTTCCTGTTTACATCAGCGTTCAGTTCCAATCCATCACCATCAAGTTGCATATCATCTTCAGGGTCAGAAACTAGCATTGCATTGTTCACTAGACGAGTGCTCACTCCAAGATTTGGATTTGCAGCAGGTTTCTTTCTAGTAGAAGGAGTACTTAAATTTCCTTCTATTACGATTCCTGCAGCTCCACCAACAACCTCCTTCTGCTTTTGTTTGTAGTTTCTCTTGTTCAAGCCCGAAATAGAGGAAATCTCTTGTTCCATAGCAACTTCAGTTTCTAGTCCGGGTCTTGGAGCACTTAGTGGCTGCAGCGGTAGGAAAGTATCGATCTTATCCATGAGAGCCTTTTGGCTATTGGCCATTTTCTGGTTAAGCTTCCCTTTAGTCACAACATCCTATTGAGAGAAGCAACTTGGTGTTAGATTTTTGGTTTTAACCTCTGTTCGATGATTGTTATCATTATTCACTTCAATTTGTTGGGAGTTTGTGTCATCACCACCAATTGTTGCTCATGTGGATCTTCCAAAAGTAGTCCTTTGTTTTCTAGGTGTCATTGATCTCCAACAACAAGCCTACAAATCTTCAAAGCAAATTATCCGGATCTAACCGCTGGATCTCTTCTAATCTAAAATAGCAAGCTAGATCTATGCCTTGTTTCAGATTTTCTCAGTGAAAGCACCAATATGTTAACACCAAAAATGGATCAACACCCAAGAATAGGTTATAGGACACCTGTGAGACCTAGATCTAGATAATAGTAAAGGGAAATAAACAGCAATAAGAAAAGGAAACACAAGATTTTATAGTGGTTCGGCAACCTTTGGCTTATGTCCACTGTATAGCTTTGTTACTTATGGATTTGATTGAGATTACAAGGTAGAGAGTAAGTCACAAGTACAAGGGTTAGACTAATTCTAAGTCCTTGAATTGCCTATAGTAGCTGCCTTGGTCACTATTGTGTAGAGGAAGAAGATGAAGAAGAGATAGAGCTTCCGCTTAGTGATAACAGAAACCAGATCTTGTTTTAGTTGCTCTATGGTTTGTATTTATAGGGGTAGCAATCGTATTGGGCTAGAAAGAAAGTTGGAGCAGAGTCTAGATGAAGGCTTGAAAGAGTGTGTAAAGTTGTGAGCTCATCTGGATTAACTACATATATCGGTACCGACCTCTCATGCCGACATCTGTAGTTAACTCTAATTGCCGACATCTGGATTAACTACATATATTTGTACACATCATGCTGCTTGATTTTAGGTTGTTCCATGTTGTTTCCATAGGAAGTTCTTTGATGTTGTTGATATTTCCTTCATTACTTAGTTTGTTCTACTATTCTGATTATTAACTCTTCAACTCTTGCAATTGGTTGTTCAAAACCCTTGGACATACCTTGAGAAGGCATAAAAGAAGTAAAGATGACTCCTGTAAAGTTTGAGTGGAAAACATGAGGCTACGTGAAGTCCCCACCAACATGATGAAGTCGGTACCGACCTCTGTGCATGGCTTATTTTTGGGGTGAAACTTCTCCGAGCCAGTCCTTTGCCTTATCTAGAAATGCCTTCAAGATTTCAAGTTGTTTCACCTTCGTTTCAACGTTCTAACTTCTATTAATTTCTGATTTGTTAAAAACCCAATTAACAACCTTAGTTATATTAACCAACGGAAAACTATCGAATGAGTCATTCCATAGTTATACAATAACTATTAGTACATAATTTCATGGTGCCCCGGTAGTCATGAGTAATACACTGTCCAACCTTTGAAGAGCATTACACACTATAGTCTCAATGGATCCATCAATGTCCAATCTTGATGCATCTTAACTAGGAATATTTAAAATGATGTGTTTATTATATCGTGATACAACACTCATGGTTACAACTATTTGTAATTACTATCACAAACGCATTATTTTTAGATTTTCTGTTAAATACATTTTGATTAAGCATTTATTTATTTATAACACATTACAACAAATATATAACAAAAGGAAAACACCTTTATTACAAACAAGAATTGATTATAAAGTTAATAATTTACAATAAATTTTAGAATTTCCCCTAGAGCATACCCCTAACTCTATCAATCTCCCATTTGCACTTAGGGCCAATTATGAAATCTTAATCTCGTCCCTTCGATCAGCTTCTCGAGAGCCAACCGAGCTAAACCCTTAATGAATGGATCGTCTATGTTATCCTTGATATATACACTTTTTATTATGACCTCTTTCTCCTTAACGGATTCTCTAATGAGGTAGAACCTCCGAAGGATACGCCGTGACTTTTTATGTTCTCTAGGCTTCTTTGTGATCTGTATCACTGCATTGTTATCATAGAACAACGCCATTCAATTATCGGCATCTGGAATCATTTCGAGCTCACTCAAAAAACTTGAACATCCAGATTGCTTATTTAGTTGCTTCATTGAGGCCGATGTACTCGGCTTCCATTTTCGAATTAGCTACTGTTTCTTGATTGGAACTTTTTCAACTTACGCTCCATCATTTAGCTTAAAGACATAACATGATACTGATTTACTATCATCAATATCACTCTAAATCTAGAGTCTGTGTACCCCTTCATAAGGGGTCTCCATTCCCGTAATTGAGGAATAATTCTCTAATATTTCTTAAATACTTCTGTATAGTTTTTACAACTGTCCAATGCTTTTATACATTATTAGATTGGTATCGGCTCACACATCCTAATGCTTAAGCTACATCCAGTCTAGTATATAACATAGCGTACGTTATGGATCCTATGGCCGAAGCATAGGGAATCCTGTTCGTACGCTCTTTCTCCTCATCAGTATGAGGAGCGTATCCTTAGAAAGGATGATTCTAGATTGCGTTAAAACGTTTTCACACTTGAAATTCTCCATACCGAACCTCTTTAGTATGGTATCTATATATAGGGATTGGGAAAATAACCTCTTAAGTCTATCTCTATAAAAAAATTACCTAGTACATAGGTTGTTTCTCCCAAATCCTTCATGGAGAAGTTCTTGGAAAGCCAAGTTTTCACTGATTACAATCACGAAATGTCATTGCCAATCAACAGAAGATCATCAATATATAGCACTAAGAATATGACAACGTTGCCCTATTCCTTTCTTCATACGCATGCTTACTCTATGTTATGATAAAAACCAAACTATTTGATTACTTTATCAAAATACTTATTCCAACTCCTTGAAGCTTGTTTGATTCCATACGTGGACTTTAACAACTTGCAAGCCTTTCCATCACTCCCACTGACCATAAAGCCCTCGGGTTGCGACATATAGATGGTATCTTCTAATTCACCATTTGAAAATACCGTCTTTACATTCATTTTCCAAATTTTAATCATAAAATGCAGCAAGGTCTAGCATAATTGGAATGGACTTAAGCATGACTATGGGTGAAAAGGTCTCATTATAATCAACACCTTGAATTTACCCAAATCCTTCTGCAACTAGCCTAGCATTATGAACCTTTACTTTTCCATATGCATTTAGCTTTTTCTTAAAAATACATTTGCAGTTAATAGGTTTTATCTCTTCGGGTACATCCGACAAAGTCCATACTTTGTTTTCATAAATGGATTCCATCTTGGATTTCACCGCTCTAAGCTAGAGTGCATAGTCTTTACTCCGCAATGCATGTTGGAAAGATAGAGGAGTGTCATCATCTAAGACACGGTCCTCCTTCTTACCATCCATAAGAAAATTGCAGTATCTCTCTAGTGTGTGAGATTTCCAACTAGTCCTTCGAATAGGTTGCATGTTTTCATATACGGGTGAACTCGGTTATTTCACTAGTTCAATCTCAGTGTTAGTTTCTCAAATCTCATCCATGTCTACAACTTCGTTGATTTTGACAGAAATTCCTTTTCTAAAAAGACAGCGTAAGTGGAAGAAATCACCTTTTGTTCCTTTATGTTGTAGAAAATATATCACCTAGAATTCTTGGGATGTCCTACAAACTTACATAAGGCCGATATCACTTTAAGTTTGTTAGGTCCAATGTTCTTAACATAGGTCGGATAACCATATACCTTCAGATAGTTAAAGTGTAGTTCCTTCGCATGTCATATCTCATATGGTGTCTTAGGTACAGATTTAGTGGGTACTAAATTCAAATTATGTGTTGCAGTTTCAAGTGCATATCCCCAATAAGACAGATGTAACTCAACCTTACTCATCGTGGAACGAACCATTTATGATTGGGTTTCAATCCTTCACTCCGACACACTGTTGCGTTGTGGAGTATATGATGGAGATAATTCCATTATCTTTTAAGTACTGCTGGAGTTCTAGTCCAACGAACTCACCTCCTCGATCAGATCGAAGAATTTTTATCTTTTACTTCATCTGATTTTCGTCCCCATTTTTATATGAAATAAATTTTTCATAGACATCGAATTTGTTCTTTATAAGATATACATATCCTAGTCTCGAGAAATCATCGGCGAAGGTAAAAAAGTAAGAACTATTATACTTGGTGATTACAGGCATCAAGCCACAAACATCACTATATACTTAACCCTAAGAGTTCATCAACTCCTCTATTGCTCCCATTGAAGGGGTGCTTGGTCATTTCACCTTTAAGGTACGACTTACACGTGTCAAATGATCAGAATCAAGTGATGAGAGAAAACCTTCAGATTTCTGTAATCATTTCTCACTAATATGACCTAGCCTATAATACCAAAGATAATTATCATTTATATTGTTAGAAGAACTACTCACAGAACATACATATTTAATATGTATCACATATATTCCATTTTCAAGAAAACCATCGCAGACTTTATTTCCATTCAAGCTAATGTTCATAACGTTTTTCGCACAGTACAATATATACCCAGCCTCGGACAATCTAAAAATATATAGAATTGCATAATTAAAGCCTTTTTAAAAAATAGCAATTATTTAATATCAATACTGCTCCACTAGGCAAAACTAAATGATAATCTCCTACTGCCAGTGCATCTATGATAGATCCATCTGCTACTTAGAGCCTCCTCTCTCCTTTTGCCATGAGGAACCAGTTCCTAAGCTCTTGTAATGAATTACATGTATGAGTTACAGATCCAATATCTAAAACCCTAGACATTTTAATTATTCGAAACCAATTTCGAACCATAAATGTACCTGATGGAGCCATAGAACTGTTTTGGTTTCTCTCTTTAACTATCTTTAGGTATTCATAATAGTTCCTTTTCTAGTGAACTTTCTTGTGGCATTGGTGACATTTATCCTTGTCATCAGACTTCTTACTTCTCTTACTCTTCTTACCTTCTCTTTTCCGCTTCTTCGAACCCTATGAAGATGATGCACCACCCTTTATAGCAGCACAGTCCCTTGATCCTTGGATGCAGACTTGGACGACTTTAATATATTGAGAAGCTCCACGAGATTCACATTCAATTGGTTCATATTGTAATTTAGTATGAACAGTTCATACTGAGGTGTAAAAGAACCAAGGATCAAATCAACTTGTAATTCATTGCTTATGTATATGTCCAAATTGTGAAAGCTTATCAATATAGCTCTTCATCATCAGTACGTGATCACCCACTTTCTATCCTTTAGTCCTTTTTGGTATGGAAGAGGTTCTTGTAAGCTCATACCTTACGGAATGTGATTGTTCACCAAATAGGGCCTTGAGACTATCAAATATCTCATAGACAAACATGTTTTCATGCTGCCTCTGCCACAGCTTGTCTAATGCAGATAGCACAAAAACCTAGGCTATCTCTAGGTTTGAAACCCATTTCTCATAAGCAATTCTTATTTCGGGATCTACATCATCGGTGGGTTGTTCTATAGGCTCGCAGGTAATAGATGACCAAAGACGCTCGTATGTTAGTGCTATTTTAATCGCTCTATGCTAATAGATATAGTTAGGTCCGGTAAGCTTATCACTTTTAGAAAATAGTTTTGGAGTTGACATTTTCTGCAGGTTTTAATTGGTAGACTATTAAGAGAATACCATAGTAGATGTTCTTATAATATTTGTAAGGTTAAACTTTGTGTTTCATTCTACTAATAAGCTCCCACTAGTCTTTTATGTTTTTCTAAACCCTAAGTCGAAACATAAAAGTCTTTCAACTTCACTAGTAGGTGTTAAGACTTGTATATCTTAGGATTTTGACCTTGAGGAAAGCCTAGCATAGAATACTCCCATATACGATGGATAACTCCTTATCGGTTGTATCATATATAGCTGCTAACCGTGGTTCCATGTCATAATCTCATTTTTACCTCGAGGAAAGCTCAATAAGTAAAATGAGATTATTCACTCATACCCACTATTTCGCGACGACCTAAGTATACTATACATACCTTGAGGAAAGCTCAACAAATATGTATAAGTATCTTACCTGGTCTAGTCTATACATTAATAATACTACACATAATATCTCTAGCTTGAGGAAAGCTCAACAACAAGAGAGTATGCAAGTAATTAATTAATGTATAAATGGAAGAGGATAACATTATATTAAAGATTTATAATCTTTAATATATTATATCGAGTGACAATGATTTATGGAATGTATTTCTTATGAAATACCCTCGTGATTCAAGTGTAGGCACATTGGGAAGCACGGTATACATACATTTACGTATATTTTTATTCCTTTTAAATAACTCCACTCCGAAGAGTAGAGCCCCACCCCAGCTGGTCCGACCAGAGCCAGGAATGAGAGGTTAAGCCTGCCCAGCAGGAAGCATTCATTTCCAAACCGAATATGTTTTTATTCCTTAAGTCTATTTAGGGTTTATATAGTCTTCCACCTTCAGTTTATGCATTCATATTATATAAGTTTAATTATTATGTAACTTTTATATTTGAATTGACTTATATAATAATCTTATATATAACATTATATTAATTAAACCATATTTAATTAATTTTTAATCAATTAACTTTTTAATTAATTGTTCAGTATTCAATTCCAACATATTATATTGAATACTTATGTATTATAACTTTATAGTAATATACATATATATGTATTTTAGTTATTAATTAACTTTTAATTTATTTATTTAGTTGAACTATTTTAATTAAATTTTATTAAATTTCAAAAATTATTTTTTATATACATAAATGTATACTTACATTGTCTTAAAGATTTCAAGACAACATAACATATATCATTGTATATTATGCATGCATATATGTTTTATTTAATTAACTTATTTAATTAATTTATTTCCTTTATTAATCTTATTAATAAAATTTAATATAATTTCAAAATTAACTTACATTTATTTTCATTATATTATAACTTTTATAATATGTCTATATCTTATTTTAAAAATTAATTTTTAAATTTGAAATTTGTATTTTTTAATTTTTAAACAATTTTGAAAATTAGCCCAAGGCCCAATTCAAATTAGGCCTTTTCTATAAAGGGCAACATTTGGGCTCTCATATATGTTCGGCTAGGCCAGTACCAGGTAGGATAGGGTACTTAATTAGCCAAACCCAATCATTCGATGCTACCTTTCTAGACAGCCTGCTATCTCGGCTATGAGGTTAATTAGTAAACCCTAACATGAGTAATTTAGACCGCGTAGGTTATTGGGCTTTGATACCATTGTTGAAACTGGGCCAACACGCAATAGAGTAATTGGGTAAATTTCAATTTTTTTTTACCTATTTGGATCTTTAATGTGCCTATGAGTCTAATTTATTTAAAACTTTTCTAAATTTTCTGTGAAATAAAATCAATATTTTATTTGAATTTATAAAAAAAGTTTTATTGTATATATAATTTGTATTATATTATATATATGTGCATCATATACACATATGTGTATGTGCACGTGCAATAGAATAATGTGTACATGGTTTGACATGCCAATGTATAGATGTTGGGATCTATACCACAACGGATGTGTTAGCCCTTCTTATATTCGCTTCGTTGCTTAAATGTGTATATGTTTACATCATAATAATATATAGATAAGTAAATATAATATATATATATATATGTATGTATGTATACAAAAACAGATATTAAATGTTATAAATAACTTTTATATAAAACATTTATAAAATTTATGTTTATACATATGCATGTAAATATATAAACTATAAAAAATAATTAAATCACTAAATTAATAAATACTAGTTTATAAAATAAATTCTTAACATATATGTGTATAATATAATATAAAAGCCATGAATAATTTCTTAAAAACATTATTTTGTTTTATTTTAAATTAATTTATACAATACCTATAAATATATATAATTATATATATATATTATGATGACTCGCCTTTTCGACCCTTAAAAGTCGACATTAATACATCCATGGTATTCACGTGCCAAAAAGACAGATTACTGGGGAAAAAGAAAGAAAAGACATAACAAAATCTCACAACGTGACGAGTAATCTATAATATAACAATGATCTTTACAAAAGAAAAACTGAACTTTGTTACACATATATATCAATCAGAGTCAACTAATAAATCAACTGTCTGGACAGTTATAACAACCTGTCTTTACAATTGCTGATAAATATAAACAACCAATGCAGTGGAAAATATAATATACACGAATACATCTTGGAGGCATCTAGCTCGTCTCCTGAAGCTCCAAAGCATCCAAACTGAATCTGAAAATATGCTCGGTCTGACCCGATCACTATAAGAAAAGTAATGCCCAGATCAGTCCGGTAAACCGATGCAAGAAACATACCTTAAATAGATTTTCAATGTTATAAAAACCTTCCTAAACAAAAGTATCTTGAAAGGCCACATCGCTCATAAACACGGACCAGTTTTTACCTCACGATAACCAAACCTTTTATATTAGAAAATCCTATGATATTATAATAATGCCTAAGGGCAAAAATATCAATAATCAAGTAGCGGGGATGCTCATGAGTGTACATCACAAGAATAATATGTATATAATCAAAAACCATTAAGGCGTGTTCGCTAATTGCGTAGCATTCCATGGAGGCGCCCTCGGTACTTCGAGAATGGTCTTCTTGCAGAAGGCTGAATGCATAGCTCCATGCATGCATAAAAACTGTAGGTAACACTAGGGGGAGACAACTACACCTCCATGGGTTAGATATATCCCTGGCTATGCATCCTATCTTTGGTTTTAGTCATTACCACTGGTGAGGCTACATCCAGCATTCTAGCTCACACCCATCACCTGAACAGATCTCAGAACCATACATGGATTTCCATACCTTAACAGGTCTCTAAACCACACATGGGTTCCCACACCTCAATAGAGATCTCGAAAGCACACATGGATTCTCATACCCCAACGGGTCTCGGAATCACACACGGATCCCCACATCTCAACAAAGTTCTCCGAATCACACATGGATTCCCGTACCCCTACGGGTCTTGGAATTACACATGGATTCCAACATCCAAACATAGAACCCGTATATAATTTTGGAGTGGTTACGGTTTCGAGTCATCTCTTACAGGTACACTCCCCCGCTTACCGGATGTTCCAGAACTAATCGATCGATTTTCGGAATGCTCAATACCGGTTCTTTTAGAAATAATCAGATGATACATAAGAGCGGGGATCACTCCCTAACCGTTTATGTGGATGGATCTCCTAATCATTAGTCCTAGAAGAACAAAACAGGTTTATACGTACAGTAATAGCACCATTGACGGTAACTGTACCATATAATCCTCGTGTTTCTCCTAGATATTCTAGAGTTAAAATCCTTCGGTGTTAAGTAGGGAATATTTCCGTGCCATCAAAATTAAGAAGGATTACATATTTAGGCCAAGGTTTAATAGTCGGTTATTTAACTATCAAATAAACAAACATTCAAACCAAACAAATTAGAGATTTATTTCCCATAGAAACCACTAAGCCTCATTTAACTAATCTTCCACTAATAAAAATCACTTTGTAAATACTTGAAAATCACCTCCATATACTTATCTCAACAGGATAAGTATATTCACAAAACACTATCTTTTGACACTTAGAATATATAACCATATACTTAGCTCAATGGTATAAGTATATTCACAAACCATTTCACTTTCAAAACTTGGAAACTTTTTGTTTAATGATGGAATTTCTATCAAATTAGAAAACCGTCGAAAAATTTATAATAAAATTTATACCGCAAGCGCACGACATACAAAAGTTAGTACGTGGCGAGTACAGGTCGATCCATAGGGAATTGTTAGATTTTAAAAATCTATTCAATCAAATTATACCAAATGGAGAGGAAATTGTTAACTACAAGCAAAATGAAGCTAAAACTAGAATTAAAAATGAGATAAAAAACTATGAGATTAGAGAACAATTTAGAGGCAAATCCACTCTCATGTTTTTGTAAATCAACAAACAAATAATTTATGATCTCTATTTTTGATATTAAGTGAAATAATTGTTGCATTTATCATAAGTATGGTTTATTTATGTTATTAATTAACATAACTTAAACCATCAAACTATAATACAAAAAATAAACCACTTATAAAATCTCATGAAAATGAAGGCAAAGCAAAATCTATTTTAAGTATGATTTATTTACTATTGTAATTAGTAATATAGATCATCAAATTTTGTTTTTACTTTCATTTCAAAATCAAAAATCAATTAGCAAATGATGATGTAAATTGTGTTTATGTTGGATAAGAATAGCTCATTTGCAAATGCAACATAAGCTATCAAACCCACTTGTATAAACTTACATCAAAATCTACTCTCATGAAGCACAAATAAAAGAGATCAAAAATCTGTTGAAATTACATAAAGTTAGAGAGCTTCATTACCCCTAAATTGAAGGGGTTTAGCTACTCATTTGTGTTATCAAATCAACACTTGTAAATTTCAACATGAAAAAGCAAAGAAATGAAACTAAGCAAAGGAAGAAAAAGAGATTAACTACTAACTACTTGCATAAAAATTAAAGCTACACTACTTGCATGAATGTAAATCTAACCTCCACTTAGTTATCCATTAGCTTCTAATTGTAGATTTAGGTAAGTATGTAGGTGGGGTCCTCCATGGTCATGTATTTGAATTATTTCCATCATCCTTCCTTTGTATTCATTTGTGCATGCATGTATCTTCATAAAACCCTATTCCGTATGCATCCAAATTCCTATAAAAAATTATGAAAAATGTCCAAGTAAATAGTTCCAAATTAACACATGTACAAAAAGTGACCATTTTGCCCCTGTATGAAGATAAATATATGCTGATTTGAAAATAATTGAATTTTGGTTTAAACATGTTAAAATACCCAAATATGACTTTTATTTAAATAAAAATAGATAAAATATGGATGTAAATATATGCACATTTACATGCACATCAAATACCTCCACACTTATCTTTTTATTCGTCCTCGAATAAAGGAAAACTAAGATAAATCCGTTTTCATAAGGAGCACGATTGCATTGAGCGTATGCAACAAGCCGTTAAACATCTGGATGTCCCCAGTTGGACGAGTGTTGTCTCGTGAGGGTTTTCAGCGGATACTACCCACAAAATCCAAATGCAAAGTGAAAATATTTACAAAATGCAAGATTTATTTACAATGGGATGAATGCAAGTTTTTGAAAGTATTTGCAAATGAAGAATTTACTTTCAAATCGACACTAATAAGTTAAATATAAGTTCTGGTCATTATCAAGAAATTTAAGTCCTTTTACTTGTCAAAATTTCCAACAAAAATTAAGTTGTCATAACAGATAGACTATAGTTTGGCTAGTTGTTTCGGTTGATAACACAATGTAATTATGAAATGGATCCTTAGTTGATTATCAAAGTTTGTCAAAGTGGTATTTTCATTTCTTTTCAATAACAAGTTAAATCAAACAAGTCAAAATAGTGCTTGGATTTCAATTGCTTACTCTCTCTTATTTGAAAATTTAATTAATATTAACAATATTTACATATGCCTAACTCAGATAAACTGAGGCCAGATATATTACTCATGCACTGCCTTGTGGACTGATGTGAGGGGAATACAGAGCTTGGCGAGTGAACACACAAGTGTGAACACTTATCGACTATAGGCGTTATTAAAAGAATTTTTATAAACGTACACCTAACTCAGATAAACTTAGGCCAGATATACCGATTGTGCACTGCCTTTCGGGCTTACGTGAGAAGGATACAGAGCATGGCGAGTGAACACACGAGTGTGAACATATGACTAGGTGTTAAAAAGATATACATATATACAAAAATTTTTTTTGAAAAGAGGGAGTTTTGCAAAATCATCTTAGCACCATTTAACTTAGAAGATAAAAATGTTATATCCTTTACTTTAAATTTACCACTTTTCCTAAACAAAGATTTTCATTTAGAATATACTTCATAATTAACACACATGAATCTTCCTATATACTAGTTAAACCATTGTTATTTGTAATCAAATTTCATTTTTATTTTTGTTAAGACAAATAAATTTTCAAAAATTTCAATTTATTAACCAAAACTTACACTTATCCTATAGTGTTTCTTCAAAAATAAATCAAAATACTAAAAAGAAAATGTTTTTGAGATTTAGAAATTTTGAGATTTTTTTTAGAAGAGAAAGAAAATGAAAATTCAAAAATGCCATGAAACTTAAAAAAAATGAAAATGAGACTCCTCCCACACTTAATTTTTACTGTGTCCTCACAGTAAGTGCATGATATAATGAGTGTAACGGGGAAAAATATGTACATATTTACAAAAGAAGGTTAACATTCTTACTAGACGTAGCTTGGCTCATGAAGAATCATGAGCTCCTCCTCTTGGTTACTTGGCAATTCCAAGAAAGGTTTTAAACGATGACCGTTGACTTTGAAAATCGATCCATCCCTGTGGTTTTCTATTTCTACGGCACCATGCGGAAAATCAGTTCGTACCACAAATGGTCTGGTCCATCTTGATTTAAGTTTCCCAGGGAATAAATGAAATCTTGAGTCGTATAGAAGAACTTTTTGGTTAGGAGAAAATGTTTTTCTTAGGATTGACTTGTCATGAAAAACTTTTGTTCTTTCTTTGTAAATTTTCTCGTTTTCATATGCGTCGTTCCTAAGTTCTTCTAATTCGTTGAGTTGTAATTTTCGGTTTTCACCAGCTTTCTCGAGATCAAAGTTTAAGTTCTTTATCGTCCACGTCGCTTTATGTTTGATTTCAATGGGTAAATGGAAAGCTTTACCATAAACTAAACGAAATGGGGACATCCCAAGGTTAGTTTTAAAAGCAGTTCGGTAAGCCCAAAGTGCGTCGGTCAATTTCTGAGACCAATCTTTACGATTTTTGTTGACAGTTTTCTCCAAGATTGTTTATTTGATGATTTGAAACTTCAACTTGCCCACAAGTTTGAGGATGATATGGAGTGGATAACTTGTGGATTATCGAGTATTTCTTCATTAATGTTTCAAAAGATCGATTGCAAAAATGGGTTCCGTTATCACTGATTATTATGTGAGGTGTGCCGAATCTCGAAAAGATGTTTTCTTTGAGAAATTTCACAACAATTCTATGGTCGTTGATTTTGCAAGGAACGGCTTCATCCTATTTTGAGACGTAATCGACAGCGAGAAGGATATACAAGTTTCCAAAAGAATTGGGAAAATGTCCCATAAAGTCGATACCCCAAACATCAAAGATTTCGATCGTAAGAATGGGGTTTAGAGGCATCATATCTCATTGAGAAATTCGTCTAAGCATTTGACATCGATAACAAGTTTTACAAAATTCAAACGAGTCTTTGAAAAGAGAAGGCCGATAGAAACCACATTGAAGCACCTTTTCTGCAGTTTTTTAGGACCGAAATGTCCACCGCACGCTTGATCGTGACAAAATGAAAGAACACTCCTGATCTCATTATCCGTAATGCAACGTCGGATGATTTGGTCGGGGCAATATTTGAACAAGTATGGATCATCCCAATAGAAATATTTCACTTGGGACAAGAATTTGTATTTGTCCTATTTAGACCAAGATGAGGGAGTTTCTTTAGTGACTAAGTTGTTCACTATATCAGCATACCATGGATCAATAGAAATTGAAAGAAGTTGTTCATCGGGGAAGTTTTCATTGATTACCAAAGAAGATGGTGCGTTCGGAAGACGAGATAAGCGATCGGCTATGACATTATTGGATCCTTTTTTGTCTTTGATTGTAAGGTCAAATTCTTAAAGTAACAGGATCCAATGAATCAAACAGGATTTAGCATCCTTTTTAGCGAAGAGATATTGAAGAGCAGAATGGTCTGTGTACACAGTAATGTGTGACCCGATCAAATATTATCGAAATTTTTCGAGAGCAAAAACCACTGCTAGAAGCTCTTTTTCAGTGGTTGTGTAGTTAAGTTAAGCGTCGTTCAGAGTCATGCTAGCGTAGTAGATAACGTGAAAGATCTTGTTGATGCGTTGTCCTAAGACAGCACCAACTGCAAGGTTCGAAGCATCACACATTATTTCAAATGGGAGATCCCAATTAGGTGCACAAATGATTGGAGCTGAAATGAGTTCTTTTTTAAGATGTTCAAAATAAGAGATACACTAAGAGTTGAAATCGAATGGAACATCCTTTCCGAGGAGAGTCGTCAAAAGACGAGCGATTTTGCTAAAGTCTTTCACAAAGCGTCAGTAAAATCCAACGTGTCCTAAAAATGATCGAATGTCCTTAACAGATTTGGGAATGGGTAGGTTTGCAATTACGTCAACTTTTGCTTTATCTACCTCAATGTCTTTATTTGATATGATATGTCCAAAGACTATGCCTTGTTTGACCATAAAGTGGCATTTTTCCCAATTCAAAGTCAAATGTTTTTCTTTACATCGATTTAGAACCAACTCGAGGTGATGTAAACATTGGGAAAAATAATCGCCAAAGATAGAGAAATCATCTATAAAAACTTCAAGAAAGCGTTCAATCATTCAGAAAAGATGCTAACATTGCATCGTTGGAAAGTAGCAGGAGCATTACAAAGTCCGAATGGCATATGTCGATAAGGAAAGGTACCAAATGGACACGTGAATGTCATTTTCTCTTGATCTTCGGGAGCGATTGGAATTTGGTTATAGCTGGAATAACCATCAAGGAAGCAGTAGAATTCATGCCCGGCTAAACGTTCGAGCATTTGTCGATAAATGGAAGAGGGAAATGATCCTTACGTGTTGCGGCATTTATTTTTCGATAGTCAATGCAAACACGCCAACCCATTTGAGTACGAGTTGGAATAAGTTCATTTGAATCGTTCTTGACAACGGTTAGCCCAAACTTTTTCAGTACAACGTGAATTGGGCTAACCCATGAACTATCAAAGATTGGGTAAATGATTCTGTTGTCGAGAAGTTTAAGAATTTCATCACGCACTGCACCTTTCATTTTTGGATTAAGCCTTCGTTCCTCGTCACGAACAGGCTTGGCATCGTCGATTAAATGGATGCGATGTTGAACAAGAGCAGGACTAATTCCCTTTATATCGGAGATCGACCATCCCATGGCTTCCTTGTTTTTGGACAGGATTGAAAGTAAAGAAGTTTCTTGATTGAGAGAGAGAGTCGCATAAATTATGATGGGAAATGTTTCGTTATCACCTAAGTATGCGTACTTAAGGTAATCGGGATGTGGTTTGAGGTCCAACTTTGGGAGTTGCTCGATTAAAGAAGTGGGTTGTGGTTCGGACTCAACTGGAAGCGATTCAAAGGGAAGAGTGTATTCAATTTCGTTGGGAATTTCATGAAATAATTTTTCGTACTCGGCTTCGCGTTCGTCGTTAAGGTCAAGTTTCTCGTTTTCGAAGTTTTCGTGAATGGCACTAACTTCCAACGTTTGGTCACGAGGTTCGTTCGATTGGCTTTCAAGATTGAAAATATTAAGATCCAAAGTCATGTTTCCAAAAGAGATTTTCATCGAACCGTTACGACAATTGATTAAGGCATTTGAGGTGGCTAAGAATGGTCGGCCTTAAATCAATGGAATTTGACTCGTAAGGTTTGTCACGGGTTGTGTTTCGAGAACAATAAAGTCAACGGGGAATATGAATTGTACTACTCTAATAAGCACGTCCTCGATTTCTCCCACAGGCTTCTTAATGGAACGATCGGCGAATTGAAGCGTAACTTTTGTGGGTTTGAGCTCACCTAAGCCTAATTGTTTGTACACGGAGTATGGAATCAAGTTGGCACTCGCGCCTAAGTTTATCAAACATTTGTTAATCGTCTTGTCTCCAATTGTACACGAAATCATAGGGCAGCCAGGATCTTTGTATTTAACCAGCATGGATTGGGACAAGACTTCATTCAAACTGGCGGCTAAGAAGACTTTTTTGGGCACTTGGGTGTGTCGCTTTTGGGTGCACAAGTCCTTAAGAAATTTCGCATACGTAGGGACTTGCTGAACGATGTCGAGAAGCGGGATGTTAACTTTCACTTGTTTAAAAATTTCCAACATCTTTTTCATTTCGTCCGAGTGTTTCTTGGGTCGAAGACGATATGGAAATGGAACACGATACTCGGTATGTGGGTCTACTCGAGTAGAAGAAGAATTTTGACCGGCATTTGATTCAACGTTTGGCTCCATGTTCTATTCTGATTCGTTTGAAGTGCCGAGAGAGGTTTCTGATAAATCGTTCGGGTTAACAACTTGATTATCGATTTGTTTACCGGAACGTAAAGTTGTGATAGCATTCAATTGGGTGACGTTGCTATCTTGAACACATGGGCTTGATTTGAATTTGCGTTTTGATTTTTGGGATTTGTAATTGGCTGGCTTGGCCCTTGGGAATGTGCCTCGTTCATGTTCGCTCACAGACGTGGCTAATTGACTCATTTGCATTTCAAGTTTTGCAATCAATTGGTTTGTGTTTTGCATATATGAGGTTAATAAATTTTGCAAATTGCTGTTTGATTGAAGACTTTGAGTAGTTTCTTTGGCCAACATTTCAAGAGTTTTCTCAAGCGAAGTTAAACGTTTATCGTCTTGGGGAGGGTGAGTAGAATTTGGTTGAAAATTTGATTGTTGCGGTCGATTATGAGACGGACCCGCAAAGTTTGGTTGAAAATGGTCGGGCTGAAAGGGAGGATTTGAAGTATTATTCGAAAATGCTTGAAAATTGGGACGAATCATATTCGTGTTGGGATTGTTTTGGTTCCAAGAAAAATTCGGATGATTTCTCCAACCAGGATTGTACGTTGGAGAAAACGGGTCGTTTTTGGTTTTATTGAAAGCATTGATTTGTTCGACAGAATTAAGACACTGATCGGCTATATGATTAGGATCGTTGCATTTATAACACATCGGTTGGGAAGCTTGGTTCATTTGATTCGATGAGAGAACGTTATTGAATTTTTGAATCATTGCGTCGATATTAGCTTCCAAAGCAAAAGAAGATCCTATCGAGTGTGCGCTCGATCGTGAGTAAATTGATTTTTTGTTCGAACGTTCCTATTGGGATGACTTTTCAGCGAGGTTTCCGAGAAATTGCCAAGCATCATCGTGATGTTGTTCAAGAAAGTTGCCTTGGCACATTGATTCGAGCATGATTCGTGAGCTATTTTCGAGTCCATCGTATAAGATTTAGAAAATCGTCCATTTTTCAAAGTTATGGTGTGGACATTTTATCAAAAACTCTTTGAATCTTTCAAAATATTTTCCGAATGGTTCTCCCTTGAATTGATGAAAATTTACAATTTCGTTTCGGATTCTACTCGTTTTTTCCAAGCGGTAGAACTTTTTTAAGAAAGCTTTTACGAATTCTTCCCAAGTTTTAATCGAGTTTGATGGTAAGCCATACAACCATTTTTCAGCGTAATTCGTAAGAGCGAATGGGATTAATCGAAGTTTGATTCCATCATCGGAAAATTGTTGGAGTTTAATGGTTGCGCAAACTTGTTCGAATTTAGTCAAAAAAATGTATGGGTCATCGTGCTCGAAATTGCCAAATTTTGGAAGCGTGACAATATGATTCGAGTGAATTTTGAAGTGGTTACCCGTAGGGGCGGGTAACGTGATGCAAGATTCTATCCATAATAGTTCGAGGGGCGTTCTCGTTTGCCATGTCGGGAGGATCGTCTGTTCGAGTTAAACGGTTAGTTGTTGAATCGCGAGTCCAACAATTTGTTGTTGTGTCACAAGTCCAAGTACTCATGCACAAGTGAAAGTCGAGAAGTGAAGGAAGTTAGAGTTGAGTTTAGAGAATGAAACTAGATTTGGAAAACGAAGTGAAAAATTGTTTTTGTTTTCTCTTTTTTTAAAGGAAGAAAAATATTTACCAAATGCAATTTATTTTCAAAAGAGAAGTTTGATTTTTTTGGCTTTTCAAATTTTTATATGTTTTTGTTTTTCTAATTTTTTTTGTTTTTCTAATTTTTTTTGTTTTTGAATTTTCAAATATTTACCAAAAGGATTTTTGTTTTTTTTTGTTTTTGGCAAATGGAAATTTGATTTTTGAATAGATTTTATATTTTATTTTTGAATTTTTTTTTTTGATTGAAAATTTTCAAAGGAATGGATTTAAAAGGATTTTTTTTGGATAAAAAAATTAAGTAAAATTTACAATTTTGTTTTTTGAATTTTGGATTTTTTTAATATGCATGAACTAATGCCACTAAATGAATGCAAATGACTTAATTACAGTTTTTTGTCCTTAGTAGCTCCTAACCCAAAATTGTATAATCACACTTTATCTTAAATCAACAAAAATATTTCTCAGCCAGGTAACGGGCAGGGGTTATCGGTGCACCACGAATCACTCTAGCAATACAACCAAAGGTTTAAGTACCTTCAGAGGAACAACCACTATAATATTTACGAATCACCGTAATATTTATAAATGGTTATTGCTCTGTCGTAGCCTAGACACCAAGAAATAAAATTGTTCAAAAAAATAATTGTGAAGATACAATTAAGCCCTAGGTGAGCTCGCGACACCCTTAAGTCGAATGTCTAACCTTTATTATTAGTCAGATTCTATGGTGAATGCAATTTGTGGGCTAAGGAAAGGGTGATGAAATCCCTCACCTTATGTGAATTGGGGTATTGCCCTTAAAAAATAATACAAGATTAGATGAATGCAAAGTAAAAATTAAACGTGAATTTACAATGCAACTAAAATGAAGTTTTTTTTTTGGATTTTGAAATATATTTTTTATATATAAATGCAAAATGCAAGCAACCAACAATGCAATTCAAAATAAAACTAGGGATGAAAGCACAATACCAAAGCGTGCGGATTATTTAGCAAATTTTTTATTTTAAGCGGCAATTTTTTTTAGCGCAATTAGCAAGCAAAGCAAAGCAATTATTTTTGGCAAGCATTTTTCCTTTGAATTTATGCTTCTGCAACCTGAAAATAAAACAAAGATATATATATATATATATACATACAGGTTTTTCTTTTTTATAATATATAAGTGGAACTTAACACAATTTAAAACAAAACAAAACAATTTTTTTAAGGAAAAACTAAAATAAATTTAAAATGAAACAACTTGTTGTTTTCTTTTTTTTTGTTTTTATAGAAAAGTAACTAAAAAAAACCTAAACAGATTAAACTCAACAAGACCAAAAAAAAACAAGCAGCTAAACTCTGGCCTAGTTAAAATCGACCCAAACTCAATTACACTTGCCACTCATTAAACCTATTTATCAAACCATTCTTTTCGTTTTCTTTTTATATCTCATTTCATTGAACAGAATTTGCAATTATCAGAAAGTAAAATCAAACGCGAGCTCAAAATCAAAATCGAATGTTGGAATCAAAATTAAATTGGTGGCAATCGATGTTCGAATCTTGTTAGGCCGAGGTTGGAATCGTTTGTGGGTCGACGAGTGATTCAGTGATTAGGGGAAGTGAGAAGATGCTCGATTTTGGGGCGATGAGGGATTGGCGTGGTTCGCGGTGGTTTGTTATGGAATTGCGGTGGGGTTTGGGTCTCGACTTTCGTGCCCTTCGTGGTGGAGGAGATGAAGCATAATGATGGCAGTGGTGAGTTATTGGTTGTTGATGATGGTCTAAAGGAGTACTGTGTTCGGTGGGTGACTAAGCAGATGGTCGAGGCAAGCTGTATGTATGGAATATGATGGTAGGGTAGGTGAACCGAAGGAATTGTAAATGATGGCAGTGGTGGTCAGTGTGGAATGGCAGTAGGCGGAAGTCAGTAGTAGAAGAAGTGGTGAAGGCATAGTTGGTTCTCGAGTTCGGTGAAGGTGAATGATGTTGATCGATGTTAAAAAAAGTAAGAAATGAAGGTAGACAGTGAGGAAGTTTGGTGACAGGTAGGGATGTTGGCTTCACATACAAGTGGTTGTGGTTTTATGGTAGTCAGGAGTTTGTGCACTGCAGTGAGGAGGATGGTGGAGATATGTTGTGGGGATGGAATGCGCAATTTAGAGCAGTAGGAAGTAGAATTGCACTTGTATGTTGTAGCAGCAATGTGGAAGCACAGTGGGTTAGTAGAGGTTGAAATGGAGTAGTTTGACAGAGGAGATGTGGTTCGAGTTGTGGTGGTGCTTGGTATTCAACGGCAATGATGTCTGTTGTGTTGCAACTGCTATGGCAGAGTTGACAGAAGTGTTTGCAGTGGCTTGTTTTCAAGTGCACAAGCACAGTGATGAACTATTTGAAATTAGGGGCAGAGAGATGGCACTGTAGTGGTTGTGAGCTTTGTTAGATGGTGTTCGAGTTTGCAGTGGTGATATGGATTAAAGGGGAGGGTATTGGGATGTTGGAGGTGTGACGGATGGTTGTTGTGGCTATGGGGGGAATGTTGAAGAAGTTGATTGAAATGGTGGCAGGGAGGTTAGATGAAACAGTGGCAAATGTGGCGAGGCAATTGCAGTTGTTGGGTAGCGGAAGAGAAGTGGAGGTTGGATGATGGACGGTGTGTGCAGTTTGAATGGAAGTTGTGTGGTCTGGTGTTGTGAATTGGTAGTGGTGGTGTAGGCAGTTGATTGGTTGCTGGAGTTTGGTGGTTTGGGGAGAGGAAGTTGGTCAGCATGGCACTATTGTTGACAGGCAGCAAGGAGTTGGACAGACTTGCTGGTCAGGGGTGAAGTGTTGATGAGGTTGTATGGTCAGGTTGGTTTGGGTTTGGTGTAAGTGATCAGGTGAATGGACAGTAGCTTGTGAAGTATGGTATGGCAAGTGTATGTTGTAGTTTTGGTGTCGAGCAGTATGTCGAGCAGTATGAAGTGCTTTGATGTCGAGACAGGGGTTAGGCAGTGGCAGTTTGTATTGCTTGGTTTTGATGAATGGTCGTTTGTTATGGCAGGTAGAAGATGGTCACAGAGGGGAGTGAAGTGGAGTTGTGGCTTGTTGGCTGTTGGCTTGCACTGGTTATCAGTGGATGGTGAACTGGATTAGTATTGTGGTCGGAATGATGGTCAGTGGTTTGACAGTAGTAGGGTTTGATTATGGTGAAGTGGGGCAGTTGGTGGTGCAGTGGTATGTCCAAAGCAGTGAAGGGGAAGTGTGACAGTTATGGGGGGTTTGTGGAGTGACTGGTTGTTTACAGTGAGAGTGGAGTGGAGTTCAGGGAAAGTGAAATTGTATGACGTTCAGGGGAAGTGATAGTATATTGAAGTGTAGTGAACTGAACTGAAGTTTTGTATGGTAGTGCAATTGGCTAGGAGGAATTCGGTGATGTGATGGGGTGTTTGGTGGTCAGAGGAGTTTATGAAGTGGCAGGGGTGTTTGGTGATGAAATGGAAATGTGCAGAAGCAATAAATGCACAGGCAGTGTAAATGAAAGTAAATGAAAAGGGAATTGTATATGATCGAAACAGTGAAGAAAATGTATATGAACTTGAAATAAAATAATTTTTCTTCTTTTTTAATTGTATGTTTTTTTTGTATAAAAAAAATATGCAAATGCAAATGAACTAGAAAACAAATGCAATCAACAATCACACAAACACGTAATTTTTTTAATATGCAAATAAACAAACACAAAATAAAACAAAAAATAATTTGAAGAGCAGAAAATTAAATCAAAGCAAATTCTCCGGCAACGGCACCAAAACTAGTTTAATGATGGAATTTCTATCGAATTTGAAAACCGTCGAAAATTTATAATAAAATTTATACCGCAAGCGCACGGCGTACAAAAGTTAGTACGTGGCAAATATGGGTCAATCCGCAGGGAATTGTTAGATTTTAAAAATCTATTCAATCAAATTATACCAAATGGAGAGGAAATTGTTAACTACAAGCAAAATGAAGCTAAAACTAGAATTAAAAATAAGATTAAAAACTATGAGATTAGAGAACAATTTAGAGGCAAATCCACTCTCATGTTTTTGTAAATCGACAACAAATAATTTATGATCTCTATTTTTGATATTAAGTGAAATAATTGTTGCATTTATCATAAGTATGGTTTGTTTATGTTATTAATTAACATAACTTAAACCATCAAAATATAATACAATAAATAAACCACTTTTAAAATCTCATGAAAATGAAGCCAAAGCAAAAGCTATTTTAAGTATGATATATTTACTATTGTAATTAGTAATATAGATCATCAAATTTTGTTTTTACTTTCATTTCAAAATCAAAAATCAATTAGCAAATGATGATGTAAATTGTGTTTATGTTGAATAAGAATAGCTCATTTGCAAATGCAACATAAGCTATCAAACCCACTTGTATAAACTTACATCAAAATCTACTCTCATGAAGCACAAATAAAAGAGATCATAAATCATAGAAATGTTGAAATTACATAAAGTCAGAGAGCTTCATTACCCCTAAATTGAAGGGGTTTAGCTACTCATTTGTGTTATCAAATCAACACTTGTAAATTTCAACATTAAAAAGCAAAGAAATGAAACTAAGCAAAGGAAGAAAAAGAGATTAACTACTAACTACTTGCATAAAAATTAAAGCTACACTACTTTCATGAATGTAAATCTAAGCTATAAACATGAAATGAGAGAAATCATAGAAATAAACATCAACATAAAGTAAAGAAAAACAAGTAGAAAAGAGAAGAGAAAGAGGCTAGGAAGCCATTTTTATTTCATGAAACATTTTTTTTACAACTTGCTTGCTAATTTTCCTAAGTAAAATGAGAGAGTAGAAGATATTTACATGTACATAAGATGTCTATTTATACATGCATAAAACCATAATTCAATTTTTAGGGTGCTTCCCAAAAAGCCCTTTAGGAAATGTAGCCACCAAGTAACCGTTAGCCACTAATTAATCCATCATTGAATGTGCATGAAGCTTTAACCTCCACTTAGTTATCCATTAGCTTCTAATTGTAGATTTAGGTAAGTGGGTAGGTGGGGTCCTCCATGGTCATGTATTTGAATTATTTCCATCATCCTTCCTTTGTATTCATTTGTGCATGCGTGTATCTTCATAAAACCCTCTTCCATATGCATCCAAATTCCTATAAAAATTATGAAAAATGTCCAAGTAAAAAGTTCCAAATTAACACATGCACAAAAAATGACTATTTTGCCTCTGTATGAAGATGAATATACGATGATTTGAAAATAATTGAATTTTGGTTTAAACATGTTAAAATGCCCAAATATGACTTTTATTTAAATAAAAGTAGATAAAATATGGAGGTAAGTATATGCACATTTACGTGCACATCACTTTTCCATATACTTATATACAATAGTGTAAGTATATTCACAAAACATTTAAGAAAGATTTTTCTTCATTCCAAAATCTTATTAAATGGATCGAAACGAATGTTATTAAAATAGAGGTAAGAATATCCCAAACACTATTCCTATTTATATATCTCTTTTTATTTATAAATATCTCCTTTATAAATCTCCAAAACCCTTTATAGAACTTCTTTTATAAATCTCTAGGTTTTTACTTATAAAGATACTCTTTCATAAATCTCCAAAAACCCATTTATAAAACTTCGCTTCAAATCGCTAAACCATTTATAAACCACTTTTCTAAAATCATTCAAAACCAAACTTCTTTTCAAATTCCAAACCTCTTTCAAATTTATAAACTCCTTTAAATAATTCCTTTTTATGAAAGAAATCCATTTATAAACAACTTATTATTTAATTATAATAAATAAAAACTTTAACATCATAAAGATAAACTTAAAACATTTTTAAATAACATAATAATAAGTTTTAAAACATTCTAAAGAATATAACAATTAACTTTTAAAACATTTAAATAAAATAATAACTAAACTTTAAAACATTCAAATAAAAATAATAAAATAACTTTAAAACAACTTTCAACGTATAATTAATTAAGCTTCACACAACATTACTAATAAAATAATTAACTAGTTTTAAATAACCAATAATAAAATAATTTGTTATCTTTAGACAACTTTGATAAGTAATTAATTATCTTTAAACAATATAAATAAAATAATTAATTTTAAAACATTATAAATATAATAATTAACTTTACTAAAGAAATAATTTTAACAAACACTTTGTAAAATAGAATTTAAACGAAAGCATTATTGAAATAATAATTAAACAAAATATTTTACTTCAAATTATAAAATTTGAAGTTAATTTAAAACTATAACATTCCAAACCCAGAAAGAGGCTCAGCGACCCCAATAGTACATAAACAAGCTACCATTAAATTCAATTTAACTTCCCAAGTTAAATTACTGGTATTTACATAATCATGCATATATGTAAACCAAATCCGTAATTAACAATAAATTGTTGACATATCACATATCCAGTATTAATCAACTGGCATTTAAATGAATGTCCAACATAATATAATAGAAGAATGAGAATTTATTCTGCTAAAAAAATATCATTCAAAATAAACTTTTTCGTTTATTATTATACAGTGTTTATTTGGCCAAATAGATAACACAATGAAGTATGCATAAATTAACTACGTTATTATTTAAACAACGTAGTTATACTAAATCAATATTATTTTATCACTTTATACATTATCCATTTTCAGAATGATAATTTATCCAAACCAAACAATCAGCAAATTCAACATTCAAGCAGGTAATAAATAATTTTTATCTACTATACAACATACTGATTAACCAAAAAGTTGAGTTTAACTCACTGAAATTCCAATTATCGCTGAAGCATTTCAGTTCCGTCTAAAATTGAACAGTGTTCGAATTTAGCTTGAAATTCTACAAGATCCAATCTCAACCAATCCAATTCTATTGCATAGTTAATGATTCCACGATTACAATATGACTGACCGCATTTGATTTGGACCTTGTATGGAGAAGTTATGCATTTTATAAGTTATCGAATTTTAAATATAATTAACAAACACTAATTACTATTAAAACTTTAAATTACCCAAACTCAAAACCATTCCCTCCTAAACTTCGTCTTCCCAAAAAGTGATCGTGCACCTGAACAAGATAAACCCATCATCGAACTCCCCTCTCTCATCTTTGCACACACTACACTCGATGAAAACGAAATCCACCTTCACCGTCGAACACCTCGTCCCCAAAGCTACCCGATCGACCCAAACATTCCATGCCTGACTCCCCCTGGCAATTCATGACCAAAGGACCCCACCATCAACCCTGTACAGGCCACGACCTACATCTCTTGTTCGGACAACGCCAAATCACGACCACGAGTGCTACTTGCCAAAAGAATCTCATTTCCACCCATCCCGCCGACTAACACGCCCTAGATTGACTCAAAAACCAAACCCTAGTTTGACTCAAATACTGTCGAACCTACCGAAATGCCGCCGCAACCCATGAAACCCATATAGGTTGTCAGATCTCCTCAAAACAACATTAATGAATCTAGTCTCATAAATTTTAGTTGAATATTCAATTTGTTTTTTATTTTCAAAAGAGAATTTTCATTTTTCTTTTTGTTTAGAACGAACGGGGTAGAATGGTACGGGGGGAGACAAGGAAAATAAGTACCTCAGAATATGTTAATGTGGGTTTCTTCTAGTTTTTAGTTTATAATTAGATTTCTGGCATTTCGCCGCACAATTTTTTGTTCGCGTATAAACAGCGGACGATAAAACAAAAATACGGTCACCCTCATAACAGCAACGTGAACCAAAAACAATAATATACACTAGTTGTCATATTTGGAAAAATCATAAAAACACTGTTGTTTGCCGATAAATCGTCAAACGGTTAGATTAAATATTTTCCAAATTAAAAATTACAGAAAAATCAAATAAATTAAATTGAAAATACGTCAATAAAAATCGAGTTATAAATATAAAAATAATTTTTTTGATTAATAATTCGAACCGTTATTATTACAAATAAATTTATGAAATGAATTCATCGTTATTGTCCATTAATTTAAAGGAGTTAAATAAGACGTTTAATCAATTAAATTAACATTCAATTATATATTCGCTGTTTGAAACACCATTCAAATATTGAATCACAATTTAAATAATTTAAACAATCCCTATATCTGAATTCAAGTTTAAAACCTCAATAAACCAATTATTCAATATTTAAAATTAGTTTATTATTCAATATTTAAAATTAGTTTATTATTCAAATTCAAATGATCAAATTTCGGGTCGTCACATTCTCACCCCCCTAAAAAAATTTCGTCCCCGAAATTCCCGAAGTAAGAAAAATTCCACAAAACCTTTAAGCTTTCAAAATCAATTAATTGAAAAGGGTAATTAAGTTTCTTAATCTCTTAAAAGTACGAAATTTTCGGTAGCGTCCCCTTTGCACGGCTCGATCGGAAAAACTATGAATCGTCACGACCTACCTAAACCAACAAAAGAAAACAAAAACCAAGTGGCCTCACATAACTGGAGCATAAAATCATCAACCAAAAAAAATATAAACATGTACCTATTTGTCGGGCAAACAACTCTACTCATGAAACCAAAAGCATCAACTAGCCTTTACTTCCATATACCTGCATCTTATTTACAAATACTACGCAACCATATAACTCATAACCATAAAATTTTGCATTTTTCAATATCAAACGTATAATTTACTAAATCCCATACGATGTACATATACTATCCATACGAAATATCAAATCTGATTGTTCGTTCGATCACACCATTTCATTTCCAAACTCGGATCGCCCACTCGACTCCCTAGTGCGGACTCTGATCTGGTTCCTTGATTAGAAACTGTTGTTCTCCTTACATAGCTATCAACAATGATAGAAAACTTCGAAATTAAATCAAAAATCCATATCAAGTATTCGCCATCGAGAATCGAGTGAAAAATTCTAACTCGGACCGGTATATATCACCTCAAAATCATGCACTCGAATCTGGATCAAAATAGTTATGCGAACGAAATGGTCTACATACAACTTACGTATTTATTGCCATTGGTTTCTATCTACACCAATTTTATTTTTATTCACATTCATTCTCACTTTTAGTATATTCCTTTTAATACTAAAGTCATTTATGAACTATTTAATAAAACCATTACTTAAGTTCACGACCATCTTATAACCCCACTTATGTTTATTATACACTTTAAACTTAAGTCCATATTTGTATTGAAAGTGTGTAAGATGTGTAACTAGTTAACACTTAGGATCGTGTAATATGGAATATTATAATAATGCGGAAATATAAACTAGATAATAGATAATAGTAATAAAGTAAATGAAATAAGCACACCAGGACTTTTTATACTGGTTCGAACTTCCCGTTCTACGTCCAGTCCCAGACTACACTCTGCATTTAAACTCTATAAACCCCTCTCTTAACCCGGAGGAATAGGTATACAACACCTGAGCGACCGAACAGGATTTTTCCGCCTCAAACAGCTAAAGAGGAATTTTACCGCCTGAACAACCGAACAGGACTTCTACTGGTACAAGTAATAGTTGACAATTGTGTTCTGAATAACACAGATATGTCTTTAATAGTACACCCTTCCTATAATCAAATCCTCAAGTATATATTGTGTGTGTGAAGATATGAAAGGAAGATATTGCTTAGAATCGAAGAATATATTAATTAATTCAGAGATTCAAGCAATATATAGATTGTGATTGCTTTTAGATTGTAGAGATAGATAGTAGAGAATATAGCAAGAAATCAAAATATAATTCGGTGATTTGAGAAGTGATTCTATTGTGTTTATATAGAAGACAAATAGTTACAACTATTCACAAAGAGTTTTAACCAAAAGGTGCAGCCATATCTCTTCAAGTTGGATCGTAACTCTTTACAAATAGAAGTGTCTCTTCAGGAAAAAATAGCCATTAGAGCCGGCCAGTTGACTGAGCAAAATCGACCAGTCAACTGAATATTTAAAGATAGTGTAAAACGGTGCATATCTGTGCACTGAACAGGTTCAGTCGACTGATCGTTTTCGGTCAGTCGACTGACTTGGTTGTCAGTGCACAGTTTGCACATTTTTTAAAGAATTTGAACTTTAGAACTATTTTGAGTATGTGCAAACTACTTAAGGATATATTTTAACAATTATGAACCATATCTAAGACTAAAACTACAGTAAATAAACATACTACACTTAGATTTGTAGTCTTATCTCATATGTAGTTTAATAGCTTGCATATCTCATTCTCTTTTTGTCGCTTGATCGTATAGTCTCATCATTGATCGTTTAAGCTTTTTGTCATGAATAAAAAATCATGATTCAACATTCTCCCCCTTTTTGATTGATGACAACCTGTTTTTGATGATGCTATATATTAAGAATTATATACCGGAAGGTATATATTTCTCCCCCTGAATATGTGGCGACATATCTAATCCTGCAAAAGTTGGCAAGTCATACAAATTTCTCCCCCTTTGTCATCGACAAAAAGGAAATAAACAACCATATAATATGTTATCACATAAGCATTGTGAACTAACAACATATTAAATAACAGTCACAAAAAATATGTTTTTGCAAATTCATTTGTCATGATAGTCGAAAATTCCTGACATAATTTTTCATTAACTGAACCAAATATAATATCATCAACATATATTTGTATAATTAAAATATCTTGTTTAGATTTCTTAATAAATAAAGTTTGATCAACCTTCCCAATTTCAAAGCCAAAGTCTATTAGATAGCTCTTCAGTCGGTCGTACCAAGCACGGGGTGCCTGTTTCAAACCGTATAAGGCTTTCTTAAGTTTATAAACATGGTTTGGAAATTTTTCATGAGCGAAAAGAGGAGGTTGTTCAATGTAAACATTTTCTTTTATATATCCATTTAAAAAAGCACTTTTAACATCCATTTGATATAATTTAAAGTTATGAAAACATGCAAAGGCCAGTAGAATACGTATAGCTTCTAATCTTGCGACAGGAGCAAATGTTTCTTCATAGTTTATTCCCTCTTCTTGATTATATCCTTGTGCTACTAATCTAGCTTTATTTCTAGTTATATTACCTAGTTCATCGGATTTGTTTTTGAAAACCCATTTTGTACCAATGACCGATTGATCACTTGGTCTAGGAACTAATTCCCAAACTTCATTTCTTTCAAATTGGTTTAGCTCTTCTTGCATAGCTATAATCCAATAGTCATCAGTGGAGGCTTCCTTAATATTTTTAGGTTCTATATTAGAGAGAAAAGCTACATGGCCCATTTGATTTAATTGATGTCTTATTCTTACATTTGAATTTACTTCTCCAATTATATTTTGAACAGGGTGATCTCTAAGAATTCTTGGAGGAGATCTTTCGATAATTTCATTTTGAACAATGTTTTCATCTTCTCTAGCATTAATGTTATTACCTTGAAAAATAATATCATCATCTTCTGAAATATTTGTTATTAGTTTATTAGAATTATCTTCAAAGTTTGTAATATTAGAAGAAATTTTGAAATTTTCATCGAATGAAACATGAAGAGTTTCTTCGATTACTTTAGTTCTTTTATTAAAAACTCGATAAGCTTTGCTTCTCTCCGAATATCCTATGAATATTCCTTCATCAGATTTTGGATCGAATTTGCCAAGCTGATCTTTAGTATTAAGTATAAAACATTTTGAACCAAATACTTTGGAATAAGATATATTTGGTTTTCTACCATTTAAAAGTTCATATGGGGTGTGTTTTGTTAATGGTCGAATAGGAACACGATTCAAAACATAACAAGTAGTTGCAACAGCTTCTGCCCAGAAATGTTTTGGTAGAGTGCTTCCATTTAATAAAGTTCTTGCATATTCTTGTAATGTTCTGTTTTTCCTTTCTACAACTCCATTTTGTTGTGGTGTTCGAGGAAAAGAAAAATTATGATTAATTGCTTTCTTGTTACAAAAATGTTCAAAAACTTCATTTTCAAATTCACCTCCATGATCACTTCTAATATTTTTGACTTTTAAACTCTTTATATTTTGACCTCTTTGAACAAAAATTTTAAAATTTTCAAAAGTATCACTTTTATGTTTCATGAAAATAGTCCATGTATATCTTGAAAAATCATCTACAATAACAAACACATATCTATTGTGATTAATAGATTGAACTTGAGTAGGTCCATATTTAGTAGTTCAAGTGGTTGTGTTGTAGATATGATTTTCTTAGATTTAAAAGAAGATTTTGGTAATTTTCCTAACTGACATGCATCACAAATATTATCAACTTTGAATTTCATATCAGGTAGTCCTTTAACAAGTTTATTTTTAGCTATTTATTAATAGTACTAATATTTATATGACAAAATCTTTTGTGCCGTAGCCAAGAATCATTTTCTGTAGCTACTAAACACATGTTTGTGTTATGATTTACACTCATATTCAAAATATAAATATTTCTATCTCTTATACCTTCAAAAATTAAATTTTTATTTTTATCAGAAATATTGCATTTATTTTCTGAAAATGATATATTAAAACCTTTATCACATAATTGACTTATGCTCAATAAATTATGTTTTAAGTTTTTAACTAATAAAACATCAAAAATGAGAGGTAAGTTAGAGATACCGTTATTGCTCACATCGCCTTTGCCGATGATATAACCTTTTGAATTATCTCCAAAAGTGACCGATCCTCCATTTGAGTAGACAATGTTAGTTAACATGTCCTTATTACCAGTCATTTGTTTTGAGCAACTACTGTCTAAGATCCATTTTCCTCTCTTTTTAAGTGGTACATCATTACATGTAGCCATGAAGCATACATTTGCTTGCTCTGTGTCACTGTCGCTGTCACTATCCGATGACGATGAAGAATCTGAGTCATCCCATGTTACTGAAAATGCTTATCTTGAATTTGTTTTTCTTTTTCTCTGAACAATCTTTCTTTATATGACCATTTTTATGACATTCATAACATTCCATGACAGAGGATGATGGTTTACTGCTATTATTGTTGTTGGAGTTATTTTTGCAACTCCTGAATTTGTTGTTCTTCTTGAATTTCAAAAACTTTTTGAAATTCTTAGCAATAAGTGCCATATCCTCTTCATCTGAATCTGAATCATCTTTTTCTGCTTGAAATGCTAGATTCTTTTTGTCTTGTGCCTATGCTTTCTTTGCCTGCAAATTCACTTCATATGACATTAGATTTCCTATCAATTCTTCTTGTTTCATGGTTGATAAATCATTAGCTTCTTCAATTGCTAAGACTTTTCATTCCTAATTGTCCGTTAAAGAATTAAGGGTTTTTGTAACAATATCAAAATCAGAAATTTTTTGATCTAGTGCCAATAGTGAGTGATATATATCTTGAAATCTAGAGTACGTGTCATTAATAGTTTCGTTTGGTTTCATTTTGAAATTCTGGAACTGATTTAGATTTTGCTTTGTTTGACTTTGTTAGTCCCTTCATGAGTTACTTTTAGAGTTCTCCATATATCATAAGCAGTTGTACACATACTGACCCTATTAAACTCATTTTTATCTAATGCATAAAATAGCATGCTTATAGCTTTAGCATTTGAAGTAGCATTAGTTTTTTGTGCAGTAGTCCAAGTTGAAAAGTCTTCTGTTGGTATGGTATATTCTTGTTTAGGTAATATTCCAGGTTTCAAAACCATTAGCTTGCACATATATTCTCATTCTAGTAGACCAATAATTATAATTAAGACCATTAAATAGTGGTGGTCGTGTAGTTGACTGCCTTTCAATGAAACTAGTGTTAATGCTGGTGTTATTTTCCATATTACTAAATATATCAAATAACTGTGTTACTGTTATAGGATGTCCGTGCTCTGATACCAAATGAAAGTGTGTAAGCTGTGTGACTAGTTAACACTTAGGATCGTGTAATATGGAATATTATAATAGTGCGGAAATATAAACTAGATAATAGATAATAGTAATAAAGTAAATGAAATAAGCACACTAGGACTTTTTATACTGGTTTAAACTTCCCGTTCTACGTCCAGTCCCAGACTACACTCTGGATTTAAACTCTATAAACCCCTCTCTTAACCCGGAGGAATAGGTATACAACACATGAGCAGCCGAACAGGATTTTTCCGCCTCAAATAGCCGAAGAGGACTTCTACTGGTACAAGTAAATAGTTGACAATTGTGTTCTGAATAACATGGATATGTCTTTAATAGTACACCCTTCCTATAATCAAATTCTCAAGTATATATTGTGTGTGTGAAGATATGAAAGGAAGATATTGCTTAGAATCGAAGAATATATTAATTAATTCAGAGATTCAAGCAATATATAGATTGTGATTGCTTTTAGATTGCAGAGATAGATAGTAGAGAATATAGCAAGAAATCAAAATATAATTCGATGATTTGAGAAGTGATTCTAATGTGTTTATATAGAAGACAAATAGTTACAACTATTCACAAAGAGTTTTAACCAAAAGGTGCAGCCATATCTCTTCAATTTGGATCGTAACTCTTTGCAAATAGAAGTGTCTCTTCAGGAAAAAATAGCCGTTAGTGCCGGTCAGTCGACTAAATAAAATCGACCAGTCAACTGAATATTTAAAGATAGTGTAAAACGGTGCATATCTATGCACTGAACAGGTTCAGTCGACTGATCGTTTTCGGTCAGTCGACTGACCAGGTTGTCAGTGAAAAGTTTGCACATTTTTTAAAGAATTTGAACTTTAGAACTATTTTGAGTATGTGCAAACTACTTGAGGATAGATTTTAACAATTATGAACCATATCTAAGACTAAAACTACAGTAAATAAACATACTATACTTAGATTTGTAGTCTTATCTCATTTGTAGTTTAATAGCTTGCATATCTCATTCTCTTTTTGTCGCTTGATCGTATAGTCTCATCACTGATCGTTTAATCTTTTTGTCATGAATAAAAAATCATGATTCAACATTCTCACCCTTTTTGATTGATGACAACCTGTTTTTGATGATGCTATATATTAAGAATTATATACCGGAAGATATATATATTTCTCCCCCTGAATATGTGGCGACATATCTAATACTGCAAAAGTTGGCAAGTCATACAAATTTCTCCCCCTTTGTCATCGACAAAAAGGAAATAAACAACCATATAATATGTTATCACATAAGCATTGTGAACTAACAACATATTAAATAACAGTCACAAAAAATATGTTTTTGCAAATTCATTTGTCATGATAGTCGAAAATTCCTGACATAATTTTTCATTAACTGAACCAAATATAATATCATCAACATATATTTGTATAATTAAAATATCTTATTTAGATTTCTTAATAAATAAAGTTTGATCAACATACCCAATTTCAAAGCCGGAGTCTATTAGATAGCTCTTCAGTCGGTCGTACCAAGCACAGGGTGCCTGTTTCAAACCGTATAAGGCTTTCTTAAGTTTATAAACATGGTTTGGAAATTTTTCATGAGCGAAAAGAAGAGGTTGTTCAACGTAAACATTTTCTTTTATATATCCATTTAAAAAAGCACTTTTAACATCCATTTGATATAATTTAAAGTTATGAAAACATGCAAAGGCCGGTAGAATACGTATAGCTTCTAATCTTGTGACATGAGCAAATGTTTCTTCATAGTCTATTCCCTCTTCTTGATTATATCCTTGTGCTACTAATCTAGCTTTATTTCTAGTTATATTACCTAGTTCATCAGATTTGTTTTTGAAAACCCATTTTGTACCAATGACCGATTAATCACTTGGTCTAGGAACTAATTCCCAAACTTCATTTCTTTCAAATTGGTTTTGCTCTTCTTGCATAGCTATAATCCAATAGTCATCAGTGGAGGCTTCCTTAATATTTTTAGGTTCTATATTAGAGAGAAAAGCTACATGGCCCATTTGATTTAATTGATGTCTTGTTCTTACATTTGAATTTACTTCTCCAATTATATTTTGAACAGGGTGATCTCTAAGAATTCTTGGAGGAGATCTTTCAATATTTTCATTTTGAATAATGTTTTCATCTTCGCTAGTATTAATGTTATTATCTTGAAAAATAATATCATCATCTTCTGAAATATTTGTTATTATTTTATTAGAATTATCTTTAAAGTTTGCAATATTAGAAGAAATTTTGAAATTTTCATCGAATGAAACATGAAGAGTTTCTTCGATTACTTTAGTTCTTTTATTAAAAACTCGATAAGCTTTGCTTCTCTCCGAATATCCTATGAATATTCCTTCATCAGATTTTGGATCGAATTTGCCAAGCTGATCTTTAGTATTAAGTATAAAACATTTTGAACCAAATACTTTGTAATAAGATATATTTGGTTTTCTACCATTTAAAAGTTCATATGGGGTGTGTTCTGTTAATGGTCGAATAGGAACACAATTCAAAACATAACAAGCAGTTGCAACAGCTTCTGCCCAGAAATGTTTTGGTAGAGTGCTTCCATTTAATAAAGTTCTTGCACATTCTTGTAATATTCTGTTTTTCCTTTCTACAACTCTGTTTTGTTGTGGTGTTCGAGGAAAAGAAAAATTATGATTAATTGCTTTCTTGTTACAAAAATGTTCAAAAACTTCATTTTCAAATTCACCTCCATGATCACTTCTAATATTTTTAACTTTTAAACTCTTTATATTTTGAACTCTTTGAACAAAAATTTTAAACTTTTCAAAAGTATCACTTTTATGTTTCATGAAAATAGTCCATGTATATCTTGAAAAATCATCTACAATAACAAACACATATATATTGTGATTAATAGATTGAACTTGAGTAGGTCCATATGTAGTAGTTCAAGTGGTTGTGTTGTAGATATGATTTTCTTAGATTTAAAAGAAGATTTTGTTAATTTTCCTTAGTGACATGCATCACAAATATTATCAACTTTGAATTTCATATCATGTAGTCCTTTAACAAGTTTATTTTTAGCTATTTTATTAATAGTACTAATATTTATATGACAAAATCTTTTGTGCCATAGCCAAGAATCATTTTCTGTAGCTACTAAACACATGTTTGTGTTAAGATTTACACTCATATTCAAAATATAAATATTTCTATCTCTTATACCTTCAAAAATTAAATTTTTATTTTTATCAAAAATATTGCATTTATTTTCTGAAAACGATATATTAAAACCTTTATCACATAATTGACTTATGCTCAATAAATTATGTTTTAAGTTTTTAACTAATAAAACATCAGAAATGAGAGGTAAGTTAGAGATACCGTTATTGCTCACATCGCCTATGATGACCCGGAATTTTTAGCAATAATTATTTGATAATCTTCATTAATAATTATTTAATTTGGAAATATTTATCTTTTCAAAGCTAATAAAAATATTTCCAATTACAATGTATATATGTATATACATTGTGAGTAGGAAGTTTTTGGTTTAAATTCAATATAATAATTTTCAAAAGCTATTTTAAGTTAAGTTTTATATTTTCAAAATACAAGATAAATATTTTAAGTTTAAAACAAGATTTAATAGAAAGGTTTAAATTATTCTTTCTTTCTAATTATCTCATGAACTAAGTACATTTTATATATAAATAATCACTTAAAAACATATTACATAAATTTAGATAAAATATAAGAAAGTATTTAAATATAGAATTTAAACATGTGTAAGACTATAATAACATGCATTTACATTTGTAAGCTTAATATAGCTTGAATTAACATGTGGCAACCATTGTTTCTTTAAATTTGAAAATATATAATATGTTATGAGAGGAAATCAGGCTACTGATTCTCTTTTAAAAATTCCTTTTTCTTTCTTCTTCTTGTAAACTTAAAAAAAACCAAAGAAAATCAAATTAAAACAACATCAGTTTCTCAAGATCAACCTGAGATCAAGGTAGCAACTAAATTCAACTCAACAAATTCAGATTCAAGTTCAACAAGCAAGAATCAAACTTCAGTTTCCAATCAACAAACAGTACTGATCAAAACAATTCCAGATTTAAAAGAATGAGCAGAACCTATTCTCTGGTTTCTCTGTTTTTCCAATTCACTAGTGAGTAAACTTTTCTTTAAAAACAGTTTTAATCTATGTTTATACTTAATGCATGTGATAAACCTGTGTAGTTATGTTGTAAATGTGGATTGCATGAATGAATGGATGTGATTTCATGTATATATATATATATATATGGAATAACTGTGCATGTCTGTGTATATGCAAATATACATTACTCTGTTGAATTACAGGTTTAAATCCCCTAAACTAAATTCAATATCTCCTCATATAATCAATGTTAGGTCTTGATCTCTAAACGAAAGATGATTGTAATAGTGTAACATCATTTTTAGAAATAATTTCAAATGTTTATATTAAGTAATTAATTCAAGAATAGAATTTTATAGTAAAAATCAATTTTTGGGTCAAAAATCAAATGTCAGGAAATCATGTTTTGATTTTGAAATCTGATTCATCTTGGAAAATCATGAATTTTGATATATATATTAGAATTTTTAGGTTTGGGATTGTCGAGGATTTCCGAGTTGATCGAAATTCGAACTTCGAACTTCGATCGATTGCGCGGCGATCGATGATGGAGGTGCGTCGCGACTGAGGCTGAGGATAGCTGGAGAGATGGAGGTCGAAGGAAAAATGGCCAGGGGATTTCTAGATGGTCGGAGCGGCCAAGGGACGGCGATGTAGGGTTTGTGGTGCTGTTTTGGTCGTGTTGATTTTCGAGGTTCCTGCGACGTCGACAGTTCACCGGATTTGATCGGTCCAAGGGAAACGAGGCTTGGGGTAGTGACGTAGCTATGGTGTGGTCGGCGTGGATTCTGGTGGTGGGGTTCGTCGTCGGCAATGAGTTTTTTTCATTTGGGTTTGGGTTCCAGGTTTGATCGACATGCTCGATTTTATTTTCCAATGTGTATTGTTGGTTCTGGGTGGTCGGAGCACTAGTATAGATCAATGTCGATATGTGGGTAGTCTCGGTGAGGGGTCGGAGTTGAGCGGAACGACATGCACGTGCACGCGTGCATGTTAATTACTGGTGAAGTCTGAGATTAGGAGGATGATGAGTTTCTTGGTGTCGAGCTCGTGAGAATTGAAGTTCGACTCGAAGTAGTCATGGTACGCGAGTGACACGGGTTAGGGCTCGGGTAGATTAGAGTTTGTCTCGGGTTCTTGCTCGAGTTTTGTGAGAGTAGGCTTGGGTTTGATTTTGATAAGCAACCAGGTTTTAAATTTTAAAAGAGAAAACATGTTCAAGTTTTAAAATGTAAAAGTAAATTTTGTAACCAAGTTTTTAAAATGGAAGCAAGATCAGTTTCAAAGTGTATAAGTTTTTTAAAGGTAAATAAAATGAAAGTTTTCCAAAGTAAAGATTCAAGAAGTTTCTAAGTAAGGTTTCAAAGATTTAAAATGTTTTAAAAACAAGTTAAGTGTTTAAAATTGTTTTTGTTAAAGGAAATTATATGGGGTTAACTATGTAGTTAATTCCTAAGGGGTTTTCAAATGAAATTTAATGATGTAATTAAGAAGTGATTAAGGTATGTGATATTAGACTTTAATTAATCAATATTTTTGTATAAAATGGTTTCAAGCATTTGATTTAATAAGAATTAAATGATTTAGTAATTAATTAAGATAGAAGGGTTTATCTTTAATTAATTAAGAATAATTAATTAGTGAAATTAATTAAAAGTTAATCACTTAATGTAATTAATTTAAGGGTAATTACTTAATATAAGTAATTAAAGGATAGTTAACTAATGGATGTGATTAATTAAAGTGTATTTAATTAATTTAATTAATTTGAATTAATTAATTAGATTGATTAATTTAGGATAATCACTTTGAAATAGATTAAGTATAATTACTTAATGTAATTAATAAAGTATATTTACTTAGTGTAAGTAATAAATGGATAATTACTGAATGTAATTAATAAAAGGATAATTACTTAATGAAAGTAATTAGAGGTTAATTAATAAAAGGTTAATTACTTAAATGGAAGTAATTAAGGATTAATTACTTAGTGTAATTAATTAATTAATTAAGGGTTAATTAATTAATGTAAGTGATTATAAGTTGATTTATTAATGTAATTAATTAAGAATCATTAATTAATGTAATTAATTATAGTATAATTAACTAAAGAGAATAATTAAAGGTTAATTAATGTGAATGGTTAAAGTATAATTAATTTATGTAATTAATTAAAGGTTAATTACTTAATGTAATTAAAGAATAATTAATTAAGGATGATTAATTAAGACGGATAATTAAAGGATGATTAATTAATTGGGTTGTAATTAATTAATGTTAAGTAAGCAGGATTTAGAAGTAATTAAAATAATTAATTTAATTCATTGGTAGTTAATTAAATTAATTAGAGATGGTGTGGTTGATTAATCTTGCTTACGGATGATTGAATGATATTGAATGCCTTGGATTATGTGATATCTTTGATATGTGATTGTGCTGCTATGTGATATGAGATGCTTTGGTTGAATAGTGATAATATGGATTATCTATCTGTGATAATGTGAATTATCTATCTGTGTGAATATGTTATTCTAAATAATAAATTAAATTGTTTAAACTTAAACAACTTAGCCTTTAAGAAACGTTTGGATTTCAATGAGACCGGGATCAGATATCATATTTGTTATCCGTAAACCACATCGATCCAAAATAAGCGATAGGTTGTGAAATCTCAAGTGAAGATCGAGCTGAAGATTCAGAGTGTAAGGGCTATTGTCGTTAACTCTGAGGGTGGTTCCAAAATGAGTGTAACGAGATAGTGCCTTCGGTTTCGTTCAAACCCGGAACGGACTTGTATGGATGAATGCTATCAGACCATCGTCATTGGAGGACGATGAGCATTCCAAGATATGTGTTCTAAAAAGGTAATCGTAGCCTCAAGCCTCATCAATCGGGAATGGCTAAAATAGGGGAGGTGCAGCAAGGCTAAATGGGTCACGCCCAAATAGGACGAGATTTTCCCCTGTCTAGAGGTTCCTTTTTATTTCGGCTTAGTGGGAGGTTGGTCGCGCCAACTGCGGGGTTATCTTGTTCGGGATTATCCAGTAAGTGATGGTTCCGGTCTTGTGTTGCAGGGGATCAGGGTGGATCCTCGGTACGGTGATCTAGACCACAAACTATGACGGGCGGTACCCCAGTAGCCCTGCCATTGTATGGAATCCAATCTCAAATAAGTGGCGTACGTTTTGATTGTGCCCAACTATGTTGGAACGTGAGATGTAAGCATTCCAGCTATGTAACGACCCAGAATTTTGACCAAATTAAATTGAGAATATTTAATTTATTTTAAATATTTGAACGATGATTTAATTTGAATCCCCGATATAACTTTGAAATTGACGATTAAATTATAAAATTTAATCTATTGTAAGGTGAATAAAATTTCGAATCTTCAATTTAAGCTGAAGAAAAATATTTCGAAAGCTTTTAAAATTCGTATTTATATCGCTGAAGATAATAGAAGCTTCAGAATCGAATTTGAAAGTGAATTGTTCAGTTTGAAATGTATATCGTTCAACCGATATTTAAAAATAGCCGTCCGAGGCGCAGTCTCGGAATTTGACGAAACCAGTTCCATTGGGTCCGTAATATTGTATTATTGTCGGATTTCAAATTTCGTAATTTTCAGAGCTATTGTGTGATTGTACGAGATAAAAACGTCTGGACAATAATTAATCGATTTATTTAAAAAAATAAATCTATACACTCTAATCAACATCAGCCGTTCTTCCTTCAAATCATTGTCCCCTTTTCTAGACTTAGTCGCAGAACGAAATCCTGCAAAAGAAAAAAAAAATGGCGACAAAATCATTTCGTTCCTCCTCTTCAACTCTGAAAAGCAAATCGATAAAAAGGAGGCAGCTTTAAAAATCAAACGCATTCATTTTCTTTCGTTCAAAAATTTAAACAGAAGCTACAAAATATAAATCAATGGCCGAGCCCTCCTTCTATTCAAAAATCAAAATCCTCGTTCCAGATTTCATCTTCAAATCGCGAGCAAGGGAGGGGACAGATCTGGGAGCAGCTCGAGAGGCCATTGTCGATCACGACTTCGGGGGGGTTCGAGCGTCAGCGGCGGCGACGATCCAATGTCGAGCGAAGTGGAAGGTGACTGGGGAGTTCGTCGAGCTCGAGTACGACGTCGCGGCAAGGTCAGGGGTTCGAGTATGGGGGGATGCGGTGATGGAGGCGCGCGTCTTGGCGATTGTCGCGATCAAGTAAGGTGCGGTGGCGAATTGGAACGGAGCTAGGGTTTCGTCGTGGCTGGGTGTTGGTGGCAGTCTAAGAGTGAAATTATTTTTGGTGGTCAGCGAGCGATTGTAAGGTATACGATTTTATTTATTTATTTTATTCGAGTTTTAATTTATTTATATACTAGTATGAATATAAATATATATACAGTAAAAGAAAATTTGTTTACAATTCAAATTAAACCCTTGGTTAATTTAAATTAATTTTAGAAGGAAAATTTGTAAAAGGAAAAAATTTGTTAGGTAAAATGATTTATTAAAGAAAACTGATTTAAAGATATTGATTTAAAGTAAAATAATTAGTTAAAATAAATTTATTAAAGAAAAAAAATTGATTTAATTGAAACTATTAATTAATTAAACAATCAAGAATGAGAATTTATTATTCGATTTATTCGAATATTTACGAAATGTATAAATTGTTTATACCAGGTTAAAAATCGAGAAAACAAAACTGGAATGGAAAATTGGATTGCAAATAAAAGCTAAGGTGAGATTTTTCTCACTCAAAAATGAAGTGGAATTTTCAGTTATTTATTGATTGATTTGATTGCTATATTGGATGTGCTATTAGATATAGTAGGATATATCTATTATATATATAGCAATATATACATATTGGCATATGTATATATTGGATTGATGATTTCCCGCCTCGTATAGCGGATGAGACCCTATTGCGCCGTTAGTAAGCGGATTTTTATAAAACCCATATACCGCGATAATTCCGTACTGGAGCGGAATTGGTATTGTGCTAACATCTTTGGATGCAGGGAAACAGGTTGGAGGGATCCAACTGGACCCCTCACATTGATTGAATTTATTTCTATTGTGATATGAATCTGTGAATGATTATAGTGATGCTATTAATCATATTGATATCTGGAAATTGGTTGAAAGCTAAAATTTAGCTGAATGGATGTTTTGACATCATTGGATTCCAAAGATAAACGAAATTGAATTTTTGAAATTCAAGTAGAAAATTTCTAAGTGAATCAATTTTTGAGATTGAAGAAATTTTGAAGAAAGAAATTTTTAAAGTATAAAAAGTAAATTTTTATAATCGTATTGAATAAATTCCAGAATAAAGTGAAAATGCTAAATAAATGGATTGCATAAAACAGTGATTATAAATTGAAGAATTTAATTTAAGAATTTGGATTTTTAAATAGATTGAAAGAAACGATTGAAATTTATTTCCTTAAAAAAGGAATTTATTAAAAGAAGATAAGCTAGAAATCCAACTAGAAATTTAATTGGTAAATTGAAATAAATTGGGAAATCAATGTAAAATGATTTCAATTTGAAGAATCCATTTTGAAACAGAATATTGAATAATTTGAGAAAAAAATGAGGAATTTACTTAGTAGTGATAAATAAATTTAGAAATCAATATTGAAATTGATTTGGTATTGAAGTTTTTACAAATAGAATTGAAATTTATAAAAGTTGTTTATAAATCCGAAATCACTTATTTTGATAAGTAAAATATAGAAGTTAATAAAAAGAAGATTTATAAGTTGAAATTGTTATTAAAACAGAAATAGAATTTATAAACTTCGTTTTATAAATTCGAAATCGATTGAATTTGATAAATTATATATAGGAGATTATTGAAGAAGATATATTCGCGATTTTTGAATAGCGAATTTTTATTGAAATAAAATGTGTAGAAATGACTGAAATTGGGTTAAGTGAAGTATATTCACGATTTTGGACAGTGAATATATTTTTAAGTAAAATGGATAGGGTTTTTGGGAAAGTGATATTATAAAATGAAGTTAATTGTTTTAAAAGATATTTTAAAACGTGTTATGAACCGAAAGCATAGATTTCAACATTTCTTGTTGAAATAGACGTTTTCGAGAAATATAAGGAAATGGTGGACTATAACACTGTTGTTATAGTAAATGATTTCCGAAAGGAAATGTTTTATATAGTATTGGGATTTATATATCTACCTTAATTCCGAATCCCTATACTATTGATTTTGAGTCGTCGTAACGATGTTTTACGTAACATTCGTTTTGACTCAAATAAAGGTGTTAAAAGAATGTTTTCCTTAAAGAATGAATTTATACTTAAATTTGATTTTAAGTATATTGAATATTTTCAAATGTTGAAAATAAATGATTTGCGAAATACTTATTTTTGAATAAGTATGGAAATACTTTTCCAAAATGAAATGTAACGTTTTGAGATTTTATCTTCTTAAAGATAAAATGAAAATGAATATTTGAAAACGATTGTAAATCGAATATTAGTAGATATTCAAAAATATAAATTCAATATGGAATTTATAAAAGAAAGGGAAGTTGTTTAAAAATAAACGTTGATTTATTTTTGAAGTGTGGAAATTTTATATCTAGTAAAGATATTTTGGAAATTAAATAATTTGGAAAATTATTTGGAATCTGATGATGTTGCGCATCTTTATTGATAGTTAAATAACCAACTATCAATAATTACCTTTAGATAGGTATTTGTTGTGAATTGGATGAATTTGAATGCCACACTTATTTTTGAATAATCGCTCACTATTCGGGTTAGCCGGGAAAGGACCATGGGGTCGTATAACCCATTCCGAATATGTGATACGTCGTTATGAATCGCATTTGAAGACCGGTGTTGAAGACCGGATATTTTTGAAAACGGAAGGATTACCGTCGAGTTACTCTACATCGGCTGATCTCCGGTTTAGAGGTTTTATCACCCTTAGTGACGGGAAGTCCGGACGTGATTAGAAATTTATCCGGAGATGCAAGGGCTTCGTGAGAAGTGCCTTCGGTTCTGTTCGATCCCGGAACAGACTTTTATGGATTGTATGTCTGACGTTACAATTTGAGATATAAAGCTGATTTCTTTCAAATACATATCTGTTGGTGGCGGAGAATTTATTCTCTTAGCTTAACACCCTTCTCTGAGACGTACGAGCTCAGAGGTTATGTAGTTGAAATTTATCAGCGATATATCCCAATTTGGTAACGTGGCATACTGAGTGTTGCTGTGAAATGATCAGTGTTTGATCATTTGTGATATGATCATTTGTTTGATATTATATCTTTGTGATCATAGGTTGATCATTTTGTTTGACCCGAAGCAGGGCTTTGTAGAAAGCGTAGCTTTGTGGACGAGACTTCATCGAGCCTCACACCCCGGAAATGGTCGAAACAGGAAGGATGCAGCAAGGTTCTAGGGAGTAGCGCCCCTTAGTGTATGTCATTCCTTCTGGATAGAGGTGGTATCATGGTATGGAGCCCAGATACTTAACCTATGTGGTTGCTGCATTATTATCTATGTGGTTTGTTGGAAATCGGGGATCCTCGGGAAGATCGGTTACGATCGGGGGATGGCATACGCGTGTCAGTAGTTACCTATTTTTGCAGAGGTAACCCGGCCTTGTGTTGGCAGAGATCCGGTTAGGTTCTCGGGTCGTCTATTCCAGGGACGTACCCATCGTGGATAGGAAGTTCCTTAGCCTGACCATTTGTTGGAAATCCAAAGAAACAATACGAGACTTGTACGGTTTTAGTTGTATTACCTGCTATGGAATGTGGCGGTAACCTGCTATTGAACATAGTAGCTATAGTAGGCATAAGTGCGGAATGCCTATGCTGGCTAAGATTAATATTATACTTTCGAAATGTTTTCTACACTATGCACTAATAATAATATCAAAAATGATTTGATTTTGCGTAGTAAGCATCTTTGACTATCATAAGAAGAAATCTCCTCCAATTCTGCGTTTGCATTGTGTGTGTGGTGGGAGGTCTTATGGTAGTTTCATTTTCCAAAAGCATTGCGAATTTGTTTTATTTTCTTTGTGAAAAATAACTGTTTTACGATCTCACACCAGTCACCATGACTGACTCGGAGTTTATTGTTTCCCTTCTAAACTCTGGGTGCCCACCAATTTCCACACGGGCAGCCTAGAGTTATATTATCAGGATATTCTGGATATTCTGGAGCTTTGGAGATAAGCTGGATGACGAGACGTAGTATTTGTATCTGATAGTATTTATTCCGCTGTGTATTCTGTATAAGGACAAGTTATATAACTGTCCATTGTTGTATATTGACTCTGATTGATGTATGTATAAAATGATATAGTTCTTTGTTTTAAAGATTATTCATTTATCTATTATATATTGTTCCGCTGCGATATGTGAGATTCTGATATTGTTTCTGCTTCTGATGTTGTTCTGTTGTTCTTCTCTATTTTCTTCTTCTCTTCTTCCTTCTTCTTCTGTTTTCTTCTTCTTCTCCCTTTTTATTCTTTCTTAAACCCTCACTATTGGAGTTTCCGGCACTCGATTGCTCGACAGTCGATAAAGGGAGTATCAATGTCGAATTTTCGAAAGTCGAAAATTTCCGTATGTGACAAGCTATGTTCTATTTTACTTGAAAACCCTAGACAGTATTATAATATCACTGGATTTCCTATCTAATGTTTTGGTTATCGTAAGGTAAGAACTTTTCCATGTTTATGTGCGGAAAGTCTTACGAGATACCTTTGTCTCCAAATGATTTTCAAAGTTAAACAACTTTAATCCGTTTACTCACACCAGACCCATGTCTGACCCAGAGTTTATTTTCTGTTTTTCTTAAACTCTTGGGTACTCAAATTTTTATGAGTAGCCAAGGGATTCAGGTTGGCTTTGACGCATTTTGGGGGAGACTTGGAGCAGGAGGCTTCATCGTATATAGATATTGAGGTTCCGCTGTGTTAGTAGCTCTGTGTTGTATTTTGAGTTGTATGATAGTCTTATGTGTTGTATAAGCTGTATGACTCTGATAGATGATGTCTATTATGTAATAACTTATGTGATGTAATACAATTTATTCATTCCGCTGTGAGATTCTGATATTGTTTAGTTCTTTCTTTCCTATCTTTTCTCTTTTCTATCCCTTTCTTTCTTAATGATGATGCGTCTTTCTATGGAATGAAAGACGGGTCGTCACATCGCCTTTGCCGATGATATAACATTTTGAATTATCTCCAAAAGTGACCGATCCTCCATTTGAGTAGACAATGTTAGTTAACATGTCCTTATTACCAGTCATGTGTTTTGAGCAACCGCTGTCTAAGACCCATTTTCCTCTCTTTTTAAATGGTACATCATTACTTGTAGCCATGAAGCATACATTTGCTTGCTCTGTGTCACTGTCGCTGTCACTATCCGATGATGATGAAGAATCTGAGTCATCCCATGTTACTGAAAATGCTTTCTTCTTGAATTTGTCCTTCTTAAATTTGTTTTCTTTTTCTTTGGACAATCTTTCTTTATATGACCCTTTTTATGACATTCATAACATTCCATGACAGAGGATGATGGTTTACTGCTATTATTGTTGTTGTTGGAGTTATCTTTGTAACTCCTGAATTTGTTGTTCTTTTTGAATTTCAAAAACTTTTTGAAATTCTTAGCAATAAGTGCCATATCCTCTTTATCTGAATCTGAATCATCTTTTTCTGCTTGAAATGCTAGATTCTTTTTGTCTTATGCCTGTGCTTTCTTTGCTTGCAAATTCACTTCATATGACATTAGATTTCCTATCAATTCTTCTGGTTTCATGGTTGATAAATCATTAGCTTCTTCAATTGCTAAGACTTTTCATTCCCAATTGTCCGTTAAAGAATTAAGGGGTTTTGTAACAATATCAAAATTAGAAATGTTTGATCTAGTGCTAATAGTGAGTGATATATATATCTTGAAATCTAGAGTACATGTCATTTATAGTTTCGTTTGGTTTCATTTTGAAATTATGGAACTGATTTTTCAACATAGAGATTTTGCTTTGTTTGACTTTGTTAGTCCCTTCATGAGTTACTTTTAGAGTTCTCCATATATCATAAGCAGTTGTACACATACTGACCCTATTAAACTCATTTTTATCTATTGCACAGAATAGCATGTTCATAGCTTTAGCATTTGAAGTAGCATCAGTTTTTTGTGTAGTAGTCCAAGTTGAAAAGTCTTCTGTTGGTATGGTATATTCTTTTTGGCTAATATTCCATGTTTCAAAACCATTAGCTTTCATATATATTCTCATTCTAGTAGACCAGTAATTATAATTAAGACCATTAAATAGTGGTGGTCGTGCAGTTGACTGTCCTTCAGTGAAACTAGTGTTAATGTTGGTGGTATTTTCCATATTACTAAATATATCAAATAACTGTGTTACGGTTATAGGATGTCCGTGCTCTGATACCAAATGAAAGTGTGTAAGCTGTGTGACTAGTTAACACTTGGGATCATGTAATATGGAATATTATAATAGTGCGGAAATATAAACTTGATAATAGATAATAGTAATAAAGTAAATGAAATAAGCACACCAGGACCTTTTATACTGGTTCGAACTTCCCGTTCTACGTCCAACCCCAGACTACACTCTGGATTTAAACTCTATAAACCCCTCTCTTAACCCGGAGGAATAGGTATACAATACATGAGCAGCCGGACATGATTTTTCTGCCTCAAACAGCCGAAGAGGAATTTTATCGCCTGAACAACCGAACAGGACTTCTAATGGTACAAGTAAATAGTTGACAATTGTGTTCTGAATAACACGGATATGTCTTTAATAGTACACCCTTCCTATAATCAAATCCTCAAGTATATATTGTGTGTGTGAAGATATGAAAGGAAGATATTGCTTAGAATCGAATAATATATTAATTAATTCAGAGATTCAAGCAATATATAGATTGTGATTGCTTTTAGATTGCAGAGATAGATAGTAGAGAATATAGCAAGAAATCAAAATATAATTCGGTGATTTGAGAAGTGATTCTATTGTGTTTATATAGAAGACAAATAGTTACAACTATTCACAAAGAGTTTTAACCAAAAGGTGCAGCCATATCTCTTCAATTTGGATCGTAACTCTTCGCAAATAGAAGTGTCTCTTCAGGAAAAAATAGCCGTTAGAGCCAGTCAGTCGACTGAGCAAAATCGACCAGTCAACTGAATATTTAAAGATAGTGTAAAACGGTGCATATTTGTGCACTGAACAGGTTCAGTCGACTGATCATTTTCGGTCAGTCGACTAACCTGGTTGTCAGTGCACAGTTTGCACATTTTTTTAAAGAATTTGAACTTTAGAACTATTTTGAGTATGTACAAACTACTTGAGGATATATTTTAACAATTATGAACCATATCTAAGACTAAAACTATAGTAAATAAACATACTATACTTAGATTTGTAGTCTTATCTCATATGTAGTTTAATAGCTTGCATATCTCATTCTCTTTTTGTTGCTTGATCGTATAGTCTCTTCACTGATCGTTTAAGATTTTTGTCATCAATGAAAACCCATGATTCAACATGTATAACACTCCGCTACAGTCTAAGAGTATATATAAAAATTTCAGATTTGTTTTTACTTAACCCAAACTTCTAACAAATTAAAATTTTGTTTAACTTACTCATTTCTCCAAATTTATAAGTTACAAAAACTTATCTTCTTATAATTTCAAAAAAACACTTAGCTTAACTTTCAATATCTACTTTCTTTTCGACAATCCAAAATCGTCAAAAAACCCATTTTATATTCATAATTGAAAATTACCAAACAACACTTCAAAACAGATGCATAAACCAAATTATTTTAATGCATAGGATTCTAGGGTCCATATAATATTACTTAACTGAAAATTTGAGAATTAATCATCCAATTTTCATTTCAAATCATTTTGAAATAATAATAATATACATATATCCTTTTTGTATATCAAATCATACTTTTTGGAATCTAAAACAAATTTGTTTTACCAAAACAAAACTTCTATGGTAAATCACTATGGTACAATTCCTCACGTAGAAACTCGTAAATGAACACCGATGATGCTGTAGTCATCACGAGAATTATTTTCCAACGAATGGAGTGAGTTCAGTGCTTTCTATCTCTTTTATAATCCTTTTAAAAATATTTCTGTTCGAAAATACTTCCAAATAATACTATTATTATTTCTTCTAAAACTTTTCAAAAACAATTTCTAAAACACTAGGATTTGAATTCTCAAATTCTTAGCTTAAATCCTTTTTTTTATAAATCACATCTATAAATTATATTTATATAACTTTTTTCACTTCCTTTTATAAATTTATTTCATAAATGTTACTTTGTTTAAATTAAAATAAACTATTTTTATTACAATTAAAATTTTAACCCAACATTTTCACCGAACGCCTTAAAGTCAAAATGTGAAACCTAAATCACAGGATGTTCATTTCAATGTTTCCACGGTTACTATTTACCAAACTCATGCAGTGAAAAAGATAAAACTACTCCTAATCAACCACAATAGTCAATGCCCATAAATTGGTCAGGCACAACTACTCAATCAACATCAATAGCCAATGCTCCTAACTAGGTGAGCATGACTAACCAAACAATAAATGATAATAATTGAATATTATCATTTCCTAACAAACAACACACCATTAATAACTATACTTAGTTTATGAAAATTATTCCTTTACATACAAATTTAAAATCTTGGTAAAATTATTTCATTTACCAATTTAAAAAAACAAAACAGTGTTTATTTACCTTGTCCAAGAATTTAGAAACCCCTATCGATACTATAGCATCTCATGTACCGACCAGAATTTAAACCCCTGAACCGATAAATCAACATAATATAAAACATTTTTATATCATTAACAAATACGCACTTTTATATATAATACACTCAAACTCATCCTAGGATCTCACTTACCCTGTCTCAGATGAGTTAACCCCACCAAAGCCTAGGTGTTCGCTCAACCTAAGCTCTGATACCACATGTAATGACCCGCCTTTTTGGCCCTTAAAAGTTGACATTAATACATCCACGGTATTCATGTGCCGAGCTTCCAAGTGCCGGAAAGATAAATTGTTAGGGAAAAAGAAAGAAAATACAGAACAGAATTTCACAGTGTGACGAGTAATCTATAATATAACAATGATCTTTACAAAAGAAAAACTGAACTTTGTTACACATATATATCAATCAGAGTCAACTAATAAATCAACCGCCGGGACAGTTATAACAACATGTCCTCGCAATTACCGATAAATATAAATACCAATGCAGCAGAAAATAGAATATATGTGAATACGTCTTGGAGGCATCCATCTCGTCTCCTGAAGCTCCAAAGCATCCAAACTGAATCCAAAAATATACTCAGTCTGACCCAAGCATTATAAGAAAAATAACGTCCGGATCAGTCTGGTAAACCAGCATGAGAAACACACCTCAAATGGATTTTGAATGTTATAAAAACCTTTCTAAACAAAAGTATCTCGTAAGACTACACCGCACATAAACACGGACGAGTTTTTGTCTTACGATAACCAAACCATTTACATTAGAAAATCATGTAATATTATAATAACATGTAAGGGCAAAAATATCAATAATCAAGTAGTTGTGATACTCGTGAGTATACATCACAACAATAATAGATATATAATCAAAAACTAATAAGGCGCGTTCGTTAATTGTATAGGATTCCATGGAGGTGCCCTAAGTACTTCGAGAACGGTCCTCCTGCACAAGAATTATAGTTATTCTTCCGAAGCAACAATACATCCCTAGTGATGTACAATAGGAAATAAATAGCTGGCCACGCAAGGCCCAATGCATCGCTCCATGCATGCATAAATATAGGTAACACTAGGAAGGAGATGACTGCATCCTCATGGGTTGGTTAAACCCCGGCTATGCATCCTATCTTTGGTTTTAATCATTACCATTGGTGAGGCTACGTCCATCATTTCAGCTCATGCACCGCCACCTGAACAGATCTTGGAACCACATATGGATTCCTATACCTCAACAGGTCTTAGAACCACACATGGGTTCCCACATCTCAACAGAGATCACAAAATCACACATGGATTCACATACCCCAACGGGTCTCGGAATCACACACGGATCCCCACATCTCAATAAAGATCTTGGAATCACACATGGACACTCATACCCCGATGGGTCTTGAAATCACACATGGATTCCAATATCCAAAAAAGATCTCGAATGTCACGTACCGAAATTTTCGACTTTCGAAAATTCGACATCGATACTCACTTTATCGACTGCCGAGAAATCGAACGCCGGAAACTCCAATAGTGAGGGTTTTAGAAAGAAGAAATAGAAGAAAAGATAGAAGAAGAAGAAAATAGAAGAAAAAGAGAAGGACAGAGAACAACAGAACAACAGAATCTCACATATCGCAGCGGAACAATATATAATAGATAACACTAGTCTTTTAAAACAAAGAACTATATCAGTTTATACATACATCAATCAGAGTCATATACAACAATGGACAGTTATTGTAACGACCCAGAATTTTGAACAAATTAAATTGAGAATATTTAATTAATTTTAAATATTTGAACGATGATTTAATTTGAATCCCCGATATAACTTTGAATTCGACGATTAAATTATAAAATTTAATCTATTGTAAGGTGAATAAAATTTCGAATCTTCAATCATAAGTTAAAGAAAAATATTTCGAAAGCTTTTAAAATTCGTATTGATAATACTGAAAATAACGAAAGCTTCAGAATTTAATTTCGGACTGTTTTGTTCAGTTTTGAAATTAAATCGTTCGAATCGATATTTGAAAATAGCGTTCCGAGGCGCAGTCTCGGAATTCGACGAAACCAGTTCCATTGGGTCCGGAATATTGTATTATTATCGGATTTCCAATTTCGTACTTTTCGGAGTTGTTATGAGAGCATACGGCGTGTAAACGCATTGAGATTTAATCGATTTCAATTTAAATTTAAATTTAAATTTTGGTCAAACGTCAACACGTTATTTTCCTTTAAACACGCACCGTTGTCTCTGCCTAAAATCGCGCAGAAGAACACGAAAGAAATCGTGATAACCATGCCGTCTTCAATTTTTAAATATCTCGTCCTCATCTCTTTTCAGTTTTTTTAAGTTAAACGAAAAATAAAAATGGCAGCCGAATCCTTTACCTTTTATCTTCCACATTCAAAACAAAATGATGCCGAGCCTTCATCTCTATGTTATTCAATTCCCTCCTCTCGTTTAAACTAATGGTCGCGAACAAAAAGAAAAAAAAATGGAAAATTGCGATTTAATCGCGACTGCGTGGAGGGGATCGACGACTGGCGAAGTCGTGTCAGTCGCTTGCAAATTGGGAGACGCGGTGGTTAGCCGTGGATGGTTTGTCAACGATTGGCGAACGAGGCGTAGAAATTCGATCGCGATTTGGTTAATGGAGTGTGCGCTCGCGACTAGGGCGGCGGGTGCGGCGTCAGAAGGCGACATCGGAGAGGAGGCAACGGCAGTGGGCGAAGTTGTGAGTTGCAATTTTCTGAGGGGACTCGCGATTCAAGCTCACGCATGGAGGATTGGAAGGCGTCACGATGTAGGAGGCGACGTCGCGAGGTCAGAAGTAGGCGGCACTCGAGTGGCGATAGCGCGCAGGGGTTCATCGTCGTCGGGGTCGTTCGAGCATGGTGACTCAGCGGCAAGTTCGACTGGAGGCTACAGTCGATGGCACCGCGAGATTCGTCGAGGCTGGGGATTGTTCGAATTTCGATTTTCAGTAAGGTAATCAATTTTATTTTGCTTTTCGATTAAAATTGAAATTCATATGTGTATATAACAATGATGATTTTAGTTATAAAAAATATATATGCAGATTTTTAGATTATAGATTACAGAAAGAAAACAAATGGAAAAGAAATAAAAATGATGAAATGAAATTTTTATAAATTAAAAATGCAATGAAGTTTAAAGGAAAATTTGGTTTTAAAATTTAGATATGATAGGGTTAAATTATTTTGTTTAGGAGAAATTAGTTTAAAAGTAAAGAATAAATGTATTGTTCAATTGATTTATCTAAAACTATTTAGATTACTAGAGGAAAATATATATATAGGAGATTTATTTTTAAATATAAAATTTTGAGTTAAATAAAGTTATTTATTGATTTGGTATCAAAATAAAATGACCGGCGAATCGAAATTATCAAATGAAAAGTTATTATTTGATTTGTTCCAATATTAATGAATTTGTATAATGTTTATACAAGGTCGAATACAATGAAGAAAATTAAATCTGGAAAGGGAAAATGGATTGCAAAATAAAAGCTAAGGTGAGATTTTCTCACTCGAAGGAAAATTTAATTATACAGTTATTGATTGATATGATTTGCTATGTGGATGTGGTATTAGATATAGTAGGATATATCTATTATATATATAGCAATATATACATATTGGCATATGTATATATTGGATTGATGATTTTCCCGCCTCGTATAGCGGATGAGACCCTATTGCGCCGTTAGTAAGCGGATTTTTATAAAACCCATATACCGCGATAATTCCGTACTGGAGCGGAATTGGTATTGTGCTAACATCTTTGGATGCAGGGAAACAGGTTGGAGGGATCCAACTGGACCCCTCACATTGATTGAATTTATTTCTATTGTGATATGAATCTGTGAATGATTATAGTAATGCTATTAATCATATTGATATCTGGAAATTGTTTGAAAGCTAAAATTTAGCTGAATGGATGTTTTGACATCATTGGATTCCAAAGATAAACGAAATTGAATTTTTGAAATTCAAGTAGAAAATTTCTAAGTGAATCAATTTTTGAAATTGAAGAAATTTTGAAGAAAGGAGTTTTTAAAGTATAAAAAGTAAATTTTTATAATCGTATTGAATAAATTCCAGAATAAAGTGAAAATGTTAAATAAATGGATTTCGTAAAATAGTGATTATAAATTGAAGAATTTAATTTAGAATTTGGATTTTTAAATAGATTGAAAGAAACGATTGAAATTTATTTCCTTAAAAAAGGAATTTATTTAAAAGGAGATAAGTTGGAAATCCAATTAGAAATTTAATTGGTAAGTTGAAACGATTTGGGAAATCAATGTAAAATGATTTCAATTTAAAGAATCCATTTAAAAACAGGATGTTGAGTAATTTGAGAAAAATAAGGAATTTATTTAGTAGTGATAAATAAAATTAGAAATCAATCTGTAATTGATTTAGTATTTGGAGAAGAACTTTGAGAAATCAGTATGGATTCTTTTATTTAAAGTTGAAAATAAATTTAGAAATCAATATTGAAATTGATTTGGTATTGAAGTTTTAATAAATGGAATTGGAATTTATAAAAGTTGGTTATAAATCCGAAATCACTTATTTTGATAAGTAAAATATAGAAGTTAATAAAAAGAAGATTTATAAGTTGAAGTTGTTATTAAAACAGAAATAGAATTCATAAACGTTGTTTTATAAATTCAAAAAAATCAATTGAATTTGATAAATTGAATATAGAAGATTAAAAAAAAAAAAGATATATTCACGATTTTGGACAGTGAATGTATTATTGAATAAAATGGATTCATTTTTTTGAAGAAGTGATACTTTAGAACGAAGTTAAACATTTTAAAGATGTTTTAAAATGTATTATGAATCGAAAGCATAGATTTCAACACTTGTTGTTGAAATAGACGTTTCGAGAAATTTAAGGAAATGGTAGACTATAACACTGTTGTTATAGTAAATGATTTCCGAAAGGAAATATTTTTATGTAGTATTGGGATTTATATATCTATCTAAATTCCGAATCCCTATACTATTGATTTTGAGTCGTCGTAACGATGTTTTACGCAACATTCGTTTTGACTCAAATAGATGTTAAAAGTTATGATTTCCTTAAAGAAATGAATATATACTTAATTTGATTTAAGTATATCGAATATTTTTCAAGTGTTGAAAATGAATAGATTTGGGAAACACTTATTTTTAAAATAAGTATGGAATTGCTTTTCCAAAATGAAATGAAACGTTTTGAGATTTTATCTTCTTAAAGATAAAATGAAATTGAATATTTGAAATCGATTTGAGGATCGTATATCGGTAGATATTTTGAAGATATAAATTCACTATGGAATTTATAAATGGAATGGGGATTTGTTTTAAAAATAAACGTTGATTTATTTTTTAAAAGTGTGGAAATTATATATCTAGTAAAAGATATTTTGGAAGATAAGAATAATTTGGAAAATTATTTGGAATCTGATGATGTTGCGCATCTTTATTGATAGTTAAATAATCGACTATCAATAATTACCTTGAATGGTATTTGTTGTGAATTGGATGAATTTGAATGCCACACTTATTTTTGAATAATCGCTCACTATTCGGGTTAGCCGGGAAAGGACCATGGGGTCGTATAACCCATTCCGAATATGTGATACGTCGTTATGAATCGCATTCGAAGACCGGTGTTGAAGACCGGATATTTTTGAAAACGGAAGGATTACCGTCGAGTTACTCTACATCGGCTGATCTCCGATTTAGAGGTTTTATCACCCTTAGTGACGGGAAGTCCGGACGTGATTAGAAAATTATCCGAAAATGCAAGGGCTTCGTGAGAAGTGCCTTCGGTTCTGTTCGATCCCAGAACAGACTTGTATGGATTGTGTGTCTGACGTTACAATTTGAGATATAAAGCTGATTTCTTTCAAATACATTTCTGTTGGTGGCGGAGAATTTATTCTCTTAGCTTAACACCCTTCTCTCAGACGTACGAGCTCAGAGGTTATGTAGTTGAAATTTATCAGCGATATATCCCAATTTGGTAACGTGGCATACTGAGTGTTGCTGAGAAATGATCAGTGTTTGATCATTTGCGATATGATCATTTGTTTGATCTTATATCTTTGTGATCATAGGTTGATCATTTTGTTTGACCCGAAGCAGGGCTTTTTGAGAAAGCGTAGCTTTGTGGACGAGACTTCATCGAGCCTCACACCCCGGAAATGGTCGAAACAGGAAGGATGCGGCAAGGTTCTAGGGAGTAGCGCCCCTTAGTGTATGTCATTCCTTCTGGATAAAGGTGGTATCATGGTATGGAGCCCAGATACTTAACCTCTGTGGTTGCTGCAAAATTTATTTCTTTGTGGTTGTTGCAAATCGGGGATCCTCGGGAAGATCGGTGACGATCGGGGGATGGCATACGCGTGTCAGTAGTTACCTATTTTTGCAGAGGTAACCCAGCCTTGTGTTGGCAGAGATCCGGTTAGGTTCTCGGGTCGTCTATTCCAGGGACGTACCCATCGTGGATAGGAAGTTCCTTAGCCTGACCATTTGTTGGAAATCCAAAGAAACAATACGAGCCTTTACGATTTCAATTGTATAACCTGTCTCCTCAGGAGGCAGCTATAGCAGGCATAATATAATGGTACCTATGCTGGCTAAGATTTATATTCTACTTTCGAAATGATTTTCCACTATGCACTAATAATAATATCAAAAAGAATTTGATTTTTGCGTAGTAAGCATCTTTGACTATCATAAGAAGGAATCTCCTCCAAGTCTGCGTTTACATTGTGTGTGTGGTGGGAGGTCTTATGGTAGTTTCATTTTCCAAAAGCATTGCGAATTTACTTTAAAAATATTCCCTTGTTGTTTTTAAAGATATAACTGTTTTACGATCTCACACCAGTCACCATGACTGACTCGGAGTTTATTGTTCCCTTCTAAACTCTGGGTGCCCACCAATTTCCACACGGGCAGTCTAGAGTTATGTTATCAGGATATTCTGGAGCTTTGGAATCAAGCTGGAGGACGAGACGTAGTATTTGTATCTGGTAGTATTTATTCCGCTGTGAATTGTGTATGAGGACAAGTTATATAACTGTCCATTGTTGTATATGACTCTGATGATTGATTATGTATAAACTGATATAGTTCTTTGTTTTAAAAGACTAGTGTTTATTTATTATATATTGTTCCGCTGCGATGTGTAAGATTCTGATATTGTTTTCTGTTCTGATGTTGTTCTGTTGCTCTTCTCTTCTTCTTTCTTTCTTCTCTTTTTCTTCTATCTTCTTCTTCTTCTTCTTCTACTTTTTCTTTTTTCTTAAAACCCTCACTATTGGAGTTTCCGGCACTCGATTGCTCGGCAGTCGATAAAGTGAGTATCGATGTCGAATTTTCGAAAGTCGAAAATTTCAGGATGTGACAAAGTGGTATCAGAGCATATGGTTAAGCGACAACCCTGCTCTGTTGGGTGTTACTCATTAGAGATAGAGTCAGTAGTACTCTAGAATGAGTTGAGTGTAATGATAGATACGAGCGCGTATTTGTTAGTGAATATAAAAATGTTTTATATTGTGTTTGCTTATCCGTTGAGATGTTTGTGAATTTTGGTCGGTATGTGGGACGCCATATTATCGATAGAGATTTCTAAACACTTAAACGAGGCAAGACGACACAATATTGTTTTAAATAGGGTAAATGAAATAATTTTGCCCAAAACTATTTTTGTATAGAAAAGAAATGATTTTTCTATGAATTATCATAATATATGGATGTTTGGTTGTTAGGAAGGTGATGATATTGAAATGTTATCATTACTATTGAAACTGAATAAGAAACTGAAATCGTAACTCCAAAGTTAAGAAATAAAATTCACAGACAAATGAAATTTGAGAATATAAATTATAAATGTGAATTGTAATTTGAAGTTGAATTCCAGAGAAGTTTTTGGAAAGGTTTTGAAAAGAATTTGAAAATTTTCGAGAATTGGAAAGTTAAATCATTTTTGGAGTTGGAAAATGAATTTCAAAGGTTTTGAAAAGTATTTTGGAGAGTTGAAAGCTCTAAACTCTTTTCGGTCGCTGGAAAATAACTTCGATGATGACCGCGGCATCGTTGGTGTTCATTTTCGGGTTTCCAAAAGAGAAATTGCTGCCAAATAGTTTTAAACGGAAAGTGTTTGGGAAATTTGGATTTTGTTTTAGAAAATTCAAAAGATAAATTTGAACTGATTTCAAAATGATTTTTGAAATGTTGGTAAGATTCTGGAATACTATATAAGAATATTTATGAAATATTATGAAATTGATAACTTATAAAATAGTTGAAATTTGATTTGGAAATGAGATTCCGATTGGAAATGAAAGAATCAGTGAAGGAGTTTCAGAATGAATGAATAAATTGCAACTGTAAGTGCAATGAAAGTGAAATGACAGTAGATGAACGAATTAAATTCAATGATTATAAAAGAAAAGTAAATAGAATTCAAAAGAAAATAATTGAAAATAAAATTCCTTAATGAAATGGAATTGTGAATGTGAATGTATAAATGATTGTATAAATCAAGATGTAGATAAGTTGATAACTTATAGAATATTTGAAATCTGATTGGAATGAAATTCAAATTGAAGACGAATGAATTAGTAATTGGAACTAATTTAAAAATAAGCAATCGTAAATGAAAGTTGATTGATAAAAATTCAATATTCAAAAGTAAATTGAATCCAAATTAAATTGAAATTGTGAATTGAATTCAAATGAGAAATTGAAATGTAAAATTGAATGAGAATAAATATATAACTTCAATAGTAAACTAGAAGTGGTATAAGGAGTATATATTGAGAATTGTATAATAAAATGTGCAAAATGGTTTGAATATATGCAACTAGATATTATGGCTAGTAGGATATACAGGTGTTGTAAAAGGAATTGGGATTTTACTTTCAAAGATGAATTTGAATTGCTCGACAAAAGGTAAGTATTTGAATTATAATATGAGTTTTTGATGACTTATTTCTCTAGCCGCTTGGCGTTTTCTTTTTCTTTTTGAAATCTGAGAGTCCGTAGGGACGTTTTGTAGTCGTGCCGTATTAGCCGCGCAAAGGAGACGCTGGCGAAATTTTTCGAAAATTTAGGGCGTTAGAAAATTTTTGAGAAATTTTGAAAGTTTAAATTTGAAATTTGAATTTAAATTTGAATTGAAGTAAAGCAATGTTGTTTGAAACCTATAATTGAAGTTAGAAAGATAGTTGAATTAATAACGAATCTCTAGTAGAGAGATTTGTTTTGAAAATTTGGTAAGACTATTGAATGTTGAAAGATAGTAGACGAGTTAAGGACCATTTTTCCTAACTTTTAATTTCGAGGACGAAATTCTTTTAAGGGGGAAAGTCTGTAACGACCCAGAATTTTGAACAAATTAAATTGAGAATATTTAATTAATTTTAAATATTTGAACGATGATTTAATTTGAATCCCCGATATAACTTTGAATTCGACGATTAAATTATAAAATTTAATCTATTGTAAGGTGAATAAAATTTCGAATCTTCAATCATAAGTTGAAGAAAAATATTTCGAAAGCTTTTAAAATTCGTATTGATAATACTGAAAATAACGAAAGCTTCAGAATTTAATTTCGGACTGTTTTGTTCAGTTTTGAAATTAAATCGTTCGAATCGATATTTGAAAATAGCGTTCCGAGGCGCAGTCTCGGAATTCGACGAAACCAGTTCCATTGGGTCCGGAATATTGTATTATTGTCGGATTTCCAATTTCGTACTTTTCGGAGTTGTTATGAGAGCATACGGCGTGTAAACGCATTGAGATTTAATCGATTTCAATTTAAATTTAAATTTTGGTCAAACGTCAACACGTTATTTTCCTTTAAACACGCACCGTTGTCTCTGCCTAAAATCGCGCAGAAGAACACGAAAGAAATCGTGATAACCATGCCGTCTTCAATTTTTAAATATCTCGTCCTCATCTCTTTTTAGTTTTTTTAAGTTAAACGAAAAATAAAAATGGCAGCCGAATCCTTTACCTTTTATCTTCCACATTCAAAACAAAATGATGCCGAGCCTTCATCTCTACGTTATTCAATTCCCTCCTCTCGTTTAAACTAATGGTCGCGAACAAAAAGAAAAAAAAATGGAAAATTGCGATTTAATCGCGACTGCGTGGAGGGGATCGACGACTGGCGAAGTCGTGTCAGTCGCTTGCAAATTGGGAGACGCGGTGGTTAGCCGTGGATGGTTTGTCAACGATTGGCGAACGAGGCGTAGAAATTCGATCGCGATTTGGTTAATGGAGTGTGCGCTCGCGACTAGGGCGGCGGGTGCGGCGTCAGAAGGCGACATCGGAGAGGAGGCAACGGCAGTGGGCGAAGTTGTGAGTTGCAATTTTCTGAGGGGACTCGCGATTCAAGCTCACGCATGGAGGATTGGAAGGCGTCGCGATGTAGGAGGCGACGTCGCGAGGTCAGAAGTAGGCGGCACTCGAGTGGCGATAGCGCGCAGGGGTTCATCGTCGTCGGGGTCGTTCGAGCATGGTGACTCAGCGGCAAGTTCGACTGGAGGCTACAGTCGATGGCACCGCGAGATTCGTCGAGGCTGGGGATTGTTCGAATTTCGATTTTCAGTAAGGTAATCAATTTTATTTTGCTTTTCGATTAAAATTGAAATTCATATGTGTATATAACAATGATGATTTTAGTTATAAAAAATATATATGCAGATTTTTAGATTATAGATTACAGAAAGAAAACAAATGGAAAAGAAATAAAAATGATGAAATGAAATTTTTATAAATTAAAAATGCAATGAAGTTTAAAGGAAAATTTGGTTTTAAAATTTAGATATGATAGGGTTAAATTATTTTGTTTAGGAGAAATTAGTTTAAAAGTAAAGAATAAATGTATTGTTCAATTGATTTATCTAAAACTATTTAGATTACTAGAGGAAAATATATATATAGGAGATTTATTTTTAAATATAAAATTTTGAGTTAAATAAAGTTATTTATTGATTTGGTATCAAAATAAAATGACCGGCGAATCGAAATTATCAAATGAAAAGTTATTATTTGATTTGTTCCAATATTAATGAATTTGTATAATGTTTATACAAGGTCGAATACAATGAAGAAAATTAAATCTGGAAAGGGAAAATGGATTGCAAAATAAAAGCTAAGGTGAGATTTTCTCACTCGAAGGAAAATTTAATTATACAGTTATTGATTGATATGATTTGCTATGTGGATGTGGTATTAGATATAGTAGGATATATCTGTGACGACCCGACTTTCCAATTCTGGAAAATCGAACCATTTGACTTAAAGAAGAAGAGGTAGAAGAAGAAAGTAGGAAGACAACATCAGAATCTAACCCTCGCAGCGGAATAAAATATAATATATATTAACCGATCTTTACACAAATCAAAACTATATCAGTTTTATACAATATATCATCAGAGTATACATCAGAGAACACATAACATACAACTGGACAATAACCACATCATGTCCTCAATACAACAGAGTACAACAATCAACACAGCGGAATATATATATAAACAAGTACGAGAGATACGTCTCGCCATCCAGCTCGTCTCCTGAGCTCTACAGCATCATATCCTGTAACCTATAATACTCGGTCTGACCCGAGTATTATATAAAACAATACCCGAGTCAGTCTGGAATACCAGCGTGAGAAAATCACACTCAAATTTATTATTAAAGTTTCAAAATCCTTTGAAAACAAAAGCATCTCGTAAGACCACGCCACAAATAAACATGTCGGGTTTTTACCTTACGATAGCCAAAACACTTTTTATAAAAATCCTCTGATATTATAATAGTGTCTATTTACAAATACTTATTAAAATAGCCGAAATTGTTACATCTATTAAATTCCGGCATACTAGCCACAAAGTGGGTAATACAAACAAAACTCGTACAAGGCACGTAGGGAGAATGGATTTCCAACGAATGACTAGGCACTGGGGTACCACCTGTCACAGTACGTGGCCTAGATCACAGTACCGAGGAGTACGCCCGCTCCCCTGCAACACAAGGCCGGAATCATCCCTTACTGGATAATTCCAAATAAAATCACCCCACGGTTGGGATCAGCAACCGCACCACTAAGCCGAAATAAAAGGGACATCTAGACAGGGATGACCTTACTCTCAAGTGGGGGCTACCCACGAAGCCTTGCTGCATAACCCCTGATTTTCAGTCATTCCCGGTTGATGAGGCTTGAGGCTAAACGATACCTTTTTCAGAACATATCCCTTAGAATGCCCATCGTCCACCTGACGATGTCACGAAAGCATTCGTCCATACAAGTCCGTCCCGGGTCCGAACGGAACCGAAGGCACTACTCCTACTACATCCATTTTTGGAAATATCCTCAGGATTAGTAGCGACTAGCCCTTGCACTTCACTGCTCCATCTTCGACTCCGAAATCGTTACACGAAACGTACAAACCGGATCGAAGTGGTATTCGAGTCTCCAGACCTAGAATTCCGGTATACGGAAACTCGATCCCGGTCTCTCCGAAACGATCAGCGCATTGGCCAATATTGATAGTCGGTTATTTAACTATCAATTAACATCCACAAGCAACCATCACACAATAAATAATTTCCCACATTATTTATTTGCCCAAATATCTTTTCAAGATATATTTCCAAATTTTCAAAGCTCATTTGAAAACAATTTCAAAACAGTTTCCGCTTACGGAAAACATTTCCCAAATAATTATTTCCACTGAATCACCAAGTACAAAATACTTTTATTTTTAAAATAATTTAAAAACACTTTATTTTAAATATATTTTATAACATTGAAATCAAACTACTTTAATACTTTATTAAAAATATATACTTTAAAATAAACCACTTTATAAATATAAACTAAATTTCTCTTTTTAAAACAGAATAGCAAATCACTTTTATATAATTACTACAATAATAGATTTTTAAAAATACCTACTTTGAAAATTAACATTTAAAAATAATCAATTTTCTAAAACATGCTTTTTAAAACATACTTAAAACTTTTAACTTATATTTAAAATTGCTTTGAAAACGTACTTGGCTATCCAGAGAAATACACTTCTCGTTTCCATCTTTTAAAAATAAATCAACATTTATTTTTAAACCAAACCATATCTTTTTATAAATTCCCACCTTGAATTTATATTCAAATATCCACTGATATTTTATTTTACTTTATAAACCCAGTTTATATCTCCAAAATCTCACTTCTCTTTTAATATTCCAATTTTAAACAACTAAATCAATTTCCAATTGATTTTCCAATTTACTTTACTTTACTTTGAAATAAATTTCCTTTACTACTTCATTTATTTCAAAATACATTAACTTTTAGATTTATTCCTTTATTTGAGTTAAAACCCTTTTTAACTGAAAATACCAATTTTAAACTTCCAAAATTCCTTCTTTAGCCTTTAATTAAATTTAATCCTTACATTCAAAATAAATCCTTTATTCTTTAAATTTAATATCACTTTAGTTTAAAGTTAATATTTCCCTTGTTATTTCGAAATTCCCTTATTCCAATTCACTTGAATTATTTACTTAAAATTTACTCTTTTATTTCTTTCAAAATCCAATTCAATATATTTTGATAACTCCTTTTATTGAAATATTCAATCCAACCATATCATCCAATATTTAAATCATCAATAAAATCATCACAGGATATCAATATTCATAGAACAGAATATCAAATAATCTAAATAATTTTGAGGAATCCAGTTGGATCCCTCCAACCTGTTTCCCTGTATCCACAAACGTTAGCACAATACCAATTCCACTTCGAGGTGGAATATCGCGGTATATGGGTTTTATAAAATATCATCCTCTATTATGCGGCGCATAGGGTCTCATCCACTATATAATGTGGGAATATCAACAACTCCAATATATACATATGCCAATATGTATATATTGCTATATACTACTATATATAATATAGTATATTCAATCAATGCAACCATTCAATCAATTATTTAAATTTAACCATTTAAATTTAAATTTAACTGAGTGAGATTAACTCACCTTTGATTTATTGTTTGCTATCCACTCCAGACTGGCTTGTTACCATGATTTTAAACCTTGTATAATCATTATACCACTTATTAACATTTGAAATAACCAGACAAATAATTTCTACTTATCTATTTAATTGAAACAAATTAATTTCAAACTAATTTTCCTTTTATAAAATACTTGAACAATTAGAATAATCATTTACCATCACAAATCAGATTAACTAATCACTTCCTTGTTTACTGTATATATACATATAGAGACTTTTACACCAAAATATACTTTATCCTTTACTGTAAAAATCATTCCCATTTAACTATATATGCATACAAACATAGACTCTTCAATATTTAAAATCCCAGTATTCAAATTTATCTCAAACTTAAATTGAATTAAGTAATTCGTAAATACCTTACTACCGAACGCAGCCCAGGCTACCATCGACTTGACCTTCCAGAGCTTCGACGTCGCGATCCCAGAACCAAAATCACCTAGAGCTCGAAGGCCACCAGAGCCACAGTTGCTCCTCATGTCTACTCGAGCATGGCGCTGTACACGCAACCCAACGCGCTGCCTTTGGAAGATCGAACTCGAACGCCTGCCTGTTGCCTCGTCACTGCACCACACTCACCACGATGCTGAAACGACACGAGTCGCCGTCCCAAAATCGAACAACTTCCTCTCTCTCCAACGCGCGCGGCTACATCATGGCACGAACGACCAAGCACCTCGCGCGTGCCCTAAATCTCGATCGTCGAAGTATCTTGAAATAAAAACTCACCTGGAAAAGGAACCAGAGGGGAGATAGGCTCGAGAATCAAATGTCGAACGAGATCCCTCTTCTAAAACGAATGAAAACGACTTCAATTCGATTTTAAATTTTACTGAGGAAGAGAGGTTTCGACGCTCTTTGATTTCGGAAATAAAAGGTAGAAAATTTTGAAAATGTTAACTGGAGGAAGAAGTTTTCATTTCGGCCATGATTTCTTACATATTAAGGAACGAACGAGATTTTGGATTCTCACAGAAGCTTCGTTTTTGTTTTCTGAACGAAGAAAAATATCTACCCCTTTTTAAATATTAAACGAAGAAGCGTATTGGAGAAGGATCAGGAAGTCTCTAGTATGAAGAAATCTGGACCAGTCAACAATATAGTATAGATTATATTTTGAATTCTCGATATACATTCCAACGCGTTTACATATCGTACGCTCACACAACACTTCTGATCACTACGAAATTTGAAATCCGATAATAATACAATATTACGGATCCAATGAAACTGGTTTCGCTGAATTCCGAGACTGTGCCTCGGACGGCTATTTTTAAATTTGATTTAAACAATATATTTTTAAAACTGAACAAAACATCTTTAAATTAGATTTTATCACTTTTATTATCTTTCATATTATCAATATAAATTTTACAAGCTTTCAAATTATTTCTAACAAGCTCAAAACTCCGGATTCTCTATTTTACCCTATATTCAATTGTCTAATTCAAAAATTAAATTATCCAATAAATACTGTATATTTGAAATTAAAGTTAAAATTTAACCTTCGAATATTTAAAATAAATTAAATATTCCCATTTCAAATATACAAAAATTCCGGGTCGTGACATTCCTCCCTCCTTAAAAGAATTTCGTCCCCGAAATTACTAGTTAGGAAGAATGATCCAATACCCATTACTATTTCCCAAGTTCAACAGTTTTAACAATACCCAAACAATCTTTTATTAATGATACACTAATCATCTTTTAACTTCCCAAACTTATTCATAAGTTCAACCCATACCACCTACTTATCCATTCAAATTTAAATTTGAATTCAAATTTTGAATTATCAAAATTTTCCAAAATTTTTCTAACTCCCTAAATTTCCGAAAAATTTCGCCAGCGTCTCCTTTGCGCGGCTAGCTCGGTACTACTACAAAATGGCTCTACGGCCTCCCAATCTCAAAAAGAAAACAAAAAGCCAAGTGGCTGGATCAAAAACCCAATCAAATTTCATATAGAAATTCAAATACATACCTTTTTGTCGGGCCATTAAATTTTTTCTTCTAAAATCAAAATCCCAATTTATCCATTGCTTTTAGACACCTGTATATTCTACTAAGCAATAATATTCAATCACAATTCCAAAGTCATTTTATCGACTTCTTTACAAATTTCCAATATTTGTTTTACTTCATCCCGTACGATGCACATATATCATCCGTACGCAACATCACATTCGATCGCTCAATCGATCACACAATTCCACTTCCGAACTAGTATCGTCCACCCGACTTCCTAGTGCGGACTCAGATCTGGTTTCTTGATTAGAAACCGTCATTCTCCTTGCATAGCCACAAACTATGATAGAGAATTTCTAGAATCAATCAACAATCCATATCCAGGCTCGCCGTTGAAAATCGAGTGAAAAATCCTGATTCGGATCGATAAAACTATCTCGAAATTCTGTGTTCGACATCTGGACCAAATAGCTATGCGAATAAAATAATATACATACATCTTACGTATAAATTCCAATTGATTACCAATTATATCAATTCTCTTTATTCACATTCCTTTTTGATTGTTATCCCCTTATTCACAACTATCCCATTCACATCTTCATATTTTAATCGTCATTCAATTATTCACCTAGAATAATTTTCCTCCATACCCACTTCACTTAAAGAATTTCATTTTTCCAATCCTTAAGTTTAATATAAATATTTATACACTTCTTACATTAATTTTCACTTTACTATCAAAGTTTATTTTCATTACTATTCATTCTGCCCACGCAACTTCATTTGAATTCAAATTGGCTTCCATTTGACTATTGAATTAGTTCCACTTACAAATTAATTTAAATCTCAATTAAAAGTTTACTTGCAAGCTTACTTTCCTTAGTTCTTTCGATTTTACTTACTTTACATTCGTATTTAAACTAGATTCAATTATTCGGTTCCAATTCCATTTGCTTAACAAATTTAGATTATTTATCGTTAATGAAAATTTTCAAAATTTTCAAAAATTTTCTAACTCCCAAAATTTCTAGAAAATTTTGGCAGAGTCTCCTTTGTACGGAGGGACTTCTGCGATATCGCAGGATGCACAATTATGTATATACATCGGCCTCAGGCCGGAAATCACAATATATATCAATATATGCAGTTCATATCTCCTATTAAATTCTTTTGCGTAGGCGTACCTCTATTTTAGCATTTTTAAAGCAAGCGGCTTATTATTTAGCAATTAATGCAAACCAAAATCAGCTATACGGCTTCCCTGAACCTGTACTAACTCAATTTAAAAGTGTAAGTGACCAATATAGGAAGTTCATAGCATTTCACTTATATTTAAATAGCTAAAATATGGATTCTATTACAATGCATGTTATATACTTCCATAAACACGTATGAAATGTTCCAACACTAATTTTAATTGTTTCCCAACAACATTTAAACCATCTCATTCAATTTAAATGATTTTACAACTTCCTTTCTTAACTTCAATTTATTTTTAAGTCCAAACAAACCCATATCATTACAATTGATTCAAAACAAATTTTATTGTTTATATTAACTCAATAGATTTATACAATCTCATTTTCATTGCATTTTGAATTCGAACCCTTTAACTACTTAGGTTCATCTTCATTACCAAGTGGATTTCCTTTTTATCTTAATTCATTCACAACAATTATTTAGCTCGACGCATTCCAATTAAATGTTATCTGTAACTCACCTAAATTTAGTTCGATTAAAATTTATTTCCACTTAGTTGGATTCTATTTGCAATTCATACCATTTCTATTTTAACCCAATTTCATTTTTATATGATACAATTTCAATTATAATTAATTTGTTAACACTTCATGTTAACTTTTAATTTATAACTCGAGTTCTAGATCCACTACCCGTTTTCAATCTACTTATTTCTAATATTTGATTTTTTTTTTCAAAAACACTTTACTATTTTCAAGTGTTCAATCTATTTTATAATTTAAATTTCTGGATTATATTCCTTACTATTACAAACAGTTTTATTTGGCTTATTTATTTTACTCCCAAATTTTATAAGTCCCAAATTTATTTATATCTATATTTTATTCATTTACAATCGATTTCATTCACATTTTAATACTTTACTACAGGATTTATATTTTATTTAGTTTGGCATATTTATTATTCCATATAAACATTTTAAATATGATTCCAGAGTTTAAACAATTCTCCAAAATTTCAAAATCACTTTTGAAATCAACTTCATCCAAAACCCTTGACAATTTTCATTTCCCTTTGGAATTTCAAAACCAAACCTAGTTCACAAACAATTCCAATTTTAAAACAGCTTGGTAGCAATTTTTCTTTGGAGACTCGAAAATGAACATCGATGATGCTGCAGTCATCATCGAAGTTATTTTCCAGCGACCGAAAGAGAATTTAATGCTTTCATCTCTTTAAAAACATTTCAAATATTTTTAAATCCCCAAACCTCACCAGATTTCAATTCCACCCCAAATATTTCTGAAATAGTACTACTTATTATTTCTCCAAAATCTTTGAAAACCATTTCCAAATCCCAGGAATTTAAACTTTTCCCGAAAATCTCAAATTGCAATTCCTTTAAATCTACATTCAAACATTCCCTGGAATTTAGCTCATTTCAATTTCAAATGTTTCTATGGAATTCTATTTAAAAATTATAATCACCTTTGTATATGAAGTTTTATTTCAACTTATAAATTACATTTATAATTTATGTTCTCAAATTCCATTTGTTATATAAATTTATTCTTGAACTTTGGTTATAAATTTTCAATTTCTTATTCAATTTCCTCCTAATGATAATAATTTATTATCATCATCTAACAACCAAACATCCAAATATAACTATAATAATTTATAAAAATTATCTCTTTCATATACAAAAATAATTTGGGTAAAATTATTTCATCTACCCATTTTAAAACAATATTGTGTCGAATTGTTCTATTTAAGTGTTTAGAGATCCCTATCAATAACGTTAATTACTCGTATTGACCAGAATCCATAAACTACTCAATAAACCAACCAACACAATATAAAACCATTTTATATTCACTAACAAATACGCGCTCATATCTATTAATACTCTCAAAATTCCCACCAGAGCCAAGGTTGTCGCCAGCCTAAGCTCTGATACCACTGTGACGACCCGACTTTCCAATTCCGGAAAATCGAACCATTTGACTTAAAGAAGAAGAGGTAGAAGAAGAAAGTAGGAAGACAACATCAGAATCTAACCCTCGCAGCGGAATAAAATATAATATATATTAACCGATCTTTACACAAATCAAAACTATATCAGTTTTATACAATATATCATCAGAGTATACATCAGAGAACACATAACATACAACTGGACAATAACCACATCATGTCCTCAATACAACAGAGTACAACAATCAACACAGCGGAATATATATATAAACAAGTACGAGAGATACGTCTCGCCATCCAGCTCGTCTCCTGAGCTCTACAGCATCATATCCTGTAACCTATAATACTCGGTCTGACCCGAGCATTATATAAAACAATACCCGAGTCAGTCTGGAATACCAGCGTGAGAAAATCACACTCAAATTTATTATTAAAGTTTCAAAATCCTTTGAAAACAAAAGCATCTCGTAAGACCACGCCACAAATAAACATGTCGGGTTTTTACCTTACGATAGCCAAAACACTTTTTATAAAAATCCTCTGATATTATAATAGTGTCTATTTACAAATACTTATTAAAATAGCCGAAATTGTTACATCTATTAAATTCCGGCATACTAGCCACAAAGTGGGTAATACAAACAAAACTCGTACAAGGCACGTAGGGAGAATGGATTTCCAACGAATGACTAGGCACTGGGGTACCACCTGTCACAGTACGTGGCCTAGATCACAGTACCGAGGAGTACGCCCGCTCCCCTGCAACACAAGGCCGGAATCATCCCTTACTGGATAATTCCAAATAAAATCACCCCACGGTTGGGATCAGCAACCGCACCACTAAGCCGAAATAAAAGGGACATCTAGACAGGGATGACCTTACTCTCAAGTGGGGGCTACCCACGAAGCCTTGCTGCATAACCCCTGATTTTCAGTCATTCCCGGTTGATGAGGCTTGAGGCTAAACGATACCTTTTTCAGAACATATCCCTTAGAATGCCCATCGTCCACCTGACGATGTCACGAAAGCATTCGTCCATACAAGTCCGTCCCGGGTCCGAACGGAACCGAAGGCACTACTCCTACTACATCCATTTTTGGAAATATCCTCAGGATTAGTAGCGACTAGCCCTTGCACTTCACTGCTCCATCTTCGACTCCGAAATCGTTACACGAAACGTACAAACCGGATCGAAGTGGTATTCGAGTCTCCAGACCTAGAATTCCGGTATACGGAAACTCGATCCCGGTCTCTCCGAAACGATCAGCGCATTGGCCAATATTGATAGTCGGTTATTTAACTATCAATTAACATCCACAAGCAACCATCACACAATAAATAATTTCCCACATTATTTATTTGCCCAAATATCTTTTCAAGATATATTTCCAAATTTTCAAAGCTCATTTGAAAACAATTTCAAAACAGTTTCCGCTTACGGAAAACATTTCCCAAATAATTATTTCCACTGAATCACCAAGTACAAAATACTTTTATTTTTAAAATAATTTAAAAACACTTTATTTTAAATATATTTTATAACATTGAAATCAAACTACTTTAATACTTTATTAAAAATATATACTTTAAAATAAACCACTTTATAAATATAAACTAAATTTCTCTTTTTAAAACAGAATAGCAAATCACTTTTATATAATTACTACAATAATAGATTTTTAAAAATACCTACTTTGAAAATTAACATTTAAAAATAATCAATTTTCTAAAACATGCTTTTTAAAACATACTTAAAACTTTTAACTTATATTTAAAATTGCTTTGAAAACGTACTTGGCTATCCAGAGAAATACACTTCTCGTTTCCATCTTTTAAAAATAAATCAACATTTATTTTTAAACCAAACCATATCTTTTTATAAATTCCCACCTTGAATTTATATTCAAATATCCACTGATATTTTATTTTACTTTATAAACCCAGTTTATATCTCCAAAATCTCACTTCTCTTTTAATATTCCAATTTTAAACAACTAAATCAATTTCCAATTGATTTTCCAATTTACTTTACTTTACTTTGAAATAAATTTCCTTTACTACTTCATTTATTTCAAAATACATTAACTTTTAGATTTATTCCTTTATTTGAGTTAAAACCCTTTTTAACTGAAAATACCAATTTTAAACTTCCAAAATTCCTTCTTTAGCCTTTAATTAAATTTAATCCTTACATTCAAAATAAATCCTTTATTCTTTAAATTTAATATCACTTTAGTTTAAAGTTAATATTTCCCTTGTTATTTCGAAATTCCCTTATTCCAATTCACTTGAATTATTTACTTAAAATTTACTCTTTTATTTCTTTCAAAATCCAATTCAATATATTTTGATAACTCCTTTTATTGAAATATTCAATCCAACCATATCATCCAATATTTAAATCATCAATAAAATCATCACAGGATATCAATATTCATAGAACAGAATATCAAATAATCTAAATAATTTTGAGGAATCCAGTTGGATCCCTCCAACCTGTTTCCCTGCATCCACAAACGTTAGCACAATACCAATTCCACTTCGAGGTGGAATATCGCGGTATATGGGTTTTATAAAATATCATCCTCTATTATGCGGCGCATAGGGTCTCATCCACTATATAATGTGGGAATATCAACAACTCCAATATATACATATGCCAATATGTATATATTGCTATATACTACTATATATAATATAGTATATTCAATCAATGCAACCATTCAATCAATTATTTAAATTTAACCATTTAAATTTAAATTTAACTGAGTGAGATTAACTCACCTTTGATTTATTGTTTGCTATCCACTCCAGACTGGCTTGTTACCATGATTTTAAACCTTGTATAATCATTATACCACTTATTAACATTTGAAATAACCAAACAAATAATTTCTACTTATCTATTTAATTGAAACAAATTAATTTCAAACTAATTTTCCTTTTATAAAATACTTGAACAATTAGAATAATCATTTACCATCACAAATCAGATTAACTAATCACTTCCTTGTTTACTGTATATATACATATAGAGACTTTTACACCAAAATATACTTTATCCTTTACTGTAAAAATCATTCCCATTTAACTATATATGCATACAAATATAGACTCTTCAATATTTAAAATCCCAGTATTCAAATTTATCTCAAACTTAAATTGAATTAAGTAATTCGTAAATACCTTACTACCGAACGCAGCCCAGGCTACCATCGACTTGACCTTCCAGAGCTTCGACGTCGCGATCCCAGAACCAAAATCACCTAGAGCTCGAAGGCCACCAGAGCCACAGTTGCTCCTCATGTCTACTCGAGCATGGCGCTGTACACGCAACCCAACGCGCTGCCTTTGGAAGATCGAACTCGAACGCCTGCCTGTTGCCTCGTCACTGCACCACACTCACCACGATGCTGAAACGACACGAGTCGCCGTCCCAAAATCGAACAACTTCCTCTCTCTCCAACGCGCGCGGCTACATCATGGCACGAACGACCAAGCACCTCGCGCGTGCCCTAAATCTCGATCGTCGAAGTATCTTGAAATAAAAACTCACCTGGAAAAGGAACCAGAGGGGAGATAGGCTCGAGAATCAAATGTCGAACGAGATCCCTCTTCTAAAACGAATGAAAACGACTTCAATTCGATTTTAAATTTTACTGAGGAAGAGAGGTTTCGACGCTCTTTGATTTCGGAAATAAAAGGTAGAAAATTTTGAAAATGTTAACTGGAGGAAGAAGTTTTCATTTCGGCCATGATTTCTTACATATTAAGGAACGAACGAGATTTTGGATTCTCACAGAAGCTTCGTTTTTGTTTTCTGAACGAAGAAAAATATCTACCCCTTTTTAAATATTAAACGAAGAAGCGTATTGGAGAAGGATCAGGAAGTCTCTAGTATGAAGAAATCTGGACCAATCAACAATATAGTATAGATTATATTTTGAATTCTCGATATACATTCCAACGCGTTTACATATCGTACGCTCACACAACACTTCTGATCACTACGAAATTTGAAATCCGATAATAATACAATATTACGGATCCAATGAAACTGGTTTCGCTGAATTCCGAGACTGTGCCTCGGACGGCTATTTTTAAATTTGATTTAAACAATATATTTTTAAAACTGAACAAAACATCTTTAAATTAGATTTTATCACTTTTATTATCTTTCATATTATCAATATAAATTTTACAAGCTTTCAAATTATTTCTAACAAGCTCAAAACTCCGGATTCTCTATTTTACCCTATATTCAATTGTCTAATTCAAAAATTAAATTATCCAATAAATACTGTATATTTGAAATTAAAGTTAAAATTTAACCTTCGAATATTTAAAATAAATTAAATATTCCCATTTCAAATATACAAAAATTCCGGGTCGTCACAATATCTATTATATATATAGCAATATATACATATTGGCATATGTATATATTGGATTGATGATTTTCCCGCCTCGTATAGCGGATGAGACCCTATTGCGTCGTTAGTAAGCGGATTTTTATAAAACCCATATACCGCGATAATTCCGTACTGGAGCGGAATTGGTATTGTGCTAACATCTTTGGATGCAGGGAAACAGGTTGGAGGGATCCAACTGGACCCCTCACATTGATTGAATTTATTTCTATTGTGATATGAATCTATGAATGATTATAGTAATGCTATTAATCATATTGATATCTGGAAATTGTTTGAAAGCTAAAATTTAGCTGAATGGATGTTTTGACATCATTGGATTCCAAAGATAAACGAAATTGAATTTTTGAAATTCAAGTAGAAAATTTCTAAGTGAATCAATTTTTGAAATTGAAGAAATTTTGAAGAAAGGAGTTTTTAAAGTATAAAAAGTAAATTTTTATAATCGTATTGAATAAATTCCAGAATAAAGTGAAAATGTTAAATAAATGGATTTCGTAAAATAGTGATTATAAATTGAAGAATTTAATTTAGAATTTGGATTTTTAAATAGATTGAAAGAAACGATTGAAATTTATTTCCTTAAAAAAGGAATTTATTTAAAAGGAGATAAGTTGGAAATCCAATTAGAAATTTAATTGGTAAGTTGAAACGATTTGGGAAATCAATGTAAAATGATTTCAATTTAAAGAATCCATTTAAAAACAGGATGTTGAGTAATTTGAGAAAAATAAGGAATTTATTTAGTAGTGATAAATAAAATTAGAAATCAATCTGTAATTGATTTAGTATTTGGAGAAGAACTTTGAGAAATCAGTATGGATTCTTTTATTTAAAGTTGAAAATAAATTTAGAAATCAATATTGAAATTGATTTGGTATTGAAGTTTTAATAAATGGAATTGGAATTTATAAAAGTTGGTTATAAATCCGAAATCACTTATTTTGATAAGTAAAATATAGAAGTTAATAAAAAGAAGATTTATAAGTTGAAGTTGTTATTAAAACAGAAATAGAATTCATAAACGTTGTTTTATAAATTCAAAAAAATCAATAGAATTTGATAAATTGAATATAGAAGATTATAAAAAAAAAAGATATATTCACGATTTTGGACAGTGAATGTATTATTGAATAAAATGGATTCATTTTTTTGAAGAAGTGATACTTTAGAACGAAGTTAAACATTTTAAAGATGTTTTAAAATGTATTATGAATCGAAAGCATAGATTTCAACACTTGTTGTTGAAATAGACGTTTCGAGAAATTTAAGGAAATGGTGGACTATAACACTGTTGTTATAGTAAATGATTTCCGAAAGGAAATATTTTTATGTAGTATTGGGATTTATATATCTATCTAAATTCCGAATCCCTATACTATTGATTTCGAGTCGTCGTAACGATGTTTTACGTAACATTCGTTTTGACTCAAATAGATGTTAAAAGTTATGATTTCCTTAAAGAAATGAATATATACTTAATTTGATTTAAGTATATCGAATATTTTTCAAGTGTTGAAAATGAATAGATTTGGGAAACACTTATTTTTAAAATAAGTATGGAATTGCTTTTCCAAAATGAAATGAAACGTTTTGAGATTTTATCTTCTTAAAGATAAAATGAAATTGAATATTTGAAATCGATTTGAGGATCGTATATCGGTAGATATTTTGAAGATATAAATTCACTATGGAATTTATAAATGGAATGGGGATTTGTTTTAAAAATAAACGTTGATTTATTTTTTTAAAGTGTGGAAATTATATATCTAGTAAAAGATATTTTGGAAGATAAGAATAATTTGGAAAATTATTTGGAATCTGATGATGTTGCGCATCTTTATTGATAGTTAAATAACCGACTATCAATAATTACCTTGAATGGTATTTGTTGTGAATTGGATGAATTTGAATGCCACACTTATTTTTGAATAATCGCTCACTATTCGGGTTAGCCGGGAAAGGACCATGGGGTCGTATAACCCATTCCGAATATGTGATACGTCGTTATGAATCGCATTCGAAGACCGGTGTTGAAGACCAGATATTTTTGAAAACGGAAGGATTACCGTCGAGTTACTCTACATCGGCTGATCTCCGATTTAGAGGTTTTATCACCCTTAGTGACGGGAAGTCCGGACGTGATTAGAAAATTATTCGAAAATGCAAGGGCTTCGTGAGAAGTGCCTTCGGTTCTGTTCGATCCCGGAACAGACTTGTATGGATTGTGTGTCTGACGTTACAATTTGAGATATAAAGCTGATTTCTTTCAAATACATTTCTGTTGGTGGCTGAGAATTTATTCTCTTAGCTTAACACCCTTCTCTGAGACGTACGAGCTCAGAGGTTATGTAGTTGAAATTTATCAGCGATATATCCCAATTTGGTAACGTGGCATATTGAGTGTTGCTGAGAAATGATCAGTGTTTGATCATTTGCGATATGATCATTTGTTTGATCTTATATCTTTGTGATCATAGGTTGATCATTTTGTTTGACCCGAAGCAGGGCTTTTTGAGAAAGCATAGCTTTGTGGACGAGACTTCATCGAGCCTCACACCCCGGAAATGGTCGAAACAGGAAGGATGCGGCAAGGTTCTAGGGAGTAGCGCCCCTTAGTGTATGTCATTCCTTCTGGATAAAGGTGGTATCATGGTATGGAGCCCAGATACTTAACCTCTGTGGTTGCTGCAAAATTTATTTCTTTGTGGTTGTTGCGAATCGGGGATCCTCGGGAAGATCGGTGACGATCGGGGGATGGCATACACGTGTCAGTAGTTACCTATTTTTGCAGAGGTAACCCGGCCTTGTGTTGGCAGAGATCCGGTTAGGTTGTAACAACCCGCATATCTATCGATTCTATATTTAAATATTTTATTTAAATATTTTATCGTTAGTCGGATGTTAGTCCGAAAAGCTACTTTTTGCATACGGTCAAATTAGGACTCGAGACCACCCCCATTGAGTTCAAAATGACGTTTGCGATCTTTTTGAGTGTAAACTTCGATATGTTTGGAGATAGTGAAATTTTCAACACTTTTTCCCGCCTTTGACTTTGGTTTGGACTGCACCCCTTTAGTTCAGCCCAACCATCTTCCTCACTCCATCAAAACACTTGAAGCTTTCTTAAAAATGGTGGTGGGAAGTGGAAATTAAAACTCCAAACACAAATTCCATTGCAAATCCGAGATTCAACATCAAATTCACGTGAAGACCATTGATTCAAGCTTGTTGGTGTTCTTGCTTTGCTCTCAAATCTCCATCTTCATCAAATTCCGTGAAAAGGTGAGATTTTTGATCTCACATCTTGCCTATAATCGTCATTGGACAGTTGGGAATGATTCCTCATCACTTTAGCATGTTTGTTGCATTTGGTTTGGATTGGCAAAAAATTCCAAATTTTAGTGATTTTGGTGAAAAAACTGCTACTAGGTCGTTCTGGCCATTTTTAGCTCGTTCGGAGTTAGGTCGTCCATCCATAGGTCGTAGGTCGCCTGCGAGTTAAGTCTTAGGTCACCTGCGAGTTAAGTCTTAGGTCACCTGCGAGTTAAGTCTTAGGTCGTCGCCGACCTATAATTCCCAGGCAAGATGTTAAGTCGTTCGCGAGTTAAACCTTATGTCTTAGGTCGTTGCCGACCTATAATCCCCAGGCCAAGTTAAGTCGTTCGCGAGTTAAACCTTATGTCTTAGGTCGTTGCCGACCTATAATCCCCAGGCCAAGTTAAGTCGTTCGCGAGTTAAACCTTAAGTCGTAGGTCGTCTCCGACTTATCCCCCAGTTAAGTCGTTCAAGTTAGGTCGTCGCCGACCTATAAATCCCAGGCAAAAACTTAGGTCGCTGCCGACCTATAAATCCCAGGCAAAAAAAAAATCTTAGGTCGTTGCCGACCTAAAATCCCCAGGCAAAACGTTAGGTCATTGCCGACCTATAATCTCCAGGCAAAGTTAAGTCGCTCGAATTTTGTTAAGTCTTAGGTCGTTGCCGACCTATAATTCCCAGGCAAAAAAAAAGTTAAGTCGTTCGCGAGTTAAACCTTAAGTCTTAGGTCGTTGCCGACCTATAATTCCCAGGCAAGATGTTAAGTCGTTCGCGAGTTAAACCTTATGTCTTAGGTCGTTGCCGACCTATAATCCCCAGGCCAAGTTAAGTCGTTCGCGAGTTAAACCTTATGTCTTAGGTCGTTGCCGACCTATAATCCCCAGGCCAAGTTAAGTCGTTCGCGAGTTAAACCTTAAGTCGTAGGTCGTCTCCGACTTATCCCCCAGTTAAGTCGTTCAAGTTAGGTCGTCGCCGACCTTACACTTGGTCTTTTGAGTTCGCGAATTCCTTAGGTCGTATGACCTATTTTTCCTTAGGTCGCCGACCTTACACTTGGTCGAACCCCGAATTACTCTGCGTAGGCAATCTTATCTGACAAAGCATTTATCAGAATTTCTACTTTGATGGTTTTGGGATTGACTTCTTTGGACTTTACTCACGTCTTCGAACGTGAATTGATTTGTTCTACAATCGTTTTATGACTTGTCACTTTAAAGATATATGAAGGTTTCAATACTAATAGTAAATATCAAAACTCTTTCATCAAAGCGATTTCAACACTATTTTAAATATCAAAAGTTCGTTTTCTCAAACCGATTTTCAATCTACTAGTATATACAAGCCTTTACTTCACTCGAACGAGAAATCGACTTAAACGACTTAGTAAAACGGGTGGTATGAAACGCTTGCGTTCACTTCGTCGGTTAGCTCTTGGACTTGTTCGATTGAACCCTTTTTGTGACAATTTCCTAGTGAAGATTTACAGCTTGTTCGTAAATATTTAAGTTAAGCAAGTGGTTATGGGACATGAAGCTAAACTCATATATTTACTAGCTTGGTGTGATTGACACTTCCTTATGATCATGACGGTCATTTTTGTGATTTAGACTAGCGATTGAGCGATGTCTCTTTGTCTACGTGGGAGACTATACCCCGATTATGTGATGTTTCGCCATCACATTTCCTACGGTCTTCGGGCCATTCCTGTGTGAAAATTAATGGATAGCTTCCATGAGATATCATCTCGTCATGTGTTTACGCGTAGGTGAGTTTTCATGCTCCCATTCATGTGTTAGGCCTCCCCCCCTTTATGTGTTTTCTGGATTTCTGATGATGATTTCTGGAATTTTGTGCTTCACCAATTTTCATGATTTTCATTGATATGATATCAGTTTTTGTGCATTGGTGAATTCATGTGTTATTGACTTGTTATGAATACAAGTTTAGGGTATGATACCCTATTTTATCTTTGAGAAGATTCTTGTGATATTGATTAATCTTTTGTTGATTATCATTTACATACTTATAGTGGTATGTCGCTATGGTTATTTCATGTTCATGTCATGCCTTTTACTTTATACCATATCATCTGATATTTATAGTTAGACTGATCCGTTTATTATTTTCTTATAAATAATACTCGGGTCAGACCGAGATGTTACAGGTGCTTCTGCTTGACTTCTCTTCAGGATATTTCTGACTTTTGGCTAACTACCTAGATTAGTAGTTTTTGGATGTACACCTTTGAGATATAGACTCTATGTTGTGTACTTATTCTTTTGTATAGCACGTGATGCTATTCTTTTGTATTATCGTGGATCTTTCCGACCACTACTCTGATGTACACTTTCATGTGATATATATATTTATTCATATCTTCTTCCGCCTTTGTGATATGGATGTCTGTGACTGATTTATGTTATGCATACTTCTATATTTGTTTCCGAAGATTTTATATAGCCACCGTGTGATAGCTTTGTGTTTGTATCGGTATATCGGATTTCCTCCTTAAAAGATATTCATTCTATACTATCTGACATATCGGTTCTCGCACAAAGAAATTTCATGGATGGTCGCTCCTCAACAGCCTTATTCTCCGTGCTAATTTACAACACTACCCCGTAGTGTTCTTGGTTAGCGTGGGTATAGAGGTGGGGCGTCACATAGGTTCTCGGGTCGTCTATTCCAGGGACGTACCCATCGTGGATAGGAAGTTCCTTAGCCTGACCATTTGTTGGAAATCCAAAGAAACAATACAAGCCTTTACGATTTCAATTGTATAACCTGTCTCCTCAGGAGGCAGCTATAGCAGGCATAATATAATGGTACCTATGCTGGCTAAGATTTATATTCTACTTTCGAAATGATTTTCCACTATGCACTAATAATAATATCAAAAAGAATTTGATTTTTGCGTAGTAAGCATCTTTGACTATCATAAGAAGAAATCTCCTCCAAGTCTGCGTTTGCATTGTGTGTGTGGTGGGAGGTCTTATGGTAGTTTCATTTTCCAAAAACATTGCGAATTTACTTTAAAAATATTCCCTTGTTGTTTTTAAAGATATAACTGTTTTACGATCTCACACCAGTCACCATGACTGACTCGGAGTTTATTGTTCCCTTCTAAACTCTGGGTGCCCACCAATTTCCACACGGGCAGTCTAGAGTTATGTTATCAGGATATTCTGGATATTCTGGAGCTTTGGAATCAAGCTGGAGGACGAGACGTAGTATTTGTATCTGGTAGTATTTATTCCGCTGTGTATTCTGTATGAGGACAAGTTATATAACTGTCCATTGTTGTATATGACTCTGATGATTGATTATGTATAAACTGATATAGTTCTTTGTTTTAAAAGACTAGTGTTTATTTATTATATATTGTTCCGCTGCGATGTGTAAGATTCTGATATTGTTTTCTGTTCTGATGTTGTTCTGTTGCTCTTCTCTTCTTCTTTCTTTCTTCGCTTTTTCTTCTATCTTCTTCTTCTTCTACTTTTTCTTTTTTCTTAAAACCCTCACTATTGGAGTTTCCGGCACTCGATTGCTCGGCAGTCGATAAAGTGAGTATCGATGTCGAATTTTCGAAAGTCGAAAATTTCAGGATGTGACAGTTATATAACTTGTCCTCATACAGAATACACAGCGGAATAAATAACATCAAATACAAATACTACGTCTCGCCATCCAGCTTGCTTCCAAAGCTCCAGAATATCCAGAATATCCTAATAATATAACTCTAGGCTGCCCGTGTGGAAATTGGTGGGCACCCAGAGTTTAGAAGGGAAACAATAAACTCCGAGTCAGTCATGGTGACTGGTGTGAGATCGTAAAACAGTTATTCTTTAAAATAATCAACAGAAAAATTTTAAAGTAAATTCGCAATGCTTTTTGGAAAATGAGACTACCATAAGACCTCCCACCACACACACAATGCAAACGCAGACTTGGAGGAGATTTCTTCTTATGATAGTCAAAGATGCTTGATACGTAAAATCAAATCATTTTTGATATTATTATTATTAGTGCATAGTGTAGAAAACATTTCGAAAGTATAATATTAATCTTAGCCAGCATAGGCATTCCGCACTTATGCCTACTATAGCTGCCATCCAAACAGTGGTGACCACCATAAGTGAATGGCAGGTTCTACAACTAAAACCGTACAAGATCGTATTGTTTCTTTGGATTTCCAACAAACCACAAAGTAATAAATTTGCAGCAACCACAGAGGTTAAGTATCTGGGCTCCATACCATGATACCACCTTTATCCAGAAGGAATGACATACACTAAGGGGCGCTACTCCCTAGAACCTTGCTGCATCCTTCCTGTTTCGACCATTTCCGGGGTGTGAGGCTCGACGAAGTCTCGTCCACAAAGCTACGCTTTCTACAAAGCCCTGCTTCGGGTCAAACAAAAATGATCAACCTATGATCACAAAGATATAAGATCAAACAAATGATCATATCGCAAATGATCAAACACTGATCAATTCACAGCAACACTCAGTATGCCACGTTACCAAATTGGGATATATCGCTGATAAATTTCAACTACATAACCTCTGAGCTCGTACGTCTCAGAGAAGGGTGTTAAGCTAAGAGAATAAATTCTCCGCCACCAATAGAAATGTATTTGAAAGAAATCAGCTTTATATCTCAAATTGTAACGTCAGACACACAATCCATACAAGTCTGTTCCGGGATCGAACAGAACCGAAGGCACTTCTCATGAAGCCCTTGCATATCCGGATAAATTTCTAATCACGTCCGGACTTCCCGTCACTAAGGGTGATAAAACCTCTAAATCGGAGATCAGCCGATGTAGAGTAACTCGACGGTAATCCTTCCGTTTTCAAAAATATCCGGTCTTCAACACCGGTCTTCGAATGCAATTCATAACGACGTATCACATATTCGGAATGGGTTATACGACCCCATGGTCCTTTCCCGGTTAACCCGAATAGTGAGCGCTTATTTAAAAATAAGTGTGGCATTCAAATTCATCCAATTCACAACAAATACCATTCAAAGTAAATATTGATAGTCGGCTATTTAACTATCAATAAAGATGCGCAACATCATCAGATTCCAAATAATTTACCAAATTATTTATTTTCAAAAATATCTTTACTAGATATAGAATTTCCACACTTCAAAAATAAATCAATATTTATTTTTTCTAAACAGTTTCCATTTCCTTTATAAATTCCATAGTGAATTTATATCTTCGAGTATCTACTGATATTCGATTTTTTAAATCGATTCCAATATTCAATTTCAATTTATCTTAAAGAAGATAAATTGTCAAAACGTTTCATTTCATATTGGAAAAGCAATTCCATACTTATTTTAAAAATAAGTGTTTCCCAAATCTATTTATTTTCAACACTTGAAAAATATTCGATATACTTAAATCAATATTAAGTATATATTTCATTCTTTAAGGAAATCATTTATTTTAACAACATCTATTTGAGTCAAAACGAATGTTACGTAAAACATCGTTACGACGACTCAAAATCACTAGTATAGGGATTCGGATTTAGATAGATATATAAATCCCAATACTACATTAAAAAACATTTCCTTTCGGAAATCATTTACTATAACGACAGTGTTATAGTCCACCATTTCCTTATATTTCTCGAAAACGTCTATTTCAACAATAAATGTTGAAATCTATGATTTCGATAGTTCACACGTTTCAAAACATCTTTTAAAACAATTAACTTCATTTCAAATATCACTTTCCCAAAACCATATCCATTTTACTTAACCATATATTCACTGTCCAAAATCGTGAATATACTTCACTAATTACATTTCACTATTTTCTACACGTTTTATTTCAATAATAATTCGCTATCCAAAATCGCGAATATATCTTCTCCAATAATCTCCTATATATAATTTATCAAATTCAATCGATTTCGAATTTATAAAACGAAGTTTATAAATTCTATTTCTGTTTTAATAACAATTTCAACTTATAAATCTTCTTTTTATTAACTTCTATATTTTACTTCTCAAAATAAGTGATTTCGGATTTATAAACAACTTTTATAAATTTCAATTCTATTTATAAAAACTTCAATCCCAAATCAATTTCGATATTGATTTAAAAATTTATTTATCACTACTAAGTAAATTCCTCATTTTTTCTCAAATTATTCAATATTCTGTTTTAAAATGGATTCTTCAAATTGAAATCATTTTACATTGATTTCCCAATTTATTTCAATTTACCAATTAAATTTCTAGTTGGATTTCCAGCTTATCTTCTTTTAATAAATTCCTTTTTTAAGGAAATAAATTTCAATCGTTTCTTTCAATCTATTTAAAAATCCAAATTTAAATTAAATTCTTCAATTTATAATCACTGTTTTATGAAATCCATTTATTTAGCATTTTCACTTTATTCTGGAATTTATTCAATACGATTATAAAAATTTACTTTTTATACTTTAAAAAAAATTCCTTTCTACAAAATTTCTTCAATTTCAAAAATTGATTCACTTAGAAATTTTCTACTTGAATTTAAAAAACTCAATTTCGTTTATCTTTGGAATCCAATGATGTCAAACATCCATTCAGCTAAATTTTAGCTTTCAAACAATTTCCAGATATCAATATGATCAATATAATCATTCACAGATTCATATCACAGTATAAATAAATTCAATCAATGTGAGGGGTCCAGTTGGATCCCTCCAACCTGTTTCCCTGCATCCAAAGACGTTAGCACAATACCAATTCCGCTCCAGTACGGAATTATCGCGGTATATGGGTTTTATAAAAATCCGCTTACTAACGGCGCAATAGGGTCTCATCCGCTATACGAGGCGGGAAATCAATCAATCCAATATATACATATGCCAATATGTATATATTGCTATATATAGATATATCCTATCATATCTAATACCACATCCAAGCAGTCAATCAATCAGTCAATAAATAACTGCAAAAATTCCACTTTAAATTTTGAGTGAGAAGATCTCACCTTAGCTTTAATTTGCAATCCCTTTTCCATTCCAGAGTGTTTTCCTTCATTGCATTAGACCTTGTATAAATATTCAAGATTTATTGCTATTTAAATTGATCGAACACTTAATTGCTGTTTAATAACTTAATTAGCTGATTGTTTTACTTAAACCAATTTTCTTTTCTTTAATAATCTATTTAACTTTCCCATTTTAGACTCCACAAAAAAAATTATTTTCTAACAGGTAAATACTGAATCAATTCAAAGATAAATCTATAGACTCTACTGTCTAACTTTCCAAACCTGTATTTGTTCATATGTATGGTAAATTTATTTTTTACTGTTTCACTATTTATCTACATATGTTTAAATCAAATTACTATTGACTTAACAATAAAATTAAAACTGCTTAACATCAAAATTTCATTTTCATTTTCATTTTGATTTTTTTTCTTTGCTATATAAAAACAGTAGTAATTCTCTACTATTTAAAACTTTTTTATATATATATATATATTAGATTTAAACTTGAAATAAATTTGAAAATATACCTCTGCAATTAGCCTAAATCGATCTCGACCATATGCAGTGCCGCCGAAGATCGCGACCAATCCCAGATTCTCGACTTCTCCAGAGAAGCCCTGACATTGCCAACCCCTCAATCCCTCGAACGCGAGTCACGACATTTGCCTCAGTCGAACTCGCAGTCGAATCGCCTGCATGTAAGCTCAAGTCCATCGCCACTTCAATTTCCCCCTCTCGACTCGCCAGAGCACTGACCGAGTCCACCTAGAATCACGTGCATCTCGTCACGGACGAGAAACCCTCCTCGATACTTGCGACCTGCCGCATTGCTCGAACTCGCAAAGCCAACAACGCGGCCCCCTTTTCAAAGTCGCGCGCGTGTGAATCCTAGCAAAATCTTCTTCGCCCCTACTTCCTTCGAACACCCAGTCAATCGGAGAAACCCTATCCTGCCAGACCGAGATCGCGACTGTGCCTCTTCAAAACTTCGAATGACTCACGATCGAATCCCCAAACCCCAAAATGTTGTACGCGAACCCTAATTCCCTTTGCGAGCGACCCCTCTTGATTGTCGAACGAACTCGATTTTTTTCTTCGAATCGTTTCTGAGATTGCTTCGCTCGTTTGGAGATAAAAAAGAAATGCGATTTGAACTGAAATCGCGACCCCTCACTTCTTTGATTTACTCGTTTAAACTGAAAGGGGAAACTTGCGCTTTATTCTGGCCTTCATTCGCCAGTTATATTTTATTTTGGAAGAGGAACAAAATGATTTCGTTTTGAAAAAGAAAAGGCTCGACTGCGATGTTATTAAAAGAGGGAACAGGAAAAGATGTTTCGCGTGAAAATTTGTTTCTGCGTGTCGGCTACAACAGAGATAAGTTGGCTAAAGGAAATACAGGGTGGCTGTTGATTTGATTTCATTCGGATAAGGATATTTAAATTAGATCGATAATTATCGTCTAAGCGTTTATACCTCGTACGATCACACGTTAATTCCGAAAGCTACAAAATTTGAAATCCGGTAATAATTCAATATTACGGACCCAATGGAACTGGTTTCGTCGAATTCCGAGACTGTTTGAAAAATGACTATTTTTAAATATCGGTTCAAAACAATTAAATTCAAAACTGAGCAAAACAGTTTAAATTTCAATTCTGAAGCTGCCGTTATCTTCAGTGTTATCAATATAAATATTAAAAGCTTTCGAAATATTTTTCTTCAGCTTAAAATTGAAAATTCAAATTTTTATCCAGCATTCAATCGATTAAATTTTAAAGTTTAATCGCAAATTTCAAAGTTATATCGGGGATTCAAATTAAATCATCGTTCAAATATTTAAAATTAATTAAATATTCTCAATTTAATTTGTTCAAAATTCTGGGTCGTTACATCGAATCTCCTCCAAACATAGAACCCATATATGGTTTTAGAGTGGTTACGGTTTCAAGTCATCTCTTATAAGTACACTCCTCCGCTTACCGGATGTTTCATAACCAATCAATCGATTTTCGGAATTCTCAATGCCGATTATTTTGGAAATAATCAGACAATACATAAGAGCATGGATCACCCCCTAACTTTTTATGTGGACGGATCTCCTCATCATTTATCTTAGAAGAACAAAACGAGTTTTTACATACAGTATAGCACCATTGATGGTAACTACAACATATAATCTCCATGTTTCTCCTAGATATTTCCAGAGTTAAAATCTTTCGGTGTTAAGTAGGGAATATTTCTGTACCATCAAATTAAGAAAGATTACATATTTAGGCCAAGACTTAATAGTCGGTTATTTAAATATCAAATAAACAAACATTCAAATCAAACAAATCAGAGATTTATAACCCATGGAAACCACTAAGCCTCATTTAAGTAATCTTCTGTTAATAAAAATCATTTTGTAAATACTTGGAAATCACTTCCATATACTTATCGCAACAGGATAAGTATTCACAAAATACTATATTTTCAATATTTATAAAATATAAGCATATATTTATCCCAATGGTATAAGTATATTCACAAACCATTTCACTTTCAAAACTAGGAAACTTTTCCATATACTTATACAATAGTGTAAGTATATTCACAAAACATTTAAGAAAGATTTCTTCTTTCCAAAATCTTATTAAATGGATCGAAACGAATGTTATTAAAACAAAGGTAAGAATAACCTAATACACTATTCCTTTTTATATATCTCTTTATGTTTATAAATATCTCTATATAAATCTCCAAATCCTTTTATAGAACTTCTTTTATAAATGTCTAAGTTTTTATTTATAAAAATACTCTTTCATAAATCTCCAAAAACCCACTTATAAAACTTAGCTTTCAAATCGCTCAACAATTTATAAACCTCTTTTCTAAAATCATTCAAAACCCAACTTTTTTTCAAATTCCAAACCTCTTTCAAATTTATGAACTCCTTTAAATAATTCCTTTTTATAAAAGAAATCCTTTTATAAACAATTTGTTATTTAATTATAATAAATAAAAACATTAACATCATAAAGATAAATTTAAAACATTTTTAAATAACATAATAATAAGTTTTAAAACATTTTAAAGAATGTAACAATTAACTTTTAAAACAATTAAATAAAATAATAATTAACCTTTAAAACATTTAAATAAAAATAATAAGATAACTTTAAAATAACTTTCAAAATATAATTAATTAAGCTTTATGCAACATTAGTAATAAAATAATTAACAAGTTTTAAATAATCAATAATAAAATTGTTTATTATCTTTAGACAACTTTGATAAGTAATTAATTATCTTCAAATAATATAACGAAAATAATTAATTTTAAACATTATAAATATAATTAACTTTACTACAGAAATAATTTTACCAAACACTTTGTAAAATAGAATTTAAACACAAACATTGTTAAAATAATAATTAAATAAAACATTTTATTTCAAGTTATAAATTTTGAAGTTAATTTAAAAACATAACTTTCCAAATCCAGAAAGAGGCTCAGCGATCCCAATGGTACTTAAACAAGTCACCATTAAATTCAATTTAACTTCCCAAGTTAAATTATAGGTATTTACATAATCAGGCATATATGTAAACTAAATCCATAATTAACAATAAATTGTTAACATATCACATATCTAGTATTATCAACTAGCACTTAAATGAATGTCCAACTTAATATAATAGAAGAACGGGAAATCATTCTGCTAAACAAATATCATTCAAAATAAACTTTTTCGTTTATTATTAAACGGTTTTTATTTGGCCAAATAGATAACACCAAAGAAGTATGCTTAAATTAACTACGTTATTATTTAAACAACGTAGTTATATTAAATCAGTATTATTTTATCACTTTATACATTATCCATTTTCAAAATGATAATTTATCCAAACTAAACACTTAGCAAATTCAACATCCAAACAGACAATATATAATCTTTATCTATTATATAACATACTGATTAACCAAAAAGGTAAGTTTAACTCATTGAAATTCCAGTTATTACCGAAGCATTTTAGTTCCGTCTCAAATGGAACAGCGTTCGAATTTAGCTTGAAATTTTACAAGCTCCAATCTCAACCAATCTAATACCATTGCATATTTAACGATTCCACGATTACAATGCAACTGACCTCGTTTGATTTGGACCTTGTATGGAGAAGTTATGCATTTTATAAGTTATCGAATTTTAAATATAATTAACAAGAACTAATTACTATTAAAACTTTAAATTACCTAAACTCAAAACCATTCCCTCCTAAACTTCATCTTCCCAAAAAGTGACAATGCACCTGAACAAGATAAACCCATCACCGAACTCCCCTCTCTCCTCCTTGCATACTCAACACTCGACGAAGACGAAATCCACCTTCACCCTTGAACACCTCATCGTCAAAGCTACCTGATCCACCCAAACATTCCATGCCCGACTCCTCCTAGAAATTCATGACTAGAGGACCTCTACATCGACCTCGTACGGGTCGCGACCTACATCTCTTGTCCGAACGACGCCAAATCACGGCCACGAGTGCTACTCACCAAGAGAATCTCATCTTCACCCATCCCACTGCCTAACATGCCCTAAATTGACTCAAAAACCAAACCGTAGTTCGACTCAAGTACCGTTGAACCTAATAAAATGCCGCCGCAACCCATGAAACCCATATGGGTTGATAGATCTCTTCAAAACAAGATCAATGAATCCAATCTCATGAATTTTAGTTAAGTATTCAAATTGTTTTTTATTTTCAAAAGAGGATTTTCATTTTTTCTCTTTGATTAGAACGAACTGGATAGAATGGTACTTTGGAGATAACGAAAAGAAGTATCTAAAAATATATTGAAGTGGGTCTGTTTTAGTTTTCAATTTATAATTAGATTTCTGACATTTTGCCGTACAGTTTTTTGTTCACGTATGAATGGCGAACGATAAAACAAAAATACGGTCGCGCTCAGAACAGGAACACGACCCAAAAACAATAGCCGTGCACACTAGTTACCGTATTTGAATAAATCACAAAAACATTGTCGTTTTCCGATAAATCGTCAAATGAATAATTTAAATATTTTTTAAATTAAAATTATGCAAAAATCAAACAAATTAAATTGAAAATACGTTAATAAAAGTCGTCCTAAAAATAAAAATAACTTTTCTTATTAATTATTCGAACCATTATTATTGCAAATAAATTTATAAAATGAATCCACTGTAATTGTCCATTAATTTAAAGGAGATCAATAAGATCGTTTAATCAATTAAATTAACATTCAATTATAAATCTCATTATTTGAAACACTATTCAAATATTAAATCACAATTCAAATAATTTAAACAATCCATGTATTTGAATTCAAGTTTAAAACCTTAAAAGACCAATTATTCAATATTTAAAATTAATTAAATATTCAAAATCAAATGACCAAAATTTCGGGTTGTTACATATATTAATATAAATAATAAATTATTATTTTTTAATTGTATTTCTACAAATTTTGCTCTTAGCCAAACATTTTTATTACTTTTCAGTTTTACATTTTGAATCGATTGTAAAATTAAAAACCATGTAAAGTAAAAATAAAAATAAAAATTATTATTTTCTAAAGTTTTGTGTATAATATATGTTAAATAATTCTATATAAAATTTTATTCTTTCTAATATATATATAAAAGTATTTTAAATTACATAAACAATTTTAGGTTAAATAAATAATTAAAATATAGTTATTTGAAAAAAAATTATTCGTCGCGGAATGTATTTTATAAATGAATAAATCGTTTAAAATTTAAAACATATGATATATAATGTTAATTTTTTAAAGATGGATTTTAATTAATTAAATTATTTAATAATATTATTTATATAAAAAAATTTATTTACGGGCCATACAAAAAATAATTTTTATTTTTATTTTATATAGATGCAGTAATATACATAACCAACTAATTTGTGACAACATTTCGATATACAAGATTGATAATATAATCTAACATCTTATTATATAAATAATATATATAAATATGATATAACAAAATAAAATAGAGAATTACCTTTCACTAAAGCCCTTGTGTACATGTTGAAACATTGAATCGATCCCCTTGAATTCATTCACAAACCAAAAGTTGCCAGCTCCTGAACGGTCTTGCCACCGACGATCGAACTGAAAAGTTTAGATCTAATTTTGTAATTGGATTTTTGGAGCTTCGAGGAAGGGTTTGCTAGTCGAAAATATCAGGCAGAGAGAGGAGAGAGAAAGGTTAAAAAACAAATGGTGTAAAAGGTGGCATATAAATGGGAAGTCAAGAGAGTGAAAAGTGAATCGCATCCTAATATCTCTTTCTTACCAATTCCACTCTTTTAACCATTCAAAAACCTCCCTAATGTCACGACCGAGATTTTCAACCTCCGAAAATCGACATCAATACGTCTACTATATTACATGCCGAGCAATTGAATGTCGAAAATACCAGATCATGAGGGAAAAGAAGAAAGAGGTAGAAGAAGAAAATAAAACAACAACACAGAATCTCACAACCGCAGCAGAACAATATATAATAGAAAACAACTGGTCTTTATACAAAAAGAACTATGACTGTTATTTATACATTACATCATCAGAGTACAATACATCAATAACACAACACCGGACAGTTATAATAACTTGTCCTCACAAATGATGAATATACAGCCTACAATACACAGCGGAATAAAATCAAATACGTATAATATGTCTTCGTCATCCAGCTCGCCACCTGAGCTCCATAGCATCTTATCATGTATCTGTAATATTCGGTCTGACCTGAGCATTATAATAAAATAACACCCGAGTCAGTGTGGAAAACCAGCATGAGAAAACACACTCAATTTGAATTACTAAAGTTATCAAAATCCTTGGAAAATCAAAGGTATCTCGTAAGACCATGCCACACAAAAACACAACGAGTTTTGACCTTACGATAACCAAAACATTTCATATCAAATCCTCTAATATTATAATAGTGTCTAAATACAAATACTTATTCAAATAGCTGAAATGCTTGCATCTCACGTTTTAGCATAGTTGGGTACAATCAAAACCGTAAAGGCACGTATTTGAGAATGGATTCCATACGAATGACTAGGCACTGGGGTACCACCTGTCACAGTACACGCCTAGAAACATCGTACTAAGGACCACACCGGGATCCCCTGCAACACAAGACCGGACTATCCCTAACCTGAATAGACCGAATATGCTATTACCTCGGGTGTTCCCACCCTCTTTCGAGCTCCTTCCATATATCGTAGTTATAAAATAATATCTGAGGGTATCTAGAAAGGTGATAAACATACCCTAATTGGGTGTAACCCACTTAACCTTGCTGCATCCCCATGATTTTCAGTCATTACCGGTTGATGAGGCTAGAGGCTACGATTACCTTTTAAGGGAATTTTCACTTAGAATGCTCATTGTCCTCCAATGACAATGTACTGGTAGCACTCATCCATACAAGTCCGTTCTGGGTCCGAACGGAACCGAATGCACTATTCCTACCACATCCATTTTGGAATCATCCTCAGGATTAGCAGCGATTAGCCCTTGTACTTCAATGCTCCATCTTCGACTCCATGCTCTTGCCTTCATTCGATAACGTATTTGTTGGATCGAAGTGGTTTTCGAATAACTTATCTGATCTCGGTCTCTTCGAAAAAAAATTCGATATTTCCGGTAAACTCAACCCCAGTTCTCTAGGAAATAAACAAACGAAAATAAGATCGGAGATCACCTCCTAACCGTTAGTGGACGAATTTCCTTATCAACGTCCTAGAAGAATGAAACAAGTTTATACATACAATATAGCACCTCGAACGGTAACTGTACCATAGAATTCCCGTATTTCTCCTAGATATTCCCAAAGTTATATTTTGGGTCCAGATTTGATAGTTGGTTATTTAACTATCAAATAAACAATCATTCAACCAAATATTTTCTTTTCCACTGAGAAACACTAAGTCTTATTCAATTTAAATTTCAATCTCTTAAATCTCTTTATCCAAAATATATACTTTCTTAGCGAATTTAGTATATTCATAAACTATTCATTTCAAAGATATTTGGAAACCTTTAAAATAATTTGGAAAGTACCACTGCGGTATCAAACCATGGTTTCACAGCTCAATGGTTACGTCTCTATCCTAGAGAAATCCAAAACTTAACTACAGGCACTCACTGCCTCCGATTTCGCCATGCGAGTATACCATTACTTCCCAAAAACTTTATTTAATAATTTTCAAAATAATACTTATGAAATTTCTATAATAATTTTCCAAGTTAAACTTTAGGCAAATACTCTTTAAAATAAAAGTTATTATATAATATTGAATATTGAATCATCTATCCCTTTAAAATAATAATACCGATTAATCTTTAAATAATAATTAACTTACTATAAACTAACTTAATTAATATTTAAATATACTTTAAACAATTTTAAACAACTAAATAATTTATTTTTTGAATTATCCTTTAACACTTTTAAATTTTCTAGTTAATACTTAAAAATCCTCCCTTTAAAAATAAACTTAACTTCTCAGAAAAATATATTTTTCAACTCCCATATAGCTAGTCTAATATTTATAAATCTCTCTCGATTTATTTCCAATTTGATTTACGTCCCAATTCCATGATTCCCTTTCACATTTCCAAAAATAAATCAATCATTCATTCTTATACCGATTTACCCATCTCCTTATAAATCCTCACAGTGAATTTTTAACTTCAATTTATCCACAGATAATTACTTCACTTTATTTACAAACTTCGTTTATAAATTCCATAGTCTCATTTCCCGTTTATAACGGTTTCACAACACTTAATCAATTTCTAAATTAAATTCCATTTTTAAATTTATTTCTTAAATAACCCAACTATATCCCAAAACCCAACTAAATTCCGATTACAGTTCCATTTCATAATTTAAAATCTATTATAACAATTTCCTATTTTATTTTCAAATTTCCTTTTTATTTCCCAACTATTTTAAATCTCGATTTTAAATTCTTTTTACACTTAAACAAATATCGCTTAAGTTTAATTTAAAATTCTTTTATTTATATTATTCCAAAATCTCTATTTTTTCCACATTCCGAAATTATTAAGTACAAATTTTAAACTCAAGCTATTTTTTTCTTTTTCCCAAATTCGTTTCCTTTAATAAACCCAAATTTCACTATAAAATTTTTACTTTCAATCTCCCATTTTATTTTCTTTTAAAAATTCAATAATCATATTTATGATATTTTAAAATGCCAAAATCTAACCAGTAATACCATAGCATCCAATAAATTCAAATTCCCCTATAATCTACCACAGATTATTCAACATATCATATATCACTGAAAATGAAAATAAATTCAACATTTTTGAGGAATCCAGTTGGATCCCTCCAACCTGTTTCCCTGCATCCATAGATGTTAATACAATATAAAAATACAGATCCCACTTCGAGGGGGATATCGCGGTATATAGGGTCATCCGCTATTTTGTAGGGCGCATATGGTCTCATCCGCTATATATATATGCGGGAATATCAATCACTCCAATTACTAATATATATACTACTATATATATAATAACATTCAAACTGATAATAATTATCAAATTCAATACATCAACCAATAATTAATTTTAACTATTTAAAATTAATTGCAGTAATCCAAATTTAAGTGAGATTAACTCACTTTGATTTTCATTGTCGTTTTCGCGCTCCGGTTTGGATTTAATTCGAGCACGTTTGAATTTATCTGAAAATTTCAGAAGCTCCAAATTCATCCAAACCATTTCCTATGCATAGAGGATGACATCACGATCCCAACGAATCTTGAATCGTCCGAATCGGACCTTGTACGCATGAGATATTAATTTTATAAATCGACGATAATTTAATTTAAATTAAACATTAATTTAATATTATACTAAAACCCATACCCAAAGAAACAAAGCCCGGCCCAAATACTGCTCCTTCTCCAAACACCCTATTCCATGCCTGCACACGAACATACCCAATTCACGCATGCATGTCGAGAGGTGATACGGAGCATGACTCCACGAAATGACAGCCCGACTTCACCAACCTCTTCCTTGCGACAATCTCGACCTACCCATCGCCTCACCACCACGACCGAGACCCCCCACCAAAAAGCGACCACCAGGCCCCCTTTCACGACTGTGCAAAGTCGCGATCACCCCTGCTCCGCCGCACGCCAACAGACTATGGCCACACGTGTGCCTTGCCGCCCTGATCGAAAATCCACCCTCGGCTAAACTCACTCCCCCTGAAATGCAAGAACGCTGGAACCCTAGTCCACTCACTACCGTCGATCATCATCAAACTGTGCCGCACCTCCCCATATGTATATCAGGTCGAAGAGAATTTAGAAACAAGAATTGTGTTTTTCCCTTGAGTAGTTTGTGAGGTATGGATTTTAGAAGCTTGGCTTTTTTTTTCTTACTGAGTTCGGCTGCATGATTTTTAAAAAAAGGATAAGGGGGAAATGATGGAAAGGAGGGTAGTGTGTTTGAATAGGTTAGCTACAGTGATTTGAGAAGTAGAAAAAGCTGATGTAAAAATATTTGTTAAGTCAAATAAATATATTTATTTATTTGAATTTAAATCGTCTCGATTTCGTAGCTTAAAATCTCGACCTCCTATCGAGGCATGCCGCTAGGCATTTATAATGTTATACCCCTATTCTGAATGCAATGGAAAAGGTTTCGAGTCCTAAGTTGATCGTATGGAGAAGATAGCTTTTTGGACCCAATTATTATATTGAGTTTCGATATTAATTTCAGCGCGTTTAAATTCCGTACGGCCAAACGATAACTCCAAACGTTACGAAATTTGAAATCCGATAATAATACATTATTACGAATCCAATGGAACTGGCTTCGTCGAAATCCGAGACTGTGCCCCGGAAGGCTATTTTTAAATGTAAATTTAAACGGTATATTTTTAAAACTGAACAAATCACTTTTAAATTCCATTTAAAAAGTTTTATTATCTTTCTTATTATAAATATAAATTTTATAAGCCTTTAAATTATTTTTAACAAGCTTAAAACTCATGATTCACTATTTTACCCAATTTTCAATTATTAAATTCAATAATTAAATTATCCAATAAATCTTTATATTTGAAATTCAAGTTAAAAATTAACTTTTAAATATTTAAAATCAATTAAATATTCCAATTTCAAATATCCAAAAATTCCGGGTCATTACACCTAATTCCAAACATATGGCTGCCCAAACCATGCTTCCTACAGTCGGAAATATCATGTCCATATGGGCCTTAAATTTGGTCGAGTCTGAACAATATTCAATGCAATTTTAAATCGTAATTAAACGTGCACCGATATCGTATATCGATCGGTATATTTATAACTACTATAAACATGCTATTTAATATGTTCAATATGCATCAAATAATTTTTTTTAATTAATATTTCATAAATATTAATTAATTTACAACCATTTATAAATTAATTAAATCGGGTGTTAAAAGATATATTCATCGTTTTGGTTATGTGACTCTTAGGTGTCGATTTGGTCAGAGATTAATATTGAACAATTCAAATATCAATGTTCACACATCATTTACTAGGTGGTGTGACATTATGCCTAAATTTATCGCTTATTTGATTTTGGAAAAATCCAATTTTACTTTATTAAGCGTTACCCGATAGTGATATTATTTACACCAATTTTCTTCGTCAAAACTATATCACTTTGGACTTATAGAATTTGGTAATGGTTAAAATTCCAACATCATCCATATTCAACTCTATAGTTCAAACACAAAATCCTTGGTTCAATAATAACAATTATAATTAACTAAACTACTCTGACTAGAGATTTTGACTTTGAGTTGACTTTAGTTGACCGTAATACTAACTCCATATAATCGAGGAGACGAATCCTCTCTTGAATAGTGTTTCACTTCCAACACTTCCACTCGACCCAACCATAGTCATTCGATGGATGTTGTGCATTGGTTCGACTATAATCAAAGTGGAGCTTTCATATTGAAGATCGATAATATTTTCAAGTCAAGAGAACTGTGTAAATAAATCACATTAATATTTTTTTGACCATAGTTATTTTAATCAATAGAAAACTATCGAGTGAGTCATTCCATAGTTATTCAATAACTATCAGTACGTAATCCCTCGGTGCCTCCAGCGGTCATGAGTAATGCACAACCCAATATTTAGATAGTTTTACGCACTCTTGTCTCAATGGATGCATCAATATCCAGTCTTGATGCATCTTGACTAGGAATATTTAAAATGATGTGTTTATTATTTTGTGATACATACAAATGATTACAACACTATTTGTAGTTGATATCATAAATGAACCATTTATGGATTATCTATTAAATATATTTAATTATTTATAACACATTATAACAAATATATAACAGAAAGAAAAACACCTTTTACTACAAATGAGAATTGATTACGGAGTTAGTAATTTACAATAAATTAAAGAATTGCACCTAAAGCATACCCCTAACTTTATCAGTCCTTGGTATTTACCCTTTGTATCACGATCTCTTTCTTCTCAACGAATTCTCTAATAAGGCGGAACTTTTGAAGCCATGAGTAATACACTGCCCAACGCTTGGAATTCTCTATATTGAAGCTCTATAGTATGGTATCTATGTACATGGATTAGCACATTCCCAAAAACCTCTTAGATCTATCTCTGATATCTAGTATATAGGCTGCTTCTCTCAAATCCTTCGGGAAGAAATTCATGGAAAGCCAAGCTTACACTAATTGTAATAACGAAGTGCATTGCCAATCAACAGAAGATCATTGACATATAACACTAAGAATATAATAGCGTTGCTCTGTTCCTTTCTATATATACACGCTTCCTCTATGTTTTGATAAAAATCAAACAGTTTGATTGCTTTATCAAAACACCTGTTCCAACTCCTTGAAGCTTGTTTAAGTCCATAAATGGACTTTAACAACTTGCAAGCCTTTCTCTCACTCCCACTGACCACAAAACCCTCGGGCTATGGCATATAGACGATCTCTTCTAAATCACCATTTAGAAACACCATCTTTGCATTCATTTTCCATATCACATAGTCATAGAATGTAGCAATAGCCAGCATAATCCGATTGGACTTAATCATGGCTACGGGCGAAAAGGTCTCATCAAAATCAACATCTTGAATTAGACGTTGCAACTAGCTCAGCCCTATATATAAGTCTCTAATTGTTCGTTTGCATTTAGCTTTTTCTTAAAAATTCATTTGCAGCCAATGAGTTTTATCCCTTCGGGTATGTTCGACAAAGGCCATACTTTTTTCTACATGAATCCATCTTAGATTTCGTTACTCCAAACCAGAATAAAGAGTCTTTACTCTGTAGTTCTTGTTAGAAAGATAGAGGAGTGTCATCATCTAAGGTGCAATTCTCCTTCTCGCCATCCATGAGAAAATAATATCTCTCTGATGCGCGAGATTCCCTTCTAGACCTTCTTATAGGTTGTGTTTTTTCGTATACGGGTGAACTTGGTTCTCCTACTGATTCGGTCTGAGTGTTAACTTATTGGATTTCATCCAAGTCTACAACCTCACTATTAATTTCTTATGATAGAAATTCCTTTTCCAAAAAGACAGTATGCCGAGAAATAATAAACTTTTGTTCCTTGGTATTGTAGAATATATATCCCATTGAGTTTTTGGTGTATCCTATAAATTTACACAATACCGATCTTGCCTCTAGTTTATTCAGACCAACGTTCTTAATGTAGATCGGACAACCCCATACCTTCAAATACTTAAGTTGGATTTTCTTACCACACCATATCTCATATGGTGTTTTAGGCACGAATTTAGTGGGCAACAAGTTCAACATATATGCCGGCGTGCTGCAGTTTCCAGCGCATATCCCTAATAGGATAGAGGTAACTCAGCTTTACTCATCATGGAATAAACTATCTCTAATAGGATTCGGTTCTTTCGCTACGACACATCGTGGTATTGTGGAGTATAGGGTGGAGTAATTTAAGAGATAATCTCATTATCTATTAAGTACCATTAGGCTTCTTGTCCAATATACTCACCTCCTAGATGGGATTGAAGAATTTTAATCTTACCATTTATCTGATTTTCTACTACATTTTTATACTAAGTAAATTTTTCATAGACATCAAATTTGTTCTTCATAAGACATACATATCCTAGTCTCGAGAAATCATCAGTGAAGGTAACAAAGTAAGATCTATTATCTTTGTAATTACAGGCATCAGGCCACATACATCACTATGTAATAACCCTAAGAGTTCATAAACTCTTGCACTGCTCCCACTAAAGGGGTGCTTGGTCATTTTACCTTTGAGACATGACTCACACGTGTCAAATGATTCAAAATTAAGTGACGAGAGAAAACCTTCAGTTTTTAGTTTATGTAGTAGTTTCTAACTAATATAACCTAGCCTATAATGCCAAAGATAACTATTATTTATATTGTTAGAAGAACCAGTCATAGAACACACATAATTAGTGTTGATTGCATAAATGCCATTTTCAAGAACACCATCGTAGACTTTATTTCCATTCAAACTAATGTTCATACATTATTCGCATAATGAAATATATATATATCCAGTCTCAAACTATCTAGAAAAAACACAATTCCAAAAATGAAGTCTTTTACAAAATAGCAATTATTTAATATCAATACCACTCCATTGGGCAAACATAAATGATAGTTTTCTACCACCGTTGCATCTACTGTTGGGTAGATTCTCACCACCGGTCCAAAGCTTCGCCGATCCAACCTGCTTCGCATGCAACGACCCTGCCGAACCAGCTCACCTCCCATGCTTCGCCGAACCAACTCATCCCCATGCTTCGCCGAACCAACTCACCTCCCATGCTTCGCCGAACCAGCTCACCTCCCATGCTTCGACGAACCAACACACCTCCCATGCTTCGCCGAACCAACTCACCTCCCATGCTTCGCCGAACCAGCTCACCTCCCATGCTTCGCCGAACCAGCTCACCTCCCATGCTTCGCCGAACCAGCTCACCTCCCATGCTTCGCCGAACCAACTCACCTCCTACCACCGGACCAAACGCTGCCGGACCAAGATGTGCCAGGCCAGATCACATCAGCCCAGGCCCACCAGCAGCTATATACATCCAAGACCCCTGCTCCCACCCTCACTCTATAAATAGAGGGGCAGGGGTACGACAATGGGGGACAAGTTTGAGAGCTCAAGCACGGAGAGAACTTTCAAACAACTTTCTTTTACTTGTATCAAAGCTTTGTACTTGTAATCAAAACAAGAGAAGATAAATAACATATAAAGTGGACGTAGGCACATTCTGGCTGAACCACTATAAATCTGCGTGTCTTTTTACAGTTTAGCCCCTGCTTTTCATATATTTGCATAAATCACCCAAATCACTAAGAACAACATAAGATCTACTAAATCATACAACTTTGAAGTGTTTGTCCATTTTTTGTGCAAACATTTTTGGTGCTTTCATTGAGAGATAGAAGCTCGAAGCTTCAGCTTCATCCGCTTAACAAGTTTTCCTAACAGCATCGTCCGCCACTTGGAAAACATGCCTCCCAAACAGAGAAAAGATGTTAACAAAGGAAAAAACATCGCATCCAGCAGTCTTCCAGATCCAGCTGTCACGAATCAAGTAAATCGTCCTCCTCCAGCAATAGTAACAAATGAAAAACAGGCTAACCCAACCACTCCTGCCACAGAACAGCCTGCAGCAATTACTAGAGCAGATCTGGACAGAGTTATGGTTGAAGTAACTAACCGCTTCATGTCCCAGCAGGAAGCCTTGGTGGACAATCTCATGTCACGCTTAAGGGACGCTGAAGAATCCAACCGCAACACTGGATCATGGGGCGAGTCCCAGTCTGGAGGATCTCAGAGACAACAAAGATCTTCCTTCTTCGAAGGAGCTAACGGCAGAAGTAGCCATGGTAGGAGCCGAGACCGAGCACAGCCCGAAGTTAGGCCTGAGGAAACGTTTGGTACCGAACCCAACGGGGGAGGTACCGGGTGAAGATCAACTGTAGCTGAGCCTGTCATGCTGCCTAACCACAGAAACGCCAGTGAACGGGGCCGAGCTAGAGTCCAGCCCGAAGTTTGACCCGAGGAAGTGCTTAGATCAGAACCCAGCAGGGGGAGATCAAGGCAAGGGCCAACTGTAGCTGACCCGAGCATGCTCCCAGAAGACCAAAGGCAGCCACTGGAAAATATGATGAATGATAGACGATACCATCCCTACAGGTCATCTGGACGGAATCAATCCCACAGAACAGAACCAAACTCGTTTCTATCTGCTCCAAATTCTGATGAAAGGATGGCGCGCTTATTCAGAGAGTGCGTCCAACGGGAGCAAAGAGATCGAGGGATAGGCGCTAGGGTAACCAGCCCTTTCGCCCGCAATATCGAAATTGCTATCACCCCCCGAGAATGGAAGATGCCAACAATGGAACCCTACAAAGGAACCTCCGATCCCATTGTACACTTACAGAGGTACACGCAGCATATGCTCATGAGTGGAGCAACAGAGGGAGTACTGTGCAAATGCTTTCCGCTCTTCTTAGCAGATCTTGCTACCTCCTGGTTCTGTCATCTACCCCAAGGATCCATCAGCTCGTGGGAAATGTTGAAAGAAAAATTTATCAGTCAGTTCCGCATTCATGTGGAGCAACCTAAGGACGCTTATTCCTTATCCAGCGTCAAACAGAAACCTGGAGAGAAGCTGCAGCAATACCTAACCCGATTCAATGCCGCAACGGCCACATTCCTAGATGCCGACGAGAAGCTTATCTTAATGGCCCTCTGTAGTGGTGTGCATCCAGATACTAAATTTGCTAGAAGATTGACAAAAGAAAAACCAACTACTTTACCCGACTTTTTCTATGAGGCCGGGAAATATATGAGGCTTGAAGACGCTGCCACTAAAGGGCAGTCGGGGCGACAAAATAAGGCAGCTTACGGCAGCACGTCCGTTGTAGCAAAGGACGTTCGAAGGGATGCTTCTAGAGACAATGCTGGGGGCAAGAAGGGAGAAAAGTGCTTGTATCGGCCAGGACCGAGATTTGACGCTTATACTCCTTTAAATGAAACGATCGAAAACATCTCCCGGGACACTCAAGACGAAGTTAGATACAAACGCCCCCCGCACAAGAAGAAACCAGATATCCTAAACTTGAGAAGCTAGCCTATTGCCTACTAATCACATCACGGAAACTGCGTCACTATTTCCGATCTCATTCCATCAGAGTTCTGACCGATCAACCACTAAGGCAGGTACTCCATCGTCTCGACGCTTCTGGGCGACTACTTAAATGGTGCATTCAACTAAGTCAATATGATATCACCTACCATCCTCGCATCGCCATCAACGAACAAGGCTCGGGGGCAGGTGTGGTAATAATCACTCCCAAGGGAAATGAACTACACTATGCTATAAGGTCAGGATTCACTGCCACCAACAACGATGCAGAGTATGAAGCAGTGATAGCTGGATTAGAACTTGCCTTAGAAATCGGAGCCAATTCTTTGTGTCTTCATAGAGATTCTCAACTTATTGTAAATCAAATACTAGTAGGATTCCAGGCTCGAGAAGAACGACTCATAGCATATTTAAAGAAGACCAAGTTGCTTCTCAATCGATGGGATCACTATTTAATCAAACACATCCCTCAGGAAGCAGAACCCCTAAATAAAGTATTTTTAGCAAAAGTTATTAACTTCTTGATCAAAAAATGTTCTATGCAGGTACGGAGTTCCATTCAAAATCATATCGGACAATGGACTTCAGTTTGACAGCGAGGAGTTCGCCAACTAGTGCCAAGAGCATGGAATTCACAAAAGCTTCTCATCCGTAGCTTATTCCCAGGCAAACGGAAAAGTCGAAGCCGTCAACAAAATTCTCAAAACTCTAATAAAAAAGAAACTCGAAAAGTCAAAGGGCGCTTGGGTGGATGAACCTCCTACGGCACTATGGGCCAATCGCACGTCTTTCAAAACATCAACGGGGCATACTCCTTTTCTCTTTGGCATACAGATCGGAGGCTATGCTCCCAATTGAAACTATAGTGCCTTCCCATCGTAGGATCCACTACAACCCAGAAGAGAACGAAGAGTTCCTCCTCATGTCTCTGGATCTAATTGAGGAAAGAAGAAATGATGCAGCCCCCCAGGGAAGCAGCTCACAAGCAAAAAGTGGCAACGCAATACAACTCCAAAGTCAAGCATCGTAGCTTACAGAAAGGAGATCTTATCCTCAAGCGAATCTTCCCGCGCCCCGGAGCGCTAGATCCAATCTGGGACGGACCATATGTAATTCATAAAGATCTTCGCAATGGAGCTTATATTTTGTCAACAGTGGATGGGGAGGTGTTCCAGAGGGCATGGAACATCCAACACCTTCGTCGATACTTTCCTTAACTCATACTGCCCATATGAAGTGAATTAACAAAGAGAATCAGTGGACGTAGGCATTTTCGTGTCGAACCACTTTAAAAAACTTGTCTCTTTTTAACTTGTTCCTTCATATCTTGGCTGCTTGTTAACTGTATCCTTTTCTGTTGAACAAAATCCTGTGCAAATAGCATTTTCATTCAAGGCGCTCCGCAGCGCAACCTCTCCTGGACAAAACCTAACAGGTACTATGCGAATCTATGCCCTCGCCAATGAGACACTTTCGCTCCGGCATCCCTCTGCTGCGGGTTAACTCATTGCTCGCGACGGCCCTTAAAGCCAACTGTAATGAGCCGATTATAAGCCACCGAGAAGGCCGACTATAGCCGAGGCAGCTCATTACGGCGTTAGGCTCGCCGGCAACTGTGAATCGACTATAAGCCCCAACATAAGGTGTGGCCAGCCAGGGGCAGTTCACAGTTGACGATCGGCACCCACGCTAGCCGGCCACAGTAAATCGAATAATACCCACGATTACGGGCCATAATGGCCCGGGTAGTTACTGTGCGCGATCCCGGCTCCGATGTGTCTTAAGTGCGGCTGTGGTAAAAAAGAATTAACTCCCCGCGGAGGCGTAAGATGGGTGACAAATGTCTCCAAGACCCACAGCTAGGGAAAGTGACTACAAAACCCGTTTGCCACGAACTTAAGCACATCGAAGGCCTTCCGTGATTGGAAGTTTTACTATTTCACCTATTTCAATTTTACTTAAAAAGCTTTATAACAACCCCTAAAGTACAGAATACAGAGTAGGAGATACTCGCCAATGGGTGCAGGGAACTCACAATCGGATGGCAGGGCATTCAACTGCTTTCCATGCTCGGTCATACAAGATACTCAAAACTGCCATCTACAATTAGAGCATGAAAGGCGGTATTTTCTTCTTTTGTGTACAAATACATGACTATAATTTGTTCGCACCACACGCTAACATTGCAAGTCATGAAATTATGTTTTAAACCAGAACCCGACATCAAACACAATTTAATTACAAGAATATACATAGCTATATTTCTCATACGACATGTCAAAATAACAACAAACATTCAGAAGACGACAAAATCGGCTTAAGTTAAAGAATTACACGTCAAAAATAAGACTATTTATTACAAGTGGCAAATTTTTACAACCTAAAGACTACTTCACTGTTTTAAAACTAACATATACAACCCTGTCAAATCCACAAAAAGAGTCTTTCCAGGTATAATCAAGGGGCCGGCTGCATTGGAGTTTTATCCTTGTCCTGTTGACCACCTGTCCAGTCAAAGAAAGGATTCATTAGCAATAAGCAACCAAGTTAATGGAGAGACTAAAAAGGAAGACTTACCAGCACCTGCTTCTTGGCTATCCTGATCGTCGTCCTCTACTTGCACGCCTACCTCCTCAGCAGCAAGCAACCGCATACCTTCCTTCACGCCACCTTCTCCTCCTTGGCAAATTGAGCCGTGACCGCATCCATGCTGAAGACCACGCCACCATCTTTATCCGCATCGGCCTTAGCCTCCTCCAAAGCCCGAAGATGGATCTTAGCCATGACCCTGGGATAATCATCCATCCAGGATAGGTTGCCCTACTTCCAGGTACGGAAGTACATGTCCTGAAGCATTTCGTCCATCATCTCCTCATTTTCCTCAAACTCCCTCATCCGAGCCTCGGAAGCCGACAACCTTTCAACGGTGGCATCTCTCTCCGATCGGTATCTCGAGCAGTCTACCAGAAGGGATTTCCGCATTGCCTCCATCTCCTCCCTCAACTTGGCTTGAGCAAGCTCTGCAGTCTCAAGTTTCCCGGATAGCTCCCCTATCTGCTCAAGATCCGCTTTTCGAACCTCGTCCACCGTGGCAATAGCCATGTCGATCCGTTCCCTGCAGGTAGCTTCCATTTTCCGCAGTTCAGCCCGGTTGGCCTCTTCCATGGTTTTCTTTAGTCGTCCAGAAGCAGCCTCATGTTGAGAAATCTGAATGGCCTGATCAGCAAGTTGTTTGGCCTTATCTGAAACCACCAATCGAAGTCGGATGTTGGCACTCCCAATCTCCTCTCCAGCCTTAACCAGCCGGGCATGATGCTCCATCAGCTTCCTAGTCTCCTCCGCCACCCGATCAATATTAGCCTTGGCCTCGTCTCCCATGGTAACTATCTGAGTAGTAAGTAGATCAAGATCTAAGGACTTAGCCTCATCAAGCACCCGTACCATGGGATTGCGGGGAAGAAGGTGCTCACCAGTAACCTCGTCAAAGGTAATATCGTGGGAACTTGGATCCAGATCAGGATGACCCGCAAATGGATTACGAGCCAAGTCAGGACGGTCGATATGAGTAACGGAAGGGTTTCCGAACGGGTGCGGAGAGAGTGCAAACTCGCTATCCTCCTCTGTGATATCATGAAGAGGCTGAGCCGGGAGCTGAGTACCAGGTGAAGGTTCGGATAAAGGATGACTCCTCTTTCTCTGCTGAATACCCTCTTCAATAACCCCGAGAAGAGGACGGTAGCCGACTACATCCCCGGAGCGGTGGGTCGAAGGCTTCGGCTTGGCGGAAGTTTTGGAAAGCTTATATTGCTCAAGCCTGTGCCGAAGATCTGGAGCCTTGGATGTCTTACCTGCTCCTAATATAAAGAACAAGTGTCACAAGCTTACATCACTATATAATTCGAGAAGCGCGGTAAATTACAAGTTAAAAGAAGAAAGAAAGCACGTCTGTTATACAAACCCTAGGGAGAAGTAGGATACTGCAATGAGTCCTGGATTTCATTCCAGGACGGGAGCGGATCATAAAATATTCCTAAGTCCCTATCATTAATGAAGCATGCAGGAGTCAAGAGTTAACCTTGAGTCGTCGGAGCCACCTTAGCTAGAATGGTTTGAGAAGACTCGCTTGCACCGGTCCCGACCTTGTCCGCTTTCCCGGTTTTCTCTACCAAAGCCGGATCTTCGTCTAGTCCCTCGAAAGCTTGGTGGAACGCATCATCCGTCCACTCCTGAATCTCACCCGCTTGCCCAGGATGCAAGGCCCCGATGCCATCTCCACCCTCACCTCTTTCCTCCTCCACGTCTTCCTCCCCCTGAGTAAGTGGGCAATTGCTGGGAGAAGGACCGTCCGATCTCTTAAGTTTCTTACCTCCGACGGCTGGAGGTTTTTTGAAAGGTTTTCTCTTTCCACTCTCTGCCGCGACACCTCCCTTAGCCTGAGCAGCCGCCCTCTCCTCCGTTGTTTCCCTCAGCTTGACTACTGACTGGTGTGGAAGGATCAAGTTATAGTCCAGAAGGGTCGCGTTTCTGATCAGGAAGGCAGCTGATCTATCCCTCCCGGGGATAGCTTCTATCTCAGCCGCCGTTTGAACCAGGCGATCGGTCTCCACCACCGCAAAGCCACCTGTCGCTAGCAAAAATCAAGACGTATGAGAAGAAGCCTCGCAAACCAGAATGGAAATAAATAAAGTGTAGACTTACATCTAGAGGTGAAGCGCCTAAAAGAAACTGAGCCGTCCCTGTCGAAGAACCACTCCTTCTTGAACATGCTGAATTTGGAATACAGGTCCAAGACCGGCTTGAAGGTTACAACCGACTCCAAGCTGATGTATGGGGACCCCTTCTTATAGCCCCTCAGATTATATAAGTACCGGATCTCCCGGTTGGAAGGAGCACGACCACACTTCCTCTGAAAAATAACGAAGAGGCTCACTAGTATAGCATAGGAGTTGGGTTGAAGCTGGAATGGGGCCACCTTTAGATATGTGAGGAAGCTGGCTACCCAAGCGTTAAGAGGAGGAATGGCACCACACATGCAGTGGTATCTGCTGTAGGCAAGGTACCCTTCAGGAGGTTCGTACGGCATAACTTCTCTCCCTGACAACAGCAAGTGCACCCTATCAATTCCAAAAGATCGGGAAATAACATCAAGCTGCTCCTCCTTGAGGGAGCTAGGAAAGCAATCGGGCGGGGAGTTCAGAAGTTCCTGAGGGCCGTACCCATCCACTAGTGATCTCGGGGCAGGTCCGTGACGTTCTGGATTCGGCTGAGTTGGGGGCTCGGCGGAGGAACCTCCTTCGCCCCCGGATTTCTTTTTGTCTGATCGAGTTTCCGCTTTACGAGACATTATCTGCAAACACAAAGAAGAACGTCGTTAGAATAGAGGAAGTAAAGGAGCAAGTGTCTGCAATCTGAAATTTCAAGTGAAAAAATCAAGTTTATCAAGTTCATTCGGCACCCAGAGTGAACGTTCATTCGGCACCTAGAATCAAGTTCATTCGGCATCCAGAGTGAATGTTCATTCGGCACCCAGGGTAAAGTTCATTCGGCACCCAGAGTAAATGATCATTCGGCACTTAGAGTACATAAATTCGTTCGGCAGTACTTGATTCGGTATTCTGAAGCAATTCGTCAGAGAGCTTGATTCGGCAGAAACGTTTGGTTCGGCTATCTTGAATTGGAAGGGAATAACGAGAGTATACAGCCCCTACTTATAGGCAAATATAGGATGCCGGACCAGTTGGATCGGCGCTCAGCGACCAAATAAGAGGGAACAAAGTAGGCCATACGCCAGCATATACCCCACTTTGGGGGGCAAATGTTGGGTAGATTCTCACCACCGGTCCAAAGCTTCGCCGATCCAACCTGCTTCGCATGCAACGACCCTGCCGAACCAGCTCACCTCCCATGCTTCGCCGAACCAACTCATCCCCATGCTTCGCCGAACCAACTCACCTCCCATGCTTCGCCGAACCAGCTCACCTCCCATGCTTCGCCGAACCAACACACCTCCCATGCTTCGCCGAACCAACTCACCTCCCATGCTTCGCCGAACCAGCTCACCTCCCATGCTTCGCCGAACCAGCTCACCTCCCATGCTTCGCCGAACCAGCTCACCTCCCATGCTTCGCTGAACCAGCTCACCTCCCATGCTTCGCCGAACCAACTCACCTCCTACCACCGGACCAAACGCTGCCGGACCAAGATGTGCCAGGCCAGATCACATCAGCCCAGGCCCACCAGCAGCTATATACATCCAAGACCCCTGCTCCCACCCTCACTCTATAAATAGAGGGGCAGGGGTACGACAATGGGGGACAAGTTTGAGAGCTCAAGCACGGAGAGAACTTTCAAACAACTTTCTTTTACTTGTATCAAAGCTTTGTACTTGTAATCAAAACAAGAGAAGAGAAATAACATATAAAGTGGACGTAGGCACATTCTGGCTGAACCACTATAAATCTGCGTGTCTTTTTACAGTTTAGCCCCTGCTTTTCATATATTTGCATAAATCACCCAAATCACTAAGAACAACATAAGATCTACTAAATCATACAACTTTGAGGTGTTTGTCCATTTTTTGTGCAAACATCTACGATAGATCCATCGGCAACTTGGAGCTTTATCTCTCCTTTTGCTATGCGGTGCCAGTTCCTAAGCCCTTGTAACAAATTACATACATGAGTTCCAGATCCAGTATCTTGAACCTAAGACATTTTATTGATTGCAAAAAAATTTCAAATCATAAATGTACTTGATGGAGCTATAGAACCGTTCTGCTTTCTTTCTCTAACAATCTTTTGGTATTCAAGACAATTCCTTTTCAAGTAACATCTCTTGTCGTAGTGGTAACATTTACCCTTGTTAACATTTACCCTTGTTATCGGTCTTCTTACTCTTATAAATTTCATGTTTAAGAAGACCGATAACAATGGGTTTAATCTAATTCGTGTTTAATGAGTATAAATTTCGAAGATTTTATTTTTAACATGTGCTGATAATTAAATATGGATTTTAAAAAGGAATTCATTCCATTTATATCAAGATTGATCTGATCTGTTTCATCAATTCCTTTTATCAGCTTTGTCGTCAAAAATTCGCGTTCCATCTTACTTTGATTTGGAATTTCGTGCCTGGATTAGTAACTCATCTCATTGTCGACTATCTCTAGCCTCGAAAGGTGAGCAATCACTCACGATTAACGTTTTTATTTATTAAATTTGATTTCAATTGAAACGACAATTGAAATATGCTGCTGTTAGTTAGTTACACTGTTATATATGTTATTGCCTGTATCAGTTCACCTGTGACATCTGACACTATTATCTGTTAATTATTTATGTGATGATAATGCAGTTTGGCTGATAATTGATTGATTGTTGTTGTTTATATTGGACGTTAAATTGTTAGTGATAAATGATAAATAGTATGCAAAATTTAAATGGATATAGGATAGTTAACAAATTTTAAAACTGATTTATATGTTAAATTTGATTAGTGAATATGACCCCTTTTAATTGTTAATTTAATTGACATGTAGAATAGTGATAATTACACTTTGAACCATCGATGTATGTTGGATTAATTGTTGTAGTATAAAATTGTAATTGAATGACAAGTGAAAAAAACTGTATAAATAATTAGTGGAATAATCTTTAATCTACATGAAATGATAGTGTAGATTCTAGAATAATTATATTAATTCGTACAAATAACAATGCGAATTAATACGGTTATTTCGGGATTATTTGAATTGATTATTGGATTGATATTGCTTGTTGTTATTGCTTGTTTATTTATTTTGACACCATCCCAGTTATCACACTACAAGTTCCCTTTGTTATGCTTTGATTTTAAATTGAATTGGAATCGGGTTGAAATGATAAATACCCAAATTAAACTTTGACCTAGGATAGAGAATTAAATAAAAACCGACTGGTCAATAAATTGATTTAAAAATAAACGAAGATTTTATTTGAATAAATAATATGGTTTTGAAATGAAGTTGAAATTTGAATTTTAATGAAAGGAAAATGTTAATATTTAATAATCTGAAACAAAATGTTAACAATGTAATTGATGGAAGAATGTTGTTTAATTTGAGAAATGATTGAATTAAGTTTGAAATGATTTAATAATTAAGTTTGAAATTATAATTAAGTTTGAAATTATTAAACTTTGAAATTATTTAATAATTAAGTTTTGAATTATTTAATAATTAAATAAGATTGAATTATTTAATGATTAAATTAAATTGAATTTGTGAAGAAGTGAATTTTACTACGTAAATAATTGAAATTGAGTTTCTTTATTAATTAAGTTTTGGAAAATTATTTAAGTAAGTAAATAATTGAAATTGAATTTCTTTATCAAGAAATAAAATGCGATTTATTGAAATTAATGTAAGACTTGAAATTTAAAGAATTCGATTTGATGAATTTAATTTAATTCAATTTGTAAGTTTTGATATAAGGAAGTTGAATTTAAATAATGGATTTAATGAATTGGAAATTTAATAGAAATTGTTTTGAATGGCAAATTTACTTAATGAATATTGAATGCAATCGATAAATGAAGTTAAATTGATTTGAATGTTAAATTAAATAAATTAAAATGATTTTGGAATGAAACTTATTTACGAACTTGAATCAATATTTGAATTGGTTTAAAAAGAAATTGAAAATTTTATTATAAGATTTGAAATGGTAATTTGGAAGTTTTGAAACATAAAGTATGGAAATTGGTTTTGAAAGACAAATGAAATGTTGATTTACGAATTCTAATTGAAATTGTAATTGATTTGGTTTTGAAATATATAAACGACCAATCGGTGTAATAATTACGAAAGTTATTAAAGAGACCGGAATCGGTTATGGATATACTCTCTATCTAAACCGAAAACCACTTTAATAACTATACGCGGAGTGTGATCCAGAATGAAGTGGTTGGAATGATGTACGTGATGATTGAAGAAAGAGAACGATGATGGATAGCCTTGACACTTGTGTCAAATTGGAAATGACTAAAACAGGAGCCGTCCCGGGCCAATGGAGGTCAGCTACCTCAAGTGAACACACTTCTTCGAACTACTCATTACTTGTTGTCGATTGGTGCACCCTTGATTTTGGGAGTGTTGTTTCACGGTGTTGCGATCGCTGCGCCGATGCGTTCTCACCAGTCCGGATCAGGCAAACGGTAGTATCACTACCTTGGGTATTGACTCATGTGCCTTGTCATACTTGTATCCCGATATACGCGACCACTACGAATTTGTTTTGTGTTATACCTATGGAGTACTCCCTGATAGCCCACTAGTTTACGGTGGAGTTTACAGTGCTGTATAGACTATAACGCTTATATAAAATGTGTTAAGGGGGATAATGGTAACGCCTTAACACTATTTTGATACCTTATATTACTGATAGACATTATCTACTTAGCGTACATTACTACCTAGTAGATAGTTTAGTGGATCCTTAAAGGATGGTTATTCCAAACATCCTTTGAGTTACTTGTATTTCAATTGCTATTTCACTTGAGTTGGATTTATTGATATAAGAATGTTAATCCTGACTCGAGTGTCTTGTGTTTTTGCTTTACGCTCGGGTCAGACTGAGTGTACCAGTATTCGAGACTCACCTTTGAAGTTGGAGCTTTGCTTGAAGATCCAGCCATCTATTCTGCTTTTAGTATTCAATGATTCCAGTGATGTATTCTGATTTGTATCTGATGTATCGTATTACTCTTCCGTTGTATCTGGTTTAACTCTGATGTGTCTTATATATTCATATAGTAGCTTCATGAACTACTATCTCTTTTATTTCCACTGCATTTATTACTCTGTGTCTGTGATCTGTGATTATTTATTTACTGTATATGTTTAGTTTTGCCAAATTTAAATTAACAACGCGGTATTTTGAACAATTCAATTCCGGCATGAGTGTCTTCCTATACACTTATAATGGATGCGAATGGTCCAAAATATCGGGTCGTTACATATGGGATGAGAGAAATTCACGTGTTTTTGACAATAAGATGAAGCTTGAAAGTGCCTTGATAAACATTATAATATCTAGGGTCAAGGAAAAGTCTTCACATCATTCTGCATATGACTCTCTTAGTTAGGGTCTTTGTTTTTGTTTTCCTGTGCTCTGTCTTCTTTTTAGTTGTTTTGTTTTCTTTTTTTTCTTTCTTCTGTCTTTCTTACTCATCTACTTTAGTCTTCCCTGTTTTCTTTTTTGTGAGCTTTAGAATGTTATTGCTCACTTTCAGTTTGTGTGTTTGTGGTTAATAAAGATAGTAAGGGTTCATTCAACCCTGCTTGCTTTTCAAAAAAAATATATCAATATGTATTGTACATGCATATATGTTTATTATTTAACTAACTCGTTTAATTAATTTAATTATTTTATTAATATTACTAATAAAATTTAAGTTCTAAATTAACCTATATTTTTTTTCAAACATTTTGAAAATTTTCATTATATTATAACTTTTAATATACATCTTATTTTAACTTTTAAATTTAAAATCTATATTTTTATTCACAAAAAATCTTGAAAATCATCCCAAGGCCCAATTCAAATTGGGTCTTTTCTATTAGAGGCAGCCTTTGGGCTTACATATCCGTTCGGGCTAGGCTGGCAGCCCAATAGGGCAGGGTACTTGATTACACAAACTCAATCTTTCGATGATACATTTGTAGATACCCTACTATCTTGGCTACGAGCTTAATTAGTTAACCCTAACATGATTAATTTAGATTGCATAGGCTATTGGGCTTTGATACCATTGTTGGAACTGGGCCATCCCGCAGTAGAGTAATTGGGTAAATTTCAATTTTTTAACCTATTTAGATCTTTTATTGGCCTATGTAGTCTAATTCATTTAAACTTTTCTAAATTTTATGTTGAATAAAATCAATACCTTATTTGAATTTATAAACAAATTTTATTTTATATAATTTGTCTTATATATATGTGTATCATTTATACATATGTGCGTGTGTGCGTGTGCAAACGGATAATGTGTACATGGTTCAACATGCCCATGTATAGATGTTGAGATTTACATCACAACGGAAATGTTAACCCCTCCTATATACAAATATGTTGTCTAAATGTATATATGTTTGCACCATAATAATATATATAAATAAATATATAATATAAATATTAGTATAAATATAAATATATATATATTTACATATATTAAATGTTAGTTACAAACAATTTATACATAAAACATTTATAAAATTTATATTTATATATATATATATGTGTGTGTGTGTGTGTGTGTAATAATTAAAGGACTAAATAATTAAATATTAGTTTATAAAATAATTTTTAACAGAGACACACGCACACAAATATAATATGAAAGCCATGAATAATTTATTAGAATAATTTTTTTTAAATAATTGATACAATACATATAAATATTCAATTATATATATATATATATATATGTATGTTTGTTTGTATATTAATACAATTAATAATATTAAAATTTCATAAAGATATATTTTTGTAAAATTTTTTCTCGGCCAAGTATATATTTTATTTTATTTTTTCATTTTAAAAATATGGTCATTTATGATAGAGTTAGGGGTATGCCCTAAAGGCAATTATGTAATTTGTTACATATATCTGACTTGCCGACCAATCTAGTTCGAAATAAAGGTATTTTCTTTCTATTATATACTTGATATAATGTAGTTATATTAATTAATAAATTTAATTAAAAGTATACTTAATAGAAAATCCATAAATGGTATGTTTTGTGATAGTAGTTACAAAGTGTTGTAACCCTGAGTAATTTATCATAATGAAACAAATGTACCATTTTAAATGTTCCTAGTCAAGATGCATCGAGACTGGATACCGATGTATCCGTTGAGACTAGAGTACGTAACTTTCTCCAAGTGTTGGGTAGGGTATTACTCATGACTACTGGGGCACCAAGGGGTCACGTACTGATAGTAATTTGATAACTATAGAACGACACACTCGATAGTTTTCTGTTGGTTAATATAACTAAGGTCAATTAGAAAATATCGATGTGACTAATTTACACAATTCTTTCGACTTGAGAATACTATCAACCTTCAATATGAAAAACTCTACTTTGATTATAGTCAAATCATGGAATGACATCCATCAAGTGATTATAATTGGGTCGAGTGGAAGTATTGGAAGGAAGACACTATTCAAGAGAGGATTCATCACTTAAGTTATATGAGGTTAGTATCATGGTCAATTCAAGTCAACCCAAAGTCAAAATCTCTGGCTAGAGTAGTACGGTCAATAATAATTGTTATTATTGAACCAAATATTTTTTTTGGACTATAGAGTTGAATATGGAGAATATTGGAATTTTGACCATTACCAAATTCCATAAATCCAAAGTGATACAGTTTTTGACGAAGAGAATTGGTGTATATAAATGTCACTAACGGGTAACGCTTATTAAATTAAATAAGATTTTACTAAAAATGAATAAGCAATAAATTTGGCCATAATGTCACACCACTTGCTAAGTGACGTGTGAACGTTAACATTCAAATAGTTCGGTGTTAATTGCTGACCAAATTTACACCCAAGAGTTACACAACTGAAATGATTAATTCCCTTATGACCGAATGATTTAATTAGTTTATAATTATTATAAATTAATTAAATTAATTAATATTTATGAAATATCAATTATAAATTTTTTAATATGGTTTGAGAAATAAAAATTGTTATATATTTATAATTGTTATAAATGTATCAATCGATAAACGATACCGATAAGCGATTAAATTAGATTTAATTGCATAACATTTTGGCTTGGGCTTAAATGGGTTTAAATTCCATCATTAGGGCTGCAAATTTCGGTTTTGACAAGTTATTGGAAGCAGCTAAAATTTAGGATAAGACCTAGAGATGGATGGCTAAGATTAAGAGAGAATAGGTAATGAGATTGTCCTAATATCTCTCATGTACAAGGCTATATATATGGATCTCTAAACCCTTAATCAAGAATAACTTTCGGCTGCCATAATTATCAAATTTGCTAGTCGAAATTAATCTCCATATCAGTTCTAAGAATCTCAAATCAATTCAAGTTAAGTAAAAGCACTATTTGATAGAAAAGGTCGACGATTCCAGACTTGCAATCTGACGGATCAAGCATAACTAGAGAAGGGAATTCATTGATTCAAGTGGACTCAAAGACATCATCAATTGGTATTTTATTTATATATTATAGTAATCATATCATATTTTATGATTTAATATTGATTAATCCAAAATCTGTATATATATTAATGCTGTATATCTAGTTAGGTGAGATTTTCGTAGGTATATGTAGTTGTCACAAATTAGTTTGGTTATGTGCATGGTTATATTATTATGTGTTATAATTTATGTATAAACAAATCTAATTTTTTGTAAAAAGTTAAACTTTTTCATTATTAATTATTTTATGTATATTTATATATTAATTTAAATATAGACTAATGTATATTTTAAACATATAATTACATATATGTATATTTATAATGTATAAACAGCTTAGAATTTTTGCTTAACCCTATTTAAACATAATATGAATTATCAAATTCGAAAATAATTTTTTTTTATATAAAAATAATTTTAAATGATCTTTTATTGATTATTTGAATTGGTTATTTTATCTAAAATAATTATTACACTAAAAATTCGATTTTATATTTTTTAAATTACTACATCTATACAGTAGCCCATGAAAAAAATTTCAGAATTTTTTGTTAATATTTAATATTTTTAATAATTAAATTACTTCGGTTGAACATTTCTTTTATTTATTAAAAGTAATAATTTATTTCAAAAAATCATGGAAAATTTTTTGAACCTGTATTTTATGATCGCAAATTTTTGTAAATTTTAAATTTTGATTTTTTAATATTTATTACAAATATTTTTAATTATTATGATCAAAACTATTTATTATATATATAATATATATATATAATATATATATATATAATAACGATAAAATTATAAAATTATTATTTTATGTTTGTTATGCTAATTTTGATCTGGAAATAATTTTAATATATATATATATATATATATATATTTATATTTTAAGTATTTGAATGTAATTAATTATTCATATATATGCATTTTTTTTAACCTTATATATATAATTTTAATTATTATATATATATATATGTGTGTGTGTGTGTGTGTGTATAATTTTATATGTTTAATTATGTATATATATTTATACAAATGTTTTAAATTATATATATATATTTAATTTTGAGACTTTTAGTCATAAAATATATTTTAAATATATGTATACGTATTTATATAAATATACTTTGCATTATTGATTTATGCATATATTTAGACAACATATAATACATATGAAATGGGCTAATGTATCCGTTGCGATGTAAATCCCAACATCTATATACAGGCATGTTATACCCTTCATAGATTATTATGTTACACATGCACACACATATGTATATGTATATGATACATGTATATACATAAATTAAATCATTCAATTAACTTTACATTACAAAATACTTAAATTTAAATAAAATACATGATTTTATTTAAAACAAATTTAGAATTGTTCTAAATGAATTAGACTTCATAGGCCCAATAAAAATCTAATAGGATAAAAAAATTGAAATACACCCACCACTACCGCTGCGGGCTGGCCCAGTTCCAACAATGGTATTGGAGCCCAATAACCTATGCGGTCTAAATTAGTCATGTTAGGGCTAACTTATTAAGCTTTCCTACTCAGTACGGTGTCTAGAAAGGTAATGTCTAGGATTTTAATTGGGTAATCAAGTACCCTGTCCTACCTGGTTACCGGCCTGGCCTAAAAGGTGAAGTGAGCCCAAAGGTTGCCCCTAATAGAAAAGGCCCTAATTAATTTGGGCCTTGGGTTAATTTTCAAAATTGTCTTGAAAAATAAAGTAAATGATTTTAAATTTAATTGTTAAATTTAAAATAAAATATATGTTTATTATAATAGTTATAATGTAACATATTTTTCAAAATGTTTGAAAAACAAAATAACATAATTTTCGAAAATTATAAATTTTATTAATAAGTTAATTAATAAAATGTATGTGCATGTAGTAAATATATTATGAAATATGTTATGATATTTTAAAATGTTTAAGATATCATAAATATGCATGCATACATATGAATAATGATTTTCGAAATTAAGATAATTTAATTAAAAAGTTAATTAATTGAAATTATAATTACACATGTATATGATATATGTGTTATACTATAAAGGTTATAGTACATAATAAATATAAATGTTATATCAATGTAAAATTAATTAAAATGTTAATTAATTAAAATTAATTAAATATGATTTAATTAATATAATATTATACACAAGACTATTATATAAGTAATGTGAAATATAAAAACTATATAACAACCAAACTTATATGATATGAATGTATAAACTAAAAGTGGAACATTAAAGAAACCCAAATAGACTTAAGGAATAAATACATACGTAAATGTACGTATACTGTGATTTCTGATGTGTCTAACACTTGAATCACGAGGATATTTCATAAGAAATACATTATTCCATAAGTCGATATCACTCAATATAATATATTGAAGATTATGAATCTTCAATATAATGTTTCCCTCTACCATATGTATATTAATAAATTACTTGCATACTCCTTAGTTGTTAAGCAAACTCAAGCTGGGGATGTTATGTGTAGTATTATTAATATATTAAACATATGAGGTAAGGTAACTATATGTATTTGTTGAGAAAACTCAAGGTACATATACTATACTTAGGCCACCATGATATGGTAGGTATGAGTGAATAATCTCTTTCGATTTGTTGAGCAAACTCAAGGTCAAAATGAGATTAGGACAAGGAAAAATGGGTTAGGAGTTGTATGTGATATAATCGATAAGGAGTTATCCATCATTTGTGGGGCTATGATTTGTTGAGCAAACTCAAGGTCAGAATACCAAGACAGACGAGTCCTAACACCCACTAGTGAAGTCGAAAGACTTTTGTGTTTCATCTTAGGGTTTGGAGAAACATAAAAGACTAGTGTGAGCCTTATTGGAAAAATGAAATGGTAATATTTAACCTTTCTAATATTGTAAGAACATATGCTAAATAATGTTATAATTATCTACAATGATAAATTTGTGCATTTAATATGATTGATAAAATGTTTATTAATTAACATATACAGACGAACTGAATTGAAAGTTTACAAATGGAAATATAATACCTACTATAAAATTCCTATTGCATGTTAACATTTCAACACCCATGCCAGTGCTTGATTTTACAACTACTGAATACATTCGTGGTTTGGTCACTTATGCTTTTATTTGGTCAAGACCATGTATTGCATTTTATGAGTTTCGAACTCTAAAACAATATAAGACTATGGTTATTTGATCCACATACAATTGCATATAAATGTTCTATGGTGAATGGTCAAAGTTTGTAATGTACAATATTTCGATGAAATTAGTTCATCTGAAAAACCGAATAAACCTTAGTGCGAGATTGAGTATTCAATCTGATTGATTACAAAAGAGATCATATTGTGTTAATGTAACACAAGACCAAAAAATACAAGATAGATATAAGAACTCGATCGCTAAAATGTCATTTTGATCGGTTTACGTAAAGTGCAGCATATTTGATATCCTTAAATGTTAAGGATAACCGAATGCGCTTTTGTAAAGAGTTTATTATGATATTGTAGTAAGGTTTTCTTTTGAATAGTTTGACCATTTGAAAAGAAAACAAATGTAAAAGAATAGATGTAATTTAAGGTACATTTGGAATGAAGAGAATGAATACTCACTTCTGCTTCATAGAGAAACATTGGAAATATGAATTATAATAAATAATTGATACTTAATACTGGAATAAGAAATATATTTCTATTTTGAAATGTATTTTCATATAGAAAATTGTTTTCCATGAGATTTATTTCTTTGAGCTCAAGATATTTGATCAACGAACTCTCCACTGTAAATAGTTGCAGTGTATGAAATAAAGAAATTGTATTAAGTGAATGACGGATCTCCAAATTTAATACGCTATTATAGTAATGGAGGAAATAGTGAGAGTATACAATATAGCACTTATTAATTACATCATAGTACGAAAATTGTTTTCGTATAACTTACCATATATTATTTATGAAATAATGATTATTTTTCGGTATCGACTAAAAAAATAAATAGACATAGCTATATTCCAATATGAATATTATGAATATTCTTTGTGAAATAAAACTATAATATGGTAATTTTTATTATAAGAAAAGTGATGCATTGGAAAATACAAAAGTATCTAATATTATTTATGGTTGTTTTGGAATTATAGACTAAGCTGTAGTTTTGAGAAATAATTTTATTGTATGATTTTGAATCATATGATTCTTGTTAATTATATCTCAAACAATAAAGGGCTATGCACCCATTCATCGGGAGTATCATAAGAGTTGATGAACTCCTCAGATTGATACATATAGATGTATGCAATCATAATTCTATAAATACAAAAACAATTCCTTGTACTTCGACATATTCACCGATGAGTTATCGTCGACATGGACATGTGTATTTGATACACGTGTAGTATGTCTACGGTAAACTCATAGAGTACAAAACATAAGTAGATAAAATAACATGCAATAGAAATGATTCGGTTTGATCGAATGAGTGAGTATATTGGAAAAAGGTCCGAATGTACCTAAAAATGAATAAAGATTCAATCTCAAAAGTCACTCCTCCATGTGATTCATAATGATGCATCGATAAGGGGTAATCGAACTTTTTGAATGTGAGATTAACTGTGAGTGAAGTTGAGTTAGTTTCTTTCTATAAGGTCATGTACTTAAGAGTAGTACACAAGGTTAATATTATTTCATCTAAATAACGGTTTACAAAATCACACAAGATAAGGGTTTATACGAAACTCCAACATATCCTAGGCCAAGGAATTGGTAGGTTGTGTGAGTCAAAAGATTGCACGTAATAATTGTTCATGAAGGATCTTGTATGAATCTTCCTAAAAGGATTTTGAAAAGACTGTCATTTGATGTCATATTTATGTTTCGAACATAACTTTTGTAAACTAAAACCAAATCAGTTTAATGAATAAGGACATGCACCGACTAAACGGACAGCAGAAAGACATGGGTTACGCCTAAACAGACTATACCTCCTACTAATGTAGGTCACATTTAGGACATGCACCGACTCATAATTGTTTGTTTGTTTGTTTGGTGTTAGGAGGCAAGGCTATATAACCTTTAATGAGGTCTTTCAAAGACGAAACAAAACACGGCTAAATAGTTGTAATACTATTATGAGGCACTATAGGAGTTCCTTGGTATGCATCGCGGCAAGGATGTAATATTGCGTTAATGATGGATCCTAATGTAACGACCCGACTTTCCAGACCCGGAAAATCGAACCATTTTAGTTAAGAAGAAGAGGTAGAAGAAGAAAAATAGAAAACAACATCAGAATCTAACCATCGCAGCGGAATAAAATATAATATATATCAATAGATCTTTACACAAATCAAAACTATATCAGTTTTATATAATATAGCATCAGAGTATACACCAGAGAACACATAACATACAACTGGACAATAACCATATCATGTCCTCAATACAACAGAGTACAACAATCAACACAGCGGAATATATATATATAAACAAGTACGGGAGATACGTCTCGCCATCCAGCTCATCTCCTGAGATCCACAGCATCATATCCTGTAACCTATAATACTCGGTCTGACCCGAGCATCATATAAAACAATACCCGAGTCAGTCTGGAAAACCAGCGTGAGAAAATCACACTCAAATTGATTATTAAAGTTTCAAAATCCTTTGAAAACAAAAGCATCTCGTAAGACCACGCCACAAATAAACATGTCGGGTTTTTACCTTACGATAGCTAAAACACTTTATATCAAAATCCTCTGATATTATAATAGTGTCTATAGAAAGTAAAATAGAATCTAGCTGAAATGCTTGCATCTCACATTTCAACAATAGTTGGGCACAATCAAAACCGTACAGGCACGTAGGGAGAATGGATTTCCAACGAACGACTAGGCACTGGGGTACCACCTGTCACAGTACGTGGCCTAGATCACAGTACCGAGGAGTACGCCCGCTCCCTTGCAACACAAGGCCGGAATCATCCCTTACTGGATAATTCCAAATAAAATCACCCCACGGTTGGGATCAGCAACCGCACCACTAAGACGAAATAAAAGGGACATCTAGACAGGGATGACCTTACTCTCAAGTGGGGGCTACCCACGAAGCCTTGCTGCATAACCCCTGATTTTCAGTCATTCCCGGTTGATGAGGCTCGAGGCTAAACGATACCTTTATAGCACATATCCCTTAGAATGCCCATCGTCCACCTGACGATGTCACGAAAGCATTCGTCCATACAAGTCCGTCCCGGGTCCGAACGGAACCGAAGGCACTATTCCTACTACATCCATTTTGGAAATATCCTCAGGATTAGTAGCGACTAGCCCTTGCACTTCACAGCTCCATCTTCGACTCCAAACACGTTACACGAAACGTACAAACCGGATCGAAGTGGTATTCGAGTTTCCAGACCTAGAATCCCGGTATACGGAAACTCGATCCCGGTCTCTTCGAAACGATCAGCGCATTTGGCCAATATTGATAGTCGGTTATTTAACTATCAATTAACATCCACAAGCAACCATCACACAATAAATAATTTCCCACATTATTTATTTGCCCAAATATCTTTCCAAGATATATTTCCAAATTTTCAAAGCTCATTTGAAAACAATTTCAAACAGTTTCCGCTTACGTAATACATTTCCCATATATTTATTTCCACTGAATCACCAAGTACAAAATACTTTTAATTTTAAAATAATTTAAAAACACTTTATTTTAAATATATTTTATAACATTGAAATTTTAAAACTACTTTAATACTTTATCAAAATATATAATTTAAGAATATTTAAAATAAAACCACTTTATAAATATAAGCTGACTTCCTCTTTAAAACATAATACCAAATTACTTTTATATAATTACTACAATAATAGATTTTTGAAAGTACTACGTTAGACTATAACATTTAGAAATAATCAATTTTCTAAAATATGCTTTTTAAAACATATTAAAACTTTTAACTTATATTTAAAATTGCCTTGGAAAACGTACTTGGCTATCCAGAGAAATACCCTTCTCACTCCCATCTTTTAAAAATAAACCAACATTTATTTTTAAACCAATCCATATTCTTTTATAAATTCCCACCTTGAATTTATATTTCAAATATCCTCTGATATTCCATTTCACTTTATAAACCCAGTTTATATCTTCAAAATCTCATTTCTCTTTAAATTTCAAATCCCAAAGTATTTAAATCAATTTACAATTGATTTTCCAATTTATTTTACTTTGAAATAAATTTCCTTACTAAATCCATTTATTTCCAAATTCATTAACTTCCAGATTTTATTTCTCATTATTATTTAAAATCTTTAAACTGAAACACAAGTTTCAGATTTTACCAAATTCCTTCTTTCTTTTTAATTACATTTAAACATTGAATTAAAATAAATTATTTATTCTTTTAGATAATATCACATAAGTTTTCTTTAAATTCAATATTTCTCTGTTTATTCAAAATTCATCTTTTCCATATTTATTAGAATTTTGGAAATCACTTTTATTCTTAATCAGATTCATTCTCAAATTTATTCCAAACTCTTATAACTATTTTACTTAAAAATTTACTCTTTCATTTCTTTTCAAAAATTCCATTCTAGAGATTTTGATAATTCAGCACATCCAAATCGATCCAACCAAACCATAACATCCAATTATCCATATAATTCATCACAGGATATCAAAAACCATATCACAGAATATTTAAACAAAATTAAATATTTTGAGGAATCCAGTTGGATCCCTCCAACCTATTTCCCTGCATCCACAGATGTTAGCACAATACCAATTCCACTTCGAGGTGGAATATCGCGGTATATGGGTTTAATATAAAATCATCCGCTATTCAATGTGGGAATATCAACAACTCCAATATACACATATGCCAATATGTGTATATTGCTATATACTACTATATATATAGCACATCAATCAATGCAATCATCCAATCAATTATTTAAATTTAACCAATTAAATTTAAATTATAATTTAACTGAGTGAGATTAACTCACCTTTGCCTCTAAATTTGCAAATCCACCTCATTCTTGATTTAGTTTCCCGATTATTGACCTTGAATAAAAATTTATATGATTTATTAACATTTTATACAATTCGGAAATTTATTGCCATTTTCAAATTTAATTAACTAATAATTATATTTAAACCAATTTATAGATCCCCAAAATCAGAGTTGTTAATGAACTTTCACGATTTCAAAATTTCTATATTTCTGAATCTTGCCTATACACATTTAAATTCTAATAAAATAAAATCCTTCAAACCTATATGTATTAAATTAGAACACAATTGTTCAATATATATCTCTAACTGTGAAATATTATTCTTATCTGTAAAATACATCTAATGTTTAGCTGCAAAATTTTTAAACACTTAAAATATAGTTTTCTCTTTACTGGCAATAAAGATTTCCCTTTTCTAATTTACTGAGCTAGATAGGTAAATATGTTATCTCTTTTTAAAATTTATACACGTACGAATATATTTTAAATTAAATTAAAAGCCATACCGAAAAACCTACAGCTCAGAGCAGTTCTCGAACTCGAAGACTCCACCTGAAAGAAGCTTAAACTTCCAGCAAATGCCAAAACTCACCAGACCCTAGCAAACGAGTTGCTCTGTCGAGGAAAATCGAGCATCCATCGAGTTCAATTGAACTTCCCTCGCTGTCACGACTTCGCCACCGCAGTCCCCATCCCATCTCGTATCGTGACTCGATCGAATGCGATCCCTCTCAGATGCTTGGCTCTAGGTCTCCACGCTGGAACGCACGCTTACTGTGACGCCCCACCTCTATACCCACGCTAGCCAAGAACACTACGGTGTAGTGCTGTCAACTAGCACAGAGAATAAGGCTGTTGAGGAGCGACCATCCATGTAATTGCTTTGTGCGAGCACCGATATGTCAGATAGAATAACATGCATTTCATCTTTTAGAGGAAATCCGACATACCGTTACAAACTCAAAGCTACTACACAGTGGCTATAATAGTTTAGGACAATAAATATAAAAATAACACAGATAACATAAATGCGGAATAAAGATGGAACGAAAAGTCTCATATATACAATAACTGATACCAGTTACAATACATTTGACACAATACAAATGATACAACTACAATTGTCGACTCAAGAAGTTATATATACAAGTACATTATCGACTAATATACATGAATACATTATCATCTTAAAACAGACACACTGACTACTACAACAAGACGAAGACCACTTCAACTGATATAAAAAGTCTTCATAGCTCTAGCAGCAACCCAAAGCTAAAAATCTACAACCTGTAAATACTCGGTCTGACCCGAGTATTACATTCAAAAGAAAATAATACCCGGGTCAGTCTAATTCAAAATCAGTTATTAGAGCATAGAAGCAATAATAATCAATCTCAATATAGATGACAGTTACAGAAATATCGTATATCCAACTTCTCGATAAAAGAACCGGATAACGACAGATATATCACTAAACAGTGTTAATCCACGAAACAGAAATCCAAAGCAGTTTAAATAATTGAAATGTCAATTTAAAAAAATATCAATGCTAATTGGCTGCAGTACACGCTAACGTGTACTGCCTCGCCAATACAGCCTACGAATTACGCAACAGGTCGATGAATAAAGAATAAAAGAGATATCGATTAAAATCTGTCAATTCGGTGTGGCTGCAGTGCACGCACGCGTGCACTGCCTCGCCACAACAGAGTATAAAGTCACCACAAGGGACAAGGGTAAAACTGCTACGAAAATGCAGCAGGTCAGCAAGTGCTCAGGGATGAACAGATGCAAGCGAAAATGACACATGGATATGCAGTGTATAAAAGTAGGAACCAAGTGAAGAAACTGCAGTGTCAAGTATGCATGAAACTGGATGGAGCAAACTCAACAGGAAATGTATATGAACATAAGGTAGTTCAATACTATTACACCTAACAGATGTAACATGAAGTGATGATTCAAAGGCATAAAAGATCAATGCAGTGACACTCAATCATATAGGCATAGGTTACAGGGCAACGTAGTAGCCAAGGCCGAAGTGAGGAAGAAACCAAACCAAGACAACTTAATAATTTGCTAAAATGAAATGCCCAGAAACAATTATCAGTTTTGAACCAAGGTAACTGCAATTTGCATTTTTAAAAATAACACAAACTTGGTACAATTCCGACCATATATGTACACACACATACCTATGTATGTATGTACATATATGCAGATTTGGATAACAGGTGTCCAAGCAAAGTGCATAGTGTAGACAAAGGAATTGATAAACAACATAACCCAAAACCAAGTCCAAAACTTCAAGAGCAAGAATGCAAATTCGAACATACATATATATATATATGAAGACTAAAATGCAACTGGATGCAAACAGTCTCCAAAAACATGAGTGTACGAATTTGTAAACATATGGAATACTGTAACTGGACAGTACTTACATCAAAATTTAGAACAAGGAAAAATGCCAAAGTCGAAGTACATAGGTGCAGACAACAAATACATGTCCAGATGTACAAATGCAACAGTGCATCAAAGAAGACAAACTGCAGAGAAGTCACAAAGAAAATCCAAAGTCAAGCAGATACAAGTATACATGTATGCACATATATATATATATGCATACACATACATACCCCTCGCAGATGAAGCAGTACCCAAGATCAAGATAGTTCAGGTAATACAAATCAAAAACCAGGGCTACATAGTCCAACTGAATTTGTCACGAAGACCAATTAAAATGAAGAGACCATTGCAAGTATACTGAATGATGAAAGACACAACAGGGAGAACTTCAAGTTCAACAACTCAAGTGAAGCTACAGATCAACAGGGAAGAACTCAGTGATTAATCTATGAAGGCAACATGCAAGCTCGACTAGCAGGTGATCAAACATGTACACGTGAATGGCAAAAGAACTACACAATGAAGTATGAATGCTACTGGCAACGGGGAAACAAAGGCACCAGTAAACAAAATGTCAAGGCAGTAAGCAACATAACAAACTTCAGAGCACATATGCATGGAGCAAAGGAGACATCTCAAAATGAGCCAGACCGCAACATGGAACAGGCAACTACAACAATCAAGAAATCCAGGTATGTGCAATCAAGTGCACAACATCATGCATATATACAAAGACTACAGCTACAAGAAAATGACCAGTAAATCATCTACATGGGTGCAAGCATGTATGATTTAATTATAGATGAAGATACAGTGGAGCATGTACAGACAGTAACTACAACTTAGTGCAGCAAAGAGGAAACTGGCAACTACTCAAATACATTAACTATAAGACTGACAGAGAAGATGGCCAGAGACAAAGCTCACATGAGACAGAAAATCAACACATATGAATGAACAGTGAACATCAATGCATCCAGGAAATCAGATGGCCAGAGGCGAAGCTCACTGGGGCCAGAAGATATGCAGTCAGGTGTTAAAAATCACGTTCAAGAAATCGAATGCCAAAATGAAATTTTAACAAGAAGGAGAAAATCAAGTTCGAGTTCTAATAGACATACACGAACGAAGATCAAAGCATTAGCCAAAATCACAGAGGCGAAATCAACGTCGTCGAACTCAAACTCATAACAGTGATTAACCATGAGAACAAACATCTCAAAACAATCGAGCATAACAACAGAATGATACTCGAGTATGAATTAGAAGTGAGCAGAACTCACCTTTTTCCCCGAAGCGAAAGGAAGAGCTTGACCAAAAATCGAATCAGCCGAAGCAAGCTTCAACGAGACGAACGATCGATCGAAGTCACACGCGAGTTCACCAGAGCTTCAAAGATTGACAGAGCCGAAGCTCCTAATTTGCCAGTGGAACGAACAATGACAAAGCCCCAATTTTGGAAGCGACGAGGCCGAAGTCCTAATTCCAGACGAGCCACCATTCTCACAAGCCAAAAGGAAGAAGGGCAGAAGATAATATTCAATAGGGGATCGGGTTGTCTTGGTTAGTTATCACGGCAACCAAAAAGACTTAACCATTTTATTTTTATTTTTCAAAAGAAAATTTCAAATTGATTTTAAATTTCAATAGCAATATCAATCATCTAATTTCGATAATCAATTGATGCAAAATACTGGGTTGTTACAGACTTCCCTCCTTAAAGAAATTGCGTCCTCGCAATCATAAAGAATAAATGGACAAAAAGGTAACAACCATAAGAGCATGGCAATGACGAATGCATAAGAAAAGCAAATGCCAACAGGGAAGCATTAGAATTATGGAAGTATCAGATATAGAATCAAAAAGGTTCGACTGCTTCAAGTCAAAAGGATCAACATCGAGGGGATCAAGGAATCAAAATCAGACGACTATCAAAGAGCAAGAATCAATCGAGTTCCAGCATTTAAAGGAAAAGGAATCAGAGCAGAAATTACGTACTGCACGAATTGAATGTGAGTAAATCAGATTACTCACCTGAATTGCCAGAGAAAAAGACGAAGCTCGAATCTCAAAATCGCAAATATTCAATCATCAAAAACGATAGTCGAAATTTTTCACAAATATCCGATTATCAAAAACGATAAGCAGAAACCACAATTATTCGATTATAAAATCGAAAAATATTTAATTATCTCAAACGATAATCAATTTCACAAATATCTGATTATCAAAAACGATAATCAGAAATCACAAAGATTCGATTATCAAATCGAAAAATATTTAATTATCTCAAACGATAATCAAATTTCACAAATATCTGATTATCAAAAACGATAATCAGAAATCACAAAGATTCGATTATCAAATCGAAAAATATTTAATTATCTCAAATGATAATCAAATTTCACAAATATCTGATTATCAAAAACGATAATCAGAAACACAAATATTCGATTAATCAAATCGAAAAATATTTAATTATCTTAAACGATAATCAATTTCACAAATATCTGATTATCAAAAACGATAATCAGAAATCACAAAGATTCGATTATCAAATCGAAAAATATTTAATTATCTCAAATGATAATCAAATTTCACAAATATCTGATTATCAAAAACGATAATCAGAAACACAAATATTCGATTAATCAAATCGAAAAATATTTAATTATCTTAAACGATAATCAATTTCACAAATATCTGATTATCAAAAACGATAATCAGAAATCACAAAGATTCGATTATCAAATCGAAAAATATTTAATTATCTCAAACGATAATCAAATTTCACAAATATCTGATTATCAAAAACGATAATCAGAAACACAAACATTCGATTAATCAAATCGAAAAATATTTAATTATCTCAAATGATAATCAAATTTCACAAATATCTGATTATCAAAAACGATAATCAGAAACACAAATATTCGATTAATCAAATCGAAAAATATTTAATTATCTTAAACGATAATCAAATTTCACAAATATCTGATTATCAAAAACGATAATCAGAAACACAAACATTCGATTAATCAAATCGAAAAATATTTAATTATCTCAAATGATAATCAAATTTCACAAATATCTGATTATCAAAAACGATAATCAGAAACACAAATATTCGATTAATCAAATCGAAAAATATTTAATTATCTCAAATGATAATCAAATTTCACAAATATTTGATTATCAAAAACGATAATCAGAAACACAAATATTCGATTAATCAAATCGAAAAATATTTAATTATCTTAAACGATAATCAAATTTCACAAATATCTGATTATCAAAATATAATACCAAATGAATTTTCATTCATCAAAGATGTCACAAGAATCTTCTCAAAGATAGAAAGGGATATCATACCCTAAACTTGTATTCATAACAAGTCAATAACACATGAATTCACCAATACACATAAATTGACGAAACTTGTCAATAGAAATCACGAAAATTGGTGAAGCACAAATTCTAGAAATCATCACAAGAAATCCAGAAAACACATGAATTCACCAATACACATAAATTGACGAAACTTGTCAATAGAAATCACGAAAATTGGTGAAGCACAAATTCTAGAAATCATCACAAGAAATCCAGAAAACACATGAAGGGGGGAAAAGGCCTAGCATAAAATGGGAGTATGAAAACTCCAAAACACCGGTATCACATGAACGAGACGCTATCTCTTGGTGGCTAACCAATAAAGTTTCACACAGGAATGGTCCGAAGACCGTAGGGCGCTACCCTACAACAAAGCGGGGTCTAGTCTCCCTCGCAGACAAAGAGACATCGCATAATCGCTAGTCTAAATCATAAAAAAGAAAAGGGGAAAGGCCTATCACAAAAATGGGAGTATGAAAACTCACCGACCGGTATCACATGACGAGACGCTATCTCATGGAAGCCATCCATTAAATTTTCACACAGGAATGGCCCGAAGACCGTAGGGCGCTACCCTACAACAAAGCGGGGTTTAGTCTCCCTCGCAGACAAAGAAACATCGCACAGTTGCTAGTCTAAATCATAAAAATCACACAAAGAGTATCTAGACAACCCTCAAAGCCCAAGAGATATGTGTGAGACGAAATCACACCGATGAGGCCTAGTCTAACCGTGCAATATGTGTGAGACGAAATCACACACTGGTGTCTAGACAATCCTCAAAGCCCAAGAGATATGTGTGAGACGAAATCACACCGATGAGGTCCAGTCTAAATCATAAAAATGATCGTCATGATCATAAAGAAGTGTCAATCACACCAAGCTAGTAAATATATGAGTTTAGCTTCATGTCCCATAACCACTTGCTTAACTTAAATATTTACGAACAAGCTGTAAATCTTCACTAGGAAATTGTCCCGAAAAGGGTTCAATCGAACAAGTCCAGGAGTTAACCGACGAAGTAAACGCAAGCGTTTCATACCACTTGTTTTACTAGGCCGTTTAATTCAATTTCTCATACGAGTGAAATAAAGGCTTGTATATATTAATAGATTGAAAAACGATTTAGGAAAAGAGCTTTGTAGTAAAATAATTTTTGAAATCGTTTGGAGAAAAGGATTTTAATATTTACTACTAGTATAGAAAACCTTTATATTTTTAAAGTGACAAATCACAAAAATGATTGTAGAAACAATCAATCACAAGAATTCACATACGAAGATGTGAATGGAATCCAAAGAAATCGATACTGAATTTATTAAAATAGGAACACCCAAAAATTCCAAAAAATAGAAGTTATCAAAATCAATAAAGGTGATAACAACTAATTAGGAAAGAAGAATCGATATCAACTGGAAAAACAAAGCAAAACGAGTAGAAATGCATAATTGACTTCAACAAAAGTAAGAATCAAGTCAATGTCGAAGTCAACAATTAATAGCCGCAGTCGAGTACAAAATGAATCAATCATCATTATCAAAGAAACCAACGGCAAATAAAATCAGAGTCTTGAAAATCAAGAAATTAACAATTTCTCAAAAACAAAGTGACCGCAGTCGAATGGAATTCAAGATGAGGAAAACACAAAATATCAAGTTCAAAATCGTTGAGATTCGAACTAGATGTGAATGAGAAATCAAAATCACTCAATTTGCAACTGGTCCAGCTATTTTTCATCACAGTGTAACAGGTACACAATGACACTCATAGCATAGAACAAAAGTGGAACAAAGTCCAAAAGTCAAAACGGCTTTAATTTGCCAAATTAAAACAAAATCAACATCGGCTAAATCAATTCAAAGCCGAAAACACAAGAATAAGCGTTAGGAATTCATACCTAACAGTCAAAAATAATCATATGTAAAGATGAGAGATAAAACATCGACAAATAGTTGTAACACATGCTCCATCTAAGTTATGTTTTATAATTGTCCTAAACCCCAGGCTCTGATACCAAGCTGTGACGCCCCACCTCTATACCCACGCTAGCCAAGAACACTACGGTGTAGTGCTGTCAACTAGCACGGAGAATAAGGCTGTTGAGGAGCGACCATCCATGTAATTGCTTTGTGCGAGCACCGATATGTCAGATAGAATAACATGCATTTCATCTTTTAGAGGAAATCCGACATACCGTTACAAACTCAAAGCTACTACACAGTGGCTATAATAGTTTAGGACAATAAATATAAAAATAACACAGATAACATAAATGCGGAATAAAGATGGAACGAAAAGTCTCATATATACAATAACTGATACCAGTTACAATACATTTGACACAATACAAATGATACAACTACAATTGTCGACTCAAGAAGTTATATATACAAGTACATTATCGACTAATATACATGAATACATTATCATCTTAAAACAGACACACTGACTACTACAACAAGACGAAGACCACTTCAACTGATATAAAAAGTCTTCATAGCTCTAGCAGCAACCCAAAGCTAAAAATCTACAACCTGTAAATACTCGGTCTGACCCGAGTATTACATTCAAAAGAAAATAATACCCGGGTCAGTCTAATTCAAAATCAGTTATTAGAGCATAGAAGCAATAATAATCAATCTCAATATAGATGACAGTTACAGAAATATCGTATATCCAACTTCTCGATAAAAGAACCGGATAACGATAGATATATCACTAAACAGTGTTAATCCACGAAACAGAAATCCAAAGCAGTTTAAATAATTGAAATGTCAATTTAAAAAAATATCAATGCTAATTGGCTGCAGTACACGCTAACGTGTACTGCCTCGCCAATACAGCCTACGAATTACGCAACAGGTCGATGAATAAAGAATAAAAGAGATATCGATTAAAATCTGTCAATTCGGTGTGGCTGCAGTGCACGCACGCGTGCACTGCCTCGCCACAACATAGTATAAAGTCACCACAAGGGACAAGGGTAAAACTGCTACGAAAATGCAGCAGGTCAGCAAGTGCTCAGGGATGAACAGATGCAAGCGAAAATGACACATGGATATGCAGTGTATAAAAGTAGGAACCAAGTGAAGAAACTGCAGTGTCAAGTATGCATGAAACTGGATGGAGGAAACTCAACAGGAAATGTATATGAACATAAGGTAGTTCAATACTATTACACCTAACAGATGTAACATGAAGTGATAATTCAAAGGCATAAAAGATCAATGCAGTGACACTCAATCATATAGGCATAGGTTACAGGGCAACGTAGTAGCCAAGGCCGAAGTGAGGAAGAAACCAAACCAAGACAACTTAATAATTTGCTAAAATGAAATGCCCAGAAACAATTATCAGTTTTGAACCAAGGTAACTGCAATTTGCATTTTTAAAAATAACACAAACTTGGTACAATTCCGACCATATATGTACACACACATACCTATGTATGTATGTACATATATGCAGATTTGGATAACAGGTGTCCAAGCAAAGTGCATAGTGTAGACAAAGGAATTGATAAACAACATAACCCAAAACCAAGTCCAAAACTTCAAGAGCAAGAATGCAAATTCGAACATACATATATATATATATATATGAAGACTAAAATGCAACTGGATGCAAACAGTCTCCAAAAACATGAGTGTACGAATTTGTAAACATATGGAATACTGTAACTGGACAGTACTTACATCAAAATTTAGAACAAGGAAAAATGCCAAAGTCGAAGTACATAGGTGCAGACAACAAATACATGTCCAGATGTACAAATGCAACAGTGCATCAAAGAAGACAAACTGCAGAGAAGTCACAAAGAAAATCCAAAGTCAAGCAGATACAAGTATACATGTATGCACATATATATATATGCATACACATACATACCCCTCGCAGATGAAGCAGTACCCAAGATCAAGATAGTTCAGGTAATACAAATCAAAAACCAGGGCTACATAGTCCAACTGAATTTGTCACGAAGACCAATTAAAATGAAGAGACCATTGCAAGTATACTGAATGATGAAAGACACAACAGGGAGAACTTCAAGTTCAACAACTCAAGTGAAGCTACAGATCAACAGGGAAGAACTCAGTGATTAATCTATGAAGGCAACATGCAAGCTCGACTAGCAGGTGATCAAACATGTACACGTGAATGGCAAAAGAACTACACAATGAAGTATGAATGCTACTGGCAACGGGGAAACAAAGGCACCAGTAAACAAAATGTCAAGGCAGTAAGCAACATAACAAACTTCAGAGCACATATGCATGGAGCAAAGGAGACATCTCAAAATGAGCCAGACCGCAACATGGAACAGGCAACTACAACAATCAAGAAATCCAGGTATGTGCAATCAAGTGCACAACATCATGCATATATACAAAGACTACAGCTACAAGAAAATGACCAGTAAATCATCTACATGGGTGCAAGCATGTATGATTTAATTATAGATGAAGATACAGTGGAGCATGTACAGACAGTAACTACAACTTAGTGCAGCAAAGAGGAAACTGGCAACTACTCAAATACATTAACTATAAGACTGACAGAGAAGATGGCCAGAGACAAAGCTCACATGAGACAGAAAATCAACACATATGAATGAACAGTGAACATCAATGCATCCAGGAAATCAGATGGCCAGAGGCGAAGCTCACTGGGGCCAGAAGATATGCAGTCAGGTGTTAAAAATCACGTTCAAGAAATCGAATGCCAAAATGAAATTTTAACAAGAAGGAGAAAATCAAGTTCGAGTTCTAATAGACATACACGAACGAAGATCAAAGCATTAGCCAAAATCACAGAGGCGAAATCAACGTCGTCGAACTCAAACTCATAACAGTGATTAACCACGAGAACAAACATCTCAAAACAATCGAGCATAACAACAGAATGATACTCGAGTATGAATTAGAAGTGAGCAGAACTCACCTTTTTCCCCGAAGCGAAAGGAAGAGCTTGACCAAAAATCGAATCAGCCGAAGCAAGCTTCAACGAGACGAACGATCGATCGAAGTCACACGCGAGTTCACCAGAGCTTCAAAGATTGACAGAGCCGAAGCTCCTAATTTGCCAGTGGAACGAACAATGACAAAGCCCCAATTTTGGAAGCGACGAGGCCGAAGCCCTAATTCCAGACGAGCCACCATTCTCACAAGCCAAAAGGAAGAAGGGCAGAAGATAATATTCAATAGGGGATCGGGTTGTCTTGGTTAGTTATCACGGCAACCAAAAAGACTTAACCATTTTATTTTTATTTTTCAAAAGAAAATTTCAAATTGATTTTAAATTTCAATAGCAATATCAATCATCTAATTTCGATAATCAATTGATGCAAAATACTGGGTTGTTACACTTACTCCTCCCCGAAAGCTCGAGCTCCAGCTTCCACCTACGAATCTTCGACCGTGCAAAACTGGGAAGCTCGATCGCGATGATTTGCGATTAGAGAGAGCGGCGACACTGATTGATTTCTTGAATTCGAAAGAGGAAAAAAAACTAAAAGCTCGGCCCCCTTTATTTCGAATTGGGGAAGGACGAGTTTTTGTTTGGATTCTTTTTTTTTATGAAGGAACGAAAAATCAATTTCGTTTAACTGAGTAAAGAGGGGAAAGGTTCGAATTTAAAGAGAATGGGGAAAAGAAAAGAACGTGATTTAATAGAGGCAGCCATTTCCATTACTTCGTGAATCACCACTTTTACTGAATAGGTCTCGAGTCCCCTAAAGAAAGCAGGATCAAGAAATCGTGCTAGAGAAGGTAAGATCACGTACATCCCAAAAAGAGACTGATTTGATGAAATTTCGGCTGAGGGAATAGATTGGGCAGATGAAAAGACAAAAGATATTTAAATTTAAAACGCTTAATTATTGTCTAGACGTTTCTATCTCATACGGTCACACGGTAGTCCCGAAAATTTTGAAATTTGAAATCCGGCAATAATTCAATATTACGGATCCAATGGAACTAGTTTCTTCGAATTCCAAGACTGTGCCTCGGAAGGCTATTTTTAAATTCAATTTAAACGATACAATTTAAAAACTGAACAAAACACTTTGAAATTCAATTTTAAAAGTTCTATTACCTTCAGTATTATCAATATAAATTTTCTTAGCTTTTAAATTATTTTTAACAAGCTTAAAACTCCAGATTCTCTATTTTACCCTATATTCGATTGTTTAATTCAAAAATTAAATTATCCAATAAATACTGTATATTTGAAATTAAAGTTAAAATTTAACCTTCGAATATTTAAAATAAATTAAATATTCACATTTCAAATATACAAAAATTCCGGGTCGTCACCTTCCTCCCCCCTTAAAAGAATTTCGTCCCCGAAATTACCAGTTAAGAAGAATGTCCCATATCCCGTTAGCTATTTCCCAAGTTAGCTATTTCCCAAATTCAAACAGTTTTAACAATACCCAAACAATCTTTTGTCAATGATACACTAATCATCTTTTAACTTTCCAAACTTATTCATAAGTTCAACCCATATCACCTACTTATCCATTCAAATTTAAATTTGAATTCAATTTTTGAATTATCAAAATTTTCCAAAATTTTTCTAACTCCCTAAATTTCCGAAAAATTTCGCCAGCGTCTCCTTTGCGCGGCTAGCTCGGTACTACTACAAAATGGCTCTACGGCCTCCCAATCTCAAAAAGAAAACAAAAAGCCAAGTGGCTGGATCCAAAACCCAATCAAATTTCATATAGAAATTCAAATACATACCTTTTGTCGGGCCATTAAATTTATCTTCTAAAATCAAAATCCCAATTTATCCATTGCTTTTATACACCTGTATATCCTACTAAGCAATAATATTCAATCACAATTCCAAAGTCATTTTATACTTTTCTTTCCAAATTTTCAACATTTGTTTTACTTAAGCCCGTACGATGCACATATATCATCCGTACGCAATATCACATTCGATCGCTCAATCGATCACACAATTTCACTTCCGAACTAGTATCGTCCACCCGACTTCCTAGTGCGGACTCAGATCTGGTTTCTCGATCAGAAACCGTCATTCTCCTTACATAGTCACAAACTATGATAGAGAATTTCCAGAATCAATCAACAATCCATATCCAGGTTCGCCGTTGAAAATCGAGTGAAAAATTCCAACTCGGATCGATATATCTATCTCGAAATTCTGTGTTCGACATCTGGACCAAATAGCTATGCGAATAAAATAATATACGTACATCTTACGTATAAATTCCAATTGATTACCAATTATATCAATTCTCTTTTATTCACATTCCTTTTGATTGTTATCCCATTATTCACAACTATCACATTTCACAACTTCAGTTTTAGTCTTCATTCAACTATTCACTTAGTATATTTTTTTTTCCAAATTACTAAGTATATTTCCAATACCAATTTTCTTAAGAATTTCATTCTTCAATTCTTAAGTTCAATATAAATTTTTCTTATATTTATTTACTACTTCACCACCGAAGTGTATATATTCAAATTGAACTCCCATTTCATATGAATTCCAACTTATTTCAATTTACTACTTCATTTCAAATATAAATACTTATTCCACATTTCATTCAGATTTCCATTTCAAATTTTTCTTTCTTAAATTCAATTCATCTCCAACCTATGAATATTGAATTTTATTTAGCTCGAAAACAATCCAAGTTAATTCATTCAATAACTATTTCTCAACTTATTTAAACCACTCCTCTGTTTGAGTTCAGTTTCCATTCAACATTTACTTAAGTCAATAACTTAAGTTTATTTTCCATTTAACCAACCCTTTAAAGTTTTATTTCCATCTTTCATTTGATTCTTATTTAATCAAATTCCATCCATTTATTTATTTAATATAATTGGTTTATTTACTCAATCATTATGAATTTTATTTTCCATACTCAATTCATATGGAATTATTTTATTAATACCCAAGCCATTTCCAATTTATTTTCACTTATTTGGATTCCATTCGAAATCCAAACCATCTCTATGTTAATCCAATTTCATTAACTCACAATTCAATTTCATTAACTAATTTATTATCTAATTAGTTCCTCCGCTGGTTAAAATTAAATACTTGCTTTTTTTATTCCAAATATCACTTCACTTAATTATCTTAAGTTCAATTTATTTTATAATTTCAAGTTTGGATTTATTTAAAAATTAAGATTGCTCATCTTATCGTTTCCATTTGATAATTACAATTTCAAATTATAACTCTTAATGGTTCAAAGAAATGAATTCTCATTTATGACTTACAATTTCATTTCTATTCATAAGTTTTAACTTACTTACTTAAGATCTAGGACTATTCATTTAAGTCCATTTCCATCTTTATAATCAAATTTTCAAATTATTACACTTAAGAACTTAAGAATATGAATTTCTTTACACAATTATAAGCATTTTACATTACCTTTATATCCAATTCAATTCGACTTCAACTTATTTACATTTAATTCAATTCCAATTCTCAATTCTTATTTAACTTATCTTAAGTTAAATTCAAATATATTTTATTCACCTTCATATACTCAAATTAGATTTTAATTCTAGGATACAATTTTATACGAATTTTACAATTCATTCACCTTCAAGTTTTCTAACTCTTTTATCTACCAACTTATATTACTCATTGAATTATTTCATCTCATAATTATAATCCAAGGATTAAACTTCCATTCCCTTCTTATTTCAATCAACTTCATTCTATACTTTATATTGTTGATTCATTTAAATTTCCACATTTATATTTTAAATAGAATTCCCAGAATCCAATTGCCCGGTTTTATTTGAAAACCATTTTGAATCCATAATAACTCATACACATCTGGTATATCACATCAAATCCCAATTTCTAAAACAAATCTGCTTTTACCAAACAATTTTCCCTTTGAATTTCAAAATCAACCCAATTCACAATCATTTCCAATTTAAAACAGTTTGGTAGCAATTTCTCTTTGGAAACTCGAAAATAGACATCGATGATGCTGCAGTCATCACCGAAATTATTTTCCAGCGACCGAAAGAGAATTTAATGCTTTTATCACTTTAAAACTTTTCAAACATTTTTAAATCCCAAATCCCACCAGATTTCAATTCAATTTCAAAAATATTCAAGAAATAATATCACCATTATCTCCCCAAAACCTTAAAACTATTTTTAAATCCAAAGGAATTTAAACCTTCCCCAAAACTTCAAATTCAAAATCCATTCAACTTAATATCCAAACATTACTCTGGAATTCTATCACATTTTATTTCAAGTTATAAGTCACATTTACAATTTACATTTACAAATTTCATTTGTTTATGAATTTATCTCATTTGATTATAAATCACATTTGTAATTCACATTTGTATATAAAGGTTATCTCAATTTATAAATTTCATTTATAGTCTATATTTCAAATTCCATTTTGTTATATAAATTTATTCTTCAACTTAGGTTATAAGTTTTCAATTTCTACTCAATAATGAGGCTAACTCATTATTGTCATTTTCTAACAAACAAGCATCCAAATATAATTTACAAAAGTTATCCTTTTATATATAAAAATAATTTGGGCAAAATTATTTCATTCACCCTATTTAAAACAATATTGTGTTGAACTGTTCTATTCAAGTGTTTAGAAACCCCTTCGATACAGTTGTCCAGACTGTGCCGACGAAAGTTCATATGCCACTCAATAAATCAACCAACACAATATAAAACCATTTTATATTCACTAACAAATACGCGCTCATATCTATTAATACTCTCAAAATTCCCACCAGAGCCAAGGTTATCGCCAGCCTAAGCTCTGATACCAAATGTAACGACCCGACTTTCCAGACCCGGAAAATCAAACCATTTTAGTTAAGAAGAAGAGGTAGAAGAAGAAAAATAGAAAACAACATCAGAATCTAACCATCGCAGCGGAATAAAATATAATATATATCAATAGATCTTTACACAAATCAAAACTATATCAGTTTTATATAATATAGCATCAGAGTATACACTAGAGAACACATAACATACAACTGGACAATAACCATATCATGTCCTCAATACAACAGAGTACAACAATCAACACAGCGGAATATATATATATACACAAGTATGGGAGTTACGTCTCGCCATCCAGCTCATCTCCTGAGATCCACAGCATCATATCCTGTAACCTATAATACTCGGTCTGACCCGAGCATCATATAAAACAATACCCGAGTCAGTCTGGAAAACCAGCGTGAGAAAATCACACTCAAATTGATTATTAAAGTTTCAAAATCCTTTGAAAACAAAAGCATCTCGTAAGACCACGCCACAAATAAACATGTCGGGTTTTTACCTTACGATAGCTAAAACACTTTATATCAAAATCCTCTGATATTATAATAGTGTCTATAGAAAGTAAAATAGAATCTAGCTGAAATGCTTGCATCTCACATTTCAACAATAGTTGGGCACAATCAAAACCGTACAGGCACGTAGGGAGAATGGATTTCCAAAGAACGACTAGGCACTGGGGTACCACCTGTCACAGTACGTGGCCTAGATCACAGTACCGAGGAGTACGCCCGCTCCCCTGCAACACAAGGCCGGAATCATCCCTTACTGGATAATTCCAAATAAAATCACCCCACGGTTGGGATCAGCAACCGCACCACTAAGACGAAATAAAAGGGACATCTAGACAGGGATGACCTTACTCTCAAGTGGGGGCTACCCACGAAGCCTTGCTGCATAACCCCTGATTTTCAGTCATTCCCGGTTGATGAGGCTCGAGGCTAAACGATACCTTTATAGCACATATCCCTTAGAATGCCCATCGTCCACCTGACGATGTCACGAAAGCATTCGTCCATACAAGTCCGTCCCGGGTCCGAACGGAACCGAAGGCACTATTCCTACTACATCCATTTTGGAAATATCCTCAGGATTAGTAGCGACTAGTGTAACGACCCAGAATTTTGAACGAATTAAATTGAGAATATTTAATTAATTTTAAATATTTGAACGACGATTTAATTTGAATCCCGAATATAACTTTAAATCGGCGATTAAATTATAGGATTTAATCTGTTAATAGTTGAATAAAAATTTAAATCTTCAATTTTAAGCTGAAGAAAAATATTTCAAAGGCTTTTAAAATTCGTATTTATAATACTGAAGATAATTGAAGCTTTGGAATCGAATTTGAAAACGATTTGATCAGTTCTGAATTTACATCGTTCGAGTCGATATTTAAAAATAGTCAATTTTCACACTGTCTCGGAATTCGACGAAACCAGTTCCATTGGGTCCGTAATATCGAATTATTACCGGATTTCAATTTTTGTAATTTTTGGAGTTGTTATGTGAGGATACGGCAAGTAAACGCGTTGAAAGTTGTATCGAAACAAATTGAGTTAAAAATTTAAATTTAAATTTAAATTTAAAAACTAACGACAGCATCCCTTACCTCACGCCTGAAAATACGCCCAAAATCACGAAATTTATCGTGCAACCCATATCTGATTTATTTTAAATATCACGTCTCTTTCTCCCTTACGTTTCAATTTCAGTTTCGAAGAAAAGAAATCTCGTATTCAATAATGACCGTTCTCATTTAAATCTGGTCGCGATTTCTCGAACGAAATTCGTTCGTTCAACAAAAAAAGAAAAAAAAAGAAATCAAGTCCTTATCCCCAGTTCAATGCTAAAACAAATCGAGCTGCATCTTTCTCCTCCTCCATGTACAAGATGGAATCGCTCGTTTAAAAGGAAGGATGAGAGCTCGATTCGAGATGCCGTAAATCGCGAGGCAATTTGGGGGCGAGTAGGCGCATCGATTTAGGGAGCTCTCGGCGTAGGGCTATTGGCTTTGGTAGCACGTGGAGTTAGGGTTGCAGTGTCCTGCATTTCGAAGTCGCGATGTTGGCGAAGTCGTGAAGGCTGATGTCGATGAAGTGGTGTCGCGATTGGATTCGCGCGCGCGTGCGTAGCAGTGGAGGGTCGCTGTAACGACCCGGAATTTTGGACGAATTAAATTGAGAATATTTAATTTATTTTAAATATTTAAACGATAATTTAATTCGAATCCCGGATATAACTTTGAAACTGACAATTAAATTGTGAAATTTAATCGATTGAGAGTTGAATAAAAATTTAAATCTTCAATTTAAAGCTGAAGAAAAATATTTCAAAAAGCTTTTAAAGTTCGTATTGATGATTCTGAAGGTAACAGAAGCTTCAGAATCCAATTTCGAATTGATTTGATCAGTTTTGAAATTTATATCGTTTAACCGATATTTAAAAATAGTCGTCCGAGGCGCAGTCTCAGAATTGAGCGAAACCAGTTCCATTGGGTCCGGAATGTTGTATTATTGCCGGATTTCAATTTTCGTAATTTTCGGAGTTGATATGTGAGCACACGGAAATTTAACGCGTTGAAATTAAATTGAATTCAAATTTAAATTAATATTTTATTTGGTCAAATACCAGCACGTTATCCTCCTTGAAGCACGCCTAGTATCACGCAGAAATCATGGAACGAAATCGTGGTAACCATACCCCTCTCTGATAATCTCGTTTTCCCTCTCCCTCTTCGTAAATCAAAACGAACGAGAAAAATTAAAATTGGCCAAACTATATTCAATCCCAAAATCTCGTTCCATCTCCTCAAATCAATATCAAATAAGAAAAACATCATAATAAAATGGCGACTGCAATTCAAATCATGTCGACAGGGAAAATTTTTATAATCCATTCGTATTTAAATCAAAACGAGATCCTCGTTCCAGCGTGGTTCCTCTCGTTCCATCTCAAAGGGAACGTCAAGTTCTCGAGCTCGGCAAGGCACGCGATTCGGTGATGGGTTCGAGCAAGGCAATTGGGGGTTCGCGCGCGCTTACGCGTACGCGTGGAAGGCGGTGGTGTCGCGAAGGAGGCGGAGGGGAGGCGCGCGAGTATTGGGGAGGCCTCATCGTCGTTCGAGTTGGATGAAGGGGATTCGACATCTCGACGTCGCTCGAAGCAGTGGAGTTCAATTTGGAGAAGGAAGGGAAGCTCAAATCTCGATAGGCGCGTACGCGCGTGTGGTTGAAGCCAGCGTGAAGGTGAGGCGAACTTCGCGATTGGGGGCAGCACGACAGTACGATGATGCCGATTCGAGTGAGTGGGTTAAGTGCTGTCAAATGGCTTTGGGTGGTTGATGGATAAGTTCATCAGGGGAAGGCCGGCGAGGTCGGTGGGTGGTGCAGCGTCGTATTCGTCGACAAGGTGAGGTATCTACCCTATTTGTAATTTAATTCGATTATATTTATGCAGATTAGGAAGTTATTACAAAATTCATATTTTACAGTAAAGAATACCTCACATATTTTACAGTTTAAAATTTTAAGTTGATTTTAATACGAGTGGATAAACAGAAAATTTTAGTAGAGTATATTTTTATTTATAAATAATCGCAAAGGAAAATTTAGTTAAAACTAAAATTTTGGTTTGAATTAAAATAAATAAAAATTGATTGTTCGACCAATTAGGATATTAACAAAATCATTTAATGTTTTATACAAGGTCTAATCGAGGAAACAAACTGGAATTGAAATTGGATTTCAAATAAAAGGGCAAAAGTGAGATCTTCTCACTCAAATTTGAATGTGGAATTTTTGCAGTTATTGATTGTTTGATATGATTGCTATGTTGATTGTGGTATTAGATATTTTAGGATATATCTATATATATAGCAGTATATACATATTGGCATATGTATATATTGGATTGATTGATTCCCGCCTCGTATAGCGGATGAGACCCTATTGCGCCGTTAGTAAGCGGATTTATAAAAACCTATATACCGCGATAATTCCGTACTGGAGCGGAATTGGTATTGTGCTGACGTCTTTGGATGCAGGGAAACAGGTTGGAGGGATCCAACTGGATTCCTCAACTGTATTTATTTATTTACAGATGTTGATATATATTCTGTCATCATATGATGATATATGATGTTTGATGTTGTGATGAACTAATTGATGCGTTGCATCATCGGGTTCAATTTTAAAGTTTAAAAATAAACGATTTTTACTCTAAAAGGAATTTTGAAGTGATTTTTTGGAAGGTATACGATTTTATTAAATTTTGGAATTTATTTATCTTAAATAAATAAATAAATGTTATAGATTTAAAGTTATGAAAATTTTAAATTGTGAAATATACTTGAAAGGTGATTTTGAAATAAATAGTCAAGTGATAAATAAAATAGTTTAAGTTGGATTTCTTTTGAATTACTAAAAATGATGTATATAAAAAGATGTACAGAATTGATATTTATCAATTTAAAGTGTTGGAATTTTAAAACGAGTGTTTATAAGTGTTAGAGATTTATAGAATTATAAATTGTAAAGACATGAGATTTATAGAATTATAAATTGTGACAATATGAATTTTATAGATTTATAAAGTATGAAGTTATAAAATGGATGAAACGGTAGCATAAAAGATTTATAAGAGATTAACTTATAAACTGGATTTTTGCTTTTAAATGGAATATTGATCGAATTTGTAAATAAAAGGAGATTTATTAAATCGAAGTTGTTATAAAATAGAAATAGAATTTATAAACGTTGTTTTATAAATTCGAAATCAATGGGATTTGAGAAATTTAATATAGAAGATTTTTAAAGAAGATATATTCGCGATTTTGGATAGCGAATTTTTATTGAGATAAAAATGTGTAGAAATGATTGAAATTGGGTTAAGTGAATTATATTCACGATTTTGGACAGTGAATATATTGTTAAGTAAAATGGATAGTTTTGGAAAAGTGGCATTGAAAATGAAGTTAAACATTTTAGAGATGTTTTTAAAATGTATTGTGAATCGAAAACATAGATTTCAACATTTTTATTGTTGAAATAGGCGTTTTCGAAAATATAAGGAAATGATGGACTATAACACTGTTGTTATAGTAAATGATTTTCGGAAGAAAATGTTTTTGATGTAGTATTGGGATTTATATATCTATCTAAATCCGAATCCCTATACTAGTGATTTTGAGTCGTCGTAACGATGTTTTACGTAACATTCGTTTTGACTCAAATAAATGTTGTTATAGTAAATGATTTCCTTAAAGAATGAAATATATACTTAATTTGATTTAAGTATATCGAGTATTTTCAAACGTTGAAAATAAATAGATTTGTGAAATACTTATTATTAAGTATGGAAATGCTTTTCCAAAATGAAATGAAAACGTTTGAGAATTTATCCTTGTAAAGATAAATCGAAAATGAATATTGAAAACGATTTGAAAATCGTATATCAGAAGATATTTTTGTGAAATATAAATTCACTATGGAATTTATAAAAGAAAGGGAATCTATTTAAAGATAAATATTGATTTAATTTTGAAGTGTGGAAATTTTATATCTAGTAAAGATATTTTTGAAGATGAAATAATTTGGAAAATTATTTGGAATCTGATGATGTTGCGCATCTTTATTGATAGTTAAATAACCGACTATCAATATTTACCTTTAGATAGGTATTTGTTGTGAATTGGATGAATTTGGATGCCACACTTATTTTTGAATAAACGCTCACTATTCGGGTTAGCCGGGAAAGGACCATGGGGTCGTATAACCCATTCCGAATATGTGATACGTCGTTATGAATTGCATTCGAAGACCGGTGTTGAAGACCAGATATTTTTGAAAACGGAAGGATTACCGTCGAGTTACTCTACATCGACTGATCTTCGATTTAGAGGTTTTATCACCCTTAGTGACGGGAAGTCCTGACGTGATTGAAAATTATCCGGAAATGCAAGGGCTTCGTGAGAAGTGCCTTCGGTTCTGTTCGATCCCGGAACAGACTTGTATGGATTGTGTGTCTGACGTTACAATTTGAGATATAAGGCTGATTTCTTTCAAATACATTTCTGTTGGTGGCGGAGAATTTATTCTCTTAGCTTAACACCCTTCTCTGAGACGTACGAGCTCAGAGGTTATGTAGTTGAAATTTATCAGCGATATATCCCAATTTGGTAACGTGGCATACTGAGTGTTGCTGTGAAATGATCAGTGTTTGATCATTTGTGATATGATCATTTGTTTGATCTTATATCTTTGTGATCATGGGTTGATCATTTTGTTTGACCCGAAGCAGCGCTTTTTGAGAAAGCGTAGCTTTGTGGACGAGACTTCGTCGAGCCTCACACCCCGGAAATGGTCGAAACAGGAAGGATGCAGCAAGGTTCTAGGGAGTAGCGCCCCTTAGTGTATGTCATTCCTTCTGGATAAAGGTGGTATCATGGTATGGAGCCCAGATACTTAACCTCTGTGGTTACTGCATTATTTTTTCTATGTGGTTTGTTGCGAATCGGGGATCCTCGGGAAGATCGGTGACGATCGGGGGATGGCATACGCGTGTCAGTAGTTACCTATTTTTGCAGAGGTAACCCGGCCTTGTGTTGGCAGAGATCCGGTTAGGTTCTCGGGTCGTCTATTCCAGGGACGTACCCATCGTGGATAGGAAGTTCCTTTGCCTGACCATTTGTTGGAAATCCAGACTCCAATACGAACTTTGTACGGTATTAGTTGTAGAACCTGCCATTTACGTACGGTGGTCACCACTGTTTAGATGGTAGCTATAGTAGGCATACGATACTGGTCGTATGTTGGCTAAGATTAATATTATACTTTCGAAATGTTTTCTACACTATGCACTAATAATAATATCAAAAATGATTTGATTTTGCGTAGTAAGCATCTTTGACTATCATAAGAAGAAATCTCCTCCAATTCTGCGTTTGCATTGTGTGTGTGGTGGGAGGTCTTATGGTAGTCTCATTTTCCAAAAAGCATTTCGAATTGACTTTAAAGTTATCATGTTGTTTATTTTAAAGAATAACTGTTTTACGATCTCACACCAGTCACCATGACTGACTCGGAGTTTATTGTTCCCTTCTAAACTCTGGGTGCCCACCAATTTCCACACGGGCAGTCTAGAGTTAGGTTATCAGGATATTCTGGATATTCCGGAGCTTGGAGACAAGCTGGAGTTCGAGACGTAGTATTTGTATCTGATAGTATTTATTCCGCTGTGTATTCTGTATGAGGACAAGTTATATAACTGTCCATTGTTGTATATTGACTCTGATGATTGATGTATGTATAAATTGATATAGTTCTTTGTTTTAAAGATTATTCATTTATCTATTATATATTGTTCCGCTGCGATGTGTGAGATTCTGATATTGTCTCTGTTCTGTATCTGTTGTTGTTTTTGTTGTTCTTCTTCTCTTTTTCTTCTTTTCCTCTTCTTCTACCTATTTCTTCTTTCTTAAAACCCTCACTATTGGAGTTTCCGGCACTCGATTGCTCGGCAGTCGATAAAGTGAGTATCGATGTCGAATTTTCGAAAGTCGAAAATTTCGGTATGTGACAAAGTGGTATCAGAGCATATGGTTAAGCGACAACCCTGCTCTGTTGGGTGTTACTCATTAGAGATAGAGTCAGTAGTACTCTAGAATGAGTTGAGTGTAATAATAGATATGAGCGCGTATTTGTTATTTGAATATAAAATTGTTTTATATTGTGATGATTGATTTGTTGAGTGGTATATGGATTCTGGTCAATACGAGTAATTAACGATCATTGATAGGGATCTCTAAACACTTGAATAGAACAATTCGGCACAGTATTGTTTTGAAATAGGGTGAATGAAATAATTTTACCCAAGACTATTTTTGTATAGAAAAAAAAATGATTTTTCTATGAATTACTATAGTATATGGTTGCATGGTTGCTAGAGATGATAACATTAAATTATTATCATTGAAATTAAATGAGAGATTGGAATTATAACTCCAAGGTTAAAATAAATTCACATACTAATGAAATTTAAGAATGTAAATTATAAATGTGATTTGTAATTTAAAACGAAATTCCAGAGAAGTTTTTGGAAATGTTTGAAAAGAATTTGAAAATTTTGGTGATTTGGAAAGTTAAATCTTTTTGATTTGAAAATGGATTTCGAAGGTTTTGAAAAGTATTTTAGAGAGATAAAAGCTCTAAACTCTTTTCAGTCGCTGGAAAATAACTTCGATGATGACCGCGGCATCATTGGTGTTCATTTTCGGGTTTCCAAAAGAGAAATTGCTGCTAAATTGTTTTGAATAGAAGTTGTTTGGAAAAAGTTGGGTTTTGTTTTGAAAGTTCAAGGGATGATTTGAATTGTTTTCAAAAGGGTTTTGAAAAGGTTGAAAAAGACTCTGGAGTACTATAAAGAATATTTACGGAATATTATTGAATTGATAACTTATACGAATAGAAATTGTTAATGTAAATTATGTAATTGTAATTGGAATTAAAGTTCATTAACAAATGAAATATATAAATGTGAATTGAAAGTATAAGGAAATAAATTCATATATGAACGAAAACTATGAATACGAATTGTAAATATGATTCATAAATGAAAATAGAATTCCAAAAAAGATAATTGAAAATAAAATTCCTTAATAAAATGGAATTGTGAAGGTGAATGTATAAATGATTGTATAAATCAAGATGTAAATAAGTTGTTAACTTATAGAATATTTGAAATCTGATTGGAATGAAATTCAAATTGAAGACGAATGAATTAGTAATTGGAACTAATTTAAGATAGTGCAGTTGTAAATGACAGATAATTGATAAAATTCAATATTTCAGAATTGAAAGTAAATTGAATCCAAATTAGATTGGAATTGTGAATTGAACTTAAATGAGAAATTGAAATGTGAAATTGAATTCAAATAAAATTTGAAATGTAAAATTGAAGATAATGGATGTAACTTCAATAGTGAAGTAAAGAATATATAAGAAGTATATATTGAAAATTTCGTAACAGAATTGGCAAATTTGTTTGAATGCTGTAACTAGATATAATGGCTAGTAGGATATACAGGTGTATAAAGGGATTGGAAAATTTATTTCACAGATAATTTGAATTGCTCGACAAAAGGTACGTATTTGAGTTTTAATATGAGTTTTTGATGATTTCTCTCTAGCCGCTAGGTTTTTTCTTTTTCTTTTTGAAATCTGAGAGTCCGTAGGGACGTTTTGTAGTCGTACCGTATTAGCCGCGCAAAGGAGACGCTGGCGAAATTTTTCGAAAATTTAGGGCGTTAGAAAATTTTTGAGAAAATTTGGAAGTTTAAATTTGAATTTAAACTTAAATTTGAATTGTTAAGCAAACAATGTTGTTTGAAACTTATAATTGAAGTTGGAAAAAGTTAGTTGAAATAATAACGAATCTCTAGTAGAAAGATTTGTTATGGTAAAAATTTGATAAAACTATTGAATTGTGAAAGATAGTAGACGAGTTAAGGACCCATTTTTCCTAACTTGTAATTTCGAGGACGAAATTCTTTTAAGGAGGGAAGTCTGTAACGACCCGGAATTTTGGACGAATTAAATTGAGAATATTTAATTTATTTTAAATATTTAAACGATAATTTAATTCGAATCCCGGATATAACTTTGAAACTGACAATTAAATTGTGAAATTTAATCGATTGAGAGTTGAATAAAAATTTAAATCTTCAATTTAAAGCTGAAGAAAAATATTTCAAAAAGCTTTTAAAGTTCGTATTGATGATTCTGAAGGTAACAGAAGCTTCAGAATCCAATTTCGAATTGATTTGATCAGTTTTGAAATTTATATCGTTTAACCGATATTTAAAAATAGTCGTCCGAGGCGCAGTCTCAGAATTGAGCGAAACCAGTTCCATTGGGTCCGGAATGTTGTATTATTGCCGGATTTCAATTTTCGTAATTTTCGGAGTTGATATGTGAGCACACGGAAATTTAACGCGTTGAAATTAAATTGAATTCAAATTTAAATTAATATTTTATTTGGTCAAATACCAGCACGTTATCCTCCTTGAAACACGCCTAGTATCACGCAGAAATCATGGAACGAAATCGTGGTAACCATACCCCTCTCTGATAATCTCGTTTTCCCTCTCCCTCTTCGTAAATCAAAACGAACGAGAAAAATTAAAAATGGCCAAACTATATTCAATCCCAAAATCTCGTTCCATCTCCTCAAATCAATATCAAATAAGAAAAACATCATAATAAAATGGCGACTGCAATTCAAATCATGTCGACAGGGAAAAATTTTATAATCCATTCGTATTTAAATCGAAACGAGATCCTCGTTCCAGCGTGGTTCCTCTCGTTCCATCTCAAAGGGAACGTCAAGTTCTCGAGCTCGGCAAGGCACGCGATTCGGTGATGGGTTCGAGCAAGGCAATTGGGGGTTCGCGCGCGCTTACGCGTACGCGTGGAAGGCGGTGGTGTCGCGAAGGAGGCGGAGGGGAGGCGCGCGAGTATTGGGGAGGCCTCATCGTCGTTCGAGTTGGATGAAGGGGATTCGACATCTCGACGTCGCTCGAAGCAGTGGAGTTCAATTTGGAGAAGGAAGGGAAGCTCAAATCTCGATAGGCGCGTACGCGCGCGTGGTTGAAGCCAGCGTGAAGGTGAGGCGAACTTCGCGATTGGGGGCAGCACGACAGTACGATGATGCCGATTCGAGTGAGTGGGTTAAGTGCTGTCAAATGGCTTTGGGTGGTTGATGGATAAGTTCATCAGGGGAAGGCCGGCGAGGTCGGTGGGTGGTGCAGCGTCGTATTCATCGACAAGGTGAGGTATCTACCCTATTTGTAATTTAATTCGATTATATTTATGCAGATTAGGAAGTTATTACAAAATTCATATTTTACAGTAAAGAATACCTCACATATTTTACAGTTTAAAATTTTAAGTTGATTTTAATACGAGTGGATAAACAGAAAATTTTAGTAGAGTATATTTTTATTTATAAATAATCGCAAAGGAAAATTTAGTTAAAACTAAAATTTTGGTTTGAATTAAAATAAATAAAAATTGATTGTTCGACCAATTAGGATATTAACAAAATCATTTAATGTTTTATACAAGGTCTAATCGAGGAAACAAACTGGAATTGAAATTGGATTTCAAATAAAAGGGCAAAAGTGAGATCTTCTCACTCAAATTTGAATGTGGAATTTTTGCAGTTATTGATTGTTTGATATGATTGCTATGTTGATTGTGGTATTAGATATTTTAGGATATATCTATATATATAGCAGTATATACATATTGGCATATGTATATATTGGATTGATTGATTCCCGCCTCGTATAGCGGATGAGACCCTATTGCGCCGTTAGTAAGCGGATTTATAAAAACCTATATACCGCGATAATTCCGTACTGGAGCGGAATTGGTATTGTGCTGACGTCTTTGGATGCAGGGAAACAGGTTGGAGGGATCCAACTGGATTCCTCAACTGTATTTATTTATTTACAGATGTTGATATATATTCTGTCATCATATGATGATATATGATGTTTGATGTTGTGATGAACTAATTGATGCGTTGCATCATCGGGTTCAATTTTAAAGTTTAAAAATAAACGATTTTTACTCTAAAAGGAATTTTGAAGTGATTTTTTGGAAGGTATACGATTTTATTAAATTTTGGAATTTATTTATCTTAAATAAATAAATAAATGTTATAGATTTAAAGTTATGAAAATTTTAAATTGTGAAATATACTTGAAAGGTGATTTTGAAATAAATAGTCAAGTGATAAATAAAATAGTTTAAGTTGGATTTCTTTTGAATTACTAAAAATGATGTATATAAAAAGATGTACAGAATTGATATTTATCAATTTAAAGTGTTGGAATTTTAAAACGAGTGTTTATAAGTGTTAGAGATTTATAGAATTATAAATTGTAAAGACATGAGATTTATAGAATTATAAATTGTGACAATATGAATTTTATAGATTTATAAAGTATGAAGTTATAAAATGGATGAAACGGTAGCATAAAAGATTTATAAGAGATTAACTTATAAACTGGATTTTTGCTTTTAAATGGAATATTGATCGAATTTGTAAATAAAAGGAGATTTATTAAATCGAAGTTGTTATAAAATAGAAATAGAATTTATAAACGTTGTTTTATAAATTCGAAATCAATGGGATTTGAGAAATTTAATATAGAAGATTTTTAAAGAAGATATATTCGCGATTTTGGATAGCGAATTTTTATTGAGATAAAAATGTGTAGAAATGATTGAAATTGGGTTAAGTGAATTATATTCACGATTTTGGACAGTGAATATATTGTTAAGTAAAATGGATAGTTTTGGAAAAGTGGCATTGAAAATGAAGTTAAACATTTTAGAGATGTTTTTAAAATGTATTGTGAATCGAAAACATAGATTTCAACATTTTTATTGTTGAAATAGGCGTTTTCGAAAATATAAGGAAATGATGGACTATAACACTGTTGTTATAGTAAATGATTTTCGGAAGAAAATGTTTTTGATGTAGTATTGGGATTTATATATCTATCTAAATCCGAATCCCTATACTAGTGATTTTGAGTCGTCGTAACGATGTTTTACGTAACATTCGTTTTGACTCAAATAAATGTTGTTATAGTAAATGATTTCCTTAAAGAATGAAATATATACTTAATTTGATTTAAGTATATCGAGTATTTTCAAACGTTGAAAATAAATAGATTTGTGAAATACTTATTATTAAGTATGGAAATGCTTTTCCAAAATGAAATGAAAACGTTTGAGAATTTATCCTTGTAAAGATAAATCGAAAATGAATATTGAAAACGATTTGAAAATCGTATATCAGAAGATATTTTTGTGAAATATAAATTCACTATGGAATTTATAAAAGAAAGGGAATCTATTTAAAGATAAATATTGATTTAATTTTGAAGTGTGGAAATTTTATATCTAGTAAAGATATTTTTGAAGATGAAATAATTTGGAAAATTATTTGGAATCTGATGATGTTGCGCATCTTTATTGATAGTTAAATAACCGACTATCAATATTTACCTTTAGATAGGTATTTGTTGTGAATTGGATGAATTTGGATGCCACACTTATTTTTGAATAAACGCTCACTATTCGGGTTAGCCGGGAAAGGACCATGGGGTCGTATAACCCATTCCGAATATGTGATACGTCGTTATGAATTGCATTCGAAGACCGGTGTTGAAGACCGGATATTTTTGAAAACGGAAGGATTACCGTCGAGTTACTCTACATCGACTGATCTTCGATTTAGAGGTTTTATCACCCTTAGTGACGGGAAGTCCTGACGTGATTGAAAATTATCCGGAAATGCAAGGGCTTCGTGAGAAGTGCCTTCGGTTCTGTTCGATCCCGGAACAGACTTGTATGGATTGTGTGTCTGACGTTACAATTTGAGATATAAGGCTGATTTCTTTCAAATACATTTCTGTTGGTGGCGGAGAATTTATTCTCTTAGTTTAACACCCTTCTCTGAGACGTACGAGCTCAGAGGTTATGTAGTTGAAATTTATCAGCGATATATCCCAATTTGGTAACGTGGCATACTGAGTGTTGCTGTGAAATGATCAGTGTTTGATCATTTGTGATATGATCATTTGTTTGATCTTATATCTTTGTGATCATGGGTTGATCATTTTGTTTGACCCGAAGCAGGGCTTTTTGAGAAAGCGTAGCTTTGTGGACGAGACTTCGTCGAGCCTCACACCCCGGAAATGGTCGAAACAGGAAGGATGCAGCAAGGTTCTAGGGAGTAGCGCCCCTTAGTGTATGTCATTCCTTCTGGATAAAGGTGGTATCATGGTATGGAGCCCAGATACTTAACCTCTGTGGTTACTGCATTATTTTTTCTATGTGGTTTGTTGCGAATCGGGGATCCTCGGGAAGATCGGTGACGATCGGGGGATGGCATACGCGTGTCAGTAGTTACCTATTTTTGCAGAGGTAACCCGGCCTTGTGTTGGCAGAGATCCAGTTAGGTTCTGGGGTCGTCTATTCCAGGGACGTACCCATCGTGGATAGGAAGTTCCTTTGCCTGACCATTTGTTGGAAATCCAGACTCCAATACGAACTTTGTACGGTATTAGTTGTAGAACCTGCCATTTACGTACGGTGGTCACCACTGTTTAGATGGTAGCTATAGTAGGCATACGATACTGGTCGTATGTTGGCTAAGATTAATATTATACTTTCGAAATGTTTTCTACACTATGCACTAATAATAATATCAAAAATGATTTGATTTTGCGTAGTAAGCATCTTTGACTATCATAAGAAGAAATCTCCTCCAATTCTGCGTTTGCATTGTGTGTGTGGTGGGAGGTCTTATGGTAGTCTCATTTTCCAAAAAGCATTTCGAATTGACTTTAAAGTTATCATGTTGTTTATTTTAAAGAATAACTGTTTTACGATCTCACACCAGTCACCATGACTGACTCGGAGTTTATTGTTCCCTTCTAAACTCTGGGTGCCCACCAATTTCCACACGGGCAGTCTAGAGTTAGGTTATCAGGATATTCTGGATATTCCGGAGCTTGGAGACAAGCTGGAGTTCGAGACGTAGTATTTGTATCTGATAGTATTTATTCCGCTGTGTATTCTGTATGAGGACAAGTTATATAACTGTCCATTGTTGTATATTGACTCTGATGATTGATGTATGTATAAATTGATATAGTTCTTTGTTTTAAAGATTATTCATTTATCTATTATATATTGTTCCGCTGCGATGTGTGAGATTCTGATATTGTCTCTGTTCTGTATCTGTTGTTGTTTTTGTTGTTCTTCTTCTCTTTTTCTTCTTTTCCTCTTCTTCTACCTATTTCTTCTTTCTTAAAACCCTCACTATTGGAGTTTCCGGCACTCGATTGCTCGGCAGTCGATAAAGTGAGTATCGATGTCGAATTTTCGAAAGTCGAAAATTTCGGTATGTGACAAAGTGGTATCAGAGCATATGGTTAAGCGACAACCCTGCTCTGTTGGGTGTTACTCATTAGAGATAGAGTCAGTAGTACTCTAGAATGAGTTGAGTGTAATAATAGATATGAGCGCGTATTTGTTATTTGAATATAAAATTGTTTTATATTGTGATGATTGATTTGTTGAGTGGTATATGGATTCTGGTCAATACGAGTAATTAACGATCATTGATAGGGATCTCTAAACACTTGAATAGAACAATTCGGCACAGTATTGTTTTGAAATAGGGTGAATGAAATAATTTTACCCAAGACTATTTTTGTATAGAAAAAAAAAATGATTTTTCTATGAATTACTATAGTATATGGTTGCATGGTTGCTAGAGATGATAACATTAAATTATTATCATTGAAATTAAATGAGAGATTGGAATTATAACTCCAAGGTTAAAATAAATTCACATACTAATGAAATTTAAGAATGTAAATTATAAATGTGATTTGTAATTTAAAACGAAATTCCAGAGAAGTTTTTGGAAATGTTTGAAAAGAATTTGAAAATTTTGGTGATTTGGAAAGTTAAATCTTTTTGATTTGAAAATGGATTTCGAAGGTTTTGAAAAGTATTTTAGAGAGATAAAAGCTCTAAACTCTTTTCAGTCGCTGGAAAATAACTTCGATGATGACCGCGGCATCATTGGTGTTCATTTTCGGGTTTCCAAAAGAGAAATTGCTGCTAAATTGTTTTGAATAGAAGTTGTTTGGAAAAAGTTGGGTTTTGTTTTGAAAGTTCAAGGGATGATTTGAATTGTTTTCAAAAGGGTTTTGAAAAGGTTGAAAAAGACTCTGGAGTACTATAAAGAATATTTACGGAATATTATTGAATTGATAACTTATACGAATAGAAATTGTTAATGTAAATTATGTAATTGTAATTGGAATTAAAGTTCATTAACAAATGAAATATATAAATGTGAATTGAAAGTATAAGGAAATAAATTCATATATGAACGAAAACTATGAATACGAATTGTAAATATGATTCATAAATGAAAATAGAATTCCAAAAAAGATAATTGAAAATAAAATTCCTTAATAAAATGGAATTGTGAAGGTGAATGTATAAATGATTGTATAAATCAAGATGTAAATAAGTTGTTAACTTATAGAATATTTGAAATCTGATTGGAATGAAATTCAAATTGAAGACGAATGAATTAGTAATTGGAACTAATTTAAGATAGTGCAGTTGTAAATGACAGATAATTGATAAAATTCAATATTTCAGAATTGAAAGTAAATTGAATCCAAATTAGATTGGAATTGTGAATTGAACTTAAATGAGAAATTGAAATGTGAAATTGAATTCAAATAAAATTTGAAATGTAAAATTGAAGATAATGGATGTAACTTCAATAGTGAAGTAAAGAATATATAAGAAGTATATATTGAAAATTTCGTAACAGAATTGGCAAATTTGTTTGAATGCTGTAACTAGATATAATGGCTAGTAGGATATACAGGTGTATAAAGGGATTGGAAAATTTATTTCACAGATAATTTGAATTGCTCGACAAAAGGTACGTATTTGAGTTTTAATATGAGTTTTTGATGATTTCTCTCTAGCCGCTAGGTTTTTTCTTTTTCTTTTTGAAATCTGAGAGTCCGTAGGGACGTTTTGTAGTCGTACCGTATTAGCCGCGCAAAGGAGACGCTGGCGAAATTTTTCGAAAATTTAGGGCGTTAGAAAATTTTTGAGAAAATTTGGAAGTTTAAATTTGAATTTAAACTTAAATTTGAATTGTTAAGCAAACAATGTTGTTTGAAACTTATAATTGAAGTTGGAAAAAGTTAGTTGAAATAATAACGAATCTCTAGTAGAAAGATTTGTTATGGTAAAAATTTGATAAAACTATTGAATTGTGAAAGATAGTAGACGAGTTAAGGACCCATTTTTCCTAACTTGTAATTTCGAGGACGAAATTCTTTTAAGGAGGGAAGTCTGTAACGACCCGGAATTTTGGACGAATTAAATTGAGAATATTTAATTTATTTTAAATATTTAAACGATAATTTAATTCGAATCCCGGATATAACTTTGAAACTGACAATTAAATTGTGAAATTTAATCGATTGAGAGTTGAATAAAAATTTAAATCTTCAATTTAAAGCTGAAGAAAAATATTTCAAAAAGCTTTTAAAGTTCGTATTGATGATTCTGAAGGTAACAGAAGCTTCAGAATCCAATTTCGAATTGATTTGATCAGTTTTGAAATTTATATCGTTTAACCGATATTTAAAAATAGTCGTCCGAGGCGCAGTCTCAGAATTGAGCGAAACCAGTTCCATTGGGTCCGGAATGTTGTATTATTGCCGGATTTCAATTTTCGTAATTTTCGGAGTTGATATGTGAGCACACGGAAATTTAACGCGTTGAAATTAAATTGAATTCAAATTTAAATTAATATTTTATTTGGTCAAATACCAGCACGTTATCCTCCTTGAAACACGCCTAGTATCACGCAGAAATCATGGAACGAAATCGTGGTAACCATACCCCTCTCTGATAATCTCGTTTTCCCTCTCCCTCTTCGTAAATCAAAACGAACGAGAAAAATTAAAAATGGCCAAACTATATTCAATCCCAAAATCTCGTTCCATCTCCTCAAATCAATATCAAATAAGAAAAACATCATAATAAAATGGCGACTGCAATTCAAATCATGTCGACAGGGAAAAATTTTATAATCCATTCGTATTTAAATCGAAACGAGATCCTCGTTCCAGCGTGGTTCCTCTCGTTCCATCTCAAAGGGAACGTCAAGTTCTCGAGCTCGGCAAGGCACGCGATTCGGTGATGGGTTCGAGCAAGGCAATTGGGGGTTCGCGCGCGCTTACGCGTACGCGTGGAAGGCGGTGGTGTCGCGAAGGAGGCGGAGGGGAGGCGCGCGAGTATTGGGGAGGCCTCATCGTCGTTCGAGTTGGATGAAGGGGATTCGACATCTCGACGTCGCTCGAAGCAGTGGAGTTCAATTTGGAGAAGGAAGGGAAGCTCAAATCTCGATAGGCGCGTACGCGCGCGTGGTTGAAGCCAGCGTGAAGGTGAGGCGAACTTCGCGATTGGGGGCAGCACGACAGTACGATGATGCCGATTCGAGTGAGTGGGTTAAGTGCTGTCAAATGGCTTTGGGTGGTTGATGGATAAGTTCATCAGGGGAAGGCCGGCGAGGTCGGTGGGTGGTGCAGCGTCGTATTCATCGACAAGGTGAGGTATCTACCCTATTTGTAATTTAATTCGATTATATTTATGCAGATTAGGAAGTTATTACAAAATTCATATTTTACAGTAAAGAATACCTCACATATTTTACAGTTTAAAATTTTAAGTTGATTTTAATACGAGTGGATAAACAGAAAATTTTAGTAGAGTATATTTTTATTTATAAATAATCGCAAAGGAAAATTTAGTTAAAACTAAAATTTTGGTTTGAATTAAAATAAATAAAAATTGATTGTTCGACCAATTAGGATATTAACAAAATCATTTAATGTTTTATACAAGGTCTAATCGAGGAAACAAACTGGAATTGAAATTGGATTTCAAATAAAAGGGCAAAAGTGAGATCTTCTCACTCAAATTTGAATGTGGAATTTTTGCAGTTATTGATTGTTTGATATGATTGCTATGTTGATTGTGGTATTAGATATTTTAGGATATATCTATATATATAGCAGTATATACATATTGGCATATGTATATATTGGATTGATTGATTCCCGCCTCGTATAGCGGATGAGACCCTATTGCGCCGTTAGTAAGCGGATTTATAAAAACCTATATACCGCGATAATTCCGTACTGGAGCGGAATTGGTATTGTGCTGACGTCTTTGGATGCAGGGAAACAGGTTGGAGGGATCCAACTGGATTCCTCAACTGTATTTATTTATTTACAGATGTTGATATATATTCTGTCATCATATGATGATATATGATGTTTGATGTTGTGATGAACTAATTGATGCGTTGCATCATCGGGTTCAATTTTAAAGTTTAAAAATAAACGATTTTTACTCTAAAAGGAATTTTGAAGTGATTTTTTGGAAGGTATACGATTTTATTAAATTTTGGAATTTATTTATCTTAAATAAATAAATAAATGTTATAGATTTAAAGTTATGAAAATTTTAAATTGTGAAATATACTTGAAAGGTGATTTTGAAATAAATAGTCAAGTGATAAATAAAATAGTTTAAGTTGGATTTCTTTTGAATTACTAAAAATGATGTATATAAAAAGATGTACAGAATTGATATTTATCAATTTAAAGTGTTGGAATTTTAAAACGAGTGTTTATAAGTGTTAGAGATTTATAGAATTATAAATTGTAAAGACATGAGATTTATAGAATTATAAATTGTGACAATATGAATTTTATAGATTTATAAAGTATGAAGTTATAAAATGGATGAAACGGTAGCATAAAAGATTTATAAGAGATTAACTTATAAACTGGATTTTTGCTTTTAAATGGAATATTGATCGAATTTGTAAATAAAAGGAGATTTATTAAATCGAAGTTGTTATAAAATAGAAATAGAATTTATAAACGTTGTTTTATAAATTCGAAATCAATGGGATTTGAGAAATTTAATATAGAAGATTTTTAAAGAAGATATATTCGCGATTTTGGATAGCGAATTTTTATTAAGATAAAAATGTGTAGAAATGATTGAAATTGGGTTAAGTGAATTATATTCACGATTTTGGACAGTGAATATATTGTTAAGTAAAATGGATAGTTTTGGAAAAGTGGCATTGAAAATGAAGTTAAACATTTTAGAGATGTTTTTAAAATGTATTGTGAATCGAAAACATAGATTTCAACATTTTTATTGTTGAAATAGGCGTTTTCGAAAATATAAGGAAATGATGGACTATAACACTGTTGTTATAGTAAATGATTTTCGGAAGAAAATGTTTTTGATGTAGTATTGGGATTTATATATCTATCTAAATCCGAATCCCTATACTAGTGATTTTGAGTCGTCGTAACGATGTTTTACGTAACATTCGTTTTGACTCAAATAAATGTTGTTATAGTAAATGATTTCCTTAAAGAATGAAATATATACTTAATTTGATTTAAGTATATCGAGTATTTTCAAACGTTGAAAATAAATAGATTTGTGAAATACTTATTATTAAGTATGGAAATGCTTTTCCAAAATGAAATGAAAACGTTTGAGAATTTATCCTTGTAAAGATAAATCGAAAATGAATATTGAAAACGATTTGAAAATCGTATATCAGAAGATATTTTTGTGAAATATAAATTCACTATGGAATTTATAAAAGAAAGGGAATCTATTTAAAGATAAATATTGATTTAATTTTGAAGTGTGGAAATTTTATATCTAGTAAAGATATTTTTGAAGATGAAATAATTTGGAAAATTATTTGGAATCTGATGATGTTGCGCATCTTTATTGATAGTTAAATAACCGACTATCAATATTTACCTTTAGATAGGTATTTGTTGTGAATTGGATGAATTTGGATGCCACACTTATTTTTGAATAAACGCTCACTATTCGGGTTAGCCGGGAAAGGACCATGGGGTCGTATAACCCATTCCGAATATGTGATACGTCGTTATGAATTGCATTCGAAGACCGGTGTTGAAGACCGGATATTTTTGAAAACGGAAGGATTACCGTCGAGTTACTCTACATCGACTGATCTTCGATTTAGAGGTTTTATCACACTTAGTGACGGGAAGTCCTGACGTGATTGAAAATTATCCGGAAATGCAAGGGCTTCGTGAGAAGTGCCTTCGGTTCTGTTCGATCCCGGAACAGACTTGTATGGATTGTGTGTCTGACGTTACAATTTGAGATATAAGGCTGATTTCTTTCAAATACATTTCTGTTGGTGGCGGAGAATTTATTCTCTTAGCTTAACACCCTTCTCTGAGACGTACGAGCTCAGAGGTTATGTAGTTGAAATTTATCAGCGATATATCCCAATTTGGTAACGTGGCATACTGAGTGTTGCTGTGAAATGATCAGTGTTTGATCATTTGTGATATGATCATTTGTTTGATCTTATATCTTTGTGATCATGGGTTGATCATTTTGTTTGACCCGAAGCAGGGCTTTTTGAGAAAGCGTAGCTTTGTGGACGAGACTTCGTCGAGCCTCACACCCCGGAAATGGTCGAAACAGGAAGGATGCAGCAAGGTTCTAGGGAGTAGCGCCCCTTAGTGTATGTCATTCCTTTTGGATAAAGGTGGTATCATGGTATGGAGCCCAGATACTTAACCTCTGTGGTTACTGCATTATTTTTTCTATGTGGTTTGTTGCGAATCGGGGATCCTCGGGAAGATCGGTGACGATCGGGGGATGGCATACGCGTGTCAGTAGTTACCTATTTTTGCAGAGGTAACCCGGCCTTGTGTTGGCAGAGATCCGGTTAGGTTCTCGGGTCGTCTATTCCAGGGACGTACCCATCGTGGATAGGAAGTTCCTTTGCTTGACCATTTGTTGGAAATCCAGACTCCAATACGAACTTTGTACGGTATTAGTTGTAGAACCTGCCATTTACGTACGGTGGTCACCACTGTTTAGATGGTAGCTATAGTAGGCATACGATACTGGTCGTATGTTGGCTAAGATTAATATTATACTTTCGAAATGTTTTCTACACTATGCACTAATAATAATATCAAAAATGATTTGATTTTGCGTAGTAAGCATCTTTGACTATCATAAGAAGAAATCTCCTCCAATTCTGCGTTTGCATTGTGTGTGTGGTGGGAGGTCTTATGGTAGTCTCATTTTCCAAAAAGCATTTCGAATTGACTTTAAAGTTATCCTGTTGTTTATTTTAAAGAATAACTGTTTTACGATCTCACACCAGTCACCATGACTGACTCGGAGTTTATTGTTCCCTTCTAAACTCTGGGTGCCCACCAATTTCCACACGGGCAGTCTAGAGTTAGGTTATCAGGATATTCTGGATATTCCGGAGCTTGGAGACAAGCTGGAGTTCGAGACGTAGTATTTGTATCTGATAGTATTTATTCCGCTGTGTATTCTGTATGAGGACAAGTTATATAACTGTCCATTGTTGTATATTGACTCTGATGATTGATGTATGTATAAATTGATATAGTTCTTTGTTTTAAAGATTATTCATTTATCTATTATATATTGTTCCGCTGCGATGTGTGAGATTCTGATATTGTCTCTGTTCTGTATCTGTTGTTGTTTTTGTTGTTCTTCTTCTCTTTTTCTTCTTTTCCTCTTCTTCTACCTATTTCTTCTTTCTTAAAACCCTCACTATTGGAGTTTCCGGCACTCGATTGCTCGGCAGTCGATAAAGTGAGTATCGATGTCGAATTTTCGAAAGTCGAAAATTTCGGTATGTGACAGTCGCGATTCAGAGGAAGCTCGCGTGCGTTGGTGGTGCTCGCGACTATTCGTGGTGGTCGAGATGTTGGAGGCGTTCGCGTGGGTCTCGAGTAGGCAGAGACGATGTCAGAGTCGTTTTGGGGGGTCGCTTCGCGAGTTGCTCGCGTGGAGGCAACAGAGGGCGTAGTCAGTGAGGTATTCACTATTTTCATAAATATATATATGCATACATATTTGGCTTGCTGTTAGATTTTAGGATATAAAAAAAAAATTTGTTGATCAAGATATATATATACAGCAGTCTGTTTAATTTAAGGTATATATATATATATGCAAAATATAAGTAAGATTTTGAAAAGATTTGAATTCAGATGAATTATCGTTTTAATATAGATATATATAGTTCAAGTAAGAAAGATAAAAATACTTATAAAGAAATCGCTAATTTAAATTTATTTTTGATACTAAAGATTTTCAAAAAGGGAATTCGATTTAATTAAATTGGTAAGAGAAAGATTGGTTTAACAAAATAATTGGGCTAATCTAATTTATCAGATAAGAAATTTAGTTTCAAATTTAATAATTGAAATTGGTTTAAAACAAAATCATTGAATAACTAAAATTACCCAATAAAAGTTGATTGTTCGATCACTTCGAATATTTAACAGATTGTCTAAATTGTTATACAAGGTCGAATAAAGTCAAGGAAACAAATTGGATTGGAAATGGGATGGCAAATTAAAAGCTAAGGTGAGATTTTTCTCACTCGATTGAAAAGTGGATTTTACAGTTATTAATTTGATATGATTGCTATTTGGATGTGATATTAGATATGATAGGATATATCTATATATATAGCAGTATATACATATTGGCATATGTATATATTGGATTGATTGATTCCCGCCTCGTATAGCGGATGAGACCCTATTGCGCCGTTAGTAAGCGGATTTATAAAAACCTATATACCGCGATAATTCCGTACTGGAGCGGAATTGGTATTGTGCTAACGTCTTTGGATGCAGGGAAACAGGTTGGAGGGATCCAACTGGACCCCTCACATTGATTGATTTTATTTATACTGTGGTATAAATCTGTGAATGATTATATTGATGTTATTGATCATATCGATGTCTGGAAATTGATTGAAAGCTAAAAATTTAGCTGAATGGATGTTTGATATCATTGGATTCCAAAAATAAATGAAATTGGATTTTTGAAATCAAAATAGAAATTTTTAAGTAAATAAATTCTTAGAAATTGAATAAATTCGAAGAAAGGAATTTTAAAGTATAAAAAGTTAATTTTTATATTCTTATCGAATTAATTCCAGAATCAAGTGAAAACGTTAAATAAATGAATTTCGTATAATAGTGATTTTAAATTGAAGAATTTAATTAAAATTTGGATTTCTAAATAGTTGGAAAAAGAAAAAAAGGATTTATTTTCTTTAAGAGGAATTTGTTTAAAATGAAATAAGTTGGAAGTCCAATTATAAATTTAATTGGCAAATTGAAACAAGTTTAGAAAAAATCAATATAAAATGATTTGGGATGGGAAATTAATTTAGAAATGAATATTGAAATTGATTGGTATTGAAGTAAAAAATTAGAAATCAATTTGGGATTTGATTTTGGGGTTAAAAGGGAATATTTGGGAATGTGGATTTAAAAATGGAAATGATGTTAAAATGGGTTTATTTACAGTTTGTAAAGTTTAAAAGAACGATTTCTTTTAAAATAAATGAATTATAAGTATTTAACTTATAATATGGATTTTTGATGTATACTTTGAGTTATAAAATGGAATGGGTCATTAAAGGAAATTTATAAAATCGAAGTTGTTATAGAATAGAAAATAGAATTTATAAACGTTGTTTTATAAATTCGAATCAATTGGATTTGATAAATTAAATATAGAAGGACATTAAAGAAGATATATTCGCGATTTTAAATAGCGAATTTTTATTGAAATAAAATGTGTAGAAAAGACTGAAATGTGGTTAGTGAAGTATATTCACGATTTTGGGCAGTGAATATATTTTTAAGTAAAGTGGATAGGGTTTTGGGAAAGCGATATTATGAAATGAAGTTAATTGTTTTAAAAGATGTTTTAAAACGTGTGAACTATCGAAATCATAGATTTCAACATTTATTGTTGAAATAGACGTTTTCGAAAAATAAGGAAATGGCGGACTATAACACTGTTGTTATAGTAAATGATTTCCGAAAGGAAATATTTTATATAGTATTGGGAAAAAGATATTTTGGAAGATAAAATAATTTGGAAAATTATTTGGAATCTGATGATGTTGCGCATCTTTATTGATAGTTAAATAACCGACTATCAATAATTTACCTTGAGTAGGTATTTGTTGTGAATTGGATGAATTGAATGCCACACTTATTTTTAAATAATCGCTCACTATTCGGGTTAACCGGGAAAGGACCATGGGGTCGTATAACCCATTCCGAATATGTGATACGTCGTTATGAATTGCATTCGAAGACCGGTGTTGAAGACCGGATATTTTTGAAAACGGAAGGATTACCGTCGAGTTACTCTACATCGACTGATCTTCGATTTAGAGGTTTTATCACCCTTAGTGACGGGAAGTCCTGACGTGATTGAAAATTATCCGGATATGCAAGGGCTTCGTGAGAAGTGCCTTCGGTTCTGTTCGATCCCGGAACAGACTTATATGGATTGTGTGTCTGACGTTACAATTTGAGATATTGAGCTGATTTCTTTCAAATACATATCTGTTGGTGGCGGAGAATTTATTCTCTTAGCTTAACACCCTTCTCTGAGACGTACGAGCTCAGAGGTTATGTAGTTGAAATTTATCAGCGATATATCCCAATTTGGTAACGTGACATACTAAGTGTTGCTGTGAAATGATCAGTGTTTGATCATTTGTGATATGATCATTTGTTTGATCTTATATCTTTGTGATCATAGGTTGATCATTTTGTTTGACCCGAAGCAGGGCTTTTTGTAGAAAGCGTAGCTTTGTGGACGAGACTTCGTCGAGCCTCACACCCCGGAAATGGTCGAAACAGGACGAATGCAGCAAGGTTCTAGGGAGTAGCGCCCCTTAGTGTATGTCATTCCTTCTGGATAAAGGTGGTATCATGGTATGGAGCCCAGATACTTAACCTCTGTGGTTACTGCATTATTATTATCTATGTGGTTTGTTGCGAATCGGGGATCCTCGGGAAGATCGGTGACGATCGGGGGATGGCATACGCGTGTCAGTAGCTACCTATTTTTGCAGAGGTAACCCGGCCTTGTGTTGGCAGAGATCCGGTTAGGTTCTCGGGTCGTCTATTCCAGGGACGTACCCATCGTGGATAGGAAGTTCCTTAGCCTGACCATTTGTTGGAAATCCAAAGAAACAATACGCGACTTGTACGGTTTTAGTTGTATTACCTGCTATGGAATGTGGCGGTAACCTGCTATTGAACATAGTAGCTATAGTAGGCATACGATACTGGTCGTATGTTGGCTAAGATTTATATTATACTTTCGAAATGTTTTCCACTATGCACTAATAATAATATCAAAAAGGTTTTGATTTTTGCGTAGTAAGCATCTTTGACTAACATAAGAAGAAATCTCCTCCAAGTCTGCGTTTGCATTGTGTGTGTGGTGGGAGGTCTTAAGGTAGTTTCATTTTCCAAAAGCATTGCGAATTGACTTTAAAGATATTTCTGTTGTTAAATTTAAAGATAAACTGTTTTACGATCTCACACCAGTCACCATGACTGACTCGGAGTTTATTGTTTCCCTTCTAAACTCTGGGTGCCCACCAATTTCCACACGGGCAGTCTAGAGTTAGATTATTAGGTTATCTGGATATTCTGGAGCTTGGAGATAAGCTGGAGTTCGAGACGTAGTATTTGTATCTGATATTATTTTATTCCGCTGTGTATTCTGTATGAGGACGAGTTTATATAACTGTCCATTGTTGTATATTGACTCTGATGATTGATGTATGTATAAACTGATATAGTTCTTTGTTTTAAAAGACTAGTGTTTATCTATTATATATGGTTCCGCTGCGATGTGTAAGATTCTGATATTGTTCTGTTTCTGTTGCTGTTCTGTTGTTGTTCTTCTCTCTTCTTCTCTTTATTTTCTTCTTCTTCTACCTATTTCTTCTTCTTAAAACCCTCACTATTGAAGTTTCCGGCACTCGATTTCTCGGCAGTCGATAAAGTGAGTATCGATGTCGAATTTTCGAAAGTCGAAAATTTCAGGATGTGACAAAGTGGTATCAGAGCATATGGTTCAGCGACAACCCTGCTCTGTTGGGTGTTACTCATTAGAGATAGAGTCAGTAGTACTCTAGAATGAGTTGAGTGTAATAATAGATATGAGCGCGTATTTGTTATTGAATATAAAAATTGTTTTATATTGTGATGATTGATTTATTGAGTGGTATATGGATTCTGGTCAATACGAGTAATTAACGATCATTGATAGGGATCTCTAAACACTCGAATAGAACAATTCGGCACAGTATTGTTTTGAATAGGGTAAATGAAATAATTTTGCCCAAAACTATTTTTGTATACAAAAGAAATAATTTTCTGTAAATTATTACAGTATATGGTTGCATGGATGTTAGGAAGTAATAATAGTGAATTATCATCACTGAAATTGAATAAGAAATTCAAATCGTAACTCCAAAGTTAAGAAATTAATTCATATACAAATGAAATTTGAGAATACAAATTATAAATGTGATTTGTAATTTAAAACGAAATTCCAGAGAAGTTTTTGGAAATGTTTTGAAAAGAATTTGAAAATTTTGGAGATTTGGAAAGTTTAAATCATTTTTTGATTTGAAAATGGATTTCGAAGGTTTTGAAAAAATGTTTTGGAGAGATGAAAGCTCTAAACTCTTTTAGGTCGCTGGAAAATAATTCCGATGATGATCGCGACATCACCGGTGTTCATTTTCGGGTTTCCAAAAGAGGAATTGCTGCCAAATTGTTTTAAATGGAACTTGTTTGGAAAATTGAGTTTTGTTTTGGAAATTCAAATGAAATTTGAATTGTTTTCAAAATGGTTTTGAAAGGTTGAAAAGACTCTGGAATACTGTATAAGAATATTTATGGAATATGATTGAATTGATAACTTATACAAATAGAAATTGTTAATGTAAATTATGAAATTGTGATTGGAATTAAAGTTCATTAACAAATGAAATATATAAATGTGAATTGAAAGTATAAGGAAATAAATTCATATATGAATAAAATGGTGAATATAAATTGTAAATGAATTTATAATTGAAAATAAAATTCCTTAATAAAATGGAATTGTGAAGGTGAATGTATAAATGATGGTATAAATCAAGATGTAAATAAGTTGTTAACTTATAGAATATTTGAAATTTGATTGGAATGAGAGATTCAAATTTAAAATGAAAGAATTTGTGAACGAATAAATAGATTTGAATTTGATTTGTGAAAAATGAAGTGAAGGATTAAACTAAAAAAATTAGTAAGTAAAGCTAATTGAACGGAAGAATAAAACGTGAATAAGATTAGAATTGAATGTTGAAAACGAATGTGAATAGATGAATTAGAATTGAAATGAATTAGTAACTGAAACTAATCTAAAAATAATCAGTTATGAATGAAAGCTGATAAAATTCAATATTCAGGAGATAAACCGAATCCAAATTAGATTGGAATTGTGAATTGAACTCAAATGAGAAATTGAAATGTGAAATTGAATTCAAATAAAATTTGAAATGTAAAATTGAAGATAATGGATATAACTTCAATAGTGAACTAAAAGATGATATAAGTAGTTTATATTGAAAATTTGTAATTGAATTTGCAAAATGATTTGAGTGCTGTAACTAGATATAATGGCTAGTAGGATATACAGGTGTATAAAGGGATTGGAAAATTTATTTCACAGATAATTCGAATTGCTCGAAAAAGGTATGTATTTGAATTATAATATGAGATTTTGATGATTTCTGGTCTAGCCGCTTGGCTTTTTCTTTTTCTTTTTGAAATCTGAGAGTCCGTAGGGACGTTTTGTAGTCGTACCGTATTAGCCGCGCAAAGGAGACGCTGGCGAAATTTTTCGAAAATTTCGAGTGTTAGAAAATTTTTGAGAAATTTTTGAAAGTTTAAATTTGAATTTGAATTTAAATTTGAATTGTTAAGGAAAACAATGATGTTTGAAAATTATGAAAAGGTTTGGAAATTTAGTTGAAATGATAACGAGTCTTTAGTAGGAAGATTTGTTTTGATAAATTGATAAAACTATTGGATTGTGAAAAATAGTAGACGAGTTAAGGACCACTTTTCCTAACTTGTAATTTCGAGGACGAAATTCTTTTAAGGAGGGAAGTTTGTAACGACCCGTATTTTTCGGATCGAAAAGTTTGTCAAAATCTGGGATTTTCAGCATTTTCTAGTTATTCCAGATCTTGGTTGAAATTTGCCTAAGTCCTAGGTCGTATGCGACCTAGAGGTTAGTTAAGTATTGTTGGCAACTTAGGAGATAAGTCGTACCTAAGAATGTTGGGGATTGGTGACTTTAAGGTTTGGAGTTAGGTCGTGTGATGGATGGTAAGGGTTTAGGTCGTAGACGACCTAAAAGGAAGGAGACTTTAGAGTTTCTGGCGAGTTAAGGTGTTAGCGACCTAAGAGATAGGTTGGTAGCGACCTAAGTAAACCCAGTAGTTGACGATCTAGGGATGAGCGACCTAGTGGTGCCGGGCTAGTATATTTAGGTCGGCAGCGACCTAAGGAAACTAGTGGTTAGCGACCTATAATAGTTCGCGACCTAAGGGGTTAGCTTGTTAGCGACCTAGTAGTTGCCGAGTTAGCGACCTAGTAGTTGCCGAGTTAGCGACCTAGTGGTTCTGAGTTAGCGACCTAGTGGTTCTGAGTTAGCGACCTAGTGGTTCTGAGTTAGCGACCTAGTGGTTCTGAGTTAGCGACCTAGTGGTTCTGAGTTAGCGACCTAGTGGTTCTGAGTTAGCGACCTAGTGGTTCTGAGTTAGCGACCTAGTGGTTCCGTGTTGGCGACCTAAGGAGTTAACAAGTTGGCGACCTAAGAAGTTAACAAGTTGGCGACCTTAGGAGTTAGGCTGTTGTGTTAGGTCGCGTAGGTTGCTAAGTTGTTAGGTCGCTAGGATAGTTCAAGTGTTAGGTCGCGTGTTGTTTTAGGTCGACTTGTGTTAGGTCGCAACCCAACTGAGTCTTAGATAGTTAGGTCGTTAAGTTGTTAGGTCGCTGGGTTTCCTAAGTGTTAGGTCGCAAAGAAGTTAAGACGTACATCTGTTAGGTCGGAGAGGCTTAGGTCGGAGAGGCTTAGGTCGCTTAGGTCGGAAGCGACTTAGGGAGATAGCCAGATTTCGACTTAAGGACAGATTTCAGCTATAAATAGGAGGGGTTGTTCTCACTTTTTGGGATCCGGATTTTTGAAGCGACGAAGTGCTGCCATTTTGAGAGCTCGACTTCTACACTTCTTCACTTCTTTTCTCCACTTTAATCTAGTGCTTCCATCCATCCTAATCGAAGATCAAGATTGAAGATTCAAGAGCTTAGATTGAAGATCTTCATCTTTTCAAGAGAGATTTCTTCATTTGAAGCGGATTTGTGGTAGATCTAGCTTCATCCTTCGCTGTCCAGATCTGAAGTGTGTTGATTTGAGGTTGTTTAGGTGATTTGGTGAGTGGTGATTATCTCTCACACGGATCCAAAGGAGTATATCGGATTGTTGGCTCGATTTGGTGTTAAAATAGTGATTTCCATGCATTTTCTTCATCCTATGTATAGATCCATGTAGATCCATTGTTCATGATGATGTTGCATCCATTTTATCATATGTTAACCTATGCAAGTTCATTCATCAAGTTTGTAGAGATATAATCCATGTTTTAATGCTTATTGGACTTACAACTCTTTAATTACGAAAATGCCATTATTGTTATAATTGTCTACTTAGATCATTTTTGAATGCTTGATTGCTTGGATTGATGTTTGATTTGATTGCTTGTTATGAACTAGATGATTGATGATTAGATTTAGATCGAAGATGATTCAAAAGCTAAGGGAAAGGCTCTTGAAAATGGAAAAGCTGCACGTGGCATATGTAGCGGGATGATGAAGCTCTTATGCATAGATTTGATGATGTGGTGATGAGATGAGGCTTTGCGAGGATGTAATGAAGCGAGGCAATCATATGATGAAGACTTGGTCTAATCCAGGCGGGATCATTCCAAGCATGTTGATAACTCGGTGATATGATTCGAGTTGAGGATAATGGATGCTCGAGAGGCGCTTGAGCTAGTATGGCAATAGTCGTCGAGGAGGATGACTAGGAGGTTGAGATCTCATCGTTGTTGAAGGTTCTAGCATGCTCTAAGCAAGAGTACATGGGGACGCCCAAAAGACTAAGTTGATGGTCGAGTACTCTGGGTAGATTCGATAATCCTAGGCACGGGTCACGATGACGTGCGGGAGTTATGTCTAGAACCGGGGTTACCATTAGCCCTTGACGGACGGCTGAAAGAATGTGCCGGTCATTCAATTAACGGTGATATCGCAACAATGATAACAGTGATAGCCGAGTCATGGATGTTTGGTTGTATCATCATTCGGTCTCAAGAGCGGTATTTCCTGGGTGCTTATCTGACCTTGGTTTTAGACCTTGGGATTTGTACTTGGAAAACATCACTCTTGACTCGAGTGACAATTGCTTTACTTTAAATTGTATGCTCTGCTATGTTTGCTTCTGCTTAGTGTGTGTCTGGGGGCTATCACTGTAGAATGAGGTTGGAGTGGGAGGGTTGTATTCCTATTCCTTTTCCTTTATGCTCTTTTGGTATGTTGTTAGTTAATTTACTGCTCACTAAGACTGTTGTCTGACTCAAGGCTTTATGTTTTAATTCTTATTGCCTTGGGCTGTTCGTCCATTTTGGGACGGGCAGACTAGGTAGCAGGTGACAGGTGCTGTTCTCTTCTCACGATGCTGATATCGAAGACGAGCTAGAGGGTTGCATATTATCTTCTTATATGTACTGGATTTTTTTCCGCTGTTTTGTATTCTCTGAGAGTTATGTAGTGAGGCTGGATGTATTGACTATGTGGATGCTTGTATTCAACTATTATGGAGTTTTATATGATGTCATTTTATTCTGTAAAGCTTCACTATACATATGTTCTATTGTATTTTGTCCATGCGCTGTGAGTAATACGATAGATCCTGTTGTTTTAATCTTACCTTGACAATCGTCCATGGTCGCCTGGCACACTTTACAGCGCTCTATCTCTAGATTCGGTGCAGGGGTCATGGGCGGTCGTCACATTTGGTATCAGAGCATTGGTTGATCGATTTTACCCAACGCTCGCTGAAGTAACTACGTATGAGAGACGTAATTGTATTTTGATGGATGATTACTATATATAATATAGTAGCTTAGTAGGTTTGAGTCCTTTATGCAGTTGTTTCTCTAGATGTTCTAATCATTCCTTTTTATAGATATTGAGAATGAGTCAAAAAGGGAAACCAGCTGCTAGGGAAGGCCGTGCTACTGAAGGGGCTGCTGATTATGTTGCTATGTTCGAAACCATGATGACTTCGATCAGGAGAAGGATGTCAGCCCCGGGGCCATCAGTAGATGTTGGGGATCAAGTACAGGCTCCAAGATTGATGGATCACTTGGACGATTCATTTAGGAAGCTTGTGGAGGAAGCTCTCAGACATGAGAATCTGTTTCCTAAGGAAGGATCTGTTGTTGCTGTGACCAGGGAAGAGTCTAAACCCCAGCAGGGTAGAAACAAGAAGAGGAAGCAGCAGCAGCAGAAGGGTAAGGATGGTCAGAAGAAGCCGAAAGGCGAAGTGACTTGCTACAACTGTCAGCAGAAAGGCCATCTCTCCAAGGATTGCAAGAATCCGAAGGCGCCGGCGAAGTGCCACAACTGTGACAAGCCAGGGCATTTCAGGAAGAATTGTCCAGAACCGAGTAGGGACAAGCAGATTGTGCAGGCTTATGCTTTAGGAGCTGTTCCGTCGTCTTCGATAGCTCCTACTGCTGAAGAGAAGGGAAAGAGTGTGGTTGTTCAAGGTATTCTTTTCCTATGTGGTGTTCCAGTTAGAGTTCTGTTTGATACTGGAGCGTCGCATTCGTTTGTGTGTAATGAACTAGTAGGCCGGTTAGGTTTGAAGCCGGATATTGTTGATAGGCCATTGGTTGTGACTAATCCAGTTGGGGGTTCGTCTTGTTTGTGTATGTTATGCCGTGGTCTAGTTGTGTCGAGTCATGGTTGCTCTTTTGTTTGTGATTGTTTTGTTCTGAACTTTGCGGGGTTCGGAATTATTTTGGGTATGGACTGGCTTAGGAAGTATGCGGCTAAGGTTGACTGTGAGAGGCTGGAGGTGACAGTCGAGAATGTGGAAGGGCGAAAGATTGTGATACGATGTAAGCATGAGGAAGGCGTCTTCATGAGCTTCATGTATTCGCTAGTTGTTCCACGGGATGGACTGTCTTTAGTGCCAATCGCAAATGGATTCGAGGATGTCTTTGACGAAGTCAAAGGGTTGCCGCCGCATAGAGAGATCGAGTTTCGTATAGATCTAGTTGAAGGAGCCAGACCTGTTGTGATGCCTCTTAGGCGGATGGCGCCTAGGGAACAGCAAGAGTTGAGGGTGCAAGTTGATGATCTTTTGCAGAAAGGATTCATTCGGCGTAGTGTGTCCGAGTGGGGTGCACCAGTTGTGTTTGCAACCAAGGCAGATGGGTCGTTGAGATTGTGCGTCGATTATCGTGAGCTGAATAAGGTGACTAAGGAGAACAAGTATCCATTACCGAGAATAGATGACTTGTTTGATCAGCTTCACGAAGCTAAGGTGTTTTCTCAGATGGATTTGGCAACGGGATTTCACCAGTTGAGAGTGGCTAAGGATAGGGTGCCGAAGACTGCTTTTAGGACACCATCCGGTTTCTTTGAGTGGCTGGTAATGCCGTTTGGATTGACTAACGCGCCAGCATATTTTGTGGATCTTATGAATAGAGTGTTCAGAGATCAGTTGAACAAGTTCGTACTTGTGTTCGTGGATGATATTCTGATTTATTCCAGAACGGAAGAAGAGCACAGGACGCACTTGCGTATTGTTTTGGAAATCCTGCGGAAACATCAACTGAAGGCTAAGTTTTCAAAGTGTCACTTCTGGAAGAGTGAAGTGAGGTTCTTAGGCCATGTGATTTCTGGAAATGGAATAGCGGTTGATCCCGCTAAGGTGGCAGCAATCCAGGATTGGGTTAGACCTAAGAATGCATCAGAGGTGAGAAGTTTTCTTGGATTAGCAGGATATTATCGACGGTTTATCAAGGACTTCTCCAAGGTAGCTGCACCGTTAACAGGATTAACGAAAAAGAACCAAGTGTTCAGTTGGGATGCTAAGTGTGAGCAAGCTTTCGGAATCCTGAAAGAGCGACTAACGAGTGCTCCTGTTTTGACTATTCCAAGTGGGAATGATGAGATGGTGGTTTACACCGATGCATGTGGTACTGGACTTGGAGCAGTGCTGATGCAGAAGGATAAAGTTGTTGCGTATGCTAGTCGACAACTGAAGCCGCATGAAAAGAATTACCCAACTCATGATTTGGAGTTAGCGGCGATTGTATTTGCTCTGAAGATGTGGAGGCATTATCTGTTGGGAGTTCGATTCGAGTTGTTTACGGATCATAAGTCGTTGAAGTATCTTTTCTCCCAGAAGGATTTGAATCTTCGACAGCAACGTTGGCTAGAGTTTTTAGCATCATATGATTTTGGTATAGCTTATACTCCGGGAAAAGGTAACGCAGTGGCTGATGCGTTAAGTCGAAGACATGCAGGATTGGGAGCCATGTTTTCTGAATGGAAGAGTCTCGAGTATTTAGCTGGATTTGACTTCAGGCCTAGATGCGAATTGGAACCTGAAATGTTGGCAAACTTATCGATAAGACCGACTCTTGTGGAAAGGATTGGCGAGAGTCAAAAGCGAGATGATAAGCTTGTCAAGATTATCCGTGAATTGGAATCTGGATTGGAGCCAGAAAAGGATAAAGGATTCGAGGTCGATAGAGAAGGTTGGCTTCGAAAGCAAGGACGACTAGTGGTTCCCGATATAGATGAATTGAGGAGTGAAGTTCTGAAGGAAAGTCATCACTCGAAGTTGACAATTCATCCAGGTGGAAATAAGATGTATCGGGATATGAAGAGAAACTACTACTGGGAAGGCATGAAGAAGGATGTTGGAGATTTCATTTCCAAGTGTATGAACTGTCAGTTGGTAAAGGCTGAACAGAGGAAGCCAAGTGGATTGCTTCAACCCTTAGAAGTTCCTACATGGAAGTGGGAACAAGTGTCGATGGATTTTATTGATGGATTGCCTAGAACCAGAACGGGAAATGAAGGGATTTGGGTCATTGTGGATCGTCTGACTAAGAGTGCACGATTCACTCCTGTTCGATCGACTAGGACTGCATCAAAGTTGGCTGAGTTGTATGTGAAGTGGATAGTTCGATTCCATGGTATTCCGAAGAGTATAGTGAGCGATCGAGATCCATTGTTCACTAGTGGATTTTGGAAGAGCTTCCAGGAAGTTTTGGGAACCGAGTTGTGTTTGAGTACAGCTTATCACCCTCAGACAGATGGTCAGACCGAGAGAGTCAACCGAGTTTTGGAAGATCTTCTTAGAGCATGTGTTTTGGACTTCGGAGGATCATGGGAAGATCACCTTCATTTGGTGGAGTTTGCGTACAACAACAGTTACCAGTCAAGTATTGGTATGGCACCATATGAGGCATTGTATGGAAGACCGTGTAACTCTCCGACATGTTGGTTGGAAACTGGGGAAAAGCTGATACTTGGGCCAGAGATGATTCGACAGACTTCGGATTGCATAGAGATCATTCGGCAACGAATGAAGGCAGCCCAAGACCGTCAGAAGAGTTATGCTGATAAGCGTCGAAAGGATTTGGAGTTCGACGTGGGAGATATGGTTTTTGTGAAGATTTCTCCACTGAAGAATGTTATTCGATTCGGGAAGAAAGGAAAATTGACTCCGAGATTTGTTGGACCATTCCCGATCATCGAGCGAATTGGAAAGCTCGCCTACAGATTGGAGTTACCTGAGAAGATGTCGGGTGTGCACAATGTTTTTCATGTATCTTATCTACGGAAGTATGTGCACGACTCGAATACAGTGGTTTCTGCTGATAGCTGTGAAGACTTAGAAGTTGATCCAGTTGATAGAAGACCTCGTAAGCCGCTTCGTGTTGTTGAAACCGACACGAAACAGCTTAGGAGGGAGGTAGTTAAGTTGCTCAAGATACAATGGAGTGATGATGATAACGACTGTACGTGGGAGGTGGAAGAGAGGATGAAGGCAGCTCATCCTGAACTCTTCAAGGTATGGCCCTAAGGTGTCGTCTCATCTCGCGATATTGTAACTTGTTCTAAGTCTTAGAATTCTGTACGCTAAGCTAGAATTGGATGCATGGTTTGTTGATTGCTATGGATGGTAGGCGTACAGAATAGCCTTTGATTGCCTTGTTTGCTTGGAATTTCGGGGGCGAAATTCCTAAGGGGGAGAGAATGTAACGACCCGTATTTTTCGGATCGAAAAGTTTGTCAAAATCTGGGATTTTCAGCATTTTCTAGTTATTCCAGATCTTGGTTGAAATTTGCCTAAGTCCTAGGTCGTATGCGACCTAGAGGTTAGTTAAGTATTGTTGGCAACTTAGGAGATAAGTCGTACCTAAGAATGTTGGGGATTGGTGACTTTAAGGTTTGGAGTTAGGTCGTGTGATGGATGGTAAGGGTTTAGGTCGTAGACGACCTAAAAGGAAGGAGACTTTAGAGTTTCTGGCGAGTTAAGGTGTTAGCGACCTAAGAGATAGGTTGGTAGCGACCTAAGTAAACCCAGTAGTTGACGATCTAGGGATGAGCGACCTAGTGGTGCCGGGCTAGTATATTTAGGTCGGCAGCGACCTAAGGAAACTAGTGGTTAGCGACCTATAATAGTTCGCGACCTAAGGGGTTAGCTTGTTAGCGACCTAGTAGTTGCCGAGTTAGCGACCTAGTAGTTGCCGAGTTAGCGACCTAGTGGTTCTGAGTTAGCGACCTAGTGGTTCTGAGTTAGCGACCTAGTGGTTCTGAGTTAGCGACCTAGTGGTTCTGAGTTAGCGACCTAGTGGTTCTGAGTTAGCGACCTAGTGGTTCTGAGTTAGCGACCTAGTGGTTCTGAGTTAGCGACCTAGTGGTTCCGTGTTGGCGACCTAAGGAGTTAACAAGTTGGCGACCTAAGAAGTTAACAAGTTGGCGACCTTAGGAGTTAGGCTGTTGTGTTAGGTCGCGTAGGTTGCTAAGTTGTTAGGTCGCTAGGATAGTTCAAGTGTTAGGTCGCGTGTTGTTTTAGGTCGACTTGTGTTAGGTCGCAACCCAACTGAGTCTTAGATAGTTAGGTCGTTAAGTTGTTAGGTCGCTGGGTTTCCTAAGTGTTAGGTCGCAAAGAAGTTAAGACGTACATCTGTTAGGTCGGAGAGGCTTAGGTCGGAGAGGCTTAGGTCGCTTAGGTCGGAAGCGACTTAGGGAGATAGCCAGATTTCGACTTAAGGACAGATTTCAGCTATAAATAGGAGGGGTTGTTCTCACTTTTTGGGATCCGGATTTTTGAAGCGACGAAGTGCTGCCATTTTGAGAGCTCGACTTCTACACTTCTTCACTTCTTTTCTCCACTTTAATCTAGTGCTTCCATCCATCCTAATCGAAGATCAAGATTGAAGATTCAAGAGCTTAGATTGAAGATCTTCATCTTTTCAAGAGAGATTTCTTCATTTGAAGCGGATTTGTGGTAGATCTAGCTTCATCCTTCGCTGTCCAGATCTGAAGTGTGTTGATTTGAGGTTGTTTAGGTGATTTGGTGAGTGGTGATTATCTCTCACACGGATCCAAAGGAGTATATCGGATTGTTGGCTCGATTTGGTGTTAAAATAGTGATTTCCATGCATTTTCTTCATCCTATGTATAGATCCATGTAGATCCATTGTTCATGATGATGTTGCATCCATTTTATCATATGTTAACCTATGCAAGTTCATTCATCAAGTTTGTAGAGATATAATCCATGTTTTAATGCTTATTGGACTTACAACTCTTTAATTACGAAAATGCCATTATTGTTATAATTGTCTACTTAGATCATTTTTGAATGCTTGATTGCTTGGATTGATGTTTGATTTGATTGCTTGTTATGAACTAGATGATTGATGATTAGATTTAGATCGAAGATGATTCAAAAGCTAAGGGAAAGGCTCTTGAAAATGGAAAAGCTGCACGTGGCATATGTAGCGGGATGATGAAGCTCTTATGCATAGATTTGATGATGTGGTGATGAGATGAGGCTTTGCGAGGATGTAATGAAGCGAGGCAATCATATGATGAAGACTTGGTCTAATCCAGGCGGGATCATTCCAAGCATGTTGATAACTCGGTGATATGATTCGAGTTGAGGATAATGGATGCTCGAGAGGCGCTTGAGCTAGTATGGCAATAGTCGTCGAGGAGGATGACTAGGAGGTTGAGATCTCATCGTTGTTGAAGGTTCTAGCATGCTCTAAGCAAGAGTACATGGGGACGCCCAAAAGACTAAGTTGATGGTCGAGTACTCTGGGTAGATTCGATAATCCTAGGCACGGGTCACGATGACGTGCGGGAGTTATGTCTAGAACCGGGGTTACCATTAGCCCTTGACGGACGGCTGAAAGAATGTGCCGGTCATTCAATTAACGGTGATATCGCAACAATGATAACAGTGATAGCCGAGTCATGGATGTTTGGTTGTATCATCATTCGGTCTCAAGAGCGGTATTTCCTGGGTGCTTATCTGACCTTGGTTTTAGACCTTGGGATTTGTACTTGGAAAACATCACTCTTGACTCGAGTGACAATTGCTTTACTTTAAATTGTATGCTCTGCTATGTTTGCTTCTGCTTAGTGTGTGTCTGGGGGCTATCACTGTAGAATGAGGTTGGAGTGGGAGGGTTGTATTCCTATTCCTTTTCCTTTATGCTCTTTTGGTATGTTGTTAGTTAATTTACTGCTCACTAAGACTGTTGTCTGACTCAAGGCTTTATGTTTTAATTCTTATTGCCTTGGGCTGTTCGTCCATTTTGGGACGGGCAGACTAGGTAGCAGGTGACAGGTGCTGTTCTCTTCTCACGATGCTGATATCGAAGACGAGCTAGAGGGTTGCATATTATCTTCTTATATGTACTGGATTTTTTTCCGCTGTTTTGTATTCTCTGAGAGTTATGTAGTGAGGCTGGATGTATTGACTATGTGGATGCTTGTATTCAACTATTATGGAGTTTTATATGATGTCATTTTATTCTGTAAAGCTTCACTATACATATGTTCTATTGTATTTTGTCCATGCGCTGTGAGTAATACGATAGATCCTGTTGTTTTAATCTTACCTTGACAATCGTCCATGGTCGCCTGGCACACTTTACAGCGCTCTATCTCTAGATTCGGTGCAGGGGTCATGGGCGGTCGTCACAAAGTTTGTAACGACCCAGAATTTTGAACGAATTAAATTGAGAATATTTAATTAATTTTAAATATTTGAACGACGATTTAATTTGAATCCCGAATATAACTTTAAATCGGCGATTAAATTATAGGATTTAATCTGTTAATAGTTGAATAAAAATTTAAATCTTCAATTTTAAGCTGAAGAAAAATATTTCAAAGGCTTTTAAAATTCGTATTTATAATACTGAAGATAATTGAAGCTTTGGAATCGAATTTGAAAACGATTTGATCAGTTTTGAATTTACATCGTTCGAGTCGATATTTAAAAATAGTCAATTTTCACACTGTCTCGGAATTCGACGAAACCAGTTCCATTGGGTCCGTAATATCGAATTATTACCGGATTTCAATTTTTGTAATTTTTGGAGTTGTTATGTGAGGATACGGCAAGTAAACGCGTTGAAAGTTGTATCGAAACAAATTGAGTTAAAAATTTAAATTTAAATTTAAATTTAAAAACTAACGACAGCATCCCTTACCTCACGCCTGAAAATACGCCCAAAATCACGAAATTTATCGTGCAACCCATATCTGATTTATTTTAAATATCACGTCTCTTTCTCCCTTACGTTTCAATTTCAGTTTCGAAGAAAAGAAATCTCGTATTCAATAATGACCGTTCTCATTTAAATCTGGTCGCGATTTCTCGAACGAAATTCGTTCGTTCAACAAAAAAAAGAAAAAAAAAGAAATCAAGTCCTTATCCCTAGTTCAATGCTAAAACAAATCGAGCTGCATCTTTCTCCTCCTCCATGTACAAGATGGAATCGCTCGTTTAAAAGGAAGGATGAGAGCTCGATTCGAGATGCCGTAAATCGGGAGGCGATTTGGGGGCGAGCAGGCGCATCGATTTAGGGAGCTCTCGGCGTAGGGCTATTGGCTTTGGTAGCACGTGGAGTTAGGGTTGCAGTGTCCTGCATTTCGAAGTCGCGATGTTGGCGAAGTCGTGAAGGCTGATGTCGATGAAGTGGTGTCGCGATTGGATTCGCGCGCGCGTGCGTAGCAGTGGAGGGTCGCGATTCAGAGGAAGCTCGCGTGCGTTGGTGGTGCTCGCGACTATTCGTGGTGGTCGAGATGTTGGAGGCGTTCGCGTGGGTCTCGAGTAGGCAGAGACGATGTCAGAGTCGTTTTGGGGAGTCGCTTCGCGAGTTGCTCGCGTGGAGGCAACAGAGGGCGTAGTCAGTGAGGTATTCACTATTTTCATAAATATATATATGCATACATATTTGGCTTGCTGTTAGATTTTAGGATATAAAAAAAAAATTTGTTGATCAAGATATATATATACAGCAGTCTGTTTAATTTAAGGTATATATATATATATGCAAAATATAAGTAAGATTTTGAAAAGATTTGAATTCAGATGAATTATCGTTTTAATATAGATATATATAGTTCAAGTAAGAAAGATAAAAATACTTATAAAGAAATCGCTAATTTAAATTTATTTTTGATACTAAAGATTTTCAAAAAGGGAATTCGATTTAATTAAATTGGTAAGAGAAAGATTGGTTTAACAAAATAATTGGGCTAATCTAATTTATCAGATAAGAAATTTAGTTTCAAATTTAATAATTGAAATTGGTTTAAAACAAAATCATTGAATAACTAAAATTACCCAATAAAAGTTGATTGTTCGATCACTTCGAATATTTAACAGATTGTCTAAATTGTTATACAAGGTCGAATAAAGTCAAGGAAACAAATTGGATTGGAAATGGGATGGCAAATTAAAAGCTAAGGTGAGATTTTTCTCACTCGATTGAAAAGTGGATTTTACAGTTATTAATTTGATATGATTGCTATTTGGATGTGATATTAGATATGATAGGATATATCTATATATATAGCAGTATATACATATTGGCATATGTATATATTGGATTGATTGATTCCCGCCTCGTATAGCGGATGAGACCCTATTGCGCCGTTAGTAAGCGGATTTATAAAAACCTATATACCGCGATAATTCCGTACTGGAGCGGAATTGGTATTGTGCTAACGTCTTTGGATGCAGGGAAACAGGTTGGAGGGATCCAACTGGACCCCTCACATTGATTGATTTTATTTATACTGTGGTATAAATCTGTGAATGATTATATTGATGTTATTGATCATATCGATGTCTGGAAATTGATTGAAAGCTAAAAATTTAGCTGAATGGATGTTTGATATCATTGGATTCCAAAAATAAATGAAATTGGATTTTTGAAATCAAAATAGAAATTTTTAAGTAAATAAATTCTTAGAAATTGAATAAATTCGAAGAAAGGAATTTTAAAGTATAAAAAGTTAATTTTTATATTCTTATCGAATTAATTCCAGAATCAAGTGAAAACGTTAAATAAATGAATTTCGTATAATAGTGATTTTAAATTGAAGAATTTAATTAAAATTTGGATTTCTAAATAGTTGGAAAAAGAAAAAAAGGATTTATTTTCTTTAAGAGGAATTTGTTTAAAATGAAATAAGTTGGAAGTCCAATTATAAATTTAATTGGCAAATTGAAACAAGTTTAGAAAAAATCAATATAAAATGATTTGGGATGGGAAATTAATTTAGAAATGAATATTGAAATTGATTGGTATTGAAGTAAAAAATTAGAAATCAATTTGGGATTTGATTTTGGGGTTAAAAGGGAATATTTGGGAATGTGGATTTAAAAATGGAAATGATGTTAAAATGGGTTTATTTACAGTTTGTAAAGTTTAAAAGAACGATTTCTTTTAAAATAAATGAATTATAAGTATTTAACTTATAATATGGATTTTTGATGTATACTTTGAGTTATAAAATGGAATGGGTCATTAAAGGAAATTTATAAAATCGAAGTTGTTATAGAATAGAAAATAGAATTTATAAACGTTGTTTTATAAATTCGAATCAATTGGATTTGATAAATTAAATATAGAAGGACATTAAAGAAGATATATTCGCGATTTTAAATAGCGAATTTTTATTGAAATAAAATGTGTAGAAAAGACTGAAATGTGGTTAGTGAAGTATATTCACGATTTTGGGCAGTGAATATATTTTTAAGTAAAGTGGATAGGGTTTTGGGAAAGCGATATTATGAAATGAAGTTAATTGTTTTAAAAGATGTTTTAAAACGTGTGAACTATCGAAATCATAGATTTCAACATTTATTGTTGAAATAGACGTTTTCGAAAAATAAGGAAATGGTGGACTATAACACTGTTGTTATAGTAAATGATTTCCGAAAGGAAATATTTTATATAGTATTGGGAAAAAGATATTTTGGAAGATAAAATAATTTGGAAAATTATTTGGAATCTGATGATGTTGCGCATCTTTATTGATAGTTAAATAACCGACTATCAATAATTTACCTTGAGTAGGTATTTGTTGTGAATTGGATGAATTGAATGCCACTCTTATTTTTAAATAATCGCTCACTATTCGGGTTAACCAGGAAAGGACCATGGGGTCGTATAACCCATTCCGAATATGTGATACGTCGTTATGAATTGCATTCGAAGACCGGTGTTGAAGACCGGATATTTTTGAAAACGGAAGGATTACCGTCGAGTTACTCTACATCGACTGATCTTCAATTTAGAGGTTTTATCACCCTTAGTGACGGGAAGTCCTGACGTGATTGAAAATTATCCGGATATGCAAGGGCTTCGTGAGAAGTGCCTTCGGTTCTGTTCGATCCCGGAACAGACTTATATGGATTGTGTGTCTGACGTTACAATTTGAGATATTGAGCTGATTTCTTTCAAATACATATCTGTTGGTGGCGGAGAATTTATTCTCTTAGCTTAACACCCTTCTCTGAGACGTACGAGCTCAGAGGTTATGTAGTTGAAATTTATCAGCGATATATCCCAATTTGGTAACGTGACATACTGAGTGTTGCTGTGAAATGATCAGTGTTTGATCATTTGTGATATGATCATTTGTTTGATCTTATATCTTTGTGATCATAGGTTGATCATTTTGTTTGACCCGAAGCAGGGCTTTTTGTAGAAAGCGTAGCTTTGTGGACGAGACTTCGTCGAGCCTCACACCCCGGAAATGGTCGAAACAGGACGAATGCAGCAAGGTTCTAGGGAGTAGCGCCCCTTAGTGTATGTCATTCCTTCTGGATAAAGGTGGTATCATGGTATGGAGCCCAGATACTTAACCTCTGTGGTTACTGCATTATTATTATCTATGTGGTTTGTTGCGAATCGGGGATCCTCGGGAAGATCGGTGACGATCGGGGGATGGCATACGCGTGTCAGTAGCTACCTATTTTTGCAGAGGTAACCCGGCCTTGTGTTGGCAGAGATCCGGTTAGGTTCTCGGGTCGTCTATTCCAGGGACGTACCCATCGTGGATAGGAAGTTCCTTAGCCTGACCATTTGTTGGAAATCCAAAGAAACAATACGCGACTTGTACGGTTTTAGTTGTATTACCTGCTATGGAATGTGGCGGTAACCTGCTATTGAACATAGTAGCTATAGTAGGCATACGATACTGGTCGTATGTTGGCTAAGATTTATATTATACTTTCGAAATGTTTTCCACTATGCACTAATAATAATATAAAAAAGGTTTTGATTTTTGCGTAGTAAGCATCTTTGACTAACATAAGAAGAAATCTCCTCCAAGTCTGCGTTTGCATTGTGTGTGTGGTGGGAGGTCTTATGGTAGTTTCATTTTCCAAAAGCATTGCGAATTGACTTTAAAGATATTTCTGTTGTTAAATTTAAAGATAAACTGTTTTACGATCTCACACCAGTCACCATGACTGACTCGGAGTTTATTGTTTCCCTTCTAAACTCTGGGTGCCCACCAATTTCCACACGGGCAGTCTAGAGTTAGATTATTAGGTTATCTGGATATTCTGGAGCTTGGAGATAAGCTGGAGTTCGAGACGTAGTATTTGTATCTGATATTATTTTATTCCGATGTGTATTCTGTATGAGGACGAGTTTATATAACTGTCCATTGTTGTATATTGACTCTGATGATTGATGTATGTATAAACTGATATAGTTCTTTGTTTTAAAAGACTAGTGTTTATCTATTATATATGGTTCCGCTGCGATGTGTAAGATTCTGATATTGTTCTGTTTCTGTTGCTGTTCTGTTGTTGTTCTTCTCTCTTCTTCTCTTTATTTTCTTCTTCTTCTACCTATTTCTTCTTCTTAAAACCCTCACTATTGAAGTTTCCGGCACTCGATTTCTCGGCAGTCGATAAAGTGAGTATCGATGTCGAATTTTCGAAAGTCGAAAATTTCAGGATGTGACAACTAGCCCTTGCACTTCACAGCTCCATCTTCGACTCCAAACACGTTACACGAAACGTACAAACCGGATCGAAGTGGTATTCGAGTTTCCAGACATAGAATCCCGGTATACGGAAACTCGATCCCGGTCTCTTCGAAACGATCAGCGCATTTGGCCAATATTGATAGTCGGTTATTTAACTATCAATTAACATCCACAAGCAACCATCACACAATAAATAATTTCCCACATTATTTATTTGCCCAAATATCTTTCCAAGATATATTTCCAAATTTTCAAAGCTCATTTGAAAACAATTTCAAACAGTTTCCGCTTACGTAATACATTTCCCATATATTTATTTCCACTGAATCACCAAGTACAAAATACTTTTAATTTTAAAATAATTTAAAAACACTTTATTTTAAATATATTTTATAACATTGAAATTTTAAAACTACTTTAATACTTTATCAAAATATATAATTTAAGAATATTTAAAATAAAACCACTTTATAAATATAAGCAGACTTCCTCTTTAAAACATAATACCAAATTACTTTTATATAATTACTACAATAATAGATTTTTGAAAGTACTACGTTAGACTATAACATTTAGAAATAATCAATTTTCTAAAATATGCTTTTTAAAACATATTAAAACTTTTAACTTATATTTAAAATTGCCTTGGAAAACGTACTTGGCTATCCAGAGAAATACCCTTCTCACTCCCATCTTTTAAAAATAAACCAACATTTATTTTTAAACCAATCCATATTCTTTTATAAATTCCCACCTTGAATTTATATTTCAAATATCCTCTGATATTCCATTTCACTTTATAAACCCAGTTTATATCTTCAAAATCTCATTTCTCTTTAAATTTCAAATCCCAAAGTATTTAAATCAATTTACAATTGATTTTCCAATTTATTTTACTTTGAAATAAATTTCCTTACTAAATCCATTTATTTCCAAATTCATTAACTTCCAGATTTTATTTCTCATTATTATTTAAAATCTTTAAACTGAAACACAAGTTTCAGATTTTACCAAATTCCTTCTTTCTTTTTAATTACATTTAAACATTGAATTAAAATAAATTATTTATTCTTTTAAATAATATCACATAAGTTTTCTTTAAATTCAATATTTCTTTGTTTATTCAAAATTCATCTTTTCCATATTTATTAGAATTTTGGAAATCACTTTTATTCTTAATCAGATTCATTCTCAAATTTATTCCAAACTCTTATAATTATTTTACTTAAAAATTTACTCTTTCATTTCTTTTGAAAAATTCCATTCTAGAGATTTTGATAATTCAGCACATCCAAATCGATCCAACCAAACCATAACATCCAATTATCCATATAATTCATCACAGGATATCAAAAACCATATCACAGAATATTTAAACAAAATTAAATATTTTGAGGAATCCAGTTGGATCCCTCCAACCTGTTTCCCTGCATCCACAGATGTTAGCACAATACCAATTCCACTTCGAGGTGGAATATCGCGGTATATGGGTTTAATATAAAATCATCCGCTATTCAATGTGGGAATATCAACAACTCCAATATACACATATGCCAATATGTGTATATTGCTATATACTACTATATATATATAGCACATCAATCAATGCAATCATCCAATCAATTATTTAAATTTAACCAATTAAATTTAAATTATAATTTAACTGAGTGAGATTAACTCACCTTTGCCTCTAGATTTGCAAATCCACCTCATTCTTGATTTAGTTTCCCGATTATTGACCTTGAATAAAAATTTATATGATTTATTAACATTTTATACAATTCGGAAATTTATTGCCATTTTCAAATTTAATTAACTAATAATTATATTTAAACCAATTTATAGATCCCCAAAATCAGAGTTGTAAATGAACTTTCACGATTTCAAAATTTCTATATTTCTGAATCTTGCCTATACACATTTAAATTCTAATAAAATAAAATCCTTCAAACCTATATGTATTAAATTAGAACACAATTGTTCAATATATATCTCTAACTGTGAAATATTATTCTTATCTGTAAAATACATCTAATGTTTAGCTGCAAAATTTTTAAACACTTAAAATATAGTTTTCTCTTTACTGGCAATAAAGATTTCCCTTTTCTAATTTACTGAGCTAGATAGGTAAATATGTTATCTCTTTTTAAAATTTATACACGTACGAATATATTTTAAATTAAATTAAAAGCCATACCGAAAAACCTACAGCTCAGAGCAGTTCTCGAACTCGAAGACTCCACCTGAAAGAAGCTTAAACTTCCAGCAAATGCCAAAACTCACCAGACCCTAGCAAACGAGTTGCTCTGTCGAGGAAAATCGAGCATCCATCGAGTTCAATTGAACTTCCCTCGCTGTCACGACTTCGCCACCGCAGTCCCCATCCCATCTCGTATTGTGACTCGATCGAATGCGATCCCTCTCAGATGCTTGGCTCTAGGTCTCCACGTTGGAACGCACGCTTACTCCTCCCCGAAAGCTCGAGCTCCAGCTTCCACCTACGAATCTTCGACCGCGCAAAACTGGGAAGCTCGATCGCGATGATTTGCGATTAGAGAGAGTGGCGACACTGATTGATTTCTTGAATTCGAAAGAGGAAAAAAAACTAAAAGCTCGGCCCCCTTTATTTCGAATTGGGGAAGGACGAGTTTTTGTTTGGATTCTTTTTTTTTATGAAGGAACGAAAAATCAATTTCGTTTAACTGAGTAAAGAGGGGAAAGGTTCGAATTTAAAGAGAATGGGGAAAAGAAAAGAACGTGATTTAATAGAGGCAGCCATTTCCATTACTTCGTGAATCACCACTTTTACTGAATAGGTCTCGAGTCCCCTAAAGAAAGCAGGATCAAGAAATCGTGCTGGAGAAGGTAAGATCACGTACATCCCAAAAAGAGACTGATTTGATGAAATTTCGGCTGAGGGAATAGATTGGGCAGATGAAAAGACAAAAGATATTTAAATTTAAAACGCTTAATTATTGTCTAGACGTTTCTATCTCATACGGTCACACGGTAGTCCCGAAAATTTTGAAATTTGAAATCCGGCAATAATTCAATATTACGGATCCAATGGAACTAGTTTCTTCGAATTCCAAGACTGTGCCTCGGAAGGCTATTTTTAAATTCAATTTAAACGATACAATTTAAAAACTGAACAAAACACTTTGAAATTCAATTTTAAAAGTTCTATTACCTTCAGTATTATCAATATAAATTTTCTTAGCTTTTAAATTATTTTTAACAAGCTTAAAACTCCAGATTCTCTATTTTACCCTATATTCGATTGTTTAATTCAAAAATTAAATTATCCAATAAATACTGTATATTTGAAATTAAAGTTAAAATTTAACCTTCGAATATTTAAAATAAATTAAATATTCACATTTCAAATATACAAAAATTCCGGGTCGTCACACCTAACGAGGTGCTAGGTTATGGATACTAGTGGAGAAAGTATCTTGATCCAAAAGGGGACTGTGGAACTTACACACACACACATGTAGGTAGTTATTGTCTACCACAAGTAGATAAGGCATATCGTACGTGACGTGAAGTCAAGACGACTAAGTAAAACAAAAAACATAACATGTAATAGAAGGCAATCGACATACACCAGTGTTATGTATAAGGTGTTCAATTTATTAGTCACCATGTAACAACCCACCATTTCGACCCTCGAATATCGACACTAATACATCCATGGTATTCGTGTGCATAGCACTCAAGCGCCGTAAGGATGAATTGCTAGGGAAAAAGAAAGAAGAACAAAGAAAAAGGAATATAATATCAAAATCTCACATCGGAACGATAACATATAATATCAAAAGAACAGTACAAAGGCGTTACTCTGTATAGAAATTTCGGAGTTACAAAACCTAAATACTATCATCAGCCTAGACAGGTATGACAACTTATTATCACACACTGATATATATAATAGTAATGCGGCAGAAATAAGAATGCTACGATAGATGAAACATCCAGGCCGTCTTCTCGAGCTCCAATGAACATCAACGAAAACCTGCCTTTCTCAAACTACTCGAAAGAGAACGCAAGGAATTTAGGAAAAACAAAAACCAAACGTCAGGCATAAGTCTAGTATGAGAAACTCAAGAAATATGCGATCGACATATAACGGTAATTTTGAGACCGCATGGAATTCCATAACGATTATCCCCTCAAAAGAACCACTATCTAATAAGTACATTAGATGATATAATAGATAGTGTCTAGGGTGTAGAATCTAAATGTTATAACATAGTTGGAATGGTTACATTGGTTACATTCAACAACATTTGAGGAGTACAAAAAAATTTGATAAGGAACGTTCGCATTATAAATTTTCCGTGGAGACTCCTCTAGTAAACTTAAGCGGATCTCCATGCACAAGGATGTGAAAATACCTTCCGAGCCTCGCATATCTCTAGATAAAATATACCATAAGATAAACACAAGCGGCACAAGCTTGAACAAAAACATGAACCATGTGGAACCAAATATCATCAACTCCTTCGGCCAACAATTGATAAGTATCTCCAGATATGGAGCTGATAACACCTTGACGCGGGTCAGCTAAACCCTAGGTTGTGTACCCTACTCTATCTTTAGCCATTTTCGATGTTGAAGTTACGTTCGGCATCTTTAATACAAGTATTCATCACTCAAACAGAACACGAATCCCAAATTGGATCCCCACCTCTCGAACCGATCTTGAAACCACACATGGATTCTCATGTCTCAATAGATCTTGGAATCACATATGGCTTCCCACATCCCGAATAGATCACGAACATCTCTACATATGTTCGAGCATCTTAAATAGATCTCGAATCTCCACATAGATTCCCGCATCTCAAATAGATCCACTTCTAAGAGATAGAACACGTATATCGGCCTTGAAATGGTTTTCGGTAAGTAAAACACTTACTGGTCCTACTCCAAGACTGAATCGACGAATTTGGTCATTCAATGATAATATAAGCGATCGCATATAGAAACCAAGTCTCGTGTACTTATCATGTTTTCGATATTTTCATCTCACACTAACCCTAGATCAAGAGTGAAGCTGGAAGGTTAGAGTTCTATTACTCATATCCCTACACGAACACCAGTCTTAATTCCAACAAATAGACAAGCCTACTTCATCAACTTTTAGGTATATGACTAAATGCTTTCCATAAATGAGTAAACATACTAAGGACGATCAAGTCATACAAAGCACGATCAACTCACATAAGCGAGTTCTAATCCTCTTTTTATTTAATTAATCTTTTGTTAATTAAAACTCATTTTCATTAGTACAACTTCTTTTATCTAATAAAGTTCTTATATCAATTCCTAATACTCATTTATACTTTCAATACTTCAAAAGGTATTCATATACTTATCTTAAATGGTATAAGTATATTCATAAATCATAAACAAGATTTCTTACTTAAAATCCTTACTCTTTTTCTATCTTTTTTTCTCAAAAGATTCCTTACTTATAATTTCCTTTAAAATATCCATTTTAAGGATCTAAGTGCTTTCACAAATCCATTCAAAAGGTTTAAGACTAATGTTACTTAAACATTATCACTACAAACCCAAAACCATTTCACTTATGTTTTTAAAACATTCTTTTAAAGATCTATTTGCATTCATAAGTATAATAAAAAAGGTTAAAAACGAATGTTATTAACACATTGTCACAACAAACCTAGAACATTTCATACTTGCATTATCTTTAAAACATTTTCTTAAAGATCTATTTACATTTATAAGTATAATAAAAAAGGGTTAAAAACGAATGTTATTAACACATTGTCACAACGAACCCAAAACCCTTTCATACTTACATTATCTTTAAATCATTCTTTTAAAGACCAAAGGTAATAATAGGTTAAGTTCAATAGTCTACTAATCGATTATCTAGTTAAAACAGTTGCTTGTACAAATCAATGTTCGTATACTTAACTCATTTATGTCATTCCCGACTAACTATTCCTCGTTCAAGTGGGAAGCCTGGTAGGTGAGAGCTCTATTGCTCCATCCCTACTTGACATCAATCTTTTACTATCAGAAATAGATAAACCTACTTCATCGGCTTTTAGTGTCAAGTGTAGTTAATTACTTTTTTAAAAAAGTAATTAAACAACAAGATTAACATGTTTTCGACATTTCAACTTATATTATTCCTTGTTCAAGAGTGAACTATGTAAGTTTGGGCATTGGTTGCTTCAAGCCTTGCCTAGTGTAATGACCCGTAATTTTCGATAATTAAACTTTGTTAATTTAATAAAGTTTTGTGATTTAATGTTGGAAGAAATAAAAATTTGTGATTTAATAATAAGAATATAACTGGAATAAAATGAAATAGTATTAATTTAAGGAAATTGATAACTGCTTTAAATGTAATTCCAATTAATTTAAAATGATTAAAGAGTTATAATTGGTTATAGATTGTAAATTTATTGTAATAATGTGTGTATTAATTGATAATTAGATTTAAAGAGTTATTGAAAATTTAAATGTTGTATTAATTAATGAAATAATAAGTAATAAATTGTAATTGAATTAAATTAGTGTTGTGTAAATAACTATGACATTTGTGTGTAGATAATAAACATACAAATGTGATTAAATGTAGAAATGGTGACAATGGTTATTTGTTACCAATTTATTTAATCAATTATAATTAGATGAAATTAAATGCTACGTAAAATGAGTTAAGACGATAACTGCAAATTTTGAATGTAATAAAATGTATGGAAATGTTAATTATATTTACAAGACAATAATTGATGTAATAAAAAGAGTGAAACAAAGATAAATTAATTTATTGAGATTCTAAATTATAATAAAATTGACAAAAATTCAATATAATGGAAATATAGTTGCTAATATAAATAAAAGGTGGAAATTGGAGAATATTAATGTAATAAAATATAAAACAATGTTAACTATGTCTATAGAATAATGATTGATTAAATAAAAAGATTGAAATAAAATTAAATCAATTTATTGGAATTAAATTATAATTTATTGGATTAATTGCAGTTGAAACTGAACAATGTATTTAAGGAAATAATTAACATTGAATTGACATGTAAATTAGTTTTTAAATTTTTGTAAATGTCTAAGTGATCAAAATGATGAAACTTGTTAAGTATCAAATTTGAATGGAAAGTGAATTAATTAATTTAATATTAATTTATTTAATTAATGTGAAAATAGCCATTTTGGCCACTATCTCCGATTTCGACGAAACTAGTTTCATCAGATCCGTAACGGTAAATTATTATAAGGTTTCAAGTTTCGTAGCGATCAGATTGTCGTTTAATCGTACGGACTCGAAACGCGTAGAAATCAATCTAATTTAAGTCAATTGAAATCAATTTGAAATAAGCTGATTTTCAGCTAACTTCTTCATACGATGGAATTAGGACATGAAACCTATTCCATTGAGTTTAAAAATATTGAAAACATCTATTTTGATATGTGAGATGACCCACTTCGCTTCAGGGGCAGAACGGGGGTTTGGGTCGCGTAATCGTTTCGATCTGTCCATTCGTTTCTTATCTAGCCTGGTCCATATAAATAACTTTGTTTGTAAAACCCTAGCAGCCATTTCTTACTATCTGTACGTACATTTTATCTACCTCCTCTTTCTCAAACGACCGTCAATGGCAGGAACCAAAATTCCTTAATCCAAACCCTAATTTCCATTTCAAATCAATTTCAAAAATTCAAACTTCCCCAAAACATATCAAATTATATACCGTTTCGAAGCACTCGACGAGCGCAACTCAAATTTGTGATTCGTTTTTCGTTTCGGATCATGGTTTGACTAGAAATTAACCATTTATCCACGTCCGTTCATGTTTGGGTTCAAGATTAGACGGTAGATCTTCGTCCTGGGAGCGATCGGGGAGCACTACATCGGAGAGGACGTCGAGGGAAGTAAATCTATACGGCTACCTAGGGTCAAGACTCACTAGAACGACCATGGTGGCTTTGTTTTGTGGCGGTGGCGGTTGTACTCGGAGACGCCGGAGGTGTCGAGATTGGGGTGGTCGTGGGCGGCTTGGCCAGGGCTGGCGTGTGGGAGTCTCCGATCTGGCCAGTGATGGCCGTAGGCGGCGCGACGTCGATGTACAAAACGGCGGCTGTTCAATATTGCATACACGACTTCTTTAGGGTTCGAACAGAAGGAAGGTGACGTGTATGCTATTGTTATTTTTTTATTAATTTATATTATATAACGTATAATGTTCTAATGTCGATAACTTTCGCATACGAGGTCTGTTTCACACGTGGTTTATTTCGTTGGGATCGTATTTAAATTCAGGACATTTTGACGCAAGTTTAAAAGAATTCTTAGACTATTCAAAATTGGGGCTTATTTTGGATTTCAAATCGATTTGAATCCAAAGGTGAGTGTTTTAACCCACTCACAATTACTAAACTATCTTATGTTAGTTAAAATTAAATTTATGATGTGATTAGAAATTAATGGATCGATGTTTGGTATGTTTAAATTGTCATTCTAGTTAAATTTGACTTTTATTGCATTTAATCATCATTTAATTTAATATTGAATTTAAATTGTCAATTTAATACCTGTTATTGAGGATAAGTTATCTATTGATGTTTATTGATTGATTTGGATGTTTGATTGTTGACATTGGATGACTGGATGTTGTATTTTATATTGTTATAACACTGCAAGTTCTCCATGAGTTAAAATGATACATACCCGAACGATCTATAGATTAGGGAAAAATCATTGTGGGTTGAAATGATAGACTCGAGTGATTTTATGGATTTTTATTAAATTCGGGATTGCGGTTTGAAATGATATATAACCGTAAAGTTTTAAATTGTGGGTTGAAATGATAAATATCCGTATTACTTGACCATAGGGTAGAAAATTATATATGGACATCGGATTGGTTAAATTAAATGATTTTTGAATCTTTAAATTTTGAATTCAGTTAACTGGTATTTTGAAATAGAAATTTGATTTATATAAACTGAATTATTTTCGAAAGTCCAAGCGTAAATGTTGAAATTGGAATTGATTTAATGAATTGTTCAAATGATTTAAATTCGAATTTCAAAGTTGAGGTGTTAAATATAAATGAATTTATCGGAATTGAGTTATTGAAATGTTGGATATAACTTTGAAATCTATTTTAAACTAATTTAAACTATTTTAATTAAATTAACTATTTTAATCAATTTAAAACTATTTTAATTTATATTAATCTATTATAACCTATTTAATCCAATTTAAATCTATTTTACCAATTTTAAACTAATTAAATTTATTTAATCTATTTTAAATCTATTTAATGTAATTTGAATCTATTTAATCTATTTTAAATATATTTAATGTAATTTAAATCTATTTAATCTATTTTAAATTTATTTAATTTATTTTAAATCTATATAAATCATTTTAAAACAATTTTTTCTATTTAAACTATTTTTAAAGCTATTAAAACTACTCATGACTACCTAAACTATTTTCTAAAATTTCAGACTATTTAAAGAGAAAGTATTTACATTTAAATCCTTGATGATAATACAACCTAAGTTGGGTTTTGAAATTGATACCTTTTTGTGAAATGACAAATTTGAGTAAATATGATGATTTTGGAACGAGGATTTAATTAACCCATCTTATCGATAATTTCATAAGTGAATATGATTTTTGAAAGTGAATATGATTTTGAAGTGAATATGGTTTTGAAAGTGAATATGATTCCAAAAGTGATATGGTTTGAAATCGAACATGATATTTTGATATTAATTATGAAATGGTTTTGGAAATGTAAAAGAACCATCCGGTGTGAAATAAGCGTTTGGTTGTTAAAGAGACCGGGGTTGGATATTTTCATACTCTCTACCAATACCGAAAACCATTTTAACAACTATGTATGTGGTGGAGATTCTAGAAATGAAGTAGGATGGTTTGGCGAACGATTCTGTATGAGGTATTTACGTGGCCCTGACTGCCGTGAGTCAGCTTGATGTGGCTAAAATAGGAGCTACGCCGGGCCAAATGAGGTCATTCCTCCAATCGGACACATTTCTTCGATACCATTCTATTACTTTGTGATTGATTTAGTGGCCACCCCTTGATTTTGATTATGGGAGTATGTTCCGAGGTGGGTGGTAGTAGCTGCTATGCATTACCACCAGTCTGGATCCGTAATTAGTATATCTACCCTGGCATTGCCTCGAGTGCCTTTTCGCATGCCTTATCACGCCTTCTACGATTTAGGTTTGTACCATACCTATGGAGTGCCCTCTGATAGCCCTCCAGTTTACGGAGGAATTACGGTACTGTATAGACCATAGGAATATATAAAAATGTGTTAAGGGGGATATGGGTAACGCCTTAACGTTATTTTAATACTTTGCTTTACTTTAGACATATTATAATAGCGTATTGTACTACATAGTAGATATTTAATGGATCCTTAGGAGATGGAAATCCCGAACATCTCTTAAGTTATTACACTCACGTTAGACACTGGATAGGAAATGTCAAACCCCGTAAACATCTCTGATGCTGTTACACTCATATTCATTTACTGTTGATTTAACATACATAAGATATTTTAGTTCTGACTCGAGTGTTTTGTCTTTTCAATTCGCTCGGGTCAGTCTGAGCTTTTCAGTTTTATCGAAGACCGCTTTCTAGAGGACGAAGACGAAGATTTAGTGCTATTATTATTTATTATATTTATTCCACTACATCATATTGTTCCGCTGCATTATTTATCTATTCTTATTGTATGTAACTCTGATCTGTATTGTAAAAGTATAATCAAATGGTATTTGTAAACAGCTTCATGAACTGTTTATTTGATTATTATATTTTGCCATTCCGCTGCGAGATTCTATATTTGTTTTTATTTTCTTTCTTTCTCCGCTTTTTCTTATTTACCCCATAATAATCTGCCTTTTTGAATGGTTTGAGTTTGACATATGTGTCTGCTTAAAACGTCCAAAAATTCAGGTCGTTACAGTTGGTATCAGAGCTTCGGTTTAGCGATAACCTTAGCTCTGTGGGGTCTGACTCATATAAATTAGGGTATTAATACTCTAGAATGAGTCGATGAGTGTATATATGCGAGAGCGTATTTGTTAGTGTTATAAAAGGGTTTTGTATTGTGTTAATTTGTTTTGTTTTATATTTATAAATTCCGGTTGGTGCATAGGACGCTATGACATCGATAGGGATTTCTAAACACTTAATAGGATAGACCAACATAATATTGTTTTGAAATATAGGTAAATGAAATAATTTTGCTTATTTTATATTTTGTATATAAAATAATAGATTTTATAAATGATATAGTTGGATGTAATATGTTGTTTGTTAGGTAGAAAATTTTATAAATATTGATTGGAAAGAGGACTTACAAATAAAGTAAATATAATTTGGAAATTTAGAACTTAAGTTCCGGGATTTTTAAAATTCCTTTCGAAAGATTTTGGAATATAAAATTAGTAGTATCTGAAAGTATTTTCTGATATGAATATTTCGAGATGATTTGAAAGAAATGTTTTAAAAGAAAATTCTTAAAGGAAATATGTTATGTACTCCCCTCTCTGTCGTTGGAAAATAATTTCGGTGATGAGTGCACGCATCATCGACGTCCATTTTCGAGTTTCAAAGTGGGAAGACTGCTGTAGTAGTTTTACTGAACATCCGTTTTGATAAACAAAACTAAATTTTAATTTCTGAAGTTTGATTTGATATATATATATATAAGTTATAAGTATATATATTATTTTAAAAGGGATTGAAATGGAACTAGGGTGTTTAGTTCTTAAGTTTCTGTAAATTAGAAATTGAAATTATTGTAATGAATGGAATCTTGACTATATTATAATAATTGGAAACTTCTAAAATAAAAACAAGAAATTGAAAATTTGTAAACTGTAAATAAAATGGAAATGAAAATAAGAAATGGTAACTATTGATCATTTTGTTAACTAAATATATAAGAGAAACTTGGGTAATATTCAATTGCATTCTAAAAGGCACACACACACACACACACACACATATATATATATATATATATATATATATATATAACTTACCAAATTATTAAAAGTTGAAATGTTAAAAAGAATATGTAATAGAATATTATACAAGTAAAACTTGGAAAAATTAAAGTGTTCAATGGAATTACTTCTATAAATTAGAATTCTAATGTTATAAATTGTTATAAACTAAAGTTAATAGTCTGAAATGCTACTAATTAAATGTGATAAAAGTGAATAATGTAAGAAAAATGATTATAAGCTTAAGTTGACATTTAAGCTATTTATAATCGGAATGAATAGTTAAAGGTGAATATTGTAAGTAAATAATTATAAACTTAAATTAATGTTTAAGCCATTTATAATTAAAATGAGTACTATATAAATTGAATGGTTATAACTTCAGAAACCATTGAAATGATTTAGAATGGAATTAATATTCAATAATACTATATATGGGAGAATGAATGTGAAAAAGAAATAATCTCTAAATGGTGAATTGAATTGTAAAGAAACTTACCTAATAATGTATAATCCAATAATTGAAAAGAAAATATAACTTATTTAAGCAATGAATGTAAGGTAATAAAATGAAAGAAATGGCATTATATGAATAAAGAAGAAATGAACTTTTGTAAGTAATAACGAATGTGAATTAATGAAAATAAACATTATATAAATAAGAAAGAAAGGTAAGGATGAAGAAAAAGGGAAATCAAACTAAATAGTAAATGTGAAGTAAACTGAAATAGAATGTATACAATACTTCAATAATGGATTCATTAATGATCTAAATAAATTGAAATGGACATAACTTATGTAAGTAAAGAATGTAAATTAATGAAATAAGCCTTACTTGAATGTATGGAAATTAAAATTTTGTAAGTAATGAACGTGAATTAAAGAAAATCATTGTATGAAAAAAAATGAACAATAAATGATGTGAAAAGGATAAATAGAGTAAACTTAAAGATGTGTTGAATTCTTTGCTTGTTTGGCTTATGGATGGGTTGGGAAAGGATACTTCTATTTTGTATAGAGATGTATAAATAATCTATAAAGTTTTATCTACGACGGTTGAGTGTATGGTTTACTTCATAGTTCATTTATCATTTTATATGATTAGAAGTTCTGAACCCAAACAAACCCTTTGTTTGATGGCTATGGATGGATGGTTGATTGCTTTGATTGCATATGATGATTGTATGGTTTTGTTGCTTTTGACTATTGTATGTTTTGTTGATTTGGTTGTGACTAATAGAAACAACTTAAATATTCTCTTTTACTTAATTATTAACCTCTTTTGATTGTTTAAGTGAAATACAGGTTTATGGAAGCAATAGCTACTGCTTTTGGTTTCATAAATTAAGCGTTGTTTGCCCGACAAATAGGTACATTTTCGGATTACGGTTTTCTAGCGGTATTATATTGTTTTCCCGTGGTTTGGGATATATTATTTTGAAAAATATGATATATATTGTTATTATTGATATTATTTCTTCCAAACCTCTCCGTACAAAGGAGACTCTGCCGAAATTTTTTGAAAATTTTGGACTTAGAAAATTTTGTGAAACGTTTTTCAAACTTTTGTTAACTTGAATATAAAGGATTTAATTGTTATAAATTGATATATTTTATTTAAATTATTTAATTATGTAAATTGATTGTTTATAAATTTAATATTTAAATAAGATATATTAATTCCTTCTTTTCCCTTCTTTTCCTTTTCGAGGACGAAAAGATTTGAGTGGGGGAGAGTGTAACGACCCGTAATTTTCTATAATTAAAATTTGTTAATTTAATAAAGTTTTGTAATTTAATGTAGGAAGAAATAAAAATTTGTGATTTAATAATAAAAATATAACTGGAATTAAATTAAATAGTATTAATTTAAGGAAATTGATAACTGCTTTAAATGTAATTCCAATTAATTTAAAATGATTAAAGAGTTATAATTGGTTATAGATTGTAAATTTATTGTGATAATGTGTGTATTAATTGATAATTAGATTTAAAGGGTTATTGAAAATTTAAATGTTGTATTAATTAATGAAACAGTAAGTAATAAATTGTAATTGAATTAAATTAGTGTTGTGTAAATAACTATGACATTTGTGTGTAGATAACAAACATACAAATGTGATTAAATGTAGAAATGGTGACAATGGTTATTTGTTACTAATTTATTTAATCAATTATAATTAAATGAAATTAAATGCTACGTAAAATGAGTTAAGACGATAACTGCAAATTTTGAATGTAATAAAATGTATAGAAATGTTAATTATATTTACAAGACAATAATTGATGTAATAAAAAGAGTGAAACAAAGATAAATTAATTTATTAAGATTCTAAATTATAATAAAATTGACAAAAATTCAATATAATGGAAATATAGTAGCTAATACAAATAAAAGGTGGAAATTGGAGAATATTAATGTAATAAAATATAAAACAATGTTAACTATATCTATAAAATAATGATTGATTAAATAAAAAGATTGAAATCAAATTAAATCAATTTATTGGAATTAAATTATAATCAATTGGATTAATTGCAGTTGAAACCGACAATGTATTTAGGGAAATAATTAACATTGAATTGACATGTTAATTTGTTTTTAAATTTTTGTAAATGTCTAAGTGATCAAAATGATGAAACTTGTTAAGTATCAAATTTGAATGGAAAGTGAATTAATTAATTTAATATTTATTTATTTAATTAATGTGAAAATAGCCATTTTGGCCACTGTCTCAAATTTCGACGAAACTAGTTTCATCGGATCCGTAACGGTAAATTATTATAAGGTTTCAAGTTTCGTAGTGATCGGACTTGTCGTTTAATTGTACGGACTCGAAAGGCCTAGAAATCAATCTAATTTAAGTGAATTGGAATCAATTTGAAATAAGCTGATTTTAAGCTAACTTCTTCATACGATGGAATTAGGACGTGAAACCTATTCCATTTAGTTTAAAAATATCGAAAACATCTATTTTGATATATGGGATGACCCACTTCGCTTCGAGGGCAGAACGGGGTTTTGGGTCGCGTAATCGTTTCGATCTGTCAATTCGTTTCTTATCTAGCCTTGTCCATATAAATAACTTTGTTTCTCAAACCCTAGCAGCCATTTCTTACTATCTGTACGTACATTTTATCTACCTCCTCTTTCTCAAACGACAGTCAATGGAAGGAACCAAATTCCTTAATCTAAACCCTAATTTCCATTTCAAATCAATTTCAAAAATTCAAACTTCCCCAAACCATATCAAATTATATACATTTCAAAGCTCTTGACGAGCGCAACCCAAATCTGTGATTCGTTTTTAATTTCGGATCATGGTTTGACCAGAAATTAACCTTTTATTCACGACCGTTCATGTTTGGGTTCGAGATTGGATGGTAGATCTTCGTCTTGGGAGCGATCGGGGAGCACTGCATCGGATAGGACGTCGAGGGAAGTAAATCTATATGACTACCTTGGGTCAAGACTCACCAGATCGACCATCGTGGCTTTGTTTTGTGGCGGTTGTACTCGGGGATGCCGGAGAAGTCGAGATTGGGGTGGTCGTGGGCGGCTTGGCCAGGGCTGGCGTGTGGGAGTCTCCGATCTGGCCAGTGATGACCGTAGGCGGTGCTACATCGATGTACAAGACGGCGACTGTTCGATATCGCGTATGCGACTTCGTTACGGTTCGAACAGAAGGAAGGTGACGTGTATGCTATTGTTATTTTTTTATTAATTTATATTATATAACGTATAATGTTCTAATGTCGATAACTTTCGCATACGAGGTCCGTTTCACGCGCGGTTTGTTTCGTTGGGATCGTATTTAAATTCTGGACATTTTGACGCTTGTTTGGACGAATTCTAAGACTTTTAAAAATTAGGGCTTATTTTGGATTTTAAATCGATTTGAACCCAAAGGTGAGTGTTTTAACCCACTCACAATTACTAAACTATCTTATGTTAGTTAAATTAAATTTATAATGTGATTAGAAATTAATGGATCGATGTTTGGTATGTTTAAATTGTCATTCTAGTTAAATTTCACTTTTATTGCATTTAATCATCGTTTAATTTAATATTGAATTTAAATTGTCAATTTAATATCTGTTATTGAGGATAAGTTATTTATTGATGTTTATTGATTGATTTGGATGTTTAATTATTGACGTTGGATGACTGGATGTTGTATTTTATATTGTTATAACCCTACAAGTTCCATATGGGTTGAAATGATAAATATCGGAACGATATATAGATTAGGGAAAAATTGTTGTGGGTTGAAATGATAGACTCGAGCGATTTTATGGATTTTTATTAAATTCGGGATTGCGGTTTGAAATGATATATAACCGTAAAATTTTAAATTGCGGGTTGAAATGATAAATATCCGTATTAGGATTGGTTAAATTAAATGATTTTTGAATCTTTAAATTTTGAATTCAGTTAACTGGTATTTTAAAATAGAAATTTGATTTATATAAACTGAATTATTTTCGGAAGTCCAAGCGTAAATGTTGAAATTGGAATTGATTTAATGAATTGTTCAAAGGATTTAAATTTGAATTTCAAAGTTGAGGTGTCAAATATAAATGAATTTATCGGAATTGAGTTATTGAAATGTTGGATATAACTTTGAAATCTATTTTAAACTAATTTAAACTATTTTAATTAAATTAACTATTTTAATCAATTTGAAACTATTTTAATTTATATCAATATATTATAACCTATTTAATCCAACTTAATCTATTTTACCAATTTTAAACTAATTAAATTTATTAATCTATTTTAAATCTCTTTAATATAATTTGAATCTATTTAATCTATTTTAAATTTATTTAATCTATTTTAAATCTATTTAATGTAATTTAAATCTATTTAATCTATTTTAAATCTATTTAATCTATTTTAAATTTATTTAATCTATTTTAAATCTATATAAATCATTTTAAATCTAATTAAATCAAATTTAAGTCTATTTAAACTATTTTTACTATTTAAACTATTTCAATCTATTGTAAACTATTTTTAAAATTATTAAAACTATTTATGACTACCTAAACTATTTTCTAAAATTTCAAACTGTGTAAAGAGAAAGTATCTACATTTAAATCCTTGATGATAAAACAACCTAAGTTAGGTTTTGAAATTGATACCTTTTTGTGAAATGACATATTTGAGTAAATATGATGATTTTGGAACGAGGATTTAATTAACCTATCTTATCGATAATTTCATAAGTGAATATGATTTTTGAAAGTGAATATGATTTTGAAGTGAATATGGTTTTGAAAGTGAATATGATTCCAAAAGTGATATGGTTTGAAATCGAACATGATATTTTTATATTAATTATGAAATTGTTTTGGAAATTTAAAAGAACCATCCAGTGTGAAATAAGCGTTTGGTTGTTAAAAAGACCGGGATTAGATATTGTCATACTCTCCGCCAATACCGAAAACCACTTTAACAACAGTGTACGTGGTGGAGATTCCAGAAATGAAGTAGGATGGTTTGGCGAACGATTCTGTATGAGGTATTTGCGTGACCCTGACTCCCATGAGTCAGCTTTATGTGGCTAAAATAGGAGCTACGCTGGGCCAAGTGAGGTCATTCCTCCTATCAGATAGATTTCTTCGATACCATTCTATTACTTTGTGATTGATTTGGTGGCCACCCCTTGATTTTGATTATGGGAGTGTGTTCCGAGGTGGGCGGTAGTAGCTGCTATGCGTTACCACCAGTCCGGATCCGCAATTGGTATATCTACCTTGGCATTGCCTCGAGTGCCTTGTCGCATGCCTTATCGCGCCTCCTACGAGTTTGGTTTGTACCATATCTATGGAGTGCCCACTGATAGCCCTCTAGTTTACGGAGGAATTACGGTACTGTATAGACCATGGGAATATATAAAAATGTGTTAAGGGGGATATGGGTAACGCCTTAACGGTATTTTAATACTTTACTTTACTGTAGACATATTATAATAGCGTATTGTACTACATAGTAGATAGTTTAATGGATCCTTAGGAGATGAAAATCCCGAACATCTCTTAAGTTATTGCACTCACGTTAGACACTGGATAGGAGATGTCAAACCCCGTAAACATCTCTGATGCCGTTACACTCATATTCATTTACTGTTTATTTAATTTACATGAGATCTTTTAGTGTTTTGTCTTTTCAATTCGTTCGGGTCAGTCTGAGCTTTTCATTTTTATCGAAGACTGCTTTCTGGAGGACAAAGACGGAGATTTAGTGCTATTATTATTTATTATATTTATTCCACTACATCATATTGTTCCGCTGCATTATTTATTTATTCTTGTTGTATGTAACCCTGATCTGTATTGTAAAAGCATAATCAAATGTTATTTCTAAACAGCTTCATGAACTATTTATTTGATTATTATATTTTTCCATTCCGCTGCGAGATTCTGTATTTGTTTTTATTTTCTTTCTTTCACTGCTTTTTCTTATTTACCCCATAATAATCTGCCCTTTTGAATGGTTTGAGTTTGACATGTTGCACTTTACTTTCAAAATTTATAAATAATCATTAAAACTATATTTAAACTTCTACTCTTTTTTTCATACTCAAATACATTTTATAAGAACTTCCATAGAAATATTTTATAAAAAAGGAATTTAGAAACCATTTAAATCACGAAAAACAAGCCAAAACGTCGCATTTTAAACACTAAAAAACCAAAAACGACTTACTACAGCATTTATAAATGTTGTTAAAAGTCTTTATTAAAACAACATTAAAAAGCACAAACTTTGCGACTAGTTTTAAATACTTAAAATATTACTTAAGACTTAAAAATTTTGTAGTAAGTACTACCATTCGAGCACATAAAAACCATAGAAAGAAATCCCTAAGAATATCTCTCTATTTATTTATAAAAATTCACAAAACAAGGGATTCCGAAGTGCACTTATAACGACTATTCTTGTTTCAAACACTTTCAAACTTACTTCAATTTAACACACAAGTTAAACAATCATTTAAACATCAAGTCAAGGCTACGCCACATATTTAAGAGGGTAATAGAAGTGAGGTTATATAATATAAAGTTGTCAAAAGAAAGAGGGGTCTAAAGTTTATAACTTTAACCAATTAATGTCACTTTAACTTTATACTTTGCACACAATACACAATATATACTTAAGAGATAGTGAGATAACCCACTTAGATCCATGCTTAACCTAAGCACAAAGCTATAGCAACCAAAGAACCACTTTCTTCCATCAACACAAGCCTAAAGGTCTAACCTTTAGCACTTCCAAACCAAAGCCAACACCCTCCTCCTCCTCCTCCATGCTTATGGCCCATCCAAGATCCCCCTTTTCCTCTCACCTCCTCCCACTTCTTACTTGCTAACATGCTTCCCATAATTTCTTAAGCCTAAAGCCAAAGTTTAAAAGAGATTAGAGAAGATTTGGTTAACTTTTGAAAAAGTTAGAGAGTAATTAGTGGATTAGTGCTTAAGCACTTCCACCATTTTCAACCCTCCTACTTCATCTCAAGCTTATTTGACTTTATGTGATTATTTCCAAAGGGTATGACTCACCTTATATACGCTTAGGAATGTGATGGAAAGGGACCAAAAATGCCCCCAAATCCCTTATGACATTAATTACAAACATTACTTCTCCATTATCATTTACTTAACTTTTAAGACTTTCCATTTATGCACATTTCCTAAGCATCTTCCTTTACCTAATGCATGACATTATCCATAAAGTTTATTTCCATAAATGGCAAAATATTTTTATTTCATTTTTTTTATTCCTAATAAAATTAGTATATGTAAAAAAATCTGAACGAGTTCTGAAGGTTAAAAAGCTGTTTGTCGATAAAATGATTTTTGGACACATTATCGATATTTTTTCGAAGTATTTATTTTTGTAAACATTTTTCCAAAACAAGTTTACCTTAATTACATATGATTTAAAAGGAGATTAAAAAGCTTATTAAATAATTTTAATAACATTTCATCCAAGATTCAAATACTCAAATAATTCAGATATTTAAATACGAAGTGTCCGGAATTCCGGGTCATTACATTCTCCACCACTTAGAATATTTCATCCATGAAATTCCAACACGAGTAACAAAATTAACAATCACATAGCAATATTGAATAGTATTCAAAATCACTTAGCAAAAATAACTCACGGTTTACTCAAGTTCAAATCCTCTCATCGCACAAGGATGACAAACGACCTACTAAGCGTACCTTACGCTTAACAACCTTAGGTTATTACTCAGTCGATAATTCATGCTACCTCATAACAAACCGAAGATTCATCACCTAAACTCAATAAGCCAACAAAACATAGTATGCAAATACTAAAACTCGTACGATGCACATGGACCATTCGTACGCAATATTAATTCCAATCACTTGCTTGATCGCATAAATTTCACTTCCCAACTAGTATAGATCACTTGACCTCTCTAGTGCAAACTTCGATCAGCTTCCTTGATTTGAAACCTCCTTCTCCTTACATAGTCATATACTATGAAGGAAAACTTTGGGATCTTATCAAGAATCCGTATCAAGTGTTCGCCGTTAAGAATCTAGTAAAAAATCCTTGTTCGGACCAGTGTAAACCACCACAAAATCATGTATTCGAATACTGGATCAAGAACAATTATGCAAATAAAATGATCTACGTACAACTTACGTGCTTATCCTGTTGGTTTCTTAAATATACCAATATATTTTATCACATTCTTTTATCCAAATAGTATGTCATTCAATACTAAAATCATTTATGAAACATTTCATAAAACATATCTTCAAGTTTATCAACATTATACAACTTAAGTTCATACTCATATAATACTCCACTACCTCCTAAAAGTATATACAAATCATCAAATTTGTTTTACTTAACAACCATGTTCAATAATTTAAACTTGTTTTAATTTACTACCTTCTTAATTCAAGTGTTATATAAACTCATCTTTATATTCTCATAAAACACTTAGCTTCAAATTCTATACGATTCAAAAATTTCTAACTGTCCAAAATTGCCAGAAAATCTCATCACATTTTAACAAATGAAATCTACCAAACAACATATCATAATATGATGCACATACCATACAATCCTAATGCATAAGCTAAATGTGTCCATAAAATAAATTAACAAATTTCAATAATTTATTAAACATATTTTACCAAAAGGGGAAAACATGAAAATGTTTCATCATTTATTCCGGGCTATGCCATAACCACTCGGGCACCCTACATATAAAACTTTTCTACATAAAAAGTTCATATCAAATCTCTTTCCAAAGAAAACTTTTGAACTAGACACCAGGTTCTTATTTCAAATCGCTTTGCAATGATAATATACATATATCTTTTGTATAAAAAATAATACTTTCGAAATTTAAATCGAAATCTGCTTTACTAAAACAATCCTGTAGCATCCCCCACTTAGAAACCTAAAAATGAATGTCGATGGTGATGAAGTCGTCACCAGAGTTATTTCCAAGCGATAGCAGTGAGTTTAGTACATCCAATTCATGCATTTCAGACTTAACCAAAATCATTTTCAAAATGGTATCAAATACTTCGTAAATATTACTAAGTACCACGATCTCAACTTCATAAACCAATTTTCCAAATACATACTTTAAATAATACTACGATTATTTTCTTCAAAATCTTGAAAAACATTTTCAAAGACACCGGGATTTAAATTCTCAAAATATTAGTTAAATCCTTTTTGTTTATGAATCATATTTTATAAACCATACTTATATAAAATCCCTTTCTTTTATAAAAATCTTTTCACACAGGTTTATTTCCAAATTATCTTATCTTTCCATTAGTTTTTTTATAAACATCTTGTACTAAATTCAACTTTTAACCCAACATTTCCACCGAATGCCTTATAGTCAAACCGCGATACTTAATTCACAAGGTGTTCTTTTCAATGTATCCACAAATACTATCTACCGAACTCATGCAGTAGAAGGTAAAAATGCACATAAACTAGTTGAGCATAAACCAACAATCAACAAATGATAGTTGATGCCCATAAACCGGTCGAGCATAACTAAAATAGTTAACGAGGGATAATAGATAAACATCATTAACCCCTACATTAACTAAACTATACTTTGACAATTCACTTATATAAATTACCTTATATAAGATCTTTAGTTTTCGCAGTTATAATTACCATTAAGCTATACGTTTATAACAATTATAAATACGCTCTAATATGTATAATACACTCAACTCATGCTAGGGCATTCCATTATTCTATCTCTTAATGAGTCATACCCATCAAAGCCAAGGTTCTCGCTTAACCTTCAGCTCGGGCACCAGCTGTAATGACCCGCCCTTTGACCCCCGAATGTCGACACTAATACATCCACGGTATTCGTGTGTCGAGCACTCAAGTTTCGTAAGGACGAATTGTTAGGGAAAAAAAGAAAGAAAGTAGAATAAGGAAAAAGGAATACAATAGCAGAATCTCACAGTAGAATGGTAACATATAATATCAAAAGAACAGTACAAGGGGTAACTTCAATATAGAAATTTCAGAATTACAAAACCCAAATACTATCATTAGCCTGGACAGTTATAACAACCTATCCTCACAAACGATGAAATGTATAATATAGTAATGCAGTGGAAATAAGAATGTTATGATAGATGAAACATCCAACTTGTCTTCTCTAGCTCCAATGAACATCAATGAAAACCTGTCTTTCTCAAACTACTCGAAAGAGCACGCGAGGAATTTAGGGAAAACAAAAAATAGGTGTCAGACATAAGTCTGGTATGAGAAACTCAAGAAATATGCGATCAATTTATAACAGTAATTTTAAGACTATATGGAATGCCATAATGATTATCCCCTCAAAAGAACCACCATCTAATAGGTACATAAGGTGATATAATAGATAATTTCTAGGGTGTAGAATATAAATATTACAACATAGCTGGAATGGTTACATTAGTTACATTCAACAGCATTTTAGGAGTACAGTCAAATCTGATAAGGAACGTTCGCATAATGGATTTTCCATGGAGACGCCTCCAGTAAACTAAAACGGATCTCCATGCACAAGGATAAGTACCTTCCAAGCGCCGTATTTCTCTAGATAAAATATACCATAAGGTAAATACAAATGGCCCATGCTCGAATATAAACATGAACCCGTGGAACCAACTATCATCAACTCCTATGGTCAACAATCGATAAGTGTCTCTAGATATGGAGTTGATAACACCCTGACGCCGGTCAGCTAAACCCCAGGTTGTGCAGCGTACTCTGTCTTTAGTCATTTTCGATGCCGTGGTTACGTTCAGCATCTTTAACACAAGTCTTCATCACTCGAACAGAACACGAATCCCAAATTGGGTCCCTACATCTCGAACAGATCTCAAAACCACACATGGATTCCCATATCTCAACAGATCTCAGAATCACATATGGATTCACACATCCTGAATAGATCACAAATAGCTACATATGTTCGAGAATCTTAAACAGATCTCAAATCTCCACATAGATTCCCGCATCTCAAACAGGTCCACTTTCAAGAGATAGAATGCATATCTCAGCCTTGAAGTGGTTTTCGATAGGTAAATCACTTAACGATCCCGGTCTCTCAAAAACTAAATCGACGAATTTGGTCATTCAATGATAATGTAAGCAATCGCATATGGAAACCAAGTCTTGTATACTTATCATGTTTTTGATATTTTCATCTCACACTATCCCTCGATCAAGAGTGAAGCTGGTAGGTTAGAGATCTATTGCTTATATCCCTACACGAACATCAGTCTTAATTCCAACATATAGACAAGCCTACTCATCGGCTTTTAGTGCTAGGTATATGACTAAATGATTTCCATAAACGAGTAAACATACAAAGCATGATCAAGTCACATTAGCGACTTCTAATCCCCTTTTTATTTAATTAATGTTTTATTAATTAAAACTCCTTTTTATTAGTAAAACTTCTTTTATCTAATAAAACATCATATATCAATTCCTACTATTCATTTATACTCTTTCAATACTTCAAAACGTATTCATATACTTATCTCAAATGGTATAAGTATATTCACAAATCATTAACAAGATTTCTTACTTAAAACCTTTACTCTTTATTTATCTTATTTTTTCAAAAGATTCCTTACTTATAATTTCCTTCAAAATATCCATTGTAAGGATCTAAGTGCTTTCACAAATCCATTCAAAAGGTTTAAGATTAATGTTACTTAAACATTGTCGCTACAAACCAAAGCCATTTCACTTATGTTTATCTTTAAAACATTCTTTTAAAGATCTATTTACATTCATAAGTATAATAAAAAAGTGTTAAAGATAAATGTTATTAACACATATCCATAACAATCCCAAAACCATTTCATACTTACATGATCTTTAAACATTTTTTAAAGATCTATTTACATTTATAAGTGTAATAAAAAAAGGGTTAAAGGCGAATGTTATTAACACATTGCCACAACAAACCCAAAACCATTTCATACTTACATTATCTTTAAAACATTCTTTTAAAGACCGAAGATAATAATAGATTAATAACATTTTGTTAATGTTTTGAAAAATATTAAACTGTTTGGAAAAAGTTTTTATTGCGTCAATGGGCTGTGGAAAATTTTGTTAACGCTAGAAATAAAAGTTGAAATTTTACTAAGTTAAATAACATAGCATTGGTAAAACGCTGTGAAAAGTTTTGATAATGGTGAATATGCGCTATAAAATGTTTGATAAAATAGCGCTTTTTTAGTGTTATGAGATGTATCAGGGCTATTATAACATGTCGTTATATAGCGTCGTCACTAGTGCTATGTAAAGATATTATAGCATTTTTTATGCGCTATTAAATGGAAAATCCGGTGTAGTGAGAGGCGTACAAAATAGGGATGTTTACCATATACTGTACCGTCTATTTCAAGAATAATAGAAAAGATAATTTCTCATAATGTCAAACGTAGCACAACCCCTCTTTTAGATAAGTTATGAAAATTTACATTATTAACATTTTCATTTGGAGGATGTAATTCCAATGCATTAAAATGCATAAAATCCCTAAGTATTGTTTGCCTACGTCCACTATGAAGTTTTGATGATTTTATTGATTCTCTTTCAATGATTACAAGCGATTACAGCAAACAACAGCGGATTACAGATTAGAATTCGAAATTGACAGCAAAGGTATGATGCAAGTCTTGATCCGGCAGAGTCTGGACGCTTCAGAATCAAAAGATCCCTTTTCTATGTGCTCTGGGGCCCTATTTATAGGCGTAGGAGGCTCAGATCTCGTTCAAACTTCGGGAGACTTGGTCTGGCACGTGAGGGGACCCACGCGACCGTTTATAGAAAGTTTCGCCTCGATTTGCGATCGATACGAATCCATTTTGTTTCGCTCAGGATGATATCCAATTAAGCTGAAACTTGGCAAGGACATCCTTTAGTGTGTATACAAGCTTTCCTGAAAATTTCATTGGATTTGGATCAGTGGATTGCAAGATATCGTCGATACGAAATAGATCTTCTCGGTGGCTGTTCTGTTTGACTCCATGGCTTCGAGTCGATCCCCCTGTATCGATTGCTGCACGTGCTTCTGAGATGATGTGGCGTGCGCCTTTCGTTTCGATCCTGTATTCACTCCGCATTGACCGTTTCGATTCCATGGATTTCGCCTCGTTTGTTTCGATGGATGACACGTCATCCTAGTTTATTGACTCGTTGGGTATGAAGTGGTCATTGATAGATGGTTGCGAAACACGTCATATGTTGATGGATACGAATCTTGATCGATGCGAACTCGATGGGTTCGAATGAAGGTGATCCGATGGATGCGAAGCAGACGCTGGCTGATGGATATGAAGCGCTTCATCTGCTGATGTGTACGAAGTCCTTCGATACGAACTCGATGGATTCGATCATGGCCGCTCCTGCTCGATACGAACTCATGGAAGTTGGCCGATACGAAGTAGGCGATCTGCTGATGGATTCGAATGAGACCAAACCGAACCTAGGTACTTCGATGGATTCGAAGTTGACCGATACGAAAGCGATCGATTCGAACTAGAGTTTAGTGATGGATACGAAATCACCCATAGTGATGGATACGAAATCTGGGCTTTTCCCTTCAATTTGAATCGATCATAACTTGAGCGTATGAACCCGGATTGACCTGAAATTTGAGATGCTGACTTCTATGATCTTTCTTGTCATGTCCTATCAATTGTAGCTCAATCTGGACTCGGAAAAAATTCCGCGACATCCACGACGAGCTATACTTGTTCTCTAATCGGTTCCTTGGTGTCCTGGCCTTGCCAAAAGGCGGGATAACATTTGCCCCCCAAAGTACATCTTGTGAAAACATGACGTGCTTTGAAAACCTGCAAGTTTGCGACTTGTCATTAGTTTAGGTCGCTGTTGAATTTCGCATTGATTTTCTCCCGAACCGATTTGAAATTTAAGTTGAAACGACGTATGATGGTCGCTTCTAACCATCCTCTTGTACTGATCCTCTCATGAATCAATGTAAAAAGTTCAGAAGTATTTCTTCGTATCGATGCGGGGCATCATTGATGGATACGAAATGATTATTCGCATCGATTTATTCTAACAGATACGAATACTGTGTTCGTATCGATAAACCTGCCCTGTTGTGAATCGATGGTCACAAAAACGGATGCTTCGAATCGATGGAGTCCATCATCTTCAGGTGGCACTTCTGTGCATCTCGAATCGATGAAGTCTAGCGGATTCGAGTCGAGACTACGTTTCGATGCGCTGTTTGACTGGTTGCGACCGATCAGGTTGACTAGGAGTCGAATCGACTCGGTTTTACCCTAGGCTCCGTATAAATACCTGGGACTTCGTCATTTCTTACTTTTTTACCTTTCTATTTTTACTGTTGCTCTCTGTTCTCTTTGCGACCGATCCAGGAAGAGATAACATCTCTGTACCCTCGACTCGATCAAACCCATTTCTTCGGATCTTCGAACCCTAATTCTTAGGTAAGCGACTGTGAATCTAAATGATAAGGCCGTCACGAATCCACTCTTTCTCAATCAATCTTCCCTTCTGGCAACTGGTAAAACCAGATCTGGCACGAAGATATGATGGTCATGGCGATCCTTGCAGATTGGAGAAGAAAGGGTGGAAAAGGCGATTTCGAATCGATTACGAGAGCCATGTTCGAATTGATGAAATCAATGGTGTTTTTCTGGATCTCGTATCGACTCTTGGGATATGTCAGTGGAGACGATGTGATTTCGATTCGATGGTCGTGGTGATGGGTCGTATCGACATGAAGTAACTGATAATAAGTCAATGACTATTCGGAAGCCCCTAGCTTTAGATCGATACGAGTTTCGCCACTGCGATCGATACGAAAGTATCGATTCGAGTGTTATCGATGCATAGCTAAGGCCCTCCCGCTCGATACGAACCAGGCCACCAATGATCGATACGAAAGCACACCTATTGTGATCGATACGAAAGCACACCTATTGTGATCGATACGAACCAGACTACCAATGATCGATTCGAAGCACGACGCTTGGTATCGATTCGAACTTATAACCGGATGGATTCGAACGAGTCTATTGGGATCGATTCGAACTCTCCCTTTGATGGATACGAAATCCTAAGCACTTTGAAAACATGATTCTGATAAACTTCATTCCTGCATATCTGGACTTGATAATTAAACTACACACCTGATTCCTACGAGCTCCTGTATTGCATAATCGAACTTGATCACAACACTGCACATCTGACTGCCTTTTGAAGCTCGTAGATGGAACTGTAACACAGCAAAGTATAACGAACTTTAACCTGAATCGAACGACAGTATCTGGATGGCGCGGTGGTGACGGTCAGCGATGATGGTCATCTCCAGCCTGACTCTTGGAGTTTTGTTGCTCACACACTTAGGCTCATTTCGTAGAGATTTATTTGTTCAAGTTATGCATAACACATGCACTGCACAACTCATTCACACACTTTACACTGGGGAATGCACGGGCTTTTTATCATCTAATGGTGGTTTCTCGAGAGTTAGCTAGTTATGGAACCGTCAAGTTCGCAGCAGCAAGATACTCAACATTTGACCCCTCCCAGACTTGTAATACCGGACATCGAGGCCGAAGTCATCGGTCCAGCCCCGGACGAGTTACCTGACGCATCTTTCATAAATAGTCCGTCGGACTCTGTTCCGTCCAATATCTCCGAAGATATGCTAGGGAGAATATGCTTAAGGCATGGCCTATCGTTGGACGATGTAATGTTGCCGGGACCGGATGACAGACCACATAATCCCCTAGAGGGATATACAGCTTTTAACCGGCATGCATGCGCAGCCGGGACATTTCCCCCATTCAATGATTACATACGAGAAGTGTTGGCTTATTTGGAGTTTGCTCCGTCTCAGTTGCACCCGAATGGGTATGCTTCACTCAACAGCTTGTTCATCGCATTCATGGAGTACCTCTATCGACCTCCCTGTATGACCGAGATAAGATACCTGTTCAACTTCAAAAGTCGAACCGACAGCCCATCTTTTACATTCTTGGAATCTGTAAGAAACTGCCAAGTGGTCACAAGGTCGTGGACTAGGCTGAGCTACTTCAAGTCGGAGTGGTTCTATGTCCGATGTCCTCCGGGGTTTGCCAGAAGACGGCTGTTTAGACGTGAGTATTGTCTCCTTCCCAAGTAATTGACAGGGCAATTTCAGAATGAAATTAAACTCATACATCCTATTTCTCTTCTTTCAGCAATAATCCAGCGACCTGAAGGCGGTTACTATAAAGAGATAGTCCGGGTCCTTCAAGAAATTCCAAGTGAAGAAAGGAATATTGAATTGCTACTGACGGACCGGAATCTCAGAATTCTCGGGTTGATTGAGCGGAGGTAGAGCAAAAGGCTTGACGGCGCATTAAAGATTGTCTCCAAAGAAAAAGTCAAGCGGAAAAAACCTAAAGTCATAGTAATCGAGGAACCTGACTCCGAAAGAACTCATACTGATGAGGAGCCATTGGCCGAGCCTGCTGATGCAACCCCGAATTCCGATGAGAAGAGAAAAGGCAAGGCAATGGCCTTTAAATAGCCCAAATCCGGGAGGCGGAAGTTTGTGGTTTTATACCGTCCCCTTTCAGGAGTTAAAATCTCGGAGGCACCCTCCCTGCAAGCCGAAAATCAGTTCGAAGGGTTCGCTGACCTTCTAATTCCGGATCTCGAGTCCGCGCAACATGATGTTGAATTGGATGGACTGCCGCATACCTTCGATGTTAGCGAGCCTCTTCCTACTAGCGCGACCGACACTTCTGGTTGGTCCGGGGGTTTACACATCCATACACTCTTCACGGCACAGCACAGTTTTCTAACTATAAACAGTATACCGTGAACAGTTACTGACTTTCTGTATCTTCATGTTCCAGGTACGATGTCTGGACGAGGTTCTGTGCTCGGCAGTTTGCGCAACAAGCGCCGTTATTACGAGCCACGCCGGAGAGAGGGAGAGAGGGATTATGATTCGGGACACTCTGGTCAGGAGAGGTCCGACAGAGACAGGGGATACGTTCACCGATCCCGATCTCTCTCTTCTCCTCCCAGGACTTCCATACCGCCCACGGTAGCAGTTGCTTGTCCTCCTGAAATCTCACGGCCTAAGCCGCCTTTTCAAGTTCCGAGGTCTGACCCTCCTCGCGGGACTGAAATAGCCACCTCCTCAACTACCGCACCGGTCGCGACTGATGCGACCAGTGAAGGAGCACCTAAACTGGCACAGATGAGGAAGGAGTTCCCCGATATCTGCTTTGACGGTTATGTCTTCCCTCCGCACTTGAGGAGAATTCCGCCAACAGCTGAAAACACTATCCATGATTATGTTGCGGACATATTCTTCCAATACAGGGAGTGGGCAAGGACCGCGAGGAAAGCATCCAAAGTAGCATTCGATCGGGGTGTTGTAATCGAAAAGCTGGAGAAGGAGCTGGGTCACAAAGGCCGAATCATGAAAGTGCTCAACACTGAGGCCGAGTCTTCCCGTAAGTCTGAAATGGAAGCTCTTAAAAAGGTCGATGAGGTAAACTCGGCCATGACCAGGATGAAACAAGAACATTATACCGCAATCGAGGACATGGGTCATAGGAATACCACCATTACTGCCGAAAGAGACGCCGCTCTAAAGGAGCTTAATGAGCTCAAATCAAAGTTCTCTGAAATGGCAAAGGAGAAGGATGCGGCTAATGTCTCTGCGCAGGAGGCCTGTGACCAGGCGGTGGTGCTTCGGAGGGAGAAAGATGTGGCTTTGGAGAAATTCCGCGAGGCCGAAGCTGGGGTTGACGAGAAGGTCCGACAGGCGGAAACCAGGGTTGAGGCCGAGGTAGAAGAGCTACTTGTCACTTACAATGCCAACGTGCTAAGGCACCGAGATCTGACTTGGCTCGACGATTATCCAACGCATCTCTACAACGCCTGGAAACTGCTGGTCGAGGAGGAGATATCTGGGCATCCTGATGAGGCCTTCGATGAATTTGAGCTAGAGAACCGTATACTCAATGATGATGAAAAGAAGGTTCTTCATGACTCCATGATTTCTCATGAGAAGGAGAGGCTTGGTGCCCAGTCCTAGGAAGTCGGAGAGAGCTCTGGTGCCGAGCACTATATTACGAGTTCTGAGATGATCGTGTCATCTCAATCTGCGCCAACTCCGATGATCGATTCCCGGCCTTTACCGGCATATGATCCAGACCAGCCACGTCTTTCTCCTATTAAGGAGCATCCCTCTGAAATCGTCTAGACAACCCCGAGCCAAACCAAGGAAGGTACTCTGAACTAATCTCTTGTTTACTTGGACCGAAGAATTTGTACAAAAGCGTATACTAACAAACGTTTCTTTTCTCTAACCAGTGATCGAAGTTGCGCCAGCTGCGCCTCCCGTAGCCCAGGAGTCGCGCCAAGTGCCGGAGGCCATCATCTCTGAGGCGACCTCCGTTGTGACAACAGTGTCGGTGGAAGTAACGCAGGGGAGCTCACTCTCTTTCGATGAACAGATGATAAATGAGCTCCTTGGCCGACAGAGTGATCCCTTTGCAGATCTACCATTCAGCCTGGGCGGATTCTCGTCTACTTCTGATATTTCAACTCAGGCCACTACGGCACATAGTGAGGCCAGAGCGCAGCGAGAAGCAAGGATGTTGGCCGAGATTAACGCTGAGATGGCGGCAGTTGCGCATGGTGGCAGCGCGGATGGCAGAGTAGTAGCGCAGTGCCCTACTCCCCTTATGATTGTATCTCCCGGGGGCATGCTCATTGATACTAGTGCGTCAGTCCGGCCTCCGGCTGTTGGTTCTGTTCCCCCAATTCCTCCTGCGGGAAGCATCCCCATAGATTCCAGCTCGGAGGATGATGTCGACATCATGCCTTTGTCCGAGGGGAGCCCGCCTGAGGGGAAAAGCTCTAAATGAAAGATCACTGGTGGCTCCAGCAGCTCCTCGAAGAAGAAGAAGAAGCTGAGGAGAAAGAAGGATTAGATAGACTTTTTTAGGCATGTGTTTCCCTTTCGTAGTCAGGAATTTTGTCATCTTTTTTCCCTTTTTTTTATAGGCCGTGTTTAGATGCGGGTTCGGCCCCTGCTAGTAGGAATTTTTGGAAAGGCTCGTGTATGAACCATTGCTTATGATTAGTTGAAATAAAATTTTGTCTTTTTGTTTCAACTTAAATTCCTTTTATGCTGAAATGTTGCAGTGTTTGAACTTCAGTCCGATGTACTTGTATTACTTTAACGTTTAAGCATAGCTTGTTTTGTCTGCCAAGCCTGGAAATCTTGAACTTGAGTTGTGATCGGAGATTGAATCGGAGCTGAACATCATACAGTTTCGGGTAGTGATTAACACTTGCACCTGCCCCCAGTTCCGGGGTTAAGTTATGATGATCAGCTTGTGATCGCACTGAGTGTGGACCGAGCGGTCGAACTACACTTGTTTCCTTATGAATCGTTTCATCCACACTCTGAGGATATAAGTCATCTCGCAAGCAGTTGTTCACACTCTGGGAACTTGAGATCGCTGTTGGTACTCCAACCCATATCCTGGGAGTTTGGAGTTAGTGTTCATACTCTGGCTCGCACTCCGGGAGCTCGGAGTTGTCATGACATATTCCGCTCCGCACTCTGGGGATACGGAGTTGGATGTCTATACTCCATTTCGCACTCTGGGAATACGGAGTTGATTGTTTATACTCCGCTTCTCACTCTGGGAATACGGAGTTGAATGTTCATACCTCGTTTCGCACTCTGGGAATACGGAGTTGATTGTTTATACTCCGCTTCGCACTCTGGGAATACGGAGTTGATTGTTTATACTCCGCTTCGCACTCTGGGAATACGGAGTTGAATGTTCATACCCCGTTTCGCACTCTGGGAATACGGAGTTGATTGTTTATACTCCGCTTCGCACTCTGGGAATACAGAGTTGGTTGTTTATACTTCGCTTTGCACTCTGGGAATGCGGAGTTGGTTGATTATACTCCATTTCGCACTCTGGAAATATGGAGTTGATGTTAATACTCCGCTTCGCACTCTGGGAATACGGAGTTGGATGTCTATACTCCGCTTCGCACTCTGGGAATACGGAGTTGATGTTTATACTCTGCTCGCACTCAGGGAATACGGAGTTGATTGTAGGATTGTTGTGTGTCATCCTATTTAATATTGGTGTGATAACTTGCCCCCGAGCTCGGGTTTCACTTAGCGAGTGGCCGGTTGTATCACAGCCACCCTCCATTTGAATAAGTCCCATTGCGTGATGGGATTTAGCTCTCCGTGCGTCGTGATGTTGTATATCGTTTTTAATGAATCACAGTTCTGGTTCGAAGAGATGGCATTTTATTGCTGAAATAAGAAAATGCGGCAAAGTCAGTTGCCTTATTACAGAATTCAAATTTCAAAATGCAGAAACAAGTTGCCAAACGGAAAGATATAATGAAATAAATAAAGCATGTCATGTGTAATAGCGACGAAGACTCTCGCTGTTCCAGGCCCTCGGCAAACCAAGACCGTCAACGGTCGATAGTTTGAATGTGCCATCTCCGAGTCTTCGTGTAATCACATATGGTCCTTCCCAGTTCGGCTTCATGTGTGAGGGAACTGGGTAGATTCTCTTGAGAACGAGGTTGCCGAGTTCAAAGGTTCGAGGTCGAACTTTGGTGTTGTATAGCCGGGCGACCCGACTTCGATATGCGGCTGCTCTCAAATCAGCCTCTTCCTGTTTTTCATCCAATAGATCCAAAGATTCGGCCAGCAGTATAGCGTTCGTTTTCGGATCATAGTAAGTCACGCGATGAGAAAACACTTCTGTCTCGACCGGAATAACAGCCTCTGAGCCATAAGATAGGGAAAACGAAGTGTGTCCGGTTGCGGTTTTGTGAGTCGTTCGATAGGCCCATAACGCCATAGGAAGCTCATCAACCCATTTGCCCCCGGCCTTTTCCAGCCGTTTCTTCAGGATGGATTTTATAACTTTATTGACAGCTTCAACCTGTCCATTCGCCTGGGGATGTGCGACAGCCGAGAACTTTTTATGGATATGAAACCGTTGACAGAAATTTTTGAATTCCGCACTCTCGAATTGGGCTCCTTTATCGGTGATGATGGTATGCGGGAGTCCAAATCGACAGATGATGTTGCGAACCACGAAATTTATCACTTTCTTTGTCGTAATGGTTGCATGGGCTTCAGCCTCAGCCCACTTTGTAAAGTAGTCAATGGCAACGATGGCGTATTTCGCACCGCCTTTCGCCAAAGGTAGAGCACCGATGATATCGATGCCCCACATTGCGAATGGCCAGGGACTGACCATTTGGGTTATCTCGGTAGGCGGGGCTCTTGGAATTCGGGCATGTTTCTGGCATTTATCGCACTTTCTGGCATAGTTCGCCGCATCTTGGTTCACTGTCGGCCAGTAATACCCATATCGGAGTATCTTCTTAGCGAGAGCTTGCCCCCGGTTTGATCGCCACACTCTCCTTCGTGTACGTCATGTAACACTCGTTTGATTTTCTCGTGGGCGATACATCGGAGGAGAGGAACGGAATAACCTCTCCTATACATGACTCCGTTTTGGATGACGAATCGTGAAGCTTTTCGTAGAATTTGTCTCTTCTCATTTCTATGCTCATGCAACATCCCATTTTCAATGTAATTTCGGTATGGAGTCATCCACGACTCTCTGCCGGGAGCGGCTTCAAACACAAAATTTGTCTTTATTTGATCGACGCTTGGGTAGGATAGAGTTTCGACGGGGACAAGTCCCATCTGCTGTGCTTCACCTGTGCTGGCTAACTTTGCTAATGAATCGGCTCTCTGATTGCGTTCCCGGGGTATATAATAAATGGCATAATAATCAAACTGATTCAGTATTTCCTGAACTCGGGCCAAGTAGGCAGCCAGCCTTCGATCCCTTGCTTGATACTCTCCCCGTACTTGACACACAACTAACTGCGAATCGTAGTAAATTTCCACAGCGATAATTCTCAAATCTCTGGCAAGTTTTAGGCCGGTCAAGAGGGCTTCATATTCAGCTTCATTATTAGTTGCACGAAAATTGAACTTCAAAGCATAACATAAGGATCGGCCCTCGGGAGTCTCAAGTACAACCCCAGCGCCCGAACACCGGTCGTTTGAAGCACCGTCAGTATACAGCTTCCAGATATATTCGAGGGATTCACTGGTCTCGGGCAAGTCTTTTGGAACGGTAAATGCAGCTATGAAATCTGCCAGGACTTGTCCTTGAATGGCTCTCCATGGAGCGTATGTGATATCAAACTGGCTTAGCTCGATGTTCCACTTGAGTAACCTACCAGACGTCTCAGGCCGCGTGAGGACCTGTCGTAACGGCTGATCGGTGTACACAGTAAGAGGATGAGCTTGGAAGTAAGGGCGGAGCTTTCTTGAGGCAATGACCAAACAATAGGCCAGTTTCTCCATTCTCGGATAGTTTCTTTCAGCTCCTGTCAACTGCTTACTAACATAGTACACCGTTTTCTGCACTTTGTCTTCCTCCCGAACTAAAGCGGCATTGATCGCATGCTCTGATACTGCCAGATAGAGGTACAGTTGTTCGTGGTCAACTGGTTTTGACAAGATCGGAGGTGTGGAAAGATGTTGAACTAGTGATCGGAATGCGCCTTCACACTCCGTGGTCCATTCAAAGTTTCGTTTTCCCTTCCGGATCAGATCGAAGAAAGAAATCCATTTGTTGGTGGACTTTGAAATGAACCTGCTCAATGCTGCGACCTTTCCGTTGAGACTCTGGACTTGCTTTATGGTTCTAGGGGTTTGCAAATTTCTTATAGCCCAGATCTTCTCAGGGTTTGCTTCTATCCCTCGAGCATTGACAATGAACCCAAGGAACTTTCCAGACGCGACGCCGAAGTGACACTTGAGCAGGTTGAGCTTCATTCCATATTCCTGAAGGATGCAGAACATCGAACTTAAATCTTTGACGTGATCTGTGGAGAATCGGGATTTCACTAGCATGTCATCCACGTAAACTTCCATGGTCTTCCCGATCTGGTTGGCGAACATCCGGTTGACCAAGCGTTGGTATGTTGCCCCGGCGTTCTTTAGACCAAATGGCATGACTTTGTAACAGTAGAGTCCCAGATCGGTTACGAAGTTGGTATGTTCCTGATCAGGTAAATGCATGGGTATTTGATTGTAGCCAGAGTAAGCATCCATAAAAGATAATAATTCGTGTCCGGCCATCGAATCTACGAGCTGGTCAATTCGAGGAAGCGGGAAGCTATCTTTTGGACAAGCCTTGTTTAAGTCAGAGTAATCGACGCAAGTTCTCCATTTCCCGTTCGGCTTTCGAACCAGTACGGGGTTGGATACCTATTCTGGGTACAAGGCATCTCGAATAAAATCGTTCGATCGTAACTTATCAACCTCCTCCTTAAGGGCGGCAGATCTCTCTGGATCCATATTGCGCCTTTTCTGCTTGACTGGGACATATCGCGGATCTATATTCAGGGAGTGACTTGCAATATTTGGCGAGATCCCGCACATGTCAGAGTGTTTCCAGGCGAAGACGTCGAGATTCGCCCGGAGAAACTCAACCAATTCCTGTTGTGTCTGCTTGCTCAGTTGAGACCCAATCTTTAGCATCCTTGAATCATCATCCTCACTGATTGGGACGTCCACAGTCAGTTCGGCCGGAGAAGCTTGACTCTCCTTATATTCGTCTTTATCCTCATTGTCCATAGGGTCAAGGTCTTTCAGGAATTGATTGTGGTGCCGGGGACGAGGCCCAGGCATCAATTATCAATTATCAATAGAGCGGACGCAGAGAGATCCCTCTACGCCCTTTCCCTTTTCTTTACGCTGCGCTCCGCGCAGCTCAGCAACATAACAGGCCCTCCCCGTGGCCTGATCTCCTTGAACGACTCCAATCCCATGATCGGTGGGGAACTTCAGAGTCAAACACCATGGGGCGGTGGCCGCCCTGAACTCAGCTAGGGCCGGTCGGCCCAAAAACGCATTATAAGGTGAATCAATCTCTAAGACAACAAATTGTAACATCTGGACTCTCCGGCGTTCTCCAACCCCCAACTCAACCGGTAGTTCAGTCACTCCAATGGGTATCGTGGCACTCCCGTTAAAACCGTGGATTCGGGACAGGCAAGGTTTCAAATCCTTTGCCTCCATTTTCATTAAGTCGTAAGCCCGTTTAAGCAAGATATTCACAGAGCTTCCACTGTCAACCAGGATCCTCTTCATCCAAGCAGGACCTACCTGGGCAGATATGACTAGTGGGTCGATTGTAGGGGCTTCGACCTTATCAGCGTCTCGGCTCCTAAACACGATATCATCAAATATTATCTTTTGTTGTTTAACCGGAGTTCCGTCTTCGCAATTACTACAACACTCGAAGTCCGCATGCCTGATAGAACTAGCATACGACTCCATTTCCACCCAACTTCTGTCTGCCGGGTGGGGACCACCACTTATTGTGTTGATAACCAACCTCCCGCCCGTACGGGCGGGTTCTTCCTGTCTTTCCTGATTTTGTAAACAATTTTGATTCGAAGGGCTCGCTCCACCAGGATGCGGCGCCCGTACAAACTGATCTAACTTCCTTTCTCTGATCAACTTCTCGATGAGGTCCTGCAAATGTCGACACTCATTGGTATTGTGGCCGTAGCTTTCATGGAATCTACAGAACTTCCCTGTCTAAACCTGCCTCTCCGATGAGGGTTTCAGAGCATGTTTCTTATACTGTATAGTGTTGCAAGTCTGTAAGTATACGTTTTCCAATGACGTATTTAACGGTGTATAATTGTCAAACATTTGAGCCCTACGTCGTGGACCTCGGTTCTGATCTCTTTTCTTATCCTGGCCATTGTTTCCTCTCGGCTGGGTTTGCTTGTTCTGTATATTCAGTTGAACTTTTTCGGAACTCTCACCGGACTGTTTAACTGCTACATTACTCTATATTCCCTCAATACTGGGCCTCACATCGTCCTGCTTCCTAGACTGTTTCGCGTCCTCTTGCCGTAAGAACTGAGCGGCTTTGGAGTAAAAACGATCCAACGATGCAGGTGGTTTTCCAGCTAGCCAGTTCCCAAACTCAGAATCAGGATCAATCCCCTTGGTCAAAGCCATCAAGATCGAGTTATCGTTGGGATTACTAATTTCAACACATGCCGCATGGAACCATTCTAAGTAACGCCTGAGCATCTCTCCATGAGCTTGAGTGACACTGGACAGGGTATTAACGTCTTTGGGCCTAGCAACATGCATACGGAACTGTTCTACAAACCTCTTGGCCAGTTGATCAAACGAAGAAATAGATCTAGGTGGTAAGCGTGTAAACCACATTGTCGCGATTCCCCCCAAAGAGATGGGGAAACTTCGACACTTCACTGCATCGTTAGCTCTTGCAGCACTCATTGACCATTCGTATTTCAAAATATGTTAGTTGGGGTCACTGTTTCATTCATACATCGGGAGAGCTGGCATTCTGAATCGCCGAGGGGGTTCAGCGTACAATATCTCATCCGTGAAAGGAGTATGACTACGGGAGATTCCCCAATCGTCATTGGTGAGCCCCTGACTCTCGCGTATCATCCGACGTATCATGGTCGAGATATCCGACGCTGGCACATTCTGGGCATGCTGAGCTAAGGTGTGGTCGGGTTCCACAGTGCGAGTTTGGACCGGGCGCTATCGACGATCCGTATTTCGCCTCCTTGGCTCAGCGTCTTCCGGGACATATGGTTCAGGAGTATGTCCACGCTGTTGATGGTTCGGCTCCGACTGATTCCGGGTATCAGCCCTTGTTTCTACCATGGCAGTTGTAGCGCGGTTGTCCGTGGTGTACTATGGAGCAGTGCCTCCTCGTGTCGAGGGTCCTATTTGGAAGCTGGTCGATGGTCCTGCCCTCAATTACCCAACGGTCAAGGCGGGTTGATACCCAGTAGTTTGAGCGTGACTTCCCTCCAACCGGGGACGGGTAGACCTGTGGTGATAGTCAGATGAAGCTGAGCTTTCAGTAGATGCCCGGGAGACATCATCCCTCCTGGACCTTCTGTGGCCCCGGCGGTTTAGCTGGTTGGCCAGTTCGGCATTGGCGCGCAACTGTTCAGCCAACTGTTGCCGGCTTTGGGTCAGCTCCTGGAGCAACACTTGAAACTCTTATCGGGCGACTGGCCCGGATGGATCCGAGTGAGCAGTGTTGTCTTGGTTGGAAGAAGGCTGCTGTGTAGGATTCTGTCTATCCCGGCCTTCTTGATCAGCGGCGGTAGCGGCAGTTCTTGTGCTAACCATTTTCAGTGATGGAGTCCTTTCCTAGATTTTACGCAAATCTGAATAGAATGGTAGGATTCTGGATCAGATATCTGGATCTTCCTCTTGGATTTATGCAATCCGGTATCGAAGGTAGATCCAAGGAGCAGGAGAAAAAACTGGTTTTCTCGGTGAAAGCACCAAAGTGTTTGTACCAAAAATGGGCACAACACTCTTCGGAAGTTTTTTGAAGAGATAAAATGATGAATATAAATATAAAACAGAGATTATCTAACAAAAACTTCAACAAGCAGAAATGTAAAATGCAAAGACAAGCAATTTAGAGTGGTTCGGCGTATTGCCTACGTCCACTATGAAGTTTTGATGATTTTATTGATTCTCTTTCAATGATTACAAGCGATTACAGCAAACAACAGCGGATTACAGATTAGAATTCAAAATTGACAGCAAAGGTATGATGCAAGTCTTGATCCGGCAGAGTCTGGACGCTTCAGAATCAAAAGATCCCTTTTCTATGTGCTCTGGGGCCCTATTTATAGGCGTAGGAGGCTCAGATCTCGTTCAAACTTCGGGAGACTTGGTCTGGCACATGAGGGGACCCACGCGAGCGTTTCCAGAAAGTTTCGCCTCGATTTGCGATCGATACGAATCCATTTCGTTTCGATCAGGATGATATCCAATTAAGCTGAAACTTGGCAAGGACATCCTTTAGTGTGTATACAATCTTTCCTGAAAATTTCATTGGATTTGGATCAGTGGATTGCAAGATATCGTCGATACGAAATAGATCTTCTCGGTGGCTGTTCTGTTCGACTCCATGGCTTCGAGTCGATCCCCCTGTATCGATTGCTGCACGTGCTTCTGAGACGATGTGGCGTGCGCCTTTCGTTCCGATCCAATATTCACTCCGCATTGACCGTTTCGATTCCATGGATTTCGCCTCGTTTGTTTCGATGGATGACACGTCATCCTAGTTTATTAACTCATTGGGTATGAAGTGGTCATTGACAGATGGTTGCGAAACACGTCATCTGTTGATGGATACGAATCTTGATCGATGCGAACTTGATGGGTTCGAATAAAGGTGATCCGATGGATGCGAAGCAGACGCTGGATGATGGATATGAAGCGCTTCATCTGCTGATGTGTACGAAGTCCTTCGATACGAACTCGATGGATTCGATCATGGCCGCTCATGCTCGATATGAACTCATGGAAGTTGGCCGATACGAAGTAGGCGATCTGCCGATGGATTCGAATGAGACCGAACCGAACCTAGGTACTTCGATGGATTCGAAGTTGACCGATACGAAAGCGATCGATTCGAACTAGAGTTTAGTGATGGATACGAAATCACCCATAGTGATGGATACGAAATCTGGGCTTTTCCCTTCAATTTGAATCGATCATAACTTGAGCGTATGAACCCGGATTGACCTGAAATTTGAGATGCTGACTTCTATGATCTTTCTTGTTATGTTCTATCAATTGTAGCTCAATCTGGACTCGAAAAAAATTTAGCGACATCCACGACGAGCTATACTTGTTCTCTAGTCGGTTCCTTGGTGTCCTGGCCTTGCCAAAAGGCAGGATAACAAGTATAACCAACGTATTTTAATTAGAGATAATAAACAATAATTCAATTATGTAACAATATGCGATAATTTAGAAAACAAACAAATGATAAATAATTATGTAACACAACACAATAAGTAAGTAAGAAGATTATAGTAATCAAAGAAAGATTGTAATAGTTAAAAAAGAATAATATAATATATTTAATAATATCAAGTAGATGTTAAGTAGTAAAAGGTGATTAATCCATTTAAATAAGAAGTAAGCGATAAATGACGTTAAAAGGGTATTAATAAAATAAGAAGTAAGTTATGTAAAAATAACTGAACACAACAGTTGAACATAACAGATGTAGTAATTAAAAAGGTATATAAGCCTTAAGTATACGTTTATGATGGGTGTGAATTACTGAATCTAGTCAATAACTTAGATTAATTAAAAATGACAGCCATTAGTATGGGTTGGGATACGAGGTCAATAATGTTACACAATAGAAGTCTGCCGACCAAAAAGGGCCACCAGCGGTTGTGTATACATTCTACCGATGTGATAATCACCAACTGTAGAACCTGTGGAATTATACGTTTGCATATGGGTGAAGGAGATATAGCAAAGTAGGAGGGTTCGCCCCGGTCGAAGTGTCAAAGGACAAGTAGAGTCTGTTTCAACCTTTTAGGAGGTAAGTTTTAAGTAACCAAATGGGCATATCCTTGATTGCATTAAGTAATCTAAATGGGATAGCGAGCTAGACTCAATGCTACGATAGTGAGATTGGTACCATACATATAAGGAGTATGAGCTGTTTACATAGGTCGAGATCGTCATCAGTCCCGAGCGGACAGTAGAAAGACAAGGTTATGCCTAAATGGACTATACCTCCTACTAATGTAGATCACATTTAGGACCTGCACCGACTCATAATTGTTTGTTAGTTTGTTTGGTGTTAGAAGGCAAGGCTATATAACCTTTAATGGGGTCTTTAAAAAACGAGACAGAATACAGCTAAATAGTTGTAATACTATTATGAGGCACTATATGAGTTCCTTGGTATGCACAGCGACAAGGATGTAATATTGCATTGACGATGTATCCTAACGAGGTGTTGGGTTATGGATACTAGTGGAGAAAGTATCTTGATCCAAAAGGGGACTGTAGAACTTATACACACACACACATATACATACATACACACGCACATGTAGGTAGTTATTGTCTACCTCAAGTACATAAGGCATATCGTATGCGTATGTGAAGTCAAGATGACTAAGTAAAACAAAAAACATAACATGTAACTGAAGGCAATCGGCATACACTAGTGTTATGTATAAGGTGTTCGATTTATTAGTCACCATGTAACAACCCGCCATTTCGACCCTCAAATATCGACACTAATTGACGCAGCGCAATCTGAACATTCCAGAATTTTAGGTCGCTCATGACCTAGTGAGATTTTAGGTCGCTCACGGCCTAGTGGAACTTCACGACCTAGTGACACTTTGGATCGCTCCGACTCTTTCGAGCTACGACCTAACCAGAGGCAAGAGGAGGAGGCTGCAACACGCTGTGATAAGTCACTTGTTTTAGGTCGCGAACGACCTACCGACTTACGAGCTAACGAGCTAAGAGCTTCTTTAGGTCGCGAACAACCTAAAGCACATGCCGCTACTTTAGGTCGCGAACGACCTAAGTCACATGCCGCTTCAGTAGGTCGCGAATGACCTAATTCACATACCACTTCAGTAGGTCGCGAACGACCTAACAATAAGTCGCTAATTCTCGAAGGTCGCTCGTTCTTAGGTCGCTGGGAAGATAGGTCGCTGGATGTTAAGTCATTGGAAGGTAGGTCGCGTGAAGGGTCCTGAAGCAGGGTTGAATTGTTGTTGTCGCTGCTCTTTTAGGTCGCTTGAGCGAGCTAACGACCTAATGCCGCATATGTACTATGACTTAAGTCGTCTGGAGCTTAGGTCGCGTGTGTTGTCTATTAGGTCGCTACGTGCATGTACTATGTCGTTTCTGTGTTGTAATGTGTTTGTTTTTGATCTGTTAGGTCGTCGACGACCTATGTTAGGTCGGTGAAGGCTTGTAATGTGTTGTAACAGTTTTGTTTTAGGTCGTCTACTTTTAAGTCGTAAGTCGTGTTGTGTTAGGTCGTGGCCGACCTAAGAGTTGTACAGTTTTGTGTTGTGAATTGTAAGCCTATAAATAGGCAGGTGGTCTCATTTGTAATTGTGACGACCCGACTTTCCAGTCCCGGAAAATCGAACCATTTGTGTTAAAGAAGAAGAGGTAGAAGAAGAAGAAACAGAAAATCAACAACAGAATCTCACATCGCAGCGGAATAAAATATAATATATACAAAACAGATCTTTACTCAAAACAGAAAAAGAATATATCTGTTTATACAATATATTTACAGAATACATCATCAGAATATATTATCAGAGTACATCAACATCCATAACATACAACTGAGTACACAGCGGAAAAATAATAGCAAGTACGGAAGTACGTATCGTCATCCAGCTCGTCTCCTGAGCTCCACAGCATCATATCCTGAACCTGTTTATCTCGGTCTGACCCGAGCATCATATAAAACAATACCCGAGTCAGTCTGGAATACCAGCGTGAGAAAATCATACTCAAATTGATTATTAAAGTTTCAAAATCCTTTGAAAACAAAAGCATCTCGTAAGACCACGCCACAAATAAACATGTCGGGTTTTTACCTTACGATAGCTAAAACACTTTTTATAAAAATCCTCTGATATTATAATAGTGTCTATGGAAAGTAAAATAGAATCTAGCTGAAATGCTTACATCTCACATTTCAACAATAGTTGGGCACAATCAAAACCGTACAGGCACGTAGGGAGAATGGATTTCCAACGAATGACTAGGCACTGGGGTACCACCTGTCACAGTACGTGGTCTAGATCACAGTACCGAGGAGTACGCCCGCTCCCCTGCAACACAAGGCCGGAATCATCCCTTACTGGATAATTCCAAATAAAATCACCCCACGGTTGGGATCAGCAACCGCAACACTAAGCCGAAATAAAGGGACATCTAGACAGGGATGACCTTACTCTCAAGTGGGGGCTACCCACGAAGCCTTGCTGCATAACCCCTGATTTTCAGTCATTCTCGGTTGATGAGGCTTGAGGCTAAACGATACCTTTATAGCACATATCCCTTAGAATGCCCATCGTCCACCTGACGATGTCACGAAAGCATTCGTCCATACAAGTCCGTCCCGGGTTCGAACGGAACCGAAGGCACTATTCCTACTACATCCATTTTGGAAATATCCTCAGGATTAGTAGCGACTAGCCCTTGCACTTCACAGCTCCATCTTCGACTCCGAACACGTTACACGAAACGTACAAACCGGATCGAAGTGGTATTCGAGTCTCCAGACCTAGAATCCCGGTATACGGAAACTCGATCCCGGTCTCTTCGAAACGATCAGCGCATTGGCCAATATTGATAGTCGGTTATTTAACTATCAATTAACATCCACAAGCAACCATCACACAATAAATAATTTTCCACATTATTTATTTGCCCAAATATCTTTCCAAGATATATTTCCAAATTTTCAAAGCTCATTAGAAAACAATTTCAAACAGTTTCCGCTTACGGAATACATTTCCCAAAGGTTTATTTCCACTGAATCACCAAGTACAAAATACTTTTAATTTTAAAATAATTTAAGAACACTTTATTTTAAATATATTTTATAACATTGAAATCAACTACTTTAATACTTTATTTAAAATATATACTTTAAAATAAACCACTTTATAAATATAAACTAAATTTCTCCTTTTTAAAACATAATAGCAAATCACTTTATATAATTACTACAATAATAGATTTTGAAAGTACTTACTTAGGAAATTAACATTTAGAAATAACCAATTTTCTAAACATGCTTTTAAAAACACAATTAGAACTTTTAACTTATATTAAAAATTGCTTTGAAAACGTACTTGGCTATCCAGAGAAATACACTTCTCATTTCCATCTTTTAAAAATAAATCAACATTTATTTTTAAACCAATTCATATTCCTTTATAAATTCCCACCTTGAATTTATATTTCAAATATCCGCTGATATTTTATTTCACTTTATAAGCCCAGTTTATTTCTTCAAAATCTCATTTCTCTTTAAATTTCAAATCCCAAAGTAGTTAAATCAATTTATAATTGATTTCCCAATTTATTTTACTTTGAAATAAATTTCCTTACTTAATCCATTTATTTCCAAATTCATTAACTTCCCGATTTTATTTCTCATTATGATTTAAAATCTTTAAACTGAAACACAAGTTCCAGATTTTACCAAATTCCTTCTTTCTTTTTAATTACATTTAAACATTTAATTAAAAATAATTTTTTTATCCCTTTAATAATATCACATAAGTTTTCTTTAAATTCAATATTTTATTTATTCAAAATTCCTCTTTTCCATATTTAATTTATTCGAATTCACTAGAATTACTTAACTTAATTTTACTCTTTTATTTCTTTTCAAAAAATCCCATTCTAGAGATTTTGATAACTCAGCATATCCAAATCAGTCCAACCAAACCATAACATCCAATTTTCCATATAATTCATCACAGGATATCAAAATCATATCACAGAATATTTAAACAAAATTAAATATTTTGAGGAATCCAGTTGGATCCCTCCAACCTGTTTCCCTGCATCCACAGATGTTAGCACAATACCAATTCCACTTCAAGGTGGAATATCGCGGTATATGGGTTTTATAAAATATCATCCGCTATTATGCGGCGCATAGGGTCTCATCCGCTATACAATGCGGGAATATCAACAACTCCAATATACACATATGCCAATATGTGTATATTGCTATATACTACTATATATATATAGCACCTCAATCAATGCAATCATCCAATCAATTATTTAAATTTAACCATTTAAATTTAAATTAAAAATTCAACTGAGTGAGATTAACTCACCTTAGATTTTGTTTGCAATCCACCCCAACCAGCTTATTTTCTCGAGTTTGACCTTGAATAACAATTTATAATTTTATTAATATTTAAACTAATCCAGAAACAAATTATCATTAATAATTTTATTAACTAATTTTAATTTGAACAAGTATATATATTTGTTACCTGAACTTATTTTCCTTTTACAGTTAGACCAATATTTATTTTATTTTTTTTTATAAATATATAAACATACACATATAATTTTCCCTTTACTGGATGTATACAGCTATACGTATAAGTAAAACTAGGACAAAATAAAACGAGATCTGATACCTACTCACTGTCGCAGCCTGTGCCCTATCGGAGATCGCCTTCGATTCGACGCTCCAACTCCTTGACGACCTACCGAGCACCCATGACACTACTCGATTACCGTAAGACGAAACCCTTCGAATTCGAGACCCCGAATCGAGCTCTGCAAATCGATTTTCTCCAACCCTAACCTCGATTTGAAAATCGCGATTGCATCATCAACCATTCACGAACTAAGTCCCCCTTACTGCCATGCCTCGACCTTGATCAGAATCGAGCTCCAACCCCTGCCGCGACGCCACCTCGCGAGTACCGCCCCTCCACGCACTAGCGTCCTCCTCCTATGCCTCGCCGAGCGCGCTCTAATCGTCGATTCCCTCTTTGTTTTGCAATTTGAAATTGATTTGCTACTATGCTGAGAAGTGGAAGAGAAAGGCTCGGCTTAAGGAAGATAAAAGGGAACGAAGAAGACTTCGTTAATTAAAATAGGGGAGGGAATGGTTTCGTGATTCTGAAGAAACGAAGCGCCATTAATTTTAATTCTATTTCAAATTGAAAGGAGAAACGATATGCATTGCGATATGAAGGAGAACGAGGGCAGCTATCGATTTGATTTAAGCTTCGTATGGGAGACAAAGGGTACGAGATAAATCAGAGAGGAGTAGGTCGGCTGATGGAAAAGAGATTTGACAGGTGAAATGGAGGATATTTTAAATTAAAACGATTAACTATTTTCGAAGCGTTTATATCTCGTACGATCACACAATCACTCCAAAAATTACGAAATTTGAAATCCGGCAATAATTCAATATTACGGATCCAAAGGAACTGGTTCATCGAATTCCGAGACTGTGCCTCGGAAGGTTATTTTTAAATTTAATTTAAACGATAAAATTTCAAAACGGAACAAAACGCTTTGAAATTCAATTTTAAAAGTTTCATCACCTTCAATATTAACAATATAAATTTTCTGAATCTTTAAACTATTTTAACAGGCTCAAGACTCAGGATTCTCTATTTTACCCTATTTTCGATTGTTTAATTCAATAATCTATCATCCAATAAATACTGTATATTTGAAAATAAAGTTAAAATTTAACCTTCGAATATTTAAAATAAATTAAATATTCTCATTTCAAATATACAAAAAATCCGGGTCGTCACATTCCTCCCCCCTTAAAAGAATTTCGTCCCCGAAATTACTAGTTAAGAGGAATGATTCAATCCCCATTAACTATTTCCTTAACCCAAATAGTTTTAACCATCTCCCAAAACAAATCCTTTAATAGAGATACATTATCCCTCTTTCTAACCTTTCAAACTTACTCCTAAGTCCCAAACAATATTATCTTTCTTATCAGTTCAAATTTAAATTTGAATTCAAATTTTGAATTATCAAAATTTTCTCGAAATTTTTCTAACTCCCTAAATTTCTGAAAAATTTCGCCAGCGTCTCCTTTGCGCGGCTAGCTCGGTACTACTACAAAATGGCTCTACGGCCTCCCAATCTCAAAAAGAAAACAAAAGGCCAAGTGGCTGTATCAAAAACCCAATCAAATTTCATATAGAAATTCAAATACATACCTTTTTGTCGGGCCATTAAATTTATCTTTTAAAATCAAAATCCCAATCTATCCGTTGCTTTTATACACCTGTATATCCTATTAAGCAATAATATTCAATCACAATCCCAAAGTCATTTTATACTTTTCTTTACAAATTTTCAATATTTGCTTTACTTAAGCCCGTACGATGCACATATATTACCCGTACGCAATATCACATTCGATCGCTCAATCGATCACACAATTTCACTTCCGAACTAGTATTGTCCACCCGACTTCCTAGTGTGGACTCAGATTTGGTTTCTTGATCAGAAACCGTCATTCTCCTTGCATAGTCATAACTACGATAGAGAATTACCAGAATCAACCAACAATCCATACCCAGGTTCGCCGTCGAGAATCGAGTGAAAAATCCTAATTCGGATCGATAAAACTATCTCGAAATTCTGTGTTTGAATCTGGATCAAATAGCTATGCGAACAAATAATATACTTACACCTTACGTAATTAGCCCAATTGATTATCAATTATATCAATTCTCTTTTATTTACATTCATTTTGATTACATTCACTTATCCACAATTTTCTCATTTCACCACTTCAAATTTTAATTGTTATTCAATTATTCATCTAGAATAACTTTCCTCAATACCAAATTACTTAAGAATCTCACCATATTCCTTAAGTTCAAAATAAATATTTTACATACTGCTTATACTTATTTTCACTTCATTATTGAAGTTCATATCCATTTCTATTTACTCTTGTCTTTACAATTCCATTTGATTTCAATTTGGCTTTCACCCGAATATTTAATTAGTTGCACTTACTAATTAATTTAAATTTCAATTAACAGTTTATTCGCAAACTTCACTTATCCTTACATTTACATTTGAATTAGATTCCAATATCCAGTTCCAATTTCATTTGCTAACCAATTTAAATCATTTGTCGTTAAATGAAAATTTTCAAAAATCTCAAAAAATTTCTAACTCCCAAAATTTACGAAATTTTTTGGCAGAGTCTCCCTTGTACGGAGGGACTTCTGCGATATCGCAGGATGCACAAAAATGTATATACATCGGCCTCAGGCCGGAAAAAGAAACAAAACAGTTCATATTTCCTATTTTGAATTTTTTGTCGTAGGCGTACCTTTATTTTAGCATTTTTAAAGCAAGCGATGATTTATTTAGCATTCAACGCAATCCACAATGCAGCCGAACGGCTTCCCTGAACCTGTACTAACTCCATTTAAACTGATAAGTGACAATTTAAGAAAATTCTATTAACATCCCATTAAATTCCAATAGCAAATCAATAGTTTTCATAGGCAATGCACTTAAAATAATTTCCATAAGCAATTTATATGGTTTTAATACAATTTTAATCGCTTACAACCAATTCACATACCGTTTCTATTCAATTCAATGGTTTGCAATTCATTTTCCTCCATTCTATTCATTTTTAAGCGAAATGAATCCATATCCATTTCAATTGATTCAATTCAATTTAATTTTCATTTCACACTTGCGTTCCTTTTATTTCATTTGAAATCATTTCACAATTTCTTTTCTTAAGTCGAGCATTTATTCAAATGTTGACTTAAGCTATTCCACTTCCAAACTCAAATTACTGTTTCCTTGTAAACAATTTATAATTCAAATCTTTGGTTTGATTTTTCATTTAATCAAATCTATTCCATTTATTAATTTAATTCAATTTATATATTCACTTATTCATTTTAAATTTTCAATTTCCATATTCAACTTATCATGAATTTATTTAATTATTAACAAGGAAATTCCAAATTTATTTTTTTACTACTTGAATTTATATACAGATTTACCATCTTATTGAACACCCAGTTCACCTTTCATCCAACTAATTCAACTTGACTCGATTAAAATCCCATTTCAATTTTCAATTTCAATTCATTAATTCACAAATGTAGCTTCATTGGTTTATTCACAATTTCACTTCTTCTCAATTTGAATCTTATTCCAAATCAACTTCCACTTGAATTTATTTACAACTCAACCATTCTTCTTACAATCCAATTCAAATATCCATTCATACTTCAACTTTTATTACCAAATTTTAAGTTCTATTAGCATACCCAGTTCACTAATTCTATTCCAAATTAGTATACTCCCATTTTATAATTCAGTATTTAATCTTTATCCACAAATATTTACTTTAGTAAATTTTCTCGGGTTTAATCTATTATTATAATTCGTGTTTTGGATTTTATGCCAATCCGAAATAACTAACAATTAAATTTTGATTCTTATTTCACAACTTAAATACAACTAGAATTTTATTTTATTAGTAACGGTCATTTCTAATTAGATTTTATTTTAGCTCAGATTTATTTAACTCAATTCGATTTCAACTCAATTCGAATACAACTGGATTAATTTGATTCAATTTTATTCAAATACGACTGGATATTATTTTTAACCTATTTTAATATTTTCAATCCAGTCAAATTTTTATTTCCCAATCCAAATCAATTTCATTTTTAACTTTCCACTTTACATGTTAATTCTAACACCCAAAGCTTATATTTCCTTCCTGTTTGAAAATCATTTCAAGATATAAGCTTACAACCCATTTTATCAGGATTTCCCTTTTTAAACACCCGGCTTTTAGTTTCAAATTATTTTGAAATCTCCACTTATTTCAAAATCACATTTCTCAAATATTTAAACCAATCCCGGTTTTTTTTTCCAACAAATTTCCTTTGGAAATTTCAAAAACAACTAGCTTTTCTGAATAAATCAATTTGGCAGCAATTCGTCACTCAGGAGTTCGAAAATAAATTCTGAAGATGCGGCCGTCATCCTCTGAATTATTTCCAGCAACTGAAATGAATTTATTGCTATATCCCTTTCAAAAATTTATTTGAAACAATTTCCCTTCCAGAAATACTTTCCAAAATAATAATGCTTGTGTTTATCTTCAAAACACTTTGAAAACACTTCCAAATATCCAGGGTTTAAATTTACCATTTGATTAAATCAAATTTTTAGTTATAATTCATTTGTACAATTCATATTTATACAAATATCCATTGGTTAAGTAAATCATTATGATTTTACAATCTTACCATATTTTTTTCAATTTTAATTTGTCAGAATATTTTCATCCAAACATCCAAATATATAATAATTTAAAGAAATATTTCTTTTATATCAAAATACATTTTTCGGGTAAAATCATTTCATCTACCCGTTTCAAAACAATATTGTGTCGAATTGTTCTATTCGAGTGTTTAGAAACCCCTTCGATACAGTTGCGCAGACTGTGCCGACGAAGGTTCATATACCACTCAATAAATCAACCAACACAATATAAAACCATTTTATATTCACTAACAAGTACGCGCTCATATCTATTTATACTCTCAAAATTTCCCACCAGAGCCAAGGTTATCGCCAACCTTTGCTCTGATACCAACTGTGACGACCCGACTTTCCAGTCCCGGAAAATCGAACCATTTGTGTTAAAGAAGAAGAGGTAGAAGAAGAAGAAACAGAAAATCAACAACAAAATCTCACATCGCAGCGGAATAAAATATAATATATACAAAACAGATCTTTACTCAAAACAGAAAAAGAATATATCTGTTTATACAATATATTTACAGAATACATCATCAGAATATATTATCAGAGTACATCAACATCCATAACATACAACTGAGTACACAGCGGAAAAATAATAGCAAGTACGGAAGTACGTATCGTCATCCAGCTCGTCTCCTGAGCTCCACAGCATCATATCCTGAACCTGTTTATCTCGGTCTGACCCGAGCATCATATAAAACAATACCCGAGTCAGTCTGGAATACCAGCGTGAGAAAATCACACTCAAATTGATTATTAAAGTTTCAAAATCCTTTGAAAACAAAAGCATCTCGTAAGACCATGCCACAAATAAACATGTCGGGTTTTTACCTTACGATAGCTAAAACACTTTTTATAAAAATCCTCTGATATTATAATAGTGTCTATGGAAAGTAAAATAGAATCTAGCTGAAATGCTTACATCTCACATTTCAACAATAGTTGGGCACAATCAAAACCGTACAGGCACGTAGGGAGAATGGATTTCCAACGAATGACTAGGCACTGGGGTACCACCTGTCACAGTACGTGGCCTAGATCATAGTACCGAGGAGTACGCCCGCTCCCCTGCAACACAAGGCCGGAATCATCCCTTACTGGATAATTCCAAATAAAATCACCCCACGGTTGGGATCAGCAACCGCAACACTAAGCCGAAATAAAGGGACATCTAGACAGGGATGACCTTACTCTCAAGTGGGGGCTACCCACGAAGCCTTGCTGCATAACCCCTGATTTTCAGTCATTCTCGGTTGATGAGGCTTGAGGCTAAACGATACCTTTATAGCACATATCCCTTAGAATGCCCATCGTCCACCTGACGATGTCACGAAAGCATTCGTCCATACAAGTCAGTCCCGGGTTCGAACGGAACCGAAGGCACTATTCCTACTACATCCATTTTGGAAATATCCTCAGGATTAGTAGCGACTAGCCCTTGCACTTCACAGCTCCATCTTCGACTCCGAACACGTTACACGAAACGTACAAACCGGATCGAAGTGGTATTCGAGTCTCCAGACCTAGAATCCCGGTATACGGAAACTCGATCCCGGTCTCTTCGAAACGATCAGCGCATTGGCCAATATTGATAGTCGGTTATTTAACTATCAATTAACATCCACAAGCAACCATCACACAATAAATAATTTTCCACATTATTTATTTGCCCAAATATCTTTCCAAGATATATTTCCAAATTTTCAAAGCTCATTAGAAAACAATTTCAAACAGTTTCCGCTTACGGAATACATTTCCCAAAGGTTTATTTCCACCGAATCACCAAGTACAAAATACTTTTAATTTTAAAATAATTTAAGAACACTTTATTTTAAATATATTTTATAACATTGAAATCAACTACTTTAATACTTTATTTAAAATATATACTTTAAAATAAACCACTTTATAAATATAAACTAAATTTCTCCTTTTTAAAACATAATAGCAAATCACTTTATATAATTACTACAATAATAGATTTTGAAAGTACTTACTTAGGAAATTAACATTTAGAAATAACCAATTTTCTAAACATGCTTTTAAAAACACAATTAGAACTTTTAACTTATATTAAAAATTGCTTTGAAAACGTACTTGGCTATCCAGAGAAATACACTTCTCATTTCCATCTTTTAAAAATAAATCAACATTTATTTTTAAACCAATTCATATTCCTTTATAAATTCCCACCTTGAATTTATATTTCAAATATCTGCTGATATTTTATTTCACTTTATAAGCCCAGTTTATCTCTTCAAAATCTCATTTCTCTTTAAATTTCAAATCCCAAAGTAGTTAAATCAATTTATAATTGATTTCCCAATTTATTTTACTTTGAAATAAATTTCCTTACTTAATCCATTTATTTCCAAATTCATTAACTTCCCGATTTTATTTCTCATTATGATTTAAAATCTTTAAACTGAAACACAAGTTCCAGATTTTACCAAATTCCTTCTTTCTTTTTAATTACATTTAAACATTTAATTAAAAATAATTTTTTTATCCCTTTAATAATATCACATAAGTTTTCTTTAAATTCAATATTTTATTTATTCAAAATTCCTCTTTTCCATATTTAATTTATTCGAATTCACTAGAATTACTTAACTTAATTTTACTCTTTTATTTCTTTTCAAAAAATCCCATTCTAGAGATTTTGATAACTCAGCATATCCAAATCAGTCCAACCAAACCATAACATCTAATTTTCCATATAATTCATCACAGGATATCAAAATCATATCACAGAATATTTAAACAAAATTAAATATTTTGAGGAATCCAGTTGGATCCCTCCAACCTGTTTCCCTGCATCCACAGATGTTAGCACAATACCAATTCCACTTCAAGGTGGAATATCGCGGTATATGGGTTTTATAAAATATCATCCGCTATTATGCGGCGCATAGGGTCTCATCCGCTATACAATGCGGGAATATCAACAACTCCAATATACACATATGCCAATATGTGTATATTGCTATATACTACTATATATATATAGCACCTCAATCAATGCAATCATCCAATCAATTATTTAAATTTAACCATTTAAATTTAAATTAAAATTCAACTGAGTGAGATTAACTCACCTTAGATTTTGTTTGCAATCCACCCCAACCAGCTTATTTTCTCGAGTTTGACTTTGAATAACAATTTATAATTTTATTAATATTTAAACTAATCCAGAAACAAATTATCATTAATAATTTTATTAACTAATTTTAATTTGAACAAGTATATATATTTGTTACCTGAACTTATTTTCCTTTTACAGTTAGACCAATATTTATTTTATTTTTTTTTATAAATATATAAACATACACATATAATTTTCCCTTTACTGGATGTATACAGCTATACGTATAAGTAAAACTAGGACAAAATAAAACGAGATCTGATACCTACTCACTGTCGCAGCCTGTGCCCTATCGGAGATCGCCTTCGATTCGACGCTCCAACTCCTTGACGACCTACCGAGCACCCACGACACTACTCGATTACCGTAAGACGAAACCCTTCGAATTCGAGACCCCGAATCTAGCTCTGCAAATCGATTTTCTCCAACCCAAACCTCGATTTGCAAATCGCGATTGCATCATCAACCATTCACGAACTAGGTCCCCCTTACTACCATGCCTCGACCTTGATCAGAATCGAGCTCCAACCCCTGCCGCGACGCCACCTCGCGAGTACCGCCCCTCCATGCACTAGCGTCCTCCTCCTATGCCTCGCCGAGCGCGCTCTAATCGTCGATTCCCTCTTTGTTTTGCAATTTGAAATTGATTTTCTACTATGCTGAGAAGTGGAAGAGAAACGCTCGGCTTAAGGAAGATAAAAGGGAACGAAGAAGACTTCGTTAATTAAAATAGGGGAGGGAATGGTTTCGTGATTCTGAAGAAACAAAGCGCCATTAATTTTAATTCTATTTCAAATTGAAAGGAGAAACGATATGCATTGCGATATGAAGGAGAACGAGGGCGGCTATCGATTTGATTTAAGCTTCGTATGGGAGACAAAGGGTACGAGATAAATCAGAGAGGAGTAGGTCGGCTGATGGAAAAGAGATTTGACAGGTGAAATGGAGGATATTTTAAATTAAAACGATTAACTATTTTCGAAGCGTTTATATCTCGTACGATCACACAATCACTCCAAAAATTACGAAATTTGAAATCCGGCAATAATTCAATATTACGGATCCAACGGAACTGGTTCGTCGAATTCCGAGACTGTGCCTCGGAAGGTTATTTTTAAATTTAATTTAAACGATAAAATTTCAAAACGGAACAAAACGCTTTGAAATTCAATTTTAAAAGTTTCATCACCTTCAATATTAACAATATAAATTTTCTGAATCTTTAAACTATTTTAACAGGCTCAAGACTCAGGATTCTCTATTTTACCCTATTTTCGATTGTTTAATTCAATAATCTATCATCCAATAAATACTGTATATTTGAAAATAAAGTTAAAATTTAACCTTTGAATATTTAAAATAAATTAAATATTCTCATTTCAAATATACAAAAAATCTGGGTCGTCACAGTAATGGTACGTTGATTTGAATAAAAACTTTGTTTGTTAGCTTTGTGCTTTCATTAAATTGGTAGTTGAGTGTAATCTCCTATCTCCTCTTTCGGCATTCGAGTGAGCTCGAATCAACGATCGTAGAAGCCAATTCACGGTATCAAGTGCGCTTGATCAACGTCTGAAGAATTGCAGATCTTCTTTCACGGTATCGTGCGCGATCAACGTGACGAAGATAGCTAGAATTCGGTATCTTCGGATCAACGAATTTGGGCCATTCAGTATTTTCCATTCCATCGATTGCTACTTTCACAGAATCATCATTTTGTTATTCCGCTGCTGCGTCATTTGGTATCAGAGCTAGACTTAGCCAATCATAGCTAAGCCGAGTCTTGAAGCCAATTTATTCGAAGAGTTTGATGAGTAAATTGAAGTCATACATCATTTATAGAAGTTGGTTGTTCATCGTGTTCATCATAAATTTGCAACAAGTTTGGAGTTTACGATCCGTTTCATTTTGGATCTAAGGAGGAAAGGTGTTTGAATTTTGCGCGGGAAGTTGTTTGCGCGCCAAAGAGTATTTTGAATTGTGGGTGCGAGCTAATAAAGGGTTGTGACGAGCTTGAGTTGGGTCGTTCCTAGGCCAAACCGAGCTAGAATTGAATATTTTTGAAGTTTGTGTGTTGAATTTGTAAAGTTTCGACAATGCCACCGAGGAGAGCTAATCGCCATCAGAATGTTGAAGCTTTGTATAGAAGAGAAGAAGCTGATGAGATGGAGCAAAGAATTCATGAAAACTTTAGTGAGAAGCTTAATGAAGGGATTGGTCGATTAGAGAAGATGATGTTGGAGATGAATCAAAATCGGAGAAGGGTTTCACCTGAATCTAACCATGGGGGAAGTAGAGTTTCACCACATTCCAATCGGGAGAGAAGTGTTGATAATGATCATAGAAGTGTGAGTCGAGATTGTTATAGAAATGATGATGATCAAAGACGTGATAGGAATGTGAATGATCGTGAACGAAGGAATGTAGATAGAAGGGATGTTGGTGGAAGACACGATGGTAGTAGAGATGTTGGTGGTCAGGATCGACATCGATATACATCAGATTTTGAAGAAGAGTATGATGGTGGTAGTGTTCACGGACAAGGACGTGGACAAGGAAGAAATCAGTCGGAGTATGATCACAAGTGGGAGTCTGGGATGAAGACTGAAATACCGGAATTCAAGGGAGGTATGCAAGCCGAGGAATTTCTTGAGTGGTTAGCTTATGTGGAGGAAATATTTGACTTCAAGGAGGTTCTGGAGGATCGTAAAGTGAAGTTGGTTGCTACTAGGTTGAGGGGAAGAGCTATGGCATGGTGGCAGCAAACCAAACTTACTAAAGAACGAATGGGAAAGTCAAAAATTGTTGCTTGGGAAGAAATTGATGAAGGCTACGTTCTTGCCCTATAATTACCTATCACTAATGTATCAGAGATTACAGAACTTGAGGCAAGGAACGAAGACGGTTGCTGATTATGCGGATGAGTTCTACCAATTAATTGCTCGAAATGATATCATGGAGAGAGAAGAACAATTGACCGCGAGGTTTGTTGGGGGACTTAGAACACAGATCCAGGATATGGTGAACATGTTCGACCCTAGATCTATGGCAAAAGCACATCAAAAGGCGTTGGCTTGGGAGAAACAAGGTAGACGTGGGGGAGGTGTGTTTCCTAATTTTGCTGGTCAGAACAAAGGAGCGGGTAGTAGTTCTAATGTTCCTAAAGCATCGAATAAGCCAGTTGTTCATGAAGTGGCTAAACCTAAAGTCAATACCAATTTCAAATGCTATAATTGCCAGGAAGTGGGTCACAAGAGCAGCGAATGTCCAAAACCGAAGAAGAGAACTATGATTGTTGAAGTGGAGGATGAGGATGTCGAAGAAGATCTCAATCCACAGCATGATGAGGAGGAAGAAGAAGTGTCGGGAGACGAGGGATGTAATCTGATGCTACGAAGATCCTGTTTAACCCCGAAGCAGGATGAAGAGTCGAGTTGGTTGAGAAGTAACATTTTCCAGTCAACATGCACTATTTTGGGAAAGGTCTGTAAATTTGTCATTGATGCTGGGAGTTGTGATAATATCATTTCAACGGAAGCTGTGAGAAAGTTGAAATTGAAAACGGAGAAGCATCCTAGTCCATATAAACTTGCTTGGTTGAGGAAAGGAGGAGAAGTAAAGGTAGAGAGGCGAGCTCATGTTCCATTTTCTATTGGAAAGAAATACAAGGATGAGATTTGGTGTGACGTGGTTGACATGGATGTTTGCCATTTGCTGTTGGGAAGGCCGTGGCAGTACGATCGTGAAGTACAGCATAATGGTCGAACGAATAGTTACAGTTTCTTGTTCGAAGGCACGAAGATCACATTAGTTCCGAAAAAGCGACAGCAGAATGAGAACAAGCTGGAGGAGATCGAGAAATTGAAAACTTTGTTGTCATTGAAGGAGTTCGTAGAAGAGATAGATGAGAGTCCTAAAGTTTTTATGTTTATTGGGCATGAAAGCAGTGAAGTTCCAGAGGAAGTGAAACCAGTTTTGGAGGAATTCAAAGATGTATTTCCAGAGGAGTTACCGAAGGAGTTACCACCGCTTAGAGACATACAGCATCAGATTGACTTGGTGCCAGGTGCTGCATTGCCTCATAGACCACACTATCGGATGAGTCCAAAGGAACACGAGGAGTTGAGGAGACAGGTGGAGGAATTACTGGAACAAGGGCATGTTCAAGAGAGTTTAAGTCCTTGTGCAGTACCAGCTTTGTTGGTACCGAAAAAGGATGGAACATGGAGAATGTGCACAGATAGTAGAGCATTGAACAAGATAACAGTCAGATACAGATTTCTGATGCCGAGGCTTGATGATCTGCTAGATCAAATCAGTGGGTCTGTAATCTTTTCTAAGATTGACTTGAAGAGCGGTTATCATCAGATTCGAATTAGACCAGGGGACGAATGGAAGACAACATTCAAGACGAGGGAAGGATTGTATGAATGGCTGGTAATGCCGTTTGGTCTATCGAATGCATCAAGTACATTCTTGAGGGTGATGAACCAAATTTTTAGGCCGTACATTGGGAAGTTTGTGGTAGTTTATTTTGATGATATCTTGATTTATAGTGCCAGTACAGAGGAGCATATCCAGCATTTGCGGAAGGTGTTGATTATTCTTCGGGAAGAACAATTCTATGCAGCAACTAAGAAATGTGTGTTTATGGCACGGAGTGTCTTATTTCTGGGATATGTTGTATCGAAAGAAGGAATACAGGTGGACCAAAGTAAAGTCGAAGCAATCAGAGATTGGCCACAACCCAAGACTATAACATAAGTTCGAAGTTTTCACGGGTTGGCTTCATTCTATCGAAGGTTTACTCCACACTTTAGTAGTGTGATGGCGCCGGTTACAGATTGTATGAAGGGCAAGCAGTTTGCATGGTCGGAGGAAGTAGGGGTTGCTTTTAAGCGAATCAAGGAACAATTGACGTCAGCACCAATTCTAGTATTACCATATTTTCAGTTATTGTTTGAGCTACATACTGATGCATCCAAGGTGGGAATTGGAGGGGTGTTGAGTCAGAGGGGATGTCCTGTTGCATATTTCAGTGAAAAGTTATCAGGAGCGAAGATGAGATATAGTACGTATGATGTGGAATTTTATGCTGTTGTGCAAGCCATTAAACATTGGAGACATTACTTATTTCACAAGGAGTTTGTGCTATACACTGATCGTGAGGCTTTGAAGCATCTGCAAGGATAGGAGAAAATTTCAGCAAGGCATGCATCGTGGATTGCATATCTACAGCGGTTTACATTTGTTGTGAAACACAAATCTGGAGTTACAAACCGTGTGGCGGATGCGTTGAGCAGAAGAAATCATTTGTTAACAACAATGAAGGTTGAAGTGAGGGATTTGAGGTACTTCCAGAATTATTTGTCGATGATCCTTACTTTGCTAAGATCATGGATGAAGTCAATGAAGGAAAGACCGATGAGTATGTGCTAGTGGATGGTTTTCTATTCAAGGGAAACAGATTGTGTATACCAGAGGGCAGTTTACGAATGAAGATTGTGAAAGAGTTACATGAGGAAGGTCATGTGGGGAGAGACCGTACATTACAGTTGATTTCGCAATCATATTTTTGGCCTACTATAAGAAAGGAAGTTGAACGATTTGTGGAGAGATGTCATATTTGTCAAGTATCTAAAGGGACGGCGACGAATGCGGGATTGTATATGCCATTACCTGTGCCAATTAAACCGTAGGTTGATATCAGCATGGATTTTGTTTTGGGATTGCCTAGAACTCAGTGAGGAAATGATTCTATATTTGTTGTGGTAGATAGATTTTCCAAGATGGCACATTTTATCGCTTGTAAGAAGACAGCTGATGTCGTCCGGGTTGCTCAGTTATTCTTTAAAGAGGTGTATCGATTGCATGGGCTACCAGAATCTATTGTTTCAGATCGAGATACTAGATTTCTAAGCCATTTTTGGTTAAGTTTGTGGAAAATGGTTGGAACGAAGCTAAATTTTAGTAGCGCCTATCATCCGCAAACAGATGGGAAAACGGAAGTGGTTAATAGATCATTGGGGAATTTGTTGAGGTGTCTTGTGAAAGATAATTTGAAGAGTTGGGATATGAAGTTATGTCAAGCAGAGTTTGCACATAATCACGCTATTAACCGCAGTACGGGTTTCAGTCCGTTTCAAGTTGTATACTCAGCAAGTCCGAAGGGTCCATTGGATTTGATGACAGTACCATATCAGAAGGGAGTTGTTAAGCGGGCTTGTGATTTTGTCACCGAGTTGCAGGAGTGCCATAGAACTGTTCATGAATGATTGCTTGCATCAAACGAAAAGTATAAACGACTGGCAGATAAGAAGCGAAGGAATGTGAATTTCAGAGAAGGTGATTTGGTTTACGCCGTGTTGACAAAGGATCGTTTTTCAGTGGGAACGTACAATAAGTTAAAAGCTCGAAAAATCGGTCCAGTGGAAATTTTGAAGAAAATCAATGAGAACGCATATCAGTTGAGATTACCGGATGTTGTTCATACTTCCGATGTTTTCAATGTCAAGTATTTGATTCCATATCATGGAGAGGAGCTTGTTGTGGAAGAGGAAGGTGCAAATTCGAGGTCGAATTTTTGTCAACCAGGGGAGGATGATGCAGCGCAATCTGAACATTCCAGAATTTTAGGTCGCTCACGACCTAGTGAGATTTTAGGTCGCTCACGACCTAGTGGAACTTCACGACCTAGCGACACTTTGGATCGCTCCGACTCTTTCGAGCTACGACCTAACTAGAGGCAAGAGGAGGAGGCTGCAACACGCTGTGATAAGTCACTTGTTTTAGGTCGCGAACGACCTAGCGACTTACGAGCTAACGAGCTAAGAGCTTCTTTAGGTCGCGAACAACCTAAAGCACATACCGCTACTTAAGGTCGCGAACGACCTAAGTCACATGCCGCTTCAGTAGGTCGCGAACGACCTAATTCACATACCACTTCAGTAGGTCTCGAACGACCTAACAATAAGTCGCTAATTCTCGAAGGTCGCTCGTTCTTAGGTCGCTGGGAAGATAGGTCGCTGGATGTTAAGTCGTTGGAAGGTAGGTCGCGTGAAGGGTCCTGAAGCAGGGTTGAATTATTGTTGCCGCTGCTCTTTTAGGTCGCTTGAGCGAGCTAACGACCTAATGCCGCATATGTACTATGACTTAAGTCGTTTGGAGCTTAGGTCGCGTGTGTTGTCTGTTAGGTCGCTACGTGCATGTACTAGGTCGTTTCTGTGTTGTAATGTGTTTGTTGTTGATCTGTTAGGTCGTCGACGACCTATGTTAAGTCGGTGAAGGCTTGTAATGTGTTGTAACTATTTTGTTTTAGGTCGTCTACTTTTAAGTCGTAAGTCGTGTTGTGTTAGGTCGTGGCCGACCTAAGAGTTGTACAGTTTTGTGTTGTGAATTGTAAGCCTATAAATAGGCAGGTGGTCTCATTTGTAATGGTACGTTGATTTGAATAAAAACTTTGTTTGTTAGCTTTGTGCTTTCATTAAATTGGTAGTTGAGTGTAATCTCCTATCTCCTCTTTCGGCATTCGAGTGCGCTCGAATCAACGATCGTAGAAGCCAATTCACGGTATCAAGTGCGCTTGATCAACGTCTGAAGAATTGCAGATCTTCTTTCACGGTATCGTGCGCGATCAACGTGACGAAAATAGCTAGAATTCGGTATCTTTGGATCAATGAATTTGGGCCATTCAGTATTTTCCATTCCATCGATTGCTACTTTCACAGCATCATCATTTTGTTATTCCGCTGCTGCGTCACTAATACATCGACGATATTCGTGTGCAGAGCACTCAAGTGCCGTAAGGATGAATTGTTAGGGAAAAAGAAAGTAGAACAAGTAAAAAGGAATATAATATCAGAATCTCACATCGGAACGACAACATATAATATCAAAAGAACAATACAAAGGGGTTACTCCTTACAGAAATTTCGAAGAGTTACAAAACCTAAATATTATCATTAGCCTGGACAGCTATAACAACATGTTGTCACAAACACTGATATGTATAATATAGTAATGCGGTAGAAATACGAATGCTACGATAGGTGAAACATTCAGGTCGTCTTCTCGAGCTCCAATGAACATCAACGAAAACCTGCCTTTCTCAAACTACTTGAAAGAGCACACAAGGAATTTAGGGAAAACAAAAACCAAATGTCAGGCATAAGTTTGGTATAAGAAACTCAAGAAATATGTTATCAATATAAAATAGTAATTTTGAGACTGCATGGAATTTCATAACGATTATCCCCTCAATAGAACCACTATCTAATAGGTACATAAGGTGATATAATAGATAATGTCTAGGGTGTATAATATAAATGTTATAACATAGTTGGAATGGTTACATTGGTTACATTCAACAGCATTTGAGGAGTACAAACAAATCAGATAAGGAACGTTGGCATTATAAATTTTCCATGGAGACTCCTCTAGTAAACTTAAGCGGATATCCATGCACAATGATGTGAAAATACCTTCCGAGCCTCGCATATCTCTAGATAAAATATACCATAAGATAAACACAAGCGGCGCAAGCTTGAACAAAAACATGAACCATGTGGAACCAAATATCATCAACTCCTTCGGCCAACAATTGATAAGTATCTCCAGATATGGAGCTGATAACACCTTGACGCGGGTCAGCTAAACCCTAGGTTGTGTACCCTACTCTATCTTTAGCCATTCCGATGTTGAAGTTACGTTCGGCATCTTTAATACAAGTATTCATCACTCGAACAGAAAATGAATCCCAAATTTGATCCCCACCTCTCGAACCGATCTTGAAACCACACATGGATTCTCATGTCTCAACGGATCTCGGAATCACACATGGGTTCCCACATCCCGAATAGATCACGATCATCTCTACATGTGTTCGAGCATCTTAAACAGATCTCGAATCTCCACATAGATTCCTACATCTCAAATAGATCCACTTCCAAGAGATTGAACACGTATATCTGCCTTGAAATGGTTTCCGGTAAGTAAAACACTTACCGGTCCTAGTCTCTCCAAGACTGAATCGACAAATTTGGTCATTTAATGATAATGTAAGCGATCGCATATAGAAACCAAGTCTCGTGTACTTATCATGTTTCCGATATTTTCATCTCACACTAACCCTAGATCAAGAGTGAAGCTGGTAGGTTAGAGTTCTATTACTCATATCCCTACATGAACACTAGTTTTAATTCCAACAAATAGACAAGCCTACTTCGTCGGCTTTTAGTGCTAGGTATATGACTAAATGCTTTCCATAAATGAGTAAACATACTAAGCATGATCAAGTCATACAAAGCACGATCAAGTCACATAAGCGACTTCTAATTCTCTTTTTATTTAATTAATCTTTTATTAATTAAAACTCATTTTCATTAGTAAAACTTCTTTTATCTAATAAAGATCTTATATCAATTCCTACTACTCATTTATACTCTTTCAATACTTAAAAAGGTATTCATATACTTATCTCAAATGGTATAAGTATATTCACAAATCATAAACAAGATTTCTTACTTAAAATCCTTACTCTTTTTCTATCTTTTTTCCTCAAAAAGATTCCTTACTTATAATTTCCTTTAAAATATCCATTTTAAGGATCTAAGTGCTTTCACAAATCCAATTAAAAGGTTTAAGACTAATGTTACTTAAACATTGTCACTACAAACCCAAAACCATTTCACTTATGTTTATTTTTAAAACATTCTTTTAAAGATCTATTTACATTCATAAGTATAATAAAAAGGTTAAAAACGAATGTTATTAACACATTGTCACAACAAACCCAAAACATTTCATACTTGCATTACCTTTAAAACATTTTTTTAAAGATCTATTTACATTTATAAGTATAATAAAAAAGGGTTAAAGACGAATGTTATTAACACATTGTCACAACAAACCCAAAAACCTTTCATACATACATTATATTTAAAACATTCTTTTAAAGACCAAAGATAATAATAGGTTAAGTTCGATAGTCGACTAATCGATTATCTAGTTAAAACAGTTGCTTGTACAAATCGATGTTCATATACTTAACTCGTTTATGACATTTTTGACTAACTATTCCTGTAACGACCCGTATTTTTACGGATCGAAAACATCGTAAAACAGTTATCAGTAGATCGTAGTGTGGTTAAGTCGTCCAGGGTCTAAAGTCGTTCAAAGTGTAGATCGTCCAGAGTTTAAGTCGTTTGAAGCTTAAGTCGTATAGTAGTTAGGTCGGAGGAGCGACTTAAGAAGTTGGCGACTTAAGGGTTTTGGGATAAGTCGTGTAGAAGTTAGGTCGTGTGGTGGCTTAAGTCGAGTTAACGACTTAAGGGGTAGGCGACCTAAGGGATAGGCGACTTAGGGAAGAACGGCGACTTAAGAGTTAGCGGCATAGGAAACTGGGCGAGTTAGCGACTTAAGGAGGATAGGTCGGCAACGACCTAAGGAAGCTGGTAGTAGCAGTGAGCGACCTAAGGAAGTTAAGTCGTAGACGACTTAGGTGTTAGGTCGTAACCCAGTTAAGTCGCGTAGTTTTTGAGTCGTAGGTCGCGCATTGTCTTAGGTTGTGGCATTATTAAGTCGCGCAAGGTTAAGTCGTATGGTTTGTTAAGTCGCAAAGATCGCTAAGTCGTATCTCGTTGAGTCGAGTAAGTTGATAGGTAGTTAAGTCGTACCTTAGTTAAGTCGCGTGAGTACTTATGTTGTTAAGTCGCTAGGTCGGGCGCATGTGTGTTAGGCTTAGGTCGTTGAACTGTTGAGTCGTAAGTCGTAGACTGGTGGATCTGTTAAGTCGTAGGATGGGTTGTTTCACTAAGTCGTGAGTCGTGGTACTTCTTAAGTCGTAAGTCGTGATGTTTTATAAGTCGTGGACGACTTAAGGAGGCGGGCGACTTAGGGAATTCCAGCCTATAAATACTCGTCCATTTCCTCACTTTTTGGGATCCGGATTTCGAAGCGACGAAGTGCTGCCATTTTGAGAGCTCGACTTCTACACTTCTTCACTTCTTTTCTCCACTTTAATCTTGTCTTCCTTCCATCCAAATTGAAGATCGAATTGAAGATTCAAGAGCTTAGATTGAAGATCTTCATCCATCGAAGAGAGATTTCATCGTTTGAAGCGGATTTGTGATAGATCGAGTTAGATCCTTCGCTGTCCAGATCTGAAGTGTGTTGCTTTTGAGGTGTTTAGGTGATTTGGTGAGTGGAGATTATCTCTCACACGGATCCAAAGGAGTATATCGGATTGTTGGCTTGATTTTGTGTTAAAGTAGCGACTTCCATGCATTTCCGTAAACTTAAGTATAGATCCATTGTTCATGATGATTTGACATCCATTTTACTATAAGTTAACCTATGCAAGTTCATTCATCAAGTTGTAGAGATATTGCTCATGTTTTCATACTTGTTAGATTTGGACACTTTATTTACAAGATTGCCATTATTGTTATAATTGTTTATTAGATCATGTTTGAATGTTTGATTACTTGGATTAATGATTGACTTGATTGATTGTTATGAATTAGATAATTGATGATTTGATTTAGACAAGATGGTCGAAGATGATTCAAAAGCTAAGGGAAAGGCTCTTGAATTGGGAAAGCTGCTCGTGGCATATGTAGCGGATGATGAAGCTCATATGGATAGATTTGACGATGATGATGTTGAGATGAGGCTTTGCTAGGATGTGATGAAGCAAGGCATGATATGAGATAGTCTTGGTCTAATCCAGACGGGATCATTCCAAGCATGTTGATAACTCGGTGAAATGGTTCGAGTTTGAGGATAATGGTTTGCTCGAGAGGCGCTTGAGCTAGTATGGAAATAGTCGTCGAGGAGGATGACTAGAAGGCTGAGATTTCATCGTTGTTGAAAGTTCTAGCATGCTCAAAGCAAGAGTACGTTGGGCAGATTCGATAGTGTTAACGTTAAAATACGAACGATAACACCCGGTGTGTGTAATAAGATCGTGAAAGCACCACCCGTGTGACGGGAACAGAAATTAAGCAGGAAAATAGCCGAAATGCAGTAAATGAACAACAGATTTATAGTGGTTCGGCCCGTAATTGAGCCTACGTCCACTTTATAGTCTCTTATTGCTGATTTGATTACAATTTGATACAAATCTCTTCAGGAAACAGTACAATTCGATCACAAGAAACAATCTAGACTACTAGCTCAATCTTCGACGGTGAAACTCGATAAATCCATGTCGGATGTGAGGAATTTCTCTCGAAGCTTGTTGTAGTGTCGCGAATGCTTGAAGGATCCTTGATTACTGAATGAATGAAGAGTTCGACGGAGTAACAGCGCTGTAGAAATGATTTGCCAAAAGTCCCCCCCATGTTGGAAGTGATGGGGTATTTATAGGAGCAGATTTCTGAGCTTTCAATTCGACCAAGTCATGAGTCGTATCCGACTCATGGTAAGTCGTGACTCGTATTCGACTCATGATGTCTCGTGGGCGCCTTATGGTCCACCTTGCGGCTTAGTTGGAAGACAAGTGTTAAGTCGTAGTCGACTCATCAGATCAAAATAGCACAGGCCAGGGCCTTGGATTCCAGTTTCGATAGCCTTTAAGTCGTAAGCCTGATGAGTCGTACGCACCATAAGTCGCAAGCCTGATGAGTCGTATGTCTTTGTGAGTCGTACGTCTTTCGAGTCATAAGTCTGATGAGTCGTAAGCCCTATGAGTCGTAAGACCTTATGAGTCGTACGTTTCCAAGTCTGATGAGTCGTAAGCCCTATGAGTCGTAAGACCTTATGAGTCGTACGTTTCCAAGTCTGATGAGTCGTAAGCCATATGAGTCGTAAGACCTTATGAGTCGTGCGTTTCCAAATCTGATGAGTCGTAAGCCCTATGAGTCGTAAGACCTTATGAGTCGTACGTTTCCAAGTCTGATGAGTCGTACAGACCTTGACTCGCTGAACCATCTGGACCATGAGTCGTAGACTCCTTATCTCGTAAGTCCATGAGTCGTACAGCTCATAAGTCGTGAGGCCATAAGTCGTAGGGATTTAGGGGTTAACATTTGCCCCTCGAAGTACACGCCTAAGTCGTGGGTCGTGTGCTTCGACTAATCTTAACTCGTATATGCCTCTTCGTGTTCCGCTGCCCAATGGTATAAAATGCTTGAGTCGTTTCCTCTATCCATTACCTATATTCTGAGTCGTACTCGCCATTGCTGTTCCTTCAAGCTTTCTCAAGGCAATTTCATCCTTTTCTGTCAATCAATCAATTCGATTCTCGATTCTTCATTGCGTAAGTGCCTCTGACCCATCCTCGACCTTTAATCGTCATTGATTCGTGAACTCTCCCCCCTATACCTAATCCATCCCCTCGTGCAATGCTTTGTTGTGAATTCTTCCATACCGGTAGTTCATGAGCTTGATTTTTGCTCGATTTCATCTTTTAGATGAATAGGGCGATGGAGATGTAAGGTTATTGCGCTTCAGGCGTTAATGGACTAGGTTGGCGAGGTTTTGAGGATCTGAATTTAACTCAATGGATGGCTTAATGGTGTCTTGGAATGGGGATAAGGATAGTAGTTTGATTAAGAGGTTATCGGGTTTGGATGAAGATGGGTTAGAAGAAAAGTCAATGGGTTCAAATCAAGGGAGGTGCTGGCATGGCCATGGTTCAGTAACTTTGTACGACTCACGAGTCAAGCCCCCTAAGACATAATTCTTGAGTCGTAGACAACTCAGGACTTAGGATTTTATGCCGCTTTGGACTGTAGCCTCTTATTTTCTCACGACTTAAGACCTGAAGTACTGCTAACCTGCCCTGTAACCTTTAAGTCGTAGACGAGTCAGAACATAAGTCGTGGGCGACTCATGACTTGGACTTTGTATGAGTTTTGAACTGCCGTGGATGAACTTTGAATATAAGTCGTGAACGACTCATGACTTAAGCTTTACATGAACTTTGAACTGCTGCATTTTCCCACAGATCATTCTAGCTTGTAAACTAATAACCTGCCTAATACAATATCCACAGAAAATTGGGACAAATATACTGTCACCGACTGCCCACATCAAGTGACAGATTAGTCAGTAAAAGATAGTCAACATAAATAGATTGTGTGAATGAAGTGCTTTAAATCAATAAGTTCAAGCAAAGTATTAAAGCAACATTGAACTAATCAACTGAAAATGTCTGGTTTGCACTAATGCCGTACCTGAACTTTTAAATTAACAACTCCTGAAATTTGATAATCGATCAATTACCGACTAACTTAATTCCAGCTTGTATTTATTTGTTATATTTACTAGTTTTGCACAACACTTCACACTATTTAGGAAACGTGCACCTTCATATTTGAATATCCAGTTGCTTGTGTAGAATGGCTTCTCAACAAAGAGATGTAACAGTTCAGACTGGAGAATCCATTCTCATTCTAGCTCCTTTAGTCAATCCTCCAGAGAGAGCATCTTCCACTCTAGTATACAAAACTTTTCGGCAGTTATGCACTCAATTTGGCATTGCTGAGGACGACGCTATCCTTCCTGAGAAGAACAACACTGCTGATGTAGCGCCTTCTGGCTTTGTGGCAGTCAACCGACAAATGTGCTCGTGCGGAGCCATTCCTCCTTTCAACAACTTTCTTCAACACCTTCTCCGCCAACTGGCAATCGCTCCATTCCAATTACACCCTAATGGTTATGCTGTTCTAATGGGGCTATGCGTACTATTTGGCAGAACGCTTGACCGTCTCCCTAGTGTTGACGAAATCTGTTATCTATGCTCTTTCGTCAGAATCAAAGATCATCCTTCGATCATTGTTATAAGAAGTGCCAGGAATCGCAAACTGGTTGTCGGCCTCCCTGATACTGCTCACGGGTTTTTGACTCAGTATTTTTATGTTCGCTGTCCCCCTGGTTTTTATGCCGTGTGGAGAGAAGGAAGTAAGAATGCCTATCCTTTCTTCTCCTTGTTCTCTGAGTATCTTGCAGTCCGAATCACTAAGTGTTTTAACTTTGCTTTCTCATTTTAGCGCTCCTGTCTCCCTCTAGGGATCCTAATCATAAGCAAACTCTGGAGAAGCTCATGGCTGTTCCGACTGAAGAACGGGATGTGAAATTCTTGTTGAAAGATGAGTTTCTCCACCAGTTTGGACTTTTACATCCTTCTAGATCGACTCAAATTCATGAAATCTCGAGTTCTGATGCGGAAACGTTAGCTGTCTCAGGTTCCCAAGCGGAGGACTTGAATGCCCCAGCTTCTGTAGAAGAAACTGCATCAGAAGCACCCATCGCGGAGGCTGCTTTGGTAAAATGTTCCGCATCCATCAATGTCGTAGGGTTAGTCAGCAAGTCGGCGCTTACCCCAATTACTGAGGAGGAAGAGAATCCTCGAGTTCCTGAGAAATCCATTGATACAGAGGTTGAGAAAGAGAAGTCTGCTGAACTCCTGGGTGATGACACCTTTGATGGTTTGAGCGATATCATGATAACTTCTCGAGAGCTTTTTGGGGATAACAATCCAAAAGCAACTTCTCCCGTTGTCGAGGCGACTTCTACCTTTAAACAAACCCAGACGCCTACTACGCCAGTCGTCTCTGTTTCCACACTAAAGCGTGGTCTGTAGTTTGACGCATGTAGCTTGCACGCCACACACACTTAGGATTTTTCAGCACTTATAAACTTTTATCCTCTTTCTCCTGGAAATCTCTAAACTTTACTCCTTTTTTGCTTTCAGGTTCTCCAATGGGACGTACAGGTTCATATTATGACTCATTCAAGTATCGTGGAGGCCGCGGCACCTATGACTTTAGGAAGTACCTTGATACCCCAAAAGAAACAGATGAAGAGAGGGCTCGAAGGAAAGCCCAGGAGAAACGGGATTATGATCAGTGGCAAAGAAGGAAAAATGCCGAGCGATACGACTCTTCGCATAGGAGTGACTATTCTCATAAGCGGAAGTCTTACGACGATAAGGGAAAAACTCAGATTGCCGATGAACCGAGCAAACGATCTAAACCGCTTGACGCGTCTGAAATTTCTGAAAAGACTGACGCTCCCATTCCTTCCGATATTCTGGCCAGCTCTCCTCCTCTGAAGAAATCTGACATTCAGACTATCATTAACAGACCGCAATATCAAGTCAAGGACGGCCCCCCAACACTTCAGAGCCGTTTTCCGAATTGGTGCCTAAAAGGGGTGCGCTTTGACTTGGACCTAGTTCCGATTGATAAGCCAGACATGCTTAGTACTCTTGACGCAGTCAGGCTTAATATCGAGAGGATGTCGCAGTGGCAGAAGCTTGTCGATGAACTACAAAGGGTTAATCGTGCCAACCTTGAGGCGATGCTGACTATGGAAAACGACAAGGCGGAGTGGGACAAAATTTGCAAACAGCATAATGTCGAGATGACAAATATTGCTGATGGTTATGCAAAACTTGAGTCCGAGGTTAAAAAACTTAAGGAAGATCTTGCTTCTTCTTCTACATCTCATACTCAAAAAGAAGAAGTCTTTCAAAAACAGGTGCGGGATGCACATGCTGCACAGAGAGATGTCGAAATGAAGCTTGCCGCTGAACAGCATATTACTGAGAAATACCGCACAGAAAACGCCGATTTGCGGGAAAAATTCACCTCCCAGAACGTAGAGATTGAGTTACTAAAGTCTCGACTCGCTAAAGCTGAGGTAGAGCGTGATGAGGCTACCGCTGGTCGGGTTGCTGCCGTTGCCGAAAAGGAAGCGGCTGAGCAATCACATGAGGCGACGAAAGCAGACATCAGCTCTACTTTATTCGACTTTTACTTACACAGCGTTCTGGGTCGTGGGAGCCTCTCTTTTCTTGGTCCCGGCTATGAAATTACATTGGCTGAAGTGTGGGAAGTCGCAATGGATATGCTCGGCGGGGCTGGCTATAATGAGTTGGAACTTGAGGAGCGCTATCTCGATGATGAGGCTCGTGCCGCTCTTGTTAAGGGGAAGGAGCAACTTGCCAAAATACGAGCTGAAACAATGGGAGAAGAGCCTCCAAAAGAAGAAACTCCTTTAACTGCCCCCGTTCTAACTTCCACTTCAGCCGACGTTAATATTATAGATTCCAGCTCTCATTCTTTACAACTAGCTAAAGTTGCCCAGGAAACTGCAACTACTCCTACTGAAGATGAGGCACTGGATGATATTGAAGCCGAGAAGTTTGAGGTGGATCTTGCAAAGCCAACTCCTCCAGGTACTCTTGGTGTCGTCTCGGGTCTAATGAACCAGTCATTTGACTTAGCCGAATTCGATGACCTTCTTACTTGTTACTTAAACTTTGATGAACCAATGCCTTCTTTATTTTCGGGGGATGCTGATTTTAACTTCTTTTCTTCTACAGCGGAGGCACCAAGCACTACACAAGCTTTCACTCCTTCGATTGCCGTTCCTCCGTCTTCCCAAATTACTCCTCCTTCTGCTTCCCAACCGGGATCACAGGCAGAGAAAATCGAAGCTCTTCAAGGCTTGGATGATCCGGCTGCTTCTCAGGAACAGAAGGCGGAGGATTTTGAAGACATCGAGAAGACCCCGGAGCGATCTCTTGACGACGATACGAAGCTTTCAACATTGCTTGCTACTCCGGGGAGCGAGTCTTCTTCAAAGAGGAAGGGGAAGCGTGCTGTAAGGAAAAAGAAGAAGACTTCCACTGAAGAGGAAGCAGTAGTTGATCCGGCTGTACCGCTTTCTCCTTCTGCCCCTGCCCGTTCACAACGACTTCAAAAGCTAATCATTAGGCCGGGAAAGAGCTCCAAGGGTGGTGAGAAGAAGGAATAATCAAGCTGGATTTTCTACTTATTATTTTTGCTCTTTGCATGTAATGACCGGGGATTGTGCGGGTACCGGTCCCCGCTTTTGCTTGTTCGAGATATCTGCACATGTAAAGAATTTTTGTAGTGCTAAATAAATCAATTATTTTACTTGTACAAACTCTTGTGTATGTGAGAATGCATTTGTTTTTTATTTTTAGTGTAGAACAAACGATTCTTTTCACTTGTACAAACTTTTTGTTTGTGTTTAAGAATGCATTTATTCCACAGCTTTTTCGCGTGATATTGTTATGTGCTTGTGGTATGTTGCTTGAATACTGCTTTTTATTGTTGTAGCCGTATCATATGATATTGCCCCTATACCACAAGTGCTTTACAATATCTTTCGCTTTTAGCGAGACCCGTACTCTTATTTTCCATAGAATAACTATTCCATCTTTGAGGGAATGATTATTCTACTTAAACGGAGTGTGTCTCATTTTCAGATAAGTTTTCACGCTTCAACCTTCGGAGATGTTTACTTCATGTTTTTGAGAAGTGAATTCTCCTACGCGGTAAAGCGAATCTCAGAAGAAGATATTACTTAGCACTTCGATTTCTGGGGAAGAGTTTTTTTTTTTTTTTTTAGATGAACAAGTAGGTCTTCCTTACGAACCGAAGTGTGCCTCTAAGGAGGGCTTTATTTTGGTATTTTTGAGGAGTAGCATGTGGACTCCGAAGAGTAGCATTATGCTTTGTGGGGTATTGGTGTGCCTCCGAAGAGGTCTTGTGCTTCCAAAGAAGTCTTGATTTTGGTCTCCGAAGAGAAGCAATTTTTTGTATTTCTACTCGGGTGAAGTGGGTCTCCGAAGAGAAGCATTTTGCACTTTTACCCTGATGAAATGTGCCTCCGAAAAGGGCTTTTACCTCCGAAGATGGCTTGTGCCTCCGAAGAGGGCTTGTGCCTCCGAAGAGGGCTTGTGCCTCCAAAAAGGGCTTTTGCCTCCGAAGATGGCTTGTGCCTCCGAAGAGGGCTTGTGCCTCCGAAGAGGGCTTGTGCTTGTGATTACCTGGAAGTTACTTTCTCATGGTCAGAGGTCTACGGGGCGAACGCAAGTTGCTTGATTGGATGTTTGCTTGCACAAACGATCGCAATTAACTAACAAGGTGCCCCTTTGGTAGTCCCACCGATCTTTTTGATTGAGTAAAGCACTCCCATTTATTGGCGTGCCTCGTTAGAGGGCTTTGGTTTGTTGGTGTGCCAGGTAGGTTACGTCTCAGGGGCGAGTGGATCCACGGGGCGGACATACGCTATCTGGTCGGATGCATCACGACCAGTTAGCGAGGGTCTTGTTCCTCCCGATTGGGAAGGCGTCCCTTTAGTGGATCTCTCGGCCTTCCTGTTGAGAGGCATACCTCCCTTTGTCTGCTTCTTTGTTTGCTTGGCAATTTTCTCTCATCATTTGCCCATTAGGGATCTCTTATCATCATTTCCAAGCACATCTTTTTTCCTTTTGCGAGTAAATTGCTTCATCCGAAGGAGTGTTCTTCACCGTTGAATGACTTCACGAGACAAACGCGAGTTATCTAGTTGGATGCCCGTTCATAACGACAATCTCAACTAGTGAACAAAGGTTTGTCCCAGTAAAGTCGCCAACTCTTTATGTGAAGTTTTCCTTGCGTAGGATTTGAGTTTGGAATTTTTGTTGTTTGGTTTTTGTTCATTAGCTGATTTATAGAGGTCGCTTAGCTTTGTGATGAGCAAGCCTTGTTATAATGTCCTGCAATTTTGAATCGATATTTTAGCGATACATTTAAAGTATTTACATATCGAAATAAAACAGGCATTATGAAATAGTAAAGAACACAAGATTTATAGTGGTTCGGCCAAGAATCGGGCCTACGTCCACTTTATAGCTTTCATTCATTTACACTGATTTACAATGTTTCACAATACAACTGATACATTCATCATCATTTTACAATTTTGAGCAGAGCTCCTTTCAAGTAAAATAAGGGCGCAAATGATTGCTGTTCTAGGCCCTTGGAATTGGATCTCCTTCAACAGTTATGAGTTTGAAAGTGCCATCAAGAAGTTTAGTGCCTATAACATATGGCCCTTCCCAGTTTGGCCCAAACACACCAGTTGCTGTCATGATCCTTTTCAAAACCAAGTCTCTGATTTCAAAGCTGCGTTGGCGAACTTTGGAGTTGAAATGCCTGGCTATTCTCTGCTGATGAGCTGAAATTCTGAGCCTAGCTTCCTCTCTTTTCTCATCGAGAAAATCAAGCGCTTCAAGTTGCAGTTTTTCACTTTCGGTTTCATTGAAATGAACTCTTCTATGCGAGGGAACCTCTACTTCTACTGGAATCATTGCCTCAGATCCGTATGCCAGTGAAAATGGAGTGTGCCCAGTTGCAGTTTTGTGAGTAGTTCTGTACGCCCATAGTGCTAATGGAAGCTTATCAACCCAACCACCTTTTGCTTTTTCAAGTTGCTTTTTGATAGTTGACTTGATGATCTTGTTAACTGCTTCCACTTGCCCGTTTGCCTGCGGATGAGCCACTGCTGAGAAGCTTTTTCGAATTCTGAACCGTCTGCAAAAATCCTGGAATTCTTCACTTTCAAATTGAGTGCCATTGTCGGTGATTATCTTTTGTGGAACACCATATCTGCAAATGATATTCTTCGTTACAAAATTTATCATCTTTTTAGAAGTGATGGTGGCCAAAGGTTCAGCTTCGGCCCATTTGGTAAAGTAGTCAACGGCGACAATAGCATATTTAATTCCTGATTTAGCGATCGGTAACGGTCCAATTAGGTCTATTCCCCAAATGGCAAATGGCCATGGGCTGACCATTTGTGTGAGTTCGGTGGAAGGTGCTCTTGGGATTTTTGCAAATCTTTGGCATTTGTCACACTTCCTGGAGTAAGCTGCAGCATCTCGATTAATATCCGGCCAGAAATACCCATATCAGAGAATTTTCTTTGCAAGTGTTTGACCACCTGAATGGTCTCCACATTCTCCTCCGTGCACCTCTGCTAAGATTGTCTTGGCTTCTTCTTTAGTTACACATCGGAGTAGTGGGATTGAAAATCCTCGCCTATATAATCGGCCATCTTGAATTACATATCTTGACGCTTTTCTCAATAATTTTCGACGTTCCTTAGAATCTTCTGGCAGAGAACCACTGAGTAAGTATTCTTTGATTGGACTCATCCACGATTCATGCTCTTGAGACGTAGTCATAATCCAATTAATATCCATTTCATCAATGCTTGGAGCTGACAGAACTTCTACAGGAACTAATCCCAGCAATTGAGCTTCTCCGGAACTTGAGTACTTTGCTAAAGAATCCGCCTTCATATTTTCCTCTCGGGGTATGTGGCTTATTGAGTAGTGATCTAAATCATTGAGGAGTTCGGAAGTTTTTGTCAAATATGCAGGCAAATTCCCTCCTTTGGCTTGGAATTCCTTCTTCACCTGGCAGACAATAAGCTGAGAATCACTGAAAATCTGTATCACTTTGATATTCAATTCCTTGGCGATTTTCAATCCGGCAATAAGGGCTTCATATTCTGCTTCATTGTTTGTCGAAGGAAATTCCAGTCTCAATGCATAACATAGTGATCGTCCTTCGGGAGTTTCGAGCACAACTCCTGCCCCAGAACAATAGTCATTTCTCGAGCCATCAACATACAACTTCCACTGTATCGGAATGCAGTTAGTTGTTTCTTCCTTACTGTCACCTTTGTCAGTGGATTCTGCAATGAAATCTGCTAAAGCTTGTCCGTTAATTGCTCTTCGGGGATGGTAAGTGGTGTCATATTGGCTGAGCTCTATGTTCCACTTCAAGAGACGACCCGAAGTTTCAGGACGATACAGGACTTGCTTCAAAGGTTGATCAGTCAGGACCTTGATGGGATGAGATTGAAAATAAGGTCTCAACTTCCTGGAAGCGATTAGCAGACAATAAGCAAGTTTTTCTATCTTTGAATAATTCATTTCAGCTCCAGCGAACCGTTTACTGATGTAGTAAACTGGACGTTGTATTTTTGTATCTTCTCGCACAAGTGCTGCACTTAAAGCATGGGATGAAATTGCTAAATAGATGAAGAGGTCTTCACCATCACTAGGCTTGGAGAGGACCGGAGGAGTTCTCATATGATGAATCAGTTGATCGAAAGCATTCTGACATTCAGGAGTCCATTCGAAATTTTTCTTTCCTTTCTTTAGAGCATCAAAGAAGGGAATGCATTTGTCTGTGGCCTTGGAAATGAAGCGACTAAGAGCGGCAACCTTTCCATTGAGACTTTGCAGTTCTTTCTTTGTTCTAGGGGCTTTAACTTCTCTTAGAGCTGTGATTTGAGCAGGATTGGCCTCGATGCCCCTAGCGCTCACAATGAAACCCAGGAATTTCCCAGACTCTACTCCGAATGAACATTTCAATGGATTGAGCTTCATTCCGTACTTCCGAAGAATTGAGAACATCTCTGCCAAGTGATCCATGTGATCTACTGCTTTCTTTGACTTTACTAACATATCATCAACATAGACTTCCATTGTTTTGCCGATCTGTGGCTTGAACATAGCGTTGACAAGTCTTTGGTATGTTGCCCCTGCATTCTTTAACCCGAATGGCATGACTTTGTAACAGTAGAGTCCCACATCTGTAATAAAGCTTGTGTCCTCCTGATCTGGTTCATTCATCATAATCTGATTGTATCCGGAATAGGCATCCATAAAAGATAACAACTCATGTCCAGCCGTCCCATCTACTAGTTGATCGATTCTAGGCAACGGGAAGCAGTCTTTGGGGCAAGCTTTGTTCAGATCTGAGAAATCAATGCATACTCTCCACTTTCCATTTGCCTTCTTAACCAGTACTGGATTCGAAACCCAATTTGGATAAGTGGATTCTTTGATGAAATTATTCTCTAAGAGACGATCTACTTCTTCCTTTAAAGCTGCTGATCTTTCTGGACCTTGAGTTCTTCTTTTCTGTTTTACCGGTGTGAATTTCGGATCAACATTCAGAGTATGAACAGCAATTGTTGGAGAGATTCCGCACATATCAGCATGACACCAAGCGAACACGTCCAGATTTGCTTTTAGAAATGATATCAGTGTATTTTGAACTGTTGTACTTAGTTGCAAACCCACATTAAGCACTTTATTTGGGTCTTTGGAGTCGACAGGTATTGGTACCGTAACTTCTACAGGCACCACTCTATTTTCCTCTGCACTGGATTTTCTGGGGTCCATTTCCCGCCTTGCACCACTATGCTCTCCAGTGCAGGGGCCACTCTGTATTTGCTATAAGGTTGGGTTTTTGATGCGGAGGGGAGCTGCCGCATCTTTACCCATCTCTCTCTTTCTGTCTTCTCGAAGCTCTATAAGATAACATTCACGTCCAGCATTTTGATCTCCCTTGATGACACCAACACCATTTTCTGTAGGAAACTTCATAGTTAAGCACCACGGGGCCAAAATGGCCTTGAATGCAGCTAGAGCTGGCCTGCCTAGGAAAGCATTGTAGGCAGAAAATCCATCGACAATCACAAAGGTTTGTTTTCGAGCTACCCTTTTCTGCCCTTCACCAAGTTCCACGAACAAATCGACAGTTCCGATTGGTTGCTGTGGTTCCCCAGTGAAACCAACGATCTTTTGTGATGAAGCCTGAACGTCGGTCATTGGGATCTTCATCTGGTCAAATGTTTTCTTGAAAAGTATATTGCAGGAAGCACCGCAATCAATGAGTACTCGTCTTACTATTGCTGGCCCAATTCATGCAGAAATAACTAAGGGGTCTATGGTCGGAGCTTCAATACCAATAGAATCCCTAGCCTTGAACAAAATATCATTATCTGAAATCTTTTGCTGTTTTAGGGGTACTGTGTTTTCTACAGCAAAAACGTCTTCTTCTGCCGGGATATACTTCAAAGCATGAGCATATCGTTCCATCTCACCCCAGCTTTTGCCTGCTGGGTGTGGGCCCCCTGAAATGACGTTGATAACGGGCCTCTCAGATTCTTGTGCCGCAGCACCTTTACTTGAGTCTGACGGCTGATTAGAGGGTTGTTGTCTCTGAGTAGACGAAGATGGATCACTTCTGTTTTTCTTGACATATTGTTGCAGCTTGTTTTCTCTCAATAATTCTTCAATTAAGCTCTTTAAGTGACGACAGTCATTGGTATCATGACCAGGTTGGTTGTGAAAACGACAGAACTTTCCATTTCTCATAGCGCCCTTTCCTGGTTTTATATCAGCCGGTTTGGGATAATCCACAGCATCTTTGGTGGCGAAGAAGATATTTTCCAAAGTGTCGGTCAATGGAGTGAAATCTGAGGGTTTGAAGAAGCGAGGTTTCTTTATATCCTTTTGTTTCTTCCCCTCGTGATTTTCCCTTTTCTGACCTCCGGAATCTTTCTTTTCCGAAGCGGCAGTATTATTTTCCACCTTTGTTGCCACCACCTTCATTGATGCTGGAAGATTTTCCAAGCGTATGAATTCATCGGCTTTCTTGTAGAATTTCTCGAGAGAATTTGGCTCTTTCATCTTCAGCCATTTTCCAAATTCGCTCGATTTGTCGATAGCACGCATCAAATAGGTCAAGATCATCCGTGGCTCTGCGTTATCAACTTCCGCCAGAGCTATATTGAAACGGTTCAGGAATGATTTAATAGGTTCTCCCGGATTCTGTTCAAGACTGGATAATGACATTATGTCCTTTGCCTTTGAAGCGTATAGCCTGAATTGCTCTTTAAACTTTCTAGTCAGATCGGAAAACTGATCTACTGATCGGACAGGAAGTTTGGTGAACCAGAGAAGTGCCACTCCTTCCAAATATACTGGGAAATACCGGCACTTGATTTCATCAGTTGCTCTCGCACCGGTCATGTGCCAATCATACTTATACAAGAATTGGTTTGGATCACTTGTTCCCCGATAAGCAGGAATGGTAGGGGGAACAAATTTTCTAGGAAATTCAGCCTTTAGAATCTTCTCGGTAAATGGAGTCTTGCTTGGCGCGAATCCCCATTCACTCTCATCTTCACCTCTCTGCATGCTCTCTTTCATTATTTGCTTGATCATGCCAGAAAGATATTCCTCATTGTTCAAAGATTTTGCGGAGTAGACTTCTGCCATTTTCTCAGATGTTTGCCCAGGCAGATTTTCGTGGAAAATTGGTGATGGTCTAGATCCTTCAGCTCGGAGGGGTGCCCCTTCAGCAGCACCTGATCCCCCCTGAGGAATATTCCTCCCTTCGGAGTTGCGAAGGGCATCAGCGGTGTTTTCTTCATTACCCACTGGTCTTTGGTTGGCACCAAGCAGAGCGTTCAGTTTTTCCATCATCAGATTGTTTTGAGTCTCAATCTGCTGGTATAGTCCGGATACAGCAGCGTCTAGCTCCTCTCGCGTCACCCCAACGCTTGGAGCTGCTTGACTTGGTGAAGCAGAGGTGGCGGTATCATCATGAACATTTTCAGATCTGACAACCTTTCGTTTCCTTCCAGGAGCCATTATGTCTGATAGACTTCTAGTTCTGTAGGAAATCTTTTCAACAAACTTGTGCGAAGCAATGATGGATGGTAGCCTGAGTTGGGTTCTCAGTGAAAGCACCAAAATGTTAACGTTAAAATACGAACGATAACACCCGGTGTGTGTAATAAGATCGTGAAAGCACCACCCGTGTGACGGGAACAGAAATTAAGCAGGAAAATAGCCGAAATGCAGTAAATGAACAACAGATTTATAGTGGTTCGGCCCGTAATTGAGCCTACGTCCACTTTATAGTCTCTTATTGCTGATTTGATTACAATTTGATACAAATCTCTTCAGGAAACAGTACAATTCGATCACAAGAAACAATCTAGACTACTAGCTCAATCTTCGACGGTGAAACTCGATAAATCCATGTCGGATGTGAGGAATTTCTCTCGAAGCTTGTTGTAGTGTCGCGAATGCTTGAAGGATCCTTGATTACTGAATGAATGAAGAGTTCGACGGAGTAACAGCGCTGTAGAAATGATTTGCCAAAAGTCCCCCCCATGTTGGAAGTGATGGGGTATTTATAGGAGCAGATTTCTGAGCTTTCAATTCGACCAAGTCATGAGTCGTATCCGACTCATGGTAAGTCGTGACTCGTATTCGACTCATGATGTCTCGTGGGCGCCTTATGGTCCACCTTGCGGCTTAGTTGGAAGACAAGTGTTAAGTCGTAGTCGACTCATCAGATCAAAATAGCACAGGCCAGGGCCTTGGATTCCAGTTTCGATAGCCTTTAAGTCGTAAGCCTGATGAGTCGTACGCACCATAAGTCGCAAGCCTGATGAGTCGTATGTCTTTGTGAGTCGTACGTCTTTCGAGTCATAAGTCTGATGAGTCGTAAGCCCTATGAGTCGTAAGACCTTATGAGTCGTACGTTTCCAAGTCTGATGAGTCGTAAGCCCTATGAGTCGTAAGACCTTATGAGTCGTACGTTTCCAAGTCTGATGAGTCGTAAGCCCTATGAGTCGTAAGACCTTATGAGTCGTGCGTTTCCAAATCTGATGAGTCGTAAGCCCTATGAGTAGTAAGACCTTATGAGTCGTACGTTTCCAAGTCTGATGAGTCGTACAGACCTTGACTCGCTGAACCATCTGGACCATGAGTCGTAGACTCCTTATCTCGTAAGTCCATGAGTCGTACAGCTCATAAGTCGTGAGGCCATAAGTCGTAGGGATTTAGGGGTTAACAGATAGTCCCTAAAGACTACTGATTGGTAGTCGAGTAGTCTGGGCAGATTCGATAGTCCTAGGCACGGGTCACGACGACGTGCGGAGTTATGTCTAGAACCGGGGTTTCCATTAGCCCTTGACGGATGGATGAAAGAATGAGCCGGTCATTCAATTAACGATGATATCGAAGCAATGATAACAGTGATAGCTAGAGTCATGGATGTTTGGTTGTATCGTCATTCGGTCTCAAGAGCGGTATTTTCTTGGTGCTTATCTGATCTTGGTTTAGGCCTTGGGGGTTTGTACTTGGAAAACATCGCCCTTGACTCGAGTGATAATTGCTTTACTTTAATTGTATGCTTTGCTATGTTTGCTTTACTTAGTGTGTGTCTGGGGGCTATCACTGTAGAAAGAGGTGGAGTGGGAGGGTTGTATTCCTATTCCTTTTCCTTTATGCTCTTTTGGTATGTTGTTAGTTAATTTACCGCTCACTAAGACTGTTGTCTGACTCAAGGCTTTATGTTTTAACTCTTATTGCCTTGGGCTGTTCGTCCATTTTGGGACGGGCAGACTAGGTAGCAGGTGACAGGTGCTGTTCTTGCTTTCCACGATGCTGATGACGAAGATGAGCTGGAGGATTGCATATTGTTTTCTTACTATATGTACTGGATGTTCCGCTGCATTGTATAATTCTCTGAGTGATATGTAGTGAGGCTTGATGTATTGTCTATTCAGATGTTTGTACTCAACTATTATGAAGTTTTATATGATGACATTCTATTCTATGAAGCTTCACTATATATATGTTCTATTGTATTTTATCCATGCGCTGTGAGTTATACGATAGATTCTGCTGTTTCAATTTACCCTGACAATCGTCCATGGCTGCCTGGCACACTTTACTGCGCACTATCTCTAGGTTCAGTGCGGGGGTCATGGGCGGTCGTCACATTTGGTATCAGAGCTTTGGTTAATCGATTTTACCCAACGCTCGCTGACGTAACTACGTATGAGAGACGTAATTGTATTTTGATGGATGATTACTATATATAATATAGTAGCCTAGTAGAGTTTGATTCCTTTATGCGGTTGTTTCTCAAGGTGTGCTAATCATTCCTTCTTATAGATATTAAGGATGAGTCGAAGAGGGAGACCAGCTGCTAGGGAAGACCGTGCTGCTGAGGGAACTGCTGATTATGCAGCTATGTTTGAAGCTATGATGACTTCGATCATGAGAAGGATACCAGTTCCGGGGACAGCAGTTGATGTTGGAGTTCAAGTCCAAACTCCAAAACCAGTGGATTTTGCTAAGTTGTGTAAAGACTATACTGCTCTTAGAGGGAAGGTTTTCTTGGGAACAGAACCAACCATTGAAGTCCAGAGATGGATAGATGCTTGTAGAAGGATATTTAGTGATATGGGAATTGAGGATGCAACTAAGAGGAAGTTAGCATCAAGACAGCTTCAAGGGAGAGCTTCTGATTGGTGGAACTCTATCACCATTAATACTCCGGAGGAAGAAATTACTTGGGTGCAATTCCAAGACAGATTTGAAGCTAAGTTCATTTCTACGGCTCAGAAGTCTATTCTGTTCAAGAAGTTTGTGGAGCTCAAGCAAGGTGGAAGACCAGTTCTTGAGTATGTTTCTGAGTTTGAAGCTTTGTCCAAGTATGCTCGGTCGTATATTGAATCTGCATATCAGAAGAATGAGAAGTTTGTGACAGGCTTGGACAGTTATCTTGGGAGGCAGTTGGTGGATCATTTGGACGATTCTTTTGAGAAGCTTGTAGAAAAAGCTCTCAGGCATGAGAATCTATTTCCTAAAGAGGGATCTGTTGTTGCTGTGACCAAGAAAGAGTCTAGACCACAGCAGGGTGGAAACAAGAAGAGGAAGCAGCAGCAGCAGCAGAAGGGTAGGGATGGCCAGAAGAAGCCAAAGGGCAAAGTGACCTACTACAATTGTCAGCAGAAGGGCCATTTCTCCAGGGATTGCAAGAATCCGAAGGTACCGGTGAAGTGCCACAACTGTGACAAGCTGGGGCATGTTAAGAGGAATTGTCCAGAACCGAGGAGGGACAAGCAGATTGTGCAAGCTTATGCTTTGGGAGCTGTTCCATCATCTTCGAAAGCTCCTACCGTTGAAGAGAAAGGAAAGAGTGTGGTGGTTCAAGGTACTCTTTCCATATGTGGTGTTCCAGTTAGAGTTCTATTTGATACTGGGGCGTCGCATTCTTTTGTTTGTAGTGAACTTGTAGGCCGGTTGGGTTTAGAGCCGGATATCGTTGATAGGCCATTGGTTGTTACTAATCCAGTTGGGGGTTCATCTTGTTTGTGTATGTTATGCCATGGTCTGATTGTATCGAGTCATGGTTGCTCTTTTGTTTGTGATTGTTTTGTTCTGAACTTTGCGGGGTTCGGAATTATTTTGGGTATGGACTGGCTTAGGAAGTATGCGGCAAAGGTTGATTGTGATAGGTTGGAGGTGACAGTCGAGAATGTGGAGGGGCAAAAGATTGTGATACGATGTAAGCATGAAGAAGGCGTCTTCATGAGCTTCATGTATTCGCTGGTTGTTCCACGGGATGGACTGTCATCGGTGCCAATCGCTAATGGATTTGAGGATGTCTTTGACGAGGTCAAAGGGTTACCGCCGCATAGAGAGATCGAGTTTCGTATAGATCTAGTTGAAGGAGCCAGACCTGTTGTGATGCCTCTTAGGCGGATGGCGCCTAGGGAGCAGCAAGAGTTGAGGGTGCAGGTTGATGACCTTTTACAGAAAGGATTCATTCGACGTAGTGTGTCCGAATGGGGTGCACCAGTTGTGTTCGCAACCAAAGCAGATGGATCGTTGAGGTTGTGTGTGGATTATCGTGAGCTGAATAAGGTGACTAAGAAGAACAAGTATCCATTGCCGAGAATAGATGACTTGTTTGATCAGCTTCACGAAGCTAAGGTGTTTTCTCAGATGGATTTGGCAACGGGATTTCACCAGTTAAGAGTGGCTAAAGATAGTGTGCCGAAGACTGCTTTCAGGACACCATCCGGTTTCTTTGAGTGGCTGGTAATGCCATTTGGATTGACTAATGCGCCAGCATATTTTGTGGATCTTATGAATAGAGTGTTCAGAGATCAGTTGAGCAAGTTCGTGCTAGTGTTCGTGGATGATATTTTGATTTATTCCAGAACTGAAGAAGATCACAAGACGCATTTGCGCATTGTTTTGGAAATCTTGCGGAAACATCAGCTGAAGGCTAAGTTTTCGAAGTGTCACTTCTGGAAGAGTGAAGTGAGGTTCTTAGGCCATATTGTCTCTGGAAGGGGAATAGCGGTTAATCCCGCTAAGGTGGTAGCAATCCAGGATTGGGTAAGACCTAAGAATGCATCTGATGTGAGAAGTTTTCTTGGATTAGCAGGATATTATCGTCGATTTATCAAAGACTTCTCCAAGGTGGCTGCACCATTGACAGGATTGATGAAAAAGAACCAAGTGTTCAGATGGGAAGATAAGTGTGAGCAAGCTTTCAGAATCCTGAAAGAGCGATTGACAAGTGCTCCTGTTTTGACTATTCCAAGTGGGAATGATGAGATGGTGGTTTACACCGACGCATGTGGTACTGGACTTGGAGCAGTGCTGATGCAGAAGGATAAAGTTGTTGCGTATGCAAGTCGACAACTGAAGCCGCATGAAAGGAATTACCTGACTCATGATTTGGAGTTAGCGGCGATTGTATTTGCTCTGAAGATGTGGAGACATTATCTACTGGGAGTTCGATTCGAGTTGTTTACAGATCATAAGTCGTTGAAGTATCTTTTCTCCCAAAAGGATTTGAATCTTCGGCAGCAACGGTGGCTAGAGTTTTTAGCATCATATGATTTTGGTATAGCTTATACTCCGGGAAAAGGTAACGTAGTGGCAGATGCGTTAAGTCGAAGACATGCAGGATTGGGAGCCATGTTTTCAGAATGGAAGAATCTCGAGTATTTAGCTGGATTTGACTTCAGGCCTAGATGTGAATTGGAACCTGAGATGTTGGCAAACTTATCGATAAGACCGACCCTTGTGGAAAGGATTGGTGAGAGCCAAAAGCGAGACGATAAGCTTGCCAAGATTATCCGTGATTTGGAATCTGGATTGGACCCAGAAAAGGATAAAGGATTCGAGGTCGATCGAGAAGGTTGGCTTCGGAAACAAGGACGACTAGTTGTTCCCGATATAGATGAATTGAGAAGTGAAGTTCTAAAGGAAAGTCATCACTTGAAGCTGACAATTCATCCAGGTGGAAATAAGATGTATCGGGATATGAAGAGAACCTATTACTGGGAAGGTATGAAGAAGGATGTTGGAAATTTTATTTCCAAGTGTATGAACTGCCAGTTGGTAAAAGCCGAGCAGAAGAAGCCAAGTGGATTGCTTCAGCCATTAGAAGTTCCTACATGGAAGTGGGAGCAAATATCGATGGATTTTATTGATGGGTTACCTAGAACCAGAACGGGAAATGAAGGGATTTGGGTCATCATAGATCGTCTAACTAAGAGTGCAAGATTCATTCCTGTTCGATCGACTAGGACTGCATCAAAGTTGGCTGAGTTGTATGTTAAGTGGATAGTTCGATTCCATGGTATTCCGAAGAGTATAGTGAGCGATCGAGATCAATTGTTCACTAGTGGATTTTGGAAGAGCTTCCAGGAAGTTTTGGGAACCGAGTTGTGTTTGAGTACAGCTTATCACCCTCAAACAGATGGTCAGACCGAGACAGTCAACCGAGTTTTGGAAGATCTCCTCAGAGCTTGTGTTTTAGATTTCGGAGGATCATGGGAAGATCACCTTCATTTGGTGAAATTTTCATATAACAACAGTTACCAGTCAAGCATTGGTATGGCACCGTATGAGGCATTGTATGGGAGACCGTGTAACTCTCCGACATGTTGGTTAGAGATCGGAGAAAAACTGATGCTTGGGCCAGAGATGATTCGACAGACTTCGGATTGCATAGAGATCATTCGGCAACGAATGAAGGCAGCCCAAGACCGTCAGAAAAGTTATGCCGATAAGCGTCGTAAGGATTTGGAATTCGACGTAGGTGATATGGTTTTTGTGAAGATTTTTCCACTGAAGAATGGTATTCGATTCAGGAAGAAAGGGAAATTGATTCCGAGATTTGTTGGACCATTCCCGATCATCGAGCGAATTGGAAAGCTCGCCTACAGATTAGAGTTACCAGAAAAGATGTCGAGTGTGCACAATGTTTTTCATGTATCGTATCTATGGAAGTATATGCACGACTCGAATACAGTGGTTTCTGTTGATAGCTGTGAAGATTTCGAGGTTGATCCAGTCGATAGAAGACCTCGTAAGCCGCTTCGTGTTGTGGAAACTGACACGAAACAGCTTAGGAGGAAGGTAGTTAGGTTGCTCAAGATACAATGGAGTGATGATGATAACGACTGTACATGGGAGGTGGAAGAGAGGATGAAGGCAGCTCATCCTGAACTCTTCAAGGTATGACCATAAGGTGTCGTGTCATCTAACGACATTGTAACTTGTTCTAGTTTTAGAATTCTGCATACTAGGCTAGAATTGGATGCATGGTTTGTTGATTGCTATGGATGATAGGCATGCGGAATAGTTTTGATTGCTCTTGTTTGTTTGGAATTTCGGGGGCGAAATTCCTAAGGGGTAGAGAATGTAACGACCCGTATTTTTACGGATCGAAAACATCGTAAAACAGTTATCAGTAGATCATAGTGTGGTTAAGTCGTCCAGGGTCTAAAGTCGTTCAGAGTGTAGATCGTCTAGAGTTTAAGTCGTTTGAAGCTTAAGTCGTATAGTAGTTAGGTCGGAGGAGCGACTTAAGAAGTTGGAGACTTAAGGGTTTTGGGATAAGTCGTGTAGAAGTTAGGTCGTGTGGTGGCTTAAGTCGAGTTAATGACTTAAGGGGTAGGCGACCTAAGGGATAGGCGACTTAGGGAAGAACGGCGACTTAAGAGTTAGCGGCATAGGAAACTGGGCGAGTTAGCGACTTAAGGAGGATAGGTCGGCAACGACCTAAGGAAGCTGGTAGTAGCAGTGAGCGACCTAAGGAAGTTAAGTCGTAGACGACTTAGGTGTTAGGTCGTAACCCAGTTAAGTCGCGTAGTTTTTGAGTCGTAGGTCGCTCATTGTCTTAGGTCGTGGCATTATTAAGTCGCGCAAGGTTAAGTCGTATGGTTTGTTAAGTCGCAAAGATCGCTAAGTCGTATCTCGTTGAGTCGAGTAAGTTGATAGGTAGTTAAGTCGTACCTTAGTTAAGTCGCGTGAGTACTTATGTTGTTAAGTCGCTAGGTCGGGCGCATGTGTGTTAGGCTAAGGTCGTTGAACTGTTGAGTCATAAGTCGTAGACTGGTGGATCTGTTAAGTCGTAGGATGGGTTGTTTCACTAAGTCGTGAGTCGTGGTACTTCTTAAGTCGTAAGTCGTGATGTTTTATAAGTCGTGGACGACTTAAGGAGGCGGGCGACTTAGGGAATTCCAGCCTATAAATACTCGTCCATTTCCTCACTTTTTGGGATCCGGATTTCGAAGCGACGAAGTGCTGCCATTTTGAGAGCTCGACTTCTACACTTCTTCACTTCTTTTCTCCACTTTAATCTTGTGCTTCCTTCCATCCAAATCGAAGATCGAATTGAAGATTCAAGAGCTTAGATTGAAGATCTTCATCCATCGAAGAGAGATTTCATCGTTTGAAGCGGATTTGTGATAGATCGAGTTAGATCCTTCGCTGTCCAGATCTGAAGTGTGTTGCTTTTGAGGTGTTTAGGTGATTTGGTGAGTGGAGATTATCTCTCACACGGATCCAAAGGAGTATATCGGATTGTTGGCTTGATTTTGTGTTAAAGTAGCGACTTCCATGCATTTCCGTAAACTTAAGTATAGATCCATTGTTCACGATGATTTGACATCCATTTTACTATAAGTTAACCTATGCAAGTTCATTCATCAAGTTGTAGAGATATTGCTCATGTTTTCATACTTGTTAGATTTGGACACTTTATTTACAAGATTGCCATTATTGTTATAATTGTTTATTAGATCATGTTTGAATGTTTGATTACTTGGATTAATGATTGACTTGATTGATTGTTATGAATTAGATAATTGATGATTTGATTTAGACAAGATGGTCGAAGATGATTCAAAAGCTAAGGGAAAGGCTCTTGAATTGGGAAAGCTGCTCGTGGCATATGTAGCGGATGATGAAGCTCATATGGATAGATTTGACGATGATGATGTTGAGATGAGGCTTTGCTAGGATGTGATGAAGCAAGGCATGATATGAGATAGTCTTGGTCTAATCCATACGGGATCATTCCAAGCATGTTGATAACTCGGTGAAATGGTTCGAGTTTGAGGATAATGATTTGCTCAAGAGGCGCTTGAGCTAGTATGGAAATAGTCGTCGAGGAGGATGACTAGAAGGCTGAGATTTCATCGTTGTTGAAGGTTCTAGCATGCTCAAAGCAAGAGTACGTTGGAAGATTCGATAGTCCCTAAAGACTACTGATTGGTAGTCGAGTAGTCTGGGCAGATTCGATAGTCCTAGGCACGGGTCACGACGACGTGCGGAGTTATGTCTAGAACCGGGGTTTCCATTAGCCCTTGACGGACGGATGAAAGAATGAGCCGGTCATTCAATTAACGATGATATCGAAGCAATGATAACAGTGGTAGCCAGAGTCATGGATGTTTGGTTGTATCGTCATTCGGTCTCAAGAGCGGTATTTTCTAGGTGCTTATCTGATCTTGGTTTAGGCCTTGGGGGTTTGTACTTGGAAAACATCGCCCTTGACTCGAGTGATAATTGCTTTACTTTAATTGTATGCTTTGCTATGTTTGCTTTACTTAGTGTGTGTCTGGGGGCTATCACTGTAGAAAGAGGTGGAGTGGGAGGGTTGTATTCCTATTCCTTTTCCTTTATGCTCTTTTGGTATGTTGTTAGTTAATTTACCGCTCACTAAGACTGTTGTCTGACTCAAGGCTTTATGTTTTAACTCTTATTGCCTTGGGCTGTTCGTCCATTTTGGGACGGGCAGACTAGGTAGCAGGTGACAGGTGTTGTTCTTGCTTTCCACGATGCTGATGACGAAGACGAGCTGGAGGATTGCATATTGTTTTCTTACTATATGTACTGGATGTTCCGCTGCATTGTATAATTCTCTGAGTGATATGTAGTGAGGCTTGATGTATTGTCTATTCAGATGTTTGTACTCAACTATTATGAAGTTTTATATGATGACATTCTATTCTGTGAAGCTTCACTATATATATGTTCTATTGTATTTTATCCATGCGCTGTGAGTTATACGATAGATTCTGCTGTTTCAATTTACCCTGACAATCGTCCATGGCTGCCTGGCACACTTTACAGCGCACTATCTCTAGGTTCAGTGCGGGGGTCATGGGCGGTCGTCACAATTCCTCATTCAAGTGGGAAGCTTGGTAGGTGAGAGCTTTATTGCTCCATCCCTACTCGACATCAATCTTTAACTCTCGGAAATAGATAAACCTACTTCATCGGCTTTTAGTGTCAAGTGTAGTTAATTACTTTTTTTTAAAAGTAACTAAACAACAAGATTAACATGTTTCCGACATTTCAACTTATATTGTTCCTTGTTCAAGAGTGAACTAGGTAAGTTTGGGCACTGATTGCTCCAAGCCTTTCCTAGACACCTCATTCTTGAATCTCACAAATAGACAAGTTTACTCGTCGGCTTTTAGTGTTCAGCCTAGTCAATCACCTTTGTCAAAACTTATATATATGAAGAAATACTTGTAAATATGTTTTAAAGATATATATATATATATATATATGTGTAAAATATTACTTGAAAATAACTAATTTAGAAGTTTGATTTAAAACATGCTTTACATTTTGCTGCACTTTACTTTCAAAATTTATAAATAATCATTAAAACTATATTTAAACTTCTACTCTTTATTTCGTACTCAAATACATTTTATAAGAACTTCCATAGAAATATTTTATTAAAAAAAGGAATTTAGAAACTATTTAAATCACGAAAAACAAGCCAAAACGTCGATATTTAAACACTTAAAACCATAAGCGACTTATTACATCATTTATAAATGCTGTTAAAAGTCTTTATTAAAACAACATTAAAAAACACAATCTTTGCGACTAGTTTTAACTACTTAAAAAATGACTTAAGACTTAAAATTTTTATAGTAAGTACTACCATTCGAGTACATAAAAACCATAGAAAGAAATTTCTAAGAATATCTTTCCATTTATTTATAAAAATTCCCAAAACAAGGGATTTCGAAGTGCACTTATAACGACTATTCTCGTATCAAACACTTTCAAACTTACTTCAATTTAACATACGAGTTAAACAATCATTTAAACGTCAAGTCAAGGCCATGCTTAAGCACTTCCACCATTTTCACCATTTTCAACCCTCTTCCTTCATCTCAAGCTTATTTGATTTTATGTGATTATTTCCTAAGGGTATGCCCCACCTTATATATGCTTAGGAATGTAATGGGAAAAGTCGAAAAACGCCCCCAAAACCCTTATGACATTAATTACAAACATCACTTCTCCATTATCATTTACTTTTTAAGACTTTCCATTTATGCACATTTCCTAAGCATCTTCCTTTACCTAATGCATGACATTATCCATAAAGTTTATTTCCATAAATGGAAAAATATTTTTATTTCATTTTCTTTTATTCCTAAGAAAATTAGTGTATGCAAAAAAATGTGAACGACTTCTGAAGGTTAAAAAGTTGTTTATCGTTAAAACGATTTTCGGTCACATTATCGATATTTTTCGAAGTATTTATTTTTGTTAACATTTTTCTGAAACAAGTTAACCTTCATTACTTATGATTTAAAAGGAGATTAAAAAGCTTATTAAATAAATTTAATAACATTTAATCCAAGATTCAAATATTCAAATAATACAGATATTTAAATACGAAGTGTCCAGAATTCCGGGTCGTTGCATTCTCCCCCACTTAGAATATTTCATCCTCGAAATTCCAACACGAGTAACAAAATTAACAATCACATAGAAAAATTGAATAATATTCAAAATCACTTAGCAAAAATAACTCACGGTTTACTCAAGTTCAAATCCTCTCATCGCACAAGGATGACAAACGACCTACTAAGCGTACCTTACGCTTAACAACCTCAGGTTATTACTTAGTCGATAATTCATGCTACCTCATAACAAACCGAAGATTCATCACCTAAACTCAATAAGCCAACAAAACATAGTATGCAAATACTAAATCTCGTACGATGCACATGGACCATCCATATGCAATATCAATTCCAATCACTTGCTTGATCGCATAAATTTCACTTCCCAACTAGTATAGATCACTTGACCTCTCTAGTGCGAACTTTGATCAGCTTCCTGGATTTGAAACCTCCATCTCGATACATAGTCATATACTATGAAGGAAAACTTTGGGATCTTATCAAGAATCCGTATCAAGTGTTCGCCGTTAAGAATCTAGTAAAAATCCTTGTTCGGACCAGTGTAAACCACCACAAAATCATGTATTCGAATACTGGATCAAGAACAATTATGCAAATAAAATGATCTACGTACAACTTACGTGCTTATCTTGTTGGTTTCTTAACTATACCAATGTATTTTATCACATTCTTTTATCCAAATAGTATGTCATTCAGTACTAAAATCATTTATGAAACGTTTCATAAAACATATCTTCAAGTTTATCAACATTATACAACTTAATTTCATACTCGTATAATACTCCACTACCTCCTAAGAGTATATACAAATCATCAAATTTGTTTTACTTAACAACCATGTTCAATAATTTAAACTTGTTTTAATTTACTACCTTCTTAATTCAAGTGTTATATAAACTCATCTTTATATTCTCATAAAACACTTAGCTTCAAATTCTATACGATTTAGAAGTTTCTAACTGTCCAAAACTGCCAGAAAATCTCAACACATTTTAACAAATGAAATCTACCAAATAACATATCATAATATGATGCACATACCATACAATCCTAATGCATAAGCTACATGTGTCCATAAAATAAATTAACAAATTTCAATAATTTATTAAACACATTTTACCGAAAGGGGAAAACATGAAAATGTTTCATCATTTATTCTGGGCTATGCCACAACCACTCAGGCACCCTACATATAAAACTTTTCTACATAAAAAGTTCAAATCAAATCTCTTTCCTAAGAAAACTTTTGAACTAGACACCAGGTTTTTATTTCAAATCGCTTTGCAATGATAATATACATATATCTTTTGTATAACAAATAATACTTTCGAAATTTAAATCGAAATATGCTTTACTAAAACAATCCTGTATCTTCCCCCACTTAGAAACTTAAAAATGAATGTCGATGGTGTTGAAGTCGTCACCAGAATTATTTTCAAGCGATAGGAGTGAGTTCAGTACATCTAATTCATGCATTTCGGACTTAACCAAAATTATTTTCAAAATGGTATCAAATACTTCGTAAATATTACTAAGTACCACGATCTCAACTTCATAAATCAATTTTCCAAATATATACTTTAAATAATACTACTATTATTTTCTTCAAAATCTTGAAAAACATTTTCAAAGACACCGAGATTTAAATTCTCAAAATATCAGTTAAATCCTTTTTGTTTATGAATCATATTTTATAAACCATACTTATATAAAATCACTTTCTTTTATAAAAATCTTTTCACACAAGTTTATTTCCAAATTATCTTATCTTTCCTTCAGTTTTTTATAAACATCTTATACTAAATTCAACTTTTAACCCAACATTGCCACTGAATGCCTTATAGTCAAACTGTGAAACTTAATTAACAAGGTGTTCTTTTCAATGTATCGACAAATACTATCTACCCAACCCATGCAGTAGAAGGTAAAAATTCTCATAAACTAGTTGATCATAAACCAACAATCAACAAATGATAGTTGATGCCCATAAACCGGTCGAGCATAACTAAACTAGTTAACGAGGGATAATAGATAAACATCATTAACCCCTACATGAACTAAACTATACTTTGACAATTCACTTATATAAATTACCTTATATAAGATCTTTAGTTTTCACAGTTATAATTACCATTAAGGTATACGTTTATAACAATTATAAATACGCTCTAATATGTATAATACACTCGACTCATGCTAGGGCATTCCATTATTCTATCTCTTAATGAGTCATACCCATCAAAGCCAAGGTTCTCGCTTAACCTTCAGCTCGAGCACCAGCTATAATGACCCGCCCTTTTGTCCCTCGAATGTCGACACTAATACATCCATGGTATTCGTGTTTCGAGCACTCAAGTGCTGTAAGGACGAATTAGTAGATTAGTGCTTAAGCACTTCCACCATTTTCAACCCTCCTACTTCATCTCAAGCTTATTTGATTTTGTGTGATTATTTCCTAAGGGTATGCCCCTCCTTATATAGGCTTAGGAACGTGATGAGAAAAGGCCAAAATCCCTCCAAAACCCTTATGACATTAATTACAAACATCACTTCTCCTTTATCATTTACTTAACTTTTAAGAATTTCCATTTATGCACATTTCCTAAGCATCTTCCTTTACCTCATGCATGACATCATCCATAAAGTTTGTTTCCATAAGTGGCAACATATTTTTATTTTTTTTAATTCCTAAGCAAATAATTGTGTGTAAAAAAATCTGAACAACTTCTGATGGTTAAAAAGCTATTTATCGATAAAACGATTTTCGATCACATTATCGACATTTTTTCAAAGTATTTATTTTTGTAAACATTTTTCCAAAACAATTTACCATAATTACTTGTGATGTAAAAGGAGGTTAAAAAGTTTATTAAATTTTAATAACATTTAATGCAAGATTCAAATATTTAAATAATTTAGATATTTAAATATGAATTGTTCGAAATTCTAGGTTGTTACACACTAAAACGTTATTCTGACCCCCTCCTCATTACAAACCATATGATAGATTTAGAGGGACATGTACTGGTACAACGTGGGAACAGTGGAAGGATGGGCATGCTCGACACTGACAAGGGCACTAGAGATCAAAGGTGTCAACATCGATCAACAATCATATGTTTTATTATACTTTACTATTCCGTTGTGAGTTTTATCGATAGCATTTTGATATACTTTTGTTTATTTATAGGATACCAATACCAACGATCCGTACTTTGGTGGACTTGGGTTTTTGATTAAGCAAAAAATTGAGTCCACTGAGGTGCAGGTTGTTACAGCACTAAGCATGGAAAACATTCACAAAATATTTTTATTATTTATATAGATGCAATGATATACACAACCAACCAATTTGTTACAGCATTTTGATATACAAGATTCGTAATATAATCTAACATCCTATCACATTAATAATATAGCAAATAAAAGTGATAAACAAAGATAAAACATAGATTAACCTTTCAGCAAAGCCCTTGCATACATGTTGAAACGATGGATTGATCCCCTTGAATCCATTCACAAATCAGAAGTTGCTAGCTCCCGAACTATCTTACTATCGACGATCGAATCAAAATGTTTTGATGTAATTTTGTACTTGGATTTTTAAGGTTTAGAGAGTGGGGTGCTAGCCGAAAATATTAGAGAGGATGGAGAGAAAAAGTATCAAAAGAAATGATGTAAAAGGTGGCTTATAAAAAGGAAGTTAAGAGAGTGAAGAGTGGATCACATCCTAATATCTCACTCTTACAATTTCCACCCTTTTAACCATTCAAAATCCTTTCTATTTTCCATCATATGGCCAGCCTAAACATGCCTCCTACAGCCAAAATTAACATGCCCATATGGGCCTTAAATTTGGTCTAAGTCTGAATTATATGGAAAGCAATATTAAATCTTATTTAAACGCATACCGATATCGTATATCGATGAGTATATTTATAACTATTATAAATACACTGTTTAATATTATTCAATATACATCAAATAAAAATTTATAATTAATACTTCATAAATACTAAGAGTTTAACTAATTTATAACAATTTATAAATTAATTAAATCGGGTTGTAAAAGGATTATTCAACGTTTCGGTTATGTGATTCTTAGGTGTAAATTTAGCCAGCGATTAATATTGAACAATTCGAATATTAACATTGACACATCACTTAGCAGGTGGTGTGATATTATAGCCAAATTTATTGCTTACTTGGTTTTCGGTAAAATTCAATTTTCTTTATTAAGCGTTACCTGGTAGTGAAATTTTTTTTTACCAATTCTCTTCATCAAAACTATATTACTTTGGACTTATGGAATTTGGTAATGGTCAAAAATCTAATATTGCCCATATTCAACTCTATAGTCCAACACAAAGTCCTTGGTTCAATAATAACAATTTTAACCGAACTACTGTAGCCACAGATTTTGACTTTAATTTGATTTCAGGTTACTTCAGTTGATCGTAATACTAACCCCATATAGCTAAGGGGACGAATCCTTTATTGAATAGTGTTTCGCTTCCAATACTTCTACTCGACCCAACTATAGTCATTCGATGGGCATTGTTCCATGATTTGACTATAATCAGAGCGGAGCTTTCATATTGAAGATCTATAGTATTCTCAAATCAACAGAACTGTGTAAATCAATTACATTGATATTTTCTGTTTGACCTTGGTTATATTAACTAATAGAAAACTATGGAGTGAGTCATTCCATATTTATCCAATAACTATCAGTATGTATAATCTTGGTGCCCCTAACAGTCATAAGTAATACACTATTCAATATTTGGAGAGCGTTACATACTCTAGTCTCAACGGATGCATCAATATCCAGTCTCGATGTATCTTGACAAAGAATATTTAAAATGACAAGTTTCCTTATATTGTGATACAATACTTATAATTGAAATTATTTGTAATTACCATCACAAACATACCATTTATGGATTTTCTGTTATAATTAAGCATTTAATTATTTATAACACATTACAAAAATATATATAACAAAAAGAAAACACCTTTATTATGAATGAGAATTGATTATAGAGGTAATAATTTATAATAAATTATAGAATTTCCCTTAGGGCATACCCCTAACTCTATCAGTTATAGCTCCATAGATGATGGATAACTCCTTATCGGTTGTATCATATACAACTCCTAACCCGTGGTACCTTTTCCTAATTTCACTTCGACCTTGAGTTTGCTCAATAAACCGAAATGGAATTTTTCACTCATACCTACCATATCCCGACGGTCTAAGTATAGTATATGTACCTTGAGTTTGTTCAACAAATACATATAATTATCTTACCTCGTTTATTCAACATATAAATAATACTACACATAACATCCCTAGCTTGAGTTTGCCCAACAACTAAGGAGTATGCAAGTAATTTATTAATATATATATATATGGTAGAGGACAACATTATATTAAAGATTCACAATATTCAATAAATTATATAGAGTGATATCGACTTATGAAATAATATATTTCTAATGAGATGCCCTCATGATTCAAGTGTCGGACACATCGGGAATCACGGTACACGTACATTTACGTATGTTTTTATTCCTTAAGTCTATTTGGGTTTCTATAATGTTCCACCTTTAATTTATACATCCATATTATATAAGTTTTATTGCTATATAACTTTTATATTTTAATTAACTTATATAATAATCTTATGTATAACATTATATTAACTAAATCATATTTAATTAAGTTTAATTAATTAACTCTTTAATCACTACGCCATAGATGGCCTATTGCAACGAAATTACAAGGTGTTGCTAGCTACAATGTAACGATAGCTATGCTGATTTTTGTCTATTGCAACATTCACTTCAATGTGTTAGCATAGATATCAGAAAAATGTTGCAGTAGCTATAAATATATTCAAATTAATAAAATTTTACACCTCAGCAATCCACACCATCATTTAAAACAAAATCTCAACCATCAATCCACACCATCAATCCACAACTTAGCAATTTCCATTTCCTGCTTTACTTTTCTTTCTCGTTCCTCTCTGTGTGAAAATTAGGGCACGCGATTTTTCTTTCTCGTTCCTCTCTGTGAAAACTAGGGCACGCGATTCCAGTTGCTTTGATGCTCTGATTGATCGAATCTAGTGTGAGAAACGTTCCTGGTAGCTTGCTCCTTCGTTCTCCTTGATTGATTGCTCGAATTGCTTTGACTTCGTCGTCGGGTGCGATGTGATATTATTTGGTATGTTTTCTGCCTTCTGGTTTACTTGATTATTCTCGATTTTGGTTACACTCGCACGCTTTTGCCGATGATGAATTGGGATTTATTTATAGGCTTTATTTCCTATAATCTCGAGTTTAATCTTTCTGTTGGACTTTGAGAAATCTGGTATGTTGGATTGCGATGATGTATTGGTATGTTGGATTTTGGTTCACTGGCTTGATTTTGCTTTGCCGATGATGAATTGCGATGTGATATTATTTGGTATGTTGGATTTTGGTTCACTGGCTTGTTTTTTATTTCTGATCTGAGCTTGTTAGCTCCTTTTTGCTGCATTTGTTAAACCAGAACTTGAACCTTTGTTAAACTTGTTCACATACCTTTGTACCTTGCTGCATTTGTTAAACCAGAACTTGAAGTATTTGTATTCTGCTGTCCTCTTGAAAACTGCTTCACTTGAAAACTTCTGCATTTTTGAAAATCAGAACTTTGAAAGTGATCTTTGGTTTTCTAAAACTGTTGAATAATCTGAACATTGAGTTTTGATTTCCACGATATATACAAACATATGTGTGTTGAGCTTTGTTGGTTTTGCTTGGTCTGGACTGAACTGGTACCATGCTAACCTTGTTCTTTAACATGAACTGATGCTCCAAGTCCTCTGTATATCATATTACTGCCTATGTTTCTCTTGTACATGCCTGATGCATTCACTGTTTTTGCTTGATGGGCTGCCTATGTGTACTGCTGTGTTTCTTGCGCTGGCTTGTCTACATTTTGCTGAACCTGGTTCTTGTTTGTTTTGTTGGTTGCTTGGCCCTGAGTTGAATCCAGTCGATGACTCGGGATTGACCTTGTGCCGTGTCCATTTTTTTTGGCTTGTCTACATATCTGGCTGCACTTGAGTATGAACTTGCACTTGAGTAGTTGCACTTGAGTAGTTTCTTGTACCAAGCCTTATGATGCATGTATGTTCATCCAGGTATTGAAGACTGGACAGCTGGATACAAGCTTGAAGACAGAGTCAAATCAAATTTGCATGAGTGCATGAGCTTGAAGACCCGCTACTCGGCTCGCCTTCGGCTCGGCACTCGGCTCGTCATATATTTGTCAGTGTCGGTGTCTGTATAAATTGAAACTGCATATGTAATGAGTGAACTGAGTGATGTAGTGAGGAATATCTGTATATGTGAATATCAGTGTTATATATCATTGAATTGTAAAATAGTGGAGTAAGGAATTTGTACTATTTCAAATGTTGAAATAAAATATTTATTTAAATAAATTACTGTTTGAATATCAAATTCTGTTCAATAGCATTTTATTAAATAAATATTCATTTCTATTAAAAAATCAAATATGCTCTACATTGTGGGCCCCACAAATTCAGAAAGTTAATATATATAGCAACATTTTGGAATGTTGCTACAGGCACCTATGAATGTTGCTATAGACCCAAATAGGGTTCTATTGCAACAATATTTCTTATGTTGCCTTAGATAGTCAAAATGTTGCCTTTGAGGTCTGCGGCAACGTGGCAAAATGCACCACCGATAAAGTGTTGCCTTTGCCCTTTTTTAGCCTACAGCAACATTTTTTGGCACTTCCTGCATCACTTCTTGGGTGTTGCAGTATGCAATCTATGGCGTAGTGAATTAATTAATTATCATTCAATTTTAACATATTATATTGAATGTTTATATATATATATAATTTTAAATTTAACTTTTAGATTTAAAATCTATATTTTTAATTTTCAAAAAATTTGAAAATTAACCCAAGACGCAATTCAAATTGGGCCTTTTCTATTAGGGGCAACCTTTAGGCTCACATATATGTTTGGGCTAGACCGGTATCTAGGTGGGCAGAGTACTTGATTACCCAAACTCAATCCTTCGACACTACCTTTCTAGACACCCTACTATCTCGGTTATGAGCTTATTTAGTTAACCCTAACATGACTAAGTTAGACTGCATAGGCTATTGCCTCTAATACCATTGTTGAATTGGACCAGCCAGCAGCAGAGTAATTAGGTAATTTTCAATTATTTTATCTATTTGGATCTTTTATGGGCATGTGTAGTCTAATTCACTTAGAACTTTTCTAAATTTTCCATTAAATAAAATCAGTATTTTATGTGAGTTTATAAACAAAGTTTTATTTTATATATAATTTGTATTATATTACATATATGTGTATATTATACACATACGTGCGTGCATGCACATGCAACATAATAATATGTATATTGTTAGATATACCCGTGTATAGATGTTGAGATTTATACCACAACAGACATGTTAGCCCCTTTTGTACTCAATTTGGTGTCTAAATGTACATGTGTTTACATCATAATATATATATATATATATGTGTGTGTGTGTGTGTGTGTAAGTATATAATACAAATATAAATACACACACACATAGATATATATATATATATTAAATGTTAGTTATAAACAATCTATATAAAATATTTATGTAATTTATATTTATATATGTATGTAAATATATATATATATATATATAATAATTAAATTTCTAAATCAATTAAATATTTGTTTATAAAATAATTTTAACATACACATATGTATATATATATATGTAGTATAATATGAAAACCATGAATAGTATATTAAAATAATAACTTATTTATTTCAAATTAATTTATACAATACATATGAATATATAATTAGATATATATATATATATATATTAATATAAATAATAAAATTAAATTTTATAAAAATTATATTATTACAAATTGTGCTCTCAGCAAAATAAATAATATTTTTATTAATTTCTTTTCAGTTTACATATTAAATCATTTTTTAAATTAAAAATTCGTGTAAAAATTAAAATAAAAAATAAAAAATATTTTCGAAAGTATTATATGTAATATGTGTTATATAAAATTTTTATCCAAAATTTTATTATTTGTAAGCATATATTTTAAATTACATAATCAATTTTGGTTAAATAAATAATTAAATATATTTATTCAAAATGTTTTTTTACTACCGAATGTATTTTATACATGAATAAAAAAATTTCAAAATTTAAAACATATGATATATAATGTTAATCTTTTAAGTATGAATTTTAATTAATTAAAATCATTTAACAAAATTATTTAATCAAATAAAAAATTTCAGGCCGTGAGCATTAATAAAGCAAGCATACAAAAATATTTTTTGTTTATTTATATAGACGCAATAATATACACAACCAACCAATTTGTGACAGCATTTCGATATACAAGATTCATAATATAATCTAACATCCTATCATATAAATAACATAGCATATAAATATGATATAATATATTTAAAATAGAGATTTACCTTTCACTAAAGCCCTTGCATAGATGTTGAAATGTTGAATTGATCCCCTTGAATCCAATTAGAAGTTGCTAGCTTCTGAACTTCCTTACCACCGATGATCGAATCAAAGTGTTTTGATGTAGCTTTGTACTTGGATTTTGGAGGATTAAAGGAGGGGATGCTGGTTGAAATTATCATAGAGAGAGGAGAGCAAAAGTGTAAAAGAAATGATATAAAGGGGTGGCTTATAAATAGGAAGTCAAGAGAGTGAAAATTGGATCTTATCCTAGTATCTCACTCTTACTATTTACACTCTTTAATCATTTAAACTCCTCTCTATTTGCTATCATATGGCTGACCTATTCGTGCCCTTCTACAGCCAAAAATAACATGCTCATATATGGCTCAAATCTGGTCTATGTCCGAATAATATTCAATGCAATTTTAAATCTTATTTAAATGCATACTGATATCATATATCAATCAATATATTTATGACTATTATAAACACGTTGTTTAATATTGTTCAACACACATCAAATAAATTTCATAACTAATATGTCATAAGTATTAATTAATTTATAACAATATATAAATTAATTAAATCAAGTGTTAAAAGGATTATTCAATGTTTCGGCTGTGTAACTCTTAAGTATAAATTTGTTCAGCGGTTAATATTAAACAATTCAAATATTACCGTTCACACATCACTTAGCAAGTGGTGTGACATTGTAGCCAAATTTATCGCTTACTTGGTTTTGGTAAAATCCAATGTTACTTTATTAAGCATTACCCGGTAGTGACAATTATCTACACTAATTCTCTTCGTCAAAATTTTACCACTTTGGACTTATAGAACTTGGTAATGGTTAAAATTTCAATATCATCCATATTCAACTGTATAGTCCAAACTCAAAGTCTTTGGTTCAATAATATCAATTATTATTAATCGACCTACTCTGGCCAGTGATTTTGACTTTGAGTTGTCTTCAGTTGATCGTAATACTAACTCCATATAACTGAAAAGATGAATCCTCTCTTGAATAGTGTTTTACTTCAAATACCTCCACTCGATCCAATTATAATCATTTGATGGCCATGGTGCCATGATTTGACTATAACCAAAGCGGAGCTTTCATATTGAAGATCGACGGTATTCTCAAGTCAAGAGAACTGTGTAAATGAGTCGCATCGATATTTTCTGTTCGACCTTAGTTATATTAACCAACAAAAAACTACCGAGCAAGTCATTCCATAGTTATCCAATAGCTATCAATATGTAATCCTTCGGTGCCCAAGTAGTCATGAGTAATACACTGTCCAACATTTGGAGAGCATTACGTATCCTAGTCTCAATGGATGCATCGATATCCAATCTCAATGTTTTTGACTAGGAATTTTTAAAATGATGCGTTTTTTTAATATTGTGATACAATACTTATGATTACAACTATTTGTAATTACTATCACAAACACACCATTTATGAATTTTTTTATTAAATATATTTTAGTTAAGCATTCAATTATTTATAACACGTTATAAAAAATATATAACAGAAAGAAACATCCTCTATTACGTACGAGAATTGATTACAGACTTAATAATTTACAATAAATTACAGAATTGCCCCTAAGATATATCCCTAACTCTATCTAGTATAAACATCGTATTGGACAATAATAGTGATAATGTAATGGATGATCGTTGGGCGTTCCATATAATCCATGGCTATTGAAAAGGTATGATTGCCGCATTAACGTTGAAGTTTTTAGTAATATCAAATCTACCGGATATTTATACAGATATGTATACAAAGGCCTAGATCGTGTGATAATAGAAATTCATCTAACAACTGAAAATGATGAAATTCAAAATTTGGTTGATGCAAGGTAGGTATGTCCTCGGGGCATGTTTAGGATTACTCAAAGAAGATCAAAGTATCACAACAAATGTTTGGTTTAAGCATCAACTACAGGAATGTCATCTTTAAGAAGATTGTTTACAACCATCTTAATCTATTGTACACCTATGGTGTTAGAAGATTATTGGGAAAAAAATTATTATATGGTTGAAGATTATCCAAGTTCTTGTACAATGACTATATAATAGTTTCTGATTTGACCTTCCAAGTGTTAGGAATGATGTAAATAATAATTCACTCATTCCAAATTTATTGAGAAACAATATTCTATTATAACACCCGAAGAGGACTTTACGTTTACCGAAAAGCTAAACGAATCACAAATACATGCATATACTACGATCACTAATTGAGTTCATAATAAGGTGAGAAGATGGCCCCGGAGGCACGGGAATGTCCTTCTGTTTATCAAGCTACATGTAAAATTTAGACAATATGGTTTGATTACACTTGCAACGACTACAAGGGAGATAGCCGCTATAATCTACCAGACGATCAAACTGGACATTCGAGGTTAAAATCTCAAATAATCCGAAGGAACTAAGCTAATACAATTAGGAGTTGTTGTTCCTATTGGGATGAAACAAAAATGACCCATATCTACTTCGGAAGCACTAGATTGAACTTTAAAAGATATATTGGGAAATGACTTGTAACAACCCAAATTTTTGTAAATTTTAATTATCGACAAAATGACGATTTAATCTAGTTGACAATTGATATTGATTTTTAAATCGTATTTAAAATTCTTTAATAAAAATGTCGATCGGGCTTTACAATTTGAATCTTGGCCCATGTTTCTTGGCTTTGCCGAGATGATATCAGGGGAAAACCCGATCCCCTCTCTTTTATTCTTCCATTTCGTAACCCTAAAACTAAACCAAACGAGAGAATAAAAATGGCAGCCTAGTTTCTTCGTCTTCGTCCCCACACATCCAAATTAGGGCTTCTGAGAAATCGTTCGAAGTCGCGCCTCTATCGATCAATGTTTCTTCGAGCTTGCTCGGTGGCTTCAGACTGTTCGAATCACAGCTTCGACATTGAGCTGTTCGTTCGCCTGCATCGAAACTGTTCAGGAAGGCTCGAATTCAACTCGATATCCACGTTGAGGAGCTTGCCTCTGCGATAGTCTCGACCGATTAATAAGGTGAGTGAATCACCACTCACATCTAATTCAGAGTTACAGTTTTTTTTGTTTCTTGGTTTTCATGAGTTTTTGATTTAGGTTGGAAATTGTTGCATTTGAATTCGTTGGTGTTATCTGCCTTTTGATTTTGACCGTGTTCGATTTCGTCGCTATGACGATTTAAATTGTTGTAGATTCATATGTTCATCTCGGTTCATTACTGTTTTCGTGAACTTCGAATTCACTGTGAATTAAAGCTTTAGTTTGCCGGCCCCTGTGAGCTTCGTCTCTAGCTATCTTTTTGCCATTCCTTATCTGACTCATCAAGCATCATTGTTTACTTACTTGTAGTTGCTGCACTGCTGTTTGTAGTTAATTGCTTTGAGTTGATCCTGTCTGATTTGAGTCTGGATATACTTGTTTCACAGTATATTTAGTTGCCACATTATCTCGACTTTGTAAACACCTTGCTTGTGCGTCTCATTGATTCTGTCTGGTTGCACTTTGATGTTGTTTAAGTGTTCACTCTTGTAGTCACTAAACTTGATCTCTGTTGTAATGTTGTTGAGTTGCTTTGGGATTGAACTTCTGTTTGCTTTGACATTGTATTCATTCCTGTAGTTGCTTGACACATTTGTTGTTATTCTATGCTGCACTCTGTAATCATGAGTTGCACAGGTCTTTGCAGTGCTTCATGTTGTATTCATCCTTCACTTGAGCATTGCATTTGTTCTTCATTTCTAGTGTGTAGTTGTTCAACCTGGTTTGGGGTTGTTGCACTGCACTTTGTATAGTTACCACTGTTTCAAGTATGTGGTCTTCATTATTCATGTATCTGCATTTCATATGCCTGCAACCTTGAATTTCCTGTTGCATATGAATTTGAAATTGTAGCATTGACCCTGTACCACTTGGGGTTGCAGTGCACTGAGCATTCATGTAGTCACTGGGTTGCTTTGTTATGAAGGTGACATTTGTTTGTGGTCCCTGATCACTGTCTATTGTTGCCAGTAGCATTCATGCTTCATTGTGTAGTTCTTTTGCCATTCACGTGTTATATATATGATGTATTTCCTTTTCTTGGATTTTGGCAGTTTCTATTTTAGTTGTACTTGGGTATACACTACATATTCATGTGTCATTTTCACTTGCATCTGTTCATCCCTGAGCACTTGCTGACCTGCTGCATACTTGTAGCTTGTAGTTGATTCTGGTGTAGTTGCACATTTGAGCTTCTGTTCATCACTGGTCACTGATTAGTTGCTTTTGAGTTCCCTGTATTACTTTGTTCACTGGTCGAGTTCTTTACTTGATGTTACGAGATCTGTTTCACCGTTATACCCTGATTCATTTGCCATGTGCAGTTTGTTATATACCATCACTTGTGTCCACATTTCGTATTCTCTTAGTTGAAGTTTTTCGCTGCTGCACTGCCTTGTTCTCGAATCTGATACATTGCATTGATGCCTTGTATCATTTGCATTTTGTCATTTTGCTTCACTGATGACCTTATCTTCTAATGAGGCTGATCTGCGTCTTTTCTGTTGAGTGTTGTAGTGCCATATCTTTGGTGCTCTCGCCTTCAGTTTGCTATTTCCATGTGCCTTGCTTTGCGACATGTTGAACTTGTTTCACTTGTTGCCTCTTTCACTGGATACACTGTTTCATTTCACTGATGCAGCCTTGCCCTTAAATACAAGTGGTGGCTGCATTTTCGTAGCAGTTTTACCCTTGTCCCTTGTGGTGACTTTATATTCTGTTGAGGCGAGGCGGTGCACGCGTGCGTGCACTGCAGCCACACTGAATTGACAGATTTTAATCGATATTTCTTTTGTTCTTGATTCATCGACCTGTTGCGTAATTCGTAGGCTGTATTGGCGAGGCAGTACACGTTAGCGTGTACTGCAGCCAATTAGCATTGATGTTTTTAAGTTGACATTTCAATTGTTTAAACTGCTTTGGATTTCTGTTTTGTGGATTAACACTGTTTAGTGTTATATCTGCTGTTATCCGGTTCTCGTATCGAGAGTTGGATATACGAGATTTCTGTGACTGTCGTCTATTTGATATTGGATTATTATTGCTTCTGTGTATTAATAACTGAGTTTGAATTAGACTGACCCGGGTATTATTTTCTTTTGAATTTAATACTCGGCTCAGACCGAGTATTTACAGGTTGTAGATTTTTAGCTTTGGGTTGCTGCTAGAGCTATGAAGACTTTTTATATCATTTGAAGTGGTCTTCGTTTTGTCGTAGTAGTCAGTGTGTCTGTTTTAATATGATAATGTATTCATGTATATTAGTCGATAATGTACTTGTATATATAACTTCTTGAGTCGACAATTGTAGTTGTATCATTTGTATTGTGTCAAATGTATTGTAACTGATATCAGTTATTATATATATGAGACTTTTCGTTCCATCTGTATTCCGCATTTATGTTATCTGTGTTATTTTTATATCTATTGTCCTAAACTATTATAGCCACTGTGTAGTAGCTTTGAGTTTGTATCGGTATGTCGGATTTCCTCCTGTAATAAAAATGCATGTTATCCTATCTGACATATCGGTGCTCGCACAAAGCAATTACATAGATGGTCGCTCCTCAACAGCCTTATTCTCCATGCTAGTTGACAGCACTACACCGTAGTGTTCTTGGCTAGCGTGGGTATAGAGGTGGGGCGTCACAGCTTGGTATCAGAGCCTGGGGTTTAGGACAATTATAAAACATAACTTAGATGGAACATGTGTTACAACTATTTGTCGATGTTTTATCTCTCATCTTTACATATGATTATTTTTGACTGTTAGGTATGAATTCCTAACGCTTATTCTTGTGTTTTCGGCTTTGAATTGATTTAGCTGATGTTGATTTTGTTTTAATTTGGCAAATTAAAGCCATTCTGACTTTTGGACTTTGTTCCACTTTTGTTCTATGCTATGAGTGTCATTGTGTACCTGTTACACTGTGATGAAAAATAGCTGGACCAGTTGCAAATTGAGTGATTTTGATTTCTCATTCACATCTAGTTTGAATCTCAGCGATTTTGAACTTGATATTTTGTGTTTTCCTCATCTTGAATTCCATTCGACTTCGGTCACTTTGTTTTTGAGAAATTGCTAATTTCTTGATTTTCAAGACTCTGATTTTGTTTGCCGTTGGATTCCTTGATGATATTGATTCATTTTGTACTTGACAGTGACCATTAATTGTTGACTTCGACATTGACTTGATTCTTACTTTTGTTGAAGTCATTTATGCATTTCTGCTCGTTTTGCTTTGTTTTTCCAATTGATAATCGATTCTTCTTTTCTAATTAGTTGTTATCACCTTTGTCGATTTTGATAACTTCTATTTCTGGAATTTTTGGGTATTCCTATTTTAATAAATTTGGAATCGAATTCTTTGGATTCCATTCACGTCTTCGAATGTGAATTTTAAGTGAATTGATTTGTTTCCTAATTTAATCGATTCTTGATCATTTCTCCGATTTGTTGCTATCATTTATTAGCAACTTTGATGACATTTTCTTCGGGATTTTTGTGAACATACTTTCTGATGGATTCAGTATCGATTTCTTTGGATTCCATTCACATCTTCGTATGTGAATTCTTGTGATTGATTGTTTCTACAATCATTTTTATGATTTGTCACTTTAAAAATATAAAGGTTTTCTATACTAGTAGTAAATATTAAAATCCTTTTCTCCAAACGATTTCAAAACTATTTTACTACAAAGCTCTTTTCCTAAATCATTTTCCAATCTATTAGTATATACAAGCCTTTATTTCACTCGTATGAGAAATTGAATTAAACGGCTTAGTAAAACGAGTGGTATGAAACGCTTGCGTTCACTTCGTCGGTTAGCTCTTGGACTTGTTCGATTGAACCCTTTTTGTGACAATTTCCTAGTGAAGATTTACAGCTTGTTCGTAAATATTTAAGTTAAGCAAGTGGTTATGGGACATGAAGCTAAACTCATATATTTACTAGCTTGGTGTGATTGACACTTCCTTATGATCATGACGATCATATTTGTGATTTAGACTAGCGATTGGGCGATGTCTCTTTGTCTGCGTGGGAGACTATACCCCGTTTATGTGATGTTTCGCCATCACATATCTAGGGTAGCACCCTACGGTCTTCGGGCCATTCCTGTGTGAAAATTTAATGGATAGCTTCCATGAGATAGCTTCTCGTCATGTGTTTACGCGTAGGTGAGTTTTCATGCTCCCATTCATGTGTTAGGCCTTTACCCCTTTTTATAATTTAGACTAGCGATTGTGCGAAGTCTCTTTGTCTGCGTGGGAGACTATACCCCGTTTATGTGATGTTTCGCCATCACATATGTAGGGTAGCACCCTACGGTCTTCGGGCCATTCCTGTGTGAAAATTTAATGGATAGCTTCCATGAGATAGCTTCTCGTCATGTGTTTTACGCGTAGGTGAGTTTTCATGCTCCCATTCATGTGTTTATGTGTTTTCTGGATTTCTTGTGATGATTTCTGGAATTTTGTGCTTCACCAATTTTCGTGATTTCTATTGATATGTTTATCAATTTTTGTGCATTGGTGAATTCATGTGTTATTGACTTGTTATGAATACAAGTTTAGGGTATGATATCCCTTTCTATCTTTGAGAAGATTCTTGTGACATTTTTGATGAATAAAAATTCATTTGGTATTATATTTCGATGCCAGTTATTTTGATGAGATTTTGACGTGTTAACTTCAGTAACCGTCAATTTTGAAATGGATTTACGAGCGGTTCTCCCGCAATACTGATATTGCTAATTTAATCACGTATTTTTAAAATTCTTATTTTTAAAAAGTTGTTTCAAAAATATAAATTAAAATTGTTTTCAAAATTTTTACAGTTTACAATTTTCAAAAGAACGAGGAAGCGATTTAAACGTTTCAGCAAAATCGAGGACTATGACCCCTTTCTTTTACTGATTCGCTTAATTCCGGACTTGTCCGTTTGAGAATGTGAAATGTTATTTTTAAAACACACAATCTTGCACTTTCAAGGAAACGATAAAGAGATTTAAACGATTTAGCAAAAGTAAGGAGTATGGAACCATACTTTTACTGCTTCGGTTAATTCCGGACTCGTTAATTGAATATTTATGACTTCTGATTATCGTTTTTGATAATCAGATGTTTGTGTTTCTGATTTTCGTTTTTGATAATCAGATATTTGTGAAATTTGATTATCGTTTGAGATATTTAAATATTTTTCGATTTGATTAATCGAATGTTTGTGTTTCTGATTATCGTTTTTGATAATCAGATATTTGTGAAATTTGATTATCGTTTGAGATAATTAAATATTTTTCGATTTGATTAATCGAATGTTTGTGTTTCTGATTATCGTTTTTGATAATCAGATATTTGTGAAATTTGATTATCATTTGAGATAATTAAATATTTTTTCGATTTGATTAATCGAATATTTGTGTTTCTGATTATCGTTTTTGATAATCAGATATTTGTGAAATTTGATTATCTTTTGAGATAATTAAATATTTTTCGATTTGATTAATCGAATGTTTGTGTTTATGATTATCATTTTTGATAATCAGATATTTGTGAAATTTGATTATCGTTTGAGATAATTAAATATTTTTCGATTTGATTAATCGAATGTTTGTGTTTCTGATTATCGTTTTTGATAATCAGATATTTGTGAAATTTGATTATCGTTTGAGATAATTAAATATTTTTCTATTTGATTAATCGAATGGTTGTGTTTCTGATTATCGTTTTTGATAATCAGATATTTGTGAAGTTTGATTATCGTTTGAGATAATTAAATATTTTTCGATTTGATTAATCGAATATTTGTGATTTCTGATTATCGTTTTTGATAATCAGATATTTGTGAAATTTGATTATCATTTGAGATAATTAAATATTTTTTGATTTGATTAATCGAATATTTATGATTTCTGATTGTCGTTTTTGATAATCAGATATTTGTGAAATTTGATTATCATTTGAGATAATTAAATATTTTTCGATTTGATTAATCGAATATTTGTGATTTCTGATTATCGTTTTGGATAATCAGATATTTGTGAAATTTGATTATCGTTTGAGATAATTAAATATTTTTCGATTTGATTAATCGAATATTTGTGATTTCTGATTATCGTTTTTGATAATCAGATATTTGTGAAATTTGATTATCATTTGAGATAATTAAATATTTTTCGATTTGATTAATCGAATATTTGTGATTTCTGATTATCGTTTTTGATAATCAGATATTTGTGAAATTTGATTACCATTTGTGATAATTAAATATTTGCGATTTGAAAATTCGATTATCGTTTGTGATGATTGAATATTTGCGATTTTGAGATTTGAGCTTCGTCTTTTTCTCTAGCGATTCAGGTGAGTAATTTGATTTACTCGCATTCAATTCGTGCAGTATGTGATTTCTGCTCTGATTCCTTTTCTTTCAATTGCTGGAACTCGATTGTTCTTGCTTTTGTCAGTCGATGATGATGTTTGGGGTTGTTTATATAGTCGTCTGATTTAGATTCCTTGATCCCCACGCTGTTGATTCTTTTGATTCAAAGCAGTCGAACCTTTTGATTTTATATCTGACACTTCCATGATTTCAATACTTCCCTGTTGACCTTTGCTTTGCTTATGCATTCGACATTGCCATGCTCTTGTATGGTTGTTACCTTTTGTCCATTTATTCCCTATGATTGCGAGGACGCAATTTCTTTAAGGAGGGAGGTCTGTAACAACCCAAGTTTTTGTAAATTTTAATTATCGATAAAATGACGATTTAATCTAGTTGACAATTGATATTGAGTTTTAAATCGTATTTAAAATTCTTTAATAAAAATGTCGATCGGGCTTTACAATTTGAATCTTGGCCCATGTTTCTTGGCTTTGCCGAGATGATATCAAGGGCAAACCCGATCCCCTCTCTTTCATTCTTCCATTTCGTAACCCTAAAACTAAACCAAACGAGAGAATAAAAATGGCAGCCTAGTTTCTTCGTCTTCGTCCCCACACATCCAAATTAGAGCTTCTGAGAAATCGTTCGAAGTCGCGCCTCTATCGATCAATGTTTCTTCGAGCTTGCTCGGTGGCTTCAGACTGTTCGAATCACAGCTTCGACATTGAGCTGTTCGTTCGCCTGCATCGAAACTGTTCAGGAAGGCTCGAATTCAACTCGATATCCACGTTGAGGAGCTCGCCTCTGTGATAGTCTCGACCGATTAATAAGGTGAGTGAATCACCACTCACATCTAATTCAGAGTTACAGATTTTTTTGTTTCTTGGTTTTCATGAGTTTTTGATTTCGGTTGGAAATTGTTGCATTTGAATTCGTTGGTGTTATCTGCCTTTTGATTTTGACCGTGTTCGATTTCGTCGCTATGACGATTTAAATTGTTGTAGATTCATATGTTCATCTCGGTCCATTACTGTTTTCGTGAACTTCGAATTCACTGTGAATTAAAGCTTTAGTTTGTCGGCCCCTGTGAGCTTTGTCTCTGGCCATCTTTTTGCCATTCCTTATCTGACTCATCAAGCATCATTGTTTACTTACTTGTAGTTGCTGCACTGCTGTTTGTAGTTAATTGCTTTGAGTTGATCCTGTCTGATTTGAGTCTGGATATACTTGTTTCACAGTATATTTAGTTGCCACATTATCTCGACTTTGTAAACACCTTGCTTGTGCGTGTCATTGATTCTGTCTGGTTGCACTTTGATGTTGTTTAAGTGTTCACTCTTGTAGTCACTAAACTTGATCTCTGTTGTAATGTTGTTGAGTTGCTTTGGGATTGAACTTCTGTTTGCTTTGACATTGTATTCATTCCTGTAGTTGCTTGACACATTTGTTGTTATACTATGCTGCACTCTGTAATCATGAGTTGCACAGTTCTTTGCAGTGCTTCATGTTGTATTCATCCTTCACTTGAGCATTGCATTTGTTCTTCATTTCTAGTGTGTAGTTGTTCAACCTGGTTTGGGGTTGTTGCACTGCACTTTGTATAGTTACCACTGTTTCAAGTATGTGGTCTTCATTATTCATGTATCTGCATTTCATATGCCTGCAACCTTGAATTTCCTGTTGCATATGAATTTGAAATTGTAGCATTGACCCTGTACCACTTGGGGTTGCAGTGCACTGAGCATTCATGTAGTCACTGGGTTGCTTTGTTATGAAGGTGACATTTGTTTGTGGTCCCTGATCACTGTCTATTGTTGCCAGTAGCATTCATGCTTCATTGTGTAGTTCTTTTGCCATTCACGTGTTATATATATGATGTATTTCCTTTTCTTGGATTTTGGCAGTTTCTATTTTAGTTGTACTTGGGTATACACTGCATATTCATGTGTCATTTTCACTTGCATCTGTTCATCCCTGAGCACTTGCTGACCTGCTGCATACTTGTAGCTTGTAGTTGATTCTGGTGTAGTTGCACATTTGAGCTTCTGTTCATCACTGGTCACTGATTAGTTGCTTTTGAGTTCCCTGTATCACTTTGTTCACTGGTCGAGTTCTTTACTTGATGTTACGAGATCTGTTTCACCGTTATACCCTGATTCATTTGCCATGTGCAGTTTGTTATATACCATCACTTGTGTCCACATTTCGTATTCTCTTAGTTGAAGTTTTTCGCTGCTGCACTGCCTTGTTCTCGAATCTGATACATTGCATTGATGCCTTGTATCATTTGCATTTTGTCATTTTGCTTCACTGATGACCTTATCTTCTAATGAGGTTGATCCGCGTCTTTTCTGTTGAGTGTTGTAGTGCCATATCTTTGGTGCTCTCGCCTTCAGTTTGCTATTTCCATGTGCCTTGCTTTGCGATATGTTGAACTTGTTTCACTTGTTGCCTCTTTCACTGGATACACTGTTTCATTTCACTGATGCAGCCTTGCCCTTAAATACAAGTGGTGGCTGCATTTTCGTAGCAGTTTTACCCTTGTCCCTTGTGGTGACTTTATATTCTGTTGTAGCGAGGCGGTGCACGCGTGCGTGCACTGCAGCCACACTGAATTGACAGATTTTAATCGATATTTCTTTTGTTCTTGATTCATCGACCTGTTGCGTAATTCGTAGGCTGTATTGGCGAGGCAGTACACGTTAGCGTGTACTGCAGCCAATTAGCATTGATGTTTTTAAGTTGACATTTCAATTGTTTAAACTGCTTTGGATTTCTGTTTTGTGGATTAACACTGTTTAGTGTTATATCTGCCGTTATCCGGTTCTCGTATCGAGAGTTGGATATACGAGATTTATGTGACTGTCGTCTATTTGATATTGGATTATTATTGCTTCTGTGTATTAATAACTGAGTTTGAATTAGACTGACCCGGGTATTATTTTCTTTTGAATTTAATACTCGGGTCAGACCGAGTATTTACAGGTTGTAGATTTTTAGCTTTGGGTTGCTGCTAGAGCTATGAAGACTTTTTATATCATTTGAAGTGGTCTTCGTTTTGTCGTAGTAGTCAGTGTGTCTGTTTTAAGATGATAATGTATTCATGTATATTAGTCGATAATGTACTTGTATATATAACTTCTTGAGTCGACAATTGTAGTTGTATCATTTGTATTGTGTCAAATGTATTGTAACTGATATCAGTTATTATATATATGAGACTTTTCGTTCCATCTGTATTCCGCATTTATGTTATCTGTGTTATTTTTATATCTATTGTCCTAAACTATTATAGCCACTGTGTAGTAGCTTTGAGTTTGTATCGGCATGTCGGATTTCCTCCTGTAATAAAAATGCATGTTATCCTATCTGACATATCGGTGCTCGCACAAAGCAATTACATAGATGGTCGCTCCTCAACAGCCTTATTCTCCGTACTAGTTGACAGCACTACACCGTAGTGTTCTTGGCTAGCGTGGGTATAGCGGTGGGGCGTCACATGACTTACATTTTAGGATAATTTTAAACAAGTTTTACTAGGTGTAAAACATGGTACAACATCAAAACGATGCATGCATATTTAAATAGCCACTATGGAAACATTTAAAGGTTATCCATCGCACTCAAAATATGAGGACAAAATAAGATCTATTCTATGTTGATTTCTACTCTGGGTTAATGATGGAAATGAGCCATGTATACGAGAGAACATGGTACAAATTCCAGATGAAATGGTTATACCATGGAATGGAAAGGTGAAAAATCAATAACTACTCTCATATTCCCAACTTATACAGGAGTTCATTCAATAACGAATATATGGTTACCAAGGTAATCACTCCTCGCAATGGAAATGTGGACATGTCAAATTGTTAAGTTATATATCCTTTTTACTTGTGAACATTATGTCCACTACTCTTTTAGTTCAGCAAAGGATGAGATTAAGGCTGTCAACGGATACTTTCGGATATAGATAGTGTCATATCTGTATCTGTATCCGCTTAACTTTCAGATATCGAATATCCGTATCCGCTTAACTTTCGGATACGGATGGATATCAAATATTTATCCGCTCTGCCCATAATCAATAAATTTAAAAGTATAAATGAAAAGGTTTGGATCAACATAAAATAGTTTTTGTACTAATGTTCATAAAAAAACCAAGAAATAAAAAATACGATGATAAAACATTGTTTTATACTAATATCCGTATGCGTATGCAAAAATATTCAAAAATTAAACACTAAAACGGTCTGTTTTCACTAAAAATGAGCAAAAACCATATCGTAGTAACATCAAATGGTTAGAAAATAGTTGAAAAATCGTATATTAATTACATATAATTTTAATTAAATATATATATATATGCATCAGTTAATCGGACAGATATTTTTCGGATACGAATACCACAATAACCATATCCCTATCCGGAAAGCTTTTCGTATATCGGATATCCGTATCCGCTTTTCGGATAACGACGGATAACGAATATTTTTCATATTTTCGGAACAGATTCGAACGGATATCGGATATTTTGGGTACCCATTGACAGCTCTAGATGAGATAAGGAATATATACTAGCATGAAAACTTCAACTCGGTATCTTTAGTGGTTTACCCCACATAAGTTGGTCTTGAAGAAAGATGCATCAATTATGCTATTAAGAAACTCGATTTAAAAAATGGATTTTGCAATGATACGAGATTTATACGTACTGAATTTCATAAAAATAGTATAGGTGCAGCGATTGTCATTGCTCACTTTGTTGGAACTTAGATTATCACACTAAGGTACCAATGAAGCCCTCTAAAGAAAGCCGTTTACTATTTACTTTATTACGTAAACAATTCCTAGTAAGGTTAATTTTTACCCTAATTATTGACAAAGCTCGAGGGCAAACAATGCAAATTTTGAAAATTTAATTAACCCGGGATGTAATTTGTCACGGACAACTTCATGTTGCATTGTCAAAAGGATTTTGGTAAAAAATCCTAGAGTTTTAATACGAAAATGGCGAAGTCCAAGGAAAATCACGAACCCATATGCTTACAAAGATGTGCTTATATTCTATAAGAACAAAATCTGATATATATTTTTCCACTTGGTTATGGAAAATTTTATGATGCTTGGACCATTGCATAATATTTTTATATTTAGCTCTTTTAATGTTTTTTATTATGTATCTGATGAATAAAAATTGATAAAAAAGTGGAATAAATCTTTATTTCATCAACGAGTTTATATTTAAAAGGTTAGCTTCATGCGTGTTGTTCATACTAACTATTACCTTGCACCTGCTAAGCACGTCTTTTCCACTGAATATTTCGTTTTACATGTGCAAAGCCTATGTTATTTGTAAATAGAAAATCTTTCTTGTATATGCGAAACACGTTGAATTGGAAGTTGTACGTTAGAGTTGTTACTTTATGTGACAATCAACCACATGTAATTGTTATTGCTACAAGTACAGTTTGGGATGACCAAATTCTCTAGTCCTAAATCTCTCTATTCCCTGGTTCCACCAATTGAATTTGGTTATGTAATTATAATGTATTTTGCAAAAAAATGATTTTTTTGTACGACATAATTTTAAATGTGATTATTATTATTTGAAAATAGTACTTTATATACAACATGTCACTGGAACAATATATCACATGCCAATAAATATTCGAATCACGCTACGCAAGTTTTGAATTTATGACCTCTCGCACCAAAGCCGAATCACTTAACCACTTGTACAATGGTGCTTGTCAATGTGATTATTTTTTCTTGCAAATAACATGAAGATGTGTCAAAATTCTAGACCCATCAAATGGATCGGGTCGGGTAAAAATGGTTGAGTTTATCTTAAGCTAACTCATTTATTACCCATTCTTTTTGACTCATTTAATGCAAGGGTCTGTCTGATCCAACCCATTTAGTAAGCAGGTTGTCTATTTAACTCATTTAGTAAACGGGTTATCCATTTAACCAATTTAAATATTTAAATTTGCTAAGTACAACCATTATCACCGTCGAGAACTACAGCATGCGTTCACAAGATGAAGTATCCGAGTGTTGCATATCGTCTATAATTTATGTGAGAGTTCATTGGTCGAAGTCTCACCTGATTCTGAGGTAGAGTAAAGAAGTTACTGCAGTTTGAACAAAAAAATAGCGGTTTCTGCCTAGGCAGAGTGTTAATCACCATGGAGAATTACAATGTTCGTTCACAAAATGAAATATCCGAGTGTTTCATACTGTCCGTAATTTAGGTGGGAGTTCATCGGTCGGAGTCCCGCCTGATTCCGAGATAGTATGAAGAAATTACTGCAGTCTGAACAAAAAAAACAACTGTTTCTACCTAGGTGGAGTTCAAATACGGGGATGTAGCACGTTATTTTTTAAGTTCAACTGTTAGTCACCATGAAGAGCTACATTGTTCGTTCACAAGATAAAGCGTCTGAGTGTTTCATACCGTCCGTAATTTAGCTGGGAGTTAATCGGTCACAGTCTCACCTGATTTCAAAGTAGTATGAAGAAGTTACTGCAGTTTGAACAAAAAAAAATGAATTTTGCCTAGTGGTAGTTAAATGATCAAATAGATTACTCATTTATAACACTATTAAAAATGGATCAAGATGTTTATGATCCATTTAATAATGATACATCTATGGGTTGATCCAATTCATTTATAAGTAGGGTGAATAGGTTGATATAATGGGTTGAGTCATATTTTGACATATCATGCAAAATTCTACAGCATTGGACTAGGAGGATGGAGAAGAGTTGAAGTAGAAGATTTGCTCCCTACTTGGGCTATTTAATCTGTTATCGATACACGTTCTGAAATTCTTTGTACCCAATAAATTGAATTTTGAGTATTCAGTGAACTGTCGAAGTATGTTCATACGGGTAGGAGTATACAAATGGTATTATTGCATATTGAGATTTAGGCAAAATGAAAGGAAAAGGAAAGCCCAATAGCTTAAACTAACGCAGACATTCAACGTACGTACAAAAACACAATCGAGAAACAGAGTCATTAAAGAGTCAGGTGAGTCCCATGGTGAGATTGAAGAACCTAATAACACTCAACCATTGATTCCATCTCTTGACTCTATGCACCGCAACCGTATCACGAACAAGTTCATGAGAGCAGCCTCCATTCGTACCTGGAAAATCGTACATAGCCGGTTTCTCCGAATGTACCTTCTTCCCTCTTTTACCCATCTCGAGCCATTTTCCAACCATCTTGTCCTCCGGCCCAATCATGTTATTCACCGGAACCTCAGATCTCCCCACCCATTCAACAATGTCCCACGATAACACGTATCCCATTCCTTGCATTGTACATGTACATAATGTTAATTTTAACTTACAAACAATATCGATATGAAAGAGTATACCATACCTGACATGTACTCTACCGGTTTCTTTTCCGAACAAGGCACGCCAAACCCGTAGTACAAATCAATCCTACTTGAATTTACAAGTCTCTCTGAAAGAGCTTCCAACCGAATGTAGGTATCATCGTCGGCTTTCATAACATAATCGTATCGCTTAGAAACAATGGCTGGAAGGGAAGAGAAGTATTTGTATGTCTTTCCATTGTTCATGTTTTCTGTGCAATTTAGTATGATGATGTCCTTGTACATAAGTTGCTCTAAGGCGATATGAACGAACTGCTCTTCTTTGGTTAGATTGCAGAATACAAACTTCACATCTACATCTGCGATTGAGGATGACTGCAAGCTGTACAGGAGGCGGAGAAAGTGGCGGTGCTCGTGCAAATCGGCACGTGTAAGGATTCCGATTAGAAGGCTGAATTCCTTTTGTTTTGGAGGTGGAAGATAGTCGACCATGTCATTTGAATTGCGTTTGGTTAGAGAAAAATGAACGTACGATAACGAGAAGATTAAAAGGAGGAAGGGAAAAACAAATAGAACTATCCACAAGGCTCTCATTCTTGTGTACTTGAGAGAGAGATGGTTGGTGTTATGTTTATATTCCTCATTGATCATATAACGGTTATTTTGAATGTCATTATCATGTGACAACAATGCTATGATAAACGTGAATATAGTTGTTACACAACTTAAAAAGAAAAAAGTACAGTAGTTACAATTAAGTATTAAATTTTTATTCTATGTCTGAAGTACAGTAAAGTTTAATTACAAAAAAAAAATATAGGATGTATTTTTTATTCTGGTTCAACATTAACTACGACAAAGCCAAAATGGGAATTAGTAGTTACTGAGTTAAGCAGGCTGATGCTTCTCGGTTCCATGATAAGTATGATGGGTCTCCGAGAGTTCTGCAAAACAAAACATGAAGTGAAATTTTAATATAATTACGGATAAAGGGCTTAAAAAGTTCATTTTTTATATAAGCCAGCCATGTAAAAATATCCTTCTCAATGAAATGAATTAATAGTATTAGTAAGGAACAAATAATTTAAAATCAAATGTGCTATAAACTTGAAGAGGAAAAATATTTAAGATGGCAGAAAAATATAACATGGTAGATAATTTAAAAGAGTAAACATTACTGAACAATAGGAGACGTAATTGTGGTTATACCCTATCTAACAAGGCTCTAGTCTAGACTCGTAATCCTTATGATTTATCTTTCCTTGAAAGTACAGAGTTAAATGAAATTATTTGATTTTCACTTCTTATAAATTAATTCCTTTCAGAATCATTTTATAAAAATAAATATGACTTTCAAGTTTCAAGGTCTCAAACTCAAAGCAACTGTTAAAAAAATTGTAGTCCTATAAGATGTAAATCTTTTCGTTTCATCTAATGAAAAAATAAAACAAGAATGCCCATACAATTTGTTTTACTTCATCTACGTAGTGGCAATAATATATGTTATATTGTTGTCAATGCTTGTTTCGTAACAATCAACAGTCAAAGGGTATGACAAAAACTACGTTATCATAGTTTAAAGGGGAAAAATCTAGTGTGTAATGTTAAAATTCGCTGTACTTGAAATCGCAAGGTTAGCACATCAAGCCTTGTGAGTACTTGACATTGCGTAAAACAACATTCTGCACATACAACTAGGAATAAAAACCCTTGCATCATACAATTGCTATTTTTTTCAACAACAAACTAAAAACTCTAATCGATTCACTTCATTTTATAACTACATTTTTTTTAAGATCCGAAGAACCGATTCATTGCTTGTAAACTCTAAAAAAGTATGTATAGTGCTCCCAACACATATCCCAAGTAAATCATATGAACAATATAGTCCGTGTAAATCGAACTATCAACGATCAACCATGTTAGTGGAAGACTGTGTTCGTAAACAATAATTAAAAAAAAAAAAGCAATGCCTCTCTTTCCTTCTCTTTGTCATTAAACTACATTCGCTAAAAACCAAAAAATAAATTCTCTATTTAGATACAATGATTTCTTTCATCTTGATTACAAACATTGAATTGCTATTTTCTGTCATATAATCTTAGAAGTAATACAGCCAGGTAAAAACCATCTTTATTGATGAAGAGATACACATAGTGCGATTTATATATAACTTAATTTTGGTTGCAAAGGAACACATGAAATAAGGCTTGCCTACTTTATGGTTCTGTTCCAAGTGTTTGTTGACAAGTATGTTTATTCCATGGTGTAAAATTTACTATTATAGACAAAATGATAACAGAGTATAGATTGTAGAGTATAAATGACTAAGATGTAATGCTCACCTCGGCCTAATCAAGTACAATACTATAAAGCCCATAGCGACAAATAAGCTGAGACCGCCAAATGTCAGGTATGCAATGCCAATGAAATCATTTTTTCCACCTAGCCATGATGCTGTGGAAAGAACTAAAACTTTCTTCCCTTCAAAACTATAGGTATTATAATTGTTCTCTATTTCTACAGATATCAAACTATTTTGTTGAAGATCCGCTTCAATTTTTCCGTAAAGCTTTCGGAAAGTAGGCAAGGCAGCTGTTCTCATCCAAACAATAAGGTCCACTTGCTCACTTAACTGAAACATGACAAGTAATCATGCAATTATAGCAAGTATGTATACATGGCACTTTTTCCTATACAACGGCCACTCTTACATATTTTATATTTAAAAAATATATATCTGTAAATGACCGCATAGCCTAGAGTGTTTAAGCTTCTTTCTTTACTTGGATTTTCAACAAAGAGTGGATTAAATTGTGTTTAGCTTTGAGAGGGAAAAAAAAAGTTGCTATAAAAAAGGTCATCTACTCTAAAATAAAATGATATATGGTTGTATGTTGATGTATGGTTAATAATTTTATTTAATATTTACTAAATTTTTAGTTAAAATGTAAACTATTGATAAACGTAAATCGTGCACGCGTGTGTGAGTGTGTGTATTTGTGTGGGCGTGTGTACGCACACATGGATGTATGTTACTCACTGGTATGCTTTCATTGAGTTTAGCACCTCCAATAAGACTTCCAGTCTGGAAGTTTTTGGGATAGACATCACTCCCAAACTTACTTTCCTGATCACTTTTCCAAGCAATGTCCTTTTTACTAATTTGTAGAGCATTGTTGTTTAAAGAAAACTTGTATGTATCATTGAATAAGCTCCAAGCAATTAATCCACATGGAACAATAGGTAATTGGTCACTGGTTTTGTCTTCAGGACTGCAAGGTGAAATGATGTTTTCCGCTGATCTCATTCTTAGTTGTACATCACTTCGGCTTTTGACGTAGCTTCAATAAAAATAAGATAAAGAAATGTTAGATTTACTCTATGTTGCGGAATTATGCAGTTTAGAGATTTGTATCCCCAAAGGCTTAATCCAAATATAAGGCATTTATCTTTCACAAATAAATTGAAAGCACTGCTCGTTCCCCAAAAAAAAAAAAAATTTGACAGCACTGTAATTATATTCCATTGTTGTTTTAACTTGTGAAATCCATAAGCTGGGGGTCTCCTTCAAATCAATATTGAATTAGTACCATGATAGTTTTCTTCAAATATTCTACATATTTTTACTGTAATTCTCAACTCACTTGCAACAGTAAACAATTATGCTGTTTAAAATATATTTGAATGTTCGAAAACTTAAAACCTCATCCAATTTTATCAATATTATGAGAATCTGCATATTTTGTATCATCTGATATTAAACTTTAGGCAGGGGCTGATACAAATAAGGACTAGATGTGTCCGCCGCCTCACTGGTCTCTACATATTTTTACTTTTCAATTTTTTTCTTATAATTTCATACATTCATTAACAGCTGCGGGATCCATTTGCCAAAGTTAAGTTGCACATACAAAGTAGAGTGAACTTCATTTTTATTAATTACAATTTTACTAAAAGTTAATTGCTTTCATTTACAAATACAAAACACAAATTTCAAGATAGTCCACAACCGAGTGGCAATAACGGTGAAACAACAAAGTGACAGTGATGGTGAAACAACCATGAAACATCGTTGCACTGGTAGTGGTTATGTAGGCAGGGGCTAGTGTAGAACATAAAACAGGGAAATAATTTGAAACTGTATATCGAAAATTTACTCTTTAAATCTTCATCATTCATTGTCCTTACTTTATCTTTACCGTTTAGCCTTTTTCATTCATCAATAAAAATGGTTGAATAGAGATTTTAGTTTTATTAATTTGGGTCTATATTGTATTCGATCTGTTAGATTTTGGATGGCAAATAATTGAATCTGTAACCGAATAAAGGTCATGTATTGATATCATATAGACTAAGCCATGTATATTCAAAAAATATGACACAACATGTCAAATTGAAAAGGAGACGGTGTACTATGTGAGCGACAGACGGCTCATAAAATAGAGCTTGTTTGTGAATGTTGCAGTCGAAACTGAGTAGGAAATGCACAAAACAAGGACAATAAGTGGAAGACTAGTCGCTCTCCGAATTTACATCAACCGTTTGTAGCTCAAGAAAAGTACAGGAAGGTACAATTGGTCGCCCTTCAGATTTTACACCGACCGGTGGAGATTTCAATTGGAGTCGGAAGAATAGGGCTGGTTGATGTTTAGTTTCTACATCGTTTGGTGGTGACATGAAACCCAAACTTTGGAGCAGGTTTTAATTGTTGGATTTCTTCGATTGATTTCTTTTAACGTCTATGATCTCTTAGACTTATAATCCAACAGCATGGGTTCAATTAGGTTTGTATAAACCTAGCTATCATATTATGTTGTAATAACAACTAATTTACATTATTAAGTTATTGGAATCAAATCAGCGTTTTACCCATTCTATCAATTGCATCATTCTCTTCTACCTCTTTTAAATGCAAGTAATAATGTCTTTTCCAAAATGGATATACATTATTTAAGTTAATTGTGAAACCACTATAAAGCTTTTGCCTCCTTTTATTATTGTAATTTCAATGTATTATTGTCTGTGTTTGATCTGGGTTGTGAATTGGGTTGAATTGGGATGTCGGAGATTGTTTGTTTCCCTATTCTTGCAACTCAGTAATTGTGCAGTGTCCACGGTGGAGTGTAGATAGTAACATTTAAGTCCCTATTCTTGCAGCATTGTGATTTGATGATCCCTTACACTGTACATAGTAACATTCAGGTATTTAACATAAGATTGAGAATAGATGATTAATGAATGATTTTTCATATAATAAACGATTGAATATAAATCAGGTAAGTGTTTGTACAGTCATGATAAGGTAAAAAACTCGATATTTTTTCAACAGACAATAATTATTGATTTCATTAAGAGAATAAAGAAACTATTTCTATTTTATTTTGTAACAACTGGCAACTGAAATGGTGAACAGTTGTCTGATGACTTGTATTGAACAACACACATCAAACATTGTTAAACTGAACAAAATTATTTATTTATAAAAAATAAACACAAAGATTCATTCTTCTAAGTTCATTCGCATTGATTGAAATTTTTGTATGCATCTGAATTTAGGTTCACATCTTTTATACTGAAATAGGCATTTATAAATTTTATACCCATACTCTAACCCCCCAACAAGTTTTAATAAAATACCCAAAATATTCCAAAAATGCATTCCTGCACAAAAAAGGAAAGAAAAAACACATCCTCTCTTCTTCACTCATGGGGAAAACAAAAACACCTTCTGATGCTAATTCATATGTTTAATATTGAAAATGTATTGAGATAATGGAATGAACATGAACCTTTGTCTACAGATTTGTCAACCAAATGATGTAGATTCAAACTCAATAATCTCTATATCTAAAATCATATGTATTCATTGTGCTTTTTATATAGTTAATAATTAACATTTTAATACAACTTGGGAAAACATCTGCCTGATTGAACACATGTCAACTTTTTTTATTCAATGAAAACGAGTGAAACACACACACACACACACATACATATACACATACATACATACATACATACATACATACATACATACATACATACATACATATATATATATATATATATATATATATATATATATATATATTACAGTTACTTTGTAAACACTGATATTACCATTATTAGACATATGTATACATTTTTCATTTAACCTTCATCAACAATGGAAGCATGATCCAATATTTTCCCACTATTTGCAAGATTTTCAAGTTAAAAAAAAAACCTTGTGGATAGGGATTTGAAAGTATATTGGTTGGCGTGATCTGTACATAAATTGAGAGGGAGCAAACTGTGTATTTGTGTCAAGATTTTCCATTGTTCATTTTCCCATAAGCACCCCGTTAATTTTTTGATATTGAAAAATATTGAATTGCGTTAAGTTTTTGTATGCATCTTATTATGTAGATCATCTATACGATTTTGGATCATTTCTAAACTTCTAACTATTCCAAAATCACATTTTAATCAACAAATATTTTTGATTGCTTACATTCATTGGCACTTTAAAATCGCTAAAACTTTTGAATTGATATACATTTCGATTAAGTTGGTCTTATAAGAATATCGTATCCTAAAAATCTAGCTCAATCTAAAACATTTTGGTACAGGAAATCAACGGTGTAATTTTAAAAAGGATGAGGAGTTGCGATTTAGACTTACCATATATATGTATGTGTGTATAGGGGATAGCCCCTTATTTTGCTTTTGCTTTTGTTTTTAATTATACACTATTTTTTACAGATGACCTATATCATAGAAGACCATGTGGACAAAAGATTGACTCAATCCAAGATTTCTACATACAAAACTATTGAGGGAAGATTAATGGGGGATCAAAGGGTTAAAATACACGAAGGAAACCTTATATTATGTATGCAAATGTGTATGTGTATTTATGAGGGGGGTTTGTGGTCCCTCCCATATATACCTCCTCTGTTGCACCATTCCCTTCTTCTTTTTTTGTATCAAGATTTTCAAAATGGAACAATTTCTCCCGATATAATCAATTTAGTAGCGATATTGTATCTTGTGCATAAAATCTAGCTCAAAGTTCATCAATGAAGGCACTCTAAATTCGCTTCTTGAGTGCCTTTTATATCCATCTCTACACCCCCAACCTAATCTAGGTTGGGGTAAGTTGAAAAAGTGAGTTGACCCATTATACCCACTCCAGGATGGGGATACCCCATGAGGCTTTTACTTTATGTGTAGGAGGAAGTAGAATATATAGCACAAAAGATTAAATATTATATGTTGCAAGGAAAGAATTGTGTCAGATTTTGATAAAAACAATATACATGCCTAACTGTAAAACTATATGCTGGTTCAACTATATTTACCAACAATTATCGAACATCACTACTCAGCGACATAAAAATATATTGAGCAAACCTTTTTCCAATTTCTGATATTAGTAGAAACTAATTATTGTTTATAAAATGTAGATGGTGATAACTGCTTGGCAGGTGTGCCTATTCTATAGTCAACCCAATATTCAACTATCCATGAAGTTTGCAACTACAAATATGTCAAAAATCAGTCAAGTAATTCTGCTATGTGATACGCACCGACGGTGATTCTGATGGAACTTATCAAGCTGATAATAAACATATACGGGTGCTTTCATTAACTTTGGTACCTGAAATTAATTTAGTCAATTTTGTTAAACCAATCTCTTATACTTCAAACCGTTTAATCATTTCAAATATAAACAAATAGACTCACAGTTAATGTTATATGACAACTCTTGTTGGTTTTGGTGTCTTGTATATAGGCAACCTTATTGATGTCCTTGATGCATTGGTCATCGTATCGCTGCATAATTTCAACCACCTGTATTAGGCAAGAAAGAAGTCAGCAAAAAAAAAAGAAAAAAAAAGGTAGTGCCGAGCTGAACAACAAAAGTTCCTTACATGTTCAGATGCAGATAAACAAGCAAGACCAATCGGGACAAAAATAACTGCAATGGATGCAAATGTTGTTATAACCTGCAAATTTGAACAGATTATCAAGAATGATAAATCATTGCAATAGATTGCAAGCAATGATCTTCGATTTTGGAAAATAACCGATCATAATGCATTGCTAAAAAGAAAATCAAACCTAATCAATTATTTGAAAGAACTTACCCATGCAGGAGTTAAGATTGGTTTGCAAGCAGGGAGTTCTTGCTGTGAGAATTTTGAATCTGCAAAGGAAAATTAATAATTGAGGGATATTTTGTAATTTGCCAATCAAGTGATGATTTAAATATATAAATATTCCATCACATAAATTATACAAGTTATAGTTTTCAAAATATCTAAGTTGGATAGAAAAAGAAGATAATAGCCGGAGCATATATTAAATCACATATTTCCCTCGTGTCAGTTGTTAAGGACGTACAAACAAGAGAAATAAACAAGCTTTCATCTACAATGCAAAGAGACTATTATTCTAAATCCTTCTGTTGCAACTTAAAAGTCATCCTCCGTAGAGGAATGACCATTATCCATTAACATTTTATGTATGACATGTCATAATCCTTCTATTTTAACAATATCCAAATCATAATGTAATTAGTCAATGATAAACTTCTAATAAAAAAAATTTGTACGTTGTTACAAATATAAAAGCGAATGTTCAAACATCATAAGCACCAAATTAATATTCCAATCAGGACTAGGGGTTTCAGTAAAACAGTACTCCATTTACACAAATCAAATTTCCAAACAACTGAACATCGCATTAATGTTCGAGTAAATTAAAAATTCAGAATACATTTAGGTCTCTTAGATTTTCTGTTGGGAGCAGTAAGATCCGATCTGTCATCATTGCCTCCAGAGGAAGAGGAATCCCCTTTCAAATTCATCTGTGCTACAGAATATAAAGTAGAATTATCGTGAGATTAGGGTTTGGGTAATCGACATTCATCCAAAAATAAAAATAAGAAGAAAAGGAAAAGGATATTCACCTTAAAGTCAATAAATTGTAAGGCGATTAAAAGAAGAAGAAAAAAAAAGATGCGCGATAAAACGAATTAATTTGAAACAATGGCCAAATGAGCGGACACCAATTACATCGCGGGGCTTTTGGTTCTCCGCACTCATGCCACGTGTTCCTGCTCTACGTTAAATTCCATGGTGCCTATTGTCCCACCGTGAACCACGTTGTCAGCTGTCCGGAAAAGATCATTAATGTGGAATGCAGTAACAGTTAGTTGCCACTTTGTCTTCTAGGAACAGTTCCACAGAAGATTGGGTTCAAAAATAACATGGGTTTTGTTAATATATGTCATAGAGATAGAGGTACATGTTAAGCAAAAATAACATTTTAAATGCCGGATATGGCTGTTAATTTTGTACGGGTGTCTGATGTCTGTTCGAGTCTGTGACCAAAAAACGTTCTTTCGAATCCGTTCAATTTTCATTTGAAAAATGAATTAGGACAACAAAATTTATACGAAGAGAAATCTCATATGATCCATGTTTCTTCTAATCTGTCCGAATTTCTAACAACTCAATATATTCACTATGTTCTCCAAAGTATTTATGGCAACTGTTTGGTTGATTGATTATGTCGGTATCTTAGGCATTGGTTTTGCTTATAATAACCATATGACATTATATAGAATATAGATACTAATGCTTTTATCAAGTTAAATAGTATAAAGTGCAGGATATTAGACATGTATTGATTAAGAAGACTGTACAATATCAAGAGAAAATTCAAGAAGCAGATATAGATATTCAAGAGTTGAAGATTGAAGACTCATGAGTATTGAATAACTCAAAATATCCCAAATAAGTTATAGAGTCTTAGGATTTCTGTTAAAACCCCGATATCACTTCTTTGACCCCTCTCTCTCTCTCTCTCTCTCTCTCTCTCTCTCTCTCTCCCCCTCTCTCTATTTTTCTCATTTTCTAACGATTTTCAAATATCTTTAAAATGGTTTTAAAAGAATTCTTGTCTTCGAAATAAATTTCAAAATAACCTTCAAATTATTTCTATCTTTTGATTTTATTAATTTAATATACTTTGAATATTATACTATGTTTTAATTTTAGTTTTTAAAAGATTTTTAAATATTTGTAGGTTTGTTATAATATTTTTTATTACTTTGATTTCAAATATATTCACTTTTACTTTACATTTATTATTTTCAAAAGAAATTCATATTTAAATTCTTTTTATATTTGAATATATTTTTAAAAATTTTTGTTAAGTTTTGAAATGACTAAAATATGTATAAACTATGTTTAGATGATTTTACAAAGTATCAAAATATTTCACAAACCTTAATATTTTCAAAATAATTTTTATAAACTGTTTTTCAATTTTGTGAAGGATATGTCGACATATTCAATTCCTATATGTCGACATAATGACCATAATTTTCAAAATTCAAATTCTGAATAGAAGTATATTTTCGTCGTATTTTTTTGCGAATGGACATGACTGTTGTTTCTCTATAAATATGAACCAATGAATTTTTGCTAACCACTTTCTCATATTTTTTCTCCTCTTTCACTCTCTTGAATTCTAAAAGAAAATCTACTCAAAATATTCTCAAATTCAATCAGAATCAAATTCAAACTCCATTGATTTGATTCTCTATTGATTACTCTCTGATTTCTCTCATCTCTCTCACTCAAACAAGATCAAAGTGCTATCCAAGAGGTTATAGGATCATTTGTAATCAAGATCAATGGTCTGAGTCTATAGAACTCTATAAATCATACTGTTATACTTGTGGGTGTGATTGTAGCCCGTGTAAATCAATTGGGTGTGCTTAGTAGCCCGAGAATCTAGTAGGCGTGCTTATGGTCCGTGTAAATCAAGTGACTCTACCCAGATGTCAGAAAGTCTGGAGGGTGTGTCTCGTTGCCTTGAAATCGAGTTTAATTTGCTATTTGAAAGGAAATATGTATAAGGAATTCTACAGGACTGGATGTAAGGTAACTCTGAACCAGTATAAAATCCTTTTGTGTTCTTTCCTTTTTTATTTTTACTGCATTTATATTTATCAGTGGTTGAATTTATGATTATTAATTGCCTTGTTTAAACTATAATCTTAAAAGAATTCAAAAATGGTTTTTATAAAAATTATAAAACACTATTCATCCCCATCTAGTGTTAAATTAGCCTTAAGATTCATCTTTCGCTAAATAACATTTGGTATTAGAGCACTGGTTTTAAAAGTATTCATAATTTTGATTTTTGAAAAGTTGTAATGGCTAACAACACTGTTAGTAGCACTGTTAATCCACTTGTCAGTAATTCATTTGTAGAAGAATATTCTAGTGCTAGACCCCAACTTTTTAATGGCAGTAATTACATGTATTGGACATGTAGAATTAAAATTTATTTACAATCAATTGGTTTAAGCATTTGGAACATCACACAAAATGATACATTGAGCCTAAGACTAATTTTTCAAAATTGGACCGATGACCATAAAGTAGTTGCATAAAATAACTCTAAAGCCATGAATATTTTGTTTTGTTCATTGGATGGAGATGGATTTAATAGAGTTTCTATTTGTAAGTTTGCATTTTAAATATGGAGAACATTGCAAGTCACACATGAGGGCACTAGTAAATTCAAATGGACCAAAATTTCTATGTTAACAAATCAATTTCAATTATTTAAAATGAGTCAAAATGAGTCGATTTCTGATATGTATAATAGATTTCAAGATATAGTTCATTCATTAATTGCACTTAGCAAAAAAATTTCTAAAGAGGATCAAACTAGAAAAAACCCTAAATTCACTTACTTCTGAATGGGACCAAAAAACTCTTGCGATTGAAGATGTTAATGACATTAACACTCTAAAATTGAAGGGTTAATTAGCGATTTAATGTCATTTGGTTCACAAATGCAAGGCATGATAGAAAGCAAGGAAATAGAGAAGAAATCCATCGCTTTCAACGCCACAACAGATGATCTGGATTCAGACAACGATAATGATGAGGAAATCACTTTCATGACAAGAAATTTCAGAAAATTTCTGAAATATAGAAAGATGAATAATCCCAGGAGATATGATAATCAAAATCCAAGTGGAAATACTAGCGGAAATGGCGCTAGATGCTTTAGTTGTGATGAACCTAGCCATATAAAAAGAGACTGTCCATATCCTGAGAAATTGAAAAGCACACCAAATACCGATTCATCTAGAAAACGAAGAAGGGCTTATGCTGCAACACTAGATAATTCAGATACTTTCTCAAGTGGTAGCGAACCAGATACAGAGAATGCTAATATGTGCTTCACAATGACATTTAATGAGAAGTCTGGAGAAACGGAACTAAAATAGTACCTTAGTTAGAGGGAGTTTTTAGTTAGATTTTTGTTAATGACGGGGAGGAGAAATATATAAAATCAAGGAATTTAAGCATTGGAAAAGGGGGGATTTTGTAACTCAGAGGGAGTTATAATATATTTTATATACATATTTTCATCATCAAAAGAGGGAAGATTGTTAGTACCTTGGTCATTTGTTTTGATGATAACAACCATATGACATTATATAAAATAAAATACTTTTATCAAGTTAAATTGTGTAAAGTGCAGGATATTAGATAGGTATCGATTAAGAAGAATGTACAACATCAGGAGAAGATTCAAGAAGCAGATATAGAGATTCAAGAGTTGGATATTGAAGACTCATGGGTATTGAAGAACCCAAGATATCCTAGATAAGTTGTAGAGTCTTGATATTTTTGTTAGAACTTTGATAACACTTCTTTGATCTCTCTCTCTCTCTCTCTCTATTTATCCTTTTCACATGATTTTCAAACACCTTAAAAATGGTTTTAAAAGTATTCTTATTTTCACTAAACTTTCAAAATAGCCTTCAAACTATTTCTATCTTTTTATTTTATTACTTCAATATACTTTGAATATTATACTCTATTTTAATATTAGTTTTTAAAAGATTCCTAAATATTTATAAGTTTATTATAATATTTTTTATTACTTTGATTTCAAACATATTCACTTTTACTTTACATTTATTTTTTTCAAAAGAAATTCATATTCAAATTCTTTATATTTGAATATATTTTTATAAACTTTTCTTAAATTTTGATATGACTAAAATATGTATAAACTAAGTTTAGATGATTTTACAAAGTATCAAAATATTTCGTAAACCTTAATATTTTCAAAATAATTTTTACAAATTGTTTTTAAAATTTATGAACGATATGTCGACATATGCAATTCCTATATGTTGACATAGTGACCATAATTTTCAAATTTTGAATGGAAGTGTCTTTTCGTCGTATCTCTTTGCGAATGGACATGACTTTTGTTTCTTTATAAATATGGGTTAAAATAATGAATTTTCGTTAACTACTTTCTCATATTTTCTCTCCACTTTCACTCTCTTGAATTCTAAAAGAAAATCTACTCAAAATATTTTCAATTTCAATCAGAATCGAATTCAAACTCCATTGATTTGATTCTCTATTGATTACTCTCTGATTCCTCACATCTTTCTCAATCAAGCAAGATCAAAGTGCTATTCAAGAGGTTATATGATCATTTGTAATCTAGATCAACAATCTAAGTTTGTAAACCCTATCAAATCATACTGTTATACTTGTGGGTGTAATTGTAGCCTGTATAAATCAATTGGGTGTGCTTAGTACCTAAGAATCTAGTGGGTGTGCTTGTGGTCCGTGTAAATCAAGTGACTCTACCCAGAGGTCAGAAAGTTTGTAGGGTGTGTCTCATTGTCTTGAAATCGAGATTGTATTTACTTTTCTATTTGAAAGGAAATCTATACAAGGAATTATACATGACTGGATGTAGAGTAACTCCGAACGAGTATAAAATCCTGGTGTGTTCTTTCCTTTTTACTTTTACTGCATTTATATTTATCTGTGATTGAATTTGTGATCATTAATCGCATTGTTTAAACTATAATCCTAAGAGAATTCAAAAATAATTTACAAAAATTATAAAATACTATTCACCCCTCCTTTTAGTGTTAAATTAGCCTTAAGATCCATCTTTCATTCATAGAATTATTATACTTCAATACATACTGATAAAAATAATATAACTCATAGAAAATCTATTAAAAGCATAAAATAAAATGCAAATAGCAATGTCCATCCGTGTCTGTTCAAGTCCATGGTTGAAAAATGCCTATTCGTATCTGTCCGATTTCATTTAGGACATGAATTAGGACAACAAAATTTATACGAGCATAAAACCTCGTTTGCTCCATGTCCCGTTCGATTTCATTTAGGACAGAAACTGAACACATCTCCGTCCGGACCGGTCCGATCGATTTACACCCCTAATGCTGGATAAGAAATACATAGCTACAATTGTAATTCGCGTGATAAACACACACACACACACACACACACATATATATATATATATATCTATGTGTGTGTATAACTATATATTCTTATATATCATTTATGTTGAATGAATAAGTACCCCTTGGATCATTCCCAACATAAACTTACCTCCAACGCATGGTCATTTAATGCAAAAATACCAACAAAAGAACTCTTAAGGCGACTTTCGCAGCGATGAGAGTTACATACGTAGATGTCATTTATAATGCAAAATAAAAATGTATAGCTACAAATAAATGTACATTATGCATATTGAAATCATAGTCACATGTTTCTTATCTAGCATTTAAATGTCGAACAAGGAAAAAAATAGTTTTAGTTGTTCGATGTGAGAGGGTGTCGGTTAAATGTTGTTTTATTTATTTATTTTGCTTAAAAAAGAAAAAATATAAAAGTATGCGAATCCACCCTAAATCAATAACCAATCCAAGAGTAATTGTAGATGAAGGATAACAAGTGTTTATTGTTGGAACCAGGCCGATTAGAAGCACATGAAATAGGTAGGTTGCAAAAAAGAATTCATATTTTTGATCATATTCAGCCTATAAAGTCTAAATGTTTTATTTGATCCAAGCTAATCAATTTAAATAAAATCCAATTTTATTTAATTTTTTGATTTATTTAATTAATAAATTTATCCAATTAATATTTATGTAGTTAGCGAGTATATCATTATATACTCATGTGTGCATATCGTGCATGTGCAACATAGCAATTGTCTACATAGTTAATGTATACGTATATAGTGGTTGGGATTTACATCTATTATGTAAACATTCGCTATTTCTATATGTATTTGTTTCCTCAATATATTGTTTAATACATACACACAAGAAATTAATTATATAAAATGAAATTTAAATTATCTAATTTAATTTTGACTAAGTTAATAAGTTTTAAATTCAAAATATGAAGTTAAAATATTCAATCAGACTCGGTAAAACATTTTCGAATTCAAATCTAGGTCTTAAAATAAAATATTCTTTGTTATCCAACCTTTTGATTAGGCAATGTTTGGATGGATTGGACAAATCAAACTCGAAAGTTATCAAGGCAGGAAGCCTCAGAGAGATGACCACAAAACTCACAACACAAGTACAATCAAGACCGCAAGTGGAGGCAAATTATCCCAAGAAATTCCAAAGGCCCATCCCCCACAAGTGTGCGAAGGGTACCGGCCCATCCCTAGGGTTCGGTACGAATCCGCAAGACCTCCTCCAAACCTTCCCATCTTCTGCCTATCTACCCTCCATGGTGTTATAAACCTATTTCCAATGTCGTTTTGTCGATTCAATGCAATTCTATCAATCTCCACGAACCCCTAAATCAGCAACTTTGTTCTTTCACAACTCCATCATTTGGACTCAAAAGCAAGCTAATATTGGTGCAAACAACTATAGAATCATGAAATTAACCACAAGACGAGCCAAGATGAAGAGTTAAAGGCGGCATTTTGACTACTTTAAGGATCAATACCGACCCATCATTATGGATCGATATCGACCCCTACTTCCTGATGATGTAGCACTTACTTTTGTGGGAGAATTGGTCCAAATCGTGGATAACAGCTTAGAGATATTTTATGCAAGATTTTAGGCCCCTACCTCAATAAATAGGAGGGTAGGGCTCATTTTTCAGGATCTTTTGGGCTCTAGTTCTTCTATATCTATATTCTTGTAATGTTGAAAATCTAAGTGTGGGAGTTGTACCGATCCCAAAGAACTTCTGCCTCCAAATCAGATATAAGCAATAAAATATTATAGTGAACGTAGGTCAAGCTTTTCCGAATAACTATAAACGATCATGTGTTGTTTATTTCTCATTTTTATTTACATTTCTTCATGTTTTATTCTCTACATAAACTTTTGGATGTTTGTGCCATTTTTGGTTCAAACATTTTGGTGCTTTCACTAAGGATGGTACTTTCAAGCTACTTGGATCCATCATCTACTATTGGATTTCCTAATTTCAAAAGATAGATCCAGTCTTCCTACCTTATTTTCTACTAGTCTGGTTTCCAAAAATCTAAGGGAAGTTGTTTTTGAATGGCTCCATCTAAAAGAGACCTTCTACCAATTCCAAAGCTACTACTGAAGCTGAGAATCAGAATTCCCAACATGGAGATGGAGTTGTCCAACCAACTCAAACTAAGATCCAGACTCCAACTGAAGTTTTGACCAGAATGGAGATGGATAGGATAATGAAGCAGATGAAAGATAGATTCCAAGCTAGTCAGAATGAGATGAAGGAAACGATGCAGTAGAGCTTGAGACTACTGAATGAGCAAACTTAGAATAGCCATAGAAGGTGTGTAGAAGGAAATCTATTTCTTCATTTGAATGTTCCTCATCATCCCAGCAAAGATGGAGGGACAGGAAGCAGAAGATGACTCAGAATGCGTTTGGAACATCTCACGAAGGAGGAAGACGATCCCCAGGTTCAAATTTTGGGCATCAGTACCGACCCATGATTAGGGGTCGGTACCAACACCTCCAATGGTGGGCCTAGAGCCCATATTCTGGAAGGCGACATGAACTTAGCTTCAGGATGCGCTGGTGGTGGTTAGAATCTAGAGAATCGCGCTGCTACTAATGATATTGCTCGAGCGAATCAAACATGGATGACTACTGGACGAATGGGTCTCTCAGAGTTCAGAGAACCTAGGTATCGAGAGCCAAACCAAGAACATTCGCCAGGCCGAACACTCGAGGCAAAGCCCAACTACCTCCATTCAGTCGAACCTATTGACCTGAACTACCTGGGGAATATGGTCGGGAGACTTGTTAGTGGGAATCATTTCAGAAACAACGATGAATAGGGTACCTCTTCTAGTCGGACTCTATTTACTGAGAACATCCTACGCGAGAGATATCCTCAAAGATTTGCAATGCCAACGATAACGCTGTATGGAGGAATAATGGATCTTAGGCAACATTTGATGAGATATAAGTGGCGTGTGGATTCAGTTAGAGCTTTTGATGCCATGAAATGCCACTGTTTCTTGCTTTTCTTAGAAGAGGCAGCTACGATGTGGTTCGCTCGACTCTTGCTGGGGTCCATATCGACTTTCGTTGAGTTGTCAGGAATATTTCTAGAGCAATTCCACCTACATACTTCATGTCCAAAGCACGTAGTGTCACTATCTAACCACTTCCAAGCTGATGGCGAGTCGCGAAGGGACTTCTTGAATCGATTCCACATAGTCATGACAGAAGTTATAGATCCTAAAGAAGACATAATACTAATGGCGCTGATTACAGGGATTCATCCCGATTCAGATTTCGGGGATTGGTTGGAAAGGAAACCCCCATCGACGTTGGACACCTTCTATAGAAAGGCCAATGAGTACTTACACTTGGAAAAAGTGTGTAATCGTCCCCAAAGGAATGTGTTGGAATTTCGGCTGAAGTGATACAAAGTAGTGTCACTATGAATCAGGCTGGAGGAAACTCTACGAATGCAGTAGGTAATGCCAGGGATTCTAATAATCAAATGAAGAGGAATCAAGCTCCAGACGGCCAACGCCTTGACAAAAGAAGGCGCCCAAGGGACTTGAGACCAGAAGAATGTACACGTTTGAGCGATATATTGAAAAATATCTACCTTGCTATGCAAGGGATGGAACAATACAAGAAGTCGCCCCAAATGAGTGTCAACATCTAAAAATTATGATTGAGGAGTTGATAAGGAATAACAAGCTCCAGTAATACGTTAAAGAACCACCAAATGGTGGAGAAACTATAAGACCCCAGGGTCTACCTACTCTAGGAGAACTGCCTGAATCCAGTAGTTAGGGGTCAAGTCGAGCTGGTGAAAGATTGGTCATCAACTAACTGATCACCTATGGATGAAGTAGCAGCCTATGACAATGCTACCCCATTCTTCATTATCTAATTCCTTTTCGCAATAAGCTTCTAGGGGTACTGTAAATAGGCAAGACTTGTCATTTCTTCTACTCATGAATAAAATATATTTCCTAGGCTGATGGAACAATGCTCCTGCAAGTAACTTTCATGCGCTACATAGTAAGTCGCATGACACTTCTTGAACCAATGGAACTGGGTTCTTACAAGTAAAAAGTTCCATGCCGCGAAACCATCAACACAACCAAGGAATGCTTCCTTACCCATGAATAATGGACAGGGGGTATAGACTCATTAACCGCCGGGCCAACGTTCACATTCGACCCCTAATCATATGAGAATCGCTGATGCTACGACAACACTGGGAAGGTCCTAACTGCCGAGTCGATGGTTATATTAAATCTCCTAACCTTCTGAGAACCGATGTTGCTCCAGCAACGCTGGGAAGATCCTAACCATCGGGTCGACGGTCACATTCGATCCTTTAACCTTCTGAAAATCGATGTTGCTCTGGCAATGCTTGGAAGGTCCTAACCGCCGGATCGATGGTCATATTCAATCCCATAACCTTCTGAGAACTGGTGTTGCTCCGACAATGCTGGGAAGGTCCTAACCGTCAGGTCGATGATCTCATTTGATTCTCTAACCTTCTATGAACCAGTGTTGCTCCGACAACGTTGGGAAGGTCCGAACAGCTGGGTCGATGGTCACATTCGATCCTCAACTTTTTGAGAATTGGCGTTGCTCTGCAACATTGGTAAGATCCAAGATAGAACCTGTCATTTTCCATCTTTTATAGAATAAAATGGCTTTCCAAGTCAGAGACTTTGTTTTTATGTTACTTTAGAGCTATGACTTGACCGACTCGAATGAATCTGCATGTGTATAGTGCAGGTATGTAGGTGCTCGGAGATAGGTGCTAACCAAACTTCTACAACCATGCTCGGACCCCTGAAGTTCTTCTCGATATTTGGAGATTGATACCAGCCACTTTTATCCTCGAAATGGGGGCAGGAGTACAAAACAAAGATGGACATGACACGACTGTCCAACGTCCAACTCTTGTCCTCGGATTGTGGGTAGGAGTATAAACTAAAGATGGACGTGACATGACCATCCATCAGCCAACTCTTGCCTTGACATGGGGGCAAGTGTATAAACCTTGAAGCAGATGTGACCCGACCGTCTATATACCAACTCTCGCCCTTGATGTGGAGGCGGGAGTATAAATCAAAACAAACGTGATATGACTATTCACTCTCTCAACTCTTGTCCTTGGATTGGATGCAGGAGTATAAACCGAAACGGACATGATAAGACCGTCCAATCCTTGACATTTTTCCTAAAGTAGGCAAGACAAAATATCCATACCAAGCGTAAGGTGGAATCTTACCTATGAACTCTAAACTGACGCCCGAAGTTAGGCTCTATTGAAAATAAACATCATGGCTGAGGATGTACGAACTACATTCTTAAGTAGTTAACTTAAAATAGCACCCAGAGATCGGCACAATCGAAAATTGCTATCTCAGAAAGGGGTACTTAAACTGCTATCCTAAGTGGTTAATCTCAATTGATACCTAGAGGTAGGCGCAATCGCACTCAGAATCCTAGAGAGGAAAATGAAAAGGTCGACTCACTAGCTAAGTTGGCCAGTCCTGGAGATGCGCAACTCATGGGCTTAGTCTCGATGGAAGTATTATTAGTTTTGAGCATTTGACCAGAGGGATGTTGATTGGATCTTGAAGGCTAAACCAGAAAAGGACTCATGGATGACTCTAATAAAAGACTACTTGCAGAGAGAAATCCTTCTAGATAGAAGGAACGAGTGACGGAAGCTCCTTCACCAAGCTTTAAAATATGTCCTTCAGCAAGGAGCACTTTATAGGAAGGGATTCTCAGTCCTAATGCTACGATGTGTCACTAATGACGAGGCCAAGCAAGTCCTGAGTGAAGTTCATGAAAGGGCTTGTGGCGACTACATTGGAGGGCAAACCCTCGAGAAGAAGACTGTCCGCTATGGTTACTTCTGGCCTGTAGTCTATTGAGATACAGATGATTACACTAGAGTGTGACAAGTGCCAGAGGTTTGCTAAAATTCCGAGAGTCCCACCGATAGAGATTACTCAAATAGTCAGTCCTTGGTCGTTTGCTGTTTGAAAAATTGATATCATCAGTGTGTTGCTTATATCTAAAGGTGGCATGAAGTACGCCAACGTCGTAGTTGATTACTTCACCAAATGGGCTGAGGTAGAGCCATTAGCCATGATCACCATAAAGAAAGAATCAACTCTGTAGTCTGAAACATCACCTGTCATGTAACAACCCGTAAATTTCAACTGTTTTAATAACGTAATTAGTTGAACTTTTGTGAAATTTTAAACGATAAAATTTTGAAATAAAATTTAATATTTGGAATACGTCTAGTTAAACATAACAACTGGTAAATTTTCGTCCAAAAATATGAAAGTTTATTTCGCGCGTAAATTCACTTCAATTTAATCAGTTAAAAAGCGTTGAAAATAAAACGTTTTCGAAACCTAAATATTTTTACATAGAAAAATTCTAAAACATCTTCTGAGCAAGATGTTAGTTTGTCGTTTTTCCAAATTCAGACATCTTTGACTCCGTCGATCTTATTTTTCAGTGTTTTTCTTGCACTTTCCGCTAATAGAAAATTCGAATTTTTATAATTCAATCGAACCACTGATAATTTTATACCATTTTGATCGTCTCGTCGCGCTGATCTCTACGGTATATTCAATTCGGTATTTTGTTGTCGATAAGCGGTGGAATTTATGAAACGGTTAACCGTAATGGTCCCTCTTTTTGTTTGTTTGTGACCCTTCATTTTTCCACAGTTTGAACCAAAGGTCAGTGGCTTTTAATATATACAGAAATCAACGTTGGCTCTTTCCCATTCCCACTGATTCCTATTCATCAGTTCCTTTTTTCCATTTTTACTTTTCCTATGCTCAATATTAAACTCTATACTTTATTCTTGCATTTGCCTTTGCCTAAGCATCACGTTCTTCCAGATTAGCTCCTATTCCTCTCTCTCCAGTATGCTTACCTCTTACTTTTGGAAAATCATCTTGTTCACATATTTCCTCCTGTAGCCAACTCATATATATAAGTAATATATAAAAGCTTGTCATATTTGGTTCATGTTTTAGCTCAGAGCAGTCTATCTTACCCAAACCCCATGCCTGTCCATCTTTCCCGATCTAGAACCGTACCACTGCTAAATCCCCTTCACCCATGTTGCTCCGTCAACCGTGCCTCGTCAGTCGGATTCGCCTCCTCCCTAATAGCGTCTTCAACTGACCGCGACCCCATCTCCTCCAGCCCGCACGCCACACGTGCATCCCTGATCACCCTTCCACTATAGACTGGGCCGAGTATAGAAACCGCCTACCTCATTGCTTCAAGCTCGCCACCCAGCACATGCGAACCCAACTCTCTGGCCTCTCTTTTATAATGAAGGTATATATTTTAAATATAGAGGTATATTTATTTTAAATTCTGCTTATCTATAGCTGTTATATATGATTGTATATTTTATGTTGTATATAATTTAAGTTATCTGAGTCGGTTTTAAAAATGCATAGGATTGTAAAATTTATGTTCGCTCTGTGTATTTAATAGAAGTTGTATATATGGTTATTATATAATGTGTTTCCTGGGAATTTGACCAGGCAACTAGTACTCGGCAATAAGTGCTCGGCATCAGAGAGTGTCCGGCATCTAGGAGTGTGCGGCGAAGCACTTGCCATCCAGGAGTGTTCGGCGAAGCAACTGTCATCCATGAGTACTCGGCGTAGTACTCGGCATCCATAGTGTCCGGCGTCCAGTAATGTTCGGCGTAGTACTCAGCAGTGTTCGGCGTCAACTTACACTCAACGTCAACCAATGCTCGGCATCAAGGCTGCTCGGCATACAAGACTGCTCGGCATCAAGACTGCTCGGCATCAAGGCTGCTCGGCATACAAGACTGCTCGGCATCAAGACTGCTCGGCATCAAGACTGCTCGGCATCAAGGCTGCTCGGCATAAAGAGCACTCGGCGTCGAGACTACTCGGCAACAGGAGTACTCGGCATCCCATGGTGTTCGGCGTAATACTCGACATACAGAAGACATTCAGCATGCACAACTAATCAGGATACCGGTATCGTTCGGCATGCATACGCCGTTCGCTCAAGAGCTTGAGATGGAGGCACGTTCGGCCTCAACAGACAACCGTCCTACACTTCCCACGACACCAACATACCATTCGGCATAGAAGGAATGGTTCGGCGCAGAGCGTTCGGCACGCCTGGTTCGGCATACAGCAACCACTGCACTGGGGCTTGAGCGTTCGGCTATCCAGCCCACTTGGGAAGTCCAGCCCATATTTGCCTATAAATAGAGGGGCAGGGTCACAGTGAAATGGATCCTTTTTTGGGAGAGAACACCGGGGAGACTCTGCCATTTTTGAGACTCATCTTCTCTACTTAACAACTTCATTCAAGCATTTGATTCATGAATTGTATTTGTAATCAACTATAAAGAAGATCAATAAAGTTTAACCTCAAAGTGGACGTAGGCAATTACGCCGAACCACTATAAATTTGGTGTTCTTACTTTCTGTATTTAGATTAGCACTGTCTTCTCTGTTTAATTTGATTTCATCACTTATATCTCTTCACAATCTTCTTCTACGAGGTTAGTGACCAATTTTGGTGCTAACACTTTGGTGCTTTCACTGAGAATCGAATTCTCAGACCTCAAGGATCTGCTTTGAAGCTACTGGATTGAACAAATCCCCCGAAGAAGATCCGACTCACTGATAGGACATCCGTTGATTCTACTCAGAGTTCATACCAATAACTCTACAATGGCAAGACCACGTACCAGGTCAGCTTCTCATAATGCGGATGCCCACGAGACTACTAGCGTGCAACAAGCAGGACCTAGCAATCAACCAGCGATCCCGAGTGCAGGGATTGCCGCTGAAGAACAGACTCCAGTTGTCACCAGAATAGAGTTCAATGACTTGATGAGAGAACTTAGGGAAAGCAGGAGACAACTAGGAGAACAGATGCAAGCTAATGCCAACCTGATGGCACAACTCACTCAACAGCAGCAACAGAATGCTGGGGGCAATCCCGCTGCTTACTCCTCATCTGACAGCTCAACTTCCTCTAATGAACCTCCCAGGCGCAGACGCCGTAAGACTGATGCTGTGCGAGCAGATGGTGCTGTTCGAACAGCTGGAGACCGCGACCAAGCAAGAGCTGGAAGCTTCAGGACCGGGATACAGATGGAAGATAGAGGCCCATATCATCAAAATGCTAACGATGTCGAACCTCAAAATGCACGATTGGCAGATCGCCAAGAGAGGAGGCATCAGCATGGACAGGCGCGTAGAACAGACTCCAACCTTCCGCCTTCCATATAGACACCCGATCTGACAGCCATGATCAGGCAATTGATGAAAGAGAATCAGGGTTTATCAAATGATGACTGGGGAGTGTCAAGAAGTCATACTCCGTTCATAGATGTTGTGTTGCAAGCGGCGTACCCCAGGAAGTTTAGTATGTCTACTATTCCTGCATATGAAGGAAAGACTGACCCTAGACAACATGTCATGAGGTACGAATGGATGATGGATTCAGCCAGATCGAATGATGCTACCAAGTGTAGGTGTTTTCCGATTACTCTATCTGGGATCGCTACTATGTGGTTCACCCGACTTCCTCCGCGATCCGTATCAAATTTCGAGGAGTTGGCAAAGAAGTTTATTGAGCAGTTCAGGATACACACTACGCGCCCAAAAGACGTGATGTCTCTGTCAAGTGTAATCCAAAACCCTGGGGAATCGTTGAAGGGATATTTGCAAAGATTCCACGTAGCAGCAACTGAAGTCAGTAACCCAAATGACAATGCAATTCTGATGGCTGTAATGAGAGGTGTGGATCCAGACTCTGAGTTTGGAGACTGGCTGGCAGGAAAACCTCCAGCTACGCTAGAGCGTTTCTACTCTAAGGCACACCAGTTCATAAGAAGAGAGGAAGCTAGGTGGGTACGACGAGATAAGGCGCCAGGACCTGTCCAAGAGTCAATAAAGAGCAACATTGCTGTGAAGCAATCCGGAGACAGCTCGGGAAAGGTCCAAGTCAATGTCCAGAACAAGCCTGGGCAACCCAAGGAGTCCGGAGGAAGAAGCCAAGGGAAAAGGAAAGAAGCAGGAAAGTGGAAGTCGAGAATTCCAAGCTACAACGAGTACACTCCGCTAAACGCCCCACTTGAAAACATTTACCTATCCACCTGCAATACTTTTCAGTACAGAAAACCACGTCCAAAAGAATCAAATGAAGAACAGAAGCGGACCGGGAAATATTGTCGCTTCCATGAAACTTATGGACACAATACGGAAGAATGTAGACACTTGCACGACGCTATCGAGAAGTTGATCAGGCAGAAGAAATTGCAAGAATTTGTGAAGGATCCACAAGAAGGAGGACAGGGAACGTCGAACCCAGGTCATGCACCGGCTCCACGTCATCCCGAGGAGCCTGCCCGGACCGTTGGTAGGCTGGTCATAAATACAATTATCGGCGGGCCTCACCCCGCGGATAAGAATTGGCAGGAGATGGAGCGATATGCAAGTTCCTAGAAGCATGCAGATTTTGAGTGTTGTTCGAACATGGAGGACGGAGCCCCTGCTAAGCAACAGCGCGTAATGACAGACGATATTGTGTTCAGAAGCAGAGACGCTGATCAGGTAGAGGCTCCGACCATCGACCCCATGGTCATATCTGCAACGATCGGACCAGCATACGTAAAAAGAATTCTGATCGATTCTGGAAGTTCAGTCAACATCATCTTCAAGAAGGCCTACGATCAAATGAAGCTAGAAACAAAAGACTTGAAACCATCCAAAGTTCGTGTCCACGGCTTTAACGGCGCTGCAACTGATGCAGTGGGATATGTCGAGTTACCAGTTGAACTGGGACAAGGCGAGCGTCGGAGAGTGCGAATTCTACCCTTTGTAGTTTTGGATGTGGGCTCCCCATATAACGTTTTCTTGGGCCGGCCAGCCCTGGCGGAGTTTAGGGCAGCGTTAGCCCCGTGGTGTTTAACTTTGAAGTTCCCGACTGACAAAGGAGTAGGCGTTGTTCACGGCGATCAAGCAGCTGGTCGTTCCTGTTATGTGGCCGAGCTCCGAGAGGCCCACTGGAGGGAGAAAGGAAAGGTTGCGGACGATCCCGTTCGCATCCTCAATACGGATAATTGACAAGTAGTGCCCGAGCCCTGGCTCGGGCATAGTTCTCGGATCTACGGAGATATAGATCCGAGAGACGACGATGAGAAACCCAGGGAAGAGAAGGCGGCACCGGCTGAATTAACTGTTGACATTTCAGTTAGCCGTGACGACCCTTCGCGAATACTGAAGATCGGATCACAGCTAGGCCCCGCAATGACTGAAGACCTTAGCGACTTCCTCCGGGCGAACCTTGATGTTTTCGCCTGGACGCATTCTGATATGTATGGGATTTCTCCCGCCATCACGAGTCATATGTTGAACATAGACCCAAAATACGTCCCAGTCAAGCAAAAAAGGAGAGGAATGGATCCGGAGAGGTCCGCCGCTCTTGGAGAGGAGGTGGACAAACTCAAAGCAAATGGGTTCGTCCGCGACACCCTCTACCCGGAATGGGTCTCCAACCCCGTGCTAGTAAAGAAGGCAAATGGGAAATGGAGGACTTGCATAGATTATTCCGACTTGAACAAAGCATGCCCTAAGGACAATATTCCGTTGCCTAGGATCGATCAGTTGGTCGATTCCACCGCAGGACACGAGTTACTGTCATTCATGGATGCATACTCAGGATACAACCAAATCCCAATGCATATTCCGGACCAAGAACACACCAGCTTCGTTACAAATGTCGGGCTGTACTGCTATGTAGTGATGCCCTTTGGATTGAAAAATGCTGGAGCAACTTACCAACGTCTGGTGAATCGAATGTTCAAGGACCAGCTGGGTAGAACCATGGAAGTCTATGTGGATGACATGCTCGTGAAGTCATGACGGTCAAACGACCACATTCAAGACTTGGCTGAAATGTTCGACATACTCAGGTTTTACGGCATGAAGATCAACCCGTTGAAGTGTTCATTCGGCGTTGCATCAGGGAAGTTTTTGGGATTCATCGTCAACGCTAGGGGAATCAAAGCCAACCTGGAAAAGATCCAAGCTATTCGAGATGTACAAGCGCCCAGGACTATAAAGCAGGTACAGAGCTTGAGCGGAAAAGTAGCTGCGCTGAGTCGATTTATATCCAAGGCAACTGACAAGTGCATCCCGTTCTTTGACATAATAAAGAAAGGAAAGAGAAATTTTGAATGGACGTCTAGCTGTGAGGAAGCGTTCCGGAATCTGGTAAGGCATCTGGAAAGCCCACCAATGCTATCAAAACCGGTTGACCATGAGATTGTACGTTTACTTGGCTATATCCCCTCATGCGATAAGCGCAGCTTTGGTTCGTGAGGAGGATCGAGTCCAGAAGCCGGTATATTATGTTAGCAAGCGTTTAACGGGGGCAGAAAAGAATTACCCTAAAATCGAGAAATTGGCTTACTGCTTGGTGATTGCATCACGCAAGCTGCGCCCATACTTTCAAGCGCATTTAATCGGTGTTTATACCGATCAACCCCTGAGGCAGGTACTCCAACGACCGGAAACTTCTGGAAGATTGCTAAAATGGAACATCGAGTTGAGCCAATTCGATATCGCGTACTTACCACGGAGAGCCATCCGAGGGCAAGCGTTAGCAGACTTCATCGCTGAATTTACCATACCCACCAAACCGGACGATCACGACATCATTCCCCCCGTTCGATGGAAATTATACACTGACGGTGCATCAAACGACCGTTGCTCCGGCGCGGGCGTAGTTCTTGTAACTCCGGAAAACCGATCGATCTGTTATGCCCTGAAGCTCGATTTCCCGGCTATAAATAACGAAGCTGAATATGAAGCACTAATCGCTGGCTTGAAGCTCATCAGGGAACTCGGAATCGAATCAGTCGAAATCTTTTGTGACTCGCAGTTGGTGGTTTACCAAGTACGGGGAGACTACCAAGCAAAGGGACGAAGGCTAGCTCCGTACCTCATTCAGGTCCAAGAACTACTATCAAATCTTGAGCGTTATGACATCTCACATATCCCACGCGAACAGAACAAAGAAGCCGACTTATTGGCTAAATTCGCAAGCACCGACGATGCGCAACAAATGGGATTGTATCCCGTCGAAGTCTTGCATGCCCCGAGCATAGAAGAAATGAAAGTCGATCGCGTGTTGGGAACAGAAATCGAGAAGGAGTCGTGGATAACCCCATTCAAACTGTACCTGACAACCGGGGCTTTACCAGAAAAAAGAAGCGAAAGACGACGGGTCCTTCGAAAGGCTGCGCGGTACGTAATGCAGGGTGGATCCATGTATCGAAAAGGATTCTCAGTCCCATTATTACGGTGCATCGCTCATGATGAAACAAAGCGAGTCTTGAGGGAAGTTCACGAAGGGGAATGCGGCGACCATACTGGGGGGCAAACGCTAGCAAAGAAGATCCTCCGCTATGGATATTACTGGCCCACCGTAAACCGGGATGCCGCGGACTACGCAAGAAAATGCGACAAATGTCAAAGATATGTAAAAATCCCGAGGGCTCCATCAACGGAACTCACACAAATGATCAGTCCCTGGCCATTTGCGATCTAGGGAATCGACATAATCGGCTCTTTGCCTTTATCCAAAGGTGGTGCGAAATATGCAATAGTTGCAGTCGACTATTTCACGAAATGGGCTGAGGCAGAACCTTTGGCCACTATCACCTCTAAGAAGGTCATTAACTTCATTGTACGAAACATTATATGCCGCTTTGGCCTTCCACGCACCATCATTACGGACAACGGAACGCAATTTGAAAGTAGAGAGTTCAAAGAGTTCTGTTTGAAGTACGGCATCGAGAAAAAGTTCGCCGCCGTTGCGCACCCAAAAGCTAACGGACAAGTCGAGGCCGTTAACAAAATAATCAAGTCCATATTGAAGAAGCGTCTGGAGAAGGTTGGAGGAAAGTGGGTAGATGAGCTCCCGACAGCATTATGGGCGTATAGAACTACCCACAAGTCCGCGACCGGCCACACTCCGTTCGCCTTGGCATACGGCTCTGAAGCCGTTATACCTGTGGAGCTTGAAGTTCCATCGCACCGAGTGACATACTATGATCCCAAGACGAACCAAAACCTCTTGCTGGAATCACTGGACTGCATCGACGAAAAGCGGGAAGAAGCTGAATTAAGGGCGGCGGCGCACAAACATCGAGTCAAGCGTTACTACGACGACAGAGTCCGCCCAAGAATCTTTGATGTGGGAGATCTCGTTCTGAAACGAGTCTTCCCGGTACCATCACGCATGAATCCCAGCTGGGAAGGTCCATACGCCATTGAACGGAAGCTTGGAGAAGGAACATTCAAGCTAGCGACCGTTGATGGCGCGACACTCCCCCGAGCATGGAACAGTGAACATTTGCGGCACTATTACATTTAGCATGTTTTCCTTTCTTGTTGTAGGCACTGTTGTTTCCTGCATGTTTCCATTCAATAATGACTTAGTTTCCTTTTAAAGTTGTAATCAAGCAATTTAGTTGATTTTCATTAATAAAGGCTTGAAGCCACATTTTCTATGAAGTTTCTATATCTCTTAATTGGATGATAAATTACATTATCCTGCACGACATACAGACTCGTACGAACGATTCCGAATCTCCGAATCCCCAGAGCGCGGATCAGAGTACTCTAAGTCCCTAGAGCGCGGACTAGAGTATAAACGATTCCAAATCTCCGAATCCCCAGAGCGCGGATCGGAGTACTCTAAATCTACAGAGCGCGGACTAGAGTATAAACGATTCCAAATCTCCGAATCCCCAGAGCGCGGATCGGAGTACTCTAAGTCCCCAGAGCGCGGACTAGAGTATAAATGATTCCAAATCTCCGAATCCCCGGAGCGCGGATCGGAGTACTCTAAGTCCCAGAGCACGGACTAGAGTATAAACGATTCCAAATCTCCGAATCCCCAGAGCGCGGATCGGAGTACTCTAAGTCCCCAGAGCGCGGACTAGAGTATAAACGATTCCAAAACTCCGAAACCCCAGAGCGCGGATCAGAGTACTCTAAGTCCCCAGAGCGCGGATCGGAGTACTCTAAGTCCCCAGAGCGCGGACTAGAGTATAAACGATTCCAAATCTCCGAATCCCCGGAGCGCGGATCGGAGTACTCTAAGTCCCCAGAGCACGGACTAGAGTATAAACGATTCCAAATCTCCAAATCCCCAGAGCGCGGATCGGAGTACTCTAAGTCCCCAGAGCACGGACTAGAGTATAAACGATTCCAAATCTCCGAATCCCCAGAGCGCGGATCGGAGTACTCTAAGTCCCCAGAGCGCGGACTAGAGTATAAACGATTCCAAAACTCCGAATCCCCAGAGCGCAGATTGGAGTACTCTAAGTCCCCAGAGCGCGGACTAGAGTATAAACGATTCCAAAACTCCGAATCCCCAGAGCGCGGATCGGAGTACTCTAAGTCCCCAGAGCGCGGACTAGAGTATAAACGATTCCAAAACTCCGAATCCCCAGAGCGCGGATCGGAGTACTCTAAGTCCCCAGAGCGTGGACTAGAGTATAAACGATTCCAAAACTCCGAATCCCCAGAGCGCGGATCGGAGTACTCTAAGTTCCCAGAGCGCGGACTAGAGTATAAACGATTCCAAAACTCCGAATCCCCAGAGCGTGGATCGGAGTACTCTAAGTCCCCAGAGCGCGGACTAGAGTATAAACGATTCCAAAACTCCGAATCCCCAGAGCGCGGATCGGAGTACTCTAAGTCCCCAGAGCGCGGACTAGAGCATAAACGATTCCAAATCTCCGAATCCCCAGAGCGCGGATCGGGGTACTCTAAGTCCCCAGGGCGCGGACTAGAGTAGAAACTATTTCAAGCCTCCAAGTCCCCGGGGCACAGAGTCAGCAAGAAGTCCAAGTACTCAAAAGATGTGGGACGGGAGGCACGCCATGTCCAAAAATGTTTGAACAGCACAAGAATGGACCGGGAGATAATGCAACTCATAAGAACTTGAGTTATGGCTACAATTAGTCAACAAACCAAAGAAAGACAAGAGAATCATTCAAGCAATAAAGAAACTAAAATTTTATTCAATAAGTCCAAAATGGGGATACATGATCACTCCTACAAAATTCAGACCTCTCTATACAAACTGCAAGTTGTGAAAGATAAAAGCAATTACAAGACTTAAGCAAAAAACTCGTTGAACGAGTGTATCGATTATTTCTTCGACTTCTTCTTTTTGTCTTCCTTTGATGTTTCCGACGACTCCTCTCCCTCACTTTTTTTCTTGGACTTTTTGCTTGCTAGAGAAACGGAGTCAGGAGTAGGAGACAGAACATCTAGTGGTTTGGACCTGCCCGGGAGAATGATTTTCAAAGGTCTGTTCCGCGGGTCAGTGAGTTCCAATATTTCAGACTCGACTTTGACTTTGACTTTTCTCTTCTCCTCGTCGGCAAGACGGTCCTTCATGCTCATCTCTGAAGTATGCTCAGAGGCGCCAGTGATTTTAATTTCATCGCTTCCTTCGACAGGAGACGAAGTATCAAGTTTGTCATCATCAAGCGCCCCGATCACTTGGGCATCAGGACCGGGAGTTACCCCTGCGTGAGCAACGTCGCTTGTTTACCCTGCTTCCTCCTTGGCGTCATCGCTCCTTGGAGTTGGCTCGGCGTCAGAACAACCTGCACGAAAATATAAGAAATGGGCATTAGAACGAATAACCATTGCTGAAAAATGACGGGATCTCTTCGACTTCTAGAGAAAGAAGAATTTCCTACCAGGATCCGGTTGGCTATCGGTGGCGCGCGGGGTTTCACCCTCCAGGATAGGTGACAGCACATGAACGCCGAGCCCGGGATCTTCGGGATCATAACTGGCATGCTGCTCGAATGGATCAAGCGTCGACCGACCGGCCGATTGAGCAGCATAAGGAGCGGCGATGTGAGGAGTAGTAGCGTCGGCCTCTGACGGGCCGGCCTCGTCGTTCTTCTCTTTCGAAGGGGAAGAGCCTTTGCCATAAAGAGCCAATGCTGCGGATAAGTCCGATGGCTCATTCCCCCTCAAGAACTCCTTCACCAATGCATCCTCGTCGACCTCTTCGGGGCCCGACTCGACTTTCCTGATCTTTATCAAAGTTTCCCATGCCTCAGCCAGGGATTCGAGGTAGCCGTCGCCCAAGAATGTTAAGTCACGGTGCATAAGGACGCGGGCTCCGTACTCGGCGATCAACGGGTCAAACATACTTTTGACCTCTTCCCTGCCGGCCTCTGCGGCCGCCTCAAGGCGAGAATCAAGCTCCTCCACAGCCATTCTTTTGCCCTCCTCACGGGCCTCATCCTTCATTTTCTCGACCCCGGCAAGTTCATTGTCGAGCTTTGTCTTCAGGAGTCGGGTAGCAACAATCTCATCACAATATCGCTGTGATTCTTCCTGAGCAGCTATTTTGTCTTCTTTCTCCTTGGAGAGTTGTTCTTTCAGCTCTTTGAATTGAGTAGCGAGCGCGTCCCTTTCTTTTTGGACAGAGTCTTTTTCTAGGGCAAGGGCGCCGCTGCACTGAACTGCTTCGTCAAGCTCCTTTTTGTGAGCCACCTCTAAGCGAGTAGCTGCCTCAGCAGTATCTTTCGCACCTTGTTCGGCGGCTTCTAGCTTTGACTTATACGAAGCGAGCTCTTCGTCTTGGAGTTTGATGATTTTCTTATCGCTGTCAGCCTCCAGATTCAGACGGTCAATCTCGTGTTGACGCTCGACAAATACTTCCGAGATCTTCTCTACCAAGTGCACGAATGCGTCATGTTGAACATAGACGTCATTGTTGCAGGCAATGGCACTTTGCTTCACGTGCCCAGGAATGTGATGGATGGCTGAGAGCAATTTCAAGCCGTCAAAACAGATTTTCAGAAACTTGGCCTTAAGGTCGACCATCTTTTCCGCAACAGTTGGGTCCACGGCAGGAATAGGAGGAGGCTTAGAGAATTCCGTTCTTTTACGTTGCTCTCGAACTTGCCTCGTACTCGATGAACTGGAATGTTGTTCTCGAGCAGCATCAGACTGATAACCCTTCTGCAAAGACTTCTCTTTATCCGGCTCAGTTGGAGGAGGAAGATCGCGGGACTGGGAAGATTGTGAGTGTGCTTTCTTGCGGTGAGATGACTCGCGAGGACGATTGTCCCTATCTTCATAATCACCTCGGTCCCTGCGTCTGCCTGAATCGGAATCCCGTCCGGAGTGATGGAATATAGAAGACCCCTGAAGGCGATCAAGTCCGTGTGGGCGGCCCATATCACCTGCAAAGAATGGAGATAACAACGAGTTAAGGAGGCGGGAGAAATCCCGTGAATAGAGCATATCCGCCTCAGGGCAGCTTCGTTGATCTTCGAAGCTTGAGAATCGATCGGATTATCTAGTAAGATGGTTGCCTCCAGAGCGTCAGGCGCCAAATTATGAGCGGGAGAAATTGACGGGTTAGAAGAATCAGCGGCTCCTTGCCTTGCTGACGTCCCAGGCATGTCAGATATGGTGGCAGAACTAGATTTTCTCGACATCCCGAATAAATAATGAACCTGGCTAAATGCTTGAGAAAGCTATACTTAAAAAACGTTGAACGTTAGAATTAGCAACACGATTTTTCCCCCCGTGTGGTGTGTGAACTAATGCAAGCAATTGTGTACAGGCAATAAGAATCTAAAGGTTTTAAAGATATAATAATTAGCTTCGAATCATCGCCTTCGAAGACCGTCATCACTGACCGTCTCAAAAAGCTCGCCTTGAGGTGATTACAGTTCCAGATTCAGAAAGCATATGATTTATAAAGTGACCGACCTAAGTGTAGTTTGACGTTTATGTTGTTCGACATGTATGTGTTTGTTCGGCATTTGAATGTTGTTCGGCATTGACACTGTTCGACCTAAGTTCCGTTCGACATGTATGTGTTTGTTCGGCATTTGAATGTTGTTCGGCATTGGAATTGTTCGGTCTAGGTTCTGTTCGGCAATAGTATTGTTCGGCCTCAATACTGTTCGGCATCTAAGAATGCCCGACTTGGGTTTTGGTCAGCTAAGTTTTTGTTCGGCTGAGTTATCGTTCGGCTAAGTGGTTGTTCGGCTGAGTTATCGTTCGACATTTTTGTAAGTGTTCGTCTTTAGTCCCTTCGGCTAAGTTGTCGTTCGGCACTCTAACGAGTATTCAGCCTCATTAAGATGAGATACTATTTGCTATCGTTCGGCGCACGACAACGTACGCCGAACCATAACTATGCCATCCAACACCCTTACCACCTCCAACGTTTCCCTTGTTCCTTCATTTTTGGCTGTGGTTCGACGCGATGGAGCTAAATACAATAGCCACATATTTGCAAACACCTCAAATCCATCCTCCTCGCCTCACATTATCGTTCGGCAAGGGGAACAACCTACTCGAAAGCTTTCTACAGAACACACTTGACTCATTTGAAACGTATTCAAGTTATACGAGGAGCGGTACCTAGATTGCAGTTAGGAGTCTAAGAAGGAGTGTTCAAGTTGCAAATCTGTTCGACTGGAGAAGGTTAGAAATCTTGGAAGAATGCCGGAAATGAAAAAGTAAAGGAAAAGGGACGGGAAGGACCTGGTTATATAGAGGGAGGTAGAAGTCGAAGAGGCTATACCCGGTAGAGCCGGTCAATACCGGAGTGTTCGGCATCGTACCGGAGAGACGTTCGGCACGCTAGGTACGTTCGGCTTCGAATGTATCGTTCGGCATCCCAACCTCGTTCGTCTTGCACCACCTTCGCTAGCATTCTCGAGAAGGTACCTCCGAGGTAGATTGTACCAGATTCAAAGCGCATCATGTTCGGCCACGCAATACACTTTGGGGGGCAAGTTTTTCCTGGGAATTTGACCAGGCAACTAGTACTCGGCAATAAGTGCTCGGCATCAGAGAGTGTCCGGCATCTAGGAGTGTGCGGCGAAGCACTTGCCATCCAGGAGTGTTCGGCGAAGCAACTGTCATCCATGAGTACTCGGCGTAGTACTCGGCATCCATAGTGTTTGGCGTCCAGTAATGTTCGGCGTAGTACTCAGCAGTGTTCGGCGTCAACTGACACTCAACGTCAACCAATGCTCGGCATCAAGGCTGCTCGGCATACAAGACTGCTCGGCATCAAGACTGCTCGGCATCAAGGCTGCTCGGCATACAAGACTGCTCGGCATCAAGACTGCTCGGCATCAAGGCTGCTCGGCATAAAGAGCACTCGGCGTCGAGACTACTCGGCAACAGGAGTACTCGGCATCCCATGGTGTTCGGCGTACTCGACATACAGAAGACATTCAGCATGCACAACTAATCAGGATACCGGTATCGTTCGGCATGCATACGCCGTTCGCTCAAGAGCTTGAGATGGAGGCACGTTCGGCCTCAACAGACAACCGTCCTACACTTCCCACGACACCAACATACCGTTCGGCATAGAAGGAATGGTTCGGCGCAGAGCGTTCGACACGCCTGGTTCGACATACAGCGACCACTGCACTGGGGCTTGAGCGTTCGGCTATCCAGCCCACTTGGGAAGTCCAGCCCATATTTGCCTATAAATAGAAGGGCAGGGTCACAGTGAAATGGATCCTTTTTTGGGAGAGAACACCGGGGAGACTCTGCCATTTTTGAGACTCATCTTCTCTACTTAACAACTTCATTCAAGCATTTGATTCATGAATTGTATTTGTAATCAACTATAAAGAAGATCAATAAAGTTTAACCTCAAAGTGGACGTAGGCAATTACGCCGAACCACTATAAATTTGGTGTTCTTACTTTCTGTATTTAGATTAGCACTGTCTTCTCTGTTTAATTTGATTTCATCACTTATATCTCTTCACAATCTTCTTCTACGAGGTTAGTGACCAATTTTGGTGCTAACATAATGATTCTATTTTTTTTTATCTTAAATATATAGATCTGTATATAAACATAAAGGTATATATTCGAAAGGTAGTATATTTTATTCATTAAACATTTGATATTAATATTATATATATAGGCATGTAGCCGCATATGTTCTTTCAACCTGAAGGCTACTCTGTTCTTTGTTTTAGATTTTTCAGTGTTATATATATTTGTTAGTATTTGTATATTAAGGTGTATATTATTAGCTTATATATGATATGTTGATTTTGTTAGGAAACTTGTTATATCGAAAAATATATACTTATATTTATGGTTATATCATTGAATCCAAGTTATATATTTTGAAACCGGTAATAATTTTTTTTACTGTTCATGTAAATACTTTTCATATATACTATTCCTATATATATTCTGTATACATTTATATGTATGTTCGCATACATTGATTTTTGGAGCATGCTTTGTGTTATTCATATTGTAGGTACACATATATTATTTGCTATGTAAAAGAATGTGAATATATATATATTATACATAAAGTTATAAGTCGTAGTGATATTTTGATATGTATAATATAAGCATACATAGTCTGCACATATTTTGTTTAACCTGTTACCTATTTTGTTTTGTTTTGTGATCTGCTTTTGTGTATATAAGTTACAGTAATACAAAGTTTTATGTATATAGGCTATATTAGTGTGCGTGAGTCTGTTATAACATAGGTATATAATATAAATTTGTACTAGTTAATAAAATGTGTTAGTAAGTAATTGCAGTAAGTATATAATGACTTGATGGGTTTAAGTGTTATGTACATTATATTAGTCTATATATATATAGTGTATAGGCTTGATTTTAAATACATGTGTATTTCTATATTTAATTTTGATTTATATATATATTTCGTTTCAATGCACCAAGCTGATTTCAATTTTTCCTTTGACTCCAATCTATCAGCTTTGTCTGTCGTGCCTGTTTTCTTCATCAAATCATGTCCATCTTGCTTTGCTCTGGATTCGTAGCTCATTTCTGTGTCAAACATCTCTAGCTTCGAAAGGTGAGCACTCACTCACGATTAACGTTCTTTTATTTATTAAATTTGATTTCAATTGAAACGACAATTGAAATATGCTGTTGTGAGTTAATTACACTGTTATATATGCTATTATCTGTATCAGTTCACCTATGACATCTGACACCATTATCTGTTAATTATTTATGCGATGATAATATAGTTTAACTGATAATTGATTGATTGTTGATGTTTATATTGGACGTTAAATTGTTAAGGTTAATTTGATAAATAGTATGCAATTGAACTTGATATAGGATAGTTAAATGTTAAATTTGATTAAATGACATTTGTATAATATGACCCCTTTAACTGTTAAATTTATTGACACGTAGGATTTGTTTAATTACACTTTGAACCACTGAATGTATATTGTTAAATTGATGATGTATGAAATTGAAATTGAATGAAAAGTGAAAAACGTAATGTAATAATCTTTAATCTACATGAAATGATAGAGTAGATTCTAGAAATAATTATATTAATTCGTACAAATAACAATGCGAATTAATACGGTTATTTCGGGATTATTTGAATTGATTATTGGATTGTTATTGATTGTTGTTATTGCTTGTTTATTTACTTTGACACCATCACAGTTATCACACTACAAGTTCCCTTTGTTATGTTTTGATTTTGAATTAAATTGGAATCGGGTTGAAATGATAAATACCCAAATTGAACTTTGACCTTGGATATAGAGAATTAAATAAAACCCGATTAGTCAATAATTTAATTTAAAAATAAAATGAAGATTTTATTTGAATAAATAATATGGTTTTGAAACGAAGTTGGAAATTGAATCTTAATGAAATTTAAATATGAATATTTAATATTCTGAAATGAAATATTAATAAAGTAATTAATGGAAGAATGTCGTTTAATTTGAGAAATTATTGAATTAAGTTTGAAATTGTTAAACTTTGAAATGATTTAATAATCAAGCTTGAAATTATAATTAAGTTTGAAATTGTAATTAAGTTTGAAATTGTTAAACTTTGAAATGATTTAATAATCAAGTTTGAAATTATAATTAAGTTTGAAATTATTAAACTTTGAAATTATTTAATAATTAAGTTTGAATTATTTAATAATTAAATAAGATTGAATTATTTAATGATTAAATTGATTTGGATTCTTTAATAAGAGAAATTGAATTTTTGAATAAGTGAATTTTACTTCGTAATAACTGAAATTGAGTTTCTTTATTAATTAAGTTTTGGAAAATTATTTAAGTAAGTAAATAAGTGAAATGGAATTTCTTTAACAAGAAATGAAAATGTGATATTTTTGGAATTAATGTAAGACTTGTAATTGAAAGAATTGATTTGACGAATTTAGTTTAATTCAAAATTGTAAGTTTTGATTTGATGAAGTTGAACTTAGGAATTGATTTAATGAATTGGAAATTTAATAAAAATTGTTTTGAATGATAAAGTAACTTAACGAATATTGAATGAAATCGATAAATGAGTTTAAATTGATTTGAATGTTAAATAAAATTTATTTAAATGATTTCGGAATGAAACTTATATGAACTTGAATCAATATTTGAATTGTTTTAAATAGAAATTGAAATTGAATTATAAGATTTTGAAATTATGAATGTGGAAGTTTTGAAACGTAAATATTGGAAATTGATTTAGAAAGACAAATGAAATGTTGATTTGCGAATTCTAATTGAATTGAAATTGATTTGGTTTTGAAATATATTAAATGACCAATCGGTGTAATAATTACGGAAGTTATTAAAGAGACCGGAATCGGTAATGGATATACTCTCTATCTGAACCGAAACCACTTTAATAACTATACACGGAGTGATGATCCAGAATGAAGTGGTTGGAATGATGTACGTGATGACTGAAGAAAGAGAACGATGATGGATAGCCTTGACACTTGTGTCAAATTGGAAATGACTAAAACAGGAGCTGTGCCGGGCCAATGGAGGATTAGCTACCTCAAGTGGACACACTTCTTCGAACTACTTATACTTGTTGTCGATTGGTGCACCCTTGATTTTGGGAGTGTTGTTTCACGGTGTTGCGGGCGCTGCGGCGTTGCGTTCTCACCAGTCCGGATCAGGCGAACGGTAGTATCACTACCTTGGGTATTGCCTCATGTGCCTTGTCATACTTGTATTCCATTTATGCGCGACCACTACGATTTTGATTTGTACCTTTAGTATATGGATTGCCCTCTGATGACTTCCGGTTTTGGGGAAACTACGGTCTTGTATATGCTTTTGGGAATAAAAATGTGTTAAGGGTGGAATGGGCCATGACTTAACGCTATTTTGATATCTTTATATTACTGATAGACATTATCTACTTATCGTACACTACTACATAGTAGATAGTTTGACGGATCCTTAAAGGATGGTTATTCCAAACATCCTTTGAGTTACTTGTATTTCAATTGCTATTTCACTTGAGTTGGATTTATAAATATAAGAATGTTAATCCTGACTCGAGTGTCTTGTGTTTTGCTTTACGCTCGGGTCAGACTGAGTGTACCAGTATTCGAGACTCACCTTTGAAGTTGGAGCTTTGCTTGAAGATCCAACCATCTATTCTGCTTCCAGTATTCGATGATTCCAGTGATGTACTCTGCTTTGTAATTGATGTATCGCATTACTCTTCCGTTGTATCTGGTTTAACTCTGATGTATCGTATTACTCTTCTGTTGTAAACTCTGATGTATCTTATATATTCATATAGTAGCTTCATGAACTACTATCTCTTTTATTTCCGCTGCACTTATTACTCTGTGTCTGTGATCTGTGATTATTTATTTACTGTATATGTTCAGTTTTGCCAAATTTAAATTAACAACGCGGTATTTTGAGCAATTCAACTCCGGCATGAGTGTCTACCTATACACTTATAATGGATGCGAATGGTCCAAAATTCTGGGTCATTACAGTTGGTATCAGAGCTTTGTTAGCTCTAGGCAAAACTTAACATATAGGGTAAATGTATTTACAGAATCTCTCTCATTCGAGTTTCAATCTCTTCCTTTTTGACTCGATTCCTTTGAATTTTGGAACGTTCCCTGCGGTTCCAAATTTCATTCGTGTCCTTCACTATTCGTCTTCTTTCAATTCTGGAGCACCCCATAACTCCATTCTGAATGTTATCTATATTAGATCGGCGGTCTCGCCAATCTTAGAATGATTCATAAAGGAGTAAACTCCTTTATAATAGGCATTGATTTACCGGAGATTCCTGTATCCTCGGTTTACGATGCTATCTATCTCCTGCTATACCTGAATTCTATTTCTAGAGATCGAATGTCGATTACCTCGGAATTCTGCATCGATCTAATTCTTGAAGTTAGACGACCCGGTTAAGGTTGCCCGTGAATTAAATAAACTCATCCATCTCCCGATTGTGGTAATTGAATTATCTTATCTTCTGTTTCAAACTTATTTTCGAATCAAAATTTTCTTTGATTTGAGTCAACAAAAAATTTGAATCCCTATCCTTATTTTGAAAACCCATTCCTGTATCGTCGAGCCAAGAAATGTATTTGTAAATTAATATTTAAAACGTGTTAAAATATATTGTGTTGTTTGAGTTGTTGATGTTGATTTGAGTTTCCGATCGATTCGTCTGATCAACGCTATCGATAGGATTTCCAAAACACTTGGGCAGAGCAAACTGACACAATATTGTTTTCAAATTTGTTTGATTATATTGTGAAAATATAAGTAAAATTTTCTGGAATTGAATAGGTTAATTAAATTGTTTGTTTGAAATGATAATATTTGATTATCTTTTATTGTTCTAAATAAATTTATAAATACGGTTTATAAATTGATTTGGAATTTGAAATGAATCTAGTTCAGAAATTTGAGAATTTAGTTTCCGGTGATTTCGAATTTTGGTCTTAAAATTTTAAAGTATATATATTGAAAGTATTTTCGAATAGAAATCGTTTTCAAAGAACTTTTAAATGTTGAAATCAGTGCTCTTCTCTTTGTCGTTGGAAAATAATTTCGGTGATGGCGGCCGCATCATCGACATTCATTTTCGAGTTTCGAAGTGGAGATACTATTCTGTAGCTTTGCTACGGTTTGCTTTGAAAAATATTTTGATTAGAATTTCTTCAGTATAATTTGATTTATATATATATATATAAGTATCTTATTTTAAAATTTCATTTGATTTGATATAAATATATCATATACATCTCTAAATTGTTTAAAGTTAATCGGAAACCCAATTCTTAAATTTTGTTAAAGGATGATTTTAATTATAAATAAAACCAAAATTTAGAATAAATGTTTAAACTTGAATAATTGAATTGGGAAAAATTTTATTTGTATATTGTTCAACTGCATTCTAATACAACTTACCTAAATCATTCAGAAGTTGATTATGTAATTGGATAATATATAAGATAAATTGAATTTATAAATAAAATTTGAGTGTTTATAATAAATGTTATACACTAAATTTTGATTATAAAGATGTTAATAGAGTTAGATAGGATAATAAGTAAACTCAGTTAATAATGAAATAAATTTGTTTTGAAAGAATTAATTAATTTGTTTTGAAAAATTAATAAATTGAATTTGATCAACTTATGAAAATACCTTGAATTTAAAAGCAATTAGTGAATATAAATTTATTTAAATCGAAACTTTTATGGTTTAAATTAATTTATATGGGTTAAATATATGTGAGTAGATATATTAAGTAGAATAAATTTAACAGTAATTTGGAATAAAGAAGAATTTAAAATTGTTGAAATAAAATATGATTATAATAAAAGACTATTCAAATTTGTGGTTTTAGAAATTGTAAATTGAAGATAATTGGATAATAAGATAATGAATTTAGAAATAGTTAATATTGATTTTAGTGAAATCAAATGGATTAAATCAATTATTGAATATCAATTAATTTGAATTTGAATTTATAGGGATTAAATTAATTGTTATTTTTATTTCAAATCTGTTTTTCTTTCTGGTTGTCTCTATTCTCCTACCTCGTTCCTTTTCGGGGACGAAAAGTTTTGAGTGGGGGAGAGTGTAACGACCCGTAAATTTCAACTGTTTTAATAACGTAATTAGTTGAACTTTTGTGAAATTTTAAACGATAAAATTTTGAAATAAAATTTAATATTTGGAATACGTCTAGTTAAACATAACAACTGGTAAATTTTCGTCCAAAAATATGAAAGTTTATTTCGCGCGTAAATTCACTTCAATTTAATCAGTTAAAAAGCGTTGAAAATAAAACGTTTTCGAAACCTAAATAATTTTACATAGAAAAATTCTAAACCATCTTCTGAGCAAGATGTTAGTTTGTCGTTTTTCCAAATTCGGACATCTTTGGCTCCGTCGATCTTATTTTTCAGTGTTTTTCTTGCACTTTCCGCTAATAGAAAATTCGAATTTTTATAATTCAATCGAACCACTGATAATTTTATACCATTTTGATCGTCTCGTCGCGCTGATCTCTACGGTATATTCAATTCGGTATTTTGTTGTCGATAAGCGGTGGAATTTATGAAACGGTTAACCGTAATGGTCCCTCTTTTTGTTTGTTTGTGACCCTTCATTTTTCCACAGTTTGAACCAAAGGTCAGTGGCTTTTAATATATACAGAAATCAACGTTGGCTCTTTCCCATTCCCACTGATTCCTATTCATCAGTTCCTTTTTTCCATTTTTACTTTTCCTATGCTCAATATTAAACTCTATACTTTATTCTTGCATTTGCCTTTGCCTAAGCATCACGTTCTTCTAGATTAGCTCCTATTCCTCTCTCTCCAGTATGCTTACCTCTTACTTTTGGAAAATCATCTTGTTCACATATTTCCTCCTGTAGCCAACTCATATATATAAGTAATATATAAAAGCTTGTCATATTTGGTTCATGTTTTAGCTCAGAGCAGTCTATCTAACCCAAACCCCATGCCTGTCCATCTTTCCCGATCTAGAACCGTACCATTGCTAAATCCCCTTCACCCATGTTGCTCCGTCAACCGTGCCTCGTCAGCCGGATTCGCCTCCTCCCTAACAGCGTCTTCAACTGACTGCGACCCCATCTCCTCCAGCCCGCACGCCACACGTGCATCCCTGATCACCCTTCCACTATAGACTGGGCCGAGTATAGAAACCGCCTACCTCATTGCTTCAAGCTCGCCACCCAGCACATGCGAACCCAACTCTCTGGCCTCTCTTTTATAATGAAGGTATATATTTTAAATATAGAGGTATATTTATTTTAAATTTTGCTTATCTATAGCAGTTATATATGATTGTATATTTTATGTTGTATATAATTTAAGTTATCTGAGTCGGTTTTAAAAATGCATAGGATTGTAAAATTTATGTTCGCTCTGTGTATTTTATAGAAGTTGTATATATGGTTATTATATAATGATTCTATTTTTTTTATCTTAAATATATAGATCTGTATATAAACATAAAGGTATATATTCGAAAGGTAGTATATTTTATTCATTAAACATTTGATATTAATATTATATATATAGGCATGCAGCCGCATATGTTCTTTCAACCTGAAGGCTACTCTGTTCTTTGTTTTAGATTTTTCAGTGTTATATATATTTGTTAGTATTTGTATATTAAGGTGTATATTATTAGCTTATATATGATATGTTGATTTTGTTAGGAAACTTGTTATATCGAAAAATATATACTTATATTTATGGTTATATCATTGAATCCAAGTTATATATTTTGAAACCGGTAATAATTTTTTTTTACTGTTCATGTAAATACTTTTCATATATACTATTCCTATATATATTCTGTATACATTTATATGTATGTTCGCATACATTGATTTTTGGAGCATGCTTTGTGTTATTCATATTGTAGGTACACATATATTATTTGCTATGTAAAAGAATGTGAATATATATATATTATACATAAAGTTATAAGTCGTAGTGATATTTTGATATGTATAATATAAGCATACATAGTCTGCACATATTTTGTTTAACCTGTTACCTATTTTGTTTTGTTTTATGATCTGCTTTTGTGTATATAAGTTACAGTAATACAAAGTTTTATGTATATAGGCTATATCAGTGTGCGTGAGTCTGTTATAACATAGGTATATAATATAAATTTGTACTAGTTAATAAAATGTGTTAGTAAGTAATTGCAGTAAGTATATAATGACTTGATGGGTTTAAGTGTTATGTACATTATATTAGTCTATATATATATAGTGTATAGGCTTGATTTTAAATACATGTGTATTTCTATATTTAATTTTGATTTATATATATATTTCGTTTCAATGCATCAAGCTGATTTCAATTTTTCCTTTGACTCCAATCTATCAGCTTTGTCTGTCGTGCCTGTTTTCTTCATCAAATCATGTCCATCTTGCTTTGCTCTAGATTCGTAGCTCATTTCTGTGTCAAACATCTCTAGCTTCGAAAGGTGAGCACTCACTCACGATTAACGTTCTTTTATTTATTAAATTTGATTTCAATTGAAACGACAATTGAAATATGCTGTTGTGAGTTAATTACACTGTTATATATGCTATTATCTGTATCAGTTCACCTATGACATCTGACACCATTATCTGTTAATTATTTATGCGATGATAATACAGTTTAACTGATAATTGATTGATTGTTGATGTTTATATTGGACGTTAAATTGTTAAGGTTAATTTGATAAATAGTATGCAATTGAACTTGATATAGGATAGTTAAATGTTAAATTTGATTAAATGACATTTGTATAATATGACCCCTTTAACTGTTAAATTTATTGACACGTAGGATTTGTTTAATTACACTTTGAACCACTGAATGTATATTGTTAAATTGATGATGTATGAAATTGAAATTGAATGAAAAGTGAAAAACGTAATGTAATAATCTTTAATCTACATGAAATGATAGAGTAGATTCTAGAAATAATTATATTAATTCGTACAAATAACAATGCGAATTAATACGGTTATTTCGGGATTATTTGAATTGATTATTGGATTGTTATTGATTGTTGTTATTGCTTGTTTATTTACTTTGACACCATCCCAGTTATCACACTGCAAGTTCCCTTTGTTATGTTTTGATTTTGAATTAAATTGGAATCGGGTTGAAATGATAAATACCCAAATTGAACTTTGACCTTGGATATAGAGAATTAAATAAAACCCGATTAGTCAATAATTTAATTTAAAAATAAAATGAAGATTTTATTTGAATAAATAATATGGTTTTGAAATGAAGTTGGAAATTGAATCTTAATGAAATTTAAATATGAATATTAATATTCTGAAATGAAATATTAATAAAGTAATTAATGGAAGAATATCGTTTAATTTGAGAAATTATTGAATTAAGTTTGAAATTGTTAAACTTTGAAATGATTTAATAATCAAGTTTGAAATTATAATTAAGTTTGAAATTGTAATTAAGTTTGAAATTGTTAAACTTTGAAATGATTTAATAATCAAGTTTGAAATTATAATTAAGTTTGAAATTATTAAACTTTGAAATTATTTAATAATTAAGTTTTGAATTATTTAATAATTAAATAAGATTGAATTATTTAATGATTAAATTGATTTGGATTCTTTAATAAGAGAAATTGAATTTTTGAATAAGTGAATTTTACTTCGTAATAACTGAAATTGAGTTTCTTTATTAATTAAGTTTTGGAAAATTATTTAAGTAAGTAAATAAGTGAAATGGAATTTCTTTAACAAGAAATGAAAATGTGATATTTTTGGAATTAATGTAAGACTTGTAATTGAAAGAATTGATTTGACGAATTTAGTTTAATTCAAAATTGTAAGTTTTGATTTGATGAAGTTGAACTTAGGAATTGATTTAATGAATTGGAAATTTAATAAAAATTGTTTTGAATGATAAAGTAACTTAACGAATATTGAATGAAATCGATAAATGAGTTTAAATTGATTTGAATGTTAAATAAAATTTATTTAAATGATTTCGGAATGAAACTTATATGAACTTGAATCAATATTTGAATTGTTTTAAATAGAAATTGAAATTGAATTATAAGATTTTGAAATTATGAATGTGGAAGTTTTGAAACATAAATATTGGAAATTGATTTAGAAAGACAAATGAAATGTTGATTTGCGAATTCTAATTGAATTGAAATTGATTTGGTTTTGAAATATATTAAATGACCAATCGGTGTAATAATTACGGAAGTTATTAAAGAGACCGGAATCGGTAATGGATATACTCTCTATCTGAACCGAAACCACTTTAATAACTATACGCCGAGTGATGATCCAGAATGAAGTGGTTGGAATGATGTACGTGATGACTGAAGAAAAAGAACGATGATGGATAGCCTTGACACTTGTGTCAAATTGGAAATGACTAAAACAGGAGCTGTGCCGGGCCAATGGAGGATTAGCTACCTCAAGTGGACACACTTCTTCGAACTACTTATACTTGTTGTCGATTGGTGCACCCTTGATTTTGGGAGTGTTGTTTCACGGTGTTGCGGGCGCTGCGGCGTTGCGTTCTCACCAGTCCGGATCAGGCGAACGGTAGTATCACTACCTTGGGTATTGCCTCATGTGCCTTGTCATACTTGTATTCCATTTATGCGCGACCACTACGATTTTGATTTGTACCTTTAGTATATGGATTGCCCTCTGGTGATTTCCGGTTTTGGGGAAACTACGGTCTTGTATATGCTTTTGGGAATAAAAATGTGTTAAGGGTGGAATGGGCCATGACTTAACGCTATTTTGATATCTTTATATTACTGATAGACATTATCTACTTATCGTACACTACTACATAGTAGATAGTTTGACGGATCCTTAAAGGATGGTTATTCCAAACATCCTTTGAGTTACTTGTATTTCAATTGCTATTTCACTTGAGTTGGATTTATAAATATAAGAATGTTAATCCTGACTCGAGTGTCTTGTGTTTTGCTTTACGCTCGGGTCAGACTGAGTGTACCAGTATTCGAGACTCACCTTTGAAGTTGGAGCTTTGCTTGAAGATCCAGCCATCTATTCTGCTTCCAGTATTCGATGATTCCAGTGATGTACTCTGCTTTGTAATTGATGTATCGCATTACTCTTCCGTTGTATCTGGTTTAACTCTGATGTATCGTATTACTCTTCTGTTGTAAACTCTGATGTATCTTATATATTCATATAGTAGCTTCATGAACTACTATCTCTTTTATTTCCGCTGCACTTATTACTCTGTGTCTGTGATCTGTGATTATTTATTTACTGTATATGTTCAGTTTTGCCAAATTTAAATTAACAACGCGGTATTTTGAGCAATTCAACTCCGGCATGAGTGTCTACCTATACACTTATAATGGATGCGAATGGTCCAAAATTCTGGGTCGTTACAGTCACCTTAGAGTTCCACAAGTAATCGTTATTGATAACTAGACCTAATTCGATGGTACTGAGTTCAAATATTTCTGCCGCTGAAATCGCATAGACGAGAGATTTGTTGCGGTGGCACACCCCTAGGTTAATAAGTAGGTTGAAGCTATAAACAAGATTATCAAGTCCATTCTTAAGAAGCGATTGAAAATGGCCGAGGCTGAGTGGGTTGATGAACTTCCATTGGTACTATGGGCTTATCAAACAACCCATAAGTCAACGACTAATCACTCTCCATTTGACATAGCCCGTAGAACAGAGGCTATGATTTCAATTGAACTAGAATAATCTTCTCATCAGGCTACTCACTACAATCGGTGGACTAATAAATAACTCCTGCTGGAGTCTCTTGATATGATCGATGAGAAGCGTGACAAAGCTGAACTGAGGGCAGTTGCACATCAACACCAAGTCGTCCGATATTACAATGCAAAGGCATGAATCATATCTTTAAAGTTGGTGACCTAGTTTACAAACGAATCTTCCCAGGCTTTGGAAGCCTGCAAAAGCTTAGATGGAACTTTCAGGCTTGCGACCATTAACGAGATTTCATTCTCGAGGGCGTGGAATAGCGAATACTTGTGATACTATTTCACTTAGAAATAAATTTATGCATAATTGATTAAAGCCATTGCAGGTGTGTAGATACCCGGAGCTAGGTGCTGACCAAACTTGTACGGTCCATGACCGGACCCTTGAAGTTCATCCTTCATTGGCGTTCGGAAGTAGATGTCAGATAACTCTTTTAGCCCTCGACATAGGGCAAATCGAAGTGGACGTGACATGACCTTCCACTCATTTGCTCGTGCCCTAAGTTTCGTAGAGCGTCAATATCTTACCCAGAGGATGGCTAGGCCGAAGACCCTTGTCCGGAGAAGGCAAGGCAAAAGATCCACATTTGATGAAAGGAAGGATCTTACTTATAAACTTCGATCGATGCCCCAAGTCTGGTGTGATCGAACGTTATTACCCAAGAAAAGGATACATAAAACTCGATCTTAAGTGGTTATCCCTGACTAATGCTTGGAGTTCGGCATGGTCGAAACAAGCATCTCAAAGAAGGATGTCGGGATTACTATTTAAGGTAATTTACTTAAATCGACGTCCGAAGGCAGGCGTGATCACATTTAAAGTTCCTCCAAAAGGAATGCTTGAATCACCTTTCCAGGTTATCAAAGTTTGACCGGGTTCTAGAATTAGATATGGTTACAAGTAAATGCCTAGAGATTGGCACTTCAATTGCTTTACGACAAAAGGCCTACAAAACACGGAACGTGATAATGACTTATTCCGATAATGATCCTGATAAGAAATGGATTGCAAGTACATTGGATAGAAAGCACATTTCTCAAATATTTAGACAAATTCGCTCAAATATTGGGCAAAACAAAAGCCTTTGTTATTTATATTAAAAATAGAATTTGGAAAGAAAAGTACAAGTTTTGTTCACGCTAAAGCTGAAAACAAAAGTAGGAGCTGAACCCGCACAACGTCAGCCTAAAACAAAAAAGACTCCTACAACTGCAAACAAAAAGCGAGTCTAGCTAAACAACAACAACAATGAAGATAATGACTTACATATGCCTATATAAGTACGTGCATATGATCGTGAGCTTCTACAAGGGAGTGCACCTGTATACATATGTAATCATATTCGACACCCAACGACTAGAGTCAAAGAAAAGTTGACTCATACCGGAGAATCCATAAGAGGAACTAGTTCAGAATTACTAAGCTCAGAACAATAGATCGAGAGAGAATACTCCAAATTTATAACACTGGACGCTGGTCAAGCGTCGCGACGAATAACTATAGACATAACTCTTCACAGAAGTAATCCACGGGAAGGATAACGACCATTCAAAGCACATAGTGGAATCTTACAACAATCTTGACTTGTCTCGATTCAAAGTACATCATGCTTGAAACAAGATGTACTTTAGGGGCAAATTTTATCCAGCCTTTTAACCAGGCAATATTTGAATGGATTGGATAAATCAAACTCGAAAGCTCAAGGTAGGGAGCTAAGAGAGATGAGTACAAAGCTCAAAACTCAAGTACAATCAAGACCGCGAAGTGGAGGCAAACTATCCCAAGAAATTCCAAAGGCCCATTTCCCACAAGTGTGCGGTTAGTACTGACCCATTCCTAGAGGTCCTACCAACCCGTAAAACCTCCTCCAAACCTTCCCATCTTCTGCCTATCTACCCTACATGATGTTGTAAACCTATTTCCAATGCTTTTTGTCGCTTCATTGCAATTCTCTATCGATCTCCATGAACTCCTGATCAGCTACTTTTTTCTTCCCCAACTTTATCATTTGGACTCAAAAATTAGCTAATATTGGTGCAGACAACTATGAAATCATGAAAGTAACCACAAGACGCGCCAAGATGAAGAGTTAAAGGCGGCCATTTTGTCTATTTTAGGGATCGATACCGACTATCCCTATAAATTGGTACTGACTCCTACTTCCTGAAGATATGGCACCTACTTTTGTGGGAAAATAGGTCTAAATCGTAGATAACATCTTAGAGATATTTTTTATGAGATTTTATGTTAGGAACTCCTATCTACAAGTTTTGATGATGACAAAACACATCATAATAATTATTTATATATCTTGTATCTTAGTTTTTTTTGCAGATTCTCAAGGATACAAATCAAAGTATGGAACATAGATCACAGCAGTGGAAAGTTAAACATTGTATACAAATCCTAGAAATAGAATGTAAAAATCTCCCTGGATTTTGTATATAGAAAAATATACATACTCTCAAATATAACAGAATTCAACATATACCAGACGTCTGGTCGGAGCCTCTGGAATTTTTTTCCATACAACGCATGACCAAACGTCTGGTCATCATAATCCAGACATCTGGATTTGGCTCCAGGAGTTTTTTAAAAATTGCAACTGTCAAAATCTGAAAGGCTTTTATATGCATCTCTTCTTCAATTCAGTTCTATTCAAACAAAAGCATCTCCAGAAACGAAGAGAAATGGTAGCAACACTTCAAACCAACCTTTTTCACAACTATAAATACATCACAGATTTTGCAATCAAATAACTAATTTTTCTAATTTCTATTCTCTACATTGACTTTGCATTCAAATTCAAGATTACTCATTCTTTGCTATCAATATTTAAACCAAAGATCATTAACTTTGGTTCAATTATCTTCCATATTTTCAAAGCACACATAAATTTATATCTATACATATCCAGTGGAGATTATAGGAAGACTTGTACATATTGTCAATATCAGTGTTATTCAGAGCACATTCTTGACGAAAAATCTCTATTGTAACAAGCCTATTCCTCCAGGCAAAGTGAGGATTATTGATTAGTGAAATTCCAAAGAGGAGCTTCGGGACTGGACGTAGGACGGGAGGTCCGAACCAGTATAAAATTCCTAGTGTGATTACTTTTAATTTTACCTGCATTATTACTCTATGAAATTCATACTATCATACACCCACTTGTCATATACTATATACATATACGATCCACATACACTTTCAATTGGTATCAGAGCAAGGTTAGTTCAAATCATAGTAACACGTGTTTGAAAATTGTTAATATGGCAAGTATCTTTCAAGAAGGTCAATCAACTGCACGTCCTCCACTATTCACCGGATCTAATTATGCATATTGGTCAACCCGAATGAGAATTTTTATGGAAGCAAATGGTTTATAAATATGGTCAGCAACTCAAAATAAGTATGAAGCACCTGAAACAAATATTAGCACATGGACAGATGCACAAAAAACCGCTGCTTCTAATAATGCTAAAGCTATGAATGTACTATTTTATTCTCTTGATAAAAATGAATTCTCCCGTGTTATGTTATGTACTACTGCATATGATATATGGCGCACTTTACAAATTACACACGAAGGTACAACCAAGGTCAAACAAACAAAAATATCAAATTTACAAAATCAATTTTCATCTTTCAAAATGAAACAAAATGAGTCAATTGTTGACATGTATTCAAGATTTCAAACCATACAACATGATCTTATGGCACTAGGAGTTAAATTTACTGATTTTGATTTAGTATCTCGAATTCTCAACTCTTTAAAAATTGAGTGGGAAAGAAAAGTACTGGCTATCGAAGAAGCTAATGATCTCTCTGTACTCAAAGTTGAAGAGTTGATTGGAAATTTAATGTCATATGAAGCAAATTTGCAGGCCAGAAAGGGGTAAAATCATGAAAAGAAGAACATAGCATTTCAAGCAAGAAATGAAGATTCTGAACTAGATGAAGATGAAATTGTTTTTATTGCCAAGAACTACAACAAATTGAAGAAATTCAAGAAAATGACTAGATTCCAAAATAACGGAAGATCAAACTCATCAAATCAAACTACGATTAAGTGATTTGGATGTGATCAATTTGGACACATATGAAGAAGGATTGCCCAAAACTCAACATCGAGAAGAAGAAAAATAATTTTGAGAAATTTAAGAAAAAGAGAAAGGCATTCCAAGTCACATGGGATACTCTGACTCTTCTTCTTCATCCGATAGTGACAGTGAAAGTGATACAGAGCAAGCAAATGTATGTTTCATGGCACACACTAATGAGGTATGTCCCAATCTTACTTATGATGAAATTTTAGAAATAAGCATGGAACTCGATGACAAATATAGAGAAACTTAAAATTAAATAAGGAATATGTTGCTAAAATAAATCGATTAGAACTTGAAATAGGGTTACTAAAAGATGAAAAATCTATTTTAGAAGAAGAATTGGAAAATGCTCAAGAAAAATGTAAAGATCTTTCTATTGAAAATAATGCTTTATCTTGTGAATTAGAAAAGGTTAAAATAGAAAATAATAAAATTAATAATGAACATACTGTATTAACAGATAATCTAGAAAATTCAAAGTCTGAAAATATTGATCCTAAAAATAAGTTGGGTAAAATTACAAATAATGTTACAAAATTTAACAAAGGAAATCAAGACTTGGAGAATTTAATTAAAATTTCCAAGCCATTCAAAAATCGAAATGGAATAGGATTTGAGAATAAAACAAAAATTACAAAGTATAGTAAAATTTATATTAAGATAAAACCTTCTTTCAAAAATAAGAAATTAATCACAAATTCAAAATGATTAAAATATGGGTTCCTAAAACAAATAACAACCGAACTAAACAAAAATATATAGGTAATTATGTGAAAGAAGTAATTCACAATAATAATTACATTTCTAAAGGAACCAAACCATCTTGGGTATGGTTACCCTCACAAACTAACACTTAGGACCCAAAAATAAAATGGGTACCAATTTAAATATTTTTATTTTTTGCAGGTATCCAAATACAAAAATAAAGAGAAATGGATATTAGATAGTGAATGCTCCAAGCACATGACAGGAAATGCTCACATGCTGTAAAATACAAAATACATTGATGGTGGCACTGTAACTTTTGGTGATAATTCAAAAGGGTTCGTCATTGGCATTAGAGAAGTCATTAATATCGGTATCTCTAACTCTCCTATTATTACAAATGTTTTATTAGTAGAAAACCTAAAATATAATCTTCTTAATATAAGTCAGTTGTGTGATAAAGGTTTTGAAATAAAATTTGAAAAAGATAAATGTAAAATTTTCGACCAAAGCAAAAATTTACTCTTTGAAGGTTTTAGAAATCGTAATATATATATCCTAAATATGAACATTAAAAATAATTCAGATTTATGTCTATCCGCAAATCATGATGATCCTTGGATTTGGCACAAACGTTTTTGTCATATAAATTTTAAATATATCGACAAACTAGCAAAACATGATCTAGTTAGAGGTATACCTAAAATTAATTATAAAATTAATAATTTATGTGACGCTTGTCAAAAGGGTAAATTAAAGAAAAGTTCTTTCAAATCTAAAAATAAAATATCTACTAAGCAACCATTAGAATTACTTCATTTAGATTTATTTGGACCAACACAAGTACGTAGTATAAATCATAACAAATATGTGTTCGTAATTGTAGATGATTTTTCAAGGTAGACTTGGACATTATTTTTAAAACATAAAAGTGACACTTTTGGAATGTTTAAAATCTTTGCAAAACGGATTACTAACTTAATGGATTTAAAAATAAAAAAATATACGCAGTGATCATGGAGGAGAATTCGAAAATGAATTTTTTACTAATTTTTGTAACAAAAAGGGAATTAGTCATAATTTTTCGATTCCACGAACACCACAACAAAATGGTGCAGTTGAAAGGAAAAACCGAACTTTACAGGAATGTGCACGAACACTACTAAATAGTAGTAATCTACCCAAACATTTCGGGGCTGAAGCCATTGCCACTGCATGTTATGTATTAAATCGTGTCACACTTCGACCTATGACTAAAAATACATGTTATGAAATATTTTATGGAAGAAAACCAAAAGTTTCGTATTTCAGAACTTTTGGGTCAAAATGTTTTATTTTAAATACTAAAGATAATCTTGGAAAATTTGATCCCAAATCGGATGAAGGAATTTTCATTGGTTATTCAGAACGTAGTAAAGCTTATAGAATTTATAATAAACGAACAAATATTATAGAAGAAATCTTACATGTATCTTTTGATGAAAATTTCCAACAAACTATTAAAGAAGAAGAAGATGAAATTCTAACTCAAAATCAAACTGAAAATATAAATAATATGAATAATTCATCCTCTGATAATAATGAAAATATTTTAAGATCACCCACACGAACATTAAAAAATCATCCTATGGATAATATAATTGGAGACTTAAATTCACGAGTCACTAGAAATAACTTAAATCAAATGAGTCATGTTGATTTTACCTCAAATACAGAACCTAAAAATTATAAAGAAGCATATAAAAATGATTCTTGGATCTTAGCAATGCAAGAAGAATTAAATCAATTTGAACGTAATAATGTATGGGAACTCGTTCCTAGACCAACAGATCGATCTGTAATAGGAACAAAATGAGTTTTCAAAAACAAAACAGATGAAAATGGAAATATTATTCATAGCAAAGCAAGATTAGTGGCTCAAGGCTACAACCAAGAAGAGGGAATTGATTATGAAGAGACATTTTCTCCCGTAGCTCGTCTCGAAGCAATTCGCACTCTACTTGCTTTTGCATGTCATCACAACTTTAAATTATTTCAAATGGATGTTAAGAGTGCCTTCTTAAATGGTTTTATTAAAGAAAATGTTTTTGTCTAACAACCACCATTATTTATGAAAAATATCCAGATCATGTTTTTAAACTCAAAAAGGCTCTATACGGCTTAAAACAAGCACCACGTGCTTGGTACGATTGACTAAAAACCCATCTACAAAATTCTGAATTTAAGATAGGCAAAATAGTTACTACACTATTTATAAAACATAAAAATAATGATATATTAGTTGTACAAATATATGTTGATGACATCATATTTGGATCAACTAATGAAAGTTTATGTAATGAATTTTCTGAAATAATGAAAAATGAGTTTGAAATGTCACACATGGATGAATTAATTTTTTTCCTAGGATTACAAATAAAACAATTGGACAATGGTATTTTTATAAATCAAGAAAAATATTGTAAAGATTTACTTAAACATTTCGGAATGGAGAACACCACTACTAGTAAACCAACTCCTATGAGTACAACTTTATATTTAGATAAAGATGAGAAGGGAAAAGACTATGATCAAAAATCTTATCGTAGTATGATCGGCTCTCTATTATATTTAATAGCTAGTAGACCTAATATAATGAAGAGTGTCAGTCTGTGCGCTCGATTTCAAGCTCAACCTAAGGAATCACATCATCGAGCAGTCAAACGAATTTTACGGTACTTAACTAACACCATAGATTACGGCTTATTTTGTCCTAAAGATATGGCCTTTCAACTCATATCATATAGCGATGCAGACTTCGGAGGATGTAAAACAGACAGAAAAAGCACAAGTGGTACCTGTCATTTTATCGGACAATCTTTAGTTTCATGGTTTAGCAAAAAGCAAAATTGCATTTCTCTCTCTACATGTGAAGCAGAATATATCTCTGCTGCCTTAGCTTGTTCTCAAGTCATCTATATGCAACAAACACTTAGAGATTTCGATAAAATAATTGAAAAATCTCCAATATACTGCGACAATACTAGTGCTATCAATTTATCTAAAAATCCAGTTAACCATTCTCGAACTAAACATATTGACATAAGACACCATTTTCTTAGAGATAACGTAGAAAAAGGAGTAATATCTTTAGAATTCATTAACACCGACAACCAAATAGCAGACATTTTTACAAAACCATTATGTGAAAAATCATTTATAAGACTTAGAAGAGAACTCGGAATATGCTCCTTATCTGAACTTTAAGAAACATAGGAATAAAATTTAGAATTTTTTTTACCTCTCAAAATTTTAGTGGCTAACAGGTCATCTAATATTCTATACCAAGTTTTTCTGCAAACCACTAATATTTTGTCAAATAAAACAAACAAATGTTTAAAGTAGAAAATTCTACTCTTATATATATATATCAAAAAAAATTTCTCAACCAAATCACAGTAGATTTCTAATATACCTTTGTTAATCAATATCAAAGTTTTCCAACATGTCATTTGATCACAACTCCACTTACTCTACCATTGATTTTTAATCTCCATCATCGGGTAGTACATACACATCTCATGCAAAAACAACTCCAAAATCATCTCCATCCCTTCACATTGTTCCCTCGACTACATATCATACTGGCTACTCTCCAAAAGGAAAGAAAGCCAAACTGGGATTAATCTTCAAACATCCTCTCTTTCGGACAAACCGACGAAATCCATCATTATCAAAAAGAAATGATGGATGTACAAAGAGAAATGTATTACGAACAAAAATGCCAGGGAGCTCATTTAAATTTTCTGGAGAAATGCATCCTTGCCATATGTGGACATTCTCCCACTAAGGATTGTGTTCATGTACGATCTCCTCGTCTAACCGAAACTTTTCCGCATGCTCGTCACTTAACTCCACGTAAACTATGGGGAGAAGGAACATCTGAAGACCAATTCAGTCCAGCACCTCCGTCTTGGTCTCCAATACGAGCATCAAAAGAAAATACAAATGCAAAACCAAATTCATGTGAGAAAAAATAACTTTGTTCTTCGAAGAATCATATTTCGTATATATATATATATAATATATACTTATGTAATATTTATATTCTAAGTTGTAATAAGATTCAATCCATTCAAGCGTATATCTTATATCTTGTTATAACTATAAATAACAATCTGAAAAATCTCCAACTAAAAGAAAAAATCATCAAAATATCAAAAAACTGTCACAATAGACGTCTGATTACACGCTCGGAAGCTTCTTTCAAAATTTCTACAACAACCAGACGTCTGTCTACATGTTCCCAGACGTCTGGCCTTGTTTTCTGACTACTGTAATATAAAACATTTCAAAAGCCCATACGTCTTCCTTATCTATCTAGACGTCTAGACTCTATTTCTGCCTATAACGATTTGCTGTCTTTCTACTATATTACAACATCTATTCATTTTTTAGCTCATCTTTTCATTCTCTACAAAACTCCATTAAAACCCAGATCTAAAAATTTACTTCCAATTTTCAAAAGCAATGCCTCCAAAATAAAAAATTACAAAGAAACAAAAGAAAGATCAAGGATTTGCATCTCAATCAACTGTTGTCATCAATTCTCATATCAAATCATGGCTTGATCAAAGCTCTAGTTCCATCAAAAGATTTGAAGATTTGAAAACTATGAAGTTTCATCTAGGCCCCTTCTACCAACTACTACGATTTCCTCTCTATGAAATGCATTCATTATGTGAAGATGCCGAGGTTAACTATCTGATTGAACAAGGACCAAATGAGGTAACCATAGACCAGCTCGCTATTTTTCTCTTTTACTCAAATCTATGTAATTCTTCCATTTGGAATCCTGAAGATGATGAAAATTGGCTTTGGACTAGTGTATATGGTAAAGTCATCAAACTTACTCCTGGTATGTTAGGACGAATCCTCCATTGTTCTTACACATGTATCGAATTAAAAGACATATTAGACAAAAGATTTTTACCCCATGATGAGGTCACTCACCTCCTTTGGGAAGATCATATGGAACAATGGAATACAAAGAACCTTCGTCCTAGGGCAAGATTATTAAATCGTATGATTATTAACACTATAATACCAAGAAAAGGAAGTCACAAGCAAATATATGAAACTGATCACAAAGCTATGTATGCTATATTTGGAGGTATTAAAGTTAATTGGGCTCAATTTTTTTTGACGAAATTAAAAATTTATGGATTCAAAAGCGTCAAACAATTGTTTATGCACCTTATATAATGCAGATTCTTCAATCACAAGGTATTCCTTCTTATCTATCATATTTTGAGGAACTACAAATTAAAGAAAGTGGACCCAAATACTTCAAACTTATGCATCTACCGGACGAACCGCCATCGATAATATCATTTCCTCAATGGACACTGCAGCAACAACTACAACATCAGCAGCAACCTCCACAACCCCCTCCACAACAACCAGGTCCATATGTTTTCCAACAACATCCTTCCGAATATCACCCAAACTCAGAAATTTTAGAAGCCCGAGGAGAACCTACTTCAACAGAATCATATCGTGACTTATCCATTCGAAATCAACAACTTTTATCTCGTAATCAACAAATCTTAGGAAAGAAAGTTGTTCGTCTTGATAGATCTATCTCAAGCATATCTTCTCGAATGGGTAAAGTCGAGAAAACACTAGATAAGGTTGTATCCACTCTTGGGAAAATAATGAGGAAAGTTCGTGGTCGATCATCATCCCGGTCTTCATCATCGTCACCATCAGCTCCTTCACCTGCTCCATATATCTCTTCTCTTCCAGGGTCTTCAACACAATTACGAGGAAAAGAACCCATGGAAGACAAACCATTACAGGACACAGATGAAGAGGAAAGTGAGGAATTTAATATGCAAGATCCTTTCCATCATCAGCAAGGGTACTTGGCTTTTCAACGGTTATCTATTCATAGGATGAAGAGTATAATGATGAACGTCACTAGTCAGAGAATACTTCTAATCCTTTAGCTTTTTGGGAATCATATAATAATACCCATGGAAGTTTCTTTGATTCAACTAACTATTACCAGTAGTTTTCACTTTTTTCCCACTATGTGTTTATTTCTGCATTTTCTCACTTTATGCACTCTTAATTCAGATATTATGTCCTCCAAATTCTATGGTTTCCATTTCATTTTCTATTTTCTCTATTTTCTTTTAGATAATGCCAAAAGGGGGAGAACATATGCACACACATAAGGGGAGGATAACATATAATATACATGTATACAAGGGGAGTAAAATATACATAGTTTGTCATCATCAAAAAGGGGGAGAATGTTAGGAACTCCTATCTACAAGTTTTGACGACGACAAACCACATCATAATAATTATTCATATATCTTGTATCTTAGTTTTTTTTGCAGATTCTCAAGGATACAAATCAAAGTATGGAACATAGATCACAGCAGTGGAAAGTTAAACATTGTATACAAATCCTAGAAATAGAATGTAAAAATCTCCCTGGATTTTGTATATAGAAAAATATACATACTCTCAAATATAACAGAATTCAACATATACCAGACGTTTGGTTTATTACTCTAGACGTCCGGTCGGAGCCTCTGGAAATTTTCCCATACAATGCATGACCAAACGTCTGGATTTGGCTCCGGGAGTTTTTTAAAAATTGCAACTGTCAAAATCTGAAAGGCTACTATATGCATCTCTTCTTCAATTCAGTTCTATTCAAACAGAAACATCTCCAAAAACGAAGAGAAATGGTAGCAACACTTCAAACCAACCTTTTTCACAACTATAAATACATCACAAATTTTGCAATCAAATAACTAGTTTTTCTGATTTCTATTCTCTTCATTGACTTTGCATTCAAATTCAAGATTACTCATTCTTTGCTATCAATATTTTAACCAAAGATCATTAACTTTGGTTCAATTATCTTCCATATTTTCAAAGCACACATAAATTTATATCTATACATATCCAGTGGAGATTATAGGAAGACTTGTACATATTGTCAATATCAATGTTATTCAGAGCACATTCTTGATGAAAAATCTATATTGTAACAAGCCTATTCCTCCGGGCGAAGTGAGGATTATTGATTAGTGAAATTCCGAAGAGGAGCTTCGGGAGTGGACGTAGGACGGGAGGTCCGAACCAGTATAAAATTCCTGGTGTGATTACTTTTAATTTTACTTGCATTATTACTCTGTACAATTCATATTATCATACACCCACTTGTCATATACTATATACATATACGATCCACATAGACTTTCATTTTAGACCCCTACCTCTATAGTTAGGAAGGTATGGTTCATTTTTTAAGATCTTTTAGGCTCTACTTCTTCTCTACTCTATATTCTTGTAATTATGAAAATAAAATGTAGGAGTTGTACCGACTCCTAAGAACTTATACCTCAAGTTAGATATAAGCAATACAATCTTAAAGTGGATGTAGGCTAAGCTTTGCCAAACCACTATAAATTGTTATGTCTTGATTATTTCTTATTTTCATTTACATTTCTTCATGTTTTATTCTCTACATAAACTTTTGGGTATTTGTGCCATTTTTGGTTTAAACATCCTTAATTAAATTTAAATATGAATATTTAAATGTACACATATAAAGTTGAAATTACTTATGTAAAATAAAATTTAAATTAAATTATTTAATTTAATTTTTGTTTAAGTTAACAAGTGTTAAATTCAACATTTGTATATAAAATATCTATCTTAGACTTGGTAAAACATTTTCAAATTCAAATCCAGATGCAGATTGTTTAGTTAAAATATCTTTGACTAAATACATGTTAATATTATAAATTAAAATAATGATTTATACATCCAAAAATATAAAGTTATATATATTTATATCCTAATTTTAAAATACATTATTATTTTGTTAAACCGTTTTAGATATAAATGCATATATATATATATACACACAAAAATATATATTGTTTCAGCCATAAAAGGAATATATATTTTTAATTAGAAAACAATTATTGATTTAAATATATATGATAACATTAAGCGTTTTAGTGTATTAAAAAATGGTTTCAAAATAGATATTAAATATATATATATATATATATATATATATATATATGTGTGTGTGTGTGTATATGTACGTACGTATGTATGTACGCATGCATGCAATAAATTTTAGTTAGGATCTTTATAGTTAAAATTGCCAAAGTATTTTAAATTATATACACATACACATAAATATATACATATGCATGTGTGTGTAATACCAAAAAATACCCATTTCGCAATTGCTAATGCCAATTGTAATTGGTTGTTAACAACGGTTATGCAACCATCGTAATATGCAAAGTTGGAATAAGTTAAAGCATTTCATAACTATTTTAGACCGTTGTAAGGAACCATTGTAATAAATTGTTTTACAACTGTTTTTGCCGGTTGTAATAAAGTTTTTTACAACTGTTTTTGCCTATTGTAATAAATTATTTTACAACCGTTTCTTCCTATTATTAAAAAAATCAAAGCATTAGTTTAGCAGGCGCTAGCAGATTTAATATAATTTTACAACTGAAGCCAACCTTGTACTAATGACAATCAAAATCATCCACATTTATAAAAAAATAAAAATAAAGATTCACATTCCCAAAAAGTCTAAAACAATTCATATATCCACACTATTTGTAAAGTCTTGGTATAATCACATCATTCTATTTGTAAAGAACTATTCACACTATATCAATTGACACACTCATACGAAATCTAGAGTAAACTACAATAATAATGATATTAGTTTACATTTTTCATCTTTTCAAGCATGTTTTTAGTTGACGATAATATTAAATATCAACTTGCATGTGCTCCACGACCTCTTTCTTTAGGTCCCATAATGTCACCCTATTAGCAAGAAGATTATTAAAACAAAACTGTAAACATAAATTTATATTCAACTTACTTATTTGTAAACATATCCAGGAAAAGAACCTAAGAGAAATAACATTGGAGCAGATATATCTGATTCTAGCTCCATGACAAGCAGCACTTCCATTACTAGTATTGGGTGACTATTTGCTGTGCCAACATGCACTTAGCTCACCATAGTTTGAAAAACCACTTGAAACAGCGTAGAAAATTTACGGGCTTATTTTTGGAATCTAGGGTAAATGTCCATCAGTTAATAATCAAACCATTCAGAATCTTCAGGGTGTGTTCAAATTATGAAAAGAAATTCCATAACCTATTCGGTGGCATGTATAATAATTAAGAAGTTATATTATATATTGTAATATAATTATAGTATGTAAAAGTGAATGTATTAAGCACTCATTAGTATTTTATTATAGTTTACAAAATACTTGATATGTTTTAAAGATACAACCAATATTGACTCGCCAAAAAAGTCTATTAACATGAGTCTCCATGAAACAATCAAACTTAGAAGCTCAACATTTGGACATTTTAGAAAAGTCATGATTTATATTTACTGGGTTGATTAGCTACCTCCTGTTAAAACGGTACAAATTATGAATTATAGACTCAAGGAGTAGAATGATGACCTACACTAGTATAAATACCGAAGGCATTTATGAGCTCGCACAAGCTTTATATACCTTTTTTTGATTGTTACGAAAGTAAAAGGGCAAATAGTTCCATCTTTAGACATAAATAAACAACTCAAACAGATTACTCCGAGTGAAAAGTTCATTACCTTTTTTCTTCTTTATATCATGAAAATATGATGAATGATCCTTGGTAACAATCCAAACTTCAAAAGGAAATGAAGCAGCGAGTGGAACAATGGAGAAAAATTGAGATGACTCACTGATAAAATATCTTTGGATGGTGCTTTACACAAGCCAAGTTTCCCAGTTCGATCGAAGAGTTCTTTCATACCAACAAATCAAGCTGAGACTATGGCTAAAACTATAGGAAAACCCATCATTTTACTGTGTGAATGAGCCACTGATGCTCCAGTAAATACACCATGATTTTTTAAATACCTTTTAATATGAATGAAAGATACATTTAAGCTTAGATATGTTATTCTAACAATCATAGAAACAAAAATAACAAATAATTTTAACTTCCCATAAGGATGTAGCTTGCTAGAAATTTATATATACACACAACAACTAAAAATATTATGAGAATGAACGGAACCATAACCGTGAAAGCAAACTGATGAATGGGTATTAACGAATGCATGTCATTTTTTGTCATAACGGTTAAATACAACCTACTATTTGTAGAACTGAGTACTTATGTAGATATAAGCATATTTGAGGTAGAAGATAAGTTGTTGGTGTGTTATTAAAGTCTTTTGCTGCATAAGCGATGTCACCAAATTGATCATTACGCTGGGCATACCACTTTCTTTAAAGTTCAAACTAAACTAGGCTATTTTAAGAAATAAAGAAACTGCAACTTGGCATGAACTAATTCTTTCTATTGTTAACAATTTAAAGTATGACATGACAAAATAATGCTAACTTTCATTATCCAAGAAGACTTATAATTGAGTAACTAATTTTTTTAAATTAATATTAACATAACTCTCACTTAGAGACCCAAAAATTAACAATAATAATAACCAACCTACTCCAAACTTCTGCTCTTTCAATCAAAGTGTTAGATCAACTCTAACTTTTAGAAATATAATCATAGGAAACCATTAGCGCCCTTAAGGTCATACTTATGCCAATAAATAATGTACTATGAAATAATAAAACATTCAAAAATTATACAAGTGTATGAGATAGGACATAAATATCATAGGTTCTTCTCTTCCAAGCCTTAAAACCGAAGTGCGCCAATCATATGCTTAAAATCTCCTCTATACAACCTCAATCCTCCATTTCCACTTACACTTAAAATCACCTTATGTTTGAATTTCTTGCAAATAATTCCAAGACGAACACTTTTTCATATATAACGCCACTCTAAATGAACAATGGGTTTAATTTTCTATCTTTTACGTGTCCAAGCAAACAATCACACGGTTCCAATGGATGTTATGTAATTAACAACTATTGCCTTGGGCTTGGAGTGGCCTCACTTTTGAAACTCCTTCCTTTCTTAGTTCTAAATCTACCTTACTTAAATTTTGATAAATTGGCTTCGTAAAAGAGTATTAATCCACTTTTGAAACCATAAGTAACCATGCTACCTCAAACCAACCGCATCTAGGATGCAACCAATCTCAGCTTCCCTTCTCCATATAGAACGCATAATTCACATCAGCCCCTTCTCCACTATTATCACTTTCCCCAATTCCTGCCTCCCTAAAACCAAATAATAACAGCATAAATTACTCAATAAAAATCCCACCCTTTCAAAAATGCAGTGCTTTCGATCACAAGGGCTCTATTATACCTGTGTCAACCACCATCATTCCAAGCACACTTGTTGAAATCGACAAATCATATTGCTTCTCCCTAATTGATGCAGTAGTACGAGTAACTCCCTTCGTTGACCTTGAACACAACCCAAACCCTTAAATCATCGAAGTCGAGGAGTAGACCGGCGTGCTTCTTTCTTTGGTTGGCACCATAAACCTAGGGCTTTGCACCTACCAACGATGATCGATATCTAATCGATCCTCACACTCATCGACACAGGGAACACCCAGAGTCATCTTCACCTCAGAATCGCTCGACTTATGAAGCTTCTAGTTAAAAAATCAATTCAGATTTCTATAATATGGGCAAGGGTAGAAAATGGTTTTTATCTTGGGGATTTTCAGAGAGATTTTATTATTAATATGATACAAGTAAAACATACAGCGAATAAAATTGATCTCTTTATAGGCGGGCTTTGGAATAATTAAGCGGGAATTGAAATTCTAGTGAAATCATGAACTATTAGAAATTATTAACTTAGTTTATTGATTATTAAATTATTATTTTTTATTATTTATAAATTCTTATTTACAAATCATTCATTATAATAAATAGTTAATTTTATTATTTATAAATTAATAATGGTAAATCATTAATTGTATAAATTGTTAATTTAATTGTTAAATATATTATTAGTTGTATGTTATTATCATAATTGTTAATTATAATAAAGTATTATTAATTATAAATTATCATCTATAAATTATTTATGATCATCATTATTTATAATATATTATAAATTGTTAACTAAATAAGTTATCATTTATAAATTATTAATTATCATTTATAAATATTAATCATTTAGTTATTAATTATAAATTACTAATTATTAATTATTATAGTATTTTTAAAAATTGTAAACATCTTCAAAAAATTTAACGTTGATATTCACAACGTTTCTCAAACAATAGTCGTTAAAGAAACTTATTAACACTTGCGGTAAAGACAGTTGAAAACCTATTTAATTCATTAATTGGTTTAAAAATAAAAAAAATGAATCTAGAAATTTAATTTCCAAAATTTTAACGATTATTCAAATTTTACGAAGTTCCTTTTTTGCACTGTTTTGTTTCATCAATTTTTCGTACAATGGATTACGACGAATATTAAAATATCTGTGATCACTTACAAGCTATGAGTATAATAACCGTAAATAACATTTGTTATAAATCAGTATTCACAATGGTTAAGATTGAAAAGATGTTAAATACCTATATTACAACTGCAAAATGTTGAAAGTTGTTAAAAACAACTTTACTGCAGCTTTCATGAAAGCAGTTGTTAAAGATCTTTACTACAACGGTCATTTTGTGAACGTTGTAAAGGAGCAGTTGTAATAGGGAATTTTTGTTGTAGTGGTATGTGTTTTAAATGTAGTATTAATGTATTATGAATTTTAAGATTAATAAATAATAATTTACAAGTTTTCTCAGAAGCCTTGCTTCGCTTTGAGCTCCTCAATCGTCGGGCAACAAACTATTCTCTATCGGTGAAGCCTCACCCAAAGCTTCTCAATCGTCCGACGACTCACTTCACCTAGGCTTAATTAATCAATCCCCTTAACTATTGCAAAATTATGTGTATTTTTTAAGAAAAATATTATTTTCGTATTAGAGCATATTATGTATATTTTTTTTAGAAAAATATTATTTTCATATTAGAGCATATATATGGCTGAAAATAAATTTGTATGCATATATTTTTAATTTGAAATAGTTAAGTTGATTCAACTAAATTATTTAATTTAATTGATCAAATGTTAAAAATTAAATTTAACAACAACGAGGCAATAACATTTGTGACGACCCACATTTTCGACCCTTGAAGATCGACACTAATACATCCACGGTATTCATATGCCGCAAATTCAAGTACTGGAAAGGCAGATAATTAGGGGTTTATAAGGAATAAAGGTAGAAAGTAGAATAACAATAGAATTTCACATCATATTAAACAACATAATTATACATATGGAAAGTACATATAATCACCCCATGTGATTCATTAGAGTTAAGATAACTACTAACCTAGCCTTGGATATTTATAACTGCATATCCTTGTATGGGCTGGTAGATACAAAATACATGATACACGATACATCGGAAAGTTGAGAATAGATAATATAGAAAAAGGACCCTATAGTCTTCATACTTTGGGCTCCTTCCAAAATGCTCCAAGCTACTTAACTACTTGACTGCCTGAAAAATAGGGCACCCAAAGTTTAAAGGAAAGGAAAAATAAACTCTTGATTAGTCATGGGATTGGTGTGAGAAACTCAAAATACGAATGCTTTGAAAATAAAATGGTATCTCCTAAGACCACGCCGAACATAAACACGGAACGGATTTTTACCTTATGATAACCAAAATCTTTAATACGCAAAATTTTGAAATATTATTTTTAATGACATTCTTTTGAAAACATTTTTTAAGTAAACTTATTAGTCTTAGCCAAAATTGTTACTATATTAAATTTTGGACCTAATATTTAAGATTCTACAAAACAAAACCAAAGGCACTCATTGGAGATTGGATTTCCAACTAAATAGCGAGGTAAGGGACTACCTCCCGTATAGTGCATTTCTAGAGGAATGCATCCGAGGCCCCTATGTTGGTCCTCATGCGAATTAAGACTGACCTATTCGAAAATTACATGAATACCACTGAGTATTACATCATCCGACCATTACCGACCTATCCGGAATCCCAAATCATACGCCACATAATTTAAACTCGATGATATTGAGTGAAAACTTTATAGATCTAGAAGGTGATTTCACACCTTGATTGGTTGCGAGCCACTTAGCCTTAAAGCATCCCCTATTTCACCATTCCCAGGTGTGAGGCTTGAGGAAACGATTAACCTTTTTTTTTCATATAACATCTTCCACTTTAAATTCCACTTTGCCATTTAACAATCACATAATGTATTTCTATAAACGTATAACTCTAGAGCTCGTACGTCTAAGGAAAGGGTGTTAAGCTACGAGAAGCTGCACTCTCCGCTACCAAATAGACGATATGCTCGTAGAGATCAATCAATATGATACAGAAATGCAACGTCATAACTTCATGCATACTAATTGTCCAGGGATAGGACAAACCGAAGGCACTTTCCTACCACATTCTATCGGGAATTATCCATAGGATTAGTAGCAGATAGTCCTCATGTTTCAGAGATTTTCAGAATGAAGGGAACACTGCTATTTATTTATCTCGGAAGCTATCAAGAGATTACCAACAAGTAGTCCATCTAAAATGAAGATACTCTATCTTTTAAAATCATGGTATTCAAAATCTTCTTCACTTTCGAACATATAAATTGGTTCGAAGTGGTTTTCGGATAGGGATTACCCAAATCGAAATTCGGTTTCGATGAACCAATCATCGATAAAAAGAAGTTAAGTGGGTGAATAATAAATATTCCATCTATTTGTTTTTTATCCAAAGATATCTTTCAGAGAATTTTTTCTTTTGAAAACCATTTCTTTTCGGTATATACGGAATTCATTAAAGCTCCTTATGAAAATTTAGTAAATAATTTTCATAAATTATTTTAGGATACATTATTGGTTAACATAGGGTCAAATAGAAATTACTGTTACTCAATTTTAATTTCCGTATTCAACAGGTAATATGAGTAGAATAACGGTGGAATCACCTTTTAAATTCCATGAATAGTACGAGTTCCCTCCTCGGAATTTAACACCAAGTATAAGAAAATTATTTTTATACGATCCAAGTTGTTTAAATTTTAAAAGTGCAATCTTTTATACTTAACTCGTTTCCGACATTTCGACCTTATCTATCCCTCGTTTGAGGGAGGCCAGGTCAGCCAGGGCATGGGTTGTTCCTGAACAATTCTTTAGTTTAAGCACCTCAACTAGATCTCACTAATAGGAAAATTAGGTGTACTCTTCGGCTTATTAGAGCCACGATTAAATTATTTGCTTATAACAGCTTTACTTCAATTTATTTATTTAAACTTCTTTAAATAAATTATAAAACCTTTAAATCACTTTTAAAACACTTATTTACTTATTAGAAAACATTTATAAAAGTTTAGAAAAGAACTGTGAAGTTTGAATTCATATTTTTAAAAGTTATAGAAAAAGTGCTGCGAAAGATGTTTTAAAAGCTATATTGATTAAAACAACTTTTATATCATTTGGAAATTTATATATATAACTCAAATCTATTTTAATTTTTTTAAAAAGATTTATAAGATTTATTTTATAATTTTAAGCATTTAAAATATCCATTTTAAATCATTTTTAAACTTTTGTCATTAAACTGCAAAACTGCGATATTTCTAAAAATTTGTTCTGGACTTATTTAAAAATATATAAGATGAAAATTTGATTTTCTTTCTTTTATTGAAAACTATGGATATAATAGTCTGGAAAATTCTTACTATGAAGAATTCCAAGCTCTATTCCACATTATATACTCATTTGAATTTTATGGCGTGAAATTGTGAACTACCATTACGTGACGCGCCTAGTTTTGACTCGATTATTAATTTTCATTTAAAACTTGTCGAGACAAGTACAAATGATTATAAAACATTTCTAATCATTTTCAAGGGGTTTATTGGTTCCATATTTACTTTTATAACTTGATTCGAAAAGTGATTTCCTTGTGTAATATAGACGTGTATTTAACGTGACTTATTAAACAACCATAATAACAATCAATGCTTGATGAAAAACATATAAACAAACATACATGGAAATAATTTCACATCACACACACACACACATGTGTGTGTGTGTGTGTAAAATAGAGTTTCTCACCTTGGAATAAAACGATTAACTAGAAAATGGATTATCGTTTCTAACTTGAATTGAAGCTCACGAATACTCATCCTGAAGCTCCTATAGGGCTTGGCCTTGCTTATGAAGGGGGTAGAGGTTTGTGGCCTTGGTTTGTGAGGGTGGTAGGCTCAGCTAGGGTGTTGATCGCGGGTTTGAAGAGAAAGAGGAAGGGTTTGGGTGAGTTTTAAAGTGCTATGTGTGTGTACTACATAAATTTAGATATAATTTGCAATAATATTCTTTATATTTTTCTTAGATGGAAGCCATTAAAATATAGAGGAAGCTTTTGGAAAAATAAAGAAGATGATGAATGAATGAAGTGAAGAAGTGAAGTGGTATTTATAGGCAAATGGAAGAGTGTAAACATCTCCTCCTTACATCACCATACATTAACATGCCACCTCCTCCTCCCATCACCATGCACCGTCCACCTCCCATCTAGGTACGTCCATGGTCACATCATGTAGAGGAAAGGCTACGTGCCTCTTTGATTTGATATTTGATGGTGACAATATGTGATAGTTAGTTTAGATTCTTACTCCACCACCACATGCTCCATCTCTTCCATCGTTACCCCATGCATGTCTACCTCTTTCCACCACTACCTTAGCTCAGCCATGTCCCCTCCATCACCTCCTAGGTCGGCCAAGTCACATCAAGCTATGTGCTTTCATAGATGTAATATTTGATGGTAAGGGTTAGTTGCTTAAGTGAGAAGGAGTTGTTTATAATATCTTATATGTTTATATATTTAGTATATTGTATATATGTGTATATATAAGTGTTCATGTACATGTGCACATGGTTTCTTGGATAGGTGTATGTATGTGTTCATTTGGATGTCACACATAATTCACGACGTTCTACAACTTCTATACATTGAATCGTCATGAATTTCAATTTCGATTTCCAGTCATATTTTCACTTCTTATTTAATATACATATATTTGTAAACAAAGTTTGAAAATATTATTTCTATTATTATTTATAAATAAAAAGAACTTAATTTGATTTAAAAACAATTATTTTAATAATTTAAACTAAAATTTTAAATTCAATCATATTTTATAAGTGATGAATTTACGGGTCGTTACAGACACCCCTCCTTAAAAGAATTTCGTCCTCGAAATTGAAGATGAAAAGAAGATAACTCAAGAGAAATATCATATATGATGACATATATATAAGATATGATAAGTGACTACAACACAGGTGGTGATTACACTATATCGATACAATATATACAATCTATTCATTCATCCTAAACTCGAGATAGGCTTTCTTTATTCTATCCTCCATTTCCCATGAACAATCATTAGTATCACCACTCCATTGAACTTTAACTAACCACACAACCTTTCTCCTTAATCGTTTCTCGTCGCGATCCATGATTTGAAAGGGTTATCTATTGACGGTTAAATTGGGCTCTACTTTCAAGTCTTCTTAAGCAGCTATCCCTATGACTTGGTATGGATCATACACATACTTACGTAAATGAGATACGTGGAAGACATTGTGTACACTTGCCAACCTTTCAATAGTTCTACTCGATAGGCTAATGAGCCAATTCACTCAAGAATAGGAAAAGGTCCAATATATCGAGGAGCTAGCTTACCAGTTCTTCTAAATCTTGCGATCCCTCTCATCAGAGAGATCTTTAAAATACTAAGTCTCCAATTGAGAATTCCAAATTTCTATGCCTTCGATCATCGTAACTCTTATGTCTACTCCGTGTCTCCTTTAGCTTCCTTCTGATCATGTCTGCTTTCTCTGTTGCTTCTAAAACCATATCGGGGCCAAGTACCAACTGATCTTCGGTTTCGATCCAACATGCTGGGGATCTGGATGGACGACCATACAAGGATTCATAAGGTTCCATATTTATGCTAGCTTGATGTTGTTATTGTAAGAGAACTCTACTAAATGAAGGTAGCTTTCCCAAGAACCTCCAAAGTCTAATACACATGCTCTCAAAAGATCTTCCGACACCTTGTTGACTCTCTCTATTTGCCCATTAGTTTGGGGGATTTAGAACATATAAACGAGATTATCTTAGGGAATATGCATTAAGAATTAAACGATTTTGGATGGATTTATTTTTATAGATACGCTCTCTCGTTGACTAAAATAATTCTAGGGTATTACTAACCCTATCTGTAATGGGTCGACCCCATCAAGGCTTAGGTACTCGCTAGCATAAGCTCTGATACCAGCTACGACGACCTACCTTTTCGACCCTTGAAGATTGACACTAATACACCCATAATATTCACATGCCACAAAATCAAGTGCCGAAAAGGCAAATAATCAAGGGTTTATAAGAAATAAACGTAGAAAATAGAATAACACATGGTATTAAACAACATAATTATACATGTGGAAAGTACATATAATCACTCCAAGTGATTTATCAGAGTTACGATAAGTACTAACCCGGCCTAGGATATTTATAATTGCATATCCTTGTATGAGCTGCTGATACAAAATACATGATATACGATACAACAAAAAGTTGAGAATAAATAACTATAGACAAAGGACCCTCTATTCTTTATACTTTGAGCTCCTTGCAAAATACTCCAAGCTACCTGACTACTTGACTGGTTGAAAAATAGGTCACCTAGAGTTTAAGAGAAAGGGAAAATAATCTTCAGGTCAGTCATGAGATTGGTGTGAGAAAATTGAAATACAGATGTTTTGAAAACAAAATGGTATCTCATATGACCACACGACATATAAACACGGAACGAGTTTTTGTCTTACGATAACCAAATTTTTTGATACGAAATTTTTTGAAATATTATTTTTAATGGAATTCTTTTGAAATCATTATGCAATTACACTTATGAATCTTAACCGAATGGTTACCATATTAAATTTTCGGACCTAATCATTCAAGGTTCTACAAAACAAAACCGAAGGCAGTCATTGGAGATTGGATTTCCAACTGAATAGCAAGGTAAGGGACCACCGCTCGTACAGTGCATTTCTAAGGAATGCACCTGAGGCCCCTATGTTGGTCCTAATGTGAATTAAGAATGGCTTATTCGAAAATTACACGAATAGCACCGAGTAATACATCACCCATTCGTTACCAACCTATCCTGGATCCCCAAGCATACACCACATAATTTAAATTCGACTTATAGCGGGTAGAAAATTTATAGATCTAGAAGGTGATTTCGTACCCTGATTGGTTGCGAACCACTTAGCCTTAAAGCATCTCCTATTTCACCATTCTCAGATGTGAGGCTTGAGGTAACGATTACCTTTTTTTATATAACACACCTTCCACTTTGAATACCACTTTTCCATTTCACAATCACACAACTGATTTCTATAAACGTATAACTCCTGAGCTCGTACGTCTTAGGAAAAGGAGTTAAGCTAAGAGAAGTTGCTTTCTCCACCACCAAATAGATGAAATGTTTATAGAGATAAATCAATATGATTTAGAAACGCAACGTCCGACATTCGTCTATACTAGTTGTCCAAGAACAGGACAAATCGAAGGCATTTTCCTACCACGTCCTATCGAGAATTATCCTTGGGATTAGTAGCGAATAGTCCTTATGTTTCGTAGATTTCTAGAACGAAGGTACCACTGTTATTTATATATCTCGAGAGCTACCCAGAGATTATCAACAAGCAGTCCTTCCGAAATGTATATCCCTTATCTTTTAAAATCATGTTCTTCAATTATCTTCTTTACTTTCGAATGTGTAAATTTGTTTGAAGTGGTTTTCAAATAGGAATTACCAAAATCCGACTCCGGTTTCGACGGACCAATCATCGATAAAAAGATGTTAAGTGGGTAGATAATAAATATTCCATTTATTTGTTTTTTAATCCAAAGATATCTTTTAGAGATTTTTATTTTTTGCAATTTTCAGTATATATGGAATTCATTAAACCTCCTTATGAAAATCTACTAGATCATTTTCATAAATAATTTTAGAATATATTATTGAGTAAAATAGGGTCAACTAAAAATTGTACTACTTTTACTCAATTTTAATTTCTATATTCAACAGGTACTATGGGTAGAATAACAGTAAAATCACATTTTAAATTCCACAAATAGTACGAGTTCCCTCCTCCCAAATATAAGAAGATTATTTCTATACGATCCAAGTTGTTTAAATTTGAAAAATGTAATCTTGTATACTTAAATCGTTTCCTACATTTCGACCTTATATGTCCTTCATCGGGGGAAGGCCAGGTAAGCCAGGGTATTGGTTACTCTCGAACATCTCCTTATTTTAACTAGATTTCATGAATAGAAAATTCTGGCGTACTCATCGGCTTATTAGAGCCAAGATTAAATCATTTGCTTATAACAACTTTATTGCAATTTATTTATTTAAACTTCTTTAACTAAATTATAAAACCTTTAAATCACTTTTAAACACCCATTTACTTATATAGAAAACATTTATAAAAGTTTGAAAAAGAATTGTGAAGTCTGAAATCATATTTTTAAAAGTTATTGAAAAAGTGCTGCAAAAAGTGCCGCGTAAGATGTTTTAAAAGCTATATTGATTAAAACGACTTTTATGTCATTTGGAAATATATATATACACACACACACATAACTCAAATCTCTTTTAAAAGATTTTAAAAGATTTGTATGATTTATTTTATAATTTTAAGCATTTAAAATATCCATTTTAAATCGTTTTCAAACTTTGCTCATTAAACTGCAAAATCGTGATATATTTGAAAATTTGTTTTGGACTTATTTGAAAATCTACAAGATGAAAACTTGATTCTTTCTTTGATTGAAAACTATGGATATAATAGTCGAGAAAATTCTTACTGTGAGGAATTCCGAGCTATATTCCACTTTATATACTTATTTGAATTCTATGGCGCGAAATCGCGAACTACTATTATGCGACGCGCTTAGTTTTGACTTGATTATTAATTTTCATTTAAAACTTGTCGAGACAAGTTCAAATGATTATAAATTATTTATAAAACATTTCTAATCTGTTAAGGGGTTTAATGATTCCATATCTACTTTTATAACTTGATTCAGAAAGTGATTTCCTTGTGTAATATCGACGTGTATTTAACGTGAATTGTTAAACAATCATAATAACAATCAATACTTGATGAACAACATATAAACCAACATCCATGGCAATCGTTTCACATCATCACACACACACACATGGATATTATATATATATATAATAAAATAGAGTTTCTTACCCTGGAATAAAACGATTAGAAAATGGATTATCCTTTCTAACTTGAATTGAAGCTCACAGACACTCGTCCTGAAGCTACTATAGGGCTCCGCCTTGCTTGTGCAGGGCTTAAGGATTCACGGTCTTGGTTTGTGAGGGTGGTAGGGTCGGCTAGGGTGGTAGGTCGTGGGATTGAAGAGAAAGAGGAAGGTTTTGGGGTGAATTTTGAAGTGTTATATATATATATTATATACTAGATAAATTTTGATATAATTTGCTATAATTTTCTCTATATTTTTTATTTGATGGAAGCCATTAAAATGTGGAGGAAGATTTTAGAAAAATGAAGAAGATGATGAATGAAGTGAAGTGGTATTTATAGGAAAATGGAAGAGTGTAAACATCTCCTCCTTACATCACCACATATCACCATGCCACCTCATCCTCCCATTACCATGCACTGGCCACCACCCTCTAGGTACGGTTGTGGTCACATCATGTAAGGGTAAGGCCATGTGCCTCTTTGATTTGATATTTGATGGTGATAATATGTGATAATTAGTTTAGATTCTTACTCCACCACCACATGCTCCACCTCCTTCCATCATTACCCTATGCATGGCTACCTCCTTCCACCACCACCTTAGCTTGGCCATGTCCCCTCCATAACCTCCTTGCTTGACCAAGTCACATCAAGCCATGTTCTTTCATTGGTGTGATGTTTGATGGTAAGGGTTGGTTGCTTAAGTGAGAAGGAGTTGTTTATAATATCTTATATGTTTCTATATTTAGTATGTATGTATATATGTGTATATACAAATGTTCATGTACGTATGCACAAGGTTTCTTAGATGGGTATATATATGTGTTCATTTGGATGTCACATATAATTCACAACGTTCTACAACTTCTATACGTTGAATCGTTACGAATTTCGATTTTCGATCATATTTTCAGTTCTTATTTAATATACATGTATTTTTAAAAAAAGTTTGAAAATATTATTTCTATTATTATTCATAAATATAAAGAGCTTAATTTAATTTAAAAATAATTATTTTAATCATTTAAACTAGAATTTTAAATCCAATCATATTTTTATAAGTGATGAATTTACGGGTCGTTACAACATACATATATAAATTTGTGATAATGAAAATTAACTAATATAAAAATGTTTAAATAGTACCTTTAAAAGGATGCAGGATGCCTTTGAACACATCTTGAATGATTGTTCTCCCAAATCCACCTTGAATCGATCTCCTAGAGTTGCAGCAATTCGGAGTACCATTGTTTTATTTTATTTAATGTATTTTGGGTAAAATAATTATAATGACCCATAAATTAATAATTAATTAATTAAGAAATTTATTATAAAAATGATGGTTAATGATTAACTGATTAAAATAAAGAATTATAAGAGAACTAATGAATTAAACAAGGTAAATATTTAGGGACATTTATTTACTTAATGTGTATATAGAATTAAGGGAGTTACTATTCACAAACGCCAACTCCATCCTTAACTTCACTCAAACATCTATTAAAAATAATGGAATAAAAATAATTTTTTAACCCACGTCGGCCGGTTGTGCGAAACTGAGTGGAAATTATTCAAACAATTTTTTAATAATCGAATGATGCCTATATATTCCCATAAACCCTAAACCCCAAATGCTAGAGTATCTACTTAATTAAAGGTAGATGATATTGAATTTGCTGATGTGAGTGAGACCTAGATTACTTTTATTTCCGATTGAATTGGTTTTTGAATCTAGGGTTTTGGATTACATGATTCTCATGGTAATTGGTTTTTTTATGTTTTCATTAAATCTAAGGTTGAGTTTATTGTATGAGTAATTAATTGCTTGTCAGAATGTGTTATTTATTGAGAATCGAATGGTTGGTGGATTAAAATAATTTATTGACATCGGTTTGGAAAAAACCTATGCACACACTTTGGTCAGTTTCATATAACCGAATTATGTAAGGGTTGAGGTGATTTATAAAATCGAGCATATTATTTTCGTTATTATATCAATGATTTTAGAATTTTTTGGTTACAAAATCCTATTATACGTATGTTTGTTGATGTTATTCAATTTATTGTTATTTTATTATGCAATTTGTAGATGATTTTGGACGTTAAATTCAGTAATTTGCAGTAATGACTGTGTAGAGGAGTGGAACAAATGGGAAGATGAGTTTCAAGGTATTAGAATAAAAGCGTAGTTGTTAAGGGAAGTGAGCTCGATTAGTTAGATAGTAATGAACCAGAAATAGATACCAACGAACTAATCAACGTAAATTTAACGGAGTATTTTACAACCGAGAAAGTAAGTTATTATACATAATTATATTGATAGTAATAATAATAATTGAGTGAAAGAAAATATATTGAAATTCCAATGTAATGTTATATGTAGGTTTTCTCTTCCCATGAAGCTATGATTCATTGGTATCTGTTGATGGGAAAGAAGTTGAAAATAATTATTGTTATTAATCGATCTGATAAGCAGTTAGGCAAGAAGCCAAGGGTTCGACTTAGGTTTGTGGAACATATAGGGAATCGAAGAGAGCCAAAATCAATGAACCAAAGATTAAACCATGGGAACTTACTTCAAGTAGAAAATGAGGCCTTCCTTTTCACTTAGAGGTATTTTCAAAAGAGATATTGACAAAGAAGATGATTTCTGGGTAGTTGAAGTGGTTAATGGTACTTATAATCATAAGTTACCAAATTCTCTAATTAGTCATCCATATGTTGGTCGATTAACTACATTGGAAAAAAACAGTGTTTGGATATGTCTATTTCAGGAGTGAAACCTAAAGATGATTTGATAAATGTGAAAAAGAATTTTCCTTAAAACACTTCAACAATAAGAACGGTCTACAACATGGGACAAAAGATGAGGATTGTTGAGATGTAAGGCAGGTCCGCTATGCAACATTTGTTCAAGTTGGTAGTTAAGTCTCATTACATTTATTGGGTTAGAAGGGATACAATTGATAATTCTCTTTTGGACCTGATGCGGGCTCACCCAAAATCCACCATACTTTGCAAATGTTTCCCTTCTGTCCTAATATTTGATTGCACGTATAAAACAAATAAGTTTGGATTGCCGTTGTTGCAAATGGTATCAATCACATCCACAAAAAGTCATTTATAGTTGCACAGTATATCTTGTCACATGAAAGGGAAAGCAATTACCATTGGGCGCTTACTAACCTGAAATACTTATATACTCCGGATAAATTGCCTAACATAGTTATAACAAATAGAGAATGGGCTTTAATTAATGAAGTGAATAAAATATTTCTAGAAGCAACATATTTGGCATGTGAATGGCATATGTCAAACAATGTCCTTACTAAGTCGAGGAATTTTTTTAAATCTGTAGAAATGGTGGAACTTTTTTTAGGGGACTGGATGTTTGTTATACGAGCAGAACTGGTAGACGAGTATGATGAAAGTTGGAAAAAATTTAATAATACATGGAAAGAATGTCCTAGTGCATTAAAATATATAACTGAACACTGGATTCCTTACAAGTAGCAATTTGTGTATGCATGGACTGATGAAGTATGACATATAGGCACTAGAACGTCCAACGAAGCTGAATCGGCTCATTCTATACTTAAACGATATCTTGGTACTTCACAAGGTTCATTTGTTATGATTTGGAAAAAAAGAATGATTTTTTGCTTTTACAACATGCTGAAATCGATGGTAGCTTTGAGAAAAGTCTTGGTGAGTTTCGAAGGCAACATTGGGATCCCATTTTCAAATATATCAGATATAGAGTTCCGTTGTTTGCTTTGGATTCGATATATGATGAGCTTATGAAAACGAGAAAGGAATATTTTGTTGTCTTTACTTGGGATAACAAAATTAGAATGACTTATGGTTTACCTTGTGCAGATGAATTAATTGAAAATTATAGTGATTTTGTTCCCATTCCAATTGATGCAATTCATAAACATCGGAGAATACTTGATTATGTTCCTCAAAATCAAGACTACAGAGAATTGGGTCACACACCTAAACACACTGACTTCAGAATAAGATTTGAGGATGCAAACAAGATGAAAAGAGATTTATGTTGTTACAGCTGAAGGAGATTGGAGTACCTTCAACTATATCACTACTGGAGCAAAAACCGGGTTTTCGTGAAGGTCGACCCTCGGTGAGCAAAGGAAAAACGAAGCCAGATTTCTGAAAGACGTGGTTTACAAAACATAATCCGCCACAATTTAAACGAGCGAAGCATACTTCAGTACAACAATCACAATCTAGTGTTGCAAAAAAATTACTCCAAAAAGGAAAATGTAACGACCCGGAATTTCATTGCTTTGATTAGTGAATATTTATTTAATTTTAAAAATTCAATATGTAGGTTTTATAATGAAAATAAACTCATTTTAATAAATTAATAACGATGATAAAATATTTTTCAAAATTTATTTAACAAATTAAATAGTTTGTAGAAAAATATAAAATGTGACCGAAGAACGTTTTCCAAAATTTCGACCTTTCGACACCAGAAAGTTGTTCGTCTTTGTGCACCATACACACACATATATAAGAGTTCATTAACTAAATAATAATACACTTAGAAATAAATTATCTTATGTTAATTTGGATTAGTAAGTGATGACAAGACATGGTTTTAAAAATAATATACTTATATATAGCCATATCTTAGGTTTTATATATATATATTAAGTATTGTCACATCTTAGATTGTAATCATTAACCATCATTATCTCTTGTCACGTCTTAACTTTAATTAATAATTTAACTTATATATATATATAAAAGAAAGTGATGTGACTAAACATAATTATATATATATATATATATATGAAAGAGTGATGTGATTAAACATAATTATATATATATATTATAAAGATTTGTGATGTGACTAGATATAATTATGGCAAGTTATATTATCTAATTAATTTTTCCTATATATATACCCATCTATTCGTTTTCTTTTCTCATTGCTTTCATTTCCTTTTTCTTTCTTGTTAAAGTTTTTCATGGCTTCTTCTTTTAGCCTTGAGAAAAGAAAAAGGAAAAAAAAGAAAAAAAGAAATCCTTAGAAAATCTGTTCAAAATCTTCTTCATTTTCATCCTACTTCCTTCGGCCATAACATCCACCTTTCTGCTCCAAATCATGATTTTCTTTTTTTTAAAACCGTATATAAATCCAGTGGCTAAACTTTCATGTTGACCACTTCTTCATGTTTTTAGTCTAGCTATGTCAAAAAGCTTGTCTTTAAGACCCAGTTTCAGACCTATGTTTTGAAGACCGAAAATACCACCTCTTCTTTTGACCATAACTTTATCAAAAATGATCCAAATCGAGTGAATCTTTTTGCAAAATGATAAAGAAAAAAATTTCCTAAAACTTTACTGTTGTCAACTTTTCAAAATTCGGAGATTATCATATTGAAAAGCCGAGAGGAAGTTGAGCTATTTTCGGATTACTTTTGGAGTTGTGAAGCTTTTCAAGTTCTAAAACATTTCAAGATTAGGAAAGCTTTATGGTGAGTAAATTATAATCTTTTTGGGAAAGATTTTATCTATGTATATGTTTATCATTATGGCTAAATGGATGATGTTTGTTGTATGGATTATGATTTGGTTTTGATAGATATATATATGCTAATATATGGTTAGCATTACATATGAAAACAAAGGTTTAAGTGCTATGTTTGGATACAAAGTTGTGAACTTGATATGTTATGCAAATGATATGCTTGTATATGTGAGATCTTGGATTTTGGTCAGATGTTTATGGAAAGATTAATAGTTTGGAATGTTGAAAGGACTTGAGTTCCATTTGGAAATTTAATCATTTACTAGTTTTGAGTTAGTAAATGTTTTTATTTAAATTCTAACTTGAGTTAAGGTTTTCAAAACCCTTTCTTTTATGTATTAAAAGATAATCCAAAGTGAAAGGTTAAAGTTTTAGATGGTAACTTAGAGAAGCAAATTCTAAGTTATTGTGTCCATAGCGATAGTCGCTATGGATGCAGTTTGGAAAAGTCTGATTTCTAATTTTAAAGTTTTCTTTTAAAAATGATTTGAAAACCTATTTTCAAACTTAATTAGAAACATATAAGTTAATTATAACTTGATTAAGCATGTTTCATAATTAATTAATTTATTAATTAAGGATATTTATTTATTAATTAATCAGTAATTAGGTTAAGTAATTAGTGATAATTAAGTAAGTTATTAAGAAGTTTAATTAATGATTAGTTAAGTTAAAAAGGGTAATTATTTTTATTTATTCAAGTTTAATTATTTTAATTATTATTTAATTAAAGTTAAATTATTTAATTAATTATTATTAAACTAAAGGTTAATTATTTACTTAACTAGGGATTAATTTTAAGTAAATGTTTATTTGTTTAAAGTTTAATCATTAATTTACTTATAATTAATTAAGACTTAATTATGATTTGATTTTGATTATTTAAGATTTAATTAAGCTTCAATTTATATTAGATTATGATTTAATTATTAAAAGTTATTTTAAACTTTATCGGTTATGTTTTAAGTTGGGTTCTTTTCTATTTTTTTTTTATTTTAACTAAAGGATCTCTTGTCCATGATATTAAATAGACAAACAACTGTGAATAAGTTAGGATTTGATTGTTTGTGTTGTATGGAAATTCATTAGCAGAATAAAACACCATTTTGCTATAGGGTAATTGTTTGGATTGTTTGGACATGTGTTTAGCAGAATAAATCCCCGTTATGCTATTAATTGATTAAACTGTTTTGGACATCTATTTAGCAGGACAAATCACCATCCTGCTATTACGTTGTTAGACATGTATATGCTAGTTGAGTTGTATTGAAATGTTATTCCCTGATTTGATAATTGGTTGGATTTAGTTATATGTTGACCTATGTAAATAATTGATAAGTGCCTTGGAATTAAATTGAAATAATATGGTAACTTAAATCAGTACCATTGGGACTGCTAAGCCTCATTTGGAATTTATAAAGTATGGTTTTGAATTCACTTAAATTCTTTAATCAATTTGAGACTAAGGATTTATAAATGATTTTTCAAGTTATATAATTCTTATAAAGGTATTTATAAATGATAACTTGTGCATAGAAAGGGGTTTTACTATCGGAAAGGGTTATTAAGGTGTTTTACAAATGATGTTTTGTAAATGATATTTATAAAGGACTATAGAAAGGTTTATATAAAAAGTTTTAAAAACAGAAAAAAGGTTTATAAATCATTTCAGTGATTCGAAAAGAGGTTTATAAATTAACTTAAAGGTTTATAAAAGTGGGTTATAACTTTATTTTGAAAGCAATTAGTTAATTGAAATATGAGATGAACATTTAAAAAGGGAATTTTTGATAAAGGATAAGTGGAATATTTTATTTGGAAGAAATGTTTGGTTATTTAACATGGGATTTGGAAAGAAGAAAGCTTTGAAAAATTTGTAAATATACTTATAATGATAAGATAAGTATATGATTTTGTTTCAAGGCATGTAAAGTAAAATGTTTTGGTAATATACTTATAACATTGAGATAAGTATGTAAACGTTTCCCAAGTATAAAAGGAAATGTAAGGGGTTTGGGAATAGTGTTTTGAAAAGATTTTATTATCAGATTTTATAAAGTGGTTTTATTAATTAAAGAGAATTAATAAAGGTTTAGTGGATCCCATATGGAAATTAAACCATGATATGATGTTTGTTTAGTTGATAGTTAAATAACCAACTATTAAATCTGGACAGAATGTAACTTTGGAAATATCTAGGAGAAACATGAGAATTATATGGTAAAGTTATCGTCGAAGATGCTATACTATACGTATAAACTCGTTTGTTTTTCTAGGATGAATGATAAGGAAATCCGTCCACAGACAGTTAGAAGGTGAACTCCGCTCTTATCTTTGTCTGTTTATTTCCTAAAGAACCGAGGTTGAGTTTACCAAAAATATCGAAAGTTGTTTTGAAGAGACCGAGATCGGATATGCTATCTAAAAACCACTTCGATCCAACTCAAGTGTTTTGAAATGAAGACACCTTGAAGCATGGGATCGAAGACGAAGCCATTGAAGTGCAAGGGCTGCTTGCTACTAATCCCGAGGGTGGTTCCAAAATGGATGTAGTTGAAGTAGTGCCTTCGGTTTTTTCTTATCCTAGACAACTTGTATGGATGAATGTTGGCACTGAATTACTGCTTGGAGGACAGTGTTAGCATTCCAAGAGGGATTGCTATTCATAAAGGTAAAACGTAACTTCAAGCCTTATCAACCGGGAATAATTAAAATAGGGGAGATGCAACAAGGCTATGTGGGTCGCACCCATTAGGGTATGTTGTCACCCTTCTAGATACGATACATCAACATATTTATGGATTGGTTGTGCATGAGAGCTCGATATGAAAACGGTTGCAAAGCAACCGGGGTGATGACATATTCGGTACTATCCAGTAAGGGGTAGGCCGGTCTTGTGTTGGCAGGGGTCGTTAGGTACGATTTAAGTACATTTTCTAGACGTGTACTGTGATGGATGGTACCCCAGTAGCCTAGTCATTGTATGGAATCCATTCTCTAATAAGCGCCATATGGTTTTAGTTGTATACCAAATATGTTGGTACGTGAGATGCAAGAATTCTAGCTATTTTAATATTTTACTTTGAACCCTTAGACATTATTATAATATCACTAAATTTTCTATAAAAGTGTTTTGGTTATCGTAAGGTAAAAACCTGTCCATGTTTATGTGCGGCATGGTCTTATGAGGCACCTTTGATTTTAAAAGAGTTTTAAAAGTAATAATGTAGTTGCTCTGTGTTTCCTCACACTAGACCCAAGTCTGAGCCGGAGTTTTATTTTCTTTCCCTAAAACTCCTGGGTGCTCAAATTTTTACGAGCAGCCAAGTAGTTCAGGTTTGTATGGATGCACTTTTTGGAGGAGCTCAAAGCAGGAGGCTTCATCGATAGATAGTTATCATCTTGTTCCGCTATATATTATGTACTCTATATTTATGTATAAGGACATGCTGTTATAACTATCCTAAGTAAGAAATTGTATTAGTATGACTCTGATGTATCATTTTGTAAATGACTTTGTAAAGTAATATGTGATTAATATATGTTATTTCGTTGCGTTGTGAGATTCTATGTTTGTTCTTAGTTCTTTTATCTTCTATCTTCTTTCTTTCCCCTAACGATCGGTGTTTTCGGCACTTGAGTACTCGACATATTATACAGTGGACATATTAGTGTCAATTTTCGAGGATCGAAAGCCCGGTTCGTTACAGAAAAGAAAAGACGTTACTGTTGGCAATGATCTTGACTCAAGTAAATTGGTGAAGAAATCCGTCGATCAATTACAAATGACTGATATTATTACACTAGCAAAATTCTCACCATATCTCAGAGTTTCTTCATCCGTTTGTTGTCAAAGTTGAAGACGTGGACAGTTATGGAAATTGTGGTTTTTATTGCATTGCACAACAAGTAGATGAAATGAACGATGATTTTGTCCAAACATAGAAAATAATGCTACAAGATCTGGATAATAACTGGGATATGTATTGTAAGCACTTTGATGTTGCTCAATATGAGAAAATGAAGTTGATACTTAGTATGTATGACAAAAATGTTCTTTGGGATTACCTGATGGAAATGCCTGAAATGAGTTACTTAATAGCTACTACTTTTAACAGGGTGGTTGTTTTCATATCCAATATTCAGTGCTTCACCTTTTATCCCCATCAGCGAGGCTCGGCGCAAGATCTTGATAAGTTCATTATTTTTATGAACGTTAATAATTATTACTTCATGAAGTTGGTCTTGAAAGAAAATGCACCAATTCCAAAAGTGGTAGCCTTTTGGAATAGATTTACAAATGAAGATGCTAAACTGTGGGAAGGTTGAGATATTGGCAGACAAGAGGAGTTCGACCGTCTGAGGTTTGCTGATCTATGTACACGGGATGCATATTTGCATTTTGAAAATTCTATTTCTCATTTGTCCGAATAAAAGATTGAATTACTATTGTTTAGAGATGAATACAATAAAGCCACTATGCTGAATAATATTGTTTTGTTGAATTTTGTTTAAAGCAATTCACTCCTGAAATATGTTTGACCTTTTAACTATACTGGTGAAATATTGTTTAATTGCCTAAAATATTGTTTTGCTATATGCAATACTATTCTATGCAATGCTATTGATGTGCAGTAATGGTAAAGAAAGTCCTTGCTATTCTGAAACAATACTGCTGACGTTTAATAGCGTTATTGTAACAACCCGAAATTTAACCCATAATAATTAATTCGTTAATTAACTAAATAATAAAATAACTCTGTGAAATTATCAGAATTGAGCCACAGGAGTTACACCATTGTGTTCGTGGTAATTTTCTGGTCAATTTTCATATATAGAACGTCAGAATCCGAGTTAATATGGCCAAGTTATGAATTAAACAAAAGTCAAGAAAAATAAATAAATAAATAAAATATATAGGCTAGGTCGACAACTAGGTCGACCTAACCTCAACCTAGGTCGACCGGTCGGTCGACCTGGGTATAGGGGCGGTCGACTCGCCTTAGAAATTGGACGAAGGAAAATTCCTTCGTCCAGTAACGTTAGTTAGCCTATTTTCCACGTCTTTTGCATTCTTCAACTCAATCTGGTCCTTCCATTCTTACATCCGATGGCTCCTATTCAGCATATGACGTTGTTGCATCCTATTCAATCCCCAAATCCAACGGTCTGAGATCCACTTCTACCCCTATAAATAGACCCGTAGACCTAACACTTTTTTTCATTGTAGGTTTTCTCCAATTGGGTTCACCTTTACAAGAAGGACCCTAAAAAGAATAATTTTCCAAGGAGAGAATCTTTTTAATAAAAATATTTTAATACCCTCAAGTGGATCCAGGAAGAGCTAAAGAGAAGAGCATAGGACCACAGGTGAGTGGTCGTAATTATTTTAAATTTCTTTAAGTAATTTAAAATAATAGGGTTTCCAATAGTTGTAGTTTTACTACGATTTTTTGGAATAACCTTTTTAGCAGTTTTATTTATAGTTTTTAGAATTATTTTCAGTCTATTTCTTTCTAACTATTCTTTTCAGTTAATTTTAGTTATTTCTGTTAATTATAGCTTTTCCATTATTTACAGTTTATTACAGTATTTTGATTTATTTACTATTATTTATGCGTTATTTACATCTTCTTCCTACGCTTTGGATTTTCTTCTATTTTCAGTTTTCTTTTATTTCTCCTTCTTCTTCACGTATGGATTAGAATAGAACTAATGCGAAATTGGATTAAATTATAAGAAATCTGAAATAATGGAATATAAGATGTAAATTATAAAGACTGTTATATAAATGGAATTGGACTGAATTATGCCTAATTATGATATTAATTGGACTGAATTAAGAAGATTGACCTAGTTATAACTTAGAATTATAACTAAAAAGAATAAAAGAAGAAAGAAGCTTATTTTCACACTTAGACCTTGGATTAATTAATAAGCATGATTATAGCGTAAGTTATAAATTGATAAACTATGGGAACTATCGTAAACTATGGAAACTATGGCGCTTATTTTAAGGCTTAGGATAAATTAATAAGCAAAATAGTAATTGATATAAATAAAGGCTTATTTAAATAATTTATTTAAGTTAATAAGCAAAGATAAGAGTAGGACCTGTACCAAATAGCATTCCCCTAATATTTATATGGTTACGGTGTTTCACATAATCCTGAAGTGAGACGAGGTGCTTCACATAATCCTGAAGTGAAGCGAGGGGTATGCTTATGCTTATAGTGGTAGTAAACGGTCAATCTATGGTAGTTCAAATCAAGGGGATTTGAACAAGGGGTGCAACTAGATTTTTATTTGATAGGGACCAGTAGCGGCAGCATTTTCCCTTTTTTTCTCTGGACACGGTGTTTCACATAACCCTGAAGTGAGACGAGGTATTCACATAATCCTAAAGTGAGGCGAGGGGCACGCTTATGCTGACTAGGGTAAATAAAAGGTCAAAAGAAGGAGCAACAGGTAGCATGGGCATGGTGGTAGTTACGCGTGCGGCTTCCATTTCGGTGCTCAGTAATCGCTATGAGTTCCAAGCGCTTAGTAAGTGTGTCTTTCGTAGACACCAAAGTCTACTGTGTAGGGAAACGTCCGGTCCATAGTAGATTCGATGGAGTAGCAGGCCGATCAAAGGGTAGGATTATGAATTCAGCCTAATCAAACCAGTTTTCAAGGACAAGTGCAAACAATCAAAGTTGACCTATCTCATTAATTGAGTACTAGCTAATTCGTATTTATTTCCAGCTTCTCTCTTTTCCATTTCCTTTGTTTCCTTTTATATATACTAGAACTATTAAAGAGTCTGTTACTTTTATTTTGTTTAAAGATTCTAGTAGTTACTATCATTCATCAAACTTTTAGTCTGACCCACTCCTCTATTTTCCTTTTTTCCCCCATAGGCAATCAAGGGAGAGGTCAGTAGATTGCAGTTGCTCGAAGGTTTCTTGGAGAAGATTCTGCTATGTATTTCCCTACTTTTATTTCCCTTTTTTTTGTACTGGCACTTGAGAGGGATATTTATACTCTGATTTTTGTTAAGACTACAAGTTTTTATTTCATGAGACATATTCCGGTTCAGAAAAATAGGCACACGGAAGAAGTTGCAAAAAAATTTAACCTCAAGGACAACAAGTTTGCTTTTTAGTCTGAAGGACACTTTCTAGTGTAAACAGAAAATGATAGTTACAACTATCATTCTGTGATTTACACTAGAAAGTGTCATTCAGCCTAAAAAACAAACATCTTGTCCCTAAAACTAAAGTTTTCTTCAACTTTTTCCTTAAGCCTAAAAACCCCTATTTGGTTTTGAGATATGTATGTTGTATTTGATATTTGACTTATTTGGTTTATGAAGTAATTATGAAGCTTTTGTTTTAAATAAGTTATTATCTTAGTTTCCGCCGTTTTGTCTATTTTTGTCTTGTGAATCTTAGTCTCTGTTAGTTTCAGTTATACCTACAACGCACCATGCCTTTTAATGTGTCCTTTTGAGTTTATTATGGGTGTGGCGTGTTTCAGTTGTGTGCAATATTGAATTGTTTCCATACATACTTCATTTTCAATTATCAAGGTCATATTTAAGGTATTGCGATTTGATTACATATATGTAAAATAATGATGACTTGAATGATTAAACAATCACCATCGCTTCATAAAACCGGCTGAAATCAACTGTGATCTGTTTTGAAATGCCCTTATCATACGGTTATTGATAACTGAATCATGTATGAACCGTGCTATATTGACAAACCGACTGTATATCAATAACCAATAATGTTTTTGTAGAGTTCATACGGTTTGGTAAACCCAAATGTTGTAAAAACTACTACGGGTTTATAAAACTGTCTGAAATAGGGTCTTCTGTGTTATGATATTACCTATCCATACAGTTATAGATAATCGAAATATATTCTAATTGTCCTAAATTGAAAAACCGAGTTACTGATAATAAACAATAATATCTATCAACAGGCAAACAGTTTAATAAACCTGCATGCATATGCAACTAACGTAGATTTAGAAAACCATCTGAAATAGGGTCTTCTCTATTATGATATTACCTATCTATATGGTTATAGATAACCGAAATAGATTTTGATCGTGCTAACTTGAAAACCAGAATGACTGTATATTATCATGCATCCATATCAATATCATATAATATCATGCATAAGTATATATCATCCAAACTCAACTCTCTGTTATTAGATCAAGCATAAGTATATATCATACAAACTCCATTCTCTATTATCAGATCATGCATAAGTATATATCATGCATAAGTATATAGCATACAAACTCAATTATCTATTATGAATTACTTAATATACAATATACGGAGCACATAAGTATATATCTGATAGGAACCAAACTCAATATCATGCATCCAAATAAACGAATGAAGCAAATATCCTATTAAACCGGTACACATGCATTTACCAAAAAAATATTTGAAACAAAAAACTTTATCGGACATGTATTCAAACAAGAATGAAGCACATATGCATTAAACCGGATACTCACTTTAATTGTTCACCTTTTTGTATCATATAGATACACAAATACAACAAAAATCTATATCAAACACCAGCTACATATGCATTTAACAAAAGCATTTATTTTTTGTACATTCACCATTACATTAAACCATTAATTCACTAGTACATTCAACCATATATTCAACCAAAATACAACCGTACGGTTAACCAAAATACAACAAGTCGTTCCACCAAAAGACCACCATACATACATTAGTTAAAAAATACACACCTGAACCATTTACCCTTTGCTTTTCCTCACCATACATACATTAGTTAAAAAATACACACCTGAACCATTTACCCTTTGCTTTTCCTCTTGCTAGCAGCTACTTTATGTCGTGATCTAGGCAGAGATTCATTTGCAGCAAGCAATGCATTATCTAATATCTGTTTAGCTTCTTTGCCACAAGTTTCCTTTACCTCTGCCGACCCACCAGCAACACATGCATTTAATAGCAGTAGAACTTTTATGGTAGCTTCAACCTAACAAAACATCCAAAACCTTTAGCATCCTCTGACTCTTAAAATCTAAAATCTAAAATTATTTTACAAATTTTTTATCTAAAATAAACAAATTTTCATTTAAAGGGAGTTTCAGATATAAAATAAAGGGACAGAATCAGCAGTTGATATAATTTTTACATGCAGGTACAAAGGATAAAACAAGGTAAAACAGGACATTGAAGGCTTTATCTTATGCAAAGCCAAGAATACGAAGTGTACTAAAGTAATGTACTAAAGGAAAAATTAAGATCCTCTATTTTTGATAAAGCAATAAAATAAAAATTACTTAATATTCATCAAACATGTTTACTAAGCAAATATTCACTTCAGTGCTCTGCCTAAAGCAAGAATCTCAAATCCATATAAAAAAGGTCTCCTAAGGTCATTGAAGGTGACATGACTAAGATTAGAATGAGTGTCTTCTCGTAATATTGTTTAATAGTTTACCTCTATTAAAACGTTTTATCAAGAAGAGGAAGCTTTTGAAGAAGAAAAAATAGTCATAAAATAATACTTCAAGTGATGGATGACCAAATTAAATTAAATCACTCAACAAAAGTATTAAAATGTAGTTTACAATTGGAAAACAACGAACAAAATGACAATTCATGGATTATGCATCTTACAATCAAAAATCAAAAAGCAAAAATAAACAAATTTATATCTATGCATTGTAGTCAAATAACACTTAATATTCATTATAGGAGTAAACTACATATATGATACCGGTGAGAAGCTAGGTAAGCATTAATTATCGATTTTTAATTCTATGTAAAGTTTCTTAGGTATACCTAAAAGTTTAAAAACGTACAAGTTGGGCTATAGATGCTGCAGTCATCCATAATATCAGAAGCATTTGAATATGAACAAATCACATATTTCAGAAACAACATTTTACTGATTACATTTCAAAACAAATTCATATCCAAGTTACATAATCCCATAATCGTTTCCCAAGTGATGACCAAATATAATTATACAATATTACACAAAGAGCGATATATAACGATGCACCCTTGGTTGATCAGAGAAATATAGTCATATCTAACTTAATACACACAACGGAAAATAAACAAAATAATATACAACTCCTAATTAGCCATCCGTCAGCCACCTGCTTGTCTCCGAAAGTTTTGTTTGCCAAAATTATCAAAATCTGAAAACCTTAGCCCTCAGCCTACTCAAATCAATTTTGAGCACCCGAGTGTTTAAGGGGAAACAAAAACTTCGAGTCAGATATAAAGCCTGGTGTGAATAATTCTGTTACATTTCGGTTTACTGATATTGAGTGAGATCACGCCGCTTAGCGAACGGTTTTCCCCTCACTAATATCCTTTTCAAAACATATATTTTGCAAATCTTTTTCTGCAACCAAACTGGTTAATTAAACTAATTACAATAATAATAATAGCAATATCTGTTATGCTAAAAACAGGTAATAAATGGACTATCTGTCCGAAAACTGGGCTAACTGCCCGCAAACTGGACTAACCATTCGCAAACTGGACTAATTGTCCCTTTGGCTGACTCGTGCCAACCAGATAAAATATCAAATGGTCTAAAAATCTGTTGGACAAAACTTTTGGACGGTCTATCCTTAACTTACTTCTCCAAGGGTCAACTGATCCTAATGGTTTTGTGGTTTACCAATAAATTACCTCTGTACATAAATATTCCTTTCTGTGTGTAACCAACATTTTAGTTTTACCTATGACAAAGCCCTACATACTGGAATTTTTGACTAAATTAGCTAGGAGCTAATAGCTAATGAGTATAGGGCGCGACCCTACATAAGTCATATATGGTCTTCTAATCTGAGTCATTTTCTTAGGTTTAACTACCCTTTAAATTTTCCTTGAAAAACTTTTTCAAAATGATTTAACCCTTTAAATCATACATATACAAGGAAAATAAATTTTTAGCTTTACTTTAAGCTATTTTGCTACGATATATATATTTTACTCAAAACAATGTTGATGAAATTTAATTGGGATTACATATCCTCAATATAAGTTGAAGTCCTTTTTAACTTGAAACACTTAGGATATATTGCCTATTTAATACATTTGAAACCTTTGTTTAAAACTTTTAAACAACCCTTTCAAAACCATTGAAAGTATCCCTTTCGAAACCATTGAAAGTACTCCTTTCGAAACCATTGAAAGTAACCCTTTCGAAACAATTAAAAGTCTTTCCTTCGAAAGCTTAAAAACATTAGACATCCTTCTTTAAAACCTTTAAATATCGCCTTTCGAAAACAAAGGAAAAACTTTTCCTTTCAACCCTTTCGAAACCCTGGGGAACCACCCCTTTCGAAACCATTCATTAAAACCTTTCGAAAGCATAAAAATCAACCCTTTCGAAAGCACTTAGGTTCAGTTTAAAACATGTGGAAACACCTCTCGAAACCATTAAAGCTGTCTCTTTCGAAACCATTTTGGATTATACTTCAATTGGAGAAAAAGGGTCTTTAAATCATTTAAGTCAAAAGGCACTGTTTCAAAACCATTTCCTAAGTAAAGAAGTGCTGGTATCGAAACCATCCCTTCGAAAGCTTTGGAGAAGTGGCTAAATTTTAGAAAACCAAACAACCCCTTCGAAACCATCTGGGTCGAAAGGAAGAAAGCGGCAGCTAAAGTTTTGACTTAATCGAAAGCAGTCATTTAAAAAAAAGCGCAACCCAATCGAAACCATTTCTTTTAAAACCATTTGACCCAGTCAAAAGCTAACCAAGTCGAAAGCTACTCAGTCGAAAGCAAGCAGGCGCATTTTCATTTAAAAGCAAAGTAAAGCCTCAACCCCTTCAGAACCCCTGGTTTCGACCCAATACTTTTCGCCTACATCCAATTCACTACGTACTTATTCCCTGATACCACGTGCATTGGTTTTGACAGAGTCAGAGGTGAAGGTAAGGAGGCGGAACCTGGTGCCGAAAGCATCGAAACAGTGAAAAACATGTTTATTTGTCCTTTTAAATTATTTCTTTTGTACATAACCTGCCTTGTTTGTCAAATTATGATTGGTTGCCAGGTTCACTTTTCCAAAATACTGCCAACTTTTCAGAAATAACAATTTAAATTTATTTACAAAAAGCCCCTTCTCCTTCCTTAATTATATAAAACATTTAAGTCTCATACCTTAAATAATTTTATATAACCATTAAAACACTTAGGAAAAATCTACAAAAATTCTAGAAAATCACATTTTATATGTTTTCTAACACATATGAATTTTAGACCCAAACCAATAATTATTTAACCGTAAATAATTTTTAACCCAAAATAACATTTTCTTCACTAGAAAATTCATATAAAATCCACGAAAATTCTGAAAATTGAAACTTATCTCCAAAATATTATTTCCGATCTATATAAAAATTCGCAAGGCATTTGGATGTCATTTAATAGGGTTTTCACCTTAAAACATATCATAAAAGCAATATGAACAACCATAATTCATCAACTAGTATATATAATCATTCCACTATTCAAAAACATGCCAAATCAGTGCAAACTATTTTTTTATTTCATCTTAAAACCGAAAACAAAAGAAATATGAGATGTAAACATTATTCACATTAGCTTTAGAGATTAAAGAGATTGAGATGTGAATGGATTTGATTTGAATTAGGTTCTCCTTAGCTTTTCTTAATCTTTTTCCTCTTTCTCTTGTTAATGGTGTCCGGCCTTATGTTTGAAAATTTTGATAAAATGAAATGAACGTGTATTGAGATACACGGCCAAGGGTTTTAGGATATAGGAATGACCTCTTTCCTATTTTATCCCTCCTCTATTTCAATTTTAACTTTACTTTTAATTCATTGGTTAAATGGCACAGCTACCTCTTACTTAAATCAAATCTCATTCCTTAATCAACACATTATTTTATTTAATTTAACTAATTAAATATTCTAAATAATGTTACCAAAAATACGAGGTGTTACAAACTTCCCTCCTTAAAGAATTTCGTCCTCGAAATTACGATAAGGCACATAACAAATCAAACAAAGAGGTAAAACATACCATCAAACAGGTCATGTTAAGTATCTCTAATCCTGCTCTCAACCTCCCATGTACAGCCCCTGTTATCGTCACTCCACTGGACTTTAACTAATCTGACCTTCTTGGTTCTAAGCCTCTTCTCATCTCTCGCAACAATGCGAACTGGCTTCCTCACTATAGTCAAGTTCGGTTCTACTACTAAGTCCTCAAGCACAGTCAGTGCAATAGTAGTCTCCGGGTCTCTAACACACTTTTTGAGATGAGAAACATGAAAAACATCATGGACTCTTGCCAAACTGCTCGGTAACTCAACCGTATATGCGAGTTTCCCGATCCTCTCAACAATAGGAAAAGATCCAACGAATCTCGGTACCAACTTTCCTGATCTTCCGAACCTGATCACACCCTTCATCGGTGACACCTTGATGAAAACTTGATCTCCAACCGAGAACTCTAAATATTTCCGTCTTCTATCTGCATAACTCTTCTGGCTTGACCGAGCCTCCTTCATTCTAGACCGAACAACCTCAATCTTTTCTGCAGCTTCTTTAACCAAATCTAGACCAAGAACCAACCTATCCTCGGTCTCCAACCAACAAAAGGGAGATTTCCATGGTCTTCCATACAAAGCTTTAAACGGTGCCTTCCCAATACTAGTCTGATAACTGTTGTTATACGAAAACTCGACTAGATGCAGATGGTCTTCCCATGATCACTCGAAATCTAGAACACAAGTTATTAACAAATCTTCCAATATTTGGTTAACTCTTTTCGTTTTCCCATCTGTCTGCGGATGGTAAGCGGTACTCATCTTGAGCTTGGTTCCCAAAACTTCCTATAGACTCTTCCAGAACTTGCTAGTGAATAAGGAATCTCTATCACTAACTATGCTACTGGGAATTCCGTGCAGTCTAACTACAACTTTATAAACAACTTCGCTAAAACATGTGCCGTTCTTGTTGACTTAACTGGAATGAAATGGACACTCTTGGTCAATCTATCCACTATAACCAATATACTTCCATTTCCTCTATTCGAACTTGGCAACCCGTCAATAAAGTCCATAGAAATAGAATCTCACTTCCATACCAGGATATTCAACGGCTGAAGCAATCCACTTGGCTTCTGGTGTTCAGACTTTGCCTGCTGGCAATTCAAGCACCGCTTTACCCATAAGCCAATATCCCGCTTCATACCTTCCCAGAAGAAACTCCTGTTCATATCCTGATACATCTTAGTTCCTCCCGGATGAATAGTGAACTTCAAACGATGGCATTCCTCCAAGACTTCTTTCCTTATGTTTCCTAAACTCGAAACACATAATCTCCCTTTCTTCCTCAACCACCCATTCCGATCAAGACTGAAATCATTCAAGTCATCATTCTCGGTTCCTTCTCTCAACTTCCTGATCCATTCAGCCAACACTAGATCCTCCTCCTGTTTAGAAGCAATCCGTTCGATCATCACTGGTCGAACTTCCAAACAAGATAATATTACGGTATCTCCGCTAGACCCAACCTCGGACCTCCACCGCACTCTGCACTCTGCAATCTGCCAACGCTTCCAATTCTTTCCACTCAACAATCATCACTAACACTGCATTCTGATGCCTCCTACTAAGTGCATCTGCAACTTTATTGCCTTTCCTCGGTGTGTACTCAATTCCAAAAATCATAAGCGACTATAAACTCTAACCACCTCTGCTGTCTTATGTTCAGCTCCTTCTGAGAGAACAAATACTTCAGCGACTTATGATCTGTATATAACTCAAACCTTTCTCCCAAAAGGTAATGTCTCCACACCTTCAATGCAAAAATCACTGTAGCAATTCCAAATCATGCATCAGATATCCAACCTCATGCGATCTAAGCTGTCTAGAAGCATATGCAATCACTTTACCTCTCTACATCAACATAGCTCCTAATCCTCCACACACATCTGAATAAACCACTAAATCATGATTCCCTTCCGGAACAATCAACACAAGTGCATGGGTAAATAAGTGTTTCAAACTATGGAAATGCTTCCTCACACTTACCAGTCCACATAACCTGCACATCCTTTCTCATTAGCTTGGTCATCGGTGCTGCTATCCGCGAAAAATCCTTAATGAACCTCCGATAATAACCAACTAATCCAAGGAAACTCTTTACCTCAGTCATTGTCTCGGGTCTCTTCCAACTATTCACTGCTTCAATCTTAGTCGGATCTATTGACAACCCTTTCTTTGAGACTATATGACCAAGAAACTTCACTTCCTTCTTTCAGAAATGACACTTCGAAAACTTTGCCTTCGGCTGATGCTGCCTCAATGTCTTAATCACCACTCTAAGATGAACTTCATGCTCCTTCTCGTCCTTCAATTATATCAAGATATCATTTATGAAAACCAAGATGAACCTATCCAAGTGCTCTCGGAAAACTCGGTTCATCAAATCCACAAAGAAAGTTGGCGCATTAGTCAGTCCAAACGGCATAACTAACCATTTGTACAACCCATATCTGGTCCTAAACGCTGTTAGAGGTATACTATCCTTTGCTACTCTGAGCTGATGGAAACCCATTTCCAAATCCAACTTGGAAAATACCTTGGCTCCACTCAACTGGTCAAACAAATCGTCAATTCTCGGTAATAGATATCGATTCTTTATCGTCCTCTCATTCAACTTACGATAATCGATACATAGCCTCAACAATCCGTCCGGCTTCTTAGAAAACACTGCGGCTGCTCCCCAAGGTGAAATACTCGGCCTGATAAAGCTCTTGCCTTCCAAATCCACCAACTGCACCTTCAACTCCCTCATCTCTATAGGAGTCATCCTGCTTGGTGGCCTACTCATTGGTTCTGTTCCCAGAACCAAATCTATCTAAAACCAAATGACTCGTTTCGGTGGCAATCCTACTACAGGCTCAAAAACATCCGTGAATTCTCTAACCATGAAAACTCGACTCAGCTTATCTTCCAATTCCATAACACCCAATAAAGCATTCACCTCACCGCTAGAACCTTCTACAGTATAAACAATCCTGCTGCTATAATCAGGGTGTCTAAGTGATATTTTCCTATCCTGGCAAAATATCCTTGCATCGTACTCACTTAACCAATCCATTCCAAGAATAATCCTGAATCCTACAAAATCAAACACATGCAAAATGCAAACAAAAGCATGACCTAACAAGTCAAACTTTAACTGGTCACATCTCAACCCTAGAGTTGCATACCCTCCTATTGGATTCGCAACCCGTAAGGAAGTAACTAAATATGTGGGTTCTAGGTTAAGCTTATCTATCAAACATCTAGATATAAAAGAATGCGATGCACCAGTATCAAATAGAGTGCTAATAGACATACCATGGATCTGAAGCGTACCTTCCGATATTGCCTTTCCTTTCTCTTGAGCTGTTGGCTTCGAAGTAGCAGGTTCTAATGCATACACCTTGCCCTTTTCGTCCTTAGCGGGCTTCTTACATTGATTCTTATAGTGGCCAATCTGGTCGCAATTGAAGCACCCGACATTCTTCTTCCTAGTCACTTCCTTGGCCTTTCCAGCACGACACTTATTAGCAAAATGCCCGTTCTTGTCGCACTTGAAGCAAACAATCTCAGACTTCTCTTTCTTAGCTGCTCCACCCTTCTAAGCACCTTTCTTAGGAAAGAACTTCCTCTTCTGACCCTACCCAACCTGGACCTCCTTAGCCTTACTCTTCTCCAGAGAATCACGTATCTCCTCATGCCTTAAGGCCATCTCCACAACTACATCAGAAGGATCTCCAATATAAGGTAATGTAGCCCTAGCCAACTCAGGCTTCAACCCCTTGATGAACTTCTCATTCCTCTTCATCAAGGTATCCACTGAAGCATACCCATATCTGGCCAACTCTTCAAACCTTTTGGCATACTCCAAAACAGACGTCTCTCCCTGCTCTAACTCAGCAAACTGTCAGATCAGAGCAGACTGTGCCATCACAAACATGAACCTCTCCTGGAACCTCCACTTGAAATTAACCCATTTCATGGTTTCCTTATCCACTTCCACAGTCACACTATTCCACCAAAACAAATGATCTCCCTGAAGCTGTCTCGAAGCAAGCCTCCTCTTCTGCTCATCATTGAGCCTTAAATCTGCAAAGAACCTCTCACAATGTAGCAACCAATTTTCCACCTCAATGGCATCTTCCACTCCAATAAATGGCTTCCCTCCAAGCTTAGTATAATCTCCACTCAACTTAGCATATTGATTAACAGCCAAAACTTCCAGAATCCCTGCTTGTAACGACCCGTATTTTTACGTATCAAAACATTCTAAAATGATTGACCTTTGGTTGTATTGTTGTTAAGTCATTTCAGGTTTTGGCAGAATTTTGCTTAAGTCCTAAGTCGTAGCCGACTTAGGAGTTTTAGACGAGTTAAGCAACAAGTCTGGGCGAGTTAATGACTAAGGTGTAGGTCGGTGACGACCTAAGGTAGATAGGGGAGTGGTTTAGGTTGGTTGACAGTTTGGGGCGGCTTGAAGGTTGTACCGAGTTAACGACTCATAGGATGGACCGACCTAAGATTTAGACGACCTAAGAGTTTCTCCGACTTATTGTAGTTAGCGGTTTACCGGGGTAAGCGAGTTAGTGGGATGACCGACCTATAGGAGTACCGACTTATAAGCGAGTTAAGGATAGGTCGGCAGAGTAATTGAGTCGGTAGGTCGCCTCCTGTGTTAAGTCGTAGTTGTATTCCTTCGTATGTCATAGGTTGGCAAGGCACTTAAGTCGGCAACGACCTAAGTTAAGTCGCGCCTATGTGTTAAGTCGTAGATGCGCTTTGTTGTAGGTCGTTAGGACTTGGGTTTTGAGGCTGTGATGAGTCTGAGACTTTGTTAGGTCGGCAAAGCTTTAGGTCGTAGGTCGGCATGGTGTTAAGTCGGCAGCGACTTAAGAAGGCAGCCGAGTTAAGGATTTCTGCTATAAATAGGAGGGGGTTGGCTTCATTTTTGGGATCCGGATTTTGAAGCGACGAAGTGCTGCCATTTTGAGAGCTCGACTTCCACACTTCTTCACTTCTTTTCTCCACTCTAATCTAGTGCTTCCATCCATCCAAATCAAAGATCAAGATTGAAGATTCAAGAGCTTAGATTGAAGATCTTCATCTTTTCAAGAGAGATTTCTTCGTTTGAAGTGAGATCTTGTCGGATCTAGCTTAGTTCTTCGCTGTCCAGATCTGAAGTTGTTATCTTTTGGATTGTTTAGGTGTTTTGGTGAGTGGTGATTATCCCTCACACGGATCCAAAGGAGTATATTGGATTGTTGGCTCGATTTGGTGTTAAAATAGTGATTTCCATGCATTTTCTTCATCCTAAGTGTAGATCCATATAGATCCATTGTTCATGATGATGTTACATCCATTTTTATCATAAGTTAACCTATGCAAGATCACTCATCAAGTTTGTAGAGATATAATCCATGTTTTCATGCTTATTGGACTTTCAACTCTTTAATTACGAAAATGCCATTATTGTTATAATTGTCTACTTAGATCATTTTTGAATGCTTGATTGTTTGGATTGATGTTTGATTTGATTGATTATTATGAACTAGATGATTGATGATTAGATTTAGACCGAAGATGATTCAAAAGCTAAGGGAAAGGCTCTTGAATTGGGAAAGCTGCTCGTGGCATATGTAGCGGGATGATGAAGCTCTTATGCATAGATTTGATGATGTAATGATGAGATGAGGCTTTGCGAGGATGTAATGAAGCGAGGCAATCATGTGATGAAGACTTGGTCTAATCCAGACGGGATCATTCCAAGCATGTTGATAACTCGGTGATATGATTCGAGTTGAGGATAATGAATGGATATGAGAATAGTCGTCAAGGAGGATGACTAGGAGGCTTGGATAGCATCGTTGTTGAAGGTTCTAGCATGCTCTAAGCAAGAGTACGTTTGGGCAGATTCGATAGTCCCAACGGCCAACTGTTGATGGTCGAGTACTCTGGGCAGATTCGATAGTCCTAGGCACGGGCTGCGACGACGTGCGGGAGTCATGTCTAGAACCGGGGTTTTCATTAGCCCTTGACGGACGGTTGAAAGAATGTGCCGGTCATTCAATTAACGGTGATATCGAAGCAATGATAACAGTGATAGCCAGAGTCATGGATGTTTGGTTGTATCGTCATTCGGACTCAAGAGCGGTATTTTCTGGGTGCTTATCTGATTTAGGCCTTGGTACTTGGAAAACATCGCCCTTGACTCGAGTGATAGTAGCTTTACTTTAAATTGTATGCTCTGCTATGTTTGCTCCTGCTTAGTGTGTGTCTGGGGGCTATCACTGTAGAATGAGGTTGGAGTGGGAGGGTTGTATTCCTATTCCTTTTCCTTTATGCTCTTTTGGTATGTTGTTAGTTAATTTACTGCTCACTAAGACTGTTGTCTGACTCAAGGCTTTATGTTTTAATTCTTATTGCCTTGGGCTGTTCGTCCATTTTGGGACGGGCAGACTAGGTAGCAGGTGACAGGTGCTGTTCTCTTCTCACGATGCTGATATCGAAGACGAGCTGGAGGGTTGCATATTACCTTCTTATTATATGTACTGGATATTCCGCTGTTTTGTATTCTCTGAGAGATATGTAGTGAGGCTTGATGTATTGACTATTTGGATGCTTGTATTCAACTACTGTGAAGTTTTATATGATGTCATTTTGTTATGAAAAGCTTCATTATACATATGTTCTATTGTATTTTATCCATGCGCTGTGAGTAATACGATAGATTCTGTTGTTTTAAATCTTACCTTGACAATCGTCCATGGTCGCCTGGCACACTTTACAGCGCTCTATCTCTAGATTCGGTGCAGGGGTCATGGGCGGTCGTCACATTTGGTATCAGAGCGATTGGTTAATCGATTTTACCCAACGCTCGCCGTCGTAACTACGTATGAGAGAAGTAATTGTATTTTGATGGATGAATACTATATATATAATATAGTAGCTTAGTAGGGTTTGAGTCCTTTATGCAGTTGTTTCTCTAGATGTTCTAATCATTCCTTTTTATAGATATTGAGAATGAGTCGAAGAGGGAGACCAGCTGCTAGGGAAGGCCGTGCTACTGAAGAGACTGCTGATTATGCAGCCATGTTCGAAGCTATGATGACTTCGATCATGAGAAGGATACCAGTTCCGGGGGCAGCAGTTGATGTTGGAGTTCAAGTCCAAACTCCGAAACCAGTGGATTTTTCTAAGCTGTGCAAGGATTATACTGCTCTTGGAGGAAAGGTTTTCTTGGGAACAGAATCAACTATCGAAGTCCAGAGATGGATAGATGCTTGTAGAAGGATCTTTGGTGATTTGGGAATTGATGATGCAACTAAGAGGAAGTTGGCATCAAGGCAGCTTCAAGGGAGAGCCTCTGATTGGTGGAACTCTATTACCATCACTACTCCGGAGGAAGAAATTACTTGGGAGCAATTCCAAGTCAGATTTGAAGCTAAGTTCATTTCTACAGCTCAGAAGTCTGTTCTGTTCAAGAGGTTTGTGGAGCTCAAGCAAGGTGGAAGATCTGTTCTTGAGTATGTTTCTGAGTTTGAAGCTTTGTCCAAATATGCCCGGTCATATATTGAGTCTGCTTATCAGAAGAATGAGAAGTTTGTGACCGGCTTGAATAGTTATCTTGGGAGGCAGTTGGTGGATCATTTGGATGATTCATTTGAGAAGCTTGTGGAAAAAGCTCTTAGGCATGAGAGTCTGTTTCCTAAGGAAGGACCTGTTGTTGCTGTTACCAAGGGAGAGTCTAAACCACAGCAGGGTGGAAACCAGAAGAGAAAGCAGCAGCAGCAGAAGGGTAAGGATGGTCAGAAGAAGCTGAAAGGCGAGGTGATTTGCTACAATTGTCAGCAGAAGGGCCATTTCTCTAAGGATTGTAAGAATCCGAAGGCACCAATGAAGTGTCACAACTGTGACAAGCCGGGGAATTTCAGGAAGAATTGTCCAGAACCAAGGAAGGACAGGCAGATTGTGCAAGCCTATGCTTTGGGAGCTGTTCCGTCGTCTTCAAAAGCTCCTACTGCTGAAGAGAAGGGAAAGAGTGTGGTTGTTCAAGGTACTCTTTTCCTATGTGGTGTTCCAGTTAGAGTTCTGTTTGATACTGGAGCATCGCATTCGTTTGTTTGTAATGAACTCGTAAGCCGGTTAGGTTTGGAACCGGATATTGTTGATAGGCCATTGGTTGTGACTAATCCAGTTAGGGGTTCGTCTTGTTTGTGTATGTTATGCCGTGGTCTAGTTGTGTCGAGTCATGGTTGCTCTTTTGTTTGTGATTGCTTTGGTCTGAACTTTGCGGGGTTCGGAATTATTTTGGGTATGGACTGGCTTAGGAAGTATGCGGCAAAGGTTGATTGCGAAAGGTTGGAAGTGACAGTCGAGAATGTGGAGGGGCGAAAGATTGTGATACGATGTAAGCATGAAGAAGGCGTCTTCATGAGCTTCATGTATTCGCTAGTTGTTCCACGGGATGGACTGTCATCAGTGCCGATCGCTAATGGATTCGAGGATGTCTTTGACGAAGTCAAAGGGTTGCCGCCGCATAGAGAGATCGAGTTTCGTATAGATCTAGTTGAAGGAGCCAGACCTGTTGTGATGCCTCTTAGGCGGATGGCGCCTAGGGAACAGCAGGAGTTGAGGGTGCAAGTTGATGATCTTTTACAGAAAGGATTCATTCGGCGTAGTGTGTCCGAGTGGGGTGCACCAGTTGTGTTTGCAACCAAGGCAGATGGGTCGTTGAGATTGTGTGTGGATTATCGTGAGCTGAATAAGGTGACTAAGAAGAACAAGTATCCATTGCCGAGAATAGACGACTTGTTTGATCAGCTTCACGAAGCAAAGGTGTTTTCTCAGATGGATTTGGCAACGGGATTTCACCAGTTGAGAGTAGCTAAGGATAGTGTGCCGAAGACTGCTTTTAGGACACCATCCGGTTTCTTTGAGTGGCTGGTAATGCCGTTTGGATTGACTAACGCGCCGGCATATTTTGTGGATCTTATGAATAGAGTGTTCAGAGATCAGTTGAACAAGTTCGTACTTGTGTTCGTGGATGATATTCTGATTTATTCCAGAACGGAAGAAGAACACAAGACGCACTTGCGTATTGTTTTAGAGATCTTACGGAAACATCAACTGAAGGCTAAGTTTTCGAAGTGTCACTTCTGGAAGAGTGAAGTGAGGTTCTTAGGCCATGTGATTTCTGGAAGTGGAATAGCGGTTGATCCCGCTAAAGTGGCAGCGATCCAGGATTGGGTTAGACCTAAGAAAGCATCTGATGTGAGAAGTTTTCTTGGATTAGCAGGATATTATCGACGGTTTATCAAAGACTTCTCCAAGATAGCTGCACCATTAACAGGATTGACGAAAAAGAACCAAGTGTTCAGTTGGGATGCTAAGTGTGAGCAAGCTTTCGGAATCCTGAAAGAGAGATTGACACGTGCTCCTGTTTTGACTATTCCAAGTGGGAATGATGAGATGGTGGTTTACACCGACGCATGTGGTACTGGACTTGGAGCAGTGCTGATGCAGAGGGATAAAGTTGTTGCGTATGCCAGTCGACAACTGAAGCCGCATGAAAGGAATTACCCGACTCATGATTTGGAATTAGCGGCGATTGTATTTGCTCTGAAGATGTGGAGGCATTATTTGTTGGGAGTTCGATTCGAGTTGTTTACGGATCACAAGTCGTTGAAGTATCTTTTCTCCCAAAAGGATTTGAATCTTCGGCAGCAACGTTGGCTAGAGTTTTTAGCATCATATGATTTTGGTATAGCTTATACTCCGGGAAAAGGTAACGCAGTGGCAGATGCGTTAAGTCGAAGACATGCAGGATTGGGAGCCATGTTTTCAGAATGGAAGAGTCTCGAGTATTTAGCTGGATTTGACTTCAGGCCTAGATGCGAATTGGAACCTGAGATATTGGCAAACTTATCAATAAGACCCACTCTTGTGGAAAGGATTGGTGAGAGCCAAAAGCGAGATGATAAGCTTGTCAAGATTATCCGTGAATTGGAATCTGGATTGGATTCAGAAAAGGATAAAGGATTCGAGGTCGATCGAGAGGGTTGGCTTCGGAAGCAAGGACGACTAGTTGTTCCCGATATAGATGAATTGAGGAGTGAAGTTCTGAAGGAAAGTCATCACTCGAAGCTGACAATTCATCCAGGTGGAAATAAGATGTATCGGGATATGAAGAGAACCTACTACTGGGAAGGTATGAAGAAGGATGTTGGAAATTTTATTTCCAAATGTATGAACTGCCAGTTAGTAAAAGCCGAACAGAAGAAGCCAAGTGGATTGCTTCAGCCATTAGAAGTTCCTACATGGAAATGGGAACAAGTGTCGATGGATTTTATCGATGGGTTGCCTAGAACCAGGACGGGAAATGAAGGGATTTGGGTCATTGTAGATCGTCTGACTAAGAGTGCACGATTCATTCCTGTTCGATCGACTAGGACTGCGTCAAAGTTGGCTGAGTTGTATGTTAAGTGGATAGTCCGATTCCATGGTATTCCGAAGAGTATAGTGAGCGATCGAGATCCATTGTTCACTAGTGGATTTTGGAAGAGCTTCCAGGAAGTTTTGGGAACCAAGTTGTGTTTGAGTACAGCTTATCACCCTCAAACAGATGGTCAGACTGAGAGAGTCAACCGAGTTTTGGAAGATCTCCTCAGAGCTTGTGTTTTGGACTTCGGAGGATCATGGGAAGATCACCTTCATTTGGTGGAGTTTTCATACAACAACAGTTACCAGTCAAGTATTGGTATGGCACCGTATGAGGCGTTGTATGGAAGACCGTGTAACTGTCCGACATGTTGGATAGAGACAGGAGAAAAGCTGATGCTTGGGCCAGAGATGATTCGCCAGACTTCAGACTGTATAGAGATCATTCGGCAACGAATGAAGGCAGCCCAAGACCGTCAGAAGAGTTATGCCGATAAGCGTCGAAAGGATTTGGAATTCGACGTAGGAGATATGGTTTTTGTGAAGATTTCTCCACTGAAGAATGTTATTCGATTCGGGAAGAAAGGAAAATTGACTCCGAGATTTGTTGGACCATTCCCGATTATCGAGCGAATTGGAAATCTCGCTTATAGATTGGAATTAACGGAGAAGATGTCGGGTGTGCACAATGTTTTTCATGTATCGTATCTACGGAAGTATGTGCACGACTCGAGTACAGTGGTTTCTGCTGATAGCTGTGAAGACTTCGAAGTTGACCCAGTCGATAGAAGACCTCGTAAGCCGCTTCGTGTTGTTGGAACCGACACGAAACAGCTTAGGAGGAAGATAGTTAAGTTGCTCAAGATACAATGGAGTGACGATGATAACGACTGTACGTGGGAGGTGGAAGAGAGGATGAAAGCAGCTCATCCTGAACTCTTCGAGGTATGGCCCTAAGGTGTCGTGTCATCTAACGAAATTGTAACTTGTTCTAAGTCTTAGAATTCTGTACGCTAAGCTAGAATTGGATGCATGGTTTATTGATTGTTATGGATGATAGGCGTACAGAATAGCTTTGATTGCCTTGTTTGTTTGGAATTTCGGGGGCGAAATTCCTAAGGGGGAGAGAATGTAACGACCCGTATTTTTACGGATCAAAACATTCTAAAATGATTGACCTTTGGTTGTATTGTTGTTAAGTCATTTCAGGTTTTGGCAGAATTTTGCTTAAGTCCTAAGTCGTAGCCGACTTAGGAGTTTTGGACGAGTTAAGCAACAAGTCTGGGCGAGTTAATGACTAAGGTGTAGGTCGGTGACGACCTAAGGTAGATAGGGGAGTGGTTTAGGTTGGTTGACAGTTTGGGGCGGCTTGAAGGTTGTACCGAGTTAACGACTCATAGGATGGACCGACCTAAGATTTAGACGACCTAAGAGTTTCTCCGACTTATTGTAGTTAGCGGTTTACCGGGGTAAGCGAGTTAGTGGGATGACCGACCTATAGGAGTACCGACTTATAAGCGAGTTAAGGATAGGTCGGCAGAGTAATTGAGTCGGTAGGTCGCCTCCTGTGTTAAGTCGTAGTTGTATTCCTTCGTATGTCATAGGTCGGCAAGGCACTTAAGTCGGCAACGACCTAAGTTAAGTCGCGCCTATGTGTTAAGTCGCAGATGCGCTTTGTTGTAGGTCGTTAGGACTTGGGTTTTGAGGCTGTGATGAGTCTGAGACTTTGTTAGGTCGGCAAAGCTTTAGGTCGTAGGTCGGCATGGTGTTAAGTCGGCAGCGACTTAAGAAGGCAGCCGAGTTAAGGATTTCTGCTATAAATAGGAGGGGGTTGGCTTCATTTTTGGGATCCGGATTTTGAAGCGACGAAGTGCTGCCATTTTGAGAGCTCGACTTCCACACTTCTTCACTTCTTTTCTCCACTCTAATCTAGTGCTTCCATCCATCCAAATCAAAGATCAAGATTGAAGATTCAAGAGCTTAGATTGAAGATCTTCATCTTTTCAAGAGAGATTTCTTCGTTTGAAGTGAGATCTTGTCGGATCTAGCTTAGTTCTTCACTGTCCAGATCTGAAGTTGTTATCTTTTGGATTGTTTAGGTGTTTTGGTGAGTGGTGATTATCCCTCACACGGATCCAAAGGAGTATATTGGATTGTTGGCTCGATTTGGTGTTAAAATAGTGATTTCCATGCATTTTCTTCATCCTAAGTGTAGATCCATATAGATCCATTGTTCATGATGATGTTACATCCATTTTTATCATAAGTTAACCTATGCAAGATCACTCATCAAGTTTGTAGAGATATAATCCATGTTTTCATGCTTATTGGACTTTCAACTCTTTAATTACGAAAATGCCATTATTGTTATAATTGTCTACTTAGATCATTTTTGAATGCTTGATTGTTTGGATTGATGTTTGATTTGATTGATTGTTATGAACTAGATGATTGATGATTAGATTTAGACCGAAGATGATTCAAAAGCTAAGGGAAAGGCTCTTGAATTGGGAAAGCTTCTCGTGGCATATGTAGCGGGATGATGAAGCTCTTATGCATAGATTTGATGATGTAATGATGAGATGAGGCTTTGCGAGGATGTAATGAAGCGAGGCAATCATGTGATGAAGACTTGGTCTAATCCAGACGGGATCATTCCAAGCATGTTGATAACTCGGTGATATGATTCGAGTTGAGGATAATGAATGGATATGAGAATAGTCGTCAAGGAGGATGACTAGGAGGCTTGGATAGCATCGTTGTTGAAGGTTCTAGCATGCTCTAAGCAAGAGTACGTTTGGGCAGATTCGATAGTCCCAACGGCCAACTGTTGATGGTCGAGTTCTCTGGGCAGATTCGATAGTCCTAGGCACGGGCTGCGACGACGTGCGGGAGTCATGTCTAGAACCGGGGTTTTCATTAGCCCTTGACGGACGGTTGAAAGAATGTGCCGGTCATTCAATTAACGGTGATATCGAAGCAATGATAACAGTGATAGCCAGAGTCATGGATGTTTGGTTGTATCGTCATTCGGACTCAAGAGCGGTATTTTCTGGGTGCTTATCTGATTTAGGCCTTGGTACTTGGAAAACATCGCCCTTGACTCGAGTGATAGTAGCTTTACTTTAAATTGTATGCTCTGCTATGTTTGCTCCTGCTTAGTGTGTGTCTGGGGGCTATCACTGTAGAATGAGGTTGGAGTGGGAGGGTTGTATTCCTATTCCTTTTCCTTTATGCTCTTTTGGTATGTTGTTAGTTAATTTACTGCTCACTAAGACTGTTGTCTGACTCAAGGCTTTATGTTTTAATTCTTATTGCCTTGGGCTGTTCGTCCATTTTGGGACGGGCAGACTAGGTAGCAGGTGACAGGTGCTGTTCTCTTCTCACGATGCTGATATCGAAGACGAGCTGGAGGGTTGCATATTACCTTCTTATTATATGTACTGGATATTCCGCTGTTTTGTATTCTCTGAGAGATATGTAGTGAGGCTTGATGTATTGACTATTTGGATGCTTGTATTCAACTACTGTGAAGTTTTATATGATGTCATTTTGTTATGAAAAGCTTCATTATACATATGTTCTATTGTATTTTATCCATGCGCTGTGAGTAATACGATAGATTCTGTTGTTTTAAATCTTACCTTGACAATCGTCCATGGTCGCCTGACACACTTTACAGCGCTCTATCTCTAGATTCGGTGCAGGGGTCATGGGCGGTCATCACACTGCTCCTGCATCATTTCCTCCTAACACTCCAGCAGCAACACCTGCTTGCATCATATTCATGAAAAACTGATAAATAGCTTCCATTCCAGCTTGCGGGACTCCAGCACCCACATCCTCTGCTTCTGCCTGACCTTTGGTCCTCCTAGCATTAAGTTTAGCATTTCCATCGGTGCCTTACCCCTAGGTTAATTCTTCCTCTTCTACCATCCATATCTGTATTCAAACCTCATGAGATACAGAAGAATAACCTAACAAAGATAGGAGACTAGAGATAAAGCGTATGCTTATATGTAGCAAATACAAGTACGTTACTATAGCGTTATCCCAAACCTCGATCTTACTCTAATTCCTTAGGATTACGTTTTCAAACCATTTTTAGTTAAAGTTTTTCATAAACCTATGCTCTGATACCAAGCTGTAACATCCCATATCTAAAGGCCAAAAGCTAAGTGCTACAGATGCCGCAGTCATCCATAGTATTAACTTCTGGTGACAAAATACGGTACTGCTAATGGTATCCACAATATCAGAAGCACTTGAATATGAACAAATCACAGATTTAAAAAACATCATTTTACTGATTACATTTCAAAAAAAATTCATATCCAAGTTACATAATCCCATAATCGTTTCCCAGGTGATGATCAAATATAATTATACAATAATACGCCAAGAGCGACATATGACGATGCCCCCTTGGTTGATCAGAGAAATATAGTCATATTTGACTTAGTACACATAGCGGGAAATATACAGAATAATCTTTAACTCCTAATTAGCTAGCTGTCAGCCACTGCTTGTCTCCGGAAGCTTTATTCGCCAAAATTACGAAAACCTGAAAACCTCAACCCTCAGCCTACTCAAATCAATTTTGAGCACCCGAGAGTTTAAAGGTAAACAAAAATTTTGAGTCAGACATAAAGCCTAGTGTGAATAATTCTATTACATCTCGGTTTACCAATATTGAGTGAGATCACGCCGCTTAGTGAAATGGGTTTCCCATCACTAATATCCTTTTCAAAACATATATTCTGCAAATATTTTCCTGCAACCAAACTGGTTAATCAAACTGATTATAATAATAATAATAACAAAATTCGTTATGCTAAAAAAATGTAATAAATGGACTATCTGTCCGAAAACTGGGCTAACTACCTGCAAACAGGACTAACTGTCCATAATTTGGACTAACTGTCTACAAACTGGACTAACTGTCCCTTTGACTGACTTGGGCCTACCAGATAAAATATCAAATGGTCTAAACATCTATTAGACAAAACTTTTAGATGGTCTGTCCTTAACTTACTTCTCCACGGGTCAACTGATTCTAATGGTTTTGTGGCTTACCAATAACCTACCTCTATACATAAATATTCCTTTCTGTGTGTAACTAACATTTTAGTCTTACCTGTGACTAAGCTCTACACACTGGAATTCTGGACTAAATTAGCTAGGGGCTAATAGCTAATGAGTATAGGGCGTGACACTGCACAAGTCCTATCCGGTCTTCTAATCCGAGTCATTTTCTTAGGGTTAACTACCCTTTAAATTTTCCTTGAAAAACCTTTTCAAAATGATTTAACCCTTCAAATCATACATATACAAGGAAAATACATTTTTAGCTTTACTCTAAGCTATTTTTCCATGATATATATACTTTACTCAAAATAATGTTGATGAAATTTAATAGGGATTATTATACCCAATATAAGTTAAAGTCCTTTTTAACTTGAAACACTTAGGCTATATTGTCTATTTAATACATTCGAAACCTTTGTTTAAAACCTTTAAACAACCCTTTCGAAACGATTGAAAGTACCCCTTTGGAAACTATTGAAAGTACCCCTTTCGTAACCATTGAAAGTACCCCTTTCGAAAGCATTGAAAGTAACCCTTTCGAAACCATTAAAAGCCTTTCCTTTGAAAGCTTAAAACATTAGACATCCTTCTTTAAAACCTTTAAATATTGCCTTTAGAAAACATAGGAAAAACCTTTCCTTTCAACCCTTTCGAAACCCTGGCCAACCACCCCTTTCGAAACCATTCATTAAAACCTTTCAAAAGCATAAAAATCAACACTTTCGAAAGCACTTGGGTTCAATTTAAAAAATGTGGAAACACCTTTCGAAACCATTAAAACTGTCTCTTTCGAAACCATTTTGGGTTACACTTCAATCAGAGAAAAAGGGTCTTTAAATCATTTAAGTCGGAAGCCTCTGTTTTGAAACCATTTCCTAAGTAAAGAAGTGATGGTGTCGAAACCATCCCTTCAAATGTATTGGATAAGTGGCCAAATTTTAGAAAACAAAACAACCCCTTCGAAACCATCTAGGTCGAAAGGAAGAAAGCGGCAGCTAAGGTTTCGACTTAGTCGAAAGTAGTCATTTAAAACAAAAGTGCAACCCAATCGAAACCATTTCCTTTAAAACCATTTGACCTAGTCGAAAGCTACTCAGTCGAAAGCAAGCATGTGCATTTTCATTTAAAAGCAAAGTAAAGCCTCAACCCCTTCAGAACCCCTGGTTTCGACCCAATACCTTTCGCTTACATCCAATTCACTACGTACCAGTCCTTGATACCATGTGCATTGGTTTCGACAGAGTCGGAGGCGAAGGTAAGGAGGCGGAACCTGGTGCCGAAAGCATCGAAACAGTGAAAAACATGTTTATTTGTCCTTTTAAACTATTTCTTTTGTACCTAAATCTGCCTTATTTGTCAAATTGTGATTTGTTGCCAGTTTCTCTTTCAAAATACTACCGACTTTCCAATTTAAATTTATTTACAGAAAGCCCCTTCTCCTTCCTTAATTATATAAAACATTTAAGTCCCATACCTTAAATAATTTTATATAACCATTAAAACACTTAGGAAAAATCTACAAAAATTCCAGAAAATCACATTTTATATGTTTTCTAACACATATAAATTTCAGACCCAAACCAATAATTATTTTAACCGTAAATAATTTTTAACCCAAAATAACATTTTCTTCACTAGAAAATTCATATAAAATCCACGAAAATTCAAAAAATTGAAACCCATCTCCAAAATATTATTTTTGGTCTATATAAAAATTCACAAGGCATTTGGATGTCATTTAATAGGGTTTTCACCTTAAAACATATCATAAAATAAATATGAACAACTATAATTGATCAATAAGTATATATAATCATTCCATCATTCAAAAACATGGAAAATCAATGCAAAAATATTTCGGATTTCATCTTAAAACCAAAAACAAAAGAATATGAGATGTAAACATTATTCACCTTAGCTTTAGAGATTAAAGAGATCGAGATGTGAATGGATTTGATTTGAATTAGCTTCTTTCTTAGCTTTTCTTAATCTTCTTCCTCTTTCTCTTCTTAATGGTGGCTGGCCTTATGTTTGAAAATTTTGATAAATGAAATGAACGTGTATTGAGATACACGACCAAGGGTTTTAGGACATAGAAATTGTCTCTTTCCTATTTTACCCCTCCTCTATTTCAATTTCAATTTTAACTTTACTTTTAATTTATTAGTTAAATGTCACGGCTATCCCTTAATTAAATCAAATCTCAATCCCCTAATCAACACATTATTTTATTTTATTTAACTAATTAGATATTCTAAATAATGTTACCAAAAATGTGGGGTGTTACATTGTATTACTCACAGTTGACCGTAAACAAGCATATGGATTTTGCACAATATGATGTGAAACATGTTTGTACCAGGGCAAGTAGCTCTCTTTATAGTCCCACGGGTTAGTCACAAGAGTAGACCTTGAATTTGTAAACAAAATGTGATCATCCTAGTTTTGGCCTAACCAATGTCCAATATCATACTGGATTTTGTATTGATTGTACTTTTCACCTCTACGACATGCTATAGGAGCCATTGGAGGTTTGGGGATTGTTTGTTTAATACTAAACTGTCTAAGCACATGCGCAACATCAAAACAAAGCAATACCCACTGTAAAAAATATATTCCTCCAACGGGTATCTATTACGAGTAACTACGTACATGTTCCACACCACCTAGATACCAAATAATAATAAATTATTTATGCATTTACAAATGCACTTAACTGTATATGAAAATAAAATAAAATTACATCATGCTCTGTCAACGTGTCCAGGTGCTCTTTGAGCCTTATTAACGCATATGCTTAATCACCACCTAGTTGTGTATTTTTCTACTTACGTAAACTTGGTTTGGACTCATAGTACGAGGGGTTGGAGGAAGCATTTGGAATCGTTTGGAAATGATCATATATCCACGCCTACCACAAAGCAAAACAAGGATAAATTATAAACATAATGTCATTCAAATATTCATTCGGAATGAATTAAAATTAAATAAGTTTTACTAATTCGTTACCATTAGCAGAGACAAACAACCACTAATCTGTTTCACATCTTTCCAAGAAGCAAGTCCAAGATGCTTATACAAGTATGCTAATATTACCGCTTCCCAAGCTTTTTGTTTCACCTCTTCCAAAAGGTCCTTTTAGTCCAGTCAAATAGCACGCTGGCATCTTTGTACCAGATTTGTCAAGAAACATGCAACATCCATTAGCATATAACAAATAGTCGAGCAACCATATCAAATTCCTCCTCACTATTTACATCAGCTTTGCCCTTCATCTATTGCTTCAACTAATCCATGGTGTAGGTTCCCATCACTCTACATCATCCACTTCATCATCTATAGCAAGCTGTTCTTTCATAAGCTCTAGAAGATGTCTATTGTCTATATCTCGACCGCCTTCTTCGTATGATAACATTGAACCAACCATAAGAATGTGTAGTATCTATGACATGTCGTCAAGTGTGATGGTCATCTCCACAAATGGCATGTGAAAAGAGTTTGTCTTTGGTTGCCATCTCTCCATAAATGCTGATATAGATGTCATATCCATCCACCCGTACGAATGCTGAATAATATTTATCAAACCTGATCCTTTAATTCTTTCTACCACTTCCTCCCGCTCTTCTTCTAGCTTCCACCCCTTAAGTTTTCTTGAATGAGAAATACATCTAAATGGCCCACTCTCCTATAATGTTATAAAAAAATAGTAAATTATCACCCACATACAATATGTCCAATTTCAATTTCCAATTACTTATTACTATATATATTATGTTAAAAAATCACTATATTCAACTATATCTTACCTCTCTTAAACCCCAAATGCTTCTCGCAACATGACAATTAAAGCTAGAAAGCAATATCTTATCTTTCAGGCCTCCACCACCAATATTTTTTGATCCTTCGTCATTCCCCGTATTGTTACCAGAAAAAGATGCACGTGCTCGAGTAGACATAAGTGCTATTTTCACTTCATATTCTTCATCATCATCTACATCCTATGAACTCTTCGTCATTCTCATCGAACTCTTCTTTAACATCACTAGGCATACACCCCATCATCGCTTTAACACCCTTCAATTTATCTGCATCCTTTTTAGCTGCATTGCGCTCTATCAAATGATAACATAATATATAAGTACATGATACACACATATATAAGTTGATAAGTTTGAATTGCTGCATATTTGGCACATAAAGGTCTACATTAAATGATAATGTTTGTGTCTTTCTATTTTAATCACTATTTAAACACTACATTACATAAGTTAGATAAAATGTTGGATATGGTTGGACATGTAAGCAAACAGAAACTAAACACCGCTGGAGTGTACATATTATATATGTATATACATTATCGGATTTTGTGTTTTATAAAGTTCATCTTTGTTAAATTCTCAAACCTTTTCTCAGCTTAGGAGACATAATGGTAATTCATAAGATGGACATCAGACTATCCCGTAGGCTATAGTTTCAACTAATCAAACTGCACTTATTTTGCTTAGTGGTATAACTAAATCACTGTGTGGCCATTATAAACAAACAATTAACTATTTTAAAGTGCAAATTTGTTAATAAGTAATACTACTACTGATACCACCGTAATATAGAACAAAAATACAACAAATTCAGTAATTAAAAATAGGGTTAAAATTCAATAATACCTAATTTCAACAATCGAGTGCTATTTGAAGGTTTAAAAAAATTAACCTCAAACCCATCCTCAATCAATAATTTCAATCCCCTACTTAGATAAAGATATAAAAAGAGCAAATCAGAAGGAAAAAAACACTTAATCCATCCACCTTCGTCGCCGGTACTTTGTCCAACTTCATCGTTGGAAGTCTACTTCCCCTTCGTCTTCACAATGGTCGCGACGTCGTATTGTTCGGCTATTTGAGGAAAATAACGATTTAAGCAAGAGGAGGAAAAGTCACAATTTTTGTCTGTTGGGATGTTTGAGAAATTCACATTACTTAGTTTAGGGTTTGGAGGTAAGAGAAGTGGGAATGTATTATAATTGGAGAAAATAATAATTAGTGGGTGTGCACACTAATTGAGATAATGGATGAATAAGTGGGTTAGATGGGTTAATATAGCGTGTGTAAATAGTAAGTCCCGACATTAATGAGAGGTAATTATTAAGTGAAGATTTTGGGAATTCAATTTACATGAGATATAACTAAATTCGATTGTAAGCATGTGAGAAGATTTAATGTTTAAATAAAGGATACATTATATTAAAGGTAATTTATTTGGCTATATGTATAAAAGGGAAATATAAATAGTTGAATGAATGATATTTTTATTAAGGGAAATAAATTAGGCAAGGAAGGATTTAATATAGGAGATATTATATTAAAGGTGATTGCGTATACTTAAAAATTCGACCGTATATAATAGGAATCAATTTAAATACATGATTAAGGAGGATTTAGTATTGAGGGAAACAAATTATAATAATGAGGAAAAGAAGAATTTCCAAATCAAATACTTAATATATATATATATATATATATATATATATATCTGTGTGTGTGTGTATTTGTATGTATATATGTCACTAAACATAACCATCTCCTCACATATAAGAAGATTGAAGATCAAGTAAATCCAAGGACTTAGGTGAGTATTATCATTTATTTTTAGGTTGTTTTCATTTGTGTTGATTACAACTTTGGTTTTTATGATAAATTTTATACAATACGTGTTTATAAAGATGAATCTTAATTTAATGAATGTTTGGGTTGAAATAGCTTTACTAAGTTGCTTAGTTAAGTTTTCCTATTCAAACGATTTTGACATAAAGTGAAAATTTAATATGGTGTAGGAAATGAATTTTTAAAGATGATTTTTAAATTTGAGAATTTACCAACATAAACATATTTAGTTAAAAATTTAAGGAATCCGTTACAATAAACAAGGGAAATTGACTAAAACTGGAAATGTTGGTAAAATACGCTAAAACAGTCTATTTTGTGAATTTCTAGAATTTTATAAGTATTTTACAGCCTTAATATTCATTTTTGAAAGATAAATGTAATTATCGAAACTAAATAATAAGACAACTAAAAAATAATTATACATACAAATTTCATGACTAAGTAATAAGGAGACAAGATGCTTTAATAGGACTATAAAAATAAAATAAGGACATGACTACTAACTAAAAGTAGAGATGGAATAAAAAGGGAGATGACATACTGTAACGACCCAAGAATTTTAATAATTTTATAACGTAATTAACTAAATTTTCTTGAAATTTAAACAATAAAAATTTGAAATAAAAATTTAATATTTGAAATACGTCTATTTAAATATAACATATGGTAAATTTTATTTGAAAACTTAATATTTTCCAAATCTGAATATTTTTATATGATAAAAATGTAAATCATTTTCTGAGAGATGTCGTAATTCGTTTCGTCAAATTTGGACTGCTATAGCCCCGTTTATCTTATTTTCGGCGTTCTAGCAGCATTTTCGGCAGCGAAAAATTGAGTTTTTATAACTTGGTCGTATCGTTGATATCTGTGTATTTTTCTGTTCATTTCATCGTGCTGATCTCCACAGTATATTCATTCCTGCATTTTGATGTCCGGTACACGACGAAAATGACAAAAAACAGTTTGTCGTATTGGTACCATATTTGTGCCTTTTAAAATTTCCAGCTGTGTAAACCAATCAGTCATTGCTTTAATAAATTCTGAAACCAACTTTTGGCCCTTCATATTTCATTTATTATCATATATATTTTCGTGCCTTTTCATTTTTGACCTCATTTGCATTTTGAAAAAAAAGTGAAAGGTAAGCAATTCTTCTTTCTTCTCTGAATGGCTCGTGCTTCTTCTTGATTTTGTCATACCTTACTCCAGATTTCACGAAGCAAAACCATCTCTCCTTTTCTTTTCCTCTGACCCGAAGCCGCCTCCATGCCTCCCACCACCATGACCCGAAGCAACATCTACCATCGCTTTTCCCTTCCCTGACCCGAGTGCCTAGCCCTTTAACCCAAAACCAGACCATGTTTTTCCCTTCCTCAACCCGAAGCAACCCCTGACCGACCCAAGCCAACCCACTCCCCACGGCAGATCCACCACCACTCTATTTTTCCCCATGCCGAACCTGTGTTCTTCACCCCCTTGACCCGAGCCATACCCCAAAGCCCCTTCATCAACCTAAGCCATTCAAACCACCCAAGCCCTACCCCTTCGACCCACAAGTCCAGATCTATCGCCGAACCCCGCCACGCTTTTGGCCTTCTACCTGAACCACCCTCTAGCAACCTGAGCCACTGTTCACCAATGGTCAAACCTTCTTCCTAGCTTGTTGATATGATATGTATATATATGAATAGTTATGGGTTACATACATACATACATACATGCATACATACATACATACATACATACATACATACATACATACATACATACATATATATATATCTATATATTGATTCCTTCACTAATAGGTTGTTGTGGGCTTCAATGCTCATTTTTATGCAGATTTGTTGCTAGTATATGGGTTGTGGCATAGCTCATATTAATGTATTGCGTATGTATATATATATATATTGTTCTTCTAATATATATATGTTGCAACTTTTGACTTTTTGCTCAGTGCTTTGTCTTGATTTCTGTTCTAGCCAAAAGTATATATGACAGCTCATATATGTGTGCTGTTACACATATATGTCTTGTTGGCTGAGAATTGCATTGTTTAAATCTAAGTCTATATACATGCTATATATAATACATATATACATTGTCGACAAAAGTTATACACGTCACCTTTGAATTTGTCGACGAGAATTATATGTGTTGTATATATATTTGTTTTTCATCGAATTATTGTGCTAAATCTGTTTTACTTGTCGCAGCTATTTGAAGTGTCGTGCCGTGTCCGTGTTTGTATCCGTGTCAGTTGCTTCCATTTCCATCATTCTCTAGCCACGAAAGGTGAGCAATCACTCACGATTAACGTTCTTATGCTTAATAAATTGATTTCATATGAAATGACAATTTAAAATGTTGTTAATTGGAATTGTTAGTTATTTAACTATTAAATATGATATGTTGATATTTTAAATTGTTCACATATGTAAATTGACACCATAACATGTTTGACTGACTGTTATATTTAATTTTTATTGATCATATATGCTAGTAATTGATATGTTATGCTATTTCATTTTATTGTTCTCACTCTACAAGTTCCCTAGTTTTAGGAATCATTATGGGTTGAAATGATACATACCCGAACGATCTTATAGAATAGGGGAAATCGTTATGGGTTGAAATGATAAACCCGAGCGATTTTCATTGATTTTGAAATTCTGGGATTGTGGGTTGAAATGATATAAACCCGTAAATTTAAATTATTGCGGATTGAAATAATAAATATCCGTATCACTTGACCATAGGTTAGAAAATTATATACGGACACCGTTGGTCTATTTTTGAAAATGATTTCCAAGGTTTTGAAAGGAAAATATGAGATTTTGGTTTTGAAATATAATAAATATTTTATTTTAATATGTGTGAATTTAAAATTTTAAAATTATATGTTTTGGAAATTTTAAAATTATAAGTTTAGTTTAAAAATGTAAATTATAAAATTTTACTTATAATTTTATTATTTTTTAAATATATAGAATTAGATTTATAATAGATTTAAATAAAAGGTTTAATTTAATATAATTTTATAAAATTTATTTTAATTAATATATATAATATTTTAAAAATGTTTATTTAAAATTTATATATGTAATAGATTTTTTATATAACTTTAATAAATTAAGAAGGTTGGAAAGGTAAATTGGAATTTATTTGTAACTTAAATTGGTTAATAATTGAATCTAAATAAGAATTTATTTGGAACTTAATGATTTTAGAAATTAAAAGTATGATTTATAGCTTGATTCAATTAAAGATGATTAAATGAATATTTTCGGATTTAAATAAAACTAAAAATTGAATATTTAATTTTGATTTAAATTTGTAATTTGAGATTTATTTAAATATTTATAAAGTGATTTATAAAATGACCACGGTGTGAAATAAGCATTTAGTTGTTAAAGAGACCGGGATCGGATATTGTCATACTCTCTGCCAATACCGAAAACCACTTTAACAACTGTATACGTGGTGGAGATTCCAGAATGAAGTAGGATGGTTTGGTGAACGATTCTGTATGAGGTATTTACGTAGCCCTGATTCTCGAGAGTCAGCTTGATGTGGCTAAAATAGGAGCCACGCCGGGCCAAGTGAGGTCGCACCTCCTATCGGGCACATTTCTTCGAAACCATATCTATTGCTTTTGTGTTTTTATTTGGTGTGCACAACTTTGATTGGGAATGTATCTCGAGGTGGGCGGTAGTAGCTGCTATACGTTACCACCAGTCCGGATCCGCAAAACGGTAGTATCCTACCCTGGGCATTGCCTCGCGTGCCTTGTCGCATGCCTTATCGCGCCTTCTACGAGTTTGGTTTGTACCGTACATATTGAATGCCCTCTGATAGCCCTGCAGTTTACGGTACTGTATAGACTACAGGAATATATAAAATGTGTTAATGGGGATTTGGTTAACACCTTAACATTATTTTGATATTTTACTTTACTATAGACGTTATATATGTAGCGTATTGTACTATGTATGTAGATAGTTTATCGGATTCTTAAAGGATGAAATCCCAACATCCTTTAAGTTATATTGTATCTCACTTGACATTTCACCTGATTTCACTTGAGTTTGATTCACTTGCATAAGAATGTTAATCCTGACTCGAGTGTTTTGTGTTTTGCTTATGCTCGGGTCAGCTTGAGTATCCCAGCTTTTGAAACTCCTCTTTTGGAGCTTGGAGTTCACGTGGAAGATCTATCTTATCTATTTCAGCTTTCAGTTTATTTTTGTTATTTCAGTTGTATGTTTTAGACTTGTCAGTTCCTTTTGTGTTAGAGAATTCTGTGTACTGGGATTTCTGTTGTATTCTATTTTGGACTTTGTTATTTCGTTAGTAGCTTTATGAACTACTAGTTATTTATTCCACTGCTTATTGTTGTAAAACTTTGTGCCTGTGATTGATTTATTTACTGTATATGCTAACTTTTGCTAATTATAAATTAACAATATGTTATTTTGAGCAAATCAAGTCAGACATGTGTGGATTATTGTCGATTTGAATGGTTCGAAATAGTGGGTCGTTACAGTTGGTATTAGAGCGAGGTTTAGGCAAACTTAGCATATGGAGTAAAATCTCATTAGAGATAGGGTAGTGATACCCTAGAATGAGTTAACTTAATTGTGGAATCATATTCGTTCATTCTTGAAACTCTTAGTTAAAATTCTCTTAGGATTTCCTTTGAATTTTGAATCTTTACTCTTGTTCTAAGTCTATTCTTGTCTTTTTCCAGATGAGTAACCATAGGAATGTTCGTGGTAGGGGTCGTGGGAATGTTCCTGCACCACCAGTTGCCCCTGTACCACCCGTTGCTCCTGTTCCATCGGTTCAGCCTGTTAGGTTCACCCTGCTTTGTAAGGAGTACTCTCAGCTTGGAGGTACCAAGTTCACTAGAGCAGAGAGTATTATCGAGGCTCAGCAATGGCTGAAGAGTTTTGAGAGGATTTTCACTGGACTTGAGATCATTGATGCTCAGATGCGTCATCTAGCTACTTGGCAGTTACAAGAGTCCACCCAGGATTGGTGGGAATCTGTTACCGCTCAGACTGTCGAGGTTAATATCACTTGGCAGTAGTTCAGGTGAGATCCCTAGTTATCCTTTTATAGCTTATCTCTGTTGAATCTATCTCTTTAAAATTTATCTCTTTTATCTTTGTTTGACCTTGGATCCATCTTTTCAGGGATGCTTTTATGGCCAAATGGATGCCCGAGGCTGGGAAATCCCAGTTGTATAGGGCATTCATGGGTCTTGAGCAGGGAGATATGACTTTTGCTGAGTATGAGAGAAAGTTCAATGAGCTTTCCAAGTTTGGTCCTAGCTTGATTGATACCCCGCTCAAGAAGAACGAGAAGTTTATTCATGGTGCTCGCCCAAAGTATTATGATTGCTTGATTAGTCATGTTCATGGCACCTTTACTTCTTTGATGGATATGGCCACTAGATTTGAGAACCCTAGTACCAAGGGTAAGCAGGCAGTTTCTGCATCTCAGGGTAGTTCCAACAGTTTTAAGAAGAGGAAGCCCAACTTCCAGCAGCAGAAGAAGAAGTGGCAGGATACTCATGGTATTGGTTATGCTCCTCAGATGCGATCTCTTAACCTATCTTCCATCACTTGTTTCAAGTGCGACCAGCAGGGTCATTATGCCAACAGTTGTCCGTCTCCCGTCGGAGCTGCTATTCCCCCACCTCAGGCAACCAAGAACAACCTTTGCCACATTTGTTTGCAGCCTGGCCATTTTAAGAATGATTGTACCTTGCGTCAGAGAGGCAAGACATCTGGAGTCTTTGCCATGACTTCTTCCACTCCTCCTCCTTCTTTTGCCAGTAATAGCTAAGGTACCCTTCAGAGTTCTTTTACTTTGCATGACTATCCTGTTCATGTTCTATTTGATACTGGAGCATCCCATAGCTTTATATCTGTTGATCTCTATAATAAATTCGAGCATATCTTGCAACCTCAATTGGCGACTTCATCATTATGTGTGACTAATCCCATTAGCGGTCCCACTAATCTTAGTATGATTTGTAAAGGGGTGAAACTCCTTTACAAGAAGCGTCGATTCACCAGAGATTTCTATGTTTTGGGTTTCGATGCATTTGATATTTTGCTTGGAAGTGATTAGTTGAAGCGTTATGATGCAGTCATTTCTTGTAAGGCCCTAACTGTTTCCTTAGTTAGTGAGCTTGGCGAGCCTTTGGTTATTGAATGCCGAATGCCTCGAGATTATGCAGGCTGTTTTATCTTTTCTCTAGATGCTCAGCCTAGTGATCTTGACTCCACCTAGGTAGTCAGGGATTATCCTGATGTTTTTGGTGAAGTCACTTATCTTCCTCTTAAGCGGGAAATTGAATTCCGCGTTGATCTTATTCCTGGTGCTCGACCTGTTGTTCACCCTCCCAAACGGATGGCACCCAAAGAGAAAGCTGAGCTGAAGAAGCAAATTGAGGATTTGTTCTCTAAGGTTTTGATTAGGCAGAGTTTTTCTGAATAAGGAGCATCTGTGGTCTTTGTCACCATATCTGATAGTTCTTTGAGGATGTGTGTTGATTATAGAGAGCTGAACAAGTTTACTAGACCGATATCCTATGCCTCGCATCAATGATATGTTTGATCAGCTCTATAGGGCTAAAGTATTCTCTCAGCTTGATTTTGCCACCGCTTTCTATCAGCTTTGTGTAGCTGAGGAGAGAATTCCCAATACTGCTTTACGAATAGAGAATGGTTTCTATGAATGGTTAGTCATGCCTTTTGGATTAACTAATGCACTTGCCTTCTTTGTCGATCTTATGAATCGCGTGTTTCGCGATGTTGTCAACAAGTTTGTTCTAGTTTTCGTTGATGGTATCCTCGTCTTTTCTAAGTCAGAGAAGGATCATGAATCACATTTGAGCTATGTTCTCCAAACTCTTGGGAAACATCAGTTGAAAGCTAAATTTTCTAAGTTCCATTTCTGGAGAGATGAAGTCTGATTTCTTGGGCATATTGTTTCAGAAAATGGAGTCTCGGTTGACTCGGTTAAGGTCGCCGTGATTAATGTAAGTCTATCCAACTTTTCTCTTTTGAATTCATTTATCCTATTTACCTTTGAACTAATCCACCTTATCCATTTTCAAGATTGGGAGACACCTAAGACTCCGTCCGATATTCGTAGCTTTCTGGGCCTTGCTGGTTATTATCGGTGATTTATTGAGAATTTTGCCCGCATAGCTGCACCTCTCACCGCTTTGACTCGTAAGAATGCGAAGTTTGATTGGAATGATAAGTGTGAAATAACATTTAATGAGTTAATGCAAAAGCTTACTTCTGCTCATGTTCTCACCGTTCTGAATGGGAGTGAAGAATTATCGGTTTATATCGATGCTAGTCGAGAAGGTTTAGGTGCTATCTTGATGCAAGATGGGAAGGTCATTGCTTATGCTAGTCACCGGTTCAAGCCCCATGAAGCTAATTATGCCACCCATGATCTAGAATTGCTTGTTGTGTTTGCTTTGAAGTTGTAGAGGCATCATCTTTTGGGAACCAAGTTTGAGCTCTTTTCTGATCATCAGTCTCTTAAGTATATCTTCACCCAAAAAGATTTGAACCAGAGGCAGGTTCGATGGATTGAGTTCTTAGCATCTTATGACCTCGACATCAACTATACTCCTAGGAAAGCCAATGTTGTGGCCGATGCTTTGAGTTGGAAGAAAGCCTTATTGTGTCAGATTGTAGCCTCTCCATCTCTTTCGGATCATATTACAGCTAAGCAGGATGAGGATGCGATGCTTAGGCTTATGAAGGAGAACATTCAGAGCAGAGAAGATGATAATTAGAATGAGTTAGGAGCACAGATAGATCATAACGGAGTTTTGAGGATTAATGGCTGGATTTGCGTTCCGAATATCGACGGTTTGAGGCAAGAAGTTTTTAGAGAGAATCATCAGTCTACACTCCATCCATCTAGGTGTCATGATGATGTTTCAGGATATTAAGAAGTTGTATTGGTGGAAGGGTATGAAGCGGGACATCTTTATCTTTGTCAGTAGATGTGCCACTTGTCAGCAAGTTAAGGCTGATCACCAGAAGACCACTGGATTGTTGCGACCCCTTGAGATTCCCATTTGGAAGTGGGATCAGGTTTATATGGATTTTATTGATGATTTACCGAGGACTATAAGGGGTAATGAGAGTATTTGAGTAGTTGTCGATCGATTGACCAAGTCCGCCTATTTCATTCTGGTTAAGTCGAATCGAACTAGTTCGAGCTTGGCTGAGATATATATGAGGGAGATTGTCCGACTTCATAGTGTTCCTTCTAGCATTGTTTGTGATCGTGATCCTATCTTTACCAGCAAGTTCTGGAAAGCTTTTCAGGAGGCTTTGGGTACCCGTTTGAACCTTAGTATGGCTTATCATCCTCAGACTGATGGTCAGACAGAAAGGGTGAATCAAATTCTGGAAGATCTTCTTCGTGCTTGTGTTCTTGATTATGGAGGATCTTGGGAAGATCATCTCCATCTCATTGAATTCACCTATAATAACAGTTATCAGGTATAACTCTACTTTAAATTTGAATCATCTTAAGCTTAATCAATCTTTCTATCCCATTCTTTTGAATTCAGGCAAGTATCGAGATGTCTCCATTTGCCGCTCTTTACGGACGATACTGCAAATCTCCATCTTGCTGGATTGAGTCTGGTGATCGCTTGGTTCTTGGGCCTGATATGATTCTGGAAGCATCTGAGAAGGTTGACGAGATTAGGAGGAAGATGAGGATTGCTCAGGATAGGTAGAAGAAGTATGCAGACAAACGTATAAGGGATTTGGAATTCTCAGTGGGTTATCAGGTCTTTCTTAAAATCTCGCCGCTAAAGGATGTGGTTCGATTTGGTCAGAGAGGGAAGCTTGCTCCCAGGTTCATTGGTCCTTTCCGCATTTTGGAAAGAGTTGGTCCTTTGGCTTATAGAGTTGATTTGCCGGAGAAACTGGTGGGTGTGCACAACGTGTTTCACATATCTCACCTTTGCAAGTATCTCCACGATCCATCCTTGATTGTTCAACCGGTTTTGTTAGAGAATTTGGACATCGAGCCAAATCTCACTATCGAGAGGAAGCCACTTCATATTGTCATTAGAGGTACAAAGCAGCTTCAGAGTAAATCTGTCAGTTTGGTCAAGGTACAATGGAGTACAGATGATCGGGATTGCACCTGGGAAACTGAGGAATCCATGCGTGCCTCGAATCCTGAATTATTTGACTTAGGTACTATTCATTTGATTTATCTTATCTTTCTATTTGATTTTGTTCTCCTATCTCGTTCCTTTTCGAGGACGAAAAGTTTTGAGTGGGGAGAGTGTAACGACCCAAGAATTTTGACGATTTTATAACGTAATTAACTAAATTTCCTTGAAATTTAAACAATAAAATTTTGAAATGAAAATTTAATATTTGAAATACATCTATTTAAATATAGCATATGGTAAATTTTATTTGGAAAATATAAAAGTTAGTTTATTTTTGAAATTTCAAAATTTAATTTTAATTAGTTAAATGGTTGAAAATTTAATATTTTCCAAATCTGAATATTTTTATATAATAAAAATGTAAATCATTTTCTGAGAGAGACGTCGTAATTCGTTTCGTTAAATTTGGACTGCTATAGCCCCGTTTATCTTATTTTCGACGTTCTAGCAGCATTTTCGGGAGCGAAAAATTGAGTTTTAAAACTTGGTCGTATCGCTGATCTCTATGTACCTTTCTGTTTGTCTCGTCGTGCTGATCTCCGCAGTATATTCATTCCTGTATTTTGACGTCCGATACACGACGAAAACGACAAAAAACAGTTTGTCGTATCGGTACCATATTTATGCCTTTTTGTTTCTTGTGCCTTTCCAAATTTCCAGCTGTGTAAACCAATCAGTCATTGCTTTAATAAGTTCTGAAACCAACGTTTGGCCCTTCATATTTCATTGATTATCATATATATATTTGCGTGCCTTTTCATTTTTGACCTCATTTGAATTCTGAAAAAAGAAGTGAAAGGTAAGCAATTCTTCTTTTTTCTCTGAATGGCTCGTGCTTCTTCTTGATTTTGTCGTACCTTACTCCAGATTTCACTAAGCAAAACCATCTCTCCTTTTCTTTTCCTATGACCCAAAGCCGCCTCCGTGCCTCCCACCACCATGACCCGAAGCAACATCTACCACCGCTTTACCCTTCCCTGACCCGAGTGCCTAGTCCTTTAACCCGAAGCCAGACCATGTTTTTCCCTTCCTCAACCTGAAGCAACCCCTGACCGACCCAAGCCAACCCAATGCCCACGACAGATCCACCACCACTCCATTTTTCCCCATGCCGAACTCGAGTTCTTCACCCCCTTGACCCGAGCCAGACTCCAAAGCCCCTTCATCAACCCAAGCGGCCATTCAAACCACCCAAGCCCTACCCCTTCGACCCACATGCCGAGATCTATCGCCAAACCCCGCCACGCTTCTGGCCTTCCCCCTGAACCATCCTCCAGCCACTTGAGCCGCTGTTCATCAATGGCCGAACCTTCTTCCTAGCTTGTTGATATGATATGTATATATATGAATAGTTATGGGTTACATACATACATACATAAATACATACATACATACATATATATATATATATATTCCTTCACTAATAGGTTGTTGTAGGCTTCAATGCTCATTTTTATGCAGATTTGTTGCTAGTATATGGGTTGTGGCATAACTCATATTGATGTATTGCGTATATATATTGTTCTTCTAATATATATATGTTGCAACTTTTGACTTTTTGCTCAGTGCTTTGTCTTGATTTCTGTTCTAGCCAAAAGTATATATGACAACTCATATATGTGTGCTGTTACACATATATGTCTTGTTGGCAGAGAATTGCATTTGTTTAAATCTAAGTTTGTATACATGCTATATATAATACATATATACATTGTCAACAAAAGTTATATACGTCACTTTTGAATTTGTCGACAGGAATTATACGTGTTGTATATATATTTGTTTATCACCGAATTATCGTGCTAAATCTGTTTTGCATGTCGCGGCTATTTGAAGTGTCGTGCCGTGTCCATGTTTATATCTGTGTCAGTTGCTTCTCAAATCCATCGTTCTCTAGTTACGAAAAGTGAGCAATCACTCACGATTAACTTCTTATGCTTAATAAATTGATTTCATATGAAATTACAATTTAAAATGTTGTTAATTGGAATTATTAGTTATTTAACTATTAAATATGATATGTTGATATTTTAAATTGTTCACGTATGTAAATTAACACCATAACATGTTGACTGACTGTTATATTTAAATTGTTATTGATCATATATGCTAGTAATTGATATGTTATGCTATTTCATTTTATTGTTCTCACTCTACAAGTTCCCTAGTTTTAGGAATCACTATGGGTTGAAATGATACATACCCGAACGATCTTATAGAATAGGGGAAATCGTTATGGGTTGAAATGATAAACCCGAGCGATTTTCATTGATTTTGAAATTCTGGGATTGCGGGTTGAAATGATATAAACCCGTAAATTTAAATTATTGAGGATTGAAATGATAAATATCCGTATCACTTGACCATAGGTTAGAAAATTATATACGAACACCGTTAGTCTATTTTTGAAAATGATTTCCAAGGTTTTGAATGGAAAATATGAGATTTTGATTTTGAAATATAATAAATATTTTATTTTAATATGTGTGAATTTAAAATTTTAAAATTATATGTTTTGGAAATTTTAAAATTATAAGTTTAGTTTAAAATGTAAAATATAAAATTTTACTTATAATTTTATTATTTTTTAAATATATAGAATAAGATTTAAAATAGATTTTAATAAAAGGTTTAATTTAATATAATTTTATAAAATTTATTTTAATTAATATATATAATATTTTAAAAATGTTTATTTAAAATTTATATATATAATAGATTTTTTTGTATAACTTTAATAAATTAAGAAGGTTGGAAAGGAAAATTGGAATTTATTTGTAACTTAAATTGGTTAATAATTGAATCTAAATAAGGATTTATTTGGAACTTAACGATTTTAGAAATTTAAAGTATGATTTATAGCTTGATTTAATTAAAGATGATTAATTGAATATTTTTGGATTTAAATAAAATTAAAAACTGAATATTTAATTTTGATTTAAATTTGTAATTTGAGATTTATTTAAATATTTATAAAGTTATTTATAAAATGACTACGGTGTGATATAAGCGTTTAGTTATTAAAGAGACCGGGATCGGATATTGTCATACTCTCTACAATACCGAAAACCACTTTAACAACTATATACGTGGTGGATATTCCAGAATGAAGTAGGATGGTTTGGGGAATTATTCTGTATGAGGTATTTACGTAGCCCTGACTTTCGAGAGTCAGCTTGATGTGGCTAAAACAGGAGCCACGTTGGACCAAGTGAGGTCGCACCTCCTATCGGACACATTTCTTTGAAACCATATCTATTGCTTTTGTGATTTGATTTGGTGTGCACACCTTTGATTGGGAGTTTGTCTCGAAGTAGGCGGTAGTAGCTGCTATGCGTTACCACCAGTCCGAATCTGCAAAACGGTAGTATCCTACCCTGGGCATTGCCTCGCGTGCCTTGTCACATGCCTTATCGCACCTTCTACGAGTTTGGTTTGTACCATACCTATGGAGTGCCCTTAGATAGCCCTCCGGTTTACGGAGGAATTACGGTACTGTATAGACTACGGGAATATATAAAATGTGTTAAGGAGGATATGGGTAACGCCTTAACGCTATTTTGATATTTTACTTTACTATAGACATTATATATGTAGCGTATTGTACTATGTATGTAGAAAGCTTATAGGATCCTTGAAGGATGAAATCCCAACATCCTTTAAGTTATATTGCATCTCACTTGACATTTCACCTGATTTCACTTGAGTTTGATTTACTTTCATAAGAATGTTAATCATGACTCGAGTGTTTTGTGTTTTGCTTATGCTCGGGTCAGCCTGAGTATCACAGTTTTTGAAACTCATCTTTTGGAGCTTGGAGTTCACATGGAAGATCTATCTTATCTATTTCAGCTTTCAGTTTATTTCAGTTGTATGTTTCAGACTTGTCAGTTGCTTTTGTGTTAGAGACTTTTGTGTACTGGGATTTCTGTTGTATTCTGTTTTGGACTTTTTTATTTTTGTAGTAGCTTCATGAACTACTAGTTATTTATTCCACTGCTTATTGTTGTAAAACCCTTTGTTTGTGATTCTATGATTGATTTATTTACTGTATATGCTATGTTTTTCCAATTATAAATTAACAATATGTTATTTTAAGCAATTCAAGTCAGACATGTGTGGATTATTGTTGATTTGAATGGTTCGATATAGCGGTCGTTACACATACGGAAAGACATGAGTAGATATGCTCAGTTTGCAAATGTGGGCGCTAGTTATGTTAGAACCCTATTTGTATGAGTGTTTTAATGATAATAACTATATCTATATACATATCTTGTATACTATTTTATATAGGAATTTGAAGACTACGATGATTCAAAGAGACAAGGTGAAAAGCAAAGCAATATATCGTCTACTAATTGAAGTTAATAGTATGTGCTTGTTTTTAAATATAAATTGTAAAATCTCCTAGATGATTCATATGCATATACATATAGCACTGACACATGAGATTTCCATTACAAAAGTCAATAATATATACAAATATACTTTTGCCAAGTTTTATATATAAAAACATTTTATACTGGTTTAATTGACTGAAAACAAATTCAGTTGACCGAGGGCAGTCGATTGAATTTGAATTCAATCGACTAAACCTAGCCTACTAAATATTCACTTCAGTCTACTAAATTTTGTTTTCCTCTATGTAATATTCGATGTTCATATTCTGCAAACTGACTAGCAGTCGATTAAATAAACTATAATGGCTATTATCAGAAACAACACTTCGAAGAATTGTGACCATTCTACGCTTCTTCTTCGAAGAGGAATGTAACATCCCGAAAATTTTCGACTTTCGAAAATTCAACATCGATACTTACTTTATCGACTGCTGAGCCATCGAATGCCGGAAACCCGAAAAGTTATGGTTTTAAGACAGAAGAAAAAGGTAGAAGAAGAAGATAGAAGAAAAAGAAAGAAAGAAAGAAGAAGAACAACAGAACAGCAACAGAACAATATCAGAATCTCACATATCGCAGCGGAACAATATATAATAGATAAATGAATATCATTTAAAAACAAAAGAACTATATCATTTTATACATACATCAATCATCAGAGTCAATATACAACAATGGACAGTTAGATAACTTGTCCTCATACAGAATTCACAGCGGAATAAATATATCAGATACAAATACTACGTCTCGCCATCCAGCTTGCTTCCAAAGCTCCAGAATATCCAGAATATCCTGATAATATAACTCTAGGCTGCCCGTGTGGAAATTTGTGGGCACCCAGAGTTTAGAAGGGAAACAATAAACTCCGAGTCAGTCATGGTGACTGGTGTGAGATCGTAAAACAGTTATTCTTTAAAATAAACAACAGGAAAACTTTAATGTCAATTCGCAATGCTTTTGGAAAATGAAACTACCATAAGACCTCCCACCACCACACACAATGCAAACGCAGACTTGGAGGAGATTTCTTCTTATGTTAGTCAAAGATGCTTACTACGCAAAAATCAAATCCTTTTTGATATTATTATTAGTGCATAGTGGAAAACATTTCGAAAGTAGAATATAAATCTTAGCCAGCATAGGTACCATTATATTATGCCTGCTATAGCTGCCTCCTGAGGAGACAGGTTATACAATTGAAATCGTAAAGGCTCGTATTGTTTCTTTGGATTTCCAACAAATGGTCAGGCTAAGGAACTTCCTTTTCCACGATGGGTACGTCCCTGGAATAGACGACCCGAGAACCTAACCGGATCTCTGCCAACACAAGGCCGGGTTACCTCTGCAAAAATAGGTAACTACTGACACGCGTATGCCATCCCCCGATCGTCACCGATCTTCCCGAGGATCCCCGATTTCCAACAAACCACATAGATAATAATAATGCAGTAACCACAGAGGTTAAGTATCTGGGCTCCATACCATGATACCACCTTTATCCAGAAGGAATGACATACACTAAGGGGCGCTACTCCCTAGAACCTTGCTGCATCCTTCCTGTTTCGACCATTTCCGGGGTGTGAGGCTCGACGAAGTCTCGTCCACAAAGCTACGCTTTCTCAAAAAGCCCTGCTTCGGGTCAAACAAAATGATCAACCTATGATCACAAAGATATAAGATCAAACAAATGATCATATCACAAATGATCAAACACTGATCATTTCACAGCAACACTCAGTATGCCACGTTACCAAATTGGGATATATCGCTGATAAATTTCAACTACATAACCTCTGAGCTCGTACGTCTCAGAGAAGGGTGTTAAGCTAAGAGAATAAATTCTCCGCCACCAACAGAAATGTATTTGAAAGAAATCAGCTTTATATCTCAAATTGTAACGTCAGACACACAATCCATACAAGTCTGTTCCGGGATCGAACAGAACCGAAGGCACTTCTCACGAAGCCCTTGCATATCCGGATAATTTCAATCACGTCAGGACTTCCCGTCACTAAGGGTGATAAAAACCTCTAAATCGGAGATCAGCCGATGTAGAGTAACTCGACGGTAATCCTTCCGTTTTCAAAAAATATCCGGTCTTCAACACCGGTCTTCGAATGCAATTCATAACGACGTATCACATATTCGGAATGGGTTATACGACCCCATGGTCCTTTCCCGGTTAACCCGAATAGTGAGCGATTATTCAAAAATAAGTGTGGCATTCAAATTCATCCAATTCACAACAAATACCTACTCAAGGTAATTATTGATAGTCGGTTATTTAACTATCAATAAAGATGCGCAACATCATCAGATTCCAAATAATTTTCCAAATTATTTCATCTTCAAAAATATCTTTTACTAGATATAAAATTTCCACACTTAACCATTTGAAAACAAATTTTCAAATATTCACTTTTCAATTTATCTTTAAAAGATAAAATCCCTAAACAGTTCCTTTCATATTGGAAAAGCATTTCCATACTTATTTAAAAATAAGTATTTCACAAATCACTTATTTTCAACATTTGAAAATATTCGATATACTTAAATCAATATTAAGTATATATTCATTCTTTAAGGAAATCATTCTCTTTAAACACATTTATTTGAGTCAAAACGAATGTTACGTAAAACATCGTTACGACGACTCAAAATCACTAGTATAGGGATTCAGATTTTAATAGATATATAAATCCCAATACTACATCAAAACATTTCCTTTCGGAAATCATTTACTATAACAACAGTGTTATAGTCCATCATTTCCTTATTTTTCGAAAACGTCTATTTCAACAATAAATGTTGAAATCTATGATTTCGATAGTTCACACGTTTTAAAACATCTTTTAAAACAATTAACTTCATTTCAAATATCACTTTCCAAAACTATCCATTTTACTTAACGATATATTCACTATCGAAAATCGTGAATATACTTTACTATTTACATTTCACTATTTTCTACACGTTTTATTTCAATAATAATTCGCTATCCAAAATCGCGAATATATCTCCTTTGATAATCTTCTATATTTAATTTATCAAATTCAATCGATTGGTTTTCGAATTTATAAAACAACGTTTATAAATTCCATTTTCTATTTTCTATAACAACTCCGGTTTATAAATCTCATTTTATTAACTTCAAAAATTCACTTATAAGAATAAGTGATTTCGGATTTATAAAACAACGTTTATAAATCACATTTGTATTATATAACGATTTCAACTTATAAAAATCATTTCATTTTGCAATTTCTATTTATATCCCATCTAAGTGCAAAAGTCAAATTTATAAGTAAATTTCTTATAAATCTTTTATTCTACAATATCTATTTACTTTATAACTTCACGTTATAAATCTATTAATTTCATTCACTTATACTTCTTTTTAACACTTATAAAAAAAATCGTTTTATAAGTCCAATATTTTGATTTATAAATTATCAAATTTATAAACCTTTTTATACAAATCATTTATAGTTATTCAAAAATCCCACTTAAACCATTTTATAAATAAATCGACTTTTATTTCAAAAACGACACTTCGGTTATATTTCACTAAAAATTATAACTTTTATAACTTTAAAATTTTACGTTTATAAATCGATTCAAAAATCCCATAAAACGTATATTTTCAAAAATCACTTCAAAAATCCTTTTTAAAGTAAAAGTCGTTATTTTTACATTTCAAAACTGAATCTGATGATGCAACAGCATCAATCAGTCCATCACAACAGTCAAATATCATATATCATCATATGATAACAGAATATATCAAAATATCTGTAAATAATCAATACGGTGAGGAATCCAGTCGGATCCCTCCAACCTGTTTCCCTGCATCCAAAGATGTTAGCACAATACCAATTCCGCTCCAGTACGGAATTATCGCGGTATATGGGTTTTATAAAAATCCGCTTACTAACGGCGCAATAGGGTCTCATCCGCTATACGAGGCGGGAAATCAATCAATCCAATATATACATATGCCAATATGTATATATTGCTATATATAGATATATATCCTACTATATCTAATATCACATCCAAGCAGTCAATCAATCAATCAATAACTGTAAAAGAAAATCCACTTTCAATTTGAGTGAGAAGATCTCACCTTGATTTTAAATTCCGTTCCAGCGTTTATTTCGAATAAATTAAACCGAACCGTTCGATATAATCAAAAAATTTAGCTTGCTCAAACTGATCCCAGACCTACGCTGCAGCGTAGAGCGCGACGCTGCGATTCCGGCGTCGCCAGTTTCGTTGAATTCTGATAATATATGACGAAGTTATTGCAATTTAAACTTTATACAAATTTAAATATAATTAACATTTACAATTTCTTTTAATTTTAAACCTTAACAATTTCTGGCCGTTAGATTTCAATACCAAGCAATCCAGACCGCGTGCCTTTCTTCTTCCCCAGGTTGTAAATCATGTTCGCGCGTTCGAACCCATCCAACGTCCAAGCCCTAATACACGCACCTCACAAACGATGACGAAACCCCATCACTTTGCCACCATTCGAAGCGCCTTCCCCAAAGCCACCACCGGCCAGAAGCACGGCCAACTCGGCAGCCCTATCACCTCGAGAAACGTGATTGAACGCGCGTCACTCACGGTCGATTTCTGGCCTCCCTGTTGCGAATCAGGCGATCATAGCCGTTGAATACGTCGAGCTCGTGAAGCTCTTCGATTTCCTAGTTGAAGTCGTTGTCTAAAAATGCGTGGATGAGGAGATCGAAGAGGAAGAATGTTGGTGATTCTCGGCCATTAATTGAAATAGAGGCGGCGGCTGAAGATAATAGCTAGGGTTTTGGTTTTATAACGTGTATATATATACGTATATAATAATATTAAATTCATTTTAAACGACTTTTCCAAACGATCTCCAAATCACACGTGCCGTCTGGCGTTCGTAAGGTTTACCCCGCATTCCGAACACAATGGAACATGTTTCGGAAGCTAATTCGGTCATTTGTGCGAGTTACGGAAATAAACGATCAATTTAAATTAAACCGATTTAAATCGATTTCGAGGCGTTTTAATTTGTACCGGACAAACGGTAAATCCAAAAATTACGAAATTTGAAATCTTATAATAATATCACATTACGGATCCGATGAAACTGGTTTCGTCGAAATCCGAGACTTTTTGAAAAATGACTATTTTAACTCGACGATTTAAAATTAAAACGATATCGATGCGTTTCGAGTTGCCACGGTCAAACGACAACTCCGATTGATACGAAAATTGAAATCCGATAATAACTAACTATTACGGATCCAATGGAACTGGTTTCATTCAATTCTGAGACTGTTCGAAAATTGGCTATTTTTACAGTCGATAATTAAATATTAAAATATTCAATTTTCACAAATTAACTCCAAATTCGATTCTGAAAGTTCTATAACCTTTCTATAACTCCAGTATGATTAAATAAAATTTTACAAATCATTTTCAATCATTTTAAACTCGATTTTCAATTATCTCTGGAATTTCAATCAATAATTTATCGATTTAATTGACCCAATTAAATCCAATATTCGAATAATAAATTATTCGACTTCTTAATTCTACTTATCAGTATTTAAAATCAATTAAATATTCGAATTTTAATTATCAAAAATTCTGGGTCGTTACAGACTTCCCCCCTTAAAAGAATTTCGTCCTCGAAATTACAAGTTAGGGAAAAATGTCCTTAACTCGTCTACTATTTTTCCAACATCTAATAGTTTTATCAATTTGTCAAAACAAATCTTTCTAGTAAAGATTCGTTATCATTCAACTAATTTTCCAATTTCAATTATAAATTCCAAACAACATTGTTTAACTTCAAAATTCGAATTCGAGTTTAAATTCAAATTTCAAACTTTCAAATTTTCTCAAAAATTTTCTAACGCCCTAAATTTCCAAAAAATTTCGCCAGCGTCTCCTTTGCGCGGCTAATACGGCACTACTACAAAACGTCCCTACGGACTCTCAGATTTCAAAAAGAAAAAGAAAAAGCCAAGCGGCTAGAGAAATAAGTCATCAAATCTCATATTCAAATTTAAATACATACCTTTTTCGAGCAATTCAAATTATCTTCGAAATCAAAATCCCAATTCATTTACACCTGTATATCCTACTAGCCATAATATCTAGTTACATATATTCAAACCATTTCGTACATTCAATTACAAAATTTTCAATATAACTGCTTATATCATCTCTAATTCACTATTGAAGTTATATATTCAATTTCGTTCAATTTTGCATTTCAATTTCATTTGAATTTAATTCACAATTTCAATTCAATTTGAATTCTATTCATCTTTCATTTACAATTATTCAATTCAATTCATTGGCTTACGAATTCGAACTGAATTTCAACTTTCAATTTCATTTTCATTTAATTGATTCACTTATACTTGCTTTGATTTAACTTCATTCTTTTAAGTTAAATTTATTCTACCAAAATTCAATTGGTATAAGTTATCAATTTAGTAATATTTCATACATATCTTTATATAGCATTCCAGAGTTTTACCGTCATTTCAAAGCCATTTTTGAAAACAGTTCAAATTATCCTTTGAATTTTCTAAAACAAAATCCAAATTTCCAAAACAACTTCCATTTAAAACGATTTGGCAGCAATTCCTCTTTTGGAAACCAGAAAATGAACACCAACGATGCCGCGGTCATCATCGAAGTTATTTTCCAGCGACCGAAAAGAGTTTAGAGCTTTTCATTCCCTCAAAACATTTTTCAAAACCCTTGAAATCCATTTTCAAATCAAAAAGGAATTAAACTTTCCAAATCTCCAAAATTTTCAAATTCTTTTCAAACATTTCCAAAAACTTTTCTAGAATTCCGTTTCAATTTACAAATCACATTTATAATTTACATTCTTAGATTTCATTTGTATGAGAATTTATTCCTTAACTTTGGAGTTATGATTTCAATTTCTTATTCAATTTCAATGATAATAATTCACTATTATTACTTCCTAACATCCATGCAACCATATACTGTAATAATTTACAGAAAAATCATTTCTTTTATATACAAAAATAGTTTTGGGCAAAATTATTTCATTCACCCTATTTAAAACAATACTGTGCCGAATTGTTCTATATAAGTGTTTAGAGATCCCTATCGATAGAGTTGTACGGACAATACCGACCAGAATCCATATACCACTCAACAAACCAATCATCACAATATAAAACAATTTTATATTCACTAACAAATACGCACTCGTATCTATTATTACACTCAACTCATTCTAGAGTACTGCTGACTCTATCTCTAATGAGTAATACCCAACAGAGCAGGGTTGTCGCTTAACCATATGCTCTGATACCAAATGTAACATCCCGAAAATTTTCGAATTTCGAAAATTCAACATCGATACTTACTTTATCGACTGCTGAGCCATCGAATGCCGGAAACCCGAAAAGTTATGGTTTTAAGACAGAAGAAAAAGGTAGAAGAAGAAGATAGAAGAAAAAGAAAGAAAGAAAGAAGAAGAACAACAGAACAGCAACAGAAACAGAACAATATCAGAATCTCACATATCGCAGCGGAACAATATATAATAGATAAATGAATATCATTTAAAAACAAAAGAACTATATCATTTTATACATACATCAATCATCAGAGTCAATATACAACAATGGACAGTTAGATAACTTGTCCTCATACAGAATACACAGCGGAATAAATATATCAGATACAAATACTACGTCTCGCCATCCAGCTTGCTTCCAAAGCTCCAGAATATCCAGAATATCCTGATAATATAACTCTAGGCTGCCCGTGTGGAAATTTGTGGGCACCCAGAGTTTAGAAGGGAAACAATAAACTCCGAGTCAGTCATGGTGACTGGTGTGAGATCGTAAAACAGTTATTCTTTAAAATAAACAACAGGAAAACTTTAATGTCAATTCGCAATGCTTTTGGAAAATGAAACTACCATAAGACCTCCCACCACACACACAATGCAAACGCAGACTTGGAGGAGATTTCTTCTTATGTTAGTCAAAGATGCTTACTACGCAAAAATCAAATCCTTTTTGATATTATTATTAGTGCATAGTGGAAAACATTTCGAAAGTAGAATATAAATCTTAGCCAGCATAGGTACCATTATATTATGCCTGCTATAGCTGCCTCCTGAGGAGACAGGTTATACAATTGAAATCGTAAAGGCTCGTATTGTTTCTTTGGATTTCCAACAAATGGTCAGGCTAAGGAACTTCCTTTTCCACGATGGGTACGTCCCTGGAATAGACGACCCGAGAACCTAACCGGATCTCTGCCAACACAAGGCCGGGTTACCTCTGCAAAAATAGGTAACTACTGACACGCGTATGCCATCCCCCGATCGTCACCGATCTTCCCGAGGATCCCCGATTTCCAACAAACCACATAGATAATAATAATGCAGTAACCACAGAGGTTAAGTATCTGGGCTCCATACCATGATACCACCTTTATCCAGAAGGAATGACATACACTAAGGGGCGCTACTCCCTAGAACCTTGCTGCATCCTTCCTGTTTCGACCATTTCCGGGGTGTGAGGCTCGACGAAGTCTCGTCCACAAAGCTACGCTTTCTCAAAAAGCCCTGCTTCGGGTCAAACAAAATGATCAACCTATGATCACAAAGATATAAGATCAAACAAATGATCATATCACAAATGATCAAACACTGATCATTTCACAGCAACACTCAGTATGCCACGTTACCAAATTGGGATATATCGCTGATAAATTTCAACTACATAACCTCTGAGCTCGTACGTCTCAGAGAAGGGTGTTAAGCTAAGAGAATAAATTCTCCGCCACCAACAGAAATGTATTTGAAAGAAATCAGCTTTATATCTCAAATTGTAATGTCAGACACACAATCCATACAAGTCTGTTCCGGGATCGAACAGAACCGAAGGCACTTCTCACGAAGCCCTTGCATATCCGGATAATTTCAATCACGTCAGGACTTCCCGTCACTAAGGGTGATAAAAACCTCTAAATCGGAGATCAGCCGATGTAGAGTAACTCGACGGTAATCCTTCCGTTTTCAAAAAATATCCGGTCTTCAACACCGGTCTTCGAATGCAATTCATAACGACGTATCACATATTCGGAATGGGTTATACGACCCCATGGTCCTTTCCCGGTTAACCCGAATAGTGAGCGATTATTCAAAAATAAGTGTGGCATTCAAATTCATCCAATTCACAACAAATACCTACTCAAGGTAATTATTGATAGTCGGTTATTTAACTATCAATAAAGATGCGCAACATCATCAGATTCCAAATAATTTTCCAAATTATTTCATCTTCAAAAATATCTTTTACTAGATATAAAATTTCCACACTTAACCATTTGAAAACAAATTTTCAAATATTCACTTTTCAATTTATCTTTAAAAGATAAAATCCCTAAACAGTTCCTTTCATATTGGAAAAGCATTTCCATACTTATTTAAAAATAAGTATTTCACAAATCACTTATTTTCAACATTTGAAAATATTCGATATACTTAAATCAATATTAAGTATATATTCATTCTTTAAGGAAATCATTCTCTTTAAACACATTTATTTGAGTCAAAACGAATGTTACGTAAAACATCGTTACGACGACTCAAAATCACTAGTATAGGGATTCGGATTTTAATAGATATATAAATCCCAATACTACATCAAAACATTTCCTTTCGGAAATCATTTACTATAACAACAGTGTTATAGTCCATCATTTCCTTATTTTTCGAAAACGTCTATTTCAACAATAAATGTTGAAATCTATGATTTCGATAGTTCACACGTTTTAAAACATCTTTTAAAACAATTAACTTCATTTCAAATATCACTTTCCAAAACTATCCATTTTACTTAACGATATATTCACTATCCAAAATCGTGAATATACTTTACTATTTACATTTCACTATTTTCTACACGTTTTATTTCAATAATAATTCGCTATCCAAAATCGCGAATATATCTCCTTTGATAATCTTCTATATTTAATTTATCAAATTCAATCGATTGGTTTCCGAATTTATAAAACAACGTTTATAAATTCCATTTTCTATTTTCTATAAAAACTCCGGTTTATAAATCTCATTTTATTAACTTCAAAAATTCACTTATAAGAATAAGTGATTTCGGATTTATAAAACAACGTTTATAAATCACATTTGTATTATATAACGATTTCAACTTATAAAAATCATTTCATTTTGCAATTTCTATTTATATCCCATCTAAGTGCAAAAGTCAAATTTATAAGTAAATTTCTTATAAATCTTTTATTCTACAATATCTATTTACTTTATAACTTCACGTTATAAATCTATTAATTTCATTCACTTATACTTCTTTTTAACACTTATAAAAAAAATCGTTTTATAAGTCCAATATTTTGATTTATAAATTATCAAATTTATAAACCTTTTTATACAAATCATTTATAGTTATTCAAAAATCCCACTTAAACCATTTTATAAATAAATCGACTTTTATTTCAAAAACGACACTTCGGTTATATTTCACTAAAAATTATAACTTTTATAACTTTAAAATTTTACGTTTATAAATCGATTCAAAAATCCCATAAAACGTATATTTTCAAAAATCACTTTAAAAATCCTTTTTAAAGTAAAAGTCGTTATTTTTACATTTCAAAACTGAATCTGATGATGCAACAGCATCAATCAGTCCATCACAACAGTCAAATATCATATATCATCATATGATAACAGAATATATCAAAATATCTGTAAATAATCAATACGGTGAGGAATCCAGTCGGATCCCTCCAACCTGTTTCCCTGCATCCAAAGATGTTAGCACAATACCAATTCCGCTCCAGTACGGAATTATCACGGTATATGGGTTTTATAAAAATCCGCTTACTAACGGCGCAATAGGGTCTCATCCGCTATACGAGGCGGGAAATCAATCAATCCAATATATACATATGCCAATATGTATATATTGCTATATATAGATATATATCCTACTATATCTAATATCACATCCAAGCAGTCAATCAATCAATCAATAACTGTAAAAGAAAATCCACTTTCAATTTGAGTGAGAAGATCTCACCTTGATTTTAAATTCCGTTCCAGCGTTTATTTCGAATAAATTAAACCGAACCGTTCGATATAATCAAAAAATTTAGCTTGCTCAAACTGATCCCAGACCTACGCTGCAGCGTAGAGCACGACGCTGCGATTCCGGCGTCGCCAGTTTCATTGAATTCTGATAATATATGACGAAGTTATTGCAATTTAAACTTTATACAAATTTAAATATAATTAACATTTACAATTTCTTTTAATTTTAAACCTTAACAATTTCTGGCCGTTAGATTTCAATACCAAGCAATCCAGACCGCGTGCCTTTCTTCTTCCCCAGGCTGTAAATCATGTTCGCGCGTTCGAACCCATCCAACGTCCAAGCCCTAATACACGCACCTCACAAACGATGACGAAACCCCATCACTTTGCCACCATTCGAAGCGCCTTCCCCAAAGCCACCACCGGCCAGAAGCATGGCCAACTCGGCAGCCCTATCACCTCGAGAAACGTGATTGAACGCACGTCACTCACGGTCGATTTCTGGCCTCCCTGTTGCGAATCAGGCGATCATAGCCGTTGAATACGTCGAGCTCGTGAAGCTCTTCGATTTCCTAGTTGAAGTCGTTGTCTAAAAATGCGTGGATGACGAGATCGAAGAGGAAGAATGTTGGTGATTCTCGGCCATTAATTGAAATAGAGGCGGCGGCTGAAGATAATAGCTAGGGTTTTGGTTTTATAACGTGTATATATATACGTATATAATAATATTAAATTCATTTTAAACGACTTTTCCAAACGATCTCCAAATCACACGTGCCGTCTGGCGTTCGTAAGGTTTACCCCGCATTCCGAACACAATGGAACATGTTTCGGAAGCTAATTCGGTCATTTGTGCGAGTTACGGAAATAAACGATCAATTTAAATTAAACCGATTTAAATCGATTTCGAGGCGTTTTAATTTGTACCGGAAAAACGGTAAATCCAAAAATTACGAAATTTGAAATCTTATAATAATATCACATTACGGATCCGATGAAACTGGTTTCGTCGAAATCCGAGACTTTTTGAAAAATGACTATTTTAACTCGACGATTTAAAATTAAAACGATATCGATGCGTTTCGAGTTGCCACGGTCAAACGACAACTCCGATTGATACGAAAATTGAAATCCGATAATAACTAACTATTACGGATCCAATGGAACTGGTTTCGTTCAATTCTGAGACTGTTCGAAAATTGGCTATTTTTACAGTCGATAATTAAATATTAAAATATTCAATTTTCACAAATTAACTCCAAATTCGATTCTGAAAGTTCTATAACCTTTCTATAACTCCAGTATGATTAAATAAAATTTTACAAATCATTTTCAATCATTTTAAACTCGATTTTCAATTATCTCTGGAATTTCAATCAATAATTTATCGATTTAATTGACCCAATTAAATCCAATATTCGAATAATAAATTATTCGACTTCTTAATTCTACTTATCAGTATTTAAAATCAATTAAATATTCGAATTTTAATTATCAAAAATTCTGGGTCGTTACAAGGAATGACTTTGTGAATGAATACAACCTTTCTAAGGTTTTGATTATTATAAATAGAGGATAAGACTAGAAGTTCAGTAATTAAACTGTTATCTTGAATTCTATACTTTCTTGAATCTATTTGCTCTCAAACTCAAATTTATTCATTCACTCAAAAAATTTACTCCATACACTTCCTTAAACACGGTGCATGTATCTTGAATCATCAAAAGAGATTATAAGAAGCTTTTTACCCCAAATCAAAATATATGCTGATAGAGCACAAGATTGACAAAGTTAGCAAACTTTTATATAGCCTATTCCTCCGGGCTAAGTGAGGGTGTTTTGGTTAGTGGAGAATCCAAAGGGGAGCTTCTGGATAGGACGTAGGACGGAAGGTCCGAACCAATATAAAAATCCTAGTGTGAGTGCTTCTTATTTTACTTTACTATTTCCTTTATTATATTAGCTTCATATTGCATATATACTTATGTATGTAAGTTAGTCGTATTACTATAGATCTTTGTGCGCTTTCATTTGGTACCAGAGTAGGAATTTTCATTGACGTAACAAAGTTTTTGAAAAATCAAAAATTTAGCAAGCACTTTTCTAGAAGGATAACCAACTGCACGTCCTTTAATTTTCACCGGTCAAATTATGCGTATTGGTCTACACGCATGAGAATTTTTATTGATGCTAACGGTCTTGAGATTTTGCGAGCTACTAAAACTAAGTATGAAGTACCTTCTATTGAAATGAGCATTCGGTCGAATTCTGAAAAAACCATGGCAACCAACAATGCAAAAACCATGAATGTGTTATTTTGTTCACTTGATATAAACGAATTTTCTAGAGTTATGCTCTGCAAAACCACATCTAATATTTGGCATACACTTCAAATTACACATGTAGGAACAAACAAGTTAAACAAACTAAAATTTATATTCTTCAAAATCAATTCCAATCATTTGAAATGAAACCTAATGAATCCATTATTGCTATGTATGCAAGATTTCAAACCATATAACGTGATCTCATGGCATTAGGAGTTACATACTGATTTTGAACTTGTTACACGTATTTTAAATTCTTTAACAATTGAATGGGAAAGAAAATTACTTGCGATTGAAGAAGCCAATGATCTTTCCTAATTCAAAGTTAAAGAATTAATTGGAAATTTAATGTCGGATGAATCAAACTTACAGGCAAGAAAAGAACAAAATCAAAAGAAAACAAGTATAGCTTCAAGCCAACAATGAAGACTCTGACTTAGGTGAAGATGAGATTGTGTTCATGGCTAAAACTACAATAAGTTCAAGAAATTCAGAAAATTCACAAAAGCACAATATAGTGGAAACTCAACGTCAATCAAATGCTATATATGTGATAAGTTCGGGCACATGAAGAAGGAATGTCCATAGCTAAACAAGGAAAAGAAGAATTTTTTTTAGAAGTTCAAGAAGAAAAGAAAAGCTTTTCAAGTTACATGGGATTACTCAGATTCATCTTCTTCGGAGAGTGAAAGTGATAGTGACATGGAACAAGCAAACGTTTGTTTCATGGCCACTAACGAGGTAAATTCCAATCTTTTCTATAATGATATCCTTAAATTACTATTGAACCTTATGGCAAACTAAGAAATTTGAAAAAAGTATATAAAGAAAGTATAGGCAAATTAAATAGAGCTGAATTAGAAATTGGTATGCTTAAAGATGAATAGGGTATTTTAGAAGAAGAATTAGAAATTTCACAAAAATCATGTGAAAGTTTAAATTCTCAAAATTTCGCTTCAATTTATGAAATTAAGGCAAGTAAATTGTAATAACCTAAAATTTTAGTCATTGAATTTTAAATGTTCAATTAATTTTAAATATTTAAACAATTGGATTTTGGAATTTAATAAGTTGAATTTAAATATATTGATCATTTTAAATATTGGAATTGTGAATTAAATATTAATTAAATGGATTTAATAATATTATTTAACTCCTTTCGATTAATAAATAATATGGATGAATTATATTTGTAGATTTATGTACAAAAAATAAATAGATCGGATAAATATCGATAATTGGATCGAAAATATAAAATGATATTTAAATATGTGAAATAATAATTTTGGGGCGCTGTCTCAGATTTTGGAAAAACCAGTGCCATTAGATTTGGAATAATAAATGGTTGTACGCGGTCGAGTTTCGTAACGATCAGGCGTACTGTGTGGTCATGCGAACTCGAAACGCATAGTGATTAATTTTAAAAATAATTCAATTTAAAAAGCTAACTTCCATATACTTTGGAATTAGGTCTCGAAAATAGGTCTATTGAGTTCGAAATAGGGGTATTTAGTATAGAACGCCAATCGGCACGTCCCGATTGGAGTTCGAAATTTTGGGTATGTATTGTCGAACATTATCAAATAAAATATTATGTGCCCATATTCAAGTCATACCAGTCACGTTTAAACCCATACCCATCTCCTTACCTACATGTCCACACCATACCCATTCCCTTATAAAAGTTTTGCCTGTAACAAAAGTTACCCTTTGCAAAATCAAATTTCGAAAAATAAAATAAAATTAGTTAGCCCACTAAAAATCATGATTTTAGATTCATTAAACTCCTACTGAGATGCGCTTCGAGTCGATGTCATGGATGGCATAGTTTGTTGATGATGGTCATGATCGACTTTTACAATCGTGAACTAGGGCTCGTCATTTCTGGCGATTTAGAGGACGTTGGTTCGAATGGTGGGTGGAGTTGAACTCGTGGTAACTTGGAGTGTCAATGGCGATCGAACGGAGGTGCTACATCACCATTTGGGGGTTGCGTCCATTTTTCGATGAGGGCAAGAGCAGTAGGTCGCTTCGGCCTAGGGAGGATCGGTCGGGGTGATTTTCCGTCCATCAAGTCGAGTTCGTCGAGAAAAACGGGTTAGCGAAGACGGATTTGAATTTCATCTAGCGGATCTCCGTATCATTGCAAAATCATGCACATTTGGATGGGTTCTCACTCTCGGCTATGCACGTTTAAAATGTAAGGGGGAGAAGATGATTAGTCGGGGTTAGGTATTAAGAAATGTAATTAGTAACTAATTATATTATTTAATTCCGAAACTTATAAATCAAATAACTTTTGCATACGAGGTCGGATTCGAACGCCGTCTTTTGCATTAGACTCGTAGCAGCAATGGCTACACAATGGAGTTGGTTTGGTTTGATTTAGAGCTAGTGGATTTTTTTGGCTCAAATCGAACTCCCGTTCGATTTTAGTCCAAACCAGAACGCTTCGACGAAAACTGGAATCAATGTGAGTTTAACTCACATTCAATTTTATTATAACATGTCTATGATGCTAAAAATTATTACTGATTTCTTGGATGTTAGTTAAATTGTTTGATTGATTTTTGGTTGAATTTCCATTTGGAAAATGGATAACATATTAATTTGATTATTATAAACCCGTATGAATTATATATAATGTCCTTAACCATTGTTTCGTAGGGAGAATTTATAGAGAGACCCTGAGGGGTTTCTCGTCAATAATTATTTATTTAAATTCTTATGCTATTATATTGATGTTTAATTGAAATATATCTTGATATTTCATTTAATTTTTAAGTATTGTTATAGCGATTTCGCTATACCATCATTTATTAATTATCATCCCCAAAACCCTGTCTTGTGTATTTTGAACTTGAGCTTGTGTTTTTACTAAATAGAAGTTTAAAATTTCATTAATCATTTTGATTAATGATAATTTAAAATAATTAACCATTTTAACTAATGATTTAGAAATCGATTAACCAATTTAATTAATAATGTTCAAAGTTGGTTTATCTTTTGATTTAGATGAGATTAGATTTAATCAATCATTTTAACTAATAATTATTTGAGTTTAATCAAGTATTCTAATCAATGATAATGAAGCTTATTAATCATTTTAATTAATGATGTTTGAAATTTGATAAATCTTTTTAGTTAATGATATTTAAAGTAAATTAATTTAACAAAAGTGATTAAATTAACTGATTTTATGAAAACTATTTTCAAGTTAATAAACTGATTTAATAAAGATTTTAAGGTTAATTTACTAATGATATAAAGGTATTTGGAAATAATTAACTATTTTATTAAAGATAACGGATTTTTTTATTTAAATGAGATTATAAATGTGATTAATTATCTTTTGGGATAATTAATATTGTTTTAATTTTATAAAGATATTTCAATTGTTTTATTAACTTTTGGGATAATAAACATTGTTTTAAATTTATAAATAATGATTTATAAATGGGAAAATCCTTTAAAAGAAATTATTTGCAAAAAATCTAAATATAAATTGTTTGCGGTTTATAGTAAATAATGTTTTAACGACATTTGTTTTTGACCCTTGTTTTAATACACTTAATATTATAAGTTTGTCTTTTAAAAGAATTCTTTTAAAAAAGGGTATTTCCAATGTGTTTTTACCAATATTTGCAATATGGAAATCAAGCACAAGATCAGTTTTAAAAATTAAAATTCGATTCAGTTATGGAAAAATAATCCCATAAACGATATCGCTTATATGGAAAGGATACAGTCATACTTTTAACGCTAAACATTGAGATTTGGATTCGTTACTACCTTAAAGGTTAAAAATTATTAGTTTCTTTTTTGAGCTTTGTTATCCTTTTGTCGGAAATGACTAAACCCAAAGCACGAAAGGAAGCCAAGCTATGCGGGGTTGCTCCCATTAGGATAGTTCCACATCTCATCTTGGTTGGATTCGGTTGTGCACTTAGATGTGAAAAATATTCAGATAATCAGTAAGTTTTGGCGGGGTCCGGCTTGGTATTGTCCAAGAAGTGTCATGGAGTATATGAGCTTCTCAGAAGTATATTACTAGAGGTATACTTCAAGGGGGGTGCACCTTCCTAGTCGTTTGTTGAAAATTTTCCTTTCCTGATTTGATTTGAACCTATGAATATGTTTTTCTTTAATTGCTTTGGGAAGAGACAATCACTTTTCACGGTGTTTAATTATTGGTTTAAACTTTGGAAAGTTATCTTGTTTATCCATTCTATCTGGTTTGGATTTTGCTTGAATTATTTTCATTCTTTCAAGTCTGCTTTTTAATACTATTTATTTCCATTCTTAGTTGGATTTTGTTCCTATTGTTTATCTCCACTCTTTCCTGTATGGATTTTATTCTTGTGAGGTAAAAACCCGTTCCACGTTAGCGGCGGGTCTCACATAACTTTTATATATTCCCCACTATTTGAGTTTTCTCACACTAGTATTCCCAAACCGATCCAGGTGTTATTTTATTATAATGCTCGGTTCAGACCGAGTATTTTCCCAGGTTGGCATTGGTGTTATGGAGGTCTTGAAAAGGAGATGGAGGCTCACTTATCGTAGTGTTTTATTTTCCGCTGCATTATATAGTATCCCTATCAACAATTGTAAGGTCAGGATTTTATAACTGTCCTTTGGCCATATAAATCCGTATAAATTCTTCCTTTACCCATAACTCGAGCATACAAACTCCGATTGACATTAAATTAGAAATGTGGCCTCACAAGGCCTTCCTTGTCACTTTATATCGATTGCACCTTTATTGGGACCCAGTCCGAATCCGCCCAACTATTGTCCATAGTTCCTAATGTAATCGATTTTCGAGGATAATAAACATCTCTCCAAGCTTCCTGCCTTGATGATTACAGAAGCCATTTAGCCAACTCTTATGATATACTGCTTCGTCAAAAGGCAGTATAACATTTGTCCCCCAAAACATGCCTTATGGTAGGAAGGCGTGTTTTGAATTGCCTTAAGTCCAATGTTCGAAACCCGTTGATGGCCTGTGAACAAATCTACGATCTTGCCTGATAGTTGGTAACGGCTGTTCGGGATCGTTTATCAAATTCGTATCAGTCCTAGGCTAATGATGATCAAACAAGATCGAGTGTCTGTTCGAGGCGAAATGCGATTGTTCGAGATCGAGTCCCTGTTTGAGGCAAAATGCGATCGTTCGAGCTCGAGTGCCTGTTCGAGGCGTAATGTGATCGTTCGAGATCGAGTGCTGTTTGAGGCGAAATGTGAGCTTAAGGCATAATGTGATTGTTCAAGATCGAGTGTCGTTCGAGGCGAAATGTGATCGTTCGAGATCGAGTGTCGTTCGAGGCGAAATGTGATTTTTCGGATGGGACCCCAAATTATTAATGTCAGATTTCACATTCGAGTGAGTTTTGTAATCAAAGTATTCGATTAATAAAATTAAATCCAAGTACTACAAGAAAAACAAAAACAAAAACTAAACACTACAATGCATGCCTCTCCGGGTGTGACGGTTCATCATCATCTCAGAGAATGTCTAGGGACCATTCTCGATCCCGTACATGTGTAAGTGACTGATCCGTTTTGTTGTGGAGTTTACTATTTATTCCTTGCCATTCTTATTAGTTGATGACAAGTTGACGCCTCGATCCAAGGCAGTTTCCATTCGATGTGGATGGTGGCTGCTCCTGTTCCACCGCTGCTACCTGAGTTCTTACGTATTGTAACAGCCTGCCGTTCCGGACATGTTCCTCAATCTCATCCTCTAAGTGTTGCAGTCGTTTGTACTATGCCGTCTAGCTCATGGAACATATAGTATTTTTTTGATTTTTCTTCATTGTTTGTAGGCTCTCTCCTCATTGGCCTTCGATAAGGGATCTGCCCTATAGTATCTAGATATATCGGTTCCAATGTCTCAGTCAATTCTATGTAAGAGGTGAGTCTCGGTTCCCTTCATGGTCTTTTTGATCCATCAGAGCCATCCTGTGCTTTCCGTTTTCCTTTATCCTTTTTTGGCGATTCTTTTTCCCAATGTTTACATCATCTCGAATTAGTTCTAAATCGATGTAAAGAAAAACATTTGACTTTGAATTGGGAAAAATGCCACTTTATGGTCAAACAAGGCATAGTCCTTGGACATACAATCTCAAATAAAGGCATTGAGGTAGATAAAGCGAAAATCGATGTCATTGCAAATCTACCCATTCCCAAAACTGTTAAGGACATTCGATCATTTCTTGGACACGCTGGCTTTTACCGACGATTTGTGAAAGACTTTAGCAAAATTTCTCGTCCTTTGACGACTCTTCTTGGAAAAGACGTTCCTTTCGATTTTAACTCTGATTGTATCTCTTCTTTTGAACGTCTTAAGAACGAACTAATTTTTGCTCCAATCATTTGTGCGCCCAATTGGGATCTTCCTTTCGAAATAATGTGTGACGCTTCGAACTTTGCCATTGGTGCTGTCTTAGGACAACACATCAACAAGATCCTTCACGTGATTTACTACGCGAGTATGACTTTGAACGACGCTCAGCTCAACTATACAAAAACCGAAAAGAGCTTCTAGCTGTCGTTTTTGCTCTCGAAAAATTCCGACAATACTTGATAGGGTCACACATTACTGTGTACATGGACCACTCTGCGCTTCGATATCTCTTTGCTAAAAAGGATGCCAAATCACGCTTGATTCGTTGGATCCTTTTACTTCAAGAATTTGACCTTACAATTAAAGACAAAAAAGGATCCGATAACGTCATAGCCGATCACTTGTCTCGTCTTCCGAACGCACCATCTTCTTTGCCAATCAATGAAAACTTCCCCGATGAACAACTCCTTTCAATTTCTATTGACCCATGGTACGCTGATATAGTGAACTACTTAGTCACTAAAGAAACTCCCTCATCGTGGTCCAAACAGGACAAATTCAAATTCATGTCCCAAGTGAAGTATTTTTATTGGGACGATCCATACTTGTTCAAATATTGTCCCGACCAAATCATCCGACGTTGCATTCTGGATAATGAGATTAGGAGTGTTCTTTCATTTTGCCACGATCAAGCGTGTGGTGGACATTTTGGTCCTCGAAAAACTGCGGAAGGAGTGCTTCAGAGTGGTTTCTATTGGCTTTCTCTTTTCAAAGACTCGTTTGAATTTTGTAAAACTTGCGATCGATATCAAATGCTTGGACGAATTTCTCGATGAGATATGATGCCTCTAAACCCCATTCTTACGATCGAAATCTTTGATGTATGGGGTATAGACTTTATGGGACCTTTTCCTAATTCTTTTGGAAACTTGTATATCCTTCTCGCTATCGATTACGTTTCAAAATGGGTCAAAGCCGTTCCTTGCAAAACCAACGACCATAAAATTGTTGTGAAATTTCTCAAAGAAAACATCTTTTCGAGGTTCGGCACACCTCGCACAATAATCAGTGATAATGGAACCCATTTTTGTAACCGTTCTTTTGAAACTTTAATGAAAAAATACTCAATCACCCACAAGTTATCCACTCCATATCATCCTCAGACTTGTAGCCAAGTTGAAGTTTCAAATCGACAAATAAAACAAATCTTGGAAAAAACTGTCAATAAAAATCGAAAAGATTGGTCTCAGAAATTGACCGAAGCGCTTTGGGCTTACCGTACTGCTTTTAAAACAAACCTTGGGATGTCCCCATTTCGTTTAGTTTACGGTAAAGCTTGTCATTTACCCATTGAAATTGAACACAAAGCGCTGTGGGCAATTAAGAACTTAAACTTTGATCTTGAGAAAGCTGGCGAAAACCGAAAACTACAACTCAACGAACTAGAAGAACTTAGGAACGACGCGTATGAAAACGAGAAAATTTACAAAGAAAAAACCAAAGTTTTTCATGACAAGTCAATCCTAAGGAAAATGTTTTCACCTAACCAAAAAGTTCTTTTATATGACTCAAGACTTCATTTATTCCCTGGGAAACTTAAATCGAGATGGACCGGACCATTTGTGGTACGAACTATTTTTCCACATGGTGCCATAGAAATAGAAAACCCCAGGGATGGATCGGTTTTCAAAGTCAACGGTCATCGTCTGAAACCTTTCTTGGAATTGCCAAATAACCAAGAGGAGGAGCTCATGATCCTTTATGAGCCAAGCTACGTCTAGTAAGAATGTTAACCCTCTTTTGTAAATATGTACATAGTTTTCCCCGTTACAATCATTATATCATGCATTGACTGTGGGGACACAGTCAAAATTAAGTGTGGGGGGAGTCTCATTTTCAATTTTTTTTAGTTTCATGATATTTTTGAACTTTTCAATTTTCTTTTAACTAAAAAAAAAACTCAAAATTTCAAAATCTCAAAAACATTTTCTTTTTAGCATTTTGATTTATTTTTGAGGAAACACTATGGGATAAGTATAAGTTTTGGTTAATAAATTTAAATTTTTGAAAATTTATTTGTCTTAACAAAAATAAAAATGAAGTTTGATTACAAATAACAATGGTCTAACTAGTATATAGGAAGGTTCATATGTGTTAATTATGAAGTATGTTCTAATTGAAAATCTTTGTTTTAAAAAAAGTGGTAAATTTAAATTAAAGGATATAACATTTTTATCTTCTAAGTTAAATGGTGCTAAGATGATTTTGCAAAAACTCTCTCTTTCTAAAAAAAATCTGAAAAAGAAAAAAAACATTTGTATATATGTAAATATTTTCTATTAACACCTACGGTCGACAGGTGTGCACACTTGTGTGTACACTCGCCATGCTCTGTACCTTTCTCACGTAAGTCCGAAAGACAGTGCATGATCGGTATATTTGGCCTCAGTTTATCTGAGCTAGGTGTATGTATATATAAATTCTTTTATTAATAATGCCTATAGTCGATAGGTGTTCACATTCGTGTGTTCACTCGCCACGCTCTGTATTCCTCTCATATAAGCTCGAAAGGCAGTGCATGGGTAATATATCTGGCCTCAGTTTACCTGAGTTAGGCATATGTAAATATTGTTAATATCAATAAAATTTTCAAATAAGAGAGAATAAGCAATTGAAATCTAAGCACCATTTTAACTTGTTTGATTTAATTTGTTATTGAAAAGAAATGAAAATACCACTTTAATAAACTTTGATAATCAACTAAGGATCCATTTCATAATTAAATCGTGTTATCAACCAAAACAACGAGTTAAACTATTGTCTATTTGCTATGATAACTTGATTTTTGTTGGAAATTTTGACAAGTAAATGACTTAAATTTTTCAAAACAATGACCAAAACCTATATTTAACTTATGAGTGTCAAATTGAAAGTGAATCCTTCATTTGTAAATATTTTCAACAACTTGCATTCATCCCATTGTAAATAAATCTTGCATTTTGTAAATATTTTCACTTTGCATTTTGATTTTGTGGGTAGTATCCGCTGAAATCCCTCACGAGACAACACTCGTCCTACTGGGGACACCCAGAGGTTTAACGGCTTGTTGCATACGCTCAACGCAATCGTGCTCCCTACAAAAACGGATTTGTCTTAGTTTTCCTTTATTCGAGGACGAATAAAAAGATAAGTGTGGGGGTATTTGATGTGCACGTAAATGTGCATATATTTACATCCATATTTTATCTCTTTTTATTTAAATAAACATCACATTTGGGCATTTTAACATTAAAAACCAAAATTTAATTATTTTCAAACCATCATATTTTCATCTTCATTCAGGGGCAAAATGGTCATTTTTGCGCTTGTGTCAATTTAAGAATTTTTACTTGGACATTTTTTGATAATTTTTATAGGAATTTGGATGCATATGGAAGAGGCTTATATGAAGATACATGCATGCACAAATGAAATACAAAGGAATGAAGAGGAAATAATTAAAGTTCAAGATCATGGAGCACCCCACCCACTTACCTAAATGTACAATTATGAGCTAATGGACAACTAAGTGGAGGTTAAAGCTTCATGCACAACAAATGATGGATTAATTAATGGCTAATGGTTACTTGGTGGCCACACTTCCTAAAGGGCATTTTAGGAAGCCCCATAAAAATAGAATTAGGGTTTTATGCATGTATATATAGCCCTCTTATGTACATGAAACTATCTTCTGCTCTTTCATTTTACTTAGGAAATTAAGAGATCAAATTGTAAGCTCAATGTTCTATGAAATAAAAATGGCTTCCAAGCCTCTTTCTTCTCTCTTTTCTACATGCTTTTCATAGTAGTATAGAAATCTTGTCGATTAACAAGTTTTTGGCGCAGTTGTCGGGGATCAAACCCGGGTCACCCGCGTGACAGGCGGGAATACTCACCACTATACTACAAAGAAAAACATGTAGAAAAGAAAGAAGAAAGAGGCTTGGAAGCCATTTTTATTTCATAGAACATTGAGCTTACAATTTGATCTCTTAATTTCCTAAGTAAAATGAAAGAGTAGAAGATAGTTTCATGTACATAAGAGGGCTATATATACATGCATAAAACCCTAATTCTATTTTTAGGGGGCTGCCTAAAATGCCCTTTAGGAAGTGTGGCCACCAAGTAACCATTAGCCATTAATTAATCCATCATTTGTTGTGCATGAAGCTTTAACCTCCACTTAGTTGTCCATTAGCTCATAATTGTACATTTAGGTAAGTGGGTGGGGTCCTCCATGATCTTGAACTTTAATTATTTCCTCTTCATTCCTTTGTATTTCATTTGTGCATGCATGTATCTTCATATAAGCCTCTTCCATATGCATCCAAATTCCTATAAAAATTATCAAAAAATGTCCAAGTAAAAATTCTTAAATTGACACAAGCACAAAAATGACCATTTTGCCCCTGAATGAAGATGAAAATATGATGGTTTGAAAATAATTGAATTTTGGTTTTAAACATGTTAAAATGACCAAATGTGATGTTTATTTAAATAAAAAGAGATAAAATATGGATGTAAATATATGCACATTTACGTGCACATCAGTGGACCTCCAGCTTTAACTGCATAAACTTCCACATCCTTTCTTCCCTCTCTATCAGCTTTCACATTTTCCTATCGCAGAAACCTTTCTGCTTCATAGTAAAATTCCCCGAGATCCACTGGTGGATCCCGTTCCAACGATATCTTGAAATTTGAGTTATCCGCAATCCCTTACACTACTACCATCAAAACCATCGACGGATCCGGTCGATCCACCGAAGCTACTGCCGCATTGAACCTGGTTAAGAAATCTCTAAGTGATTATACTTTCCACTGCTTCATCGATGTTAAAGTCATCACACTCTTGGGTCTCATGATGTGGACCCGAAATTGTCTCATAAAGCTTTCGATTAATTTCGTCCACGTGATAATAGAGTCGCTTTCGAAATGTCCAAACCATAGTGCAGCTATATCCATTAAGTACAAGGGGAAGCACCATGCCATGGCTTCCTCTGATGCCCCTAGTACTTCCATGTGTCTCATGTCTCTCGTCAGATGAACAGCAGGATCCCTTTTTCGATCATATGTATCAAGCGTTGGTAGTTTGAATTCCAGCGGATTCCTAGCTTGCCTAATATTAGGAGCGAAGGGACTCCTATTTACATCTTCCAAATCCCTATTTACCAATCCTCCTCTCATAGCCCATTTGATCATTTCTACCAACATGTCGTTGTCATCATGTGGTAGTCTTCGATCATTATCTCTAACCTACCCCCTGAGTCCATGAGGGAATCCTGATATCTGCTCTTCCGGATGAGTATACACATTCCGATCAATGCCAAACTGCACAACACCGCTCGGTATCCTACCTGGGATGAATCCAGTGTGACCAGGGGGCATGCCCTCGAATATGGATCGATCGGAACCGATCGTTCTTGATTGGTCGGGAGCCTCTCCTGGCTATTCCCCTCCATCCTACATCTGTTAGCTTTGTTTCCTTGATTCTGATTCTGGTTTTCCTCAGCTCCTGCTACTCCAACTCCATGATCCATATTTATAGCATTTCCAGCTACTCCATTTCCTTGGTTTTGCGCTCCAGCTATTCCAATCTTTCGAAGCAGATTCTGCATCATCTCCTCCTGTCTCTTTAGCATCCTCTCTCCTGCATAGCATCCATCATTGTTCCCATTTCATCTCTGATGAGGGTGATAGATGTTTGATTTCTCTAGCACCAGAAGAAGCCTCCTAACTCCCTCCATGATGGCTCCTATCTGCTAATGGTCTCCTTGTTGATTGCCTAGCCATTGCTTCCTAAATCCAAGTACAAGCTTCCAAATCCAAGATCATAGCTTCCAAATCTGCAGGTGCAAGTCCTTCTCAGTGAAAGCACCAAAACGTTTGCGCCAAAAATGGTCACAAACATTTAGTTGTATGTGAAAGCACCAATTTTCAAAAACAATATCCAAATAGAAAGACAAGCATGTACGTAACGAACCACCTTTCTTGCATTCGAAAGACGAATTGTTATGGGTTGAAGAAATAAGAAAGATAAGAGAAAGACTAATCAAACACAGAATCTTACCACGCATGGAACAACATATAATAAATAATGCAGTATATTATATAGTCAAGCCAAAATATTACATCAGAGTTCAATGATACAAGTTAGACTAGGACAATTACAACTGCTTGTCCATAAAGGACATAGGTCATACATACATACATATACAGTGGAATATTTAATAATATTAATAACTATCCATGAAACCACCTGCTCTAGCTCCTCCATCATGCTTTAGAGAGAAACCTAGATCACTTGACTACTCATAAAAATTGAGTACCCAAGAGTTTAGGGAAAAGAAAATAAACTCCGGGTCAGACATGGGTCTGGTGTGAGTAAACTAAACAATAGAGTATTGATTTGAAAACTCTTTTGGAAACAAGAGTATCTCGTAAGACCACATCGCACATAAACACAGACGGGTTTTACCTTACGATGACTAAAACACCTTCCATATAAAATCGATGATATTATTATAATATCTAAGGGTTTAAAGTAAATAGAGAACGTAGTTGAAATGCTTGCATCTAACATTCCAACATATTAGGTTTACAAAAAAAACCGTAAAGATCGTATTGGAGAATGGATTCCAACTAATGACTAGGCTACTGGGGTACTGCCCATCATTGTACTCCTCTAGCAAATGTACCAAGGTCGTACCTTTCGACCCTTGCTAACACAAGGTTGACCTATCCATTGCTGGATAGTACTGAATATGATCACTCCCTTGGTTAGGATCAGCAACCATTCTGGGACTTAATTATGAGAATAAGGACTCGTTCTAGATCGGATGATTAATACCCTAATGGGTGCGACCCACATGGCCCTAGTGCATTTCCCCTGTTTTAGTCATTCCCAGTTGATGAGGCTCGAGGCCACATTTTACCTTTCAATAGCACTTCCCTCTTAGAATGCTAACATGCCTTCCAATGTTGACATAATGTCAGCATTCGTCTATACAAGTCATTCAGGTGATGAAAGAACCGAAGGTACTATTTCCTCTACACCTGTTTTGGAATCACCCTCAGGGTTAGAAGCAAATAGCCCTTGCACTTCAAGTCCTGAATCTTGATCATGACTTCAATACTTCCAATTCGAACGTTTACTTTGGTTTGAAGTGGTTTTCGGGTAACAGCTTGCCATCCGATCCCGGTCTCTTCAAACCAACATTCGATAATTTAAATGGGTCAAGTTATTGATAGTGAACAATTTCACTATCAAGGGGGAGATTAACATATAGAAACACATTTCATACTGAAGTTATCATGACCCGCTTACCGAAATTAACCTCCTTATGTTTATCACAATTCTGATATCAAACATTCATGCTAAACACAAGTCACTTACTTTCCTTAAACGAGTCAACGATTTCAATCACTACTTTAATTATTTCAACTACTTAATGGTCTAGACAAGAGATCATTTGGTTTGGAATTAATTCACCTTGAGCAGAATATTGGTTTAAAACACATTTGGTTTAATTTAAAATCACCTTTGGAATAGATTTAATTAGATAAATAAATAAATCAGTTTAAACCCTAATTAATCCAAATTAAATCATAATTAAACTCTAATTAGACTTAATGAACTTAATTAGTCCATAATTAACTTTCTAATGCATCTTGATTAAGGTTAAATCAAATCATTATTAGTTAAATCCTAATTAATTAAAATATTAATTAAATAATCACTTAATTAAATAATAATTAATTAACTAATTAACTTAATTAAATAATTATTAACCATTAATTACTTCTTAACTATGTTAAATACCAATTAAAACTTAATTAATCAAACAATAGTCATTAACTTAACTTAAGTGTTGATTAATTACTAATTACCTTCTTAATAACTAATTAAGGTTAATTACCTTTTTATTTAACTAATTAATTAAATAATTAGATTACAAAACTTAATTACTTTTTAATTACTAATTAAGTTTGTTCCGAAAACTTTTACAAAACAATTTCAAGTAAAAACTACTTGAAACTAAAATCGATAAATTTCGTCGAACTGCATCCATAGCGACTATCGCTGTGGGCGTAGTTCGCTCTAACATATTCTTAGCAAACCACTTCACAACCCCATACCTTTTTTATGGTTCGAAACATTCTTTAGAAAATTTAAAAGAAAAAAAAACTTTTGGAACTAAAGCTACAAACTTTAATCCGTTTCAAAACTTTAAACCTCGAAAAACAACTTCGATTCCAACCGGATCTCAAATTCATCGCAATTAACAAGTAGCTATCTTTGTTTACCAAAACTCATGCCATGGCTCATGTTCTACATTCAACACATTACTAACACAAACCATCTTCATCATAGTTTGCAAGTACACATCCATATATACATGCTTACTAACTTTATAATACAACATCGATTTTCATAACCAAATCAAGCTATAATAAACCATCCAAATCATAATCAAACCACATGGTTACCATTCAATTTCTACACTATATTATCACTATAATAATTACCTAATAATAAAGTAAAAATCTTTCCAAAATAAGGTAGTTTACTTACCAAAATTCCACGGATTCAACTCTAACTTTCACTAGACCTTGCTAATGACCCTAGAGCTCGAAATGGAAGTTGATTCCTTGGATTTTGGTAGATAATGGGCTTAGCCTGATGGTCTATTGGCTCAGCCTAGGGTGTTGGGTGGGAATGTGGGTAGTTGCTTGATGGAGGAGGGTGTGTAAGGTGGTAGAGAAGGGTTTTAGCGGAAAAAAGTGTTTTGAAGTGGAAAAACTTGATTTTTTTTCCTAACTTTTGCAATCTATGGAAGCCATGGATATTTTAGAGAGGAAGTTTTAGAAAGTGAAGAGGAGAAAGCAAATGAGAATATGTGTGTGGATGTATATCTATAGGCAAAAAGATTTGGAGAAAATTACTAAATTATCCTTTAATGATTTAACATAATATGTCACGATATTTGAAAAATCACATCACCTTCCTATCCCTATCTCTTATCACATCCCCCTCCTTCTCTAGTCAAATCCTTAAGCTCATGATGAGTAATGATGTCAAATTATGAAAATATTAAGATATGACAACACTTAATAATATATATTTATATATAATGTTTATCATTTTTAAAGTAATGAATTGTCACATCACCTATTAATTATAATTAACATAAGATAATATATTCCTAAGTGTATTATTATTTAGTTAATTATCTAGTATATATATGTACATATGGTGCACAAGGACAAACAACATTCCCGATAACTTCCCGATGTCGAAAGGTCGAAATTTTGGAAAACGTTCTTCGGTCACATTTTCTATTTTTCTACGCACTATTTAATTTGGTAAACAAATTTTGAAAATGATTTTTTCTTCATTATTAATTAATTAAAATGAGTTTATTTATTAATAAAAATCTATTTATTGACCATATAAAATATATATAATTGCCTAGTTAAAGCGACCAAACTCTGGATCGTTACATTCTACCCCCCTTAAAAGAATTTTGTCCTCGAAATTTTTGACAAAAGTTAACACAAAAGGAACCATATATTCATACCATAAAATTCATACAAAAGGTATACAAGCATCCAAAACAACAATACCTCCATGACACGTTCACAACAACTATCCTAACATCTATCCAGGATAAGCTTCCTTTACGTGATCCATAGTTTCCCAAGTGCAATATTTGGGATCATCACTCCACTGAATCTTAACCAGTCGCATCACTTTATTGCGCAATTTCTTCTCATCTTATCCACAATACCGACTGGATGCCTTACTATCATCAAGTTCGTTCTATTTCCAAGTCATCCTGAACTGACGTTTCCACCGCCAAAGATGGATCATGCACGTTTTTCCTCAAATGGGACACATGTAACACATTGTGAACTCCTGACAGCTTTTCGGGTAACTCAACTCTGTAAGCGAGTGGTCCAATCCTTTTCATGATCTTGAATGGTCCAATGTATCTAGGTGCCAGCTTTCCAGCTTTTCCAAATCGAACGACTCCTTTGAATGGAGTTATCTTCACATACACAGCATCACCGACTTCGAATTTCAAATCCTTCCTTCTCTTGTCAGCATAACTTTTTTTGGTAATCCTGAGCTTCCTTCATCCTTCTTTTAACCATTTGAAATTTCTTCATCGCCTCTCAAATCGTATCTGGACCAAGCACAAAACAATCTCTAGATTCTACCCCACACACAGGCGATTTGTACTGTCACGACCCGCAAATCCGTACCCTTGATTAACCACTAATCTCCATTGATTAATTCAAGATGCACGGAAATACGAACCCTGAGGGGTTTTAAGAAAAAGAAATAGAAGAAAAGATAGAAGAAAAAGAGAAGAAGAAGAAAGCAGAAGAAGAAAGCAACATCAGAAACAGAGACAATATCAGAATCTTACACATCGCAGCGGAACAATATACAATAGATAATTACTAGTCTTTTAAAACAAATAGCTATATCAGTTTACACATACATCAGTCAGAGTCAATATACAACAATGGACAATTATATAACTTGTCCTCATACAGAATACACAGCGGAATAAATACTATCAGATACAAATACTACGTCTTGTCCTCCAGCTTATCTCCAAGCTCCAGAATATCCAGAATATCCTGATAACCTAACTCTAGACTGCCCGTGTGGAAATTGGTGGGCACCCAGAGTTTAGAAGGGAAACAATAAACTCCGAGTCAGTCATGGTGACTGGTGTGAGATCGTAAAACAGTTATTCTTTCACAAAGAAAATAAAACAAATTCGCAATGCTTTTGGAAAATGAAACTACCATAAGACCTCCCGCCACACACACAATGCAAACGCAGAATTGGAGGAGATTTCTTCTTATGATAGTCAAAGATGCTTACTACGCAAAATCAAATCATTTTTGATATTATTATTAGTGCATAGTGTAGAAAACTTTTCGAAAGTATAATATTAATCTTAGCCAACATACGACCAGTATCGTATGCCTACTATAGCTACTATGTTCAATAGCAGGTTACCGCCACATTCCATAGCAGGTAATACAACTAAAACCGTACACGTCACGTATTGTTTCTTTGGATTTCCAACAAATGGTCAGGCTAAGGAACTTCCTATCCACGATGGGTACGTCCCTGGAATAGACGACCCGAGAACCTAACCGGATCTCTGCCAACACAAGGCCGGGTTACCTCTGCAAAAATAGGTAACTACTGACACGCGTATGCCATCCCCCGATCGTAACCGATCTTCCCGAGGATCCCCGATTTCCAACAAACCACATAGATAATAATGCAGCAACCACATAGGTTAAGTATCTGGGCTCCATACCATGATACCACCTCTATCCAGAAGGAATGACATACACTAAGGGGCGCTACTCCCTAGAACCTTGCCGCATCCTTCCTGTTTTGACCATTTCCGGGGTGTGAGGCTCGACGAAGTCTCATCCACAAAGCTACGCTTTCTACAAAGCCATGCTTCGGATCAAACAAAAATGATCAACCTATGATCACAAAGATATAAGATCAAACAAATGATCATATCACAAATGATCAAACACTGATCATTTCACAGCAACACTCAGTATGCCACGTTACCAAATTGGGAGTATATCGCTGATAAATTTCAACTACATAACCTCTGAGCTCGTGCGTCTCAGAGAAGGGTGTTAAGCTAAGAGAATAAATTCTCCGCCACCAACAGAAATGTATTTGAAAGAAATCAGCTTTATATCTCAAATTGTAACGTCAGACACAATCCATACAAGTCTGTTCCGGGATCGAACAGAACCGAAGGCACTTCTCACGAAGCCCTTGCATATCCAGATAATTTTCTAATCACGTCCGGACTTCCCGTCACTAAGGGTGATAAAACCTCTAAACCGGAGATCAGCCGATGTAGAGTAACTCGACGGTCATCCTTCCGTTTTCAAAAATATCCGGTCTTCAACACCGGTCTTCGAATGCAATTCATAACGACGTATCACATATTCGGAATGGGTTATACGACCCCATGGTCCTTTCCCGGCTAACCCGAATAGTGAGCGATTATTCAAAAATAAGTGTGGCATTCAAATTCATCCAATTCACAACAAATACCTATCTAAAGGTAATTATTGATAGTCGGTTATTTAACTATCAATAAAGATGCGCAACATCATCAGATTCCAAATAATTTTCCAAATTATTTCATCTTCCAAATTATTTCATCTTCCAAAATATCTTTTACTAGATATGAAATTTCCACACTTAACCATTTGAAAACAATTTTCAAATCAATTTCCACATTTCATTTTATCTTTGAAGATAAAATCTCAAAACAGTTCATTTCATATTGGAAAAGCATTTCCATACTTATTTAAAAATAAGTATTTCACAAATCTATTTATTTTCAACATTTGAAAATATTCGATATACTTAAATCAAATTAAGTATATATTCATTCTTTAAGGAAATCTATTTCTATAACACATTTATCTGAGTCAAAACGAATGTTGCGTAAAACATCGTTACGACGACTCAAAATCACTAGTATAGGAATTCGGATTTTAAGATAGATATATAAATCCCACTACTAGAAAAAAACATTTCCTTTCGGAAATCGTTTACTATAACAACAGTGTTATAGTCCACCATTTCCTTATTTTCTCGAAAACTTCTATTTCAACAATGAATGTTGAAATCTATGATTTCGATATTTCACACGTTTTAAAACATCTTTTAAAACAATTAACTTCATTTATAATATCGCTTTCCCAAACATAACCATTTTTTTTCCATAATATATTCACTGTCCAAAATTGTGAATATACTCCAATAACCAATCTTTTCTACACATTTATTTCAAGAATTATCCACTGTCCAAAATCGTGGATAAAATTCCCTTAATAATCTCTATATTTAAAATCAATCAAATTTGATTTATTTTCGAATTTATGAAAACAACGTTTATAAATTCCATCTTCTATTTTCTATAACAACTCCGGTTTATAAATCTCATTTTATTAACTTCTATAATTCACTTATAAAAATAAGTGATTTCGGATTTATAAACAACGTTTATAAATCGCATTTGTACTTTATAACGATGTCAACTTTTAAAAAGAATCATTTATGAACAAATTCGATCAATATTCCATTTAAAGGCAAAAATCCAATTTATAAGTAAATTACTTATAAATCCTTTATTCTACAACTTCATTCATTTTTAACTTCACAATATAAATCTATTAATTTCATTTACTTATGAAATCCATTTATACTTCTTTTTAACACTTATAAAAATTCGTTTTATAAGTCCAATATTTTGATTTATAAATTATCAATTTTTTAAATCTTTTTATACAAATCGTTTATAGTTATTCAAAAATCCCAACTTAAACCATTTTATAAATTTCTTAACTTTTATTTCAAAAATCACACTTTGATTTTATTTCACAAAAATCTTAACTTTTATAACTTTAAAATTTTAGACGTTTATAAATCAATTCAAAAATTCCATAAAACGTATATTTTCAAAAATCACTTTAAAAACCTTTTTAAAGTAAAAGTCGTTATTTTTTTTTTAACTTCAAAACTTGAATCCGATGATGCAACAGCACCAATTAGTCAATCACAACATCAAACATCATATATCAACATATGATAACAGAATATACATCAATATCTGTAAATAAATAACTACTGGTGAGGAATCCAGTTGGATCCCTCCAACCTGTTTCCCTGCATCCACAGATGTTAGCACAATACCAATTCCACTTCGAGGTGGAATATCGCGATATATGGGTTTTATAAAAATAATCCGCTTACTAACGGCGCAATAGGGTCACATCCGCTATACGAGGCGGGAAATCAATCAATCCAATATATACATATGTCAATATGTATATATTGCTATATATATAATAGATATATCCTACTATATCTAATATCAACAATCCAAACAGTCAATCAATCAAATCAATAACTGTAGAAATCCATTTTTGAGTGAGAAGATTTCACCTTTGCTTTTAATTTGCCATCCATTTCCATTCCAGTTTGTTTTCTCGATTTATAAACCTTGTATAAACAAATTTATACAATCGATTAATATTCGAAATAAACCGAATAATTAAATCTGCCATTTTAAAATCTTAATTTAACTAAGATTTTCAGTTAAACAAATAATTTCATTTTATCGAATGATTTATTTTAAACGAATTTTCTATTAACTACAAACTTAAGTGTAAATTAACTTTATACTTAACTTAAATTAATTATTTCTTAATTCGTTAAAACTAGATTAAAACTAGATTGCTTTAAAACTTGGTTTACTTGCTTTAAAACTGAAATAGCTTCCTCTTTTAAAAACCAGACAACACAACTACCTACACGAGCCAATCCCCCAGGAAACTCGACCTAACACTCGAGTCATTCACCAACTCTCACGAACCAGCTCCTTCGAGTCACTCTCGCGAAAACACGAACATCGCCCCGGGCTTCCTTCTTCTTCCCCAAAGACGCAACCCCCAGTCAAAATCCAACTACCCAAAACATGTACACGCTCATCTGTGCACGTGCACTCGCCGTCGACGAAGCTCCGGCAAACTGCGCTCCCTCTGGCATGTCATATGCCATCACCACACACGATTCCAACAACCAACCCGATGCCAAACACTCCAGAGCGAAATCGAGCCTCTCCTTCGAAAATTGGAACCTGACATCGCCAACAAAAACGCCTCGCAACCACACCTCCGACCACAAGAGCTCGCACAACCTCGTCTCCAGCCTCACCAGACTACTACGCTTCCAATTCGCCTAGTCCGGCGCCACTCGATCGCCCCTAGACCTCGCGGTGAACCCGATTCCAACCCCACCCTTAAACCCTATATACATCTCGTTCTACCATCACCGGCCATGGAAAAATTCTTGAACAATTTTCTCGACTTCGCCATCGTTCACACTAGCTCCGAGCAAAATCTCAATGCCTAAATCGACTTCGTTCACCAGAGATTGAATAAAATCCAATTTCATTCTAATGCGAACTGTTCTTGAGTTACTTAACTAAAAATCTTCATTCAAGTTTTAAAAATCATCATTTGAAGTTTAGATTCAGGTTATAATCCTGAATCAATATTTCACAACAATTAATTTTTTAGCAAATTTTGTTTGATCACCTGTAAACAATGTTACAGTGGAAATATAACCTACTGTATGTTTAATTGCTTTATAAAATCTTGTTCAAGGATTAAAACACTTGATTTATTTGAAAACCCCGGGCTTGTCAGTGATTTAAAACAAATAAACTTTAGTTTTGAAAACGATTTAAAATCCCTGTATAATGTTTTACAGGGTACACAGAGTTTACTGGGATATCATACACTGGAACATGAACAAGCAGTTTGTAATTAAAGTTTTTAATAAGCTTGAATTCCTTTACAAGATTATGTTACTCACCTGTCAAACTGGAAACAGAGACTTATATTTTTGTATTTTAAAGGATGCAGTTTTGTTCTTCCCAGATCTTCTTTCCCTCTTTTGATTAGTTGAATAACCTTGCTCCAGTTTGTTGAATAAGGTGATGTTTGCTTTTATTTCCTTTTATTTTCTTTTCTGATCTTTGCAAAAATTTGTTGAACGTATATACCAAGACAATTGCCATGTATATAAGGAGGACATACATGCTCAAGTAGAGTACAGAGCATCATTGTAATGTATACTTATTCTATACAAGCTTTGTACTTTGTAGTGATGGGTAGGCTTGAAAACATTAAATGCAAGCATGTATTCTCAGCTGAAATTTTCCTTGATGTTGCTAAAGTAAATGGCATTAAATGAAAGCATTGTTATGAAATGTTCCCTTGTATTTACAGCATGCCGTGTTCATGCTATATATATATTTATAAGTACTATTTTGTTTAAATACTTTACTCTCTTGCATTTCTTGTTCCCTTTGTACGTTACAGCCATCTTATTATATGGTTGCAAGTTCTACTTCCTTTGTTTTGTTTTGTTGAATACTACATTTCACCATATGTTTGAATGTATATTTCTTTTAAATGTATATGTTTGTTTTATTACTTATGAATATGAGTGAACTTCTATTATTATTTTATTGTTAAGGTTTAGCAAATGGTTTACTTTCTTATTTTTTTATATTTGTTCAAATATCTATTTTAAATGTTTATTTTTACTTCAATACCTACTATTATTTATTTATTATTAATAAACCATTTAAACTTAGATTTAAACTCGAATTCTATATATATAATGTCTAAATTTAAATGATTTAACAATTTTTAATTTGGATCCGGGGAAACTCGCTTACTTTATCAATTAATTTACTATTTTTATTCAAAAATCTCAATAATTATTAATTTAAATAAATTTAAAATTCGGGGTCGTTACATGTACGGTCTCCCATACAAAGCTTCATAAGGCGCCATTCCAATGCTAGCTTGATAGCTATTGTTATAATAGAACTCAACCAAGTGAATATGATCCTCACATCATCCTTCGAAATCAAGAATACAGGCTCTCAGCATATCTTTCGAAATGCGATTAACTCTTTCAGTCTGGCCATCGGTTTAAGGATGGTAGGCAGTACTTAGACTTAACTTCGTTCCCAAAGATGTTTGCAGAGCTCCCCAGAAGTGGCTCGTGAAGATAGGATCTCGATCACTTACTATACTTATTAGAACTCCATGTAGACAAACTATTTCCCTCATATAAATTTCAACCAATGAAGTTGCCGTTTTAGTTGGCTTGACCGGGATAAAATGTGCACTCTTTGTTAATCGGTCCACAATGACCCACACTCCTTCGTTTCCTTTCCTGGTTCTGGGTAAACCATCTTTGAAATCCATTGATATCATCTCCTATTTCCACTGAGGGATCTCCAAAGGTTGAAGTAATCTGGCCATTTTCTGATGATCTCCCTTAATTTGTTGGCAACTCGCACATTTGCTCATAATGGTGGATATATCCTTCTTCATTCCTGGCCATAAAGAGACTCTCCTCATGTCCTTATACATCTTATGGACTCCAGGGTGAATACTCAATCTAGGTTTGTGACATTCTGACAACACTTCCTATCTCAATCCGTCTATATCCGAAACGCACAATCTTCCTTTGATTCTTAAAACACCTTGGTGATCCATCTCAAAATATGTACATCGACCTTCCTAGATTCCTCGTATTAACTTCTCCATAGCACTATCCTTCCTTTGGTTCTACATTGTCCTTATCTAAAGAGTCGAGGTAACTTTCAAAAGAGACAAAACTGCATTCCTGCTTAAGGCGTCCGTCACTACATTAGCTTTTCCTGGTGTATAAAGAATGCCCAAGTCATATGCCGCCAAAAACTCTAACCATCTTTGCTGTCTGAGATTCGGGTCTTTTTGGGTGAAAAGATACTTCAGGGACTTATGATCAGTATAGAGCTCAATTTTTTCACCTAATTGAAGAAGAAGAAAATCCTACTTGCTAGAATATCTTAAGAAAGAAGAAAACCATGAAGAAGGAAAGAATTTACCCAACAAATAATGCCTCCACATATTCAATGCAATAACCACAACAAAAAATTCCAAGTCATGTGTAGCATAATTATTTTCATGAGGCTTTAACTATCTACTAGCACACGCAATCACCCTTTCATTCTGCATCAGAACAACACCCAATCCCACTCCATACTCATTGGTATATACCATATATCCACTACTCCCATCTGGGATAGCCAAGACGGGGGCACTGGTCAATCTCTTCTTCAATTCCACAAATGCCTCCTCACACTTTGGAGTCCATATAATATTTTCACCCTTCTTCATTAGCTTAGTCAAACGTGAGGATATCTTAAAATAATCCTGAATGAATCTTCTACAGTAACCGGCCAATCCTAAGAAACTGCGAACTTCAGTAGGAGTCTGAGGTCGCTTCTATTCCTGTACTGCTTCCACCTTTATCGGGTCTACTGAGATACCATCTCCCTATACAATATGCCCTAAAATCTTACCTTCGATTGCTAAAAATGGCATTTAGAAAACTTTGCTTTCAAAACATGCCTCCTTAGGGTTTCTAAAACTACTTCCAAGTGATATCTATGTTCCTCTTCCGATTTGGTAAATTAAAATGTCATAGATAAAAACAAGCATGAACTTATTTTAAACCTCTCGGAAAACACGATTCATAAGATCCATGAAATATGCAGGCGCATTGGTCAGCCCAAAAGCCATAACCAACCATTCAAAAACAAAGTCTGGGCCCTTAAAGGCAGTTAAGGGTATACTATCCTCAACAACCCTTAATTGGTGAAACTTGGTAGCTAGATCCATTTGGGACAAAATCGTGGCTCCATGAAGTTGGTCAAATAAGTCATCGATATTGGGCAAGGGATATTTATTTCTATTAGTCAACTTATTCAACTCTCTATAGTCCACACACAATCTTAAAGATCCATCCGTCTTAGCCGTGAAGACTACTGCTGATCCCCAGCTCGACTGACTAGGTCTAATCAATCCCCTATCCAACAAGTCCTGGGTTTGCTTTACTAACTCCTCCCTTTCCCTTGGAGCCATTCTTCTCTTAGGTTGGACTATGGGTCTTGCACTAGGAACTAGATCAATGTGAAATTCTATCTCCTTATATGGAGGTAAATTCCTAACTTCTTCAAACACATCAAGAAAGTTCTTAACAACCTCTATGGATCCTAACCCTTCTTAAGATGCTTCCATAGAATATAGGAAACTACAAATATGAATACCAGGATCCTCACAAGGTGCTTTAGCAATATTTCCCAATTTGGTTACTAATGTTACCATTCTTTCTCTACAGTCTATAATAGCCCCATATATTGATAACCAGTCCATACCAAGAACGAGCTCAAATCCCTTAAAATCTAAGATATATAGATTACAAGTAAAATGATGGGAAAGATAAGAAATTGGCATGTCTTCACACACTAGGTTCAAATGGGTTACACCTCCGATAGGATTAGATACACAAATATGGTTTTCTACAATATTTGGGATAAAATGAAATTTCTTTATGGCTTCTAAAGAGATAAAACCGTGGGAGGCACCAGTATCAAACAAAACTCGAACAAAAATACCATTAATTAATAGTGTACCTTCAAGAATGCCCTTTTCCTTCACATCTCCTTAGATTGATGGCTCGTCCTTTATCATATGTCCAGGCTGGTGACTGTTGAAGCATAATGTCTTCTGGACCATTGGAGAGATAGGTCCTGCTAGCCGCTTGGAAGTTTCAGAGTCTTTACAGAATTTGGCAATATGACCCTTCTGCTTATAGAGATAAAAAGTGGTATCCTTAAACTTGTTCCCCTTATTCCCTACTAGATTTCCCTTTCCTTTACCTTGCTTACTCCAATTCGGGTTGAACTTCCTTTTGTTTGAATTGTTGCTGCCGGCATTATCATTTGTTGCTACTGGGGTACGCTTCTTCTTGTCCAAGACTTCATACCTTAATGCCATATCTACCAAGTCCATAAATGAACCCTTAGCATGGGCAGTCATCTTCTCATGGAAATTCTCCCTCATTCCCAAAATGAACATCTCATTTTTCTTTAGCTGGGTGTTGATCGATTCCAGTCCAAAACAAGATAGCTCGTTGAACTTCATCTCATATTCTACCACAGGTGAATCTCCCTTCTTCAAGTCCAAGAAATTTCTGAACATCCGAGTCTTACCAGCTGCAGGTAGAAACTGATCTTCAAATGCTTCCTTAAAACGGGTCCAAGTAAACTCCTCTTCTGGAACATTGGCTATGAGCGAGTCCCACCAAGCTGTGGCTCCTTCCTGCAATTTCCATGGTACTAAAAATCTCTTCTGCTCATCTGATAGATCCAGACCTTTGAAAATGTTTTCACAAGTGTGCAACCAAGCTTTAACTTCTACCGTAGATTCGGTTCCCTTAAACGGTTTCCCTTCAGATTTGTGTAATCCTTACATAAAGTTGCAAAATTCACCCTTGGCTGCCCCGGTGTTGGCTCTTCGACAGTTCCAACCCTTCTAGTCTGAGTCCGACCATTGGTTGTCGTAGTGCTGCTGGTTCCTCTACCTCGTTTTCCTCTAGTGCTCATTTCTTACTACTTGGGCATTGCAAGATACTTCTTAGAATACCTTGGACAAGATAAATTCCAAAAATGAGAGCATTAATCAAACTATCAAAGCTGATCTACCTATCAGGGATATATATCTATATATATGAGTAAAATTACAAATACGCTCTCTCGGAGTTGGCCCTAACCCAAAGATAACTAGGGGTTTGCTTAACCTAATGCTTTGATATCAAATGTAATGAATTGCCTTTCTTGCATTCGAAAGACGAATCATTATAGGTTGAAGAAATAAGAAAGATAAGTGAAAGACTAATCAAACACAGAATCTTACCACACATGGAACAACATTTAATAGATAATGTAGTATATTACATAGTCAAGCCAAAATATTACATCAGAGTTCAATGATACAAGTTCTAGACTATGACAATTACAACTGGTTGTCCATAAAAGACATAGGTCATACATACATACATACACAACGGAATACTTAATAATATTATAACTATCCATGAAGCCACCTGCTCCAGCTCCTCCATCATGCTTTCGAGAGAAACCTGGATCACTTGAATACTCATAAAAATTGAGTATCCAAGAGTTTAGGGAAAAGAAAATAAACTCTGGGTCAGACATGGGTCTGGTGTGAGTAAACTCAAACAATAAAATATTGATTTGAAACTCTTTTGGAAACAAGAGTATCTCATAAGACCACGTCGCATATAAACACTGATGAGTTTTATCTTACGATAATTAAAACACCTTTTATATAAAATCGATGATATTATTATAATGTCTATGGGTTTAAAGTAAATGGATAACATAGCTGAATGCTTGCATCTCACATTCCAACATATTAGGCTTACATTCAAAACCGTAAAGCTCTCATTAGAGAGTGGATTCCAATTAATGATTGGGCTACTGGGGTACTGCCCATCACATTACACCTCTAGAAAATGTAACAAGGTCGTATCTAACGACCCATGCTAACACAGGACTGGCCTATCCCTTGCTGGATAGTACCGAATATGATTACCCCCTTGGTTGGGATCCGCAACCATTCTAGGACTTAATTATGAGAATAGGGACTCGTTCTAGATGGGATGATCAATACCCTAATGGGTGCGACCCAACAGCCCTGCTGCATATCCCCTGTTTTAGTCATTCCCGTTTGATGAGGCTTGAGGCCATGTTTTACCTTTCAATAGCACTTCCCTTTTGGAATGATAATATTTCCTTCCAATGTTGATGCAATGTCAGCATTCATCCATACAAGTCGTTTAGGAGATGAACGAACTGAATGTACTATTCCCTTTACACTCGTTTTGGAATCACCCTCTGGGTTAGAAGCAAATAGCCCTTGCACTTCAAGTCTTGAATTTTGATCATGACTTCAATACTTCCAATTCGAACGTTTACATTGGTTTGAAGTGGTTTTCGGATAACAGCTTGCCATCTGATCCCGGTCTCTTCAAACCAACATTCGACAATTTAAAGGGGTCAAGTTATGGATAGTGAACAACTTCATTATCAGGTAGGAGATTACCTTATGGAAACACATTTCATACTTAAGTTGTCATGACCCGCTTACCGAAATTAACCTCCTTATGTTTATCACAATTCCAATATCCAACATTCATGTTAAACACAAGTGACTTACTTTCCATAAACGAGTCAACGTTTTCAATCACTACTTTAATTCATTCGGCTACTTAATGGTCCAAACAAGAGATCATTTGGTTTGGAATCAATTTACCATGATCCGAATATTGATTTAAAACACATTCGGTTTAATTTAAAATCACCTTTGGAAAAGATTTAAATAAATAAATAAATAATTCTGTTTAAACCCTAATTAAATCTTAATTAATCCAAATTAAATCAAGATTAAATCATAATTAAACTCTAATTAGACTTAATGAACTTAATTGGGCCATAATTAACTTCCTAATGCATCTTGATTAAGGTTATATCAAATCATTATTAGTTAAACCCTAATTAATTAAAATATTAATTAAACAATCACTTAATTAAATAATAATTAATTAACTAATTAAGTTGATTAAATTATTATTAATCGTTAATTACTTCTTAACCATGTTAAATACTAATTAAAACTTAATTAATCAAACAATAGTCAACTTAACTCAAGTGTTGATTATACTAATTACCTTCTTAATTACTAATTAAGGCTAATTACCTTTTTATTTAACTAATTAATTAAATAATTAGATTACAAAACTTAATTACTTTTTAATTACTAATTAAGTTTTTTTTGAAAACTTTTACAAAACAATTTCAAGTTAAAACTACTTGAAACTAAAATCGATAAATTTCGTCGAACTACATCCATAGCAACTATCGCTATGGGTGTAGTTCGCTCTAACATATTCTTAGCGAACCACTTCACAACCCCTTATTTTTTCATGGTTTGAAACATTCTTTAGAAAATTTAAAAGAAAGTTTTTTGAGACTAAAGCTACAAACTTTAATCCGTTTCAAAACTTTAAACCTTGAAAAACAACTTCGACTCCAACCAGATCTCAAATCTGTCGCAATTACACAAAGTAGGTAACTTTGTTTACCAAAACTCATGCCATAGCTCATGTTTTACAATCAACACATTACTAAGACAAACCATATTCATCGTAGGTTGCAAGTATACACCCATATATACATGTTTACTAACTTTATAATAAAGCATCGATTTCCATAATCAAATCAAGCTATAATAAACCATCCAAATCATAATCAAACCACATGGTTACCATTCAACATCTACACTATATTATCACTATAATAATGTCTTAATAATAAAGTAAAAATCTTTTCCAAAATAAGGTAGTTTACATATTGAAATTCCATGGATTCAACTCTAACTTTCATTAGACCTTGCTAATGACCCTAGAGCTCGAAAAGGAAGTTGCTTTCTTGGATTTTTGGCTACTAATGGGCTCGACTTGATAGTCTATTGGCTCGGCCTAGGGTTTAAGGTGGGAATGTGGGTAATTGCTTGATGGAGGAGGGTGTGTAAGGTGGTAGAGAAGGGTTTTAGCTAAGGAAATTGTGTTTTGAAGTGGAAAAACTTGATTTTTTTCCTAACTTTTGCAAACTATGGAAGCCATGAATATTTTGGAGAGGAAGTTTTAGAAAGTGAAGTGGAGAAAGCAAATGAGAATGTGTGTGTGGATGTATATTTATAGGCAAAGCGATTTGGAGTAAATTACTAAATTATCCTTTAATGATTTAACATAATATGTCATGATATTTGAAAAATCACATCACCTACCTACCCCTCTCTCTTGTCACATCCTCCCTCCTTCTCTAGTCAAACCCTTAAGCTCATGATGAGTAATGATGTCTAATTATGAAAATATGAAGAAATGACAACACTTAATAATATATATTTATATATATTATTTATTATTTTTTAAGTTATGAATTGTCACATCACTTGTTAATTATCATCAACATAAGATAATCTATTCCTAAGTGTATTATTATTTAGTTAATTATCTACTATATATGTGTGCATATGGTGCACAAGGACGATCAACATTCCCGACAACTTCCCGGTGTCGAATAGTCAAAATTTCGAAAAACGTTCTTCGGTCACATTTACTATTTTTCTACGAACTATTTAATTTGGTAAAAAAAATTTGAAAATGATTTTTCCCTCATTATTAATTAATTAAAATTAGTTTATTTATTAATAAAAACTATTTATTGACTATATAAAATATATATAATTGCTTAGTTAAAGCGACCAAACCCTGGGTCGTTACAACGTAGATTACAGAATAAATAGAAGAAAAAGTAAAGGAACACACGACTTTTATAGTGCTTCGGCAAACTCCGGCCTACGACCACTCCAATAATCTTTTATTTATACTGTAAGATTACAAGTACAATTGTTTTTGCCTTAGAAAATTAGTAGACGAAGAGACAAGAAGTGATGAAGGAGTGCCAGCCGAAAAAAGTCCCTTGCAGTGAGCCAAGTTCGTTGTATTTATAGGTGAAGACATGCTATGTTGGGCTGAAATTTCGGCAGAAGAACCTCCAAGCCGTACGACCTGACCCATAAAATTTGGGATCGATCAGACACTAGAAAATAATTTAGCCGATCGTTCCATACTAACTCCAATGGGGCTGCGAACGTTTTTATCGGGGCCTTCATGCCTCCAGTCCATGCTTTCAAAGTTTCGTGCCATTTCGACTTACCGTTTGATAGATATCGATCGACCTTCGCTGTTTTGACTAGAAATTGAACCATAAGAGACCATTCCCAGTTTTCATCCTTTTGAGCTACAATCATTCAATGGGGTGCTCTATGATGTAAGATACTTGGTCTCCAAATTTCATGAAATTTCGACGTACCGTTTGTGAGATATCGCGTTTTCCTTAAAACTATGTATCGTTATGGTTGATTTGTAAGATCGTTCCAATAACGATCGGCCTCTTTTCTAAGATTTGGGAGTTTTTTCATGCGATCATTTTTGTAGGCTCTACTCTTCAATATAGTGTTGTTCTGAAAGTTTCAAGTGCACCAATTATGTAGTTTTTCAGATATTGATCGACCTTCGTCGATTTACGCTGTTTTATGGATCGATCCATATAAATTCTTCCATTGTCCATAACTCGAGCATACGAACTCCGATTGACTTGATATTTGAAATGTGGCCTCATGGGGCCTTCCTTGCCAATTTATAATAATTTCAAACTGATTGGGATGCGGTCCGAATCCACCCAACTACTGTCCATAGTTCATAATATAATCGATTTCCAAGCCTGATAACATTCTCTCCTGGTTTCCTGCCTTGATGATCACAAAAGCCATTTAACCAACTTTTATGATATACTGCCCGGTCAAAAGACAGTATAACACTTAGGTTTGGTTGGGTCTGGCTTATTAGAGATAGGGTAAACGACACCTTAAAATGAGTTTAAGAGTATTATATATACGAAAGCGTATTTATTAATGTTATAAAAACATATTACGTTAATTGGTCTATTCAGTTTTTATGAATTTTGGTCGAGACGTGGGATGCCGCGGTATCGATAGAGATTTATAAACACTTGAACATGGCCAAAGAATATGGTATTAATTTTTTAAAATTTGGAAAATTAAATATTTTTCCTAAGATTATATGTTATATATACATACATACATACATATACATATACATATATATATATATATGAAGGAATAATTTTCAAAACTTTATATAGTTATAGAGTGTGTTTGTTTGAATGTGATAATATTTATTTATTATCACCATTGTTTGTTTAGTTATGCTTAATTAAATTAGTAGCATTGATTGTTGTTTGTTAGTTGTTAAATTGTGCTCGGTTTATTTAAGAGCATTTATCGCTTTGATTTAAAACGAACCTGTAACGACCCGGATTTTTCGGTCGTTTGATTTTGAATATTTAAATGGTTTTAAATGTTGGATTTGGAATAAAAATTGGTTGGGATTGTAGAATGAATTTAAAATTTCAAATATAGAGATTATCGTAATACGGAAATGGTAAATAATTGAAATTTGAGTTGAATATGAATCGAAACAATTTCTAATATGGATATAAATTCTATTGGAATTATAATTGAGTTAGTAAGTTTTTAAAACTGAAATTTCAAATGATTTCATCGATTTGATCGACGCATTAAAATAGCGATCTGGGGAACATGCTCGGATTTCGACGAAACCAGTTCTGTTGGATCCGTAATAGTGTACTATGGGATTTTAAATTTCATAGCGTTTGGATTTGCCGTTTGGTCGTGCGAGCTGAAAACACATAGGACTTATTTAATTAAAAATAGTCGATCCAAAAGGCTATCTTACACATACGATCGAATTAGACCTCGAGACTAGTTCCATTGGGTTTGGAATAAGGGTATTACATATAGAACGCTAGACGGCACGCCTCAATAGGAGTTCAACATTTCTAAGTATGTAATTCGAGATATTTTGAAAAATAAATAAAATAAAAGTAAAATCAAATCAAACCCTCGAGCCACCCTAACTCTGAGAAGCTGACCTAGTTTATGTGCCACCCTACAGGTACGTATAACCGCCCTCTTTTTTTTTTTAAATTGCTTAATCCCTTTCCTTCTTCTTCTTGCAAATAAACCAGTTCAAATTTATAAAAAAAAGAAATTCACCTGATAAAAATCGCGATGGCAGGAGCGCGTGGTTGTTGGGCGGCTCGGCAAGCAAGCGGAGGTGGTGGTGGGGGGGGGGGGGGGGGGCGTTCGGTCGGCGGTGTCTAGATGTTGGGAAGCATGATCTTATTTTTCTCATTGGGAAAAATAAATAAAGGAAAGGGTTCGGCGATCACTGGTGGGCATGTGCGCGTAGGGGACTGTGGTGAGGCGAAGCAGAGTGCAGCGACGGCGCATGAACATTAGTGGGTGGAGATTTTGGTTCAAGCGGGTTTCGGGTTTGGTGGAATTTGTGGCGGATAGAGGCGATTGGGGGGTCACCGTGGGTGTTGGAGTGGAGCGGAGGTTCAAGCGAGTCAGCATGTTGCTTCGATGATGCTCCGGTCGTCCATGGTGACTTGCGGCAGCATGAAAGGCAGAGAGATGATGGGTTCGTTCACGTTCTGGAGGAAGAAGGTTTAAGCGGGATTAAAGGTGAGATTATTTTAGTTTAATTAGGATGATTAATTTATTGATTAAATGTTTAATTAATTTAATTATCTCTATGTTAATAAATTCGTAATTCATTCATACGAGGTCCGTTTTGCACGAAACGAATTGTGTTGGGTTCGTATCTGAAAATATTACGCATAGGAATTGGATTGGAGTCGATTGGAGCTAGCAAGGATTTGGATTAAAATTAAACGCTTGTTTAATTTAAATTTAAATGGAACGCTTAAGCGCTAACTAGAATCAAGGTGAGTAAATCTCACTCACTTTGGATAACTGGTTTTATTTTAAATTGTTTAAAATTATTTATTGTTTGATTGGATGGATTGATAAATTATTATCAGTTGGATGTCATATTATTATATATATAGTAGTATATGTTAGTAGTTGGGTATATTTCCCGCCGATTGGAGCAGATGAGGCACTATGCGCCCCACATAATAGCGGATGACCCTTTTTATTATGATATCCCACCTCGAAACGGGGTTATTATTTTATGTTATATAACATCTGTGGGTGTAGGGAAACATGTTGGAGCGATCCAACTGGATTCCTAAAAAATGTTGATTTAATTTCATATATAGTGATATATGATGTGTGTGAATAATCTGATATAGATTATGTTGTGATTTGAATTATTGGATGCTATAGTAGCAATGGCCTTAATTTTGGTATTATAAATACCATAGATAATATTTTTGAATTTAAAAAGGAAATTCAAAGGCGATTTTGGAATTGAAAATTTTTATATTGAATTTTGGGATTATTAAAAAAGAATTAATTTGGGTAAAATAAATAAATTGATTTTGGATATTTACATAGCTATTTCGTACAATGGTTTCAATAGAGAATTTTAAATTGAGGATTTTTAAAATAATGGATTTTTAAATGAGATTTTTAAAATACGGAATGGATGTCGAAATCGAGGTTTGATACGGTTTTGGAATATAGTTTGGATTTTATAAGAAATAGATTTCTTAATGGAATTTTAAATAGAAATCAATTTATAAATGAAATTTGTTAATATAAATTTGTTATTAACAGAGAACAACTGGAAATGAGTTTATAAATTTATAAACGATGTTTATAAATAAAGTGAAATGATTATCATTTGATAAGTTGGAAATATAAATTCACTGTGTGAATTTAAAGTGAGATACGGAAATCAGTTTAGGGAAAGATAGTGGATTCTATTTTGGAATTTGAAATAGTTGTAAAATTAGAAATGAAAATCGATTTGGGATAAATCGAGAGAGATTTAAATATAGGAATGGTTATGTTGAATTTTAAAAATAAATTTTTATCGAGAAGTTAAGTTTTGTTTTAAAAAGAGATTTTATTTAATAAACTATGTGGTTTAAAACTGTTTTAGTATTGAAAAATTTCGGAAAGCGAATTATTCAAATATTTAATATTTATTGAAATAAATTCAAATTTTTATATTAAGCTTTGTAAATCGATTAGTTTTATTTAAAAATGAATTGGAAATGAGTTATCGATGTTTATTAAAAATGTTTTGATATTTTAAATAATTACTTAAATGTGTTTTAAAAATAAATTATTATTCTTTAAAAATACTTATCATATATAGAGAGTTTTGAAATGATTGAAATATACTTATAAATCCTCTCGATATTTGTAAACGGGGTTTATTTAACAGATATGATTTTGATAAGAGGAATCTTATATGGAATTTTGGGATATCGATTTGTTATAAATTCAATTTCATATAAATTCCATTTATTTTTGCCAATCTATTTTTAATATCGATTTCAACTTCTTTCTATATTTTTTGAATTTTCATTTTAAAAATCCAATCTTTAAAAAATAACTTTATATAATTTATTTTAAATTCCCTATTTAAAATATTTTCCTGCATTATTTAATACGATAAAAAATTCATCATTTCTTATTCAACCCAATCTCTTTTAAATAATTCAATTTCCGATATACATATTTTTATATTAAAATCTCTTTCTAATTCCTTAAAAATTTAAAATAATATTTATGGTATTTAATATAACCAAAATTAATTTCCATGCCAATATAATATTTAAAAATTTACAACACACAATAATCCAGCATTTTATATATATGAAAAATACTAATATATTTGAGGAATCCAATTGGATCCCTCCAATCTGTTTTTCCCTGCATCCACAGATGTTAGACAACAATAAAAAAATACCAATCCTACTTCGAGGGGGATATAGCGGTATAAAGGGTCATCCGCTATTATGCGGGGCACATAGGGTCTCATTCGCTATAATATGCGGGAATATCACTCCAAATACTAGTATATATACTATATATATATAGTCATCCAACAGATAATTTTAAATTTATAAATCAATCAAGCATCCAATAATTTAAATTTAAACATTTAAATTAAAATGTGGTAATCGAAATGAGTGAGAAATTCTCATCTTTGATTTTTGATTGCAATCTGTTCCAATCTCAACTTGTTTTACGATTTCGGACCTCATATAAAATAGTTATACCCCTTTATAAGCATTTAAATTTTAGAAATATAATTATTTACTTTAATTAAAACCGTCAACAGTCAACTAACCTCAAATTAAAAACCAACTCGAAACATCTCCATATCAGGCTGCATATCCCCAGGCCATCCACGAACCAAAACACACAACTCAACCCCTTCGAGTGCCACTCCCTTCGACCCACCAATCATCTGCCTCCGCTTCCAGCATCGCACACAGAAAAAATCGAGTCGAAACCCCATCACGCTTCGCCCAAAAACTTGACTTCACCAGCTACGCCTGCCATGACCCTTGACTTGATCGACGCCATCATAGAACGTGACTTTGATGATTTCCCAGGCCGTACCTCCCATCGCAGTCACTCCACTAACCCCGCACATCGCCAGAGTTCACACCAAGGGGCTGCTCGACCTGACCACTCCAACGCTGACTCCGAAGTCCAATCCCTTCTCGAATATCTAAGCCCTAGTTCATACGTATCTTAAGTCGACATCCACTATCACACCATCGCGAGTCCTGCCTCATTCGAACGCTAGCCTCGACGACCCTCCACGCCTCTTCGATTTCCTCGCGTGCTGCCTTTTTTTTATTACTCGCAACCATGATTTTCTGCTTTGAAACGAATGTCTGCTCGGCCGTGCTTTTGAAAGAAGAGGAAACGTGCTTTTGGAGGCAAAGGAAACGTATATGGGACGCAATAGGATAATGATGCGATGGAATATGCGGCTGAAAAGTAGGTTGACTAGGCAATATTTTTATTTAAATTCCAAACGTCTCGATTCACACAACTCAAAATCTCGAACCCCTATCGAGGCGTCCCGCTAGGCGTTTATAATGTTATACCCCTATTCTTAACGAAATGGAAAATGTTTCGAGTACTAATTCGATCGTATGGAGAAGATAGCTTTTTGGACCCAATTATTATATTGAATTTCGATATTAAATTCAACGCGCTTATATCCCATATGACCAAACGATAACTCCAAACACTACGAAATTTGAGATCCGATAATAATACACTATTACGGATCCAATGGAACTGATTTCGTTGAATTCCGAGACTATGCCTCGGAAAGCTATATTTAAATGTCAATTTAAACGATATATTTTAAAAAAAGAACAAATAACTTTTAAATTCAATTTTAAAACTTTCATTATCTTCATTATTATTAATATAAATTTTACAAGCCCTTTAAAAAAATTTATCAGGCTTAAAACTCAAGATACAATAATTTGACCAATAAACTTCAATAATTAAATTATCCAATAAATTGCTATATTTAAATTCTGAATTTATTTTATAAAAAAACCCAATTTTCATATTCAAAATCAATCTATAATTCAAATTCAATATTTAAAACCATTTAAATATTCAAAATCGAACAACGAAAAATCCGGGTCGTTACATTCCTCCCCCCTTAAAAGAATTTCGTCCTCGAAAAGGTAGAAAGAATGCCTAAACCCATTAACTTTTCCTAAACCACTTAGTGAAAATTCGATATTTCACTTTTCAAATCTTTTAGTTTCAATCAAAACAATTAGTTTTCAATTTCTAATTTAAAATTCCTTTGTTCCAATTAAAATTCGAAATCCAATTGTCGTTAACAAAAATTTTCCAAATTTTTCTAACACCCTAAAATTTTGGAAGTCTCCATTGTACGGAGAGCCTTTTGCAATATGACAAGATAGATAAATATATATACATCGACCCACACGGTCGAAAAACAAAATATATATCAATATTTATATATTTGTTGTATTTAATCCGAAAATGTACCTTACTTTAGCATTTTTAAGCATTATTAAGCAAGCAAGTTACTTCATATGCAAATACGCAACCAAAATCTAGCCCAACAGCCTCTGGTTACTTGTACTTACTCAATTTAAACCCGTAAGTACCAAACATGAATTTAAATAACATTACACTTATTTAAATGGTTAAAACACATAAGTTTCATAAGCAATGCATGATGAACAATTGTTTATAAGCAACCATAAGGTTCCAACACCAATTTAATCTGTAACGACCCGATATTTTCAACCATTCGCATCCATTATAAGTGTATAGGCAGACACTCATGCCGGAGTTAATTTGCTCAAAATACCGCGTTGTAAATAAAATTTGGCAAATCTCAGAATCTGCAGTAAATAAATAATTAGAGATCACAGACACAGAGTAAAATTATGCAGCGGAAGTAAAAGAGATAGTAGTTCATGAAGCTACTATATATATATATAAGATATATCAGAGTTAAATAAAATACAACAGAAGAAATAAAGTACAACAGAAGTCTCAAGACATAGAAGTCTACTAATACAAGAGCTGAAATAGAACAACAGACTGAACAGATAAAACCAAATAGCAGCTGGATAAGGATGATCTCCAGTAGTCCTAGCTCCGTGAAGATGAAGTCCAACTGATACTCAGGCTGACCCGAGCGTAAAATAAAACATAAACACTCGAGTCAGGATATACATACTTATACAATGTAAACCAACTCAAGTGAACTGTAGTAAAGGTACAAGTAACTTAGAATATGCTTGGGACCGCCCATCCTCTAAGGATCCGTTAAAATATCTACTATGTAGTAATATTCGCTATTATAATAGTGTCTAAATAAGTAAAGTATAATCATATCGGAAAATAGCGTTAAGGGGATGGAGAACCTTAACGCGGTCGGATCTTAAAATCCTAATCGTAGTAAAGCTCGATATGGTAGGTGACACGACACAACTAGGCAATGCCAGGGTAGATATACCAATTACGCACACGGACTGATGGAGCGCATAGCAGCCACTATCGTCCACCTCGAACAACACTCCCAAATCGGAGGATGGCCATCTAGTCAAATCACAAATAAGAGTATAATATCGAAGAAATGTGTCCGAGAAGAGGTGCTACCTCACTGGTCCGAGATCGCTCCTGTTTTAGCCACCTTATGCCAACTCACGGGAGTTGGGTCCACGTAATATACCTTAAGAACGTCGCCACCATCCTACTTCATTCTGGAATCTCCACCGCGTACACGGTTGTCAAAGTGGTTTTCGGTAAGACAGAGAGTATGTCCATATCCGATCCCGGTCTCTTTAACAACCCAACGTTATTATAACCCGTGGTTATAAGTTTAAAAACAGTTTATACTTCAAAATAGAATATCATTTCAAATCCAAATCTTTATCAAAATAAAGATTAAATCAATTCCAAACCATTTCCATATTTTTAAAATATCATATCATTTCAAAACTTCATTTCAAATCATTTTAATATTCCAAATATCATTTGAGTTCAAATCTAAATATTCAACTTTAAATACCTTTTAAATTTAAAGGTATACTTCATTTATTCATTTCAAGTCACCTTTTAAATAGTTTATATTCCAATCAAATAATTCGTTTAAACCTTTTAAAGGTGTAATTATTATATTTTCAAATCAAGTATTCAATTTCCAAAGTTTTCAAACCATTCTGAGTTCGTTTACTAAGTCAAAAACCCTAATTATTAAAATTTCAACATTTCACCGCATTTAAAATAACTGCTATAGGTTATATTTGAAAACATTTTTGTTCAGCAAAACAACATTTATAAACTGCTATAACAGTTCAGTTTTAAAACAAAACTCATATTTCAGTCTACTGCAGTCCTTAACAAGTGCTAAGTAGCCCTTTTATTAGTTCAGGTTCAATTTTAGTTTCTGCTACAACAACACTTACCAAGTACTATCATAGCCTTAGTTCATTTTAGTCTTTTGGTTCACTTATATAACCATAGCACTTAACAAGTGCTGCATATTCTACCTAGTTCAGAACTTATAAAATAATACATTAAAATGTTCATTTAAATCCTTTAACTGATTTATTTTAAAGGGAAATTTTACACATTAAAACCAAAACTTACAAATTTGCTTATTACATTCATTTCAACATTTAAAATTAAACTCCATTTTTCCACCAATTTAAAACTAAATTTTCATTCCAATTTAATTAACTTAAATTCCCATCTTTTCTTTTAGTCAAAATTTCAAATTAAGTTTAGTTTTACAATCAATATTCCTCCATTTATTTATATTTATCACATAGAAAAATCATTTCTATTCTAAATAAATCACTTAAAATTCGATTTAAATCAATTTAATATTATTACAATATTTAAATTATTTAAAAGTATCCAGAAAATACAGAAAAATAACCACGGGTCTGTATAATATTTTCTAGCCTAAGTCAAGTGATACGGATACTATATCATTTCAATCCGTAATTTACAAAGAAAAATCCGGGTTTTATCATTTCAAACCCGCAATCCCAAGTAAATAAAATTAAATTGAAAATCGTTCAGGCCTATCATTTCAGCCCATAACGATCTTCCCTTATTCTAAAGTCCGTTCGGGTATGTATCATTTCAACCCATAGTGATTCTATTCTACAGGGAACTTGCAGTGTGATTTAACAGAATAGAATAGCAGTAAAATAGGAACAGAATATAATAGATGATACGATATGCAGTTTTAACAATTAACATCAACTATAAATAAATCACAGGTAGTTATAACATCATTTATTTATTTTTCTACACATTCAGTTGCGGTCGTTTCACAATCATATAAGTATGAATATTCGTGTGAGATTTACTCACCTTTACGGAGCTGGAGATTCAGAAAGAAAGAAGTATGCTATCAGTCGAAAGCACGCGGAAAGCACGATTTGTTGTTAGCGGATTCGTCGACTAGATTCAAATCTAAAGTCAAAAGAATAAAGCGAATAAATAGACAATCAAAAAAATGCACGAATAACGAATTTTCCAAATTGAAGCAAATGAACGAAAAATAAATCAAGTTGAAAAATAGAAGGAAATGGCTCGACCATTTATTGTTCATTTCACATTCTTTTTCAAAAGGCAGGGCTCAGCTGAAAAAATAAAACTAACAACTTCAAAACAAAACACTTTAGTTCTCATCCCTTTTTTCAAAGCCAGAGACAAAAATAAAACTAAGGTACTACCAAAATACAAAGGACGAAACATATGTTTGTTTATTTTTTTTTCAAAACAGAACAGTGGAAAGAAATAGACTAAAATACAAATCACAGTGCCAAGGCCACCTTCTCATTCCCTTTCTCTGTTCGAATACAAGGCAGAGGCAAATATTTGTTCACTTTCTTATTTCCAGAACCAAGGTCAGAGGAAGAATATAACTAAGGTATCACAAAACAAAGGCCAAGGCAAAGTCTGGGTTCGTTCTGATGACGTGGTGGAGAACTGGAAGGCTGACGTGGTGGAGGACTGGAAGGCTGACGTGGGTGGTCTGGTCTCGTATGGGTTCGGTGGTGACAGGGCTGGGGTAAGAGGCTCGGCCTGGTGGAGGCGTGGCTGTCATTGGGACGTGTGGTGGCTCGGTCTGGTGGCGAATGGGTGTGGCTGGGGTTGGTCGTGGGGTTGGTGACGTGGTGGGGTTCTTGGCTGGTGTTGTGCTTGGGTTCGGTGGTGGTTCTCGGCAGGGATTTGGCTGACGAGGAGGATGTAGGGTCGGTGACGTGGTGGATAGGGTGGGGTTCGGTCTGGGGTAGGAGGCGGGTTGGTCTCGGTCTCGTATGGGGAAGGGGTGGTCTAATCTCATGGTGGAGGTGACGAGGCTGTGAGGTGGTAGCTGGCGGAGCACGGCATGGGTTGGAGACGTGGTGGCGAATAGGCGTGGGGTGGTGGTCTCGTATGGGTTCAGGGAGTCAAGGAGTGAAGCAAACAGCAAGCAGCCAAAACAAAAAAATATATAAAAGAAGAAAGTATGCTTACCTTTTGGGGCTCACGAGATTTGAAACGAAAGCTATAGAGAAAGCTTTTTGAGAAATGAAGATTTGAAAAATAGAAAATGAACAGTTGTCTACTTTTGTAGAAAGAAGGCAACGAAAAGTTTTTGAACTGTAGGCAAATTAAGGCAGTAAATAGAGTTGAACGGTAGGCAAAGAATATTATTAAGTTTGAACGAAACGTAAGGAAGATAAAGGGGAATGGAATGATTCTCACGCGCACAATTCAATGCAAGATTTAATTGAAATTTTCAAACTGAAAATATACAGCTGAAATAGCACTATTAACGCAAGAAAAGATCAAATGGACAAGGAACAACGAACGTAAAGTGTAACGCCCAAAGTAACGTACAACCGTTACTTGTTTCTTTTATTTAATAAAAAAAAATGATAACGTTTCTTTAAATAAAACAACGTATCATTTCACACTAAAAATAAAATAGCTATTATCATCAATTAATAAAATTTTGATTGTTAAATATAAAGTTAAGAACGGATATAAATATACGAAAGAAAAAAAATGTAAAGTTTAAATTTCCATTTCACACAAATTACTACACTTTATATTTAAATCAATATTTCGAAATTGTATAATTTTAATAAAATTTCGTTTAAAAATTTTGGGTTGTTACACTCTCCCCCACTCAAAGCTTTTCGTCCTCGAAAAGGAACAAAGAAGGAAAACAAAGAAAAATAAGACAGAATAGCAAAAGTACCTGAAATAAACAATTCCGGATTCGAAGCACGAATGCTCTCCTCCGTCTCCCAGGTGCAATCCCGTTCATCAGTGCTCCACTGCACTTTGACCAGGTTGACAGATTTTCTTCTTAGCTGCTTCGTACCTCGATCGACGATACGAAGTGGCTTCCTCTCAACAGTTAGATTTGGCTCAATATCCAAACTATCAAGTGCAGAAGGCTGAATAATAAGAGATGGATCATGTAGATAGCGACGAAGATGAGATACATGAAAGACATTGTATATTCCAGAAAATTTCTCGGGTAAATCCAGACGATAAGCAAGAGAGCCAATTCTTTCCAAAATGCGGAAAGGACCTACAAATCTAGGAGAAAGCTTTCCTCTACGACCGAAACGAATAACATTCTTTAAAGGAGAGACCTTAAGGAAAACCAAATCACCAACTGCAAACTCTAAACTCCGTCTTCGACGATCAGCGTACTTCTTCTGTCTATCTTGAGCAATCCTCATCTTCCTCTTAATCTCTTCAACTCTCTCTGAAGCTTCCAAAACCATCTCAGGACCAAGAACCAAACGATTACCGGATTTAATCCAGCAAGAAGGAGATCTACAAGGTCGTCCGTAAAGAGTAGAAAATGGAGATGTCTCAATACTGGCCTGATAACTATTGTTATAGGCAAGTTTAACAAGATGGAGGTGATCAAATCAAGAACAAAAACACAAAAAAGATTCTGTAGAGTCTGAATCACCCTTTTCACTTGAGCGATGGTCCATGGATGGAAAACAGTGTTCAGATTCCAAAATGAGTAACAAAGATTATAAAAAGATTTCTAAACAGACTGGTATAAGCAATAGCCTTCCCATTCTGTAACAAGATAAGAGAAATAAGGACAACCAAAAGATAGTTTGAAAAACAAAATAAGATAATAAATTTGAAACAATAATGCTTTGAAATCATAACAATTTAGGGATGTTTATCATTTGGAAATCATACTACTAAAAATCATAACACTTTGGAAATGTTATTCTTAAAAAGTGCATAATACTTAGAAAATCATAACACCCTTTTAAAATACTCTTCCTTTAAACCATTTTAATTCAAGGTCAAATAATATTCATTTTAAAGTTGTAGCATTTCTAAGTTCATTCAATTATAAAATTTTCAAAACATTGTATTTTCAAACGGCAGCACTTATAAAATACTACAGTAGATATATTAGTATTTCAAATCAGTTTTGTTCCAGAAATATTCATTTATTAAGTCAAAAGTTCATTATTTTACTTAGCTCTTCATTTAACAAATAACCTAACACTTTATTTAAAATGCCCATTTCATAAATAGATATTCCTTCAATAAGTTACACTTAAATTTTCCATTTGAAAACCAAATTCTCAATTATCCAATTTAGTGATGTTAAAATACATTTTAACTATCATAATTATTCGTTTTTCAAGACATATCAATTCATAAATAAAATATTTATCATAGCAAATATAACAATCAAATTTCTTTACACATTTATTCATTTAGACATCACTTAAACTATGAATTCAAATAAAATAAACTTTATTACAAAATGTCCAATTCCAATGTATTTTATTTTCTATTCAAAGATACATTATTTATTATACAACATATTCATTTCAGGAAATAACCATTATTAAAATTCCTAGGTTAGACTTAAGGTTCCATATTAAATCAAATTTGATTATTAAGTTATTTAAATAAAATCTCTTTAAATTCCCTTTTTCAATATTTACCTCTGTTAATCTTTTATAACTAAAATTTAAGTGTATACCATGTATTATAACCACTCAAATTTTATTTATAAAAATCCCTTTTTATATTGTATATTATCCAATTCCATATTCAACTTATGTGTAATTTAGGTAAGTTATATTGGAATTAAATTGTGTGTTATACAAGTAAAACTTTCCAATTAAATTATCTCAAGTTTGAATCATTCATTCAAATTTTTGATTTTTCTTCTTATAACTGAAATTATTCTTTAAAATAAAATTTAAGAATTAAACTTTCGAATATCTTCAAACACTTTGGAGATAAGTAATTATATATACATAATATGTCAAATCAAGTTTAAATCATATATCTATATATATATATATATATATATATTATAAATCAAGTCTTATTTTAGAAATTAAAACTAATTAAATTCCCCAAAACAAAGCTGTAGCAAGACTACAGAACCGTCTCTTCACTTCGAAACTCGAAAATGAACGTCGATGATGCTGCAGTCATCACCGAAATTATTTTCCAGCGACAAAGAGAAGAGCACTTAAATTTTTAAACCCTTTAAAATTCTTTGAAAACAAAATTTCTATTCGAAATACTTTAAATAATATATCCTTTTAAACTTTAAACACAAGGTTTGAAACCATCGGAAACTTGAATTCTAAATTTCTTGATTCAAATTCATTTCAGTTCCCAAATCAATTTATAAACAACTATTTATAAATTCATTTGTAGAACAATAAATGATAAATTAAGTATTATCATTTCAAATTATCAATTTAAATCAATTTATTAAGTTCCATAAATTTACTTATAAATTTTTTTATTTCATTAACCAAATTTAAAATAATATTGTGTCAGTTTGTTCTGTCAAAGTGTTTTAGAAATCCCATCGATAGCGTTGATCAGACGAATCGATCAGAAATCCAAATCAACATCAACAACTCAAACAACACCATATATAAAACAAAACGTAGATTTACAAGTACAATTCAAGATGTTTGGAGATAGTTTAGAAACAAAAGACAAGGTGGTTAAACAGAGTAGAGAGATGGGTAAGCTTAGATAAATCGCGGACAACCTTAACCGGGTCAACCGTGACTTAAAGAATAAGATCGATGTGGATTTTTCTAGGATAAATCTACGTTCGATCTCAAGAGATAAAGTTTGAAATAAAAAAAAATATTAACATCTAAACCAAGGATAAATATAAATTTCTGGTGAATCGATGCTGATTGTAAAGGATTTTCACCCTTTTACAAGAAAATTAGAATATTGGCGAGACTGCCAATTCACTATAAAGATCATTCGAAGTGGAGTTATGTGATACTCCAGAATCAAAAGAAGATGAATAGTGAGGGACAAGAATGGATTTTGGAACCGTGCGGAATGTTCCAAAATTCAAGGAAACCGAGTCAAAAGAAAGAGATTCAAACTCGAATGGAAGTGATTCTGTAACTAAATTTACCATACATTCTAAGTTTGCCTCAAAGCCAAAGCTCTGATACCAACTGTAATGACCCGATATTTTCAACCATTCGCATCCATTATAAGTGTATAGGCAGACACTCATGCCGGAGTTGAATTGCTCAAAATACCGCGTTGTAAATAAAATTTGGCAAATCTCAGAATCTGCAGTAAATAAATAATTACAGATCACAGACAGAGTAAAATTATGCAGCGGAAGTAAAAGAGATAGTAGTTCATGAAGCTACTATATATATAAGATATATCAGAGTTAAATAAAATACAACAGAAGAAATAAAGTACAACAGAAGTCTCAAGGCATAGAAGTCTACTAATACAAGAGCTGAAATAGAACAACAGACTGAACAGATAAAACCAGATAGCAGCTGGATAAGGATGATCTCCAGTAGTCCTAGCTCCGTGAAGATGAAGTCCAACTGATACTCAGGCTGACCCGAGCGTAAAATAAAACATAAACACTCGAGTCAGGATATACATACTTATACAATGTAAACCAACTCAAGTGAACTGTAGTAAAGGTACAAGTAACTTAGAAGATGCTTGGGACCGCCCATCCTCTAAGGATCCGTTAAAATATCTACTATGTAGTAATATTTGCTATTATAATAGTGTCTAAATAAGTAAAGTATAATCATATCGGAAAATAGCGTTAAGGGGATGGAGAACCTTAACGCGGTCGGATCTTAAAATCCTAATCGTAGTAAAGCTCGATATGGTAGGTGACACGGCACAACTAGGCAATGCCAGGGTAGATATACCAATTACGCACACGGACTGATGGAGCGCATAGCAGCCACTATCGTCCACCTCGAACAACACTCCCAAATCGAAGGATGGCCATCTAGTCAAATCACAAATAAGAGTATAATATCGAAGAAATGTGTCCGAGAAGAGGTGCTACCTCACTGGTCCGAGATCGCTCCTGTTTTAGCCACCTTATGCCAACTCACGGGAGTTGGGTCCACGTAATATACCTTAAGAACGTCGCCACCATCCTACTTCATTCTGGAATCTCCACCGCGTACACGGTTGTCAAAGTGGTTTTCGGTAAGACAGAGAGTATGTCCATATCCGATCCCGGTCTCTTTAACAACCCAACGTTATTATAACCCGTGGTTATAAGTTTAAAAACAGTTTATACTTCAAAATAGAATATCATTTCAAATCCAAATCTTTATCAAAATAAAGATTAAATCAATTCCAAACCATTTCCATATTTTTAAAATATCATATCATTTCAAAACTTCATTTCAAATCATTTTAATATTCCAAATATCATTTGAGTTCAAATCTAAATATTCAACTTTAAATACCTTTTAAATTTAAAGGTATACTTCATTTATTCATTTCAAGTCACCTTTTAAATAGTTTATATTCCAATCAAATAATTCGTTTAAACCTTTTAAAGGTGTAATTATTATATTTTCAAATTAAGTATTCAATTTCCAAAGTTTTCAAACCATTCTGAGTTCGTTTACTAAGTCAAAAACCCTAATTATTAAAATTTCAACATTTCACCGCATTTAAAATAACTGCTATAGGTTATATTTGAAAACATTTTTGTTCAGCAAAACAACATTTATAAACTGCTATAACAGTTCAGTTTTAAAACAAAACTCATATTTCAGTCTACTGCAGTCCTTAACAAGTGCTACAGTAGCCCTTTTATTAGTTCAGGTTCAATTTTAGTTTCTGCTACAACAACACTTACCAAGTACTATCATAGCCTTAGTTCATTTTAGTCTTTTGGTTCACTTATATAACCACAGCACTTAACAAGTGCTGCATATTCTACCTAGTTCAGAACTTATAAAATCATACATTAAAATGTTCATTTAAATCCTTTAACTGATTTATTTTATAGGGAAATTTTACACATTAAAACCAAAACTTACAAATTTGCTTATTACATTCATTTCAACATTTAAAATTAAACTCCATTTTTCCACCAATTTAAAACTAAATTTTCATTTCAATTTAATTAACTTAAATTCCCATCTTTTCTTTTAGTCAAAATTTCAAATTAAGTTTAGTTTTACAATCAATATTCCTCCATTTATTTATATTTATCACATGGAAAAATCATTTCTATTCTAAATAAATCACTTAAAAATTCAATTTAAATCAATTTAATATTATTACAATATTTAAATTATTTAAAAGTATCCAGAAAATACAGAAAAATAACCACGATTCTGTATAATATTTTCTAGCCTAAGTCAAGTGATATGGATACTATATCATTTCAATCCATAATTTACAAAGAAAAATCCGGGTTTTATCATTTCAAACCCGCAATCCCAAGTAAATAAAATTAAATTGAAAATCGTTCAGGCCTATCATTTCAGCCCATAACGATCTTCCCTTATTCTAAAGTCCGTTCGGGTATGTATCATTTCAACCCATAGTGATTCTATTCTACAGGGAACTTGCAGTGTGATTTAACAGAATAGAATAGCAGTAAAATAGGAACAGAATATAACAGATGATACGATATGCAGTTTTAACAATTAACATCAACTATAAATAAATCACAGGTAGTTATAACATCATTTATTTATTTTTCTACACATTCAGTTGCGGTCGTTTCACAATCATATAAGTATGAATATTCGTGTGAGATTTACTCACCTCTACGGAGCTGGAGATTCAGAAAGAAAGAAGTACGCTATCAGTCGAAAGCACGCGGAAAGCACGATTTGTTGTTAGCGGATTCGTCGACTAGATTCAAATCTAAAGTCAAAAGAATAAAGCGAATAAATAGACAATCAAAAAAATGCACGAATAACGAATTTTCCAAATTGAAGCAAACGAACGAAAAATAAATCAAGTTGAAAAATAGAAGGAAATGGCTCGACCATTTATTGTTCATTTCACATTCTTTTTCAAAAGGCAGGGCTCAGCTGAAAAAATAAAACTAACAACTTCAAAACAAAACACTTTAGTTCTCATCCCTTTTTTCAAAGCCAGAGACAAAAATAAAACTAAGGTACTACCAAAATACAAAGGACGAAACATATGTTTGTTCATTTTTTTTTCAAAACAGAACAGTGGAAAGAAATAGACTAAAATACAAATCACAGTGCCAAGGCCACCTTCTCATTCCCTTTCTCTGTTCGAATACAAGGCAGAGGCAAATATTTGTTCACTTTCTTATTTCCAGAACCAAGGTCAGAGGAAGAATATAACTAAGGTATCACAAAACAAAGGCCAAGGAAAAGTCTGGGTTCGTTCTGATGACGTGGTGGAGAACTGGAAGGCTGACGTGGTGGAGGACTGGAAGGCTGACGTGGGTGGTCTGGTCTCGTATGGGTTCGGTGGTGACAGGGCTGGGGTAGGAGGCTCGGTCTGGTGGAGGCGTGGCTGTCATTGGGACGTGTGGTGGCTCGGTCTGGTGGCGAATGGGTGTGGCTGGGGTTGGTCGTGGGGTTGGTGACGTGGTGGGGTTCTTGGCTGGTGTTGTGCTCGGGTTCGGTGGTGGTTCTCGGCAGGGGTTTGGCTGACGAGGAGGATGTAGGGTCGGTGACGTGGTGGATAGGGTGGGGTTCGGTCTGGGGTAGGAGGCGGGTTGGTCTCGGTCTCGTAAGGGGAAGAGGTGGTCTAATCTTGTGGTGGAGGTGACGAGGCTGTGAGGTGGTAGCTGGCGGAGCACGGCATGGGTTGGAGACGTGGTGGCAAATAGGCGTGGGGTGGTGGTCTCGTATGGGTTCAGGGAGTCAAGGAGTGAAGCAAACAGCAAGCAGCCAAAACAAAAAAATATATAAAAGAAGAAAGTATGCTTACCTTTTGGGGCTCACGAGATTTGAAACGAAAGCTACAGAGAAAGCTTTTTGAGAAATGAAGATTTGAACAATAGAAAATGAACAGCTGTCTACTTTTGTTGAAAGAAGGCAACGAAAAGTTTTTGAACTGTAGGCAAATTAAGGCAGTAAATAGAGTTGAACGGTAGGCAAAGAATATTATTAAGTTTGAACGAAACGTAAGGAAGATAAAGGGGAATGGAATGATTCTCACGCGCACAATTCAATGCAAGATTTAATTGAAATTTTCAAACTGAAAATATACAGCTGAAATAGCACTATTAACGCAAGAAAAGATCAAATGGACAAGGAACAACGAACGTAAAGTGTAACGCCCAAAGTAACGTACAACCGTTACTTGTTTCTTTTATTTAATAAAAAAAAAATGATAACGTTTCTTTAAATAAAATAACGTATCATTTCACACTAAAAATAAAATAGCTATTATCATCAATTAATAAAATTTTGATTGTTAAATATAAAGTTAAGAACGGATATAAATATACGAAAGAAAAAAAATGTAAAGTTTAAATTTCCGTTTCACACAAATTACTACACTTTATATTTAAATCAATATTTCGAAATTGTATAATTTTAATAAAATTTCGTTTTAAAATTTTGGGCTGTTACATAATCATTTTAAATCGATCCATATATCATTTTATTCAATTTAAATGATTTACAACTCACTTTACATACATTCAATTTATTTTTAAACCAAACAAACTCACATCCATTTCAAATTGATTAAAAATCAATTTATTCACTTTCCATTTGATTTGTATAATTTTATTTACTCTGTTTGCATCGAACAATAGTTTTTATATGCAAATTTGGCGCTATTCATTTAATAAAATAATCATTCTAGTATATAGCTATTTTAAATTGATTCCAAATCAATTTATATTTGATTCTTTTCCATTTCAAATTCAATCCATTCATTTTCATTTCATTCATATCCACATTATTTTCAAATTCATTTTATCAAGCCCGAAATCATCACTACGCCATAGATGACCTTATGCAACATTTTTGCAAGGTGTTGCCAGCTAAAATGTTGCGACAGCTATAAAATTTTGGTCCTACTGCAACGTTGTATTTTTGGTGTTACCTTAGCCATAAAAATGTGTTGCTCTAGCTAAACAAGTGTAACACGATGCAACATTTTTATATAGTGTTGCTATAGATATATTCTAATTAAAAAAAATTACACCTCAGCGATCCACACCATTAGTTAAAACAAAATCTCAACCATTCATCCACGATCTATTACGCTTCCTCCATTTCCCGCTAACATTTTCATTCACGCGCTTCCTTTTCATTTCGTTCTCCCCAAATCGCAGAAACAAAAAATTAGGCTTCTCCCCCAAATTTCTTTTTGCTCTGGCCTGATCTATGGCAATCTTCATGGGGTTCGCGTTTGAGTATTCCTTTTTCATTTCTTTTCCACACCTACTCTCTTCTCTTCCTTATGTCTGTAAACGGAAACGTAAAGAAAAAATAACACGATGGTTTTTAATTCGAAATCAATTTAAATTAAAATCCTAAAATTTAAAAGTTTGTATCTTTGGACTTCTTATTCCAAGATCAACGCATCTAGGTCCGTTTCGATGGGTGCGGTTCCAGTTTTGGGATGATCGATGTTAGGCAGAAATCTAAGATTGTGTTTTCGAGATTGTTGGTCAGCAATGCTAAATACGAGGCTTGGTTTCGGGTTTTCTAGGCTTGTAGCAGTTTCTGGTGGGAATTTGTGAAGCGCGGTGGAGTTTAGATGGGGTTCGATGATTTGGGTTTGGATCCAGGTTGTTGAAAGTCGCGGTTTAGGCTAGGGTTTTGTGTTGGTTTTGGGATGTTGAGGTCGGATAGCACCTACGACGGCGATATAGGGCAGTGTGATGGGCTAGGGGATTGCTGCGACTTGGTGTACGGTCGATTGAGAAGAGTGATGTCGTATTTAGGGGAAGTTGTGGAGTACTCAGTTAAATGCGAATGACTTGGAAAGTTGATGCTTTTAACACTAGTTTGGGAACTCAAACGTCAACAGTGGCGATTTTGAGTTTCTCATTGCTTTCAGTCCCACTACTGGGTAAGAATCCTCATTTTATCATGGATTTAAGGATTTGATGATTTTAATTTTGTAGATCTACCAAATGAGATTCAATGTTCTATTATTTGGGGCGTGGGTTATATCAGTGGTCTTTACAAGCGCTTAATTAAACTAAAAGTATTAACCCATATAACAGTAAGATCATATCAGTGGTCTTTACTCTCTATTTTGATCGGAAGATATGTGCTTGTATTATATTTGTTCAATTTTTCAATCCACATTGCAAGAAATCTTTGGATTATTTTGACAATTAACGGTACACAGAAATGAACAATGGTAGACATGATCAATGCTTATTGGAAGAAAGTGACAGTCGTGATGAAGTTGGTGATGCAATGATAGAAGGGAATGTTATTGTAGCCGATGTCAACATATCTGATGAATCAGATCATGGTTCAACGTCAAGTCTTCCTAGTAACAGATCTTATAATAATCACTGGCCTCAAAGTTTCAGGTATGCGCTTTCTACTGTGCCATTATCCTATCAAGGTACTTAATTCGTTCAGTGTTTATAATTTTCTATTTAGCTAATAAATCTGCTTATATGTAATAAAGAATAAGGTTCAGTGTATGAGTTGGATTTAAATCTATGATTTATGCATTGATACTGTGATCGATATGGAAGTAGTTGGCTGGACTAAAGTTATGTGTAATTAGCGCAATTAGGCACTAAAGTTGGATTTACATATAATTAGCGCAATTAGGCACTAAAGTTTGAACCATTGTGTGCCTTCCAGTATCAAAACACGCCCAAAAAGAAATTATTTCTTTGAATCTCTGTGGCTGCCAAATAAATAATCACTAAATCCAAGGGTCAAAATCGGTTGCAGGAACAAACAAAACCCAGAGAACGTGCTAGATGGATTATCTTCTCCTGACCATTCATATAATACTACTTGTTGCACTTTCCAATTCCATATACAAAACCCAGACTACTTGTTCTCCTGACCATTCATATAATACTGACTTATTGATTCATTTCCTTCTATCTAATGTAGCCTATGGTGCTGAAAGCAGTACACTACAATTTAAAAGAGATGACTTTCCATCTGAATTTGTATTTGGAGCCGGAACCTCAGCTTATCAGGTGCGTTCTGGTACAGTTATTTATAATCTTATTTATTTTTCATTCCATAGTTTAACAGTTTTATATTTGGTAATCGTAGTATGAAGGAGAAGTAGCCGAAGATGGAAGGAGTCCAAGCATTTGGGACATATATGCTCATTCTGGTATCTGTATCTACATACCTCCATGTGTACTTTAAATCTGTAAAGATTCATTGCAAACCTATTCTTTTGATCATGTATATGGATTGGAGAAGATAGAGTACAGTTCATCACGTCTGGTTTCTTTTGATTGAAGATAGAGTGCAGTTCCTCATTAGCAAGGGCTCTTATATATTTACCTGGAAAGCATGTCATTCACTGAGACATCAAACCAGAAAACCTACTTATGGGGTTCAGGTACTAAAACGTTTGATGCTAAATACATAAGTTGATGTAGCTCTGGCACACCTTCTTCTTCATACATTTTAAAAAATGTTTGATGCTCTTTCACAGTGACTTTGCTTCTACTCTTATAAATTAGGAATAATACTTAGATACCACAAAAATTATACAATTAGAATGTATGTAAGCATGGAAATTGGTTCATGTTCTTATTACTTTATGTAACGACCCGCTATTTTGGACCATTCAAATCGACAATAAATCCACACATGTCTGACTTGAATAATTCAAAATATCAGATTGTTAATTTAAATTTGGCAAAACTCAGCATATGCAGTAAATAAATCAATCACAGAATCACAGACACAGAGTAATACAATAATACGCAGCGGAATAGATAAAATAGTAGTTCATGAAGCTACTATATAAACATCAGAGTTAGAAATAAAATACAACAGAATATCTCAAATACAGTGAAGTCTCCAATCCAAACAGATGACTTCTGTGAACGAATCAACTGGAAAGCTGGAAGCTGAATCAATAGTTGGATCTCCAAACGAAGCTCCAAACTCCAAAGGTGAGTCTCAAATGCTGTATCACTCGGTCTGACCCGAGCGTAAAGTAAAACACAAAACACTCGAGTCAGGATTAACATTCTTATATCAATAAATCCAACTCAAGTGAAATATCAACTAAAATACAAGTAACTTAAAGGATGTTTGGGATAACCATCCTCTAAGGATCTTCAGAACTATCTACGAGGTGGAAATATACACTATAACACCGTGGTCATTCCAAATTAATTTATACTTCAAAACCAAAATATCATTTCATTTCAAATATATCTATTTTCCAAAATAGTATATATATATATTAAATAATTTAAAATCAAAGTATTTAATTTCCTCAAGTTTGGCAAAACGATTCAAATCAACTTCAAATTCCAGATTCAAATTTATTCAAAGCTCAATTCATCAATTTAATTCAGTTCTAAATATACCATTTAAATTTTCAATATATTTCAAAGCTTTAATACTCAACATTTTCCAAAGTTAGATTTAACAGTTTCATATAGCTCTTGATTTAACTTCATTATTATTTAATCAGGGAATATTCACTTAATAAACTCAATATCATCTAACTAACCTTACATTTCATTTTTTACTAATTATTTTCTTAAATTTATTTAAGCAAGAATTTTTCATTAAATTATTTAAATAAACCCAAGTTATAAATCATATCTTAAATCTCAATTTCAATAAGTTTTATTTTGGTTTAATTAAATAAAATTCTTTAAATTATCATCCCAACCTTAACTTATTCAAATTCTTACCAAAATCTATTTTGAAATATAAATTTTAACATATTATATGTATTAAATCTATCTTAATTAAATTAAGTATCATTAATAAATCTATATATATCATTACCATTTATATATAAAATTTTAAGAATCAACATTTGTTAAAACCATATATTTCTTTCCAAACCATATAATTCAATTTCAAATATTTATATATATGGACCAACGGTGTCTGTATATATATTTATCATATGGTTAAGTGATACGGATATTTATCATTTCAATCCGAAATTTAAATGTATACGGGTAGAATCAATTCAACCCGTAATCCCAATTTCAATTCAAATGAAAATCGCTTGGGTCTATCATTTCAACCCATAACGAAATTCTCCTATTCTAAGGTCCGTTCGGGTATGTATCATTTCAACCCATAGTGAGTTCTATACTAACAGGGAACTTGCAGAGTGATAACAGATACAAAAAAATATAACAACAGGCATATATCATCAGTATAAATAACAGATACGGTGTCAGATGTCATAGGTGAACAGATACAAATAATAGTAATAACAGGCATATAATACTAGATACTGGTGTCGGATGTCATAGGTGAACAGTTATAGATAATAGCATATATACCAATTTAAATAACTACAGCAGCATAATTCAATTGCTATTTCAATTGAAATCAAATTTAAATAATAAAAGAACGTTAATCGTGAGTGATTGCTCACCTTTCGAGGCTAGAGACGAACGAAATTGAGAAGAGTTACGAATCCAAGCACGAATTGCAAAGTAAAGCTAGATTGAAACGAATTCGACGGACAAGCTGATAGATAAGAAACCGATGAGAACAAATCAAAATCAGTTTTGATATAAACTGAAAATATGTACATTATTATTATATTATATATATATACACACACACATATATTTTAATTTCCTTCAAAAATAAATTTCGAAACATATTTATTTAAACATGTGTATTATATTAAAAATTACAGTACATGAATTCGCTTCTTAAAACCATTATATTATACAACAATGTAGTACTAATATAGACCTATATATAGTGTAACTTAAATAAACTCGTTTATATACCTACAGTTACTTTTTATATATCTAAAAGCAACTAGATCCTATACAAAACTAAATCAAAACATATATACAAACAATCTTCCAATTGCTTACAATACAATATAAATAGCAGCTTGTTTAATCAGTATAAAACTTATATTAATATAATATTAATTTATATTACTGTGATATGTCAACAAATCTATATTAATAAATAATACTAATAAAACCAATATACTCATATACATAGACAATGGATATCACTTTATGCAACAAAAAAAATACTGGTATACAACTTATAAAAATTTATCTATACATATACACTAACAAAACCCAACTTATATAACATATATACTTATACTTCGAATACACACAATCAGGATAGGCCCAAAAAGCAAAACAAAGCAAGGTAGAAAATGAATCTTCCAGTAACTTGTTTATTTACAAGTAATATAAATATACCTTTATTAATATAACTAAACTTATACGTTCCAACAAGTAACTATAGCCGAACAAAATTTATATCTATACATAAATATATAAACTTGCAACCATACATACTTATCCATAAAAGAGATATACAAACTAAATTTATATAAACAAAATATAAGTATATAATATGGTATAAGTGCAACTATCTCTAACAGCACCTAACCTATATATTCACAATCTATACTAACATATAATATAACAGAGCAACACGAGACATTATTTAAACACTTACGCATGAAAGATTTGAGGATGAGGTGGCACGGAGGGCTGCTGCCTATTGAAAGGCTAGGCCTGACATTTGGTGAAGGCTGTCGCTTTGGAAACGGAGTGGCAATTGGTGAGAAGAGGTGAACAAGGAGATGGGGTAGTGGGCGCTATTCACGGGGAGGTGGCGGAGGGGAGAACGGTTGGAGTTTGGACTGAGGCGTGAGGCCTGGGTGGTGGGGAGCTCGGAGGGGCACGGTACTACTTGCGTGCTTTGGCGTTGAAGAAGAGGGGAGGCGAATGGAAAGGCGGAAGCGAGGTGTATGGGTGGTTGTGTGTCAAGTGAGGGAGAAGTCGTGCTTGGCTTCGGTGATCAACTGCTTGCGTGGGGAGAAAATGAAAAGTGAGGCCAGGCAAAACATACAAGAGCAGGAGATAGTTGCGTGAGAACTCTCGATCTGGAAGAAAATGAAAAGGTAAAGAGAAGAAAGAGAAATAAAGATATGGACAGAAGTAGTAGATGAACCGTTCAAAATGAATAACGTATACAAATTTACACGCTGATTTTTGAAATGGTCATGGGATGGAAATGGTCACCCTCTAATTCAGCAAATTAATTAAAACAATTAATTATTGTATGAAGAGCACGTTTAGAAATTTGAACTGAATTAATGAGTAAAGTCAGAAATTTATGGTACCGTTACAACGAACCGTTTATCACTTCCGTCGCGTACCGGACCCTAAAATACTGAAATAAATATACCATTGAGATCAACACGATGAGAGGATCAAAACGGTATACAGATATTAGTGGTACGACCATCCGACCAAAAGTCGATAATCGGTACCGAAAATGCTGCTATTTTGCCAGAATTAAGATAAACGGAGCAGTAGAAGTCCAAATTTGGAAAAACGAATTTCGCAGTCTGTTTCAGAATGATCTGAATAAATTTTCTCTTGTTGACATATTTTGGTTTCGGAAAACTTTTAAATTCACTTTTATTAACCGGTTTGATTTGAAATGAAATTTCACTGGAAAACAAACTTCAATATTATCAAATGAAAATTTTCCAGTTGCTATATTAAAATAGACGTATCCTAAATAATAAATTTTTATTTTCAAATTTTATTTTCAAATTTTATTATTTAAAATTTTACAAAATTTCAATTAACTACGTTATCAAAACCAATCAAAATTTATGGGTCGTTACACTCTCCCCCACTCAAAACTTTTCGTCCCCGAAAAGGAAAGAGGTAGGAGAATAGAAACAACCAGACAGAAAAGATAGATTAAAAGACAAGGATAAACAATCAATTTAACTATATAAATTTTACTTGAGATATTCATTTGAAATCTTCATTTACAATTCAATTATTTTTAATACCTTAATTATTTTTCAAAACTCATTTGTAGAGTTTCTTGTTTTCTTTATAAATACCATTTATATGTTTAAATAACACCTTTATAAATATATGTAAGCTGTTTGAAAAACAATTATTTACATTATTACATATTTTTTTCAAAGAAGCTATTGAAAACATTTAAATCCAAAATTCATAAATTTATTAATTTTTATCTCAAGATACTTTTCAACATTATTAATAATCAATGATCATTTACTTTAAATATGTTTTATTTAATTAATAACTTCTAAAATTTTTACAACACTAAAATTTTCTATTAACCATGAGGTAAATAAATAAACAATATTTAAAAAGGATATAGTCAACAAGGAAAAGAAGCACGACTTGGAAAAACAGAATATAGGTGAATAAATCAAGCTGAGCAGATAAGGTAGATTCAAGGAATAGTATCGGGCATGAATAGTTAATTTAGAACCATAAGGGTTTTGATTCCAAATATCGATACAAAATTTTCTTTGTTGGAAATACTTTTATTATAAAATACCTTTATAACGAAACAAATTTTCTTTCGAAAATACCTTTATAACTCGGTGTTTCAACAAGTTTATCCTTGTTCCTGTAGACTCTGGTAGTGCGTTGATCAGGCGCAAAACTAGAATTCTCCAGGTACTTAGTAGACTTGTTTCAACACCCAGTGAAAATACTGGGAAAACTTTTAAAAATAGATATGGAAAGTACAATCCAAACAAAACAATACGAATCAAATCATGGATCGCAGATACACAATGGTTACGCCTGGGTCCCCCAGGAAACATCCGTACCTTTTAAGCATTCACTGCCTTGCGAATTTCGCCATGCAACAAAACTATGGACCGCAGGATACATAAAAATGGTTACGCCTGGATCCCCCAGGAAACATCCATACCCCGTAAGCAATCTCTGCCTTGCGGATTACGCCACTAACACGACCATAGATCGCAGATACACAATGGTTACGCCTGGATCCCCCAGGAAACATCCGTACCCTTTAAGCAATCACTGCCTTACGAATTACGCTATGCAGTCGAGTTCGTAAGACCATGGGTAACGCCATGGAATTCGAAGGACACTCGAGTATCATATCCGGAAAACCAAAATCAGAGAGAATAATATCGATAGAATGAATCCAAGATGTGGCCACAAATCGGATATCAAGCAGAAGGCACTTTCCATATCTTTACTTCGAAAATATGTATCATATAGTACCCTTTTCAAATCTCTTTCAAATATCGTACTTATATAAAATCCATTATATATAAGATTTAAAATTTCAAATCAAATACTTTCCAAAATCAATAGTATATCAAATCATACTTATATAGACTTCAATTATATAAGATTTCACTTTCAAATTGAGTGCCTTCCAAATCTATAGTTTTCGAATCAATTTCATACTCATACAAATCAAATTTATATAAGTTCGACAACTCCCAGATCAAGTGTTTAGTAACATAAGGTTCTCAAATTTCAATTTGTTTCAATATCAGTTCAATTTCAAAATCATATACAATTTCACCAAATTATTTCTTCTCAAATTCATTATCTCAAATTTCTAAGTTTCAAGAATAATAGATTTAGAAAATAAATCCAAATTTCCAAATCAATATAATTTAAGTCAACCAATTCATTTCCAAATCAAATATTTTCAAAATCATCTTATACTTACGTAAGGTCTATCTTATATAAGGATCAAATTTTTCAAAATAAATTTCGCTGTATGAAGAGCCATATGGGATTGAATATATTTGCTTTTATGGGTTATATATCTTTGTAATTTAAATTGGAAACTTTATTTTAGTAAGTAAAGATATTCTAACCCGACAGCTTTCAATTTCAGCGTCAAAATATATCAATGATATAAGATGTACATACGTCATTATTTCGCAGAATCACATTTGATCGCTCGCTTGATCACGCAAGTTCGCTTTCGAACTAGTATTGTCCATTCGACTTCCCTAAATGCGAAATTCGATATGGTTTCTCGACTAGAAGCCATCAGTCTCCTTGCATAGCCATATGCTATGATAGAGAATTCTAGAATCAAGTCCAAAATCCCTATCCAATATTCGCCGTCAAGAATCGAATGAAAAATCCTAACACGAAATGGTGTAATCCACCTCGAACTTGTGTACTCAAACTTGGATCAAATTAACTATGCGAATCAACCAGCATACGTACAACTATATTAGTTTCATAAAGATGTTACTAAGTTAAAACATTTAACTAAACTTTATTCAAAATATTTTGAAGATCAAATTCTTTTCAAAACGTTTCAATCTAAATTTCATATTAGAAAATTTTAAAATTGCCTTATTCATTTACTTAACAAAACAGTTTCAACTTATTTAAATCATATTACTTCATACTTAAACATTCAAAGCAAATTTATATACTTTATCAAATAATTCATACTTTCAAAATTTCTTAGCTTTGAAGTTAACCTTGATTTGGAAGTGCTCGAACCTTCAAAATAGTTGAAGAAATCATTTTCAAATTCAAGAGTTGGAAATCAGCAATAAATCAGTAAATCAATTTTAATAGATAGGGTTATATCAAATCCGAAACTCGAGGAATGAACACCGGTTTACTTCAAATCATTTCAAATATATATACATATATATACTTTGAATATCAAATCTTACTTCGGAATTTGGAATCAAAATTGGTTTCGCAAAATCACTCGCATAGCAAAGCTATTGAAGTGGCCTATCCCTCACTCTGAAACTCGAAAATCAATGTCGATGATGCGTGCACTCATCACCGAAATTATTTTCCAGCGACATAAGTGAGTTCTGGACTTCTATTTTCTCAAACTTCTTTTGAAATTTCTTCGAAACTCATTAAAATCATTTGAAACATTTCTTATTCGGAAAAATACTTTTAAATCCTATTATTATTATATATTTCAAAATCTTAAAACCAATTTCAAAACATCGGGGTTCAATTTTCAAATTTCAAATTTAAAATCCTTCAGTTATAAATCAAATTTCTTATATAGTTTTTTTTTTCCAAAATTACAAATCCTTTCGAAACCTCAAATTCTTATTTTTAAAAAGGGTATATAATCTTTATCGAAAACATTTCACTTTTATATTTGGAATATAATCATACTTATAAAGATAATAAACACTTTCTAAAATACAAATAAACCCGATTTCAAAGGATGATTCCAGAATGAATCTCGGAACGTGATAGAAGTTGAAGTCAAATTCAAAAGGGATCCTACTTAATGAGAATCATAACCAAGATTCCGAGGTATATTAACCTATGTCAATTCAAAGGAATTTATTCCATTAGCGAAAGAAAAAAAAACAACAAATTCTCATCAAACGAAATGGTAAAGCATCATTATAAATCTTAAGTTCGACACATCGACTTTTACTAGGCAAAGGATATAACAGAGTTTAATTAATACGACAAAACTTAAACCACTAATACAAGAGATTTCACTGATCCATACTTCTACAAGAATAATGCATCGGTATTAATCCTACCGGGTGGTGCTTCAACGGGTCCAGTACACTCCACATCAAGGTGCCCCCAACTATGACATTTCTTGCATGAGTACACTATTCTCCCATCTTCCCTAGTGAACTTTGGGAAGGCAGCAGCTCGAGCAGGACGTAACACAGCTTGCCTTCCGCGCTGTCTCTCGGAACAATCTCTGGCTAAATGTCCAGTCTGTCTACAGTGGTAGCAAATGGTTGACTGGTCGGTAGATGCCGTGAGTGCCGATTTCACTTTCTTCACTTCCAGGCAGCGACTTGGGAAGTGTCCCTTCTTACGACACTTAAAACAGAAAATCTCGGATCGAAAGCGCTTGCCCTCCTTCTTTTTCCCTTTCCATCTCTTTCCGCACATGGCTGCATAATGCCCCTTTTCCTGACACCGATAACAAATGACATGGTCATAAGGACCCGGTCCTGCCCTTTCTCTCCACAGCCTCTCTTGTTCCTCAATTGCTTCCTCCCGTTCCTTACGGGCCAGTGCTCTTCGTGCCCGACGGGCTGCTTTCTGCTCTTCAGATTTTGCCATTTACCAAATATTTTCCTATCATTCAATGAGTCCAAAATCAACAAGATAGAAGTTCAAAAATTTACGGGAAATTTAAATCAAAGGAAATTTCAAAATAAAAGGAAGGGACTCGCACCAAGATGAGATAATTAATATTCAAAAAGAAGACGGATACTCATATAAGAATATAAATAGGGAGAGGCCAAGACGAATTTCAGAATAAAGATAGCAATTCAAATTATAGGAACTCTAATCAACAAGAATTCTGATTCGAAGATAGGCCCGAACGAAAGTGATTCTGTAAATAAATTTACAATATATGCTAAGTTTCGCCTAGAACCTGGCTCTGATACCAACTGTAACGACCCGCTATTTTGGACCATTCAAATCGACAATAAATCCACACATGTCTGACTTGAATAATTCAAAATATCAGATTGTTAATTTAAATTTGGCAAAACTCAGCATATGCAGTAAATAAATCAATCACAGAATCACAGACACAGAGTAATACAATAATACGCAGCGGAATAGATAAAATAGTAGTTCATGAAGCTACTATATAAACATCAGAGTTAGAAATAAAATACAACAGAATATCTCAAATACAGTGAAGTCTCCAATCCAAACAGATGACTTCTGTGAACGAATCAACTGGAAAGCTGGAAGCTGAATCAATAGTTGGATCTCCAAACGAAGCTCCAAACTCCAAAGGTGAGTCTCAAATGCTGTATCACTCGGTCTGACCCGAGCGTAAAGTAAAACACAAAACACTCGAGTTGTCACGACCCGCCCTTCTCGACCCTCGAAAATCGACACAACATACTCCATAGTATAATATGCCGACGATCGAACGCCGGAAAAGAGAGATTGTAGGAAAAGAAAGAAGGTAGAAGAAGAAGAAGAATGAACTAAACAACATCAAACCTCACAGTCGCAGCGGAATAAAATATAATATATAGAACAGAACTTTACACAAATCAAAACTATATCTGTTTATATACAATACATCATCATCAGAGTATATCAATACAACCAACCATAACCAGTCAAACAATCTCAACAATCATAGCAGCGGAATAATACAAGTACGAGAAATACGTCTCGGACTCCAGCTCCTCTCCTGAGCTCCATAGCAACCTATCCTGAAATATACTCGGTCTGACCCGAGCATTATAATAAAATAACACCCGAGTCAGTCTGGAATACCAGCGCATCATAAATACACCCAATTGATTATTAAAGTTTCAAAAATCCTTTGAAAATCAAAAGCATCTCGTAAGACCACGCCACAAATAAACATGTCGGGTTTTTACCTTACGATAGCTAAAACACTTTTTATAAAAATCCTCTGATATTATAATAGTGTCTATTTACAAATACTTATAAAATAGCCGAAATTGTTACATCTATTAAATTCCGGCATACTAGCCACAACGTGGGTAATACAAACAAAACTCGTACAAGGCACGTAGGGAGAATGGATTTCCAACGAATGACTAGGCACTGGGGTACCACCTGTCACAGTACGTGGCCTAGATCACAGTACCGAGGAGTACGCCCGCTCCCCTGCAACACAAGGCCGGAATCATCCCTTACTGGATAATTCCAAGTAAAATCACCCCACGGTTGTGATCAGCAACCGCACCACTAAGCCGAAATAAAAGGGACATCTAGACAGGGATGACCTTACTCTCAAGTGGGGGCTACCCACGAAGCCTTGCTGCATAACCCCTGATTTTCAGTCATTCCCGGTTGATGAGGCTTGAGGCTAAACGTTACCTTTACAGAACATTTCACTTTGAATGCCCATCATCCACCTGACGATGTCACGAAAGCATTCGTCCATACAAGTCCGTCCCGGGTCCGAACGGAACCGAAGGCACTACTCCTACTACATCCATTTTGGAAATATCCTCAGGATTAGTAGCGACTAGCCCTTGCACTTCACTGCTCCATCTTCGACTCCGAAATCGTTTTCGCGAAACGTACAAACCGGATCGAAGTGGTTTTCGAGTCTCCAGACCTAGAATCCCGGTATACGGAAACTCGATCCCGGTCTCTTCGAAACGATCAGCGCATTTGGCCAATATTGATAGTCGGTGATTTAACTATCAATTAATGTTCACAAACATCCATACACATCCATCACACATCAAATAATCTCCATATTATTTATTTGCCTCTAATATCTTTCAAAGATATATATTTCCACATTTTCAAAACTCGTTTGAAAACAATTTTCCAAACTCTTCCTTTACAAGGTAAATCTTTTACCCTTTATTCCCATCGGGAATAACCAAGTATAAAACAATTTGCATTTAAAACAGTTAAAATACTTTATACTGAAATATACTTTAAAATATGAAAATTACTTCTATTTATTTACTCAAAATATAAATTTAAAATATGTGGAGAAAACTAGTTATTAACACATAAACTTTGATTTTAAAAATAAAGGTTTTAGTTTAACTAAATTCAAAATAGCGTTATAAGAAGAAAAATTCTAATTTTAACAACTTAAGCTAAAACCAACTTTTAAATAAATCCATTTGTAAAAATAATTGCTAATATACTCCCAAATTATTACGGTATTAAAAATTATAAATTTATTCCTTTAAAAATAACGATTTCTTAAAAATACTTTTAAAACGATTTAAAACTTAACCTTAGTTAAATAAAATCTTTTTTTTTATAAACATTTACTTGGTTTTCCCAGGGAAACACTTTCCCGTTTTCAAACATTCCAAAGTACTCTTTCATATAAATCCACTGATTTATTTCAAGTCAATTATGTTTTCAACATAAATTTCCAATTCCATACTTAACTATAACTCCCTCCGAAGTTAAATCACAATTTTTCATTTCCGGAAATTCATTTTTAAATATAGTTTAAACATTTTGGTGAATTTTCAATGGAAGCCAAATTTCCAATTCACTTAATTAAATTCCAATGAAATACGGCATTTCAAAACATTCTATTTTTCATTTGAACTTGTTAATTTATAGTCGAAAACTCCATTTTAACATATTTTAATTTCCGGATAACATTAGTCATTATTAAAATAAACACCGTTATTTTAAACAATTTATAATTTCATAAATTTAATCTCCAGAAAATTTATATTTCATATTTATCGATTGATAAATTTTCCCACAATATTAAATCCCAATTTTACCAAATTTTTTCATTTCCCATTCCAAACCAGATTTCAAATTCTATTTTTCAAAAATTCTTAATTTAACAATTTACTTATTTCGTAAAAACCCAATTTTGTCCATTTATAAATTAAATTCTGTAATTATGATTTATACAACAATTTCACAACACAATTAAATTTCCAGATTTATCAATCACAACATATAAACAGGTATTCACTAACAATTATAAAATAATTGCTACAATTGTGAGGAATCCAGTTGGATCCCTCCAACCTGTTTTTCCCTGCATCCACAAATATTAGCACATCTTAATATAATATCATTCCAGACAGATAAACACAAATATAGACAATCAACCACACAGATATTTAAATATCAATTATTTATAATGTCTAGCATCCAGATGTGAGTGAGAATAACTCACCTTGAGTTTCTGCGAGCGTTCGAAATTTAAATTAAACCGAACGACGTTCGATTTAACCCAAATTTCTACTCGCCCGGAATGATTCCAGAACTGCACCATCGCGAAGTGCTCGTCTCTGCGATTCCAACGCTTCGAGAATCGTCAAATTCTGAGAACGTATGAACGAGTTACGATTTTATAAAGTTTGAATAACGATTTATAACAAATTTTCTTTTATACAATTACCAAAAATAATCAAGGCCACTCATCACGCAAATGAAATCAGGCCGTCCCTTGCCTTATCTTCCTCACGCAACACACATGAAAGATGAACCCACCACGCGCGTGCTAGGGCTCCAAACCGCGACCACCACAAACCGTTCCACCTCGATCGGAAACCACCATCGCGACGCCCTCGCCGCTAGCCAACCCCGCCCAGAACGTGGGCCCACTCGGTCAACTCCCTTCGACGTGAAGACGAACTCGAACGGCGCTGAACGGAACCTCCTAGCGCCTCCTACGATCGACAATAACACAAAGCAACCGTTGGATCGGTAGCACTCCCTACGCTCTACAACATTCCAGTTGAAAATTTTCGCAATAGGTTGATAGATTTGTTAGAAATTGAAGGAGAACGATGGTAGATTTCGGCCATTGAATGAAATTTGTGGCGGCCGTGAGTATAAACTAGGGTTTGGAGATATTAACATATATAATAGATTTTTATATTATTTAATTCAAATAAATTCTCGATTTTATCGTCCAAGCAACCGAACTCCAATTTTCACGTTCCGACAGGCTATCCTGGGGTTTTTCCCGCATTCCGGACACAATGGAATAGGTTTCGTAAGCTGATTTGATCGTATGCGCAAGATACGGAATTAAACGATCAATTTAAAATTAAATCGGTTAAATCGATTTCGATGCGTTTCGAGCTGTCACGGTCAATCGACAACTCCGATTGCTATGAAAATTGAAATCCGATAATAACTAACTATTACGGATCCAATGGAACTGGTTTCGTCGAATTCGGAGACTGCGCCCCGGAAGGCTATTTTAACTCGTCTATTAATCGGGCGATTTTCAAAATTGACGAAAACGCTTAAAATTTCATTTTTAAAATTTTATTAACTTAACAAGAAATCATATAAAATTTATAAACACATTAAAAATCATTCTGGCTCAATCCAGACCAAAATCTAATTAAATTGCATTTTAATAATATTAAATTCATTTTTAAATTGATATAAAATCCCAAATATAAATTTATTCACTTTAAAATTCATCTAAAATTCCAACAATATTATTTATAACCAATCGAACCTAAAAATACATTTAAATATCATTTTATAGTCATTTACCCCAAATTCACCTTTTATCCCAATTTCGAATATTTAATTATTATTATCCAATCTCACATTAAACCTCCACATTAGAAATTATCACTTGTTGTTTTAGTTTAAACCAATTCTTTTTAGTTCAAAATAAATCTTAAACCCATATTAAACATTTAAAATGAATTAAATGTTCAAGTTCAATGGCTTAAAAAATACGGGATGTTACATTCCTCCCCCCTTATAAAAATTTCGTCCTCGAAATTTGCTAAGGTAGGAACATACTTCCCATCCCATTTACTTACTCAATTTGCTTAGCTAAAGTTTATATTCACTTTCCAAAATCCTTTAGCCCAATCCCATACTCAATTGCTACATTTACTCTAAAGCCTTTATTTTTAACCTTTCCAAAATAACTTTACTAGTTAATAAAAAATTTCCAAAACCCCAAAAATTTTCTAACTCCCAAAATTTTTGGAAAATTTTGGCGGAGTCTCCTTTGTACGGAGGAGCTTCTGCGATATCGCAGGATACACAAATATATATACATCGGCTCACATGGCCGGAAACCAAAATATAACACAATATATATATCAATTCCCAATTATATTTGCGTAGGCGTACCTTTTAAAGCAAATTTTAATAGCAAGCGGCTAATATAACGCATATACGCGCTCCAACTCTCTCGAACGCCTCCCGTACCTGTACTTACTCAACAAACTCATCAGTTTTCAAAGATATGAGCATTTTCATAACATTTCCAATATAAATGCAAGCCAAACATATCCATTTCATAACCAAACCAAGCAAACTTCATCATTAACAATGTTAACCATATTTTATCAACAATTTAAAGGTTTCAATCACATTCGAATTACTTATTCAAGTCTACTTCATTTTATTTCACTTGAATGCCTTAAATTCAAGTTTCGCTACATACAATCTATATTAATTATAAACAATCCATTTCTATTTCAATATGATTAACATATGCCTCTCTTACATTTTTAAATTTAACTTACATTCCAAATTTGATTTACAATCAAACTTCATTTTAAACTTGAAACATTTGCATTTCTTTTATAATCCATTTCCATTCATATGCAAACATTACTTATTAAAATGCAACCCATTCTGATTGATTCAAAACTAATTCCATTCTCTCTTTAAATCAATTCACTTGCATTTATATACAAACTTTTGAATTCGATTCCAATCCATATCAATTTATTCAAAGGTCAACTTCAATTGCTTTATAAACAACTCAATTCTGAATACATGCAAATTTTCACGCCATTCAAGCAAAAATTATTGTCACTTAAGCTTATCACCATTCAAAATTAATTTCAACTTGGATGTGTATTAATTTTATTCAATTTTTGCATTGTTCACAATCCAAGTATTTTCTTTTCCGAATGCAATTGTTAAATTCAATATTTCCTTTACATTTTAATCTCATTAACCAATTCAAATTTACATTAATATCATTCATTCCTGAGTTATTTACAACTCTTATATTTTTAACTCATCACATTAATTAATTTAAAACTCATTTCACTTGCATTTCAGTTTATTTCCTAACAAATTTCATTCGGAATTACTTAAATAAGCCCGTTCACAATCATTTGTTTTTCTTCCAAGTTACTTAAGTTCTTACACAAAATTTCCATCATCTTCTTATATCAATTTTACTTTATTTTCATTTGATTCTCATTCAAATCAAATTTCAATTCCTTTACAACTTTAATGCTCTTTGTTTATTTATCCAATCCATGTACAAATTTATTTTATTAACAAAAAGACCATTTAAATTATTTCTCTCATTTGAATTTTATTTACAATTCAAACCATCACTATTATAAGCTAATTACATTATTCCTTCACATTCTCAACTTTTATTGCCACAATTAAATTCTAACCCAAACTGGATTTTTATTTACCTTCAAATTTTGGCCAACAATCAATATTCTATTTAATTCGATTCTTATCCAAATTTTGTTCAAGTTTAACTAAATATTGTTTAGCCAAATTAAATTCATCCCACTTCTTATACCACTTAAATAAGGTTTGATTTCCATTCAATATTGCTTATAATACAACTGAATTTTGAATTTCACTTCAATTCAATTTATTTCTCCATAAATAAGTTTGACACTTATTTTCTATTGTAAGTTCATTCAAAGTTTATATTATTCAAACTCAACAAAACTTGGTTTTTAATTTAATCCAATACATTAAATCTGGTACAAATTTTAGGGAATTCCTTTATTCTATTTAAATTTTATTCCAAGACTTATTTGCTAACTCAAGTCCATTCATCCTTTATATTTATAATTGCTTCATCTCACTTTGTATTCCCTTTTAAAATTAAATTCGAATTTACCATACTATTTATTATTTCCATTTGTGATTATAATTCCATTTTACTTGAGTTAAAATCAAATCTTCCATTCTCAAGTTCTCCAACTTATTTACTTGTAAGTTTATATTGCTCATTTCAAACCAATCCACATTTTATAATCACAATGTCAAATTTTAACACTTAATAGCTTAAGAATATGAATTCATTTGCACAATCATAAGCATTTACACTTCACCTTTATATCAACTTCCCTTAAATTCCAATTCATTTAGATTTAATTCAATTTCAAATTCTCAAATTTTATTTAACTTATCATAAGTTAAATCCAAATATATTCCATTCACCCTCATTTATTCAAAGTAAATTTACATTCCATATATACTCAATTCTTCTTTAAATCAACTTTCCTTTATAAATTATGTAGTTGAATCATTTCAACTTTCACATTTTTATTTTAAAATAGAATTCCCAGAATTCAATTCACCCGGATTTATTTCAAAACCAATTCGAAATAAAAATCAACACATTTCTCTTTTGATATTCAAATCAAATACCAAATTCCAAAACAAACTGCTTTTACCAAACAATTTTCCTTTGAAAATTCCAAAATCACTTGTTTCCCAAACAAGTCCAAACAATGTCATAACCAACTATTTTGGTAGCAATCCACCACTTTAGAAATTCGAAAATGAATTCTAATGATGTGGCCAGCATCATCAGGATTATTTTCCAGCGACTGAAGTGAGTTCAATGCTTTCCACTTCCAAAATCCACCTCAAAACAATTTCTATTCAAAAATATTTCCCCAAAATATACTCCATTCTTACAAATGCTTTTGAAAACATTTCTAACATTTCCACAAAGTTTAATTCCCAAAACTTTGTTTAATTCCATTTGAAATCCCTTTCAAAATTTCCGGGGTCAAAATTCTAGTTTAAATCAAATTTTAATTTTTACTTTTCTTATTTAAAACATATCCAGTCAATTCCATTTGGTTATAAACCATTTTAATATTTTAACTTCTTATTTTCTTATATATATCATTTCAAATTTTAGATCATGTTTTAATTTCTTATTTGATTATAGAAGAAACAACCAAACAAGCATCCAATACATATAATAATTTAGAAAACTATTTCTTTTTATATCAAAATACAATTTTGGGTAAAATTATTTCATTTACCCACTTTAAAAACAATACTATGTTGGTTTATCTTGTTTAAGAGTTTAGAAACCCCTATCGATACGGTTGTACTTCCCGCACCGACCAGAATTCATAAACACTCAACCGATAAGTCAACACAGTACAAAAACAATTTTATATCCACTAACAAGTACGCTCTCATAGCTATTATTACACTCAACTCATCATAGAGTACTATTGACTCTATTTAAAATGAGTAATTTTCCCACCAAAGCCTAGGTTGTCGCCAATCTAAGCTCTGATACCAACTGTCATGACCCGCCCTTCTCGACCCTCGAAAATCGACACAACATACTCCATAGTATAATATGCCGACGATCGAACGCCGGAAAAGAGAGATTGTAGGAAAAGAAAGAAGGTAGAAGAAGAAGAAGAATGAACTAAACAACATCAAACCTCACAGTCGCAGCGGAATAAAATATAATATATAGAACAGAACTTTACACAAATCAAAACTATATCTGTTTATATACAATACATCATCATCAGAGTATATCAATACAACCAACCATAACCAGTCAAACAATCTCAACAATCATAGCAGCGGAATAATACAAGTACGAGAAATACGTCTCGGACTCCAGCTCCTCTCCTAAGCTCCATAGCAACCTATCCTGAAATATACTCGGTCTGACCCGAGCATTATAATAAAATAACACCCGAGTCAGTCTGGAATACCAGCGCATCATAAATACACCCAATTGATTATTAAAGTTTCAAAAATCCTTTGAAAATCAAAAGCATCTCGTAAGACCACGCCACAAATAAACATGTCGGGTTTTTACCTTACGATAGCTAAAACACTTTTTATAAAAATCCTCTGATATTATAATAGTGTCTATTTACAAATACTTATAAAATAGCCGAAATTGTTACATCTATTAAATTCCGGCATACTAGCCACAACGTGGGTAATACAAACAAAACTCGTACAAGGCACGTAGGGAGAATGGATTTCCAACGAATGACTAGGCACTGGGGTACCACCTGTCACAGTACGTGGCCTAGATCACAGTACCGAGGAGTACGCCCGCTCCCCTGCAACACAAGGCCGGAATCATCCCTTACTGGATAATTCCAAGTAAAATCACCCCACGGTTGTGATCAGCAACCGCACCACTAAGCCGAAATAAAAGGGACATCTAGACAGGGATGACCTTACTCTCAAGTGGGGGCTACCCACGAAGCCTTGCTGCATAACCCCTGATTTTCAGTCATTCCCGGTTGATGAGGCTTGAGGCTAAACGTTACCTTTACAGAACATTTCACTTTGAATGCCCATCATCCACCTGACGATGTCACGAAAGCATTCGTCCATACAAGTCCGTCCCGGGTCCGAACGGAACCGAAGGCACTACTCCTACTACATCCATTTTGGAAATATCCTCAGGATTAGTAGCGACTAGCCCTTGCACTTCACTGCTCCATCTTCGACTCCGAAATCGTTTTCGCGAAACGTACAAACCGGATCGAAGTGGTTTTCGAGTCTCCAGACCTAGAATCCCGGTATACGGAAACTCGATCCCGGTCTCTTCGAAACGATCAGCGCATTTGGCCAATATTGATAGTCGGTGATTTAACTATCAATTAATGTTCACAAACATCCATACACATCCATCACACATCAAATAATCTCCATATTATTTATTTGCCTCTAATATCTTTCAAAGATATATATTTCCACATTTTCAAAACTCGTTTGAAAACAATTTTCCAAACTCTTCCTTTACAAGGTAAATCTTTTACCCTTTATTCCCATCGGGAATAACCAAGTATAAAACAATTTGCATTTAAAACAGTTAAAATACTTTATACTGAAATATACTTTAAAATATGAAAATTACTTCTATTTATTTACTCAAAATATAAATTTAAAATATGTGGAGAAAACTAGTTATTAACACATAAACTTTGATTTTAAAAATAAAGGTTTTAGTTTAACTAAATTCAAAATAGCGTTATAAGAAGAAAAATTCTAATTTTAACAACTTAAGCTAAAACCAACTTTTAAATAAATCCATTTGTAAAAATAATTGCTAATATACTCCCAAATTATTACGGTATTAAAAATTATAAATTTATTCCTTTAAAAATAACGATTTCTTAAAAATACTTTTAAAACGATTTAAAACTTAACCTTAGTTAAATAAAATCTTTTTTTTTATAAACATTTACTTGGTTTTCCCAGGGAAACACTTTCCCGTTTTCAAACATTCCAAAGTACTCTTTCATATAAATCCACTGATTTATTTCAAGTCAATTATGTTTTCAACATAAATTTCCAATTCCATACTTAACTATAACTCCCTCCGAAGTTAAATCACAATTTTTCATTTCCGGAAATTCATTTTTAAATATAGTTTAAACATTTTGGTGAATTTTCAATGGAAGCCAAATTTCCAATTCACTTAATTAAATTCCAATGAAATACGGCATTTCAAAACATTCTATTTTTCATTTGAACTTGTTAATTTATAGTCGAAAACTCCATTTTAACATATTTTAATTTCCGGATAACATTAGTCATTATTAAAATAAACACCGTTATTTTAAACAATTTATAATTTCATAAATTTAATCTCCAGAAAATTTATATTTCATATTTATCGATTGATAAATTTTCCCACAATATTAAATCCCAATTTTACCAAATTTTTTCATTTCCCATTCCAAACCAGATTTCAAATTATATTTTTCAAAAATTCTTAATTTAACAATTTACTTATTTCGTAAAAACCCAATTTTGTCCATTTATAAATTAAATTCTGTAATTATGATTTATACAACAATTTCACAACACAATTAAATTTCCAGATTTATCAATCACAACATATAAACAGGTATTCACTAACAATTATAAAATAATTGCTACAATTGTGAGGAATCCAGTTGGATCCCTCCAACCTGTTTTTCCCTGCATCCACAAATATTAGCACATCTTAATATAATATCATTCCAGACAGATAAACACAAATATAGACAATCAACCACACAGATATTTAAATATCAATTATTTATAATGTCTAGCATCCAGATGTGAGTGAGAATAACTCACCTTGAGTTTCTGCGAGCGTTCGAAATTTAAATTAAACCGAACGACGTTCGATTTAACCCAAATTTCTACTCGCCCGGAATGATTCCAGAACTGCACCATCGCGAAGTGCTCGTCTCTGCGATTCCAACGCTTCGAGAATCGTCAAATTCTGAGAACGTATGAACGAGTTACGATTTTATAAAGTTTGAATAACGATTTATAACAAATTTTCTTTTATACAATTACCAAAAATAATCAAGGCCACTCATCACGCAAATGAAATCAGGCCGTCCCTTGCCTTATCTTCCTCACGCAACACACATGAAAGATGAACCCACCACGCGCGTGCTAGGGCTCCAAACCGCGACCACCACAAACCGTTCCACCTCGATCGGAAACCACCATCGCGACGCCCTCGCCGCTAGCCAACCCCGCCCAGAACGTGGGCCCACTCGGTCAACTCCCTTCGACGTGAAGACGAACTCGAACGGCGTTGAACGGAACCTCCTAGCGCCTCCTACGATCGACAATAACACAAAGCAACCGTTGGATCGGTAGCACTCCCTACGCTCTACAACATTCCAGTTGAAAATTTTCGCAATAGGTTGATAGATTTGTTAGAAATTGAAGGAGAACGATGGTAGATTTCGGCCATTGAATGAAATTTGTGGCGGCCGTGAGTATAAACTAGGGTTTGGAGATATTAACATATATAATAGATTTTTATATTATTTAATTCAAATAAATTCTCAATTTTATCGTCCAAGCAACCGAACTCCAATTTTCACGTTCCGACAGGCTATCCTGGGGTTTTTCCCGCATTCCGGACACAATGGAATAGGTTTCGTAAGCTGATTTGATCGTATGCGCAAGATACGGAATTAAACGATCAATTTAAAATTAAATCGGTTAAATCGATTTCGATGCGTTTCGAGCTGTCACGGTCAATCGACAACTCCGATTGCTATGAAAATTGAAATCCGATAATAACTAACTATTACGGATCCAATGGAACTGGTTTCGTCGAATTCGGAGACTGCGCCCCGGAAGGCTATTTTAACTCGTCTATTAATCGGGCGATTTTCAAAATTGACGAAAACGCTTAAAATTTCATTTTTAAAATTTTATTAACTTAACAAGAAATCATATAAAATTTATAAACACATTAAAAATCATTCTGGCTCAATCCAGACCAAAATCTAATTAAATTGCATTTTAATAATATTAAATTCATTTTTAAATTGATATAAAATCCCAAATATAAATTTATTCACTTTAAAATTCATCTAAAATTCCAACAATATTATTTATAACCAATCGAACCTAAAAATACATTTAAATATCATTTTATAGTCATTTACCCCAAATTCACCTTTTATCCCAATTTCGAATATTTAATTATTATTATCCAATCTCACATTAAACCTCCACATTAGAAATTATCACTTGTTGTTTTAGTTTAAACCAATTCTTTTTAGTTCAAAATAAATCTTAAACCCATATTAAACATTTAAAATGAATTAAATGTTCAAGTTCAATGGCTTAAAAAATACGGGATGTTACATTCCTCCCCCCTTATAAAAATTTCGTCCTCGAAATTTGCTAAGGTAGGAACATACTTCCCATCCCATTTACTTACTCAATTTGCTTAGCTAAAGTTTATATTCACTTTCCAAAATCCTTTAGCCCAATCCCATACTCAATTGCTACATTTACTCTAAAGCCTTTATTTTTAACCTTTCCAAAATAACTTTACTAGTTAATAAAAAATTTCCAAAACCCCAAAAATTTTCTAACTCCCAAAATTTTTGGAAAATTTTGGCGGAGTCTCCTTTGTACGGAGGAGCTTCTGCGATATCGCAGGATACACAAATATATATACATCGGCTCACATGGCCGGAAACCAAAATATAACACAATATATATATCAATTCCCAATTATATTTGCGTAGGCGTACCTTTTAAAGCAAATTTTAATAGCAAGCGGCTAATATAACGCATATACGCGCTCCAACTCTCTCGAACGCCTCCCGTACCTGTACTTACTCAACAAACTCATCAGTTTTCAAAGATATGAGCATTTTCATAACATTTCCAATATAAATGCAAGCCAAACATATCCATTTCATAACCAAACCAAGCAAACTTCATCATTAACAATGTTAACCATATTTTATCAACAATTTAAAGGTTTCAATCACATTCGAATTACTTATTCAAGTCTACTTCATTTTATTTCACTTGAATGCCTTAAATTCAAGTTTCGCTACATACAATCTATATTAATTATAAACAATCCATTTCTATTTCAATATGATTAACATATGCCTCTCTTACATTTTTAAATTTAACTTACATTCCAAATTTGATTTACAATCAAACTTCATTTTAAACTTGAAACATTTGCATTTCTTTTATAATCCATTTCCATTCATATGCAAACATTACTTATTAAAATGCAACCCATTCTGATTGATTCAAAACTAATTCCATTCTCTCTTTAAATCAATTCACTTGCATTTATATACAAACTTTTGAATTCGATTCCAATCCATATCAATTTATTCAAAGGTCAACTTCAATTGCTTTATAAACAACTCAATTCTGAATACATGCAAATTTTCACGCCATTCAAGCAAAAATTATTGTCACTTAAGCTTATCACCATTCAAAATTAATTTCAACTTGGATGTGTATTAATTTTATTCAATTTTTGCATTGTTCACAATCCAAGTATTTTCTTTTCCGAATGCAATTGTTAAATTCAATATTTCCTTTACATTTTAATCTCATTAACCAATTCAAATTTACATTAATATCATTCATTCCTGAGTTATTTACAACTCTTATATTTTTAACTCATCACATTAATTAATTTAAAACTCATTTCACTTGCATTTCAGTTTATTTCCTAACAAATTTCATTCGGAATTACTTAAATAAGCCCGTTCACAATCATTTGTTTTTCTTCCAAGTTACTTAAGTTCTTACACAAAATTTCCATCATCTTCTTATATCAATTTTACTTTATTTTCATTTGATTCTCATTCAAATCAAATTTCAATTCCTTTACAACTTTAATGCTCTTTGTTTATTTATCCAATCCATGTACAAATTTATTTTATTAACAAAAAGACCATTTAAATTATTTCTCTCATTTGAATTTTATTTACAATTCAAACCATCACTATTATAAGCTAATTACATTATTCCTTCACATTCTCAACTTTTATTGCCACAATTAAATTCTAACCCAAACTGGATTTTTATTTACCTTCAAATTTTGGCCAACAATCAATATTCTATTTAATTCGATTCTTATCCAAATTTTGTTCAAGTTTAACTAAATATTGTTTAGCCAAATTAAATTCATCCCACTTCTTATACCACTTAAATAAGGTTTGATTTCCATTCAATATTGCTTATAATACAACTGAATTTTGAATTTCACTTCAATTCAATTTATTTCTCCATAAATAAGTTTGACACTTATTTTCTATTGTAAGTTCATTCAAAGTTTATATTATTCAAACTCAACAAAACTTGGTTTTCAATTTAATCCAATACATTAAATCTGGTACAAATTTTAGGGAATTCCTTTATTCTATTTAAATTTTATTCCAAGACTTATTTGCTAACTCAAGTCCATTCATCCTTTATATTTATAATTGCTTCATCTCACTTTGTATTCCCTTTTAAAATTAAATTCGAATTTACCATACTATTTATTATTTCCATTTGTGATTATAATTCCATTTTACTTGAGTTAAAATCAAATCTTCCATTCTCAAGTTCTCCAACTTATTTACTTGTAAGTTTATATTGCTCATTTCAAACCAATCCACATTTTATAATCACAATGTCAAATTTTAACACTTAATAGCTTAAGAATATGAATTCATTTGCACAATCATAAGCATTTACACTTCACCTTTATATCAACTTCCCTTAAATTCCAATTCATTTAGATTTAATTCAATTTCAAATTCTCAAATTTTATTTAACTTATCATAAGTTAAATCCAAATATATTCCATTCACCCTCATTTATTCAAAGTAAATTTACATTCCATATATACTCAATTCTTCTTTAAATCAACTTTCCTTTATAAATTATGTAGTTGAATCATTTCAACTTTCACATTTTTATTTTAAAATAGAATTCCCAGAATTCAATTCACCCGGATTTATTTCAAAACCAATTCGAAATAAAAATCAACACATTTCTCTTTTGATATTCAAATCAAATACCAAATTCCAAAACAAACTGCTTTTACCAAACAATTTTCCTTTGAAAATTCCAAAATCACTTGTTTCCCAAACAAGTCCAAACAATGTCATAACCAACTATTTTGGTAGCAATCCACCACTTTAGAAATTCGAAAATGAATTCTAATGATGTGGCCAGCATCATCAGGATTATTTTCCAGCGACTGAAGTGAGTTCAATGCTTTCCACTTCCAAAATCCACCTCAAAACAATTTCTATTCAAAAATATTTCCCCAAAATATACTCCATTCTTACAAATGCTTTTGAAAACATTTCTAACATTTCCACAAAGTTTAATTCCCAAAACTTTGTTTAATTCCATTTGAAATCCCTTTCAAAATTTCCGGGGTCAAAATTCTAGTTTAAATCAAATTTTAATTTTTACTTTTCTTATTTAAAACATATCCAGTCAATTCCATTTGGTTATAAACCATTTTAATATTTTAACTTCTTATTTTCTTATATATATCATTTCAAATTTTAGATCATGTTTTAATTTCTTATTTGATTATAGAAGAAACAACCAAACAAGCATCCAATACATATAATAATTTAGAAAACTATTTCTTTTTATATCAAAATACAATTTTGGGTAAAATTATTTCATTTACCCACTTTAAAAACAATACTATGTTGGTTTATCTTGTTTAAGAGTTTAGAAACCCCTATCGATACGGTTGTACTTCCCGCACCGACCAGAATTCATAAACACTCAACCGATAAGTCAACACAGTACAAAAACAATTTTATATCCACTAACAAGTACGCTCTCATAGCTATTATTACACTCAACTCATCATAGAGTACTATTGACTCTATTTAAAATGAGTAATTTTCCCACCAAAGCCTAGGTTGTCGCCAATCTAAGCTCTGATACCAACTGTCACGACCCGCCCTTCTCGACCCTCGAAAATCGACACAACATACTCCATAGTATAATATGCCGACGATCGAACGCCGGAAAAGAGAGATTGTAGGAAAAGAAAGAAGGTAGAAGAAGAAGAAGAATGAACTAAACAACATCAAACCTCACAGTCGCAGCGGAATAAAATATAATATATAGAACAGAACTTTACACAAATCAAAACTATATCTGTTTATATACAATACATCATCATCAGAGTATATCAATACAACCAACCATAACCAGTCAAACAATCTCAACAATCATAGCAGCGGAATAATACAAGTACGAGAAATACGTCTCGGACTCCAGCTCCTCTCTTAAGCTCCATAGCAACCTATCCTGAAATATACTCGGTCTGACCCGAGCATTATAATAAAATAACACCCGAGTCAGTCTGGAATACCAGCGCATCATAAATACACCCAATTGATTATTAAAGTTTCAAAAATCCTTTGAAAATCAAAAGCATCTCGTAAGACCACGCCACAAATAAACATGTCGGGTTTTTACCTTACGATAGCTAAAACACTTTTTATAAAAATCCTCTGATATTATAATAGTGTCTATTTACAAATACTTATAAAATAGCCGAAATTGTTACATCTATTAAATTCCGGCATACTAGCCACAACGTGGGTAATACAAACAAAACTCGTACAAGGCACGTAGGGAGAATGGATTTCCAACGAATGACTAGGCACTGGGGTACCACCTGTCACAGTACGTGGCCTAGATCACAGTACCGAGGAGTACGCCCGCTCCCCTGCAACACAAGGCCGGAATCATCCCTTACTGGATAATTCCAAGTAAAATCACCCCACGGTTGTGATCAGCAACCGCACCACTAAGCCGAAATAAAAGGGACATCTAGACAGGGATGACCTTACTCTCAAGTGGGGGCTACCCACGAAGCCTTGCTGCATAACCCCTGATTTTCAGTCATTCCCGGTTGATGAGGCTTGAGGCTAAACGTTACCTTTACAGAACATTTCACTTTGAATGCCCATCATCCACCTGACGATGTCACGAAAGCATTCGTCCATACAAGTCCGTCCCGGGTCCGAACGGAACCGAAGGCACTACTCCTACTACATCCATTTTGGAAATATCCTCAGGATTAGTAGCGACTAGCCCTTGCACTTCACTGCTCCATCTTCGACTCCGAAATCGTTTTCGCGAAACGTACAAACCGGATCGAAGTGGTTTTCGAGTCTCCAGACCTAGAATCCCGGTATACGGAAACTCGATCCCGGTCTCTTCGAAACGATCAGCGCATTTGGCCAATATTGATAGTCGGTGATTTAACTATCAATTAATGTTCACAAACATCCATACACATCCATCACACATCAAATAATCTCCATATTATTTATTTGCCTCTAATATCTTTCAAAGATATATATTTCCACATTTTCAAAACTCGTTTGAAAACAATTTTCCAAACTCTTCCTTTACAAGGTAAATCTTTTACCCTTTATTCCCATCAGGAATAACCAAGTATAAAACAATTTGCATTTAAAACAGTTAAAATACTTTATACTGAAATATACTTTAAAATATGAAAATTACTTCTATTTATTTACTCAAAATATAAATTTAAAATATGTGGAGAAAACTAGTTATTAACACATAAACTTTGATTTTAAAAATAAAGGTTTTAGTTTAACTAAATTCAAAATAGCGTTATAAGAAGAAAAATTCTAATTTTAACAACTTAAGCTAAAACCAACTTTTAAATAAATCCATTTGTAAAAATAATTGCTAATATACTCCCAAATTATTACGGTATTAAAAATTATAAATTTATTCCTTTAAAAATAACGATTTCTTAAAAATACTTTTAAAACGATTTAAAACTTAACCTTAGTTAAATAAAATCTTTTTTTTTATAAACATTTACTTGGTTTTCCCAGGGAAACACTTTCCCGTTTTCAAACATTCCAAAGTACTCTTTCATATAAATCCACTGATTTATTTCAAGTCAATTATGTTTTCAACATAAATTTCCAATTCCATACTTAACTATAACTCCCTCCGAAGTTAAATCACAATTTTTCATTTCCGGAAATTCATTTTTAAATATAGTTTAAACATTTTGGTGAATTTTCAATGGAAGCCAAATTTCCAATTCACTTAATTAAATTCCAATGAAATACGGCATTTCAAAACATTCTATTTTTCATTTGAACTTGTTAATTTATAGTCGAAAACTCCATTTTAACATATTTTAATTTCCGGATAACATTAGTCATTATTAAAATAAACACCGTTATTTTAAACAATTTATAATTTCATAAATTTAATCTCCAGAAAATTTATATTTCATATTTATCGATTGATAAATTTTCCCACAATATTAAATCCCAATTTTACCAAATTTTTTCATTTCCCATTCCAAACCAGATTTCAAATTCTATTTTTCAAAAATTCTTAATTTAACAATTTACTTATTTCGTAAAAACCCAATTTTGTCCATTTATAAATTAAATTCTGTAATTATGATTTATACAACAATTTCACAACACAATTAAATTTCCAGATTTATCAATCACAACATATAAACAGGTATTCACTAACAATTATAAAATAATTGCTACAATTGTGAGGAATCCAGTTGGATCCCTCCAACCTGTTTTTCCCTGCATCCACAAATATTAGCACATCTTAATATAATATCATTCCAGACAGATAAACACAAATATAGACAATCAACCACACAGATATTTAAATATCAATTATTTATAATGTCTAGCATCCAGATGTGAGTGAGAATAACTCACCTTGAGTTTCTGCGAGCGTTCGAAATTTAAATTAAACCGAACGACGTTCGATTTAACCCAAATTTCTACTCGCCCGGAATGATTCCAGAACTGCACCATCGCGAAGTGCTCGTCTCTGCGATTCCAACGCTTCGAGAATCGTCAAATTCTGAGAACGTATGAACGAGTTACGATTTTATAAAGTTTGAATAACGATTTATAACAAATTTTCTTTTATACAATTACCAAAAATAATCAAGGCCACTCATCACGCAAATGAAATCAGGCCGTCCCTTGCCTTATCTTCCTCACGCAACACACATGAAAGATGAACCCACCACGCGCGTGCTAGGGCTCCAAACCGCGACCACCACAAACCGTTCCACCTCGATCGGAAACCACCATCGCGACGCCCTCGCCGCTAGCCAACCCCGCCCAGAACGTGGGCCCACTCGGTCAACTCCCTTCGACGTGAAGACGAACTCGAACGGCGCTGAACGGAACCTCCTAGCGCCTCCTACGATCGACAATAACACAAAGCAACCGTTGGATCGGTAGCACTCCCTACGCTCTACAACATTCCAGTTGAAAATTTTCGCAATAGGTTGATAGATTTGTTAGAAATTGAAGGAGAACGATGGTAGATTTCGGCCATTGAATGAAATTTGTGGCGGCCGTGAGTATGAACTAGGGTTTGGAGATATTAACATATATAATAGATTTTTATATTATTTAATTCAAATAAATTCTCAATTTTATCGTCCAAGCAACCGAACTCCAATTTTCACGTTCCGACAGGCTATCCTGGGGTTTTTCCCGCATTCCGGACACAATGGAATAGGTTTCGTAAGCTGATTTGATCGTATGCGCAAGATACGGAATTAAACGATCAATTTAAAATTAAATCGGTTAAATCGATTTCGATGCGTTTCGAGCTGTCACGGTCAATCGACAACTCCGATTGCTATGAAAATTGAAATCCGATAATAACTAACTATTACGGATCCAATGGAACTGGTTTCGTCGAATTCGGAGACTGCGCCCCGGAAGGCTATTTTAACTCGTCTATTAATCGGGCGATTTTCAAAATTGACGAAAACGCTTAAAATTTCATTTTTAAAATTTTATTAACTTAACAAGAAATCATATAAAATTTATAAACACATTAAAAATCATTCTGGCTCAATCCAGACCAAAATCTAATTAAATTGCATTTTAATAATATTAAATTCATTTTTAAATTGATATAAAATCCCAAATATAAATTTATTCACTTTAAAATTCATCTAAAATTCCAACAATATTATTTATAACCAATCGAACCTAAAAATACATTTAAATATCATTTTATAGTCATTTACCCCAAATTCACCTTTTATCCCAATTTCGAATATTTAATTATTATTATCCAATCTCACATTAAACCTCCACATTAGAAATTATCACTTGTTGTTTTAGTTTAAACCAATTCTTTTTAGTTCAAAATAAATCTTAAACCCATATTAAACATTTAAAATGAATTAAATGTTCAAGTTCAATGGCTTAAAAAATACGGGATGTTACACGAGTCAGGATTAACATTCTTATATCAATAAATCCAACTCAAGTGAAATATCAACTGAAATACAAGTAACTTAAAGGATGTTTGGGATAACCATCCTCTAAGGATCTTCAGAACTATCTACGAGGTGGAAATATACACTATAACACCGTGGTCATTCCAAATTAATTTATACTTCAAAACCAAAATATCATTTCATTTCAAATATATCTATTTTCCAAAATAGTATATATATATATTAAATAATTTAAAATCAAAGTATTTAATTTCCTCAAGTTTGGCAAAACGATTCAAATCAACTTCAAATTCCAGATTCAAATTTATTCAAAGCTCAATTCATCAATTTAATTCAGTTCTAAATATACCATTTAAATTTTCAATATATTTCAAAGCTTTAATACTCAACATTTTCCAAAGTTAGATTTAACAGTTTCATATAGCTCTTGATTTAACTTCATTATTATTTAATCAGGGAATATTCACTTAATAAACTCAATATCATCTAACTAACCTTACATTTCATTTTTTACTAATTATTTTCTTAAATTTATTTAAGCAAGAATTTTTCATTAAATTATTTAAATAAACCCAAGTTATAAATCATATCTTAAATCTCAATTTCAATAAGTTTTATTTTGGTTTAATTAAATAAAATTCTTTAAATTATCATCCCAACCTTAACTTATTCAAATTCTTACCAAAATCTATTTTGAAATATAAATTTTAACATATTATATGTATTAAATCTATCTTAATTAAATTAAGTATCATTAATAAATCTATATATATCATTACCATTTATATATAAAATTTTAAGAATCAACATTTGTTAAAACCATATATTTCTTTCCAAACCATATAATTCAATTTCAAATATTTATATATATGGACCAATGGTGTCTGTATATATATTTATCATATGGTTAAGTGATACGGATATTTATCATTTCAATCCGAAATTTAAATGTATACGGGTAGAATCAATTCAACCCGTAATCCCAATTTCAATTCAAATGAAAATCGCTTGGGTCTATCATTTCAACCCATAACGAAATTCTCCTATTCTAAGGTCCGTTCGGGTATGTATCATTTCAACCCATAGTGAGTTCTATACTAACAGGGAACTTGCAGAGTGATAACAGATACAAAAAAATATAACAACAGGCATATATCATCAGTATAAATAACAGATACGGTGTCAGATGTCATAGGTGAACAGATACAAATAATAGTAATAACAGGCATATAATACTAGATACTGGTGTCGGATGTCATAGGTGAACAGTTATAGATAATAGCATATATACCAATTTAAATAACTACAGCAGCATAATTCAATTGCTATTTCAATTGAAATCAAATTTAAATAATAAAAGAACGTTAATCGTGAGTGATTGCTCACCTTTCGAGGCTAGAGACGAACGAAATTGAGAAGAGTTACGAATCCAAGCACGAATTGCAAAGTAAAGCTAGATTGAAACGAATTCGACGGACAAGCTGATAGATAAGAAACCGATGAGAACAAATCAAAATCAGTTTTGATATAAACTGAAAATATGTACATTATTATTATATTATATATATATATATACACACACATATATTTTAATTTCCTTCAAAAATAAATTTCGAAACATATTTATTTAAACATGTGTATTATATTAAAAATTACAGTACATGAATTCGCTTCTTAAAACCATTATATTATACAACAATGTAGTACTAATATAGACCTATATATAGTGTAACTTAAATAAACTCGTTTATATACCTACAGTTACTTTTTATATATCTAAAAGCAACTAGATCCTATACAAAACTAAATCAAAATATATATACAAACAATCTTCCAATTGCTTACAATACAATATAAATAGCAGCTTGTTTAATCAGTATAAAACTTATATTAATATAATATTAATTTATATTACTGTGATATGTCAACAAATCTATATTAATAAATAATACTAATAAAACCAATATACTCATATACATAGACAATGGATATCACTTTATGCAACAAAAAAAAATACTGGTATACAACTTATAAAAATTTATCTATACATATACACTAACAAAACCCAACTTATATAACATATATACTTATACTTCGAATACACACAATCAGGATAGGCCCAAAAAGCAAAACAAAGCAAGGTAGAAAATGAATCTTCCAGTAACTTGTTTATTTACAAGTAATATAAATATACCTTTATTAATATAACTAAACTTATACGTTCCAACAAGTAACTATAGCCGAACAAAATTTATATCTATACATAAATATATAAACTTGCAACCATACATACTTATCCATAAAAGAGATATACAAACTAAATTTATATAAACAAAATATAAGTATATAATATGGTATAAGTGCAACTATCTCTAACAGCACCTAACCTATATATTCACAATCTATACTAACATATAATATAACAGAGCAACACGAGACATTATTTAAACACTTACGCATGAAAGATTTGAGGATGAGGTGGCACGGAGGGCTGCTGCCTATTGAAAGGCTAGGCCTGACATTTGGTGAAGGCTGTCGCTTTGGAAACGGAGTGGCAATTGGTGAGAAGAGGTGAACAAGGAGATGGGGTAGTGGGCGCTATTCACGGGGAGGTGGCGGAGGGGAGAACGGTTGGAGTTTGGACTGAGGCGTGAGGCCTGGGTGGTGGGGAGCTCGGAGGGGCACGGTACTACTTGCGTGCTTTGGCGTTGAAGAAGAGGGGAGGCGAATGGAAAGGCGGAAGCGAGGTGTATGGGTGGTTGTGTGTCAAGTGAGGGAGAAGTCGTACTTGGCTTCGGTGATCTACTGCTTGCGTGGGGAGAAAATGAAAAGTGAGGCCAGGCAAAACATACAAGAGCAGGAGATAGTTGCGTGAGAACTCTCGATCTGGAAGAAAATGAAAAGGTAAAGAGAAGAAAGAGAAATAAAGATATGGACAGAAGTAGTAGATGAACCGTTCAAAATGAATAACGTATACAAATTTACACGCTGATTTTTGAAATGGTCATGGGATGGAAATGGTCACCCTCTAATTCAGGAAATTAATTAAAACAATTAATTATGGTATGAAGAGCACGTTTAGAAATTTGAACTGAATTAATGAGTAAAGTCAGAAATTTATGGTACCGTTACAACAAACCGTTTATCACTTCCGTCGCGTACCGGACCTTAAAATACTGAAATAAATATACCATTGAGATCAACACGATGAGAGGATCAAAACGGTATACAGATATTAGTGGTACGACCATCCGACCAAAAGTCGATAATCGGTACCGAAAATGCTGCTATTTTGCCAGAATTAAGATAAACGGAGCAGTAGAAGTCCAAATTTGGAAAAACGAATTTCGCAGTCTGTTTCAGAATGATCTGAATAAATTTTCTCTTGTTGACATATTTTGGTTTCGGAAAACTTTTAAATTCACTTTTATTAACCGGTTTGATTTGAAATGAAATTTCACTGGAAAACAAACTTCAATATTATCAAATGAAAATTTTCCAGTTGCTATATTAAAATAGACGTATCCTAAATAATAAATTTTTATTTTCAAATTTTATTTTCAAATTTTATTATTTAAAATTTTACAAAATTTCAATTAACTACGTTATCAAAACCAATCAAAATTTATGGGTCGTTACACTTTATGATGTGCAAGAGTATATTTTTAAAGGTCATGTATTATTTACTGTATATTTTTAAAATGACAACTTTTAATGTTAAATATAGGAATTTGCTAAAAATATATAGCATTAAACGTTTTACAAAAATAAGAAAATCGATAGTTTCATCTGTTATAAGTTGGGATAAACTTATACTTGTTTGAATTTAAATCTATTTTTGTTCCAGTTTACTATGTGTGTATGTTTCTATATTTGATAGGTGTACAGATGGCTGGACAGATATGGAAGTAGTTGAAGATTCAGTGTATGAGTCGGTATGTGTCTATAAATGAAACTGTATATGTAATGAGTGAACTGAGTGATATAGTGAGGAATATCTGTATATGTGAATATCAGTGTTATATATATATCATTGAATTGTAAAATAGTGGAGTCAGGAATTTGTACTATTTCAAATGTTGAAATAAAATATTAATTTAAATAAAATACTGTTTTAATATCAAATTCTGTGCAATAGCATTTTATTAAATAAATATTTCTATTAAAAAATAAAATATGCTCTACATTGTGGGCCCCACAAGATGTGGACCTATGGCAACATTTTTGGAATGTTGCTACAGACACCTATGGATGTTGCTATAGACCCAAATATGGTTCTATTGCAACAATATTGCTTATGTTGCCTTAGATAGTCAAAATGTTGCCTTTGAGGTCTAAGGCAACGGCAAAAATTGCATCATCCGAAAAGTGTTGCCATAGACCTATGGCAACATTTTTTGGGCCTGACCCGACATTTTTTTTGTGTTGCAGAAGGCCATTTATGGCGTAGTGCATCCCATGCTATTTATTTAATAATCATTTCACAAATTTACTTGAGTCAAGTTTCGATTCAAATATTAACTTAAGTTAATTTTGTTTAATTCCAATCATTTCAATCTTATAATTCAAGTTTATTTCGTTTCAACCAACTTTCATTTCATTCACTAATTAATTAATTAATTAGTTCATTCATTTATTCACTTAAATTTTAATTTCATACTCGAATCCATTCTCGAATTTATTTAAACAATATTGAGGCCACATTCAATTTATTTACACTTTAAATTGAATTTATTTATAACTCAAGCCATTACTATTTCAATCCAATTCTATTTTATTCAACTCATTCCATTTTTTATTTAATTCACTTACTCTTTAAGTCGAATTTAATTTATAACTCAAGTTCTAATTCCAATATTTACTTTTTAATCCACAATATAATTTATTTAACCAAGTTAAGTTCCATTACCATATTCAATTAACTAATTAATTATCTAATTAGTTCACTTCCAATTTATAATTCAATATCTAATTTTATGTTTTTTAAAAAATCACTTCATTCAACCTACTTGGTTCAAATTCATTTTATAACTCAGGTTTGGATTTAATTTCTTCACTAAATATCGAATCATTTTTATCTTGGTTTTATCATTTCATTTTCTTCCCATTTATAAACTTTACAACTTATTTATTCCAATTCAAATTTTCTTTTATTTAACTTAACTTACGTTAAATTTTAAACTTCATATCATTTCTTTTAATCTATTTATGTAAGAATCCATTCCATTCAATATCATCTATAAATCAATTCAATTTTATTTTCAATTCAATCCAAACACAACTCAATTTTGTTTAACTTAGCTTAAGTTAAATTTCAAATCCATACCATTTTCTTTAACCAATTTAATTTATTTAACTTGCATAAGTCAAATTCAATTTATACAACTTACTTCAATTAATTCACTAATTCCTTTTTATTTTTGCCATCACTTTTATTTATTTATTCCATTTGCTTTGCTTAAGTTTTAATTTTATCCATTTTAACTTTACTCAAGTTAAAATTTAATTCCAAAATCCAATTTCCATACTTTCCTTATTTAGAATCATTTTCAATTTATAAGTTTATAACTTATTTTCCGATGATCTCTAAATTATTTAAATAAGGATTCCACAATTCAAACACCCGGCATTTTTTTCAAATCATTTTGAAATCTCAGATATCCCAAAATCACACTTTTTACATTTTAAACCAAACCTAGTTTTATCCAAAACAAATTCCCTTTGGAATTTCTAAAACAAAACTGGTTTGCCCAACAAATCTAAACAAATCAATTACGGTATCAATCCATCACTTAGAAACTCAAAAATAAATACTGATGATGTTGCGCAGTCATCAACAGGATTTTTTCCAGCGACTAAAGTGAGTACAGTGCTATTTCTCTTCCAAAATCCATTTTAAAACAATTTCCTTTCGCAAATATTCAAAAATAATACTCTTATTATTATTATTTTCCACACCACTTTGAATTTTTTTTTCAAACTTCCTGGGATTTATATTTCTAGATTTCGGTTTAAATCCAATTTTAATAATAATCCATTCGTATAATTTATACTTATACAAATTTCATTAGGTTACATAAATCATTTCCAATTTTTATAATCTTATTTGATTATAATATTATCATCCAAACACTTCAATATACTATAAAAAATTTAGAAAATTATTTATTTAATATCAAAATATGGTTTGGGTAAAATTGTTTCATTTACCCACTTTTTAAAATAATACTGTGTCAGTTTGCCTAGTTTAAGAGTTTAGAAATCCTTATCGATACAGTTGGCCAGATGTAACGACCCATAAATTTTAAAGGTTTTAATAACGTAATTAACTGAATTTTGTGAAATTTAAATAATTGAATTTGGAAATAAAAATTTGATATTTGGAATACGTTTACTTAAATATAACAAATGGTAAATTTTCATTAGATAATATGGAAGTTTATTTTGGTTATGTATTTTTTATTTCAATTTAAATTAGTTAATATTTGGTGATAATAAAATGTTTTCCAAACCTGAATATTTTTATATAATAAATTTGTAAATCATCTTCTTAGTGAGGCGTCATATTTCGTTTCGCCAAAATTGGACTGCTATTGCTCCGTTTATCTTATTTCCGGTGTTTTAGCAGCATTTTTGGTACCGATTATCAACTTTTGATAGGATGGTCGTACCGCTAATATCTGTATACCATTTTGAACGTCTCATCATGCTGATCTCTGCGGTATATTCACTTCTGTGTTTCGGTGTCCGGTACGCGGCGGAACCCACGAAACGGATAACCGTATTGATACTCGTTATTCTGAACCTTTGGTCTTTCTTTTGCCTTTTCGTATATCCAACCTAAGAAATCGAATGGCCATCTATTTTATATTCCCAGAAACTTTTAATTCCTTTTGCCTGTTCACTTTCTTTGGTTCTGTGCTCTTCAAAAGTATGAAAAGAAATAATATATAAAATAGTTCGTGACTGTTGCTTTCTTCCTCTCCTTTTTAAAATTTAGCCTGCTACTTCAAAATTTTAGACCACCTTTCCTCCTCCTCCCACCGATTCTCTCCCTTTCTGCACATGCGACACAAGAACACAACCGAACGCAGCAACCAACATCTCTTCCTCCTCCTTCAAGTTCGGCCATCACCACCCCCTCCTCCATGTTCTGCCCAGATCCCCACGTCGCCGGCCTTGTGCCTCCACCCTACTCGCGGATACGTGCCCCACTCCTCCCCTCACTTTGCCACGCGAACCCACTCCACAACGTGCAGCCACCGACCTTCACCTTCCATTGCAACCCCACGTCGGCCTCCGCCCATACGCCTCCCCTCCCTGTTTTGCTCGCTTGTCCGCCATCTCGTGCAGGCAAGCTTCATCAACTCAAACTCTTCATTTGTATATATTCAAGTTAATGTATATATACAATATTATATATATATGTATGTATGTTTTATATAATTTAATAGTTATTTATTTCAGCATATAGTATATAATAGTATGTTTTATATTATATGAATATATATGTCAGCATATAGTATATTAAAGGTGTTATATATATTTGAACTGTTTAACATTAGCTTGTATATTTGAACAGAGTTGGGTCAGTATATATAAAGATATATAAGTTGTTGTTTTAATTTATATATAAAAGTTACTGTATATATAATAATAATATTGAGTGTGGTATAATATATACATATTTTATGTTAATATAATATACTGATATAATTGGGTTATTTATCCAAGTATGTGTTATGTATTGGTCTACAACTATTTTATTTGGGTGGCATGAATATACTATTGTCTTCATATGGATTGTCTGCAAATGTTATATATATGGTTATATATATGTTGTTGAGTAGCCGCATATATATATATATATAATTTTGTTGCGTATTTATATAAGGTCTATATGTTAGCATATGTTATAGTATGTTGTTTTGTATGTATGTATATAGTAGGTTATGTATTTACTTAAACTTCTGTTAATACTTTAATATAGATTTGTTATAACTGTAATATATATATATATATATATATATATTTAAAGTATAATTTAAAAGTATATTTGTCATATGTAGTGTCTGCATAGATTTTCTTACACATATATTTTTGTTTGCACATATAGTGGTCTGCATATAATGGTTTATGTATATGGGATCTGCATACATTTTGTACATATATACATTCTGCATAAATATATTTAGTTATTGTAATTTGAGATTTTATTAGTTGTATATATGATCTTTTAAATTATATTGATTTTTAAAGTTATTGATTATAAATTATAATAAGTATGTAAGTTATACATATGTTTATATATTAGTTGATATATCTATTTGTTTATATAAGTATATATGATAAAGGTTTATGATAATATTGATTTTAATATTTTAAGTATGTTTAAATTGATTTCAGAAAATTTATATATATGTAATAATATCTTGTTTCATCGATCTCGTGCCATCTTGACTTACATTTCAATATCGTATTTGTCACAACAATTCCTTGCTTATCGCTATCCCGTGTGTGTATCTGTGTCCATGTCATCTCTGGTCTCCCTAGCCTCGTAAGGTGAGCAATCACTCACGATTAACGTTCTTATATTTATTAAATTTGATTTCATTTGAAACGACAATTGAAATATGCTGTTGCTAGTTATTTAACTGCTATATATATGATATGCCATTATATGTAACTGTTCACTTGTGACATCTGACACCCTGATCTGTTATTTATATTCTATCTGTTATTGATGATATATGACTGTTATTGATATGTTATATATTTATTATCACTGTTCTCACTCTGCAAGTTCCTCGTTAGTATAGAATTCACTATGGGTTGAAATGATACATACCCGAACGATCTTGTAAAATAGGAGAAAATCGTTATGGGTTGAAATGATAAACCCAAGCGATTTTCATTGACATTGAATTTGGGATTGCGGGTTAAAAAGATATATACCCGTAGATATTTAAATTTCGGATTGAAATGATAAATATCCGTATCACTTGACCATAGGATAGAAAACTATATATAGACACCGTGGTCTATATATATATTGAAATGATTTCCATAGTTTTAAAAAAGGAAATATATATGGTTTTACATAAATATTGATTTTAAATATTATATATATAAATGTTATTTTATAAAGGTTTAAATTTTAGATTTTTAAAATTATATGTTTTGGGAAATTTAAATTTATAAGTTAGTTTTGAAATTATAAATTTTAAGATTTTACTTATATTTTTACTATTTTTAATATATATATATAAATTAAGTTTAATAATAAGATTTAATTTAATAAAGTTTGATTTAATTAATATATAATATGTTTAAGTATTTATTTAAAATTATATTTTAAAAATAGATTTTTATAATAATTTTTAATAAACTAAGGTTGGAAAGATAAATTTAAGTTGATTTGAAATAGTATTCTTTTAAGAATTATATTTAATAAAATCGATTTGAAACTTATTGAATTTGAGATTTTAAGATATGGTTTTGTAACTTGATTTTGATTTAAAGTGATTAAATGAATATTTCATGTAAATAAATTGAAGGGAATATTTAGTTTATTTAAATTGTAATTTAAGGTTTTATTTAAATGATATTGGATTGACTAGGTGAATATTTCAATATTAAATAATAGTAAAGTTGAATTGAAATATAAACGAATTTATCAAAATTGAGTTATTATAAATGTTTGAATATCTAAGCTTTGAAATCTATTGAAGTTGAAATGGTTTGATTTGTAGTTCAAAATCTATAGTTGAAATCGATATAAAAAGGTTTATTGAGATGTTGAATTAAATTGAAATTTGTGAATTAAGATTTAATTTAATTGAATTTTTGAATTCGAATGATTTGAATCGATTTGTGAACTTGAGGAACCTATTTTACTATCTTAAGTATTTTAAAAGATATATATATATATATTTTTTACTTTATAAATTATTTTAATATAATTTTTTTTTAGTATAAACTATTTTTAATATTAAACTATTTTAATATAAAACTATTTTTAATATACTAATTACTTTAATATAAACTATTTAATTTATAACTATTTTATATACAAATTATTTTATTATATTAACTATTTTATTTATAACTATTTTAATATATATACTATTATTAATATCTAAACTGTTTAAGAGGAAAGTGTTATGGATTTCAAAGTATTACGATTTTAAAAATTATATTTTCAAAGTGTTATGAATTTCAAAGTATTATATTTTCCAAGTGTTATGATTTCCAAAGTGTTATAATTTCAAAGTGTTATAATTTTGAAAGAGATATAATTTTGGAAAGTGTTATGATTTTGGAAATGAATATTATTTTCAGTGAGAAATGATATCGTATTGATATGGTTTTGAAATGGATATGATATTTTGATTTTGAAGTATGATATTTTGAAATGACCACGGTGTTATAATAATGATTGGTTGTTAAAGAGACCGGGATCAGTTTACTCTCTGCCAATACCAAAAACCACTTTAACAAATGTGTACGCAGTGGAGATTCCAGAATGAAGTAGGATGGTGGCGACGATTCTATATGAGGTATATACGTGGACCTGACTCCCGTGATTTAGCTTAAGGTGGCTAAAACATGAGCAATTGACGGGCCAAGTGAGGTATCTCCTCCGATCGGACACACTTCTTCGATATCATTCTATTACTTTGTGATTGGTTGGGTGCACCGTCGGATTTTTGGGAGTGTGGATCGAGGTGGGGGGTAGCTGCGGCTATACGTTACCACTAACCCAGAAGTGTAATTGGTATATCTACCCTAGCATTGCCTAGTTATGCCATGTCACCTACCTTATCGAGACCACTACGAGTTTGTTTTGTACCATACCTATGGAGTGCCCTCTGACGACGCCTAGTACGGGGGAGATTACGGTACTGTATAGACTATGGGAATAAATAAAATGTGTTAAGGGGGATATGGGTAACGCCTTAACGCTATTTTAATACTTTTACTTTACTATAGACATATTATAATAGCGTATTGTACTACATAGTAGATAGTTCCATGGATCCTTAGAGGATGGGTATCCCAAACATCCTTCGAGTTACTTGTATTTCAGTTTATATTTCACTTGAGTTGGATTTATTGATATAAGAATGTTAATCCTGACTCGAGTGTTTTATGTTTGCTTTATGCTCGGGTCATACTGAGTGTCACAGCATTTGAGACTCACCTTTGGAGTTGGAGCTTCGCTTGGAGATCCATCTATCTATTCACCTTTCAGTTATTCAGTTGACTCTAGTGATATATTCAGATTTTGTTATTTGACTATTGTATTGAGACTTCTATGTATTCGAGACTTATGTCGTATCTTGTTTAACTCTGATATATATATAGTAGCTTCATGAACTACTATTCATTTGTTTCCGTTGCTTATTGTATATTACTCTGTGTCTGTGATTCTGTGATTATTTTATTTACAGTATATGCTGAGTTTTGCCAAATATAAATTAACAATCTGATATTTTGAGCAATTCAAATCTGACATGTGCGGATGTGAATGGTTGAAAATATCGGGCTGTTACACCAGACTTTACCAACCAGAATTTATAAACACTCAACCAATAAGTCAACATAATTTAAAAAATTTATATTCACTAACAAATACACTCTCATATCTATTAATTCACTCAAACTCATTCTAGGGTACTACTGACCCTATCTCTAATGAGTAATCTCCACCAGAGCCAAGGTTCTTGCTTAACCTTCAGCTCTGATACCAAAAGTAACGGACGGGGATTTTCGACCCTCGAGAATCGACATCTATACGTCCACTGTATAAAATGCCGAGCAGCCGAGTGCTGGAAACACCAGTTCATTAGGGGTGAAGAAGAAAAAGGTAGAAGAAAAATAGAAATAACAACACAGAATCTCACAATCGCAGCGGAACAAAATATAATATATAATAACAGATTTTTATACAAAGAATCTGTAACAGTTTATTTACATACAATTATCAGAGTACAACAATCGATACATCTATCTGGACAGTTATAACCACTTATCCTCACACAACAGAAATATAACCAAGTACGGAGATACGTCTCTATCATCCAGCTCGTCTCCTGAGCTCCATAGCATTCTAATTTGAATCTGTAATACTCGGTCTGACCCGAGCATTATAATAAAATAACACTCGAGTCGGTCTGGAAAACCAGCGTCAGAAAAACACACTCAATTTGAATTATTAACTTTTCTAAATCCTTTGAAAACAAAGGTATCTCGTAAGACCATGTCACAAATAAACACGACGGGTTTTCACCTTACGATAACCAAAAAGATTTTTATCAAAATAATCTGATATTATAATAGTGTCTATAGAAAGGAAATAGAAAATAGCTGAAATGCTTGCATCTCACATTCCAGCATAGTTGGGAAAAATCAAAACCGTACGGCGCTTATTAGAGAATGGATTCCATCGAATGACTGGGCCACTGGGGTACCGCCCACCACAGTACACCTCTAGAACAATGTACCGAGGACCATGCCGGGATCCCCTGCTACACAAGACCGGCCTACCCCTAACCTGGATAGACCGAATATGTTATCACCTCGGGTGTTCCCACCTGTATCCATAATATAAAGGTTTTCGAGGACATCTAGAGAGGTGATAACATGCCCTACTTGGGTGCGACCCACTTAGCCTTGCTGCATCTCCTCTGTTTTAGTCATCCTCGGTTGATGTGGCTCGAGGCTAAGCGTTACCTTTCAAGAACAATCCTACTTAGAATGCTCATCGTCCTCCAATGACGATGTTCTGATAACATTCGTCCATACAAGTTGTCTTGGGTCTGGACAAACCGAATCACCATCTTCATCATCTTTACGGTATTCATTCGTTACATTCAAACCGGATCGAAGTGGTTTTCGGATAATTAAATCCGATCCCGGTCTCTTCGAAACGATTAACAAAATTGGCCAAAATTGATAGTCGGTTATTTAACTATCAATAGACATTCAATAGCAATCATCAGGCCTTATTATAAATTTCCCAAAATTTATTTCATGGTATCTTTATAAGATATTACTTTCAGTTCTTCAACAATTGAAAACAGTTTTCAAATCCTTATATTTTCAACGGAATATTCTACCCTTTCCAATACTTAGAATATTTTCCCCACTTCATTTTTATATTCAACACCTAGAAAGTACTCCTTTTATTTCCTATTTCTCTTTCTCAAAATCATTTACAATTTTATTTGTAAATTCCTTGACTAGTTTATAACGAATTCTATAAATTCTGGAATTCTTTAATTAACTCCTTTTAATATTTCCAAAGCCCATTTATACTCGCTTATAATTTTAAATTTCCCTTTTGTACTTCTTTATGAATCTTATTTCATTTTTTTTCTTTTCGAAGCTCATTTTTACTTAACAACTTCGGAAATTTCCTTATTTTCCTTCCCAATTCTATTTAAGGATTTCCTTATAAATTCCATATAATGAATAACCCCATTTCCAGACTTCCAAAAAGTTTATTAAATACATTCAAAACATTTCAAAACTATATATATATATAGATATGTGAATAAAAATAAGTACTTAAAGGAAAATAATAATAATATGCTTTTAAGACATTGGAATAATTATTTAAAATATTGAAATACTCTTTATACATCACGTTCCAGAACAGGTTTAAAAATATGAGATTTATTTAAATAAATATTAAGCATTTGAAAAATTAACTTCTGAAGTATTTAAATACTAACCGACTTTAAATTTCATAGTTTAATAAATAAATTTTCTTTTTTAAACCAAAAACTTAACTTATTGATAAAATATATTTTCAAATCTGGATAACCAAATTTTCAATTTATAACCCCTCTCGAGTCCCATCACATCCTTCTCATTCTGGTCTCCTTAACCATCTTCACTTTTAAAAAAAATAGTATCCACTATCTTTTCTCACTCTATTTCCATATTCAAATATAAATTCTTCCCGTAAATTTATATTCCAAATTTATCATCCGATATCACTTTCCTTTATTTATAAACTTCATTTATAAATTTTTATAACTCCTTTTGAGTTCCACCAAAATAATCTTATTTATAAATTCCATTTTATAAATTCAATTTCTTATAAATTCCATTTATTTTTGCCAATCTACTTTTAATATTGATTTCAACTTCTTTCTATATTTTCCGAATTTTCATTTTAAAAATCCAATCTTTAAAAATTTCTTTATATAATTTATTTTAAATTCCATATTTAAAATATTTTCCTGCATTATTTAATACGATAAAAAATTCATCATTTCTTATTCAACCCAATCTCTTTTAAATAATTCAATTTCCGATATACATATTTATATATTAAAATTTCTTTTTAATTCCTTAAAAATTTAAAATAATATTTGTGGTATTCAATATACCCAAAATTAATTTCCATGCCAATATAATATTTAAAAATTTACAACACACGTTAATCCAGCATTTTATATATATGAAAAATACTAATATATTTGAGAAATCCAGTTGAATCCCTCCAATATGTTTTTCCATGCATCCACAAATGTTAGACAACAATAAAAAATACCAATCCCACTTCGAGGGGGATATCGTGGTATAAAGGGTCATCCGCTATAATGCGGGGCGCATAGGGTCTCATCCGCTATAATATGTGGGAATATCTCTCCAAATACTAGTATATACACTACTATATATATAGTAATCCAACTGATAATTATAAATTTATAAATCAATCAAGCATCCAATAATTTAAATTTAAACATTTAAATTTAAATGTGGTAATCCAAATGAGTGAGAAATTCTCACCTTTGATTTTTGATTGCAATCTGTTCCAATCTCAACTTGTTTTACGATTTCGGAGCTCGTATAAAATAGTTATACCCCTTTATAAGCATTTAAATCTCAAAAATATAATTATTTACTTTAATTAAAATCGTCTACAGTAAACTAACCTCAAATTAAAAACCAAAAACCAACTCGAAACATCTCCATATCAGGCTGCATATCCCCAGGCCATCCACGAACAAAAACACGCAACTCAACCCCTTCGAGTGCCACTCCCTTCGACCCACCAATCATCTGCCTCCGCTTCCAGCATCGCACACAGCAAAAATCGAGTCGAAACCCTATCGCGCTTCGCCCAAAAACTTGACTTAACCAGCTACGCCTGCCATGACCCTTGACTTGATCGACGCCATCATAGAACGTGACTTCGATGATTTCTCAAGTCGTACCTCCCATCACAGTCACCCTACTAACCCCGCACATCGCCAGAGTTCACACCAAGGTGCTGCTCGACCCGACCACCCCAACGCGGCTGACTACGAAGTCCAATCCTTTCTCGAATTCGAGAATATCTAAGCCCTAGTTCATACGTATCTAAAGTCGACATCCATTGTCGCACCATCGCGAGTCCTCCCCTATTCGAATGCTAGCCTCGACGGCCCTCCATGCCTCTTTGATTTCCTCGCGTGCTGCCTTCTTTTATTATTATTTTTTATTACTCGCGGCCATGATTTTCTACTTTGAAACGAATGTCTGCTCGGCCGTGCCTTTGAAAGAAGAGGAAACGTGCTTTTGGAGGCAAAGGAAACGTATATGGGACGCAGTAGGAAAATGATGCGATGGAATATGCGGCTGAAAAGTAGGTTGACTAGGCAATATTTTTATTTAAATTCCAAACGTCTCGATTCACACAACTCAAAATCTCGAACCCCTATCGAGGCATGCCGCTAGGCTTTTATAATGTTTTACCCCTATTCCGAACGAAATGGAAAAGGTTTCGAGTCCTAATTCGATCGTATGCAGAAGATAGCTTTTTGGACCCAATTATTATATTGAATTTCGATATTAAATTCAACGCATTTATATCCCGTACGCCCAAACGATAACTCCAAACACTATGAAATTTGAAATCCGATAATAATACACTATTATGGATCCAATGGAACTGATTTAGTTGAATTCCGAGATTGTGCCTCGGAAGGCTATTTTAAATGTCAATTTAAACGATATATTTTTAGAACTGAACAAATCACTTTTAAATTCAATTTTTAAACTTTTATTATCTTCATTATTATTAATATAAATTTTACAAGCCCTTTAAATATTTTTATCGGGCTTAAAACTCAAGATACAATAATTTGACCAATAAACTTCAATAATTAAATTATCCAATAAATTGCTATATTTAAATTCTAGATTTATTTTATATATAAACCCAATTTTCATATTCAAAATCAATCTATAATTCAAATTCAATATTTAAAACCATTTAAATATTCAAAATCGAACAACGAAAAATCCAGGTCATTGCAGGGATTAGATTTAATTATCCGAAAACCACTTCGGTCCGATTTGTGCATTACGAATTATGATATCTCGAAGATAATGGAGATGGTGATCTTGAAGAAGACTCGGTTTTGTTTAGGCTCAGAACAACTTGTATGGATGAATGCTATCATTGCATCGTTGCTTGGAAGGTAGTGTTAGCATTCCAAGAATGAATGTTATTCTTAAGGTAATACGTAGCCTCAAGCCTCATCAACCGGGAATGACTAAAACATGGGAGATTCAGCAAGGCTATATGGGTTGCTCCCATTAAGGTATGATCATCACTCATCTAGAGTGGATATTTATCATCACTTTCATTTGTATGCATTTCGAGGCCCTTTGGTGGTGATCATATTCGGTACTATCCAGTAAGGGGTAGGCTGGTCTTGTGTTGGCAGGGATCGATAGGTTCGATCTTGGTACATTTTCCTAGAGGTGTACTGTAGCGGGCGGTACCCCAATAGCCCTGTCATTGTATGGAATCCAATATCCGCTACGAGCCTATACGGTTTTAGATGTGCCCAACTATGCTGAAACGTGAGATGCAAGCATTTCAGCTATTTTATAGTTTATTTTCTATAGACGCTATTATAATATCAGATGATTTTGATATAAAATGTTTTGGTTATTGTAAGGTAAAAACCCGTCGTATTTATGTGTGGCATGGTCTTACAAGATACCTTTATTTTCAAAGGATTTTGATAACAGTAATATTTCAAATTGAGTGTGTTTTCTACTGGTTTTCCAGACTGACTCAGGTGTTATTTTATTATAATACTCGGGTCAGACCGAGTATTGCAGATCCAGGTTAGGATGCAATGGAGCTCAGGAGACGAGTTGGAGGATTTCAGGCGTATTACACGTACTTAGTTATTTCGATATGTGTGTTATGCCGTATATTCAGTACATGTAAGGACAAGTTATTATAACTGTCCAGATTGATTGTTGACTGTTGTACTCTGATGATTGTGTGTATATTACGGTTATAGTTTCTTGTATAAAGATGTGTTATTATATATTATATTTTTTTCCGCTGCGATTGTGAGATTCTGTATTGTTGTTTCTGTTTCTTCTTCTATCCTTTTCTTTCTCATAGTTATTCATCTTTTCGTACAATTTGTGTTGGACAAGTGTGATTTAATGTCAGCTTAAAGGGTACGGAACGACGGGTATCAAAGCTTAGGTTGAGTGAATACCTTGGCTTTGGTGCGGATTACTCATTAGAGATAGGGTCAGTAGTACCCTAGAATGAGTTAGAGTGTATTATACATATGAGCGCGTATTTGTTAGTGAATATAAATTATTTTATATTGTGTTGATTTACCTGTTGAGTGGCTTATGAATTCTGGTCGATATGTGGGACGCCACGATATCGATAAGGATTTTTAAACACTTGAACCAGGTAAACTGACACAGTATTGTTTTGAAATGGGTAAATGAAATAATTTTACCCAACTATATTTTGATATAAAGAAATAGTTTTCAGAAGTTTTTATAGCATAATTGGTGTGTTTGGTTGTTATTATTATAATCTAAACAAGATTATAAAATTGGAATGGTTATATATAACCAAATTTAAATTGTATAAGAATGAATTATGCACATGAGTTAGAATAAAAATGGATTCAAACCAGAGTTTGGAGATTTAAAATCCGGAAAGTTTGGAAAATATTTTTCCGAAGTGTTGTGAAAATTAACATAGTATTATTTTTGAAAATATTTTTGAAATAAGAATGGTTTTAAACGGATTTTTGGAAGTGATAAAGCACTGAACTCACTTCAGTCGCTGGAAAATAATTCTGGTAATGACTACAACATCATCAGTATTCATTTTCAAGTTTCTAAGTGATGGATTGCTACCGTAGTAAATTGGTATGGAGATTTTTGTTGGAAACAAGTGTTATGTTGAAAATTCCGAAGGGAATTTGTTTTGGACAAAACCAAGTTGATTTTGAAAATTCTAAAGGAATGGTTTGTTAAACCAAAAGAGCTATATAAATATATATGTGATTTCAAAATGATTTGAAATAAATACTGGATGTTTGAATTCTAGAAATCCGTATTTAATGTTTTAGGAAAATATCAGGAAATAAGTTTTTGAACTTAAGTTGAGGATGATATTAGTAAGGGAAGAAAGTGTGAAAATTGAATTTTGGAATTAAAATTTAACTTGAGTAAGTTTCAATGGATTGAATGAATTGAGATTTAACTTAAGATAAGTTAAATAGAATTGAAGTGGGAAGTGAGATAATATCAAATTGTATTATATATAAATTTGAGTTGTAAAATGATTGTATAACTAGAAGTTATAAGTTTTGAATGGAATCAGCTCAATAAGAGAATTTATGAAAATGTGAAAAATAAGTTGTGTAACTTATAAATTGGAAAAGTGGAATAGAAAAACCAAAAAAAATGGTTGGATATTTGATAAAGAAATGGAAAGCCAAATTTGAATTATAAAATGGATTTATACTCAAGCCAACCGAATGAAGTGATTTTTGAAATAAAAATCTAATTGTGAATGGGAAAATGAAAGTGAACTAATTAGATAGATAAATTAGTGAATTGAATATTGAAAATGGAACTTGAGTTACAAATGGAATTCGACTTAAATGTAAGCGAATTAAATATATCTGGAATGTTGTCAAATAAAATAGAAATTGATTGAAATGGTGATAACTTGGATTATAAAATAAAATTCAATCCAAGTGTGAATGAATGAAAAATGATTTGGAATGTTGCTTTATAAAACTTGAACTTAAGTTGGAGTAATTGTCACGTCCTGAAATTTTCGACTTTCGAAAATTCGACATCGATACTCACTTTATCGACTGCCGAGAAATCGAACGCCGGAAACTCCAATAGTGAGGGTTTTAGAAAAAGAAAAAGTAGAAGAAGAAGAAGATAGAAGAAAAAGAGAAGAAAGAAAGAAGCAGAACAACAGAAAACACATCAGAACAGAAAACAATATCAGAATCTTACACATCGCAGCGGAACAATATATAATAAATAATCACTAGTCTTTTAAAACAAAGAACTATATCATTTTATACATACATCAATCATCAGAGTCAATATACAACAATGGACAGTTATATAAGCTTGTCCTCATACAGAATACACAGCGGAATAAATAATATCAGATACAAATACTACGTCTCGTCCTCCAGCTTGCTTCCAAAGCTCCAGAATATCCAGAATATCCTGATAATATAACTCTAGGCTGCCCGTGTGGAAATTGGTGGGCACCCAGAGTTTAGAAGGGAAACAATAAACTCCGAGTCAGTCATGGTGACTGGTGTGAGATCGTAAAACAGTTATTCTTTATAACAACAAAATAATTTTTACGTCAATTCGAAATGCTTTTGGAAAATGAAACTACCATAAGACCTCCCACCACACACACAATGCAAACGCAGAATTGGAGGAGATTTCTTCTTATGATAGCCAAAGATGCTTACTACGCAAAATCAAATCATTTTTGATATTATTATTAGTGCATAGTGTAGAAAACATTTCGAAAGTATAATATTAATCTTAGCCAACATACGACCAGTATCGTATGCCTACTATAGCTACCATCTAAACAGTGGTGACCACCGTACGTAAATGGCAGGTTCTACAACTAATACCGTACAAGTCACGTATTGGAGTTTGGATTTCCAACAAATGGTCAGGCTAAGGAACTTCCTATCCACGATGAGTACGTCCCTGGAATATACGACCCGAGAACCTAACCGGATCTCTGCCAACACAAGGCCGGGTTACCTCTGCAAAAATAGGTAACTACTGACACGCGTATGCCATCCCCCGATCGTCACCGATCTTCCCGAGGATCCCCGATTCGCAACAAACCACATAGATAATAATAATGCAGTAACCACAGAGGTTAAGTATCTGGGCTCCATACCATGATACCACCTTTATCCAGAAGGAATGACATACACTAAGGGGCGCTACTCCCTAGAACCTTGCTGCATCCTTCCTGTTTCGACCATTTCCGGGGTGTGAGGCTCGATGAAGTCTCGTCCACAAAGCTACGCTTTCTACAAAAAGCCCTGCTTCGGGTCAAACAAAATGATCAACCTATGATCACAAAGATATAAGATCAAACAAATGATCATATCACAAATGATCAAACACTGACCATTTCACAGCAACACTCAGTATGCCACGTTACCAAATTGGGATATATCGCTGATAAATTTCAACTACATAACCTCTGAGCTCGTACGTCTCAGAGAAGGGTGTTAAGCTAAGAGAATAAATTCTTCGCCACCAACAGAAATGTATTTGAAAGAAATCAGCTTTATATCTCAAATTGTAACGTCAGACATACAATCCATACAAGTCTGTTCTGGGATCGAACAGAACCGAAGGCACTTCTCACGAAGCCCTTGCATTTCCGGATAATTTTCTAATCACGTCCGGACTTCCCATCACTAAGGGTGATAAAACCTCTAAATCGAAGATCAGTCGATGTAGAGTAACTCGACGGTAATCCTTCCGTTTTCAAAAATATCCGGTCTTCAACACCGGTCTTCAAATGCGATTCATAACGACGTATCACATATTCGGAATGGGTTATACGACCCCATGGTCCTTTCCCGGCTAACCCGAATAGTGAGCGATTATTCAAAAATAAGTGTGGCATTCAAATTCATCCAATTCACAACAAATACCTATCTAAAGGTAATTATCGATAGTCGGTTATTTAACTATCAATAAAGATGCGCAACATCATCAGATTCCAAATAATTTTCCAAATTATTTCATCTTCAAAAATATCTTTACTAGATATATTTTTTCCACACTTCAATCATTTGAAAACAATTTCAAATCAACTTCCACATTTCAATTTATCTTTACTAGATAAAATCTCAAAACAGTTCATTTCATATTGGAAAAGCATTTCCATACTTATTTAAAAATAAGTATTTCACAAATCATTTATTTTCACACTTAGAAAATATTCGATATACTTAAAATCAAAATTAAGTATATATCTCATTCTTTAAGGAAATCATTCTTAAATCACATTTATTTGAGTCAAAACGAATGTTGCGTAAAACATCGTTACGACGACTCGAAATCACTAGTATAGGGATTCAGAATTAAGATAGATATATAAATCCCAATACTATATAAAATATTTCCTTTCGGAAATCATTTACTATAACAACAGTGTTATAGTCCACCATTTCCTTATGTTTCGAAAACGTCTATTTCAACAATAAATGTTGAAATCTATGATTTCGATAGTTCACACGTTTTAAAACATCTTTTAAAACAATTAACTTCATTTCATAATATCGCATTCCCAAAACCCTATCCATTTTACTTAAAAATATATTCACTGTCCAAAATCGTGAATATACTTCACTAACCACATTTCAGTCTTTTCTACACATTTTATTTCAATAAAAATTCGCTATTCAAAATCGCGAATATATCTTCTTTAAAAATCTTCTATATTTAATTTATCAAATCCAATTGATTTCGAATTTATAAAACAATGTTTATAAATCCCATTTCTATTTTAAAACTTCGATTTCTAAATTATCCAATTCAACTTATATAACTCAATTATATACCGGAAGTTTATATTATAAGTTAAGAACTTATAATCCATTTATTTACAACATCTATTCATTTCTCATCTAAATGTCAAAATCCGATTTATAAGATAATTGCTTATAAATCCTTTTGTTTTACAAAATCTATCCATTTAATAACTTCACAATTTATGAATCTATAAATTTCAATTCACTTATGGAATCCATTTTTATTTGACTTTAACACTTAATAAAACTCATTTCAAAATTCCAATATTTTTAATTTATAACATATCAATTTTTATAAATCTTTTTATATGAATTGTTTAAAATACTTCAACAATTCCAATTTAAACTATTTCATAATCTTTATCAATTGTTTATTTCAAAAATAACATTTTTGTCGTATTTCACAAAAATCACAATTTTACTAACATTAAAATTTTAACATTTATTTATTTAAAAAAAACCAATTCAAAAATTTCAATAAAACGTATATTTCTACAAATCACGTTACAAATCCTTTTAAAAATCCAAAATCGTTATTTTTAGACTTTAAAAATGGATCCGATGATGCAACGCATCAAATAGTCAATCATGGCATTCAAAAACATCATATATCAATATGATAATCAACAAATATCACAATATCTGTAAACAATAAATACAGTTGAGGAATCCAGTTGGATCCCTCCAACCTGTTTCCCTGCATCCACAGACGTTAGCACAATACCAATTCCGCTCCAGTACGGAATTATCGCGGTATATGGGTTTTTATAAATCCGCTTACTAACGGCGCAATAGGGTCTCATCCGCTATACGAGGCGGGAAATCAATCAATCCAATATATACATATGCCAATATGTATATATTGCTATATATAGATATATCCTAAAATATCTAATATCACAATCAACATAGCAATCAAACAGTCAATAATAACTGTAAAATCAAATTTCCTTCGAGTGAGAAAGATCTCACCTTAGATTTTAAATTTGCCATCCCATTTTTGATTCCGGCTTGATTTCTTTACAGATTTTTACCTAGTATAAATAATTATACACAGTTGATTAATATTCGAATCAAATCTTCGTTATGATAGTTGTAACTAACAAATATCTTCTTTTAACAAATTTATTTAACTAACAATTTTACTTTAAATTAAAATCTTTAAATAAATTTGTTTAACTAAAAATTTAATTTTTTCAAACTAAATTCCCTTATAAATTTCCATTTCTTAAAATAGTAATTCTTTTTAACACATTTTAAAACATCTTTAAATCTTCAAACATTTAAAATCCTATTTCTAACCTATATAAAACTTTATTGTAATTTGCAAACAAATCCCTTTTTATATAAATTTAAATCACCATTTCCTTTACTGTAAATATATATAAAATTTATTGAACCGAATTGTTATCAAATTAAAATTTTAAATTCTTTGATAAACGAAAAGGAAATTAACAGCTTGATAAATACAAACGTTTAAACCAATTTTTTTTTACCTCTAAATCGAACAAGATGAAATATCGACACTGCTTAGTGTCGCCATGTAACGACCCGTATTTTTCACGGATCGAAAAGTTCGTCAAATCTGGAATTTTTGCATTTTTAAGTCATTTCAGATTTTTAGGCAGATTTGTCTAAGTCCTAGGTCGTGGACGACCTAAGAGCTGAGTCGTGACCGACTTAAGAGGTTTAGGCGACCTAAGGAACTATTGTGAGCGACCTAAGAGTTTTGGTGAGTTAAGTGTTAGGTCGGCAGGGCGAGTTAACGACCTAAAGACTGACCGACTTAAGGATATGGCGACTCAAGGGTAGGCAGACCTAGTGGTTCCGGGTTAGCGACTTAGTAATTAAGTTGTTAGGTCGGTTGGGACGACCTATAGAAGTTAGCAGTGTAGTTAGGTCGGCAACGACCTAAGTAGTAGTGAGCGACTTAAGGAGTTAAGTCGTAAGTCTGGGTAGAGTTAGGTCGCATCCCAGTTGTTCGCGACTTATGTTAGGTCGCGTGGAGGCGTAAGGAATTAGGTCGTAACCTGTTAAGTCGTAGGTCGCTGGGTTTCGTCTAAGTGTTAGGTCGTAACCTGTTAAGTCGTAGGTCGCTGGGTTTCGTCTAAGTGTTAGGTCGAAGTATGTGTTAAGTCGTAGGTCGACTTAATAGTTAGGTCGTATGCGCAGAAGTGTTAGATCGTAGGAGTTGAGGCGCGCGTATCTGTTAGGTCGGAGTTGTTGGCTAAGGGTTAGGTCGGAGGCTCTGTTAAGTCGTGGGGGTTTTTAGGTCGTAGGTCGGCATATGTTAGGTCGGCAACGACTTAAGGAGATAGCCGAGTTACGACTCAGGCAGTTTTCAGCTATAAATAGGAGGGGTTGTTCTCACTTTTTGGGATCCGGATTTTGAAGCGACGAAGTGCTGCCATTTTGAGAGCTCGACTTCTACACTTCTTCACTTCTTTTCTCCACTCTAATCTAGTGCTTCCATCCATCCAAATCGAAGATCGAGATTGAAGATTCAAAAGCTTGGATTGAAGATCTTCATCTTTTCAAGAGAGATTTCTTCATTTGAAGCGGATTTGTGATAGATCTAGCTTCATCCTTCGCTGTCCAGATCTGAAGTGTGTTGATTTGAGGTTGTTTAGGTGATTTGGTGAGTGGTGATTATCTCTCACACGGATCCAAAGGAGTATATCGGATTGTTGGCTCGTTTTGGTGTTAAAATAGAGATTTCCATGCATTTTCTTCATCCTATGTGTAGATCCATATAGATCCATTGTTCATGATGATGTTGCATCCATTTTATCATATGTTAACCTATGCAAGTTCATTCATCAAGTTTGTAGAGATATAATACATGTTTTCATGCTTATTGGACTTTCAACTCTTTAATTACGAAAATGCCATTATTGTTATAATTGTCTACTTAGATCATTTTTGAATGCTTGATTGCTTGGATTGATGTTTGATTTGATTGATTGTTATGAACTAGATGATTGATGATTAGATTTAGACCGAAGACGATTCAAAAGCTAAGGGAAAGGCTCTTGAATTGGAAAAGCTGCTCGTGGCATATGTAGCGGGATGATGAAGCTCTTATGCATAGATTTGATGATGTGATGATGAGATGAGGCTTTGCGAGGATGTAATGAAGCGAGGCAATCATATGATGAAGACTTGGTCTAATCCAGACGGGATCATTCCAAGCATGTTGATAACTCGGTGATATGATTCGAGTTGAAGATAATGAATGGATATGAGAATAGTCGTCGAGGAGGATGGCTAGGAGGCTTGGATAGCATCGTTGTTGAAGGTTCTAGCATGCTCTAAGCAAGAGTACGTTTGGGCAGATTCGATAGTCCCAACGGCCAACTGTTGATGGTCGGGTACTCTGGGCAGATTCGATAGTCCTAGGCACGGGCTGCGACGACGTGCGGGAGTTATGTCTAGAACCGGGGTTTCCATTAGCCCTTGACGGACGGCTGAAAGAATGTGCCGGTCATTCAATTAACGGTGATATCGAAGCAATGATAACAGTGATAGCCAGAGTCATGGATGTTTGGTTGTATCGTCATTCGGACTCAAGAGCGGTATTTTCTGGGTGCTTATCTGATTTAGGCCTTGGTACTTGGAAAACATCGCCCTTGACTCGAGTGATAGTAGCTTTACTTTAAATTGTATGCTCTGCTATGTTTGCTTCTGCTTAGTGTGTGTCTGGGGGCTATCACTGTAGAATGAGGTTGGAGTGGGAGGGTTGTATTCCTATTCCTTTTTCCTTTATGCTCTTTTGGTATGTTGTTAGTTAATTTACTGCTCACTAAGACTGTTGTCTGACTCAAGGCTTTATGTTTTAATTCTTATTGCCTTGGGCTGTTCGTCCATTTTGGGACGGGCAGACTAGGTAGCAGGTGACAGGTGCTGTTCTCCTCTCACGATGCTGATATCGAAGACGAGCTGGAGGGTTGCATATTATCTTCTTATTATATGTACTGGATATTCCGCTGTTTTGTATTCTCTGAGAGATATGTAGTGAGGCTGGATGTATTGACTATGTGGATGCTTGTATTCAACTATTATGGAGTTTTATATGATGTCATTTTGTTCTGTAAAGCTTCACTATACATATGTTCTATTGTATTTTGTCCATGCGCTGTGAGTAATACGATAGATTCTTTATGTTTTAAATCTTACCTTGACAATCGTCTATGGTCGCCTGGCACACTTTACAGCGCACTATCTCTAGATTCGGTGCAGGGGTCATGGGCGGTCGTCACATTTGGTATCAGAGCATTGGTTAATCGGTTTTACCCAACGCTCGTTGTCATAACTACGTATGAGAGACGTAATTGTATTTTGATGGATGATTACTATATATAATATAGTAGCTTAGTAGAGTTTGAGTCCTTTATGCAGTTGTTTCTCTAGATGTTCTAATCATTCCTTTTTATAGATATTGAGAATGAGTCGAAGAGGGAGACCAGCTGCTAGGGGAGGCCGTGCTACTGAAGAGACTGCTGATTATGCAGCCATGTTCGAAGCTATGATGACTTCGATCATGAGAAGGATACCAGTTCCGGGAGCGGCAGTTGATGTTGGAGTTCAAGCTCAAGCTCTAAAACCGGTGGATTTTGCTAAGTTGTGTAAGGACTACACTGCTCTTGGAGGAAAGGTTTTCTTGGGAACAGAATCAACTATCGAAGTCCAGAGATGGATAGATGCTTGTAGAAGGATCTTTGGTGATTTGGGAATTGATGATGCAACTAAGAGGAAGTTGGCATCGAGGCAGCTTCAAGGGAGAGCTTCTGATTGGTGGAACTCTATTACCATCACTACTCCGGAAGAAGAGATTACTTGGGAGCAATTCCAAGTCAGATTTGAAGCTAAGTTCATTTCTACAGCTCAGAAGTCTGTTCTGTTCAAGAAGTTTGTAGAACTCAAGCAGGGTGGAAGATCTGTTCTTGAGTATGTTTCTGAGTTCGAAGCCTTGTCCAAGTATGCCCGGTCATATATTGAATCTGCTTATCAGAAGAATGAGAAGTTTGTGACCGGTTTGGATAGTTATCTTGGGAGACAGTTGGTGGATCATTTGGACGATTCATTTGAGAAGCTTGTGGAGAAGGCTCTTAGGCATGAGAGTCTGTTTCCTAAGGAAGGACCTGTTGTTGCTGCTACCAAGGGAGAATCTAAACCACAGCAGGGTGGAAACCAGAAGAGGAAGCAGCAGCAGCAGAAGGGTAAGGATGGCCAGAAGAAGCCGAAAGGCGAGGTGACTTGCTACAATTGTCAGCAGAAGGGCCATTTCTCTAAGGATTGTAAGAATCCGAAGGCACCGATGAAGTGTCACAACTGTGACAAGCCGGGACATTTCAGGAAGAATTGTCCAGAACCGAGGAAGGACAGGCAGATTGTGCAAGCCTATGCTTTGGGGGCTGTTCCGTCGTCTTCGAAAGCTCCTACTGCTGAAGAGAAGGGAAAGAGTGTGGTTGTTCAAGGTACTCTTTTCCTATGTGGTGTTCCGGTTAGAGTTCTGTTTGATACTGGAGCATCGCATTCGTTTGTTTGTAATGAACTAGTGGGCCGGTTAGGTTTGGAACCGGATATTGTTGATAGGCCACTGGTTGTGACTAATCCAGTTGGGGGTTCGTCTTGTTTGTGTATGTTATGCCGTGGTCTAGTTGTATCGAGTCATGGTTGCTCTTTTGTTTGTGATTGCTTTGTTCTGAACTTTGCGGGGTTCGGAATTATTTTGGGTATGGACTGGCTTAGGAAGTATGCGGCTAAGGTTGATTGTGAGAGGCTGGAGGTGACAGTCGAGAATGTGGAAGGGCGAAAGATTGTGATACGATGTAAGCATGAGGAAGGCGTCTTCATGAGCTTCATGTATTCGCTAGTTGTTCCACGGGATGGACTGTCTTTAGTGCCGATCGCAAATAGATTCGAGGATGTCTTTGACGAAGTCAAAGGGTTGCCGCCGCATAGAGAGATCGAGTTTCGTATAGATCTAGTTGAAGGAGCCAGACCTGTTGTAATGCCTCTTAGGCGGATGGCGCCTAGGGAACAGCAAGAGTTGAGGGTGCAAGTTGATGACCTTTTGCAGAAAGGATTCATTCGGCGTAGTGTGTCCGAGTGGGGTGCACCAGTTGTGTTTGCAACCAAGGCAGATGGGTCGTTGAGATTGTGCGTCGATTATCGTGAGCTGAATAAGGTGACTAAGAAGAACAAGTATCCATTGCCAAGGATAGACGACTTGTTTGATCAGCTTCACGAAGCTAAGGTGTTTTCTCAGATGGATTTGGCAACGGGATTTCACCAGTTGAGAGTGGCTAAGGATAGTGTGCCGAAGACTGCTTTTAGGACACCATCCGGTTTCTTTGAGTGGCTGGTAATGCCGTTTGGATTGACTAACGCGCCAGCATATTTTGTGGATCTTATGAATAGAGTGTTCAGAGATCAGTTGAACAAGTTCGTACTTGTGTTCGTGGATGATATTCTGATTTATTCCAGAACGGAAGAAGAGCACAGGACGCACTTGCGTATTGTTTTGGAAATCTTACGGAAACATCAGCTGAAGGCTAAGTTTTCGAAGTGTCACTTCTGGAAGAGTGAAGTGAGGTTCTTAGGCCATGTGATTTCTGGAAGTGGAATAGCGGTTGATCCCGCTAAGGTGGCAGCAATCCAGGATTGGGTTAGACCTAAGAATGCATTAGATGTGAGAAGTTTTCTTGGATTAGCAGGATATTATCGACGGTTTATCAAAGACTTCTCCAAGATAGCTGCACCGTTAACAGGATTGACGAAGAAGAACCAAGTGTTCAGTTGGAATGCTAAGTGTGAGCAAGCCTTCGGAATCCTGAAAGAGAGATTGACGAGTGCTCCTGTTTTGACTATTCCAAGTGGAAATGATGAGATGGTGGTTTACACCGACGCATGTGGTACGGGACTTGGAGCAGTTTTGATGCAGAAGGATAAAGTTGTTGCGTATGCCAGTCGACAACTGAAGCCGCATGAAAGGAATTACCCAACTCATGATTTGGAATTAGCGGCGATTGTATTTGCTCTGAAGATGTGGAGACATTATCTGTTGGGAGTTCGATTCGAGTTGTTTACGGATCACAAGTCGTTGAAGTACCTTTTCTCCCAAAAGGATTTGAATCTTCGGCAGCAACGTTGGCTAGAGTTTTTGGCATCATATGATTTTGGTATAGCTTATACTCCGGGAAAAGGTAACGCAGTGGCAGATGCGTTAAGTCGAAGACATGCAGGATTGGGAGCCATGTTTTCTGAATGGAAGAGTCTCGAGTATTTAGCTGGATTTGACTTCAGGCCTAGATGCGAATTGGAACCTGAGATGCTGGCAAACTTATCAATAAGACCCACTCTTGTGGAAAGGATTGGTGAGAGCCAAAAGCGAGATGATAAGCTTGTCAAGATTATCCGTGAGTTGGAATCTGGATTGGATCCAGAAAAGGATAAAGGATTCGAGGTCGATCAAGAGGGTTGGCTTCGGAAGCAAGGACGACTAGTTGTTCCCGATATAGATGAGTTGAGGAGTGAAGTTCTGAAGGAAAGTCATCACTCGAGGTTGACAATTCATCCAGGTGGAAATAAGATGTATCGGGATATGAAGAGAACCTACTACTGGGAAGGCATGAAGAAGGATGTTGGAGATTTCATTTCCAAGTGTATGAACTGTCAGTTGGTAAAGGCTGAACAGAAGAAGCCAAGTGGATTGCTTCAGCCCTTAGAAGTTCCTACATGGAAGTGGGAACAAGTGTCGATGGATTTTATTGATGGATTGCCTAGAACCAGAACGGGAAATGAAGGGATTTGGGTCATTGTGGATCGTCTGACTAAGAGTGCACGATTCATTCCTGTTCGATCGACTAGGACTGCATCAAAGTTGGCTGAGTTGTATGTTAAGTGGATAGTTCGATTCCATGGTGTTCCGAAGAGTATAGTGAGCGATCGAGACCCATTGTTCACTAGTGGATTTTGGAAGAGCTTCCAGGAAGTCTTGGGAACCGAGTTGTGTTTGAGTACAGCTTATCACCCTCAAACAGATGGTCAGACTGAGAGAGTCAACCGAGTTTTGGAAGATCTTCTTAGAGCTTGTGTTTTGGATTTCGGAGGATCATGGGAAGATCACCTTCATTTGGTGGAGTTTGCATACAACAACAGTTACCAGTCAAGCATTGGTATGGCACCGTATGAGGCATTGTATGGAAGACCGTGTAACTCTCCGACATGTTGGATAGAGACAGGAGAAAAGCTGATGCTTGGGCCAGAGATGATTCGACAGACTTCGGATTGCATAGAGATCATTCGGCAACGAATGAAGGCAGCCCAAGACCGTCAGAAGAGTTATGCCGATAAGCGTCGAAAGGATTTGGAATTCGACGTAGGAGATATGGTTTTTGTGAAGATTTCTCCACTGAAGAATGTTATTCGATTCGGGAAGAAAGGAAAATTGACTCCGAGATTTGTCGGACCATTCCCGATTATCGAGCGAATTGGAAAGCTCGCTTATAGATTGGAGTTACCGGAGAAGATGTCGGGTGTGCACAATGTTTTTCACGTATCGTATCTACGGAAGTATGTGCATGACTCGAATGCAGTGGTTTCTGCTGATAGCTATGAAGACTTTGAAGTTGATCCAGTTGATAGAAGACCTCGTAAGCCACTTCGTGTTGTGGAAACCGACACGAAACAGCTTAGGAGGAAGGTAGTTAAGTTGCTCAAGATACAATGGAGTGATGATGATAACGACTGTACGTGGGAGGTGGAAGAGAGGATGAAAGCAGCTCATCCTGAACTCTTCAAGGTATGGCCCTAAGGTGTCGTGTCATCTCACGATATTGTAACTTGTTCTAATTTTAGAATTCTGTACGCTAAGTTAGAATTGGATGCATGGTTTGTTGATTGCTATGGATGGTAGGCGTACAGAATAGTCTTTGATTGCTTTGTTTGCTTGGAATTTCGGGGGCGAAATTCCTAAGGGGGAGAGAATGTAACGACCCGTATTTTTCACGGATCGAAAAGTTCGTCAAATCTGGAATTTTTGCATTTTTAAGTCATTTCAGATTTTTAGGCAGATTTGTCTAAGTCCTAGGTCGTGGACGACCTAAGAGCTGAGTCGTGACCGACTTAAGAGGTTTAGGCGACCTAAGGAACTATTGTGAGCGACCTAAGAGTTTTGGTGAGTTAAGTGTTAGGTCGGCAGGGCGAGTTAACGACCTAAAGACTGACCGACTTAAGGATATGGCGACTCAAGGGTAGGCAGACCTAGTGGTTCCGGGTTAGCGACTTAGTAATTAAGTTGTTAGGTCGGTTGGGACGACCTATAGAAGTTAGCAGTGTAGTTAGGTCGGCAACGACCTAAGTAGTAGTGAGCGACTTAAGGAGTTAAGTCGTAAGTCTGGGTAGAGTTAGGTCGCATCCCAGTTGTTCGCGACTTATGTTAGGTCGCGTGGAGGCGTAAGGAATTAGGTCGTAACCTGTTAAGTCGTAGGTCGCTGGGTTTCGTCTAAGTGTTAGGTCGTAACCTGTTAAGTCGTAGGTCGCTGGGTTTCGTCTAAGTGTTAGGTCGAAGTATGTGTTAAGTCGTAGGTCGACTTAATAGTTAGGTCGTATGCGCAGAAGTGTTAGATCGTAGGAGTTGAGGCGCGCGTATCTGTTAGGTCGGAGTTGTTGGCTAAGGGTTAGGTCGGAGGCTCTGTTAAGTCGTGGGGGTTTTTAGGTCGTAGGTCGGCATATGTTAGGTCGGCAACGACTTAAGGAGATAGCCGAGTTACGACTCAGGCAGTTTTCAGCTATAAATAGGAGGGGTTGTTCTCACTTTTTGGGATCCGGATTTTGAAGCGACGAAGTGCTGCCATTTTGAGAGCTCGACTTCTACACTTCTTCACTTCTTTTCTCCACTCTAATCTAGTGCTTCCATCCATCCAAATCGAAGATCGAGATTGAAGATTCAAAAGCTTGGATTGAAGATCTTCATCTTTTCAAGAGAGATTTCTTCATTTGAAGCGGATTTGTGATAGATCTAGCTTCATCCTTCGCTGTCCAGATCTGAAGTGTGTTGATTTGAGGTTGTTTAGGTGATTTGGTGAGTGGTGATTATCTCTCACACGGATCCAAAGGAGTATATCGGATTGTTGGCTCGTTTTGGTGTTAAAATAGAGATTTCCATGCATTTTCTTCATCCTATGTGTAGATCCATATAGATCCATTGTTCATGATGATGTTGCATCCATTTTATCATATGTTAACCTATGCAAGTTCATTCATCAAGTTTGTAGAGATATAATACATGTTTTCATGCTTATTGGACTTTCAACTCTTTAATTACGAAAATGCCATTATTGTTATAATTGTCTACTTAGATCATTTTTGAATGCTTGATTGCTTGGATTGATGTTTGATTTGATTGATTGTTATGAACTAGATGATTGATGATTAGATTTAGACCGAAGACGATTCAAAAGCTAAGGGAAAGGCTCTTGAATTGGAAAAGCTGCTCGTGGCATATGTAGCGGGATGATGAAGCTCTTATGCATAGATTTGATGATGTGATGATGAGATGAGGCTTTGCGAGGATGTAATGAAGCGAGGCAATCATATGATGAAGACTTGGTCTAATCCAGACGGGATCATTCCAAGCATGTTGATAACTCGGTGATATGATTCGAGTTGAAGATAATGAATGGATATGAGAATAGTCGTCGAGGAGGATGGCTAGGAGGCTTGGATAGCATCGTTGTTGAAGGTTCTAGCATGCTCTAAGCAAGAGTACGTTTGGGCAGATTCGATAGTCCCAACGGCCAACTGTTGATGGTCGGGTACTCTGGGCAGATTCGATAGTCCTAGGCACGGGCTGCGACGACGTGCGGGAGTTATGTCTAGAACCGGGGTTTCCATTAGCCCTTGACGGACGGCTGAAAGAATGTGCCGGTCATTCAATTAACGGTGATATCGAAGCAATGATAACAGTGATAGCCAGAGTCATGGATGTTTGGTTGTATCGTCATTCGGACTCAAGAGCGGTATTTTCTGGGTGCTTATCTGATTTAGGCCTTGGTACTTGGAAAACATCGCCCTTGACTCGAGTGATAGTAGCTTTACTTTAAATTGTATGCTCTGCTATGTTTGCTTCTGCTTAGTGTGTGTCTGGGGGCTATCACTGTAGAATGAGGTTGGAGTGGGAGGGTTGTATTCCTATTCCTTTTTCCTTTATGCTCTTTTGGTATGTTGTTAGTTAATTTACTGCTCACTAAGACTGTTGTCTGACTCAAGGCTTTATGTTTTAATTCTTATTGCCTTGGGCTGTTCGTCCATTTTGGGACGGGCAGACTAGGTAGCAGGTGACAGGTGCTGTTCTCCTCTCACGATGCTGATATCGAAGACGAGCTGGAGGGTTGCATATTATCTTCTTATTATATGTACTGGATATTCCGCTGTTTTGTATTCTCTGAGAGATATGTAGTGAGGCTGGATGTATTGACTATGTGGATGCTTGTATTCAACTATTATGGAGTTTTATATGATGTCATTTTGTTCTGTAAAGCTTCACTATACATATGTTCTATTGTATTTTGTCCATGCGCTGTGAGTAATACGATAGATTCTTTATGTTTTAAATCTTACCTTGACAATCGTCTATGGTCGCCTGGCACACTTTACAGCGCACTATCTCTAGATTCGGTGCAGGGGTCATGGGCGGTCGTCACACGCCAAGTCCAGCAAGATCGAACGGAGTCGTCCCTCCTCGACACGATGCCGCTGCGCCTTGCCGTTCGATGTTCGACCACCCATTCATGTCGAGCTCGAGATCGACAAACCCCCCTTATGCCTCGCGATCTCCACACACACGATGCCCATCCAACTGCTCGAGTTCCCTCTCTGTCGACATCGAAGTCGACCCCACGAAACAATCACGAGATGCCCTAGCTGCCCACCATCGTCACAGCAATCGTCGACCGCCCCTAATCGAACGCCACGCCTACAACTTATCCTCACCGCGAGCTTCAGACAACCACAAACCCAAGTCGCGACTGCCTCGATTACGATCCATCCAACCTCACTCGAACGCGATGCTCGATGGCCACTGCGACCCTGATTTCTGGCCGCCGCCTCCATTGCCGAACTCCATCGCGATCTCGAAAGTCGCTGAATCCATTCCAGAACGCGAGTGCCTCCCCTTTACTCGAACAAAAGAATGTGGACGCAGTATCACTGCGAAGTTAATTTCGACTTTGTTTGATTTTCGTTGAAACAAGGTCGATTTTCTTTTTACTTGATTTTGAAGATAAAGGCTTCGGCCATTATTTTCTGTTTTGATTTTCGATTGAAGGAGGGGACGAAATATTTTGAAATGAACGAGGTATGGGCTTCACGATTTGGCATCGTGATCGATGGCGTGATTTTAGGGAAGAAAACGTGGTTGTAAAGATGTCGGCAAAGTTTTAAATTTAAATTTTAAAATTGAATTTCTTTTTGTTTTAACGCGTTTTCATGTCGTACGGTTACACGGCAACTCCGTTAAATACGAAATTGGAAGTCCGACAATAATTCAATATTACGGACCAAATGGAACTGGTTTCGTCGAATTCCGAGACTGTGTGAAAATTGACTATTTTTAAATATCGATCGAACGATATAAATTTCAAATCTGAACAGATTGTTTCCCAAATCAATTTCTGAAGCTTCTATTATCCTCAGTATTACCAATACGAATTTTAAAAGCTTTAGAAATATTTTTCTTCAGCTTAAAATCTGAAGATTCGAATTTTTATCCAACTATCAACAGATTAAATTCTATAATTTAATCGCCGATTTAAAGTTATATTCGGGAATTCAAATTAAATCATCATTCAAATATTTAAAATAAATTAAATATTTCCAATTTAATTCGTTCAAAATTCTGGGTCGTTACAGACTTCCCTCCTTAAAAGAATTTCGTCCCGAAATTACAAGTTAGGAAAAAATGTCCTTAACTCGTCTACTATTTTTCACAATTCAATAATTTTATCAATTTTTCAAAACAAATCTTTCTACTAAAGATTCGTTATCATTCAACTCGTTTTCCAACTTCAATTATAAGTTTCAAACAACATTGTTTAACTTCTAAATTCAAATTCGAGTTTAAATTCAAATTTTAAACTTTCAAAATTTCTCAAAAATTTTCTAACGCCCTAAATTTTCGAAAAATTTCGCCAGCGTCTCCTTTGCGCGGCTGATACGGTACGACTACAAAACGTCCCTACGGACTCTCAGATTTCAAAAAGAAAAAGAAAAAGCCAAGCGGCTAGACAAGAAATCATCAAAAACTCATATTATAATTCAAATACGTACCTTTTCGAGCAATTCAAATTATCTGTGAAATAAATTTTCCAATCCCTTTATTCACCTGTATATCCTACTAGCCATAATATCTAGTTATAACATCCAACTATTTTGCAAATTTTATTACAAACTTCTAATATCAACTTCTTATACCATTTCTAGTTTACTATAGAAGTTATATCCATTATCATTCAATTTCACATTTCACATTCATTTGAATTTAATCTACACTTTCAATTCTATTGGAATTCAATTTATCTTCATTTATAATCATTGAATTTAATTCGTTCAAACCTTATCCATTTGATCAATAATCAATTAGCTTCACTTACTAACTTTCAGTTTAATACTTCATTTATCAAATTCAATTCCAGTTCTATTTACTTTCAAATTCAAAATGAATTTTAACATTCAATTTCATTTTCTGGCACTTGCAATCGCAATTTACCCATTCATTCACTAATTCATTCGTTTTTCAATTTGAATTTCATTCTAATCAAATTTCAATATTCTATAAGTTATCAACTTATTGATATTTCGTAAGTATTTTAAATAGGATCCCAGAGTCGTTTCAACTTTTTCAAAACCATTTGAAAACAATTCAAATTATCCTTTTAATTTCCAAAACAAAATCCAAATTTTCCAAACACTTCTATTTAAAACAATTTGGCAGCAATTCCTCTTTTGGAAACCCGAAAATGAACACCGGTGATGTCGCGATCATCATCGGAATTATTTTCCAGCGATCGAAAAGAGTTTAGAGCTTTTCATTCCTTTCAAAATATTTTTCAAAACCTTTGAAATTCATCTTTAAACCAAAAAGGATTTAAACTTTCCAAATCTCCAAAATTTTCAAATTCTTTTTCAAAACATTTTCCAAAACTTCTCTGGAATCCCGTTTCAAATTACAAATTACATTTATAATTTTCATTCTCAAATTTCATTAGTATATGTGAATTTTATTTCTTAACTTTGGAGTTACAATTCCAATTTCTTATTCAATTTCAGTGATGATAATTCACTATTATTACTTCCTAACATCCATGCAACCATATACTATAGTACTTCATAGAAAAACATTTCTTTTCTATACAAAAATAGTTTTGGGCAAAATTATTTCATTCACCCTATTTAAAACAATACTATGTCGTCTTGCCTCGTTTAAGTGTTTAGAAATCCCTATCGATAATATGGCGTCCCATATACCGACCAGAATCCATATACCACTCAACAAACCAACCATCACAATATAAAACAATTTTATATTCACTAACAAATACGCACTCGTATCTATTATTACACTCAACTCATTCTAGAGTACTGCTGACTCTATCTCTAATGAGTAACACCCAACAGAGCAGGGTTGTCGCTTAACCATATGCTCTGATACCACTTTGTCACGTCCTGAAATTTTCGACTTTCGAAAATTCGACATCGATACTCACTTTATCGACTGCCGAGAAATCGAACGCCGGAAACTCCAATAGTGAGGGTTTTAGAAAAAGAAAAAGTAGAAGAAGAAGAAGATAGAAGAAAAAGAGAAGAAAGAAAGAAGCAGAACAACAGAAAACACATCAGAACAGAAAACAATATCAGAATCTTACACATCGCAGCGGAACAATATATAATAAATAATCACTAGTCTTTTAAAACAAAGAACTATATCATTTTATACATACATCAATCATCAGAGTCAATATACAACAATGGACAGTTATATAAGCTTGTCCTCATACAGAATACACAGCGGAATAAATAATATCAGATACAAATACTACGTCTCGTCCTCCAGCTTGCTTCCAAAGCTCCAGAATATCCAGAATATCCTGATAATATAACTCTAGGCTGCCCGTGTGGAAATTGGTGGGCACCCAGAGTTTAGAAGGGAAACAATAAACTCCGAGTCAGTCATGGTGACTGGTGTGAGATCGTAAAACAGTTATTCTTTATAACAACAAAATAATTTTTACGTCAATTCGAAATGCTTTTGGAAAATGAAACTACCATAAGACCTCCCACCACACACACAATGCAATCGCAGAATTGGAGGAGATTTCTTCTTATGATAGCCAAAGATGCTTACTACGCAAAATCAAATCATTTTTGATATTATTATTAGTGCATAGTGTAGAAAACATTTCGAAAGTATAATATTAATCTTAGCCAACATACGACCAGTATCGTATGCCTACTATAGCTACCATCTAAACAGTGGTGACCACCGTACGTAAATGGCAGGTTCTACAACTAATACCGTACAAGTCACGTATTGGAGTTTGGATTTCCAACAAATGGTCAGGCTAAGGAACTTCCTATCCACGATGGGTACGTCCCTGGAATAGACGACCCGAGAACCTAACCGGATCTCTGCCAACACAAGGCCGGGTTACCTCTGCAAAAATAGGTAACTACTGACACGCGTATGCCATCCCCCGATCGTCACCGATCTTCCCGAGGATCCCCGATTCGCAACAAACCACATAGATAATAATAATGCAGTAACCACAGAGGTTAAGTATCTGGGCTCCATACCATGATACCACCATTATCCAGAAGGAATGTGTGACGACCCGGAATTTTTGTATATTTGAAATGTGAATAGTTAATTTATTTTAAATATTCGAAGGTTAAATTTTAACTTTAATTTCAAATATACAGTATTTCTTTGGATAATTAATTATTAAATTTAATTATCGGGATTGGGTAAAATATTGAATCTTGATTTTAAAGCCTGTTAAAAATAGTTCAAAGGTTCAAAAAATTTATTTTGTTAATACTAAAGATGATAGAACTTTTAAAATGGAATTTTAAAGAGTTTTGTTTAGTTTTAAAAATATATCGTTGAAATTAAATTTAAAAATAGCCGTCCGAGGCACAGTCTCGGAATTCAGCGAAACCAGTTCCATTGGATCCGTAATATTGTATTATTATTGGATTTCAATTTTCGTAGTGTTTGGAGTTGTCGTGTGATCGTACGGAATGTAAACGCGCTGAAATTTAATCGGAAATTTAATATTTTAACTGGTCGATATTTCTTTCCATATCCAGACTACGAGCCTTCTGGATCACGCTGTTTGTCCACGCGTTGAAACATCTGTACACGCGTCTCCTTCTCCTTTACAACTTTTCAACCGAGCCTCTCAGTTAAAAATCGTGAATTCCCTTTTAACTTCCTGGAGACAAAATCATTTCTCAGATAAGAAAATTTTTATAAAATCAAACTCGCCGTTTGAAAATAGAGAGGAACAAATTAAACTTAAATCAGTCGAAGGGAAAGCCGAGTGAATCTCGTGAGCTATGGGGGACGCGAGCAATTGCACGCTGTCTAGGGTATCGCGGCATCGAATCGAGCTTCCTTCTGGCAATCTCGCGCTCGAGTTCGTGGATTGGGGCATGCGTTGAGGAGGATGACGAAGGAGTAGAGGCAGTCGCGAGCGTGAAAGTGGGATCGAATTGATCAAAAAGGAAATGGAAACCGTAAATCGATGAGATGACCTAGGGCTGCATTCAATCGCGATTTTTCCTTTCAGATCGAAATGGAATTCGATCGTAAAGTCGCCAGGGTGGTCGCGACGGCTCGCGTTGAAGCCACGATGGTCTGGTGATTGCAAGTTGAGGCGAGATGTCGGCAGAGAGGGAATAGCGACTCGCGTGCGAAAGCATCGACATCACGAGGGCTCGAAGTAGGCGGCGTTCGAGTGGATCTTTGACATCGGCAGGTCGCGTACAAGGTGAGGTACTTTCTGTTTGCTTAATTAAATTTTATATATATATATATAATCATATTTGAGAACAGAATATGTATATTCAAACAGAATGTTAATTTACAGAAGGATGCAAGACAATTCTATTTCTAATGGGAAAAATAAAATAAATATACATATACATATACACTTTAATTTGCTAAATTTATTCTAAATAGTGGAATGGGGATAATTGTTCAATTAATTTAGCTAATTTATTTAGTTACTAAAACATTGTTTATTATAGGAAGATCAGTTTAAAACTTAAATCACTAGTTAAAATTTAATTATTGGTTAAGTAAAATTTATTAAATGGTAATTGATTTTTTTCGAATATTTATAAAATAATCCAATGTTAATTCAAGGTCTTAAACGTGAAGAAAACAAGGTGGATTGGAATTGGATTGCCAAACAAAGCAAAGGTGAGTTAACCTCACTCAGTTGAATTTAAAATTTAAATGGTTAAATTTAAATAATTGATTGGATGATTGCATTGATTGATGTGCTATATATATATATAGTAGTATATAGCAATATATACATATTGGCATATGTATATATTGGAGTTGATATTCCCGCATTTATATAGCGGATGAGACCCTATGCGCCGCATAATAGCGGATGATATTTTATAAACCCATATACCGCGATATTCCACCTCGAAGTGGAATTGGTATTGTGCAAACGTCTGTGGATGCAGGGAAACAGGTTGGAGGGATCCAACTGGATTCCTCAAAATATTTAATTTTTGTTTAAATATTCTGTGATATGATTGTTGTTATCCTGTGATAATTTATATTGGATAATCTGGTTGGATTGAATTTCCCAGTATAATGAGTTATCAAAAGCAATTGAATTGGATTTTTGGAAAAATATAAAAGAGTAAAATTAAGTTAAGTAATTCTAGTGAATTCGAATAAATTAAATATGGAAAAGAGGAATTTTGAATAAATAGAGAAATGTTGAATTTAAAGAAAACTTATGTGATATTATTTAAAAGAATAAATAATTTATTTTAATTCAATGTTTAAATGAAATTAAAAGAAGAGAAAGAATTTGGTAAATCTGAGACTTGTGTTCAGTTTAAAGATTTTAAATTATAATGAAAAATAAAATCTAAAAGTTAATGAATTTGGGAATAAATGGATTAAGTGAGGAAATTTATTTCAAAGTAAAATAAATTGGAAAATCAGTTGTAAATTGATTTAAATACTTTGGAATTTGAATTTTAAAGAGAAATGAGATTTGGGAGAGATAAACTGGGTTTGTAAAGTAAAATAAAATATCAGAGGATATTTGAAATATAATTTCAAAGTGGGAATTTATAAAAGGATATGGTTTGGTTTAAAAATAAATGTTATTTTATTTTTAAAAGATGGGAGTGAGAAGGATATTTCTCTGTATAGCCAAGTACGTTTTCAAAGCAATTTTAATATAAGTTAAAAGTTCTAATTGTATTTTTAAAAGCATATTTTAGAAAATTTATTATTTCTAAATGTTAATTTCCTAAGTAAGTATGTTTTAGGAAACCTATTCTTTTTAAATATTTAAACTTTAAAGTAAGTATTTTTCAAAGATCTATTATTGTAGTAATTATATAAAGGTGATTTGGTATTGTATTTTAAAAAGAGAAATTTAGTTTATATTTGTAAAGTGGTTTCATTTTAAATATTTCTTAAGTATATATTTTGTTAAGGTATTAAAGTAGTTTTTTTTAAATTTCAATATTATTAAGTATATTTATAGTAAAATGTTTTAAGATTATTTTAAAATCTAAGTGTTTTGTACTTGGTGTTTCAGAGAAATAAATATTTGGAAATGTATTCCGTGAGCGGAAACTGTTTGAAATTGTTTTAAAAAGGAGTTTGAAAATTTGGAAATATATCTCGGAAAGATATTTGGGCAAATAAATAATGTGGGAAATTATTTATTGTGTGATGGTTGCTTGTGGATGTTAATTGATAGTTAAATAACCGACTATCAATATTGGCCAATGCGCTGATCGTTTCGAAGAGACCGGGATCGAGTTTCCGTATACCAGGATTCTAGGTCTGGAGACTCGAATACCACTTCGATCCGGTTTGTACGTTTCGTGTAACGATTTCGGAGTCGAAGATGGAGCAGTGAAGTGCAAGGGCTAGTCGCTACTAATCCTGAGGATATTTCTAAAATGGATGTAGTAGGAATAGTGCCTTCGGTTCCGTTCGGACCCGGGACGGACTTGTATGGACGAATGCTTTCGTGACATCGTCAGGTGGGCGATGGGCATTCTAAGGGATATGTTCTCTAAAAGGTATCGTTTAGCCTCGAACCTCATCAACCGGGAATGACTGAAAATCAGGGGTTATGCAGCAAGGCTTCGTGGGTAGCTCCCACTGGAGGGTAAGGTCATCCCTGTCTAGATGTCCCTTTTTATTTCGGCTTAGTGGTGCGGTTGCTGATCCCAACCGTGGGGTGATTTTATTCGGGATCATCCAGTAAGGGATGGTTCCGGCCTTGTGTTGCAGGGGAGCGGGCGTACTCCTCGGTACGGTGATCTAGGCCACGTACTGTGATAGGTGGTACCCCAGTGCCTAGTCATTCGTTGGAAATCCATTCTTCCTACGTGCCTTGTACGGTATTTGTTTGGATTACCCACTTTTGTGGCTAGTATGCTGGAATTTAATAATGTAACAATTTCAGCTATTTTAATAAGTATTTGTATATAGACACTATTATAATATCAAAGGATTTTATAAAAAGTGTTTAGCTATCGTAAGGTAAAAACCCGACATGTTTATTTGTGGCGTGGTCTTACGAGATGCTTTTGTTTTCAAAGGATTTTTGAAACTTTAATAATCAAATTGAGTGTGATTTTCTCACGCTGGTTTTCCAGACTGACTCGGGTATTGTTTTATATGATGCTCGGGTCAGACCGAGTATTATAGGTTACAGGATATGATGATGTGGAGCTCAGGAGACGAGCTGGATGACGATACGTACTCTCGTACTTGCTATTATTTTTCCGCTGTGTATTCAGTTGTATGATATTGATGTGATGTACTCTGATGATGTATTTGGATGTATATATATATACTGATACAGTTTGATTTGTGTAAAGATCTGTTGATATATATTATATTTTATTCCGCTGCGTATGTGAGATTCTGCTGTTGTTTTCTATTTTTCTTCTTCTACCTCTTCTTCTTAACTAAAATGGTCCGGTTTTTCGTGTTAGAAAAACTCGGGTTGTTACAGTGGTATCAGAGCTTAGGCTAGCGATAACCTTGGCTCTGGTGAGAATTTTGAGAGTACTAATAGATATGAGCGCGTATTTGTTAGTGGATATAAAAATGATTTTATATTGTGTTGGTTGGTTTATTGAGTGGCATATGAACCTTCGTCGGCACAGTCTGTACAACTGTATCGAAGGGGTTTCTAAACACTTGAATAGAACAGTTCGACACAATATTGTTTTAAATAGGGTGAATGAAATAATTTTGCCCAAATTATTTTGTATATAAAAGAAATAATTATTTGAAATTATTATAGTTATATATTTGGATGCTTGGTTGTTAGAAAATGACAATAATGAGTTAGTCTCATTATTGAGTAGAAATTGAAAACTTATAACCTAAGTTGAAGAATAAATTTATATAACAAAATGGAATTTGAAATATTGACTATAAATGCAATTTATAAATTGAGATAACCTTTATATACAAATGTGAGTTACAAATGTGATTTATAATCAAATGAGATAAATTCATAAACAAATGAGATTTGTAAATTTAAATTGTAAATGTGACTTATAACTTGAAATAAAATGTGATAGAATTCCAGAGTAATGTTTGGATATAAAAATTGGATGGATTTTGAATTTGAAGTTTTGGGAAAGGTTTAAATTCCTTTGGATTTAAAAAAAATAGTTTTTTTTAAGGTTTTGGGGAAATAATAGTGATATTATTTCATGAATATTTTTGAAATTGAATTGAAATCTGGTGGGATTTGGGATTTAAAAATGTTTGAAATGTTTAGAGTGATAAAAGCATTAAATTCTCTTTTGGTCGCTGGAAAATAATTTCGGTGATGACTGCAGCATCATCGATGTCTATTTTCGAGTTTCCAAAGAGAAATTGCTACCAAACTGTTTTAAATTGAAAATGATTGTGAACTGGGTTGGTTTTGAAATTCAAAGGGAAAATTGTTTGGTAAAAGCAGATTGTTTTAGAAATTGGGATTTGATGTGATATACCAGATGTGTATGAGTTATTTATGGATTCAAAATGGTTTTGAAATAAAACCGGGCAATTGAATTCTGGGAATTCTATTTAAAATATCAATGTGGAAATTTAAACGAATCAACAATATAAAGTATAGAATGAAGTTGATTGAAATAAGAAAGGAATGAAAGTTAAATTCTGGGATTATAATTATGAGATGAAATTAACTAAATGAGTAATATAAGTTGATAGATAAAAGAGTTAGAGAACTTGAAGGTGAATGAATTGTAAAACTTGTATAAAATTGTATCCTAGAATTAAAATTTAATTCGAGTATATGAAGGTGAATAAAATATATTTGAATTTAACTTAAGATAAGTTAAATAAAATTGAGAATTGGAATTGAATTAAATGTAAATAAGTTGAAGTCGAATTGAATTCGATATAAAGGTAATGTAAAATGCTTATAATTGTGGAAAGAAATTCATATTCTTAAGTTCTTAAGTGTAATAATTTGAAATTGATTATTAAGATGAAATGGACTTAAATGAATAGTCCCAGGTCTTAAGCAAGTAAGTTAAAACTTAGGAATAGAAATAAAATTGTAAGTCATAAATGGGAAGCCATTACTTTGAACCATTAAGAGTTATAATTTAAATTGTAATTATCAAATGGAAATGATAAGATGAGCAATCTTAATTTTTAAATAAATCCAAACTTGAATTATAAGATAAATTGAACTTAAGAAAATTAAGTGAAGTGATATTTGGAATTAAAAAGCAAGTATTTAATCTTAACCAGCGGAGGAACTAATTAGATAATAAATTAGTTAATGAAATTGAATTGTGAGTTAATGGAATTGGATTAACATAGTAATAGTTTGGATTGCGAATGAAATCCAAATAAGTGAAAATAAAATTGGAAATGGCCTGGTTATTAATAAAATAAAATTCATAATGATTGAGTGAATGAACCACTTATATTAAATAAATAAATGGATGGAATTTGATTAAATAAGAATCAAATGAAAGATGGAAATAAAACTTTAAAGGGGTTGGTTAAATAGGAAATAAACTTAAGTTATTGACTTAAGTAAATGTTGAATGGAAACTGAACTCAAACAGAGGAGTGGTTTAAACAAGTTGAGAAATAGTTATTGAATGAATTAACTTGGATTGTTTTCGAGCTAAATAAAATTCAATATTCATAGGTTGGAGATAAATTGAATTTAAGAAAGAAAAATTGGAAATGGAAATCTGAATGAAATGTGGAATAAGTATTTATATTTGAAATGAAGTAGTAAATTGAAGTAAGTTGGAATTCATGTGAAATTGGAATTCGATTTGAATATATACACTTCAGTAGTGAAGTAGTAAATAGATATAAGAAAAAAATTATATTGGACTTAAGAATTGAAGAATGAAATTCTTAAGAAAATTTGTATTGGAAATATACTTAGTAATTTTGGAAAAAAAAATATATATATATATATATACTAAGTGAATAGTTGAATGAAGATTAAAATTGAAGTTGTGAAATGTGATAGTTGTGAATAAGTGGATAACAATAAAAAGGAATGTGAATAAAAGAGAATTGATATAATTGGTAATCAATTGAAATTTATACGTAAGATATACGTATATTATTTTATTCGCATAGCTATTTGGTCCAGATGTCGAACACAGAATTTCGAGATAGTTTTATCGATCCGAATCAGGATTTTTCACTCGATTTTCAACGGCGAACCTGGATATGGATTGTTGATTGATTCTAGATATTCTCTATCATAGTTTGTGGCTATGCAAGGAGAATGACGGTTTCTGATCAAGGAACCAGATCTGAGTCCGCACTAGGAAGTCGGGTGGACGATACTAGTTCGGAAGTGGAATTGTGTGATCGATTGAGCGATCGAATGTGATATTGCGTACGGATGATATATGTGCATCGTACGGGCTTAAGTAAAGCAAATATTGAAAATTTGTAAAGAAAAGTATAAAATGACTTTGGGATTGTGATTGAATATTATTGCTTAGTAGGATATACAGGTGTATAAAAGCAATGGATAATTGGGATTTTTGATTTTAGAAGATAAAAATTTAATGGCCCGACAAAAAGGTATGTATTTGAATTTCTATATGAAATTTGATTGGGTTTTGGATCCAGCCACTTGGCTTTTTGTTTTCTTTTTGAGATTGGGAGGCCGTAGAGCCATTTTGTAGTAGTACCGAGCTAGCCGCGCAAAGGAGACGCTGGCGAAATTTTTCGGAAATTTAGGGAGTTAGAAAAATTTCGAGAAAAATTTGATAATTCAAAATTTGAATTCAAATTTAAATTTGAACTGATAAGAAAGATAATATTGTTTGGGACTTAGGAGTAAGTTTGAAAGGTTAGAAAGAGGGATAATGTATCTCTATTAAAGGATTTGTTTTGGGAGGTGGTTAAAACTATTTGGGGTTAAGGAAATAGTTAATGGGGATTGAATCATTTCTCTTAACTGGTAATTTCGGGGACGAAATTCTTTTAAGGGGGGAGGAATGTGACGACCCGGAATTTTTGTATATTTGAAATGTGAATAGTTAATTTATTTTAAATATTCGAAGGTTAAATTTTAACTTTAATTTCAAATATACAGTATTTCTTTGGATAATTAATTATTAAATTTAATTATCGGGATTGGGTAAAATATTGAATCTTGATTTTAAAGCCTGTTAAAAATAGTTCAAAGGTTCAGAAAATTTATTTTGTTAATACTAAAGATGATAGAACTTTTAAAATGGAATTTTAAAGAGTTTTGTTTAGTTTTAAAAATATATCGTTGAAATTAAATTTAAAAATAGCCGTCCGAGGCACAGTCTCGGAATTCAGCGAAACCAGTTCCATTGGATCCGTAATATTGTATTATTATTGGATTTCAATTTTCGTAGTGTTTGGAGTTGTCGTGTGATCGTACGGAATGTAAACGCGCTGAAATTTAATCGGAAATTTAATATTTTAACTGGTCGATATTTCTTTCCATATCCAGACTACGAGCCTTCTGGATCACGCTGTTTGTCCACGCGTTGAAACATCTGTACACGCGTCTCCTTCTCCTTTACAACTTTTCAACCGAGCCTCTCAGTTAAAAATCGTGAATTCCCTTTTAACTTCCTGGAGACAAAATCATTTCTCAGATAAGAAAATTTTTATAAAATCAAACTCGCCGTTTGAAAATAGAGAGGAACAAATTAAACTTAAATCAGTCGAAGGGAAAGCCGAGTGAATCTCGTGAGCTATGGGGGACGCGAGCAATCGCACGCTGTCTAGGGTATCGCGGCATCGAATCGAGCTTCCTTCTGGCAATCTCGCGCTCGAGTTCGTGGATTGGGGCATGCGTTGAGGAGGATGACGAAGGAGTAGAGGCAGTCGCGAGCGTGAAAGTGGGATCGAATTGATCAAAAAGGAAATGGAAACCGTAAATCGATGAGATGACCTAGGGCTGCATTCAATCTCGATTTTTCCTTTCAGATCGAAATGGAATTCGATCGTAAAGTCGCCAGGGTGGTTGCGACGGCTCGCGTTGAAGCCACGATGGTCTGGTGATTGCAAGTTGAGGCGAGATGTCGGCAGAGAGGGAATAGCGACTCGCGTGCGAAAGCATCGGCATCACGAGGGCTCGAAGTAGGCGGCGTTCGAGTGGATCTTTGACATCGGCAGGTCGCGTACAAGGTGAGGTACTTTCTGTTTGCTTAATTAAATTTTTTATATATATATATATAATCATATTTGAGAACAGAATATGTATATTCAAACAGAATGTTAATTTACAGAAGGATGCAAGACAATTCTATTTCTAATGGGAAAAATAAAATAAATATACATATACATATACACTTTAATTTGCTAAATTTATTCTAAATAGTGGAATGGGGATAATTGTTCAATTAATTTAGCTAATTTATTTAGTTACTAAAACATTGTTTATTATAGGAAGATCAGTTTAAAACTTAAATCACTAGTTAAAATTTAATTATTGGTTAAGTAAAATTTATTAAATGGTAATTGATTTTTTTCGAATATTTATAAAATAATCCAATGTTAATTCAAGGTCTTAAACGTGAAGAAAACAAGGTGGATTGGAATTGGATTGCCAAACAAAGCAAAGGTGAGTTAACCTCACTCAGTTGAATTTAAAATTTAAATGGTTAAATTTAAATAATTGATTGGATGATTGCATTGATTGATGTGCTATATATATATAGTAGTATATAGCAATATATACATATTGGCATATGTATATATTGGAGTTGATATTCCCGCATTTATATAGCGGATGAGACCCTATGCGCCGCATAATAGCGGATGATATTTTATAAACCCATATACCGCGATATTCCACCTCGAAGTGGAATTGGTATTGTGCTAACGTCTGTGGATGCAGGGAAACAGGTTGGAGGGATCTAACTGGATTCCTCAAAATATTTAATTTTTGTTTAAATATTCTGTGATATGATTGTTGTTATCCTGTGATAATTTATATTGGATAATCTGGTTGGATTGAATTTCCCAGTATAATGAGTTATCAAAAGCAATTGAATTGGATTTTTGGAAAAATATAAAAGAGTAAAATTAAGTTAAGTAATTCTAGTGAATTCGAATAAATTAAATATGGAAAAGAGGAATTTTGAATAAATAGAGAAATGTTGAATTTAAAGAAAACTTATGTGATATTATTTAAAAGAATAAATAATTTATTTTAATTCAATGTTTAAATGAAATTAAAAGAAGAGAAAGAATTTGGTAAATCTGAGACTTGTGTTCAGTTTAAAGATTTTAAATTATAATGAAAAATAAAATCTAAAAGTTAATGAATTTGGGAATAAATGGATTAAGTGAGGAAATTTATTTCAAAGTAAAATAAATTGGAAAATCAGTTGTAAATTGATTTAAATACTTTGGAATTTGAATTTTAAAGAGAAATGAGATTTGGGAGAGATAAACTGGGTTTGTAAAGTAAAATAAAATATCAGAGGATATTTGAAATATAATTTCAAAGTGGGAATTTATAAAAGGATATGGTTTGGTTTAAAAATAAATGTTATTTTATTTTTAAAAGATGGGAGTGAGAAGGATATTTCTCTGTATAGCCAAGTACGTTTTCAAAGCAATTTTAATATAAGTTAAAAGTTCTAATTGTATTTTTAAAAGCATATTTTAGAAAATTTATTATTTCTAAATGTTAATTTCCTAAGTAAGTATGTTTTAGGAAACCTATTCTTTTTAAATATTTAAACTTTAAAGTAAGTATTTTTCAAAGATCTATTATTGTAGTAATTATATAAAAGTGATTTGGTATTGTATTTTAAAAAGAGAAATTTAGTTTATATTTGTAAAGTGGTTTCATTTTAAATATTTCTTAAGTATATATTTTGTTAAGGTATTAAAGTAGTTTTTTTTAAATTTCAATATTATTAAGTATATTTATAGTAAAATGTTTTAAGATTATTTTAAAATCTAAGTGTTTTGTACTTGGTGTTTCAGAGAAATAAATATTTGGAAATGTATTCCGTGAGCGGAAACTGTTTGAAATTGTTTTAAAAAGGAGTTTGAAAATTTGGAAATATATCTCGGAAAGATATTTGGGCAAATAAATAATGTGGGAAATTATTTATTGTGTGATGGTTGCTTGTGGATGTTAATTGATAGTTAAATAACCGACTATCAATATTGGCCAATGCGCTGATCGTTTCGAAGAGACCGGGATCGAGTTTCCGTATACCAGGATTCTAGGTCTGGAGACTCGAATACCACTTCGATCCGGTTTGTACGTTTCGTGTAACGATTTCGGAGTCGAAGATGGAGCAGTGAAGTGCAAGGGCTAGTCGCTACTAATCCTGAGGATATTTCTAAAATGGATGTAGTAGGAATAGTGCCTTCGGTTCCGTTCGGACCCGGGACGGACTTGTATGGACGAATGCTTTCGTGACATCGTCAGGTGGGCGATGGGCATTCTAAGGGATATGTTCTCTAAAAGGTATCGTTTAGCCTCGAACCTCATCAACCGGGAATGACTGAAAATCAGGGGTTATGCAGCAAGGCTTCGTGGGTAGCTCCCACTGGAGGGTAAGGTCATCCCTGTCTAGATGTCCCTTTTTATTTCGGCTTAGTGGTGCGGTTGCTGATCCCAACCGTGGGGTGATTTTATTCGGGATCATCCAGTAAGGGATGGTTCCGGCCTTGTGTTGCAGGGGAGCGGGCGTACTCCTCGGTACGGTGATCTAGGCCACGTACTGTGATAGGTGGTACCCAGTGCCTAGTCATTCGTTGGAAATCCATTCTTCCTACGTGCCTTGTACGGTATTTGTTTGGATTACCCACTTTTGTGGCTAGTATGCTGGAATTTAATAATGTAACAATTTCAGCTATTTTAATAAGTATTTGTATATAGACACTATTATAATATCAGAGGATTTTATAAAAAGTGTTTAGCTATCGTAAGGTAAAAACCCGACATGTTTATTTGTGGCGTGGTCTTACGAGATGCTTTTGTTTTCAAAGGATTTTTGAAACTTTAATAATCAAATTGAGTGTGATTTTCTCATGCTGGTTTTCCAGACTGACTCGGGTATTGTTTTATATGATGCTCGGGTCAGACCGAGTATTATAGGTTACAGGATATGATGATGTGGAGCTCAGGAGACGAGCTGGATGACGATACGTACTCTCGTACTTGCTATTATTTTTCCGCTGTGTATTCAGTTGTATGATATTGATGTGATGTACTCTGATGATGTATTTGGATGTATATATATATACTGATACTGTAACGACCCCAAATTTCATAAGTATTTAAATTAATAATTAAATGAATTTATGAATTAAATTGACAATTAAATAAATTTTGGAATAAAAATTGTGAAATTAAATTGATTAAATGGAGCGAGTTTCCCCGATATCCAAGTATATTCTGAATAAATCATTTGAGATTAAAATATTGTAAATAGTGTATATGTGAGTATATGTGTATATATTGAATGTATATATATATATTTAGGTATATACGAGCAAATTTAATATATATTTCTATTTGGATTTAAAAGTTAAAAATAAATGGTTTAGAGATAAATGATAAATATATGTATATATATTTGAATTGATGGTTAAAGATGGTTTGAGTTTATAAAATAGATATAAGACAATAAATATTAGGTGAATGTTGATAATTAAACTTTAAATAGAAAATAAAATTTTAAAATGTATGTTATAATAAAATACATTTAAGTATGATTTAATTAAGTGAGTATAAAACAAATAAAAATAATAAAGAAAGATTTAATAAAAAATTCGAAGTTCACTTGTATTTTAAAAGTAATCAAAACAAAACAAAAGGGAAACAAAGTAATCTCAATAGCAAGATCTTTCCAGCCGAAGACAACAAGTGTATAGATATTATACAGGCTTGTAAAAGAAAGAAAAAAATAAACAAGGCAAAAGAAACAAATAAGCAAAGATGATAGGATATCTTTGTACAAATAAACATAAAGTACCAAGAGCATTTAATGTCAATATCTTTGTTCACCATAACAAAAATCCTCTCAGCCGAAATGAAGCAAGATACAAAATAAAGTAAAGTAAAATAAAGGTAAGTGCGTACATGATAATAAATGCAAGCACGACTTAGTATCTTCTCAGCCATGCTATTGTACAAACACCATCATCCCCTGTACAAATTTTTATCACTTGGTACAAATATAATCAACCTATACACTATTTCCATATATCAGCCTCTTCATTTTTTAGTAAACAACATCAAAATAAAGAAACCCAGAAATGAAAGATCAAAGCAAAAGGAAAATCAATTCAAGTTAAAAATCTGGCAACCAAATTAAACAACAATTTTAATCTGCAACTTTATGTGAGTAAATTCAAATCTGTGCAAGCAAGTTTAAAATCAAAACAGAAAGTTCAAAAGGCTTCAACCTGTATTGAGTCTTCAGTAATATTAAGCATGCAGTTCAATTGATTTAAACAATCAAAGCAAGCAAAGCTTCAAGCCTGTTCAATATTTCAAAAACTCTGTTCATTTTCCTTAATCAGGTGAGCAACTTCATTTTTAAATGCTTAAATATATTTCTATATGGTTGCCTGATTGAAATCCGTGAGTAAACCCATGCTTTGTTTAAATTCTTTATGTTTGAATGCCTATATGTTTGTAGTATGCATTTGCATGTGAATGAATTAAAAGCAGTGTTGATCTTCCTGGAAAATGGCGGTTTCCTGCCTCTGTTTCTCTGCCTGTAACATTTTAGTTACAGTAGTGATTCAAAACCCCTATCCTTTATTCCTTTTGAAAAGAAAATTTTGAAAATATGAGGCAACTAAAGATATGGTTTAACTATATACTGTGTGTCAGAAATGAATTTAAAACAAGTGCATATAACTTCTTCTTCTGGAACCTGTTAAACATAGCCATCATTCAAATCAAGTGAAAATTCGAATATTTTAATTTGTTATTTTGATTTTATATCTGGAATAAACATACAAAAAGAAGGTTTTTAAAACAAGAATGAGAATTTTTAGTTGGGGATTCAAAGAGCAGTTCACAAATGAACTGAAATTGCATTTTGGTCGATTTTCGATCATCCCCAAATTTTTAAATGCTAAAAGTTGTTTTGTAGCTAGCTTGAACATCAGAGATTTCGTGAAAATTATCAAAGAAATTTTCTATTGCATGGAATTAGGACACGAGATCAATTTAGGGCTTGAGTTCCAGTTTTTGTCCATGTCTGTAAAGTGTCGAGTTCGTCTTCACAACGAGATCGAGTTGTTCGAGGTTGAGGGGGAGGTTAGCGTAGGTCGTGGACGTGACGTGGCCAAGGTCGCAGAGTCCCTGATGGTAAATGGAGCGGCGGCGAGGCGTTTCAGTTGGATGGGTCGACTGCAGTTTTCTATAGAACTGCTAAATTTTGATTTCGAACAAGTATTGTCGATTCGAGTTCGATTTTCGTATCTACACGTGATTCGCGACTTGCCGGAAGTATCGCCGATCGTCGAAGCGCCGTTGAAGGCCCGTGCACGTGTATGTGTGCACCTGAGTATCTGATACGATTTGGGGAAGACGAAGTCGCGTGAGTGTTCGAGAATTCGTGGAGTCGACTCGAAGCGTGGTAGGGGGTTTTGGGGGTATAACTCGGGTATGTACTCGAGTGATTTACAGGAGATAAGCTCTGTTTTTAAACTTTAATTTTTAACTATGTTATCTGGAAATAGGGAGTAGCAGGGTAGTCTCGGGGAAGGCTCGAGCAGATCTTCGGTTTGACCCAAAATAAGTCTGACCAGATTTAAAAAGTCTTTATAAAGCAATTTTTTAAATTTAAATTAGTTTTAAAACTACTGGATTATGTTTAGTATTTAGGTAGTTTTGTTAACCTTAATTTATCAAGTTAATGATATCACTTTTTACTCAATTATTGATTTAATTAGGTAAAGTTAATTATAAGGTTATAATGATTTTAAATGTAAATGGTAATTAGTGTATTTACAAGATAATGTAGCTTAAGTTAAAAGGAGTTTTATTATCTTGGAAATTACTTAAGTTAATTAGGAAATTAAGTATAATTGGTTGATTTAAATTAATTAAAGATAAAGGTTAATTAAATGGTTAATTTAAGAATAATTAAGTAATTTAATTAATTAATTGTTATAATTGATTAACTAATAAATTAGAGATTAATAAATTGAAAATTTATTAATTAAGAAATTTAAGGTTAATTAATTTGTAATTAAGAAGTACTTAGTGAAATTGAGTGTATTGCTTAATAACTTGGTTTTATTAATTAATTAATGAATAAGAAATGATTGATCTATAGAGATTAATTAAGGATTAAGTGATTTGTTATCAAGTTTATTAATTGATAATTAAGGTTTATTAATTAATAATTAAAGATCAACTAATTCATGAATTAAGATCTGATTAGTTAATAATTAAGAGTTAACTAATGAATTTGAAAGAAGATTTATTCAAATAATTTGTAATTAAATTACAATAATTAACCTGGATTAATAAATTGATACATCTGATTTAAATTAATCAGTTGATTCATAAATTCACTTGTGAATATTTAGATTCTATTGGATGATTTGAATTATTTGATATTCCTGATATATGATGCTTTGTGATATACCCTGATTTATGTTGTGATCTGTAGTTTCTTTATCTGTGATATTTATACATCTGTGATCTGTGAATGAAAAGATAAGTGTTATAGTTTATATCGCTTATCAAATATATCCTGTATTTTGATCTGTGATGATTGATGTTGCACTATTGTGTGTAAAACCCCTGGACTACACCATACACACACAAATATGGATTTCACGTGGAAATCGGTTAAGTCACAGATAATTTAAATCTGATGTTTTAAAAAAAAAATTGAAATTTTAATTTCAATTGATTTTGAAATTGGAAATTTGGGGTTTACAATGAAAAACTTTTTGAAATGGAATTTCAAAGATAAAAGTTATTTTGAATAACTTAACCGAGTTTTGAAAATTTAAATAATTAGCTTTAAATTTGAATTCAAGTTTGAAATTAAATCTATGATTTGGAAACTAGGGATAAAAGATGATATAAAATGTGTTTGTATGAATTTAACCATTTTAAAAGTATTAATTTGGGAATTTGAATTTAAACCAAGGATTTCAACTCGTATGAATGAATCAGATTTCCAAATTGAAAACTGTTGTTTTCAAAAGAATAAAAGCTTTTAGATAAGAAATGAAATTCCAGTTTAAATTAAAGGAATTTCAAGATTAAATTGAAAAATGGATTTTCCAAGTTATGAATGAATTGTTTTGAAAGCTATGAATTAAATCTGTCTATTTTTAACAGATTTAAAATGATGATTCGAAATGAAATTGTTTTGGAAAACTATAAGTTAAATCTTTGATTTAAAGATTTAACGAATTAATCAAATTGAAAGGGAAATTGATTTGGAAAATCTATGAATGAATCTTTGTGAAATTAAGTGAACTTTGTGAATTGAATCTTTTTGTTTAAAAGATTAAAATGGTAACTTGTTTAAACCATTTGAAGGAAGATTTTTGGGTAATAAGTTGTGACTTAATTGAAATCCCAATATCCATATGTTTTGAATATTGCGCTCACTATTCGGGTTAGCCGGGAAAAGACATTTGTGTCATATAACCCATTCCGAATAGTGATACGTCGTATATGGATGGCATTTGAAGACCGGTGTTGAAGACCGGATATTTTTCGAAAATGAAAGGACAACCTGTCGAATGTCTCTGCACTGAGTTGCTCCGGTATAGAGATTTATATCACTCTTTTGTGACGGGAAGTCCGGACGTGATTGGAAATTACCCGGAATTGCAAGGGCTTCGTAAGAAGTGCCTTCGGTTCTGTTCGATCCCGGAACAGACTTGTATGGATACATGTCTGACATTACACTTTGAGATATAAAGCTGATTTCTTTCAAATACATTTCTGTTGGTGGCGAAGAATTTATTCTCTTAGCTTAACACCCTTCTCTGAGACGTACGAGCTCAGAGGTTATGTAGTTGAAATTTATCAGCGATATATCCCAATTTGGTAATGTGGCATGCTGAGTGTTGCTGTGTGATGATCAGTGTTTGATCATTTGCGATATGATCATTTATTTGATCTTATATCTTTGTGATCATAGGTTGATCATTTGTTTGACCCGAAGCATGGCTTTGTGATAAAGCGTAGCTTTGTGGACGAGACTTCGTCGAGCCTCACACCCCGGAAATGGTCAAAACAGGAAGGATGCGGCAAGGTTCTAGGGAGTAGCGCCCCTTAGTGTATGTCATTCCTTCTGGATAAAGGTGGTATCATGGTATGGAGCCCAGATACTTAACCTCTGTGGTTGCTGCACAGTTATTATTACTTTGTGGTTTGTTGGAAATCGGGGATCCTCGGGAAGATCGGTGACGATCGGGGGATGGCATACGCGTGTCAGTAGTTACCTATTTTTGCAGAGGTAACCCGGCCTTGTGTTGGCAGAGATCCGGTTAGGTTCTCGGGTCGTCTATTCCAGGGACGTACCCATCGTGGATAGGAAGTTCCTTAGCCTGACCATTTGTTGGAAATCCAAAGAAACAATACGAGCCTTGTACGGTATTAGTTGTAGAACCTGCCATTCACTTATGGTGGCGCCCCACTGTTTGGATGGTAGCTATAGTAGGCATAGTTCGAAATGTCTATGCTGGCTAAGATTTATATTCTACTTTCGAAATGTTTTCTGCACTACGCACTAATAATAATATCAAAAATGATTTGATTTTGCGTAGTAAGCATCTTTGACTATCATAAGAAGAAATCTCCTCCAATTCTGCGTTTGCATTGTGTGTGTGGCGGGAGGTCTTATGGTAGTTTCATTTTCCAAAAGCATTGCGGTTTTCAATGTTTAAATTCTTTTGTGTTATTTAAAGATAAACTGTTTTTGTTGCTCACACCAGTCCCACGACTGATCCGGAGTTTATTGTTCATTTCCTAAACTCTGGGTGCTCATAATTTCCTACACGAGCAGTCTAGAGTTGGGTTTTTCAGATATTCAGGGTTAGTAGATTAGCTGGAGCTAGTTCAGTCTTTGGATCGGACTGCACTTGCTTATCTTGGTGTATCGTTATTGGGAGTTCAAGCTATTTCTGGATTGGCGCTTTGAAGATGAAGATTATCCGCTGCTGATGTGATCTATTTTCTTTTCCGCTGCTATTTCTTGTATCATATCTCTGATTGTATATAGATATTCATTGTATCATCATTGTATCTGGATATTGTATCAGATGTTGTATATCTATATTCTTTTTATTCCGCTGTGTTATTTACTTAATGTTGTTATAAGCTCCGGCGACTCGGATTTGAACGGTCGAATCTACGGCATTCGAGTACGATGTAAAGTATGGATGTCGATTTTCGAGCGGGCAAAATCCGTATCGTTACATTTGGTATCAGAGCTAAGGTTGAACTTTAGCTTAGGAGTGTAACACGTTAAGTAGCTCATTAGAGATAGAGTGAAGTAAACTCTAGAATGAGTAATTCTCAGATATCCGTCTGAACGTCTCAGTAAATTCTCTTACTATCCACTGATAGTAGATATGAGTGCAAGAAGAGGACGAGATAGGGGACAGGGAAATACGACTATAAATGGTCAATATCCTGCGATAGTGGAAACAATCTTTCTCTATAAATTTTCTTTGATTCGTTTCCAAATTCTTTTGATTCCTTCGTATCAGCTACAAGAAGAAGTTTCGGGGCGGTGATGGCTCTACGAATCGTCGTAGAAAATTCTTATTTCGTATCTTCATCGATTTCTTATCAGCTTTTTGATTTAAACCTTAATGAATTTGAATTGGAAAATTTAAATTTAATTAAATTAATAAAACGATTTCGTTTGAAATCGAATTTGAAATTCTATTGTAATTTCTTTTGAATACCAAAGTCCGAAGAGGGAAGAATTGGTATGTATTTTGAGATATTCCGACTTGAATTCGGAATCCATATCTAGTGTTTAAGGAATTATAGGAGATCGAATCTGTCCATCTCTGTCTTTGTTTCGTGCTTGCGAATTTCGAGGACGAAATTCTTTTAAGGGGGGAAGTTTGTAACGACCCCAAATTTCATAAGTATTTAAATTAATAATTAAATGAATTTATGAATTAAATTGACAATTAAATAAATTTTGGAATAAAAATTGTGAAATTAAATTGATTAAATGGAGCGAGTTTCCCCGATATCCAAGTATATTCTGAATAAATCATTTGAGATTAAAATATTGTAAATAGTGTATATGTGAGTATATGTGTATATATTGAATGTATATATATATTTAGGTATATACGAGCAAATTTAATATATATTTCTATTTGGATTTAAAAGTTAAAAATAAATGGTTTAGAGATAAATGATAAATATATGTATATATATTTGAATTGATGGTTAAAGATGGTTTGAGTTTATAAAATAGATATAAGACAATAAATATTAGGTGAATGTTGATAATTAAACTTTAAATAGAAAATAAAATTTTAAAATGTATGTTATAATAAAATACATTTAAGTATGATTTAATTAAGTGAGTATAAAACAAATAAAAATAATAAAGAAAGATTTAATAAAAAATTCGAAGTTCACTTGTATTTTAAAAGTAATCAAAACAAAACAAAAGGGAAACAAAGTAATCTCAATAGCAAGATCTTTCCAGCCGAAGACAACAAGTGTATAGATATTATACAGGCTTGTAAAAGAAAGAAAAAAATAAACAAGGCAAAAGAAACAAATAAGCAAAGATGATAGGATATCTTTGTACAAATAAACATAAAGTACCAAGAGCATTTAATGTCAATATCTTTGTTCACCATAACAAAAATCCTCTCAGCCGAAATGAAGCAAGATACAAAATAAAGTAAAGTAAAATAAAGGTAAGTGCGTACATGATAATAAATGCAAGCACGACTTAGTATCTTCTCAGCCATGCTATTGTACAAACACCATCATCCCCTGTACAAATTTTTATCACTTGGTACAAATATAATCAACCTATACACTATTTCCATATATCAGCCTCTTCATTTTTTAGTAAACAACATCAAAATAAAGAAACCCAGAAATGAAAGATCAAAGCAAAAGGAAAATCAATTCAAGTTAAAAATCTGGCAACCAAATCAAACAACAATTTTAATCTGCAACTTTATGTGAGTAAATTCAAATCTGTGCAAGCAAGTTTAAAATCAAAACAGAAAGTTCAAAAGGCTTCAACCTGTATTGAGTCTTCAGTAATATTAAGCATGCAGTTCAATTGATTTAAACAATCAAAGCAAGCAAAGCTTCAAGCCTGTTCAATATTTCAAAAACTCTGTTCATTTTCCTTAATCAGGTGAGCAACTTCATTTTTAAATGCTTAAATATATTTCTATATGGTTGCCTGATTGAAATCCGTGAGTAAACCCATGCTTTGTTTAAATTCTTTATGTTTGAATGCCTATATGTTTGTAGTATGCATTTGCATGTGAATGAATTAAAAGCAGTGTTGATCTTCCTGGAAAATGGCGGTTTCCTGCCTCTGTTTCTCTGCCTGTAACATTTTAGTTACAGTAGTGATTCAAAACCCCTATCCTTTATTCCTTTTGAAAAGAAAATTTTGAAAATATGAGGCAACTAAAGATATGGTTTAACTATATACTGTGTGTCAGAAATGAATTTAAAACAAGTGCATATAACTTCTTCTTCTGGAACCTGTTAAACACAGCCATCATTCAAATCAAGTGAAAATTCGAATATTTTAATTTGTTATTTTGATTTTATATCTGGAATAAACATACAAAAAGAAGGTTTTTAAAACAAGAATGAGAATTTTTAGTTGGGGATTCAAAGAGCAGTTCACAAATGAACTGAAATTGCATTTTGGTCGATTTTCGATCATCCCCAAATTTTTAAATGCTAAAAGTTGTTTTGTAGCTAGCTTGAACATCAGAGATTTCGTGAAAATTATCAAAGAAATTTTCTATTGCATGGAATTAGGACACGAGATCAATTTAGGGCTTGAGTTCCAGTTTTTGTCCATGTCTGTAAAGTGTCGAGTTCGTCTTCACAACGAGATCGAGTTGTTCGAGGTTGAGGGGGAGGTTAGCGTAGGTCGTGGACGTGACGTGGCCAAGGTCGCAGAGTCCCTGATGGTAAATGGAGCGGCGGCGAGGCGTTTCAGTTGGATGGGTCGACTGCAGTTTTCTATAGAACTGCTAAATTTTGATTTCGAACAAGTATTGTCGATTCGAGTTCGATTTTCGTATCTACACGTGATTCGCGACTTGCCGGAAGTATCGCCGATCGTCGAAGCGCCGTTGAAGGCCCGTGCACGTGTACGTGTGCACCTGAGTATCTGATACGATTTGGGGAAGACGAAGTCGCGTGAGTGTTCGAGAATTCGTGGAGTCGACTCGAAGCGTGGTAAGGGGTTTTGGGGGTATAACTCGGGTATGTACTCGAGTGATTTACAGGAGATAAGCTCTGTTTTTAAACTTTAATTTTTAACTATGTTATCTGGAAATAGGGAGTAGCAGGGTAGTCTCGGGGAAGGCTCGAGCAGATCTTCGGTTTGACCCAAAATAAGTCTGACCAGATTTAAAAAGTCTTTATAAAGCAATTTTTTAAATTTAAATTAGTTTTAAAACTACTGGATTATGTTTAGTATTTAGGTAGTTTTGTTAACCTTAATTTATCAAGTTAATGATATCACTTTTTACTCAATTATTGATTTAATTAGGTAAAGTTAATTATAAGGTTATAATGATTTTAAATGTAAATGGTAATTAGTGTATTTACAAGATAATGTAGCTTAAGTTAAAAGGAGTTTTATTATCTTGGAAATTACTTAAGTTAATTAGGAAATTAAGTATAATTGGTTGATTTAAATTAATTAAAGATAAAGGTTAATTAAATGGTTAATTTAAGAATAATTAAGTAATTTAATTAATTAATTGTTATAATTGATTAACTAATAAATTAGAGATTAATAAATTGAAAATTTATTAATTAAGAAATTTAAGGTTAATTAATTTGTAATTAAGAAGTACTTAGTGAAATTGAGTGTATTGCTTAATAACTTTGTTTTATTAATTAATTAATGAATAAGAAATGATTGATCTATAGAGATTAATTAAGGATTAAGTGATTTGTTATCAAGTTTATTAATTGATAATTAAGGTTTATTAATTAATAATTAAAGATCAACTAATTCATGAATTAAGATCTGATTAGTTAATAATTAAGAGTTAACTAATGAATTTGAAAGAAGATTTATTCAAATAATTTGTAATTAAATTACAATAATTAACCTGGATTAATAAATTGATACATCTGATTTAAATTAATCAGTTGATTCATAAATTCACTTGTGAATATTTAGATTCTATTGGATGATTTGAATTATTTGATATTCCTGATATATGATGCTTTGTGATATACCCTGATTTATGTTGTGATCTGTAGTTTCTTTATCTGTGATATTTATACATCTGTGATCTGTGAATGAAAAGATAAGTGTTATAGTTTATATCGCTTATCAAATATATCCTGTATTTTGATCTGTGATGATTGATGTTGCACTATTGTGTGTAAAACCCCTGGACTACACCATACACACACAAATATGGATTTCACGTGGAAATCGGTTAAGTCACAGATAATTTAAATCTGATGTTTTAAAAAAAAATTGAAATTTTAATTTCAATTGATTTTGAAATTGGAAATTTGGGGTTTACAATGAAAAACTTTTTGAAATGGAATTTCAAAGATAAAAGTTATTTTGAATAACTTAACCGAGTTTTGAAAATTTAAATAATTAGCTTTAAATTTGAATTCAAGTTTGAAATTAAATCTATGATTTGGAAACTAGGGATAAAAGATGATATAAAATGTGTTTGTATGAATTTAACCATTTTAAAAGTATTAATTTGGGAATTTGAATTTAAACCAAGGATTTCAACTCGTATGAATGAATCAGATTTCCAAATTGAAAACTGTTGTTTTCAAAAGAATAAAAGCTTTTAGATAAGAAATGAAATTCCAGTTTAAATTAAAGGAATTTCAAGATTAAATTGAAAAATGGATTTTCCAAGTTATGAATGAATTGTTTTGAAAGCTATGAATTAAATCTGTCTATTTTTAACAGATTTAAAATGATGATTCGAAATGAAATTGTTTTGGAAAACTATAAGTTAAATCTTTGATTTAAAGATTTAACGAATTAATCAAATTGAAAGGGAAATTGATTTGGAAAATCTATGAATGAATCTTTGTGAAATTAAGTGAACTTTGTGAATTGAATCTTTTTGTTTAAAAGATTAAAATGGTAACTTGTTTAAACCATTTGAAGGAAGATTTTTGGGTAATAAGTTGTGACTTAATTGAAATCCCAATATCCATATGTTTTGAATATTGCGCTCACTATTCGGGTTAGCCGGGAAAAGACATTTGTGTCATATAACCCATTCCGAATAGTGATACGTCGTATATGGATGGCATTTGAAGACCGGTGTTGAAGACCGGATATTTTTCGAAAATGAAAGGACAACCTGTCGAATGTCTCTGCACTGAGTTGCTCCGGTATAGAGATTTATATCACTCTTTTGTGACGGGAAGTCCGGACGTGATTGGAAATTACCCGGAATTGCAAGGGCTTCGTAAGAAGTGCCTTCGGTTCTGTTCGATCCCGGAACAGACTTGTATGGATACATGTCTGACATTACACTTTGAGATATAAAGCTGATTTCTTTCAAATACATTTCTGTTGGTGGCGAAGAATTTATTCTCTTAGCTTAACACCCTTCTCTGAGACGTACGAGCTCAGAGGTTATGTAGTTGAAATTTATCAGCGATATATCCCAATTTGGTAATGTGGCATGCTGAGTGTTGCTGTGTGATGATCAGTGTTTGATCATTTGCGATATGATCATTTATTTGATCTTATATCTTTGTGATCATAGGTTGATCATTTGTTTGACCCGAAGCATGGCTTTGTGATAAAGCGTAGCTTTGTGGACGAGACTTCGTCGAGCCTCACACCCCGGAAATGGTCAAAACAGGAAGGATGCGGCAAGGTTCTAGGGAGTAGCGCCCCTTAGTGTATGTCATTCCTTCTGGATAAAGGTGGTATCATGGTATGGAGCCCAGATACTTAACCTCTGTGGTTGCTGCACAGTTATTATTACTTTGTGGTTTGTTGGAAATCGGGGATCCTCGGGAAGATCGGTGACGATCGGGGGATGGCATACGCGTGTCAGTAGTTACCTATTTTTGCAGAGGTAACCCGGCCTTGTGTTGGCAGAGATCCGGTTAGGTTCTCGGGTCGTCTATTCCAGGGACGTACCCATCGTGGATAGGAAGTTCCTTAGCCTGACCATTTGTTGGAAATCCAAAGAAACAATACGAGCCTTGTACGGTATTAGTTGTAGAACCTGCCATTCACTTATGGTGGCGCCCCACTGTTTGGATGGTAGCTATAGTAGGCATAGTTCGAAATGTCTATGCTGGCTAAGATTTATATTCTACTTTCGAAATGTTTTCTGCACTACGCACTAATAATAATATCAAAAATGATTTGATTTTGCGTAGTAAGCATCTTTGACTATCATAAGAAGAAATCTCCTCCAATTCTGCGTTTGCATTGTGTGTGTGGCGGGAGGTCTTATGGTAGTTTCATTTTCCAAAAGCATTGCGGTTTTCAATGTTTAAATTCTTTTGTGTTATTTAAAGATAAACTGTTTTTGTTGCTCACACCAGTCCCACGACTGATCCGGAGTTTATTGTTCATTTCCTAAACTCTGGGTGCTCATAATTTCCTACACGAGCAGTCTAGAGTTGGGTTTTTCAGATATTCAGGGTTAGTAGATTAGCTGGAGCTAGTTCAGTCTTTGGATCGGACTGCACTTGCTTATCTTGGTGTATCGTTATTGGGAGTTCAAGCTATTTCTGGATTGGCGCTTTGAAGATGAAGATTATCCGCTGCTGATGTGATCTATTTTCTTTTCCGCTGCTATTTCTTGTATCATATCTCTGATTGTATATAGATATTCATTGTATCATCATTGTATCTGGATATTGTATCAGATGTTGTATATCTATATTCTTTTTATTCCGCTGTGTTATTTACTTAATGTTGTTATAAGCTCCGGCGACTCGGATTTGAACGGTCGAATCTACGGCATTCGAGTACGATGTAAAGTATGGATGTTGATTTTCGAGCGGGCAAAATCCGTATCGTTACAGATACAGTTTGATTTGTGTAAAGATCTGTTGATATATATTATATTTTATTCCGCTGCGTATGTGAGATTCTGCTGTTGTTTTCTATTTTTCTTCTTCTACCTCTTCTTCTTAACTAAAATGGTCCGGTTTTTCGTGTTAGAAAAACTCGGGTTGTTACAGAATGACATACACTAAGGGGCGCTACTCCCTAGAACCTTGCTGCATCCTTCCTGTTTCGACCATTTCCGGGGTGTGAGGCTCGATGAAGTCTCGTCCACAAAGCTACGCTTTCTACAAAAAGCCCTGCTTCGGGTCAAACAAAATGATCAACCTATGATCACAAAGATATAAGATCAAACAAATGATCATATCACAAATGATCAAACACTGACCATTTCACAGCAACACTCAGTATGCCACGTTACCAAATTGGGATATATCGCTGATAAATTTCAACTACATAACCTCTGAGCTCGTACGTCTCAGAGAAGGGTGTTAAGCTAAAAGAATAAATTCTCCGCCACCAACAGAAATGTATTTGAAAGAAATCAGCTTTATATCTCAAATTGTAACGTCAGACATACAATCCATACAAGTCTGTTCCGGGATCGAACAGAACCGAAGGCACTTCTCATGAAGCCCTTGCATTTCCGGATAATTTTCTAATCACGTCCGGACTTCCCATCACTAAGGGTGATAAAACCTCTAAATCGAAGATCAGTCGATGTAGAGTAACTCGACGGTAATCCTTCCGTTTTCAAAAATATCCGGTCTTCAACACCGGTCTTCAAATGCGATTCATAACGACGTATCACATATTCGGAATGGGTTATACGACCCCATGGTCCTTTCCCGGCTAACCCGAATAGTGAGCGATTATTCAAAAATAAGTGTGGCATTCAAATTCATCCAATTCACAACAAATACCTATCTAAAGGTAATTATCGATAGTCGGTTATTTAACTATCAATAAAGATGCGCAACATCATCAGATTCCAAATAATTTTCCAAATTATTTCATCTTCAAAAATATCTTTACTAGATATATTTTTTCCACACTTCAATCATTTGAAAACAATTTCAAATCAACTTCCACATTTCAATTTATCTTTACTAGATAAAATCTCAAAACAGTTCATTTCATATTGGAAAAGCATTTCCATACTTATTTAAAAATAAGTATTTCACAAATCATTTATTTTCACACTTAGAAAATATTCGATATACTTAAAATCAAAATTAAGTATATATCTCATTCTTTAAGGAAATCATTCTTAAATCACATTTATTTGAGTCAAAACGAATGTTGCGTAAAACATCGTTACGACGACTCGAAATCACTAGTATAGGGATTCAGAATTAAGATAGATATATAAATCCCAATACTATATAAAATATTTCCTTTCGGAAATCATTTACTATAACAACAGTGTTATAGTCCACCATTTCCTTATGTTTCGAAAACGTCTATTTCAACAATAAATGTTGAAATCTATGATTTCGATAGTTCACACGTTTTAAAACATCTTTTAAAACAATTAACTTCATTTCATAATATCGCATTCCCAAAACCCTATCCATTTTACTTAAAAATATATTCACTGTCCAAAATCGTGAATATACTTCACTAACCGCATTTCAGTCTTTTCTAGACATTTTATTTCAATAAAAATTCGCTATTCAAAATCGTGAATATATCTTCTTTAAAAATCTTCTATATTTAATTTATCAAATCCAATTGATTTCGAATTTATAAAACAATGTTTATAAATCCCATTTCTATTTATAAAACTTCGATTTCTAAATTATCCAATTCAACTTATATAACTCAATTATATACCGGAAGTTTATATTATAAGTTAAGAACTTATAATCCATTTATTTACAACATCTATTCATTTCTCATCTAAATGTCAAAATCCGATTTATAAGATAATTGCTTATAAATCCTTTTGTTTTACAAAATCTATCCATTTAATAACTTCACAATTTATGAATCTATAAATTTCAATTCACTTATGGAATCCATTTTTATTTGACTTTAACACTTAATAAAACTCATTTCAAAATTCCAATATTTTTAATTTATAACATATCAATTTTTATAAATCTTTTTATATGAATTGTTTAAAATACTTCAACAATTCCAATTTAAACTATTTCATAATCTTTATCAATTGTTTATTTCAAAAATAACATTTTTGTCGTATTTCACAAAAATCACAATTTTACTAACATTAAAATTTTAACATTTATTTATTTAAAAAAACCAATTCAAAAATTTCAATAAAACGTATATTTCTACAAATCACTTTACAAATCCTTTTAAAAATCCAAAATCGTTATTTTTAGACTTTAAAAATGGATCCGATGATGCAACGCATCAAATAGTCAATCATGGCATTCAAAAACATCATATATCAATATGATAATCAACAAATATCACAATATCTGTAAACAATAAATACAGTTGAGGAATCCAGTTGGATCCCTCCAACCTGTTTCCCTGCATCCACAGACGTTAGCACAATACCAATTCCGCTCCAGTACGGAATTATCGCGGTATATGGGTTTTTATAAATCCGCTTACTAACGGCGCAATAGGGTCTCATCCGCTATACGAGGCGGGAAATCAATCAATCCAATATATACATATGCCAATATGTATATATTGCTATATATAGATATATCCTAAAATATCTAATATCACAATCAACATAGCAATCAAACAGTAAATAATAACTGTAAAATCAAATTTCCTTCGAGTGAGAAAGATCTCACCTTAGATTTTAAATTTGCCATCCCATTTTCGATTCCGGCTTGATTTCTTTACAGATTTTTACCTAGTATAAATAATTATACACAGTTGATTAATATTCGAATCAAATCTTCGTTATGATAGTTGTAACTAACAAATATCTTCTTTTACAAATTTATTTAACTAACAATTTTACTTTAAATTAAAATCTTTAAATAAATTTGTTTAACTAAAAATTTAATTTTTTCAAACTAAATTCCCTTATAAATTTCCATTTCTTAAAATAGTAATTCTTTTTAACACATTTTAAAACATCTTTAAATCTTCAAACATTTAAAATCCTATTTCTAACCTATATAAAACTTTATTGTAATTTGCAAACAAATCCCTTTTTATATAAATTTAAATCACCATTTCCTTTACTGTAAATATATATAAAATTTATTGAACCGAATTGTTATCAAATTAAAATTTTAAATTCTTTGATAAACGAAAAGGAAATTAACAGCTTGATAAATACAAACGTTTAAACCAATTTTTTTTACCTCTAAATCGAACAAGATGAAATATCGACACTGCTTAGTGTCGCCAAGTCCAGCAAGATCGAACGGAGTCGTCCCTCCTCGACACGATGCCGCTGCGCCTTGCCGTTCGATGTTCGACCACCCATTCATGTCGAGCTCGAGATCGACAAACCCCCCTTATGCCTCGCGATCTCCACACACACGATGCCCATCCAACTGCTCGAGTTCCCTCTCTGTCGACATCGAAGTCGACCCCACGAAACAATCACAAGATGCCCTAGCTGCCCACCATCGTCACAGCAATCGTCGACCGCCCCTAATTGAACGCCACGCCTACAACTTCACCTCACCGCGAGCTTCAGACAACCACAAACCCAAGTCGCGACTGCCTCGATTACGATCCATCCAACCTCACTCGAACGCGATGCTCGATGGCCACTGCGACCCTGATTTCTGGCCGCCGCCTCCATTGCCGAACTCCATCGCGATCTCGAAAGTCGCTGAACCCATTCCAGAACGCGAGTGCCTCCCCTTTACTCGAACAAAAGAATGTGGACGCAGTATCACTGCGAAGTTAATTTCGACTTTGTTTGATTTTCGTTGAAACAAGGTCGATTTTCTTTTTACTTGATTTTGAAGATAAAGGCTTCGGCCATTATTTTCTGTTTTGATTTTCGATTGAAGGAGGGGACGAAATATTTTGAAATGAACGAGGTATGGGCTTCACGATTTGGCATCGTGATCGATGGCGTGATTTTAGGGAAGAAAACGTGGTTGTAAAGATGTCGGCAAAGTTTTAAATTTAAATTTTAAAATTGAATTTCTTTATGTTTTAACGCGTTTTCATGTCGTACAACTACACGGCAACTCCGTTAAATACGAAATTGGAAGTCCGACAATAATTCAATATTACGGACCCAATGGAACTAGTTTCGTCGAATTCCGAGACTGTGTGAAAATTGACTATTTTTAAATATCGATCGAACGATATAAATTTCAAATCTGAACAGATTGTTTCCCAAATCAATTTCTGAAGCTTCTATTATCCTCAGTATTACCAATACGAATTTTAAAAGCTTTAGAAATATTTTTCTTCAGCTTAAAATCTGAAGATTCGAATTTTTATCCAACTATCAACAGATTAAATTCTATAATTTAATCGCCGATTTAAAGTTATATTCGGGAATTCAAATTAAATCATCATTCAAATATTTAAAATAAATTAAATATTTCCAATTTAATTCGTTCAAAATTCTGGGTCGTTACAGTAATATTAAACATAAATTGTTTTATGGCATTAAGCTATAAACTTAAGAAATGTTTATGAAATGACACGTAAATGAATTGGCGTGCAAATGAAATGTCACGTAATATAAATTGGATGTGAATATAAATCTAAGGCAATGAATTGTTTTGTGAATTGATTGAAAGTGAATAGATATAAATAAAGAAAATGAATGGTGTGTGGATCGTTTGAAAAGGAATAAATGATATATAAGTTGATTGGGAGTTCATAATTGAATGGTGAACCTTGTATTTGTGTATACATTCAAAGAAATACATATGTAACATGTTTGGTTTATGCAAATGGCATGTTTAACTACTTAAATAAATGGAATGTTGTTAAATTTCATGTTTTTGGTACTTATGGGTTTTATTTGAGTAAGTATAGGTACATGAAGACTATTTGGCTTGATTTTGGTTGCGCAATTGCATATAAATTTAGCGAACTTGCTTAATAACGCTAAAATAATGTACGCTTACGAATTTAGCACGCAAAAAATAAAAATATTGATATATTGAATTTTCCGACCTAAGAGTCGATGTATATCCTTTTATCATATTTGTGATATTGCAAAAGGCTTTCTATATAGAAGGGAGACTCTACCAAAAAATTTCAAAAAATTTAAGGTGTTAGAAAAATTTTGGAAGTTTTTGGAAAAATATTTGTTAGCTAAAATTTGATTTCTAATTGTAATTGAAATAAATAGTTTTGATTTACGAATGGAACTAATTGTTTTTGAATGGAACTAAAAAATTTAGAAAAGTAAAATATCGAAGTTTAACTAAGTGAGTTTTGAAAAGTTAATGGGTTTGGAGCATTTTCCTACCTTGGAAATTTCGGGGGCGAAATTCTTTTAAGGGGGGAGGAATGTAACGACCCGGATTTTTTGGTCTTTTGATTTTGAATATTTAAATGGTTTTAAATGTTAGATTTGGAACAAAAACTGATTGTGAATATGAAGATTTTGGTTGGGATTGTAGAATGAATTTAAAATTTCAAATATAGCAATTATCGTAATACGGAAATGGTAAATAATTAAAATTTGAGTTGAATATGAATCCAAATGATTTCTAATGTAACGACCCGTAAATTTTCGATAATTTAATTTGTTAATTAATAAACTTTAGATAACTTAATATTGAAAGAAATAAAAATTTGTAAACTATTTAACGAAATAATAACCAAAGTGTAATGCAATAATGTTAATTTAAGATTTATCATTTTCAATGTGTATGAAATTCCAATTAATTGAAATAATGTAAAAGCTATACTTGGTTATAAATTGAATACAAGTAAATAAATGTAAGTGTTGTATAAATTAATGAACTAGTACATAATGAATAGTAATTGAATAAAATCAGTATTATGCAAGCAATTGTAACATTTGTTTGTTAATAATAATTTATAAGTGTAATTAAAAGTAAATGGTAACAATTATTTATGCTACCTATTTATTTAGTCTAATGAGTTAAATTTGAAACCAATTGCAATAAAATTTAATATTACGTGAATGTAAATTAAGGTAATAATTAAAAATAATGTTAATTTATTTCATAATATGACAATTGGTTGGATAATAAGAATGGAAACCAAGATTTATCAATTTATTGGAATTTAAAATTATGATAATTGGATTAATTGCAATTAAATGAAATTTAATATTTAATTATTACGTAAACAGAAATTATGAGAAAATTGGGAAATATTAATGTACTAAGATTAAACCAATGCTAGTAATATCCTTATTGAAATAAAAGACTTGAATAACAAGGTTTAAAAATTTAATAAATGGATTTTAGAATTTTAATTTATAATTTCTGAATTTAATGAAATTGAAATTTAACACTAAAATTGATAAATTAATCAACTTTAAATTGACATCTAAATTTGTTTAAATTATTGTAAGTGATTAAGAAATCAAAAATGATAGAAGTTGTAAATTATTAAAATTTAAACTGAAAAAGTAATTTGATTAATTAATTATTAATTTATTTAATTAACGTGAAATTAGCCATTTTGGCCACTGACTCGGATTTCGAAGAAATTAGTTTCATCGGATCCGTAACGGTGAATTATTATAGGATTTGAAGTTTTGTACCGATCGGACTTGTCGTTTGATCGTACGGACTCGAAACGCCTAGAAATCAATTTAATTAAAATCAATTGAAATCAATTTGAAATAAGCTGATTTTATCATAACTTCTTTATACGATGGAATTTGGGATTGAAACCAGTTCCATTGATTTTAAAATTATCGAAAGCATCTATTTTGATATATGGGTTGACCGAATTTTGTTCCGGGGACAGAACGGGCTTTTCGGGTCGCTTATCGTTCCAATCCAAATGAAATCTGGTCCGTTCTTTTCCATTTCAGCTTCGCCTATAAATAGCTCGTTATAAACCCTAGCCACTTCTTATTCCTTTTGTCTGTACGTACTTTTCAGTCTACTCCTCCTTCTTAATGGCAGCCAAACCAAACAAACTCCTCAATCCAATTGCAATTCAAAACCAAATCAAAAATTCAAAGTCCTCAAACTTCATCGAATTATATATCAATTTGAAGCTCTTGACGAGCGCAAGTCAAATATGTGATTTGTTTTTAGATCTGGGTCTCTGTGTGGCCGGAACTGGTTGAACTATCCATGGCCGTTCATCACGCGACGATCAACTTCGATGGATCGCCAAATCAATAGTACTATTTTGTGGAGAGGACTGAGGGGAGCTCATCGGCATGGTTTGTTGGACGAGATGGCGGTCTGATCAAGGAAAATAATTCGCTAGGGTTTTTGATAAAGTGGCGGCGGCTGCAACGTCGATCGACGTTCGGAGGTGGCTGGCCACGCGTTGGCCTCTAGGGATGATCGGCGGTCGAGGGGAGCAGTCGCGACGTGGAAGTGGGCTGGTCGAGGCGCGCACAACAATGGTTCGAAGGTGGCAGCTTTCGTCAAATTCGAACGGGGCTGAGCAGTTAAGGTTTGCTGGAAGAAGGGGGGTGTGACGTGGCTTCTTCTGATGGGGTATATTTTTTATTTTTTTATATGAATTTCAATGTTCTAACGCGTGTAAATCTCACATACGAGGTCCGTTTCATGCGCGGTTTGATCTGCTGGGATCGTATCAAAATTCTGGAGATTTTGACGCTGGTTTGGATGAATTTTGAGACCGTTCAAATTTTGGGTTTTCAATTGGATTTAAATTCAATTTAAATTTTAAGGTGAGTGTTTTGACCCACTCACAACTTCTAAAATTTCTTATGCTTGTTAAATTTAATTTATGATGTGATTAGAAATTTATTTATGACTGTTTGGTATATTTTATATCACCATCTCAGTTAATTTGAATTTATTCGAATTAAATCGTTATTTAATTTATTATTGAATATAAATTGCCAGTTAAATACCTGTTATTGATTATCAGTTCTATATTGATATTTATTGATTGATTTGGATGATGTTTGTAATGGATGTTTGATTTTTGATATTGGATGAATGGATGTTGACATGTTGTAGTTTATATCGTTATAAACTGCAAGTTCACTATGTGTTGAAATGATACATACCCGAATGATCAATAGATTAAGGAAAAATCGTTATGGGTTGAAATGATAGACTCGAGCTATTTTATGGATTTTATTATTAATTCGGGATTGCAGTTTGAAATTGTGACGACCCGGATTTCTGGACGTCTGTTAATTGGGTAATTAATTGATTTTATTCATTGAAATATTAATTTTATAAGTCGAACAAACAAATTCTAACAATTAGAGTATCTGAATATATATAGATTGAGTTCAAAATTTTAATAAATATTGAATTATAAATCTCCGACTACTGATAGGTTTTATAGAAAAAATCATATGTAAGCTCCAGTAATTTAAATTAAGATAAAACACCCATAAATATATATAACATATACAGGTTTGATGATGTTAAATATGTAATTTGGCTATTGACTGTTTATATATATTTGGAAAAGAAACTATGGTTTGGAAACTCGAAGATAAATCTCTCAGGAGTATTTAGAATAAAAATTCTACCTATATAATACAAAAATGTAATTATGTATATGATAACTAAGAATATACAAGCAAGAGTATATACATATTAGATAGGGGAAATGCAAGCATATATGTATACAATAACAACAACATATATGGATAAAATACATAACTATATATATATATATTTATACACATACTTATAAAAGGATATACATGCATATATAAATTCATATAATAGTAATTGTAGAAGTGGGAAAATATATAATTGTACATAGGCAATATGGAGTAACGGGTATACAAATTGATATAAATAAAGTAAAATATATATAGGAAGGCATAAATGTAAATATGATAAAATAAATAATACATGCCTATGTATACATAAGTTAAGAAGCATATATAGTATTGGTAAAATATGAGAATGTATAAATATATATATATAGGGTAACATATACAAATGCATTTGGTAAAAACAAATATACATATGAAATGTATGTATGTATATGTATGAACACTAAGGGACAACATCATGGATGCATATCAATTCAACCTATAAACAACAAATCAACAAATAAATCAATGTCAAGTCTCATAATACAAAAATCAGATCACATACACGTATTAAATCAAATCCTCTTTTCAATTTATCAAATCATTCAAAAAAAAATCTCATCTTGTAGCTTGCTTTGCACGCCTCATTTCCCTATATGTACATGTACAAACCACTACTTTGTGGCCTTCCAGTTCAACACCCTCACAAACAAAAAAATATATATATTAATATCAAAACGAAAGGATCTGCTTGAAGCTTGGAGGAAGATCAAAAAGATAAAAAAAAAGCTACATCAAATCAAAATCAAAGCAGACAGATCATCTCAACTAAATTTCCAGATTTCAAAACTTCAAGCTTCTCTGTTAATTCACACTGAGTAATCTACTACTCTTGTTAAATGCTTTAATTCAGTTTTTAAAGTCAAATCATTTCTGTTTCAAGGGATTTCCAGTAACAAGTTTCCCAGTTTTCAAAAGCTCTCTGTTTTTAAAAAAAAAGGTGAGTAACAAATTTTTAAAAGCTTAAGTATAAATCTAGATTGCATGCTAATTTCTGGAATGAGTATGTTTGTGTGAATATATATAAGTGAGTTATGTATATATATGAATGGGTGAATGATTGTGTGCATGCTATTGTCTCTGTGACTACTGTATTTTGTTTCCAGGCACAAATTTTTGATTTAAAAACCATTATCCCTTGATCTACTTGCTGTTAGGACTTAGGCTTCAAACAAGATTTGTTTGTTTAATAATAGATTAAGTTTAAAAAAAAATTAATTAAGTTAAATTAAAATTGAAATCTCATTGGAAACTTAAAAGGACAGAGCAAGTTCAAGATAAGTGAAAACTCAAACATCTTAATTTATGAATTCAGATATATAAACTGAATATCTATCTAAAAACATGATTTTTAGAAATAAAATCATTATTTTTAGTTTGGTAAATTCTGAGATAATCGGTATTGGGGGTTTTTGGGTTTATTGCCAATTTACGGCAATCGGCGAGATGATCAGAGACGAGTTTTTGGTCGGAGTTAGCTTGTAGGAGGATGGTTCGAGGAAAAATGTTGGTGAATTTTTCTGATGGTCGAAGAGGCCGAGGGATGGCGGTTTAGGGTTTTGAGGGGTGTTTGGGTTGCCGATGTTCTCGGGGTAATAGCGAAGTCTTGGATGGATCGTAGGCGTTTGCGATGGGGGAAATAGCTGCTGGAAGGCGAGGCGAAAGTGCGGCGTGATCGGCGAGGTTTCTCGGGGTCTAGATCATCGGCGGTGGGTGTTTTTCTGATGAGGCTATTTCCAGGTTTTTGGTCAGGGTACTCAATTTTGATTTCGAGTGTGAATCGATGGGTTCAGGTTTCGGTTCATCTAAGGATGTGAACGCCGACTGTGGTAGGGTCACGAAGTTGACCGAAGGTGGTCGGCAGCACCATGCATGTGCACGGTGCATCTTCTTGTATCTGGTGAGTTTTGGTTTGAAGTAGAGGAAGGTTACTCGAGTTTTCTTGAGTTTCTCGCATGTGAGGCTCGAAGCATTTGGGGTTTTGGCTTGAAGTAGTTGAGTGTGTGCTCGGGTCAGTTGTTTGTGTTGCCAGGTTTTTAAAACCTGTCCACTTCAAATTTTAAACTGAATTTAAAATTTAAGTAAGATTTCAAACATGATTTAAATCAAGTTTTTAAGATATGGATTCAAATTTACTTTTGTATCCTAGTTTTGAAATAAAATTAATTTTTATAAAATTTAAATATTTTAACAACTTTAAATATAAAGTATAATTTAAATGATTTGAATTCAAAAATGAATTTGGTTTAAACTCTTTTAAGTTTTTTTTATAAGATAAGTATTTCTTTAACATGTGATTTTAAAGATTTATGAATTGTTCTTAAACTTTGTTAAAGTTAAATTTGTATTCATCACACTAAAAAAAACATTGATTTAGAAGTTTTGTAATTAGATTAACTTGAAATTTGTTAAGTTAATGTGGTAGGTTATTTCAATCTTAAATTTAAGTTAAATTAAAAGTGGAATGTTTTGAAATGTATTTAAATTATGTTAATGATAAGTAAGTCATTAATGAAGATAAAGATGTATCTTAAAAGTTAATTAAGATTTTAGCTTGATTGAGGATGATTAATATGTGAAGATAATGAGGATAATTCAATTATTATTAATGATTAAAGAGTTGTTAGTTGATATTAATAATTTAATTAAGATAAATGATTTTTCTTAATTAAAATCTTTTAAATATAAGTAGTTAAGAATTATTTAATTATTTTAGTAATTATTAGTTAAAATGATTAACTAAAGGAACTGATTAGTGATTAATTGAAGATAATCACTTATGAATTAATTAAGTGTAATTACTTGGTGAATTAATTACCGGAGGTAATTAAGTAAAGGGTAATTATTTAATAAAGTAATTAGAGGATACTTACTTTATGAAAGTAATTAAATGGAAGTGATTAAGGGTTAATCACCTGGTGTTATTAATTAAAGGATTAATTAATATAATTAATTAAAGGGTAAGTTAATAAATTAATTAAAGAATAATTAACTAATTTAAAGATTAGGGTTAATTAATAATGTGATTAATTACTAGTTAAGGTTATTAATTAAAGGATTAATTAATTAATGAAGCAATTAAAGGATCATTAATAAATTAATGAAAGTAATTTAAGGATAATTACTTATTGTAATTGAATGGTGTGACTAATTTAGCTTGTTTATGAATGATTAATGATATTGAATGCTTTGGATTATTGTTATCCTTGGTATGTGATTGTGATGCTATGTGATATGGTGTTGGATATGGATCATCTATCTATAATAGAATTGATATGAGTATTGTAACGACCCGATATTTTGGACCATTCGCATCCATTATAAGTGTATAGGTAGACACTCATGCCGGAATTGAATTGCTCAAAATACCGCGTTGTTAATTTAAATTTTGGCAAAACTGAACATATACAGTAAATAAATCATCACAGATCACAGACACAGAGTAATAAGTGCTGCAGAAATAAAAGAGATAGTAGTTCATGAAGCTACTATATGAATATATAAGATACATTAGAGTTTACAACAGAAGAGTAATACGATACATCAGATACAAATCAGAATACATCACTGGAATCATCGAATACTGAAAGCAGAATAGATGGCTGGATCTTCAAGCAAAGCTCCAACTTCAAAGGTGAGTCTCGAATACTGGTACACTCAGTCTGACCCGAGCGTAAAGCAAAACACAAGACACTCGAGTCAGGATTAACATTCTTATATTAATAAATCCAACTCAAGTGAAATAGAAATTGAAATACAAGTAACTCAAAGGATGTTTGGAATAACCATCCTTTAAGGATCCGTTAAACTATCTACTATGTAGTAGTGTACGATAAGTAGATAATGTCTATCAGTAATTTAAAGATATCAAAAATAGTGTTAAGTCATGGCCCATTCCACCCTCAACACATTTTTATTCCCAAAAGCATATACAAGACCATAGTTTCTGTGACATCCCGGAATTTCTGACAATATCAATTTAATAATCTACATTTAAAATTAAATTGATTTGATAATATATGTAAATTAAATATGAATTGATTTAATAATTCTTCTTTTAATAAACATTTAAATTTTGAATTGATCTTTTAAAAGCTAATAAATTGTTCTCTATTTATAATGAATATATATTTGTATATATTGTAGATAGGAGAGCTTCGTTTTAAATTTAACTAATAAATTTATGTTTCAAATTCTAATATACATTTTAGTGATTTGGAAATTAGGATTTATTTAATATTTAACTTTTAAAGCTATTTAATAAACAACTATATGGGTTTAAATACTTAAGATAAAAGTTTAATAGTTTGAAAACTTATTCTGGCTTTAGTTTAGATTTAAATTTATTAACAAAAAGATTTGTTCTATTTTTCTTTATATAGCTTGATAAAAATATGATTTAAAATATATTTAAGTTTAAATACAAATTTGTCAAATGATACTTTAGTATATATCTTATAAAATAAGTAGTTTATAGTAAAGCAGATAATTTCTTTTATAAATCGGTTCAAATTAATAAATGTGTTATTTTTAAAAAAATACTATTAATAAATAAAAATGTACTTACAAAATAGATAAAATAAAATATATATATATATAGGAATATACAAGACTAAATAAATCTTAAAAATATCGAAATAAAAGTATAAATCAATTATATGGTTATAAACATAAGTATAAATGTATAAACATAAGAAACTATGATAAATACTTAATTTAAAATTTATAACATGACTTAAACAAAAGGATATGAATGTAAGGTAGGATGCAAGACAAGAATTAACAAAGTAAAAATGTGTATGCATGTAACCTGTACATAGTATGCAAGGTAAAAATAAACAAAGTTTAAAGGAATATCTATGTATCTATACATAAGAAAAGTATTGAAAAGAAAAAAATCAAATAGTAGCAAGCCTGTAAACAAGATAAGGAACCAAGACTGAAAGGACATCATCTCAGCATAAACTTAAGTCAACTAGAGATGTTTAAAAATCATTGCCGTGTTTACAAATCTCTGGCAAAGATAGAAAAAAAAACAAAAACAAAAGAAAACAAGTGTGTTCAAGTATGTTCAAATAAATATAGAAAGCATGCAGGCTTGGGAAATAAGACAGTAAAAATACTTTTAAAATATGTATAGGTTGGATAACTATGTAGATGGTACAATAGTAATAAATGCTAGCCACAATATGTATATATCAGCCTCCTTAAGAAATAAAAATCTCTGACCATAATTAATAAAATTTTGTACAAACAAATAAACAATCTTGTAAACACTTATCCATATATCATATCTTCCAGTTCATTTCGTTTATCAAAAATAAGCAAACCAGAAGAAAAAATAAGTGAGCACTTCCATTTTTACAAACTCATTCCAATCAGTGATCAACCTCTCTTCAAACCAGAAAACTAAATTCTTCAACCTGTTATTCAATTCTAGAATCAAACCATTTACCTAAATCTGTCACTCTTTTCAAATCAAAACACTTTAAACCTGCATGCATTTTAAACCTGTTCTTTGCAAACCCGAGAAGTTATCAAAGCATATTCCAGTTAAGCACTCAAGCTTTAAGGTTTAAGGCTGTTTCAAACTTGGTTCTGGTGCTCTGTTCTTCATTCCAGAGAACTGGTGAGTAACATCATTTTTAAAAGTTTAAATTCATAAATCTAGTTGCATGATTAAAGATCTGGAATGAGAATGTTTTGTGTATATATATTTCTGTACATATATATGGATATCTGGATGTTGTGCATGTTTGTTTCCATCTGATATCACTCTGATTGAGTTTCCAGACACAAGTTTTGTTTAAAAATCCTTAATCTCTTGACCTTGTCTTGGTTAGGATTTAAGTTATAAATAAAAACTGTTTGTTTAACCATAGACTTAGTTTTAAAATTTTATTCAAGTTAAAATAAACTCAAAATATATCTGGAAACTAAATTGAACAGGAAAAATTTAAATTATGTTAAAATTAAAACATTCTAAATCATTGTTTCAGGTATGTGATCTGAAACATTAACTAAAATCAAGATTTTTGGAAGTAAAACCATAGATTTTAGATTGGGTTCGAACATGTAGTTTGAGTTTGATCAGTTTGGGTGTTTTGAGTCGCCTCTGGCGATCAAGTTGATCGGAAGATCCATGGTCGTTCCTGCTGGTAGAGGAGTGATCTGGGGTCGCTAGAAAATTGGTAGGAAGTTGATCAGAGCTGTGTGGCGACGCTGGTTGATCAAGGAAGTCTGGAGCCCTAGTTTTTGTTGTGTCTGTTGCTTTGGATCGTTTCGCCTGCTCGGTTGATCGAGTTCAACCAAACTCGATGGGATGCTAGCAGGGACGAAGATGAAGACTTCGCCGGAGTTATACGATCTCAGATGATTGGAGGCTCGAGAACGAAGGCGATTCCAGGTGATGTTTTGTTCCAGTTTTAGGGTAGTAGGCTCGATTTTGATTTTCGAGATTTTGTTGAAGTTGGATGATCGGAAATGGATGTGGGTAGGAACGTTGACTTGATCGACGACGTGGGGACAGTTGGAGATGATCGCTGGCGACGTACACGTGCACGTGCACGTTTTTTTTTTTTTCTCGACTCTGACATTTTGGGGAAGACGAAGAATTTACTCGGGTTTTACTCGTGCCATTTGAGCCTGTTACTCGAAGTAGGGTAGGGGTTTCTCGAAGCATGTTGGGTGTCTTTTAGTTGATTTGAATTTTCCAGGTTTACCAGAAACCTGAATATCAGTTTTAAAGTTTTTTTAAAACCCTGAAGCTTTCAAATATAAGGAAGGTTTAAAACCCAGTTTTAATTCAAGTTCGAATTTTTGAATTCAGTTTAAATTTATAATTTCAGTTTTGAAAAAAAATTATTATTAAAGTTTAAACTTGAATTACTAACTCTTTAAAATAGAAGTAGATTAAATGGTTTAAACTGAAAATTTTAAAATGTGAGTAAGTTTGAAGTTGGATTCAAATCTGGAAATTAAAAGATTAAATTTGAATTTCAGTTTTAAGTTTAAAGGAAGTTTTAAATTTTAAAAGATTTTAAACCATTTGGAATGTTAAGTGAAATTTATTTGAAATTAAAAATGAATTTGGTATATATACTTATAAATTTACTTTTATAAGTCAAGTACTTCTTTCCATATAATTTTAAAGAAAGATTTTTAAATTATTTAAACTTTGTTTAAGTTTAAATTGTATCCACTTTAAATTTCATATTTAAAATGATATTTTAAAACAAGTTCTAAGGTAATTTGTTTTCAAATGTAATTGTTAATGACAAATTAGTCATAATTAAGAAATGTTTGATCTTAAAATTTAATTAAGATTTAATGATTTGAGATTAATAGAATTAATAAGGTAATTAAGAAGTAATTAGTTAATTTAATTAATTATTGATTAGGGATTAATAAATAATTGGTTAAGGATTAATCAATTTGTAATCAAGATCATTAATTAGATTTTTAATTAATAATTAAAGAATTTTTAATTAAGTGATTAAGTTATAATCAAAGATAATTAATTAAATAACTAAGGATTAATTAAGTTTCAGCTAACCCTTAATTAATTAGAAATTTGGACTTTAATTAATGAATAATTAAAGATGATTTAATTTGTGATTAACAAGAGTTAATCTAAGTTAATTACTTAATGAGTAATTAAAGAATGTTTAATGAAGGTCATTAACCAAGATTATTTTTATAATTAATTAACGTGGTTAAATTTAAATAATTAATTAGATTAATTTAATGAAAATCACGGGTGAATTGATTAAAGTATAATTACTTAATAAAAGTAATAAAAAAATTAATTACTTAATTGTAATTAATTGAGTTAAGGGAAGTAGTTTGAGTTAATTAATTAAGTTTAATTAATTTTAAACACTGAATGATTAATGATAATTACTTAATGTAGCTAATGGATTGGAAATTACTTAGTGAAGTAATTTATTGGTAATTACAGAATGGAAATTAAGGAAAGATGTTTAAGTATGGAATTAAATTGAGTATAACTATTTAGTAATTAATCAAGGGACTAATTAGAAATTTAGTAAGGAATAATTTATTTTAAAGAAGAAATTAATTAAATGTAATTAGGGATCAGTAATTAATATAATTAATGATGTAATTAAAGATGATTAATTAAGATTAATTAATAAATAATAAGTGATTAAAAGTAATTAATTAATTAAGGATTAATGTAATTAATTATAGTTTATTAATTAATTGAAGTAATAAAGGTAAATTACTGAGTTGGTTAAGAATGATTAACTTGTGAAATTAATAAAAAGATCATTACTTGCATGTAATTAAAGGATAATTAATCAAGGATGATTAACTAAGGTGATTAGTTTGAATGATTAATTAATTGATTGAAATTAATTAAGTGGTTATGTAAGCAAGATTTATAATGATGAAGTAATTAATTTAATTTACTTTAAATTAATTAGAGATAGATAATTAATTTAATTCAATTTCAATTAATTATAAATGATGTGTTTATGAATCATTGCTTATGTATTGTATGGAATCCAAAATCCAATAAGTGCCATCGGATTTGATTGTAAACCTAGTATGCTGGAATTTAATGAATGTAACAATTTCGGCTATTTTCTATTTACTTGAAAACCCTAGACCTATTATAATATAACTGGATTTCCTAAAAATGTTTTGGTTAGCGTAAGGTAAAAACTTTTCCATGTTTATGTGTGGGAAGTCTTACGTGATACCTTTTGTTTTCAAATGATTTTCAAAGTTAAGCAACTTTAACCTGTTACTCATACCAGACCCATGTCTGACCCGGAGTTTATTTCCTGTTTTTCTTAAACTCTCGGGTACCCAAATTTTTACGGGTAGCCAAGGGATTCAGGTTAGCTTTGACGAATTCTGGAGGAGCAATGGAGCAGGAGGCTTCAGCGTATAGATATATAGGTGGTTTCATTATGTTAGTGTTTATTCTGTATTTCCGCTGTGTTGTATCTCTGTGATGTGTGAGTTGTATTAACTAGACAGGTGTTTATAACTGTCTAGTATGTGAGGTATTGTCTGTGTACTCTGATGTATATGATATTATGTAATATCTATGTGATATATTATATTTTATTCGTTCCGCTGTTGAGATTCTGATGTTGTTTCTTCTTCTTCTTTATCTTTTCTATTTCTCACCCCTTTCTTTCTTAAAAACGGCGTGATTTTCCGGTAGTGGAAAGTTGGGTCGTCACAGTTGGTATCAGAGCGTTAGGTTGAGTGAATACCTAGGCTCTGGAGTGGTGTCTATCCTGAGAGAGCGTACTTGTAATTTTTATCTATATATATATATATTTATATATTTCTACCTATCTGTTTGGTTACCTGTTCGGGTTTTCCAATATAAGTTATAAAGGTAGATGGGTAGTGGTGTGTGTAACACGACTACCAATAGTTGGAGTTTGTTGAGGATGGAAGTGTATCTGACGAGACTGTAGACCCAATACCGTCTCGAGTGAATTTCTGTTGTGGTGTAAGAATTTCATTGGTCTCTGAAGAAAATCTATTAAGGATTCGGTGTCCAGCATTTGGGTGTAAGATGATTGCACTCGTGTGAGCGGATTTTCGAGGGTTGGATGAGTAGAGTTTGGAACTGTCGGTTGGACAGAAGCAAGTTATGATATTCTGATCCCTCAGGATGTAGTAGCTGTGTGATGAGACACAGTGACTATGGATGTTTCCTAAGATATTTCTTTGGAACGAGTTAAGGAAGTGAGTTGTTTCGGAGTTGTGGCTGTGTTCAGCAGAATGTTTTTGTTTTGGTTTGAAGTTCGAGTTTCTCGAGGAGCTTCTGGATTAGGAATTCCTTGGCATGAGTGTTAGTAGCGCAGCTCAGGGTGTTCTGTATGTTGGCAAGGGAGTTTTCTAGCATAGCAGTAGATTTCAGAAACAGCGGAGTGAATCCATTTCTTCGACGGATTGGCTGCATCAGTGTATGCTGTTCTGATTAGTAAAGAGAGCAGTATTATTGGATTAAGCTGAGTTGATCGCAAAAGTAACTTGCAATAGCTTGAGTGTTCTCTTGTGTTTTGGATTTTCTGGATATCTTCAGGAAGTCAGTATTTTGTTAGCATCTGGAGATTTAGTTTGGTATCGACTTTATTCCAGAAGTGGTACCGACGGTTTAGCTTAGTAGTAGGATGGTTTTTGGAGGAACTTCTGAGTTTTATTTTTTTGATTTGTTGAACCATATTTCTGGAATGGGCTGGCCTGTTTGTGCTCGTGTGCATCATTAGCATTTTCATCTTCTTCGGATCAGAGTTGTGCAGCGGAAGCAGTTTGGAGTACATCTGTTTTATCTTTTTAGACGGGAGAAGTAAGTCAGTCTTCTGATGTTTGAGGAGTAGAGTTTTGTTATTGGATTGATCGTGAGTGGATCATTTTGATGAGTTGTTTTGAAGCATCAACGAAGGATGAGCTGATCAGTAGGGATGGAGGCAGCCCAGGATCGTCCGAAGAGTTTTGTGGATAAGAGACGGAGGAATTTGGATTTCGAAGTCGGGGGTTTGATTTTGGATAAGCTTTCTCCGACCGAAGGTAAGTTTAATAAGACTGGGAAGTCAGCTCCGAGATATCTGGGATTTTCTCTGGTTTTGGTGAGGGTAAGTGTTTGATCTTCTGGAGTGAATTGTCAGTTTGGATAACTGGAATTCGATGTGTTTCACGTATCTCTAAGGGAGTACGTGTAAGATCTATCTCTGGTTGTAGAGCCAGCAGTTCAGGGAGTATTAGTTGATGAGTCAGACTTGTCTATAGTCTGATATCCTGTCTAGTTGTGTAGATCTAGATGAGTGGTAGCTCTGTAGCTTAGTATTATTGATTGTTTGGATTCTATAGAGCGAGTAATCAGGTATTTATACTTGGGGAAACTCGGCAGGATTCTATCCAGTATTTTTGTCTGGATAGTTAGTTTTGATTGTTGTTTGATTGGATGTGTTGGTTGCTATGGTTGTTAGCATATAATTAATATATGCTTGTGTTTTTAAAATTAAATCTTTAATAAGATTATTAAATTACCTTTGTTTTAAATTTCGGGGACGAAATTCTTTTAAGAGGGGAGGAATGTGACATCCCGGAATTTCTGACAATATCAATTTAATAATCTACATTTAAAATTAAATTGATTTGATAATATATGTAAATTAAATATGAATTGATTTAATAATTCTTCTTTTAATAAACATTTAAATTTTGAATTGATCTTTTAAAAGCTAATAAATTGTTCTCTATTTATAATGAATATATATTTGTATATATTGTAGATAGGAGAGCTTCGTTTTAAATTTAACTAATAAATTTATGTTTCAAATTCTAATATACATTTTAGTGATTTGGAAATTAGGATTTATTTAATATTTAACTTTTAAAGCTATTTAATAAACAACTATATGGGTTTAAATACTTAAGATAAAAGTTTAATAGTTTGAAAACTTATTCTGGCTTTAGTTTAGATTTAAATTTATTAACAAAAAGATTTGTTCTATTTTTCTTTATATAGCTTGATAAAAATATGATTTAAAATATATTTAAGTTTAAATACAAATTTGTCAAATGATACTTTAGTATATATCTTATAAAATAAGTAGTTTATAGTAAAGCAGATAATTTCTTTTATAAATCGGTTCAAATTAATAAATGTGTTATTTTTAAAAAAAATACTATTAATAAATAAAAATGTACTTACAAAATAGATAAAATAAAATATATATATATAGGAATATACAAGACTAAATAAATCTTAAAAATATCGAAATAAAAGTATAAATCAATTATATGGTTATAAACATAAGTATAAATGTATAAACATAAGAAACTATGATAAATACTTAATTTAAAATTTATAACATGACTTAAACAAAAGGATATGAATGTAAGGTAGGATGCAAGACAAGAATTAACAAAGTAAAAATGTGTATGCATGTAACCTGTACATAGTATGCAAGGTAAAAATAAACAAAGTTTAAAGGAATATCTATGTATCTATACATAAGAAAAGTATTGAAAAGAAAAAAATCAAATAGTAGCAAGCCTGTAAACAAGATAAGGAACCAAGACTGAAAGGACATCATCTCAGCATAAACTTAAGTCAACTAGAGATGTTTAAAAATCATTGCCGTGTTTACAAATCTCTGGCAAAGATAGAAAAAAAAACAAAAACAAAAGAAAACAAGTGTGTTCAAGTATGTTCAAATAAATATAGAAAGCATGCAGGCTTGGGAAATAAGACAGTAAAAATACTTTTAAAATATGTATAGGTTGGATAACTATGTAGATGGTACAATAGTAATAAATGCTAGCCACAATATGTATATATCAGCCTCCTTAAGAAATAAAAATCTCTGACCATAATTAATAAAATTTTGTACAAACAAATAAACAATCTTGTAAACACTTATCCATATATCATATCTTCCAGTTCATTTCGTTTATCAAAAATAAGCAAACCAGAAGAAAAAATAAGTGAGCACTTCCATTTTTACAAACTCATTCCAATCAGTGATCAACCTCTCTTCAAACCAGAAAACTAAATTCTTCAACCTGTTATTCAATTCTAGAATCAAACCATTTACCTAAATCTGTCACTCTTTTCAAATCAAAACAATTTAAACCTGCATGCATTTTAAACCTGTTCTTTGCAAACCCGAGAAGTTATCAAAGCATATTCCAGTTAAGCACTCAAGCTTTAAGGTTTAAGGCTGTTTCAAACTTGGTTCTGGTGCTCTGTTCTTCATTCCAGAGAACTGGTGAGTAACATCATTTTTAAAAGTTTAAATTCATAAATCTAGTTGCATGATTAAAGATCTGGAATGAGAATGTTTTGTGTATATATATTTCTGTACATATATATGGATATCTGGATGTTGTGCATGTTTGTTTCCATCTGATATCACTCTGATTGAGTTTCCAGACACAAGTTTTGTTTAAAAATCCTTAATCTCTTGACCTTGTCTTGGTTAGGATTTAAGTTATAAATAAAAACTGTTTGTTTAACCATAGACTTAGTTTTAAAATTTTATTCAAGTTAAAATAAACTCAAAATATATCTGGAAACTAAATTGAACAGGAAAAATTTAAATTATGTTAAAATTAAAACATTCTAAATCATTGTTTCAGGTATGTGATCTGAAACATTAACTAAAATCAAGATTTTTGGAAGTAAAACCATAGATTTTAGATTGGGTTCGAACATGTAGTTTGAGTTTGATCAGTTTGGGTGTTTTGAGTCGCCTCTGGCGATCAAGTTGATCGGAAGATCCATGGTCGTTCCTGCTGGTAGAGGAGTGATCTGGGGTCGCTAGAAAATTGGTAGGAAGTTGATCAGAGCTGTGTGGCGACGCTGGTTGATCAAGGAAGTCTGGAGCCCTAGTTTTTGTTGTGTCTGTTGCTTTGGATCGTTTCGCCTGCTCGGTTGATCGAGTTCAACCAAACTCGATGGGATGCTAGCAGGGACGAAGATGAAGACTTCGCCGGAGTTATACGATCTCAGATGATTGGAGGCTCGAGAACGAAGGCGATTCCAGGTGATGTTTTGTTCCAGTTTTAGGGTAGTAGGCTCGATTTTGATTTTCGAGATTTTGTTGAAGTTGGATGATCGGAAATGGATGTGGGTAGGAACGTTGACTTGATCGACGACGTGGGGACAGTTGGAGATGATCGCTGGCGACGTACACGTGCACGTGCACGTTTTTTTTTTTCTCGACTCTGACATTTTGGGGAAGACGAAGAATTTACTCGGGTTTTACTCGTGCCATTTGAGCCTGTTACTCGAAGTAGGGTAGGGGTTTCTCGAAGCATGTTGGGTGTCTTTTAGTTGATTTGAATTTTCCAGGTTTACCAGAAACCTGAATATCAGTTTTAAAGTTTTTTTAAAACCCTGAAGCTTTCAAATATAAGGAAGGTTTAAAACCCAGTTTTAATTCAAGTTCGAATTTTTGAATTCAGTTTAAATTTATAATTTCAGTTTTGAAAAAAAATTATTATTAAAGTTTAAACTTGAATTACTAACTCTTTAAAATAGAAGTAGATTAAATGGTTTAAATTGAAAATTTTAAAATGTGAGTAAGTTTGAAGTTGGATTCAAATCTGGAAATTAAAAGATTAAATTTGAATTTCAGTTTTAAGTTTAAAGGAAGTTTTAAATTTTAAAAGATTTTAAACCATTTGGAATGTTAAGTGAAATTTATTTGAAATTAAAAATGAATTTGGTATATATACTTATAAATTTACTTTTATAAGTCAAGTACTTCTTTCCATATAATTTTAAAGAAAGATTTTTAAATTATTTAAACTTTGTTTAAGTTTAAATTGTATCCACTTTAAATTTCATATTTAAAATGATATTTTAAAACAAGTTCTAAGGTAATTTGTTTTCAAATGTAATTGTTAATGACAAATTAGTCATAATTAAGAAATGTTTGATCTTAAAATTTAATTAAGATTTAATGATTTGAGATTAATAGAATTAATAAGGTAATTAAGAAGTAATTAGTTAATTTAATTAATTATTGATTAGGGATTAATAAATAATTGGTTAAGGATTAATCAATTTGTAATCAAGATCATTAATTAGATTTTTAATTAATAATTAAAGAATTTTTAATTAAGTGATTAAGTTATAATCAAAGATAATTAATTAAATAACTAAGGATTAATTAAGTTTCAGCTAACCCTTAATTAATTAGAAATTTGGACTTTAATTAATGAATAATTAAAGATGATTTAATTTGTGATTAACAAGAGTTAATCTAAGTTAATTACTTAATGAGTAATTAAAGAATGTTTAATGAAGGTCATTAACCAAGATTATTTTTATAATTAATTAACGTGGTTAAATTTAAATAATTAATTAGATTAATTTAATGAAAATCACGGGTGAATTGATTAAAGTATAATTACTTAATAAAAGTAATAAAAAAATTAATTACTTAATTGTAATTAATTGAGTTAAGGGAAGTAGTTTGAGTTAATTAATTAAGTTTAATTAATTTTAAACACTGAATGATTAATGATAATTACTTAATGTAGCTAATGGATTGGAAATTACTTAGTGAAGTAATTTATTGGTAATTACAGAATGGAAATTAAGGAAAGATGTTTAAGTATGGAATTAAATTGAGTATAACTATTTAGTAATTAATCAAGGGACTAATTAGAAATTTAGTAAGGAATAATTTATTTTAAAGAAGAAATTAATTAAATGTAATTAGGGATCAGTAATTAATATAATTAATGATGTAATTAAAGATGATTAATTAAGATTAATTAATAAATAATAAGTGATTAAAAGTAATTAATTAATTAAGGATTAATGTAATTAATTATAGTTAATTAATTGAAGTAATAAAGGTAAATTACTGAGTTGGTTAAGAATGATTAACTTGTGAAATTAATAAAAAGATCATTACTTGCATGTAATTAAAGGATAATTAATCAAGGATGATTAACTAAGGTGATTAGTTTGAATGATTAATTAATTGATTGAAATTAATTAAGTGGTTATGTAAGCAAGATTTATAATGATGAAGTAATTAATTTAATTTACTTTAAATTAATTAGAGATAGATAATTAATTTAATTCAATTTCAATTAATTATAAATGATGTGTTTATGAATCATTGCTTATGTATTGTATGGAATCCAAAATCCAATAAGTGCCATCGGATTTGATTGTAAACCTAGTATGCTGGAATTTAATGAATGTAACAATTTCGGCTATTTTCTATTTACTTGAAAACCCTAGACCTATTATAATATAACTGGATTTCCTAAAAATGTTTTGGTTAGCGTAAGGTAAAAACTTTTCCATGTTTATGTGTGGGAAGTCTTACGTGATACCTTTTGTTTTCAAATGATTTTCAAAGTTAAGCAACTTTAACCTGTTACTCATACCAGACCCATGTCTGACCCGGAGTTTATTTCCTGTTTTTCTTAAACTCTCGGGTACCCAAATTTTTACGGGTAGCCAAGGGATTCAGGTTAGCTTTGACGAATTCTGGAGGAGCAATGAAGCAGGAGGCTTCAGCGTATAGATATATAGGTGGTTTCATTATGTTAGTGTTTATTCTGTATTTCCGCTGTGTTGTATCTCTGTGATGTGTGAGTTGTATTAACTAGACAGGTGTTTATAACTGTCTAGTATGTGAGGTATTGTCTGTGTACTCTGATGTATATGATATTATGTAATATCTATGTGATATATTATATTTTATTCGTTCCGCTGTTGAGATTCTGATGTTGTTTCTTCTTCTTCTTTATCTTTTCTATTTCTCACCCCTTTCTTTCTTAAAAACGGCGTGATTTTCCGGTAGTGGAAAGTTGGGTCGTCACAGTTTCCCCAAAACCGGAAGTCACCAGAGGGCAATCCATATACTAAAGGTACAAACCAAAATCATAGTGGTCGCGAATAAAGGGATACAAGTATGACAAGGCACACGAGGCAATACCCAAGGTAGTGATACTACCGTTTTCCTGATCCGGACTGGTGAGAACGCAACGCCGCAGCGCCCGCAACACCGTGAAACAACACTTCCAAAATCAAGGGTGCACCAATCGACAACAAGTAATGAGTAGTTCGAAGAAGTGTGTTCACTTGAGGTAGCAAATCCTCCATTGGCCCGGCACGGCTCCTGTTTTAGTCATTTCCAATTTGACACAAGTGTCAAGGCTATCCATCATCGTTCTCTTTCTTCAGTCATCACGTACATCATTCCAACCACTTCATTTTGGATCATCACTCCGCGTATAGTTATTAAAGTGGTTTTCGGTTTAGATAGAAAGTATATCCATAACCGATTTCGGTCTCTTTAATAACTTTCGTGATTATTTCACCGATTGGTCGTTTAATATATTTCAAAACCAAATCCAATTCAATTTCAATTTCAATTCGTAAACCAACATTTCATTTGTCTTTCTAAATCAATTTCCAATATTTACGTTTCAAAACTTCATAATTATCATTTCAAAATCTTATAATTCAATTTCAATTTATATTTAAACCATTCCAATATTCATTCAAATTCGTATATAAGTTTCATTTCGAAATCATTTAAAATGATTTAATTTAACATTCAAATCAAATTTAAATTCATTTATCGATTTCATTCAATATTCATTAAGTAAATTTTCCATTCAAAACAATTTCTATTAAATTTCCAATTCGTTAAACCCATTATTTAAATTCAACTTCATTATATCAAAACTTACAAATTTGATTAAATTAAATTCATCAAACCAAATTCTTTAAATTTCAAGTCTTACATTAATTTCAATAAATCACATTTTTCTTGTTAAAGAAATTCAATTTCACTTATTTACTTACTTAAATATTTTCCAAGACTTAATTAATAAAGAACTCAATTTCATTTATTTGCGAAGTAAAATTTACTTATTCAAAAGTTCAATTTTACTTATTAAAGAATTCAATTCAATTTAATCCTTAAATAATTCAATCTTATTTAATTTATTAAATAATTCAAAACTTAATTATTAAATAATTTCAAAGTTTAGTAATTTCAAACTTAATTATAATTTCGACTTAATTAGTAAATCATTTCAACTTAATTCAATCATTTCTCAAATTAGACAACATTCATTCATCAATTACATTGTTAATATTTTGTTTCAGATTATTAAATACTAACGTTTCCTTTCATTAAAATTCAAATTTCAACTTCATTTCAAAACCATATTATTTATTCAAATAAAATCTTCGTTTTATTTTTAAATCAAATTATTGACCAATCGGGTTTTATTTAATTCTCTATCCTAGGTCATAGTTTAATTTGGGTATTTATCATTTCAACCCGATTCCAATTCAATTCAAAACATAGCATAGCAAAGGGAACTTGTAGTGTGATAACTGGGATGGTGTCAAAGTAAATAAACAAGCAATACAACAATCAATAACAATCCAATAATCAATTCAAATAATCCCAAAATAATCGTATTAATTCACATTGTTATTTGTGTAAATTAATATAATTATTTCTAGAATCTACACTATCATTTCATGTAGATTAAAGATTATTACATTACAGTTCTTCCCTTGTCATCTATTTACAATTTCATACATCATCAATTTAACAACATACATTCAGTGGTTCAAGATGTAATTAAACAAATCCTACGTGTCAATAAATTTTGACAGTTAAATGGGTCATATTATACAAATGTCATTTAATCAAATTTAACATTTAACTATCCCATATCAATTTCGATTGCATACTATTTATCATTTTAACATTAACAATTTAACGTCCAATATAAACATCAACAATCAATCAATTATCAGCCAAACTGTATTATCATCGCATAAATAATTAACAGATAATGGTGTCAGATGTCACAGGTGAACTGATACAGGTAATGGCATATAAAACAGTGTAATTAACTAACAACAGTAAATTTCAATTGTCGTTTCAATTGAAATCAAATTTAATAAATAAAAGAACGTTAATCGTGAGTGAGTGCTCACCTTTCGAGGCTAGAGAGAACAGGCGATGACACAAATACGCATACTGATTCGGACACTGAAATATCCAAGCACGAATTCCAAATAAAGCAAGATTGGCACGAATTTGACGATCAAGTTGATAGATAGGAGTTGATGAAATCAAATCAGAACTAGATCGATAACGGTAAATTGGTATAACTGTACTGATGTACAACTATATATATAAAGTCATATTTTAACTTTCAAACATATATTAAGTTAAATATACATACATTTCAAAATCCAATGTTTTAAATTAACACTCAAATATTAAAGTCAAACATACATCTATAATGATAAATTTTGAATCAATATATTTAAACTTAACAGTTTAACATATATGTTTATATAACTTATGAAATCAACCGACAAACAAAAATTTAAGACTGATATATATAGAGATATAAACAGTGTAAGTTATATTTAAAACAATATTTACATATAATACTCTTGACCCAATGCATGTGCTATGAAGTGTTTACTTCGAAACTAATTAAAGAGTAATACACGGTTGTGAAATGCAAGCATCTTATTGTTCTTTTAATACTTGGAACAGATAGATCACCATTAAGAAACGAAATTTGATGTACTAGAACAAGGTGACGTTAAAACATTTAAAGCTCATATGCATATCATGGCAAAAGCGTTATTTATTATAGAATTTGTCTTCATAACAGAGTCAATTTGTCAAAGCCCGATTGTAATATTTTTTTTTACGTTATGCAATATAGTTTACACTACTGCAACTATAGCCATTCGAACATATAGCTTCTAATAAAATATATTTATAAACTGCTAAATATATAACTTATGTTTCATAACCTAACAGGTCAATTTAAGTTTATACAAACTTATATAATGATTAACAGATAGTGCATATATCAACTAATATGTGTACAGAACTCACATATAAAAATGTTAAACAAAAATTAAATAATATTAAAACAATGCTCATATAATAACAGAAGAAAACTGCTCGGGCCTACCCATATAAATGTATGAACTTACATTGTTACATAGACTCAAAACATTTCGTATAACTAACATATACTAGAAGACTGACACATAGATATATAAGCTATAATAGTACATAAAACACATATAAAATACTGCATATATAACTGCAAAACTGGGGACATATGTATAGTTTTTAAATCAAAGTTTAGCAGTCATGTTCTGTATACCAATCTATACCACATATTATATGCTCTGTACATAACTAACTGAAACCATATTTCAAAATCTTAGATTAATACTTTATGAACTTACTTTATTAAACCCGTACTATATTATAAACTTACTTATATAACAATACACATTGTACTTTATAAACTTATGAACTATAGAGACATATATATATACACAGCTTTGAAAACAAAACAATATACTATATATATCGACCAAACTAAATCATGTGCATGTAAAGATGGACATATATTAGTATATTAACCAATGTATATAAACAGACAAATCAACAATTATAAATTAAAAGGTATATAACTTACAAATATATATATTGCCTAAGATAACGAAGAAGTGGGAAAACCCAGAGGAAGTCCTAAACGATAGCTCAGTTAGGCTTATGCCGGCCTGGGTGGAGATCAAGAGAAGAGTCGACATCAGGGCGGAGATGGTGGGGCTTGAGTGTGCGCGACTGCGAGGCTTCGGCCGGAGGAAGGTTTTGGGTTGCGTTAAAGGACAAGGCAGAGGCGTATGCAGTTGGGCGGCTGAGAAGTCACGAGGTAGGAGATGAGTTGCAGGGTCCGGAGAGAGAGATGGGTTCGATTGTGGAGGCGGTTGTGGTGGAGGTTCGAGGAGATTGACAGAGGGAATTTGAATCATGATGGGACGAATGCTTCGGGCTTGGTGATGTTTTCTTTGGGAAATGGCAAATTGAAAAAGGAGGTTAACAGTTTAGGCTTCTCAAATATGATGACGAACAAGAAATGAACCATTCTTTTTTTTTCTTTTTTAATAAACAAAACCAAGGGTCAAGTCTATTGGAATTCAGGAGAAATAAATTCTGGTGGTTGAATGCTACAAATATTGATAACTGATTGCTATAGATTTCACAATACAGTGGATAATTGAATGGTCACAAAAGTCGTACCGATACGGTTATTTGTTTTACCGATTTCGCGGTGTATTGGGCGTCGAAACACACAAACGAATATACTGCGGAGATCAGCACGACGAGACGATCAAAACGGTATACGGATATCAGTAGTATGATTGAATTATAAAAATTTGAATTTTCTACTAGCGAAAAAATGCAGCAAAACTCAGAAGAATAAGATCGACGGAGCTAAAGAAGTCCGAATTTGGAAAAACGAAAAATGACGTTTTGCTCAGAAGACGATTTAGAATTTTTGTATGTAAAATATTTCAGTTTCGAAAATGTTTTATTTTCATTGCTATTTAACTGATTAAATTGAAGTAAATTTACGCACGAAATAAACTTTCATAATTTCGGACTAAAATTTACAGTTTCCTATGTTTAATTAGACGTATTCCAAATATTAAATTTTTATTTCAAAATTTTATCGTTTAAAATTTCACAAAATTTTAACTAATTACGTTATTAAAACGGTTAAAATTTACGGGTCGTTACACTCTCCCCCACTCAAAACTTTTTGTCCCCGAAAAGGAACGAGGTAGGAGAACAGAAACAACCAGAAAGAAAAACAGATTTGAAATACAAAATAACAATTAATTTAAACCATATAAATTCAAATTTAAATTAATTGATATTCAATAATTGATTTAATCCATTTGATTTCACTAAAATCAATCCCAACTATTTCTAAATTTATTATCTTGTTATCCAATTATCTTCAATTTACAATTTCTAAAATCATAACTTTAAATAGTCTTTTATTATAATCATATTTTTTTCAGCAATTTAAATTCTTCTTTATTCCAAATTATTGTTAAATTTATTCTACTTAATATATTTAATCACATATATTTAACCCATATAAATTAATTTAAACCATAAAAGTTTCGATTTAAATTAATTTATATTTACTAATTGCTTTCAAATTCAAGGTATTTTCATAAGTTGATCAAATTTCAATCTATTAATTCTTTCAAAACAAATTTATTAATTCTCTCAAAACAAATTTATTTCATTATTAACTGAGTTTTACTTATTATCCTATCTAACTCTATTAACATCTTTATAATCAAAATTTAGTGTATAACATTTATTATAGACACACAAATTTTATTTATAAATTCAATTTATCTTATATATTATCCAATTACATATTCAACTTCTGAATGATTTAGGTAAGTTGTATTAGAATGCAGTTGAACAATATACAAATAAAAATTTTCCTTATTCAATTATTCAAGTTTAAATATTTATTCCAAATTTTGGTTTTATTTATAATTAAAATCATCCTTTAACAAAATTTAAGAATTAGATTTCCGATTAACTTTAAACAATTTAGAGATATATATAATATATTTATATCAATTTAAATTTTAAAGTAAGATACCTATATATATATAAATCAAATTATACTGAAGAAATTCAAATCAAAATATTTTTCCAAAGAAAAACCGTAGCAAAGCTACAGAATGGTATCTTCACTTCGAAACTCGAAAATGAATGTCGATGATGCGGCCGCCATCACCGAAATTATTTTCCAATGACAAAGAGAAGAGCACTGATTTCAACATTTTAAAAATTCTTTGAAAACGATTTCTATTCGAAAATACTTTAGATAATACATTTTAAACTCTTTAAAACCAAGGTTTGAAATTTTTCGAAAATTAAATTCTCAAATTCTTGATTTAAATTCATTTTAAATTTTACAAAATCAATTTATAAACCAAGTTTATAATTTCCATTTATTTATAAGTTGGAAAATCAATGGTTTGCAAAACAATAAATAATAATCAAATATTATCATTTCTGGCAACAGATTCATTAACAATTTAATTTCATAATATTTATATTTATATATAATATAATCATTAAAAAAAAAAATTATTTTGTTTACCCAATTTGAAAACGATATTGTGTCAGCTTGCTCTGTTAAAGTGTTTTGGAAATCCTATCGACAGCGTTGATCAGACGAATCGATCGGAAACCCAAATCAGCATCAACAACTCAAACAACACAATATATATTAAAACATTATTAAACATTAATTTACAATTACACTTCCTTGCTCGACGATACAGGAATGAATTTCAAAGCAAGGATAGGGATTCAAATTTGATTAATTCAATAAAAGAAAATTTTGATTTGAATATAAGTTGGAATGAAAGATAAGGTGATTATTTAACCGAATAAGGAAATAGATAATCTTACATAAATCGCGGGCAACCATAACCGGTCGACCGTGACTTCCAGAATAAGATCGATGTGGAATTCCGAGGTAAATCGACATTCGATCTCAAGAAATAGAATTCAGGTATAGCAGGAGAAAGATAGCATCGTAAACCGAGGATACAGAAATCTCCGGTAAATCAATGCCTATTGTAAAGGGGTTTTGCTGAAATGACCCTAGCTATTTCACCTAATTTTTACTAGGAAATTTTTTTTACATCAATAATCTCCTAGAGTCATTTAGCCTTTTCACTAAATTATCCAGGATCCTAATTTTTTTTCCACTAATATATTTATATCAGTTCATTAATAAATATATTCACATACATATGAAGATGTATGTGACCCTCTTGCTTGGATCAGAGTGTTGTTTAGCAAGAGTGCATCCTGATTGAATTTGAATATCTAATCAACCAATACATAGCTTATTTTCCATGCCTATTGATATTTGAGTCAGGGTACTGAATCTCATAATCATATGTAATCTATACTTAGTAATTTTTGACCATTCCTATAGTGATTGTCTGTTAGTTTGAGATATTAAGGTGATCTCAGATTATATAGCAAGCCACCATAATTTTAGTTTAATTATTTGGTATTTGATTAAAGCCAGAAAGGAAAATGATATACTCATTTATCATTTTCAACACAAGTTATTTTACCACAAATTTCTTTACTTATAACCAAGTCAGTTGAGTAATTCTTTCATAATCTATATAGTTGTATTTTTCTTAACCAAATTTATTGCCTAATCCCTGAGTTACCTCAGCTTGCACATAATTTACAGGTTGCTTTACTGGATTTAGAGAATCCAGAATTTAGGGTCATTTGACAAAAGTAGTATTTAGGTAATATGTGTGCATATCAGATGTAGTGTACTTTCTGAACTAATAAAACTATTCAAAATAAAATGTGAGTTGCTCAAGTATTTGAAAAGGTCTTTGTGCATGCATTTGCAAAGAAAGCTTCAGATTTTACAAAGTGTATTTTCTTCCTTTATACCCAAAACTCCGACCATCTTGATCAATCCAGACCTCATTATTTTTGAAGTGGGTTAACCTTATGACTAGATCATCAAAACATTAGTGCCTGGCTTTTGCAATGTAAATTCAGATACCAGACACTTGCAAAATCCCTTAAAACATGTACATATCTTTATAAAGTGTACAAATATGTTGTTTCTTTTATCAAAACACTTCTGCATATAGTCAAAAAATTCTTGAAATGTTACTTCTATCTAAACTCAGATTTTTAACCTTCAAACTTAAAGTTTTAAGTAACTTGAAATTAACTAATACAGTATATGTATATACATATCCATTTCTCAAATACAGTCATATATCATTTACAGATTTTCACCATAATACTCAAATATATATTTTCTTGCGTAGATTCAACAAAGTCTTTGATTAATCCCAAACTTAATACATTACTAGATTCAGTTAAAACAATTAAATGAATTTAAGCATTCAAGATCATAACATAACAACCAAAGCATAACTATAAAAACTTCTCAGATTACATGCAAATAATTCCTTCTAAGTTCTTATTTAATTCTAATTTAGCATGCTTATCCAATCATTCTCATTAGCCATAGCAGCTTCCTATTTAGAACCAGCATTCCCTGAAAGAGCATTAGAGGCTGCCCCATTTTAAATGAGACACCCCAGATGCCATAAGCAAACAAGGGTCAGATACAAGATCTGGTATGAGCAATATCAAAAATTCCATGATATTAAGTAAATGAGTGAGACATAAACATTTTGTATGAGTGGGCATAGCTTCTTTGATCAATTTGCCTGACTTGTTTATGATATATTATGCATATATGATCAGTATGTAAGACTAATTATGTACACACATTCAACTATGCAAACATACATTTCAAATAGAAATACTCAGGAACTATCATAGCTCCAGACCAACCATCCTAGGAATAACTCAAGTTCCTACTTCATCAATTTAAGGTTGCATTTACCAAATTAATTCCTAGCCTCATCTGCCATAAAGGAATCACGGGGACACATTGCAATAAAATAATTCACAATATTGCACAAAGATCTCAGGGCTTAAACAAGCCATGTGCCAACTTGCATACTTTAAATACAACAAGCATTCCAGCAATCTTCTTGGCTCACAATCCTTAGTGTATTTACTAAGTGTTCATGTTTAATCCTATCATGAGATAGCTAGGTGACTGAATCACATTGTACATGAAACATTACATAAAATTTACAAGCATAATTCAAAAACAAGCTAACATTCCTATCCAGAGGAAATCATGTTTACAAATATTTTGGCTTAAAGAAAATACAAGAATATTTACAACTGGGAATAAAGACTAAGCATATGGGTTATTATTGTTTCATAAGCAACCATGTTTGAACTAAATTCAAGATCTAGCTTAAACAAGATTTCTGGCTCATGGGTTTTCCATTTGATCAAGGGTTCAGCACTTTTGGATATTTCCATTGCAACCTTGAATCTTTCATTTGAGCCTCAGCACTTACACAAGTGTAATGCAACTCATAAACATTTTGATTTCTATTTTTTTCCATGCCATATCTAAACCAGTTACAAGTATTCTCTATTTACTTTCATGATTCCATACTTTTACATTTATGGGTATAACCAAACAGAGCAAAATACTCAAACATCAAGACAATCAAAAGCATTCATAAACACCCATTAAAGCATCCATTAGAACCATAGTAATAAAATCAGAAATGCGTAGAAAATAACATAAACTTGGCTGCCTCATAACAAGACTTAATGCCATGGGTTTAGTGAGATTACTCACAGAAAAATGCTTCTCTTGCTTAATCCAGAAAAGAAACCTTTTAAAACTTGCTTTTCTGCTTGCAAATATTTTTACTTCTTTGTTTTCTTAAATGTCTTGGGTAGCAAATGATTTTTCTGGTTTATACTTGGATTTATAAGAGAGGTTTTCTAGGGTTTTATCATTGTAAAATCCCATTCCTACCGTGGCCAAGACTCATGCATTTTGCATTTCAGATTTGTTTATTTTTCTCCCTTAATACCCCGGCCATATGTGATACTTACTCCCCTTTTTCTTTTCCAGAATATTATTATATTCTTCTTAGGTCATGATAATTGTGTGACATTGTCACTTGTTTATTTTCTAAAAATCCTCCTTTCTATTTCTGCCTAAAGCAATTGTTTTGCTTGTAATTTATCTTTTGCTATTTTAGTGTTACACTTTCCCTTGCTTATTTCTTTTTAATATTTTCAGTACTTACAGAAATGTATATTTGTATACATATCTTATTTAGGCTTATTTAATTCCTCCTTAATTTCAGAAACATATGCACCTATATATGCATACAGGTTTTCAAATCCTTGTAACATATTTTTTTTTCCTGGGTTTTAAATAAAATCTATTTACTGAATTCAAAACAAAACCTACTTTTCTTATTTTCTGGGATGATTCATATAATTCCAGAAATCAAATATCCATATCATAAAATCATGTTTGTAATGCTTTTTAATTCTTGTTTTAAATTCAAGAAATCTGGAGTTCTTCCTTGTGCCATATCAGTGTGCACGTGCACACATGCACACACACTTGCACACAGTTAATTCCATATATTCCTATACAAATAAATTCATATATTTCAAAATCCAACCAAAATAAGATTCCATGAATTTCTGGGGCATTACAATCACCCCACCTTTTTAGGAATTGTGTCCTCACAATTTTCTCATTTTGACTTTAAATATTCCCAGATTTTTATAAAATCTATTAAACATTGCATAAGCAAACAATTCAGTCAAAACAACCATACATATTAAACTTTTTAGGGATTTAGATTTTACCTTCCACTGCAAAAAGCTTGGGGTAATCCATCTTTATCTTATCCTCTAACTCCCATGTACAATCATTAGGGTCTAGGCTCCATTGAACCTTTACCAATTTCAGAGTTTTGCTCCTCAACTTCTTTTCCTCTTTAGCTAAAATCCCCACTGGTTCTTTCTCATAGACCAAATCAGGATTTATTTGAACTTGAGTTGATTTCTCTAGAATTTCCTCTTTATGATGCACCCATCTCCTAAGTTGTGATACATGAAATACATTGTGCATTACACTCATCTCTTTTGGTAGCTCCAACTTATATGCTAATGAACCTATTCTTTCCAAAATCTTGTAAGGTCCAACATATCTTGGGGTAAGTTTTCCCTGCTTGCCAAACCTCAACACCTTCTTCATAGGTGAAACTTTGATGAAAACATAATCACCAACTTCATATTCTACCTGCTTCCTCCTTACATCTGCAAACTTCTTTTGCCTATCTTGAGCTGCTGCCATCCTTCTCCTTACAAGTTCAATTTTCTCTGTAGTTTCTTTAACATACTCAGGCCCTAAGACAACCTTTTCTCCTGCTTCAACCCAACATATTGGTGACAAACATGGTTTGCCATACAAGGCTTCAAATGGTGCCATGCCTATGGTGCTTTGATAACTATTGTTATATGTAAATTCAACCAATGGAGGTGATCTTCCCAATTGCCTCCAAAGTCCAATGCACATGCCCTCAACAAATCCTCCAAAACTTTATTTATTACTTCAGTTTGACCATCTGATTGGGGGTGGTATGCAGTACTCAAGCATAATTCACTCCCCATGGCTTCTTGAAAGCTCTTCCAAAATCTGGATGTAAAGATTGTGTCCCTATCACTCACTATAGTCTTTGGAATTCCATGCAACCTTACTACTTCTTTCATGAATGTTTGAGCTAGTTTAGGTGCATTTCTTTCTGCCTTCACTGGTATAAAGTGTGCTACTTTAGTCAATCTATCAACTACTACCCAAATGCTTGTATTTCCTCTCTTTGATCTAGGCAGACCATCTATGAAATCCATAGATATATCTTCCCACTTCCATTGTGGTATGCTTAGAGGTTGTAATAGGCCTGAGGGTCTTTGGGTTTCTGCTTTGACTTGTTGGTAAATCATACACTTTGCAACATGTTTGGCCACATCAGTTTTCATTCCTCTCCACCAATAATCCCTCTTCAAATTTTGGTACATCTTGGTGCTGCCTGGATGTATAGAATATTTGCTCCTATGATATTCATTAAGTATCTCTTCCTTCAATCCTATATCCTTTGGAACACATATTCTACCTTTATTCCTTAAGTAACCATTCTTATCAGTGTGGTAGTTTGCTACTTCTTCTCCTTTTTCTATTAGAGTTTTCTTTTCTAATAAATCTGGATCTTCCTCTTGCATTTTCCCCACTTTCAAAATTAAATCTGATTGCAAAGTTATCAAACTTAATTTTCCTCTACTCCCTTCTTCAATCATATTCATGTTTACCTCACTGTTTTCCTCAATTTCCAAATCAGTAAGTAGAGATAAATTTCTAAACTCTTCTATCATTAACATGGCTACTTTTGCATGCTGCCTGCTCAAAGCATCTGCAACCTTATTAGCTTTTCCTAGAGTATAAAGTATGTCTAAATCGTATGCTGCTAGAAACTCAACCCATCTATGCTGCCTCATATTCAAATCTTTTTGTGAAAAGAGATATTTTAATGCTTTATGGTCAGTGTATAAGATAAACTTAGCACCTAGAAGATAATGACTCCAGAGCTTTAATGCATATACCACTGCTGCCAACTCAAGATCATGGGTTGCATACCTTGATTCATGTGGCTTCAATTGTCTTGATGCATAGGCTATAACTTGATCTTGCTGCATCAATACAGCTCCTAGCCCAGAACCACTTGCATCAGTATAAACAATTAAATCCTCATTTCCTTCTGGTACTTTCAACACTGGTGCATTGACTAAGGCCTCCTTGATTCTACTAAAGGCTTGTTCACATTTCTCAGTCCATATAAAAAGTTGGTTCTTTCTAGTTAGGTTGGTAAGAGGTGATGACATCTTATAAAAATCTTTTATAAATCTTCTGTAATACCCTGCCATTCCCATAAATGACCTAACTTCTCCTACTGTGCTTGGCCTTTTCCATGCTTGGATAGCCATAATTTTATTGGGGTTCACTGAAATGCCTTTGGCAGATATAACATGCCCAAGGAAATGCACTTCTTCTTTCCAAAATGCACACTTAGAAAATTTTGCCTTTAAATCTTTTTCTCTTAATCTAGACAAAACAAGGTGTAAGTGATTTTTATGTTCCTCTACTGTTTTAGAATAAATCAAAATATCATCAATAAAATCAATACAAACTTGTCTAAATAATCCCTGAATATCCTATTCATCAAGTCTACAAAATATGATGGGGCATTTGTCAACCCAAATGGCCTGACAACAAACTCATATAGACCATACCTAGTGTTAAAGGTTGTATACTTAACACTTGAGTTCTCAATCTTCATCTGATGGAATCCAGATGCCAGGTCTAATCTAGAAAATATTTTTGCTCCACTAAGTTGATCAAAAAGATCATCAATTCTAGGTAAGGGGTACTTGTTTTTGATAGTGACTTTGTTTAGCTCCCTGTAATCTATGCACATTCTTAAAGTACCATCATGTTTCCTTACAAACACCACTGGAGCACCCCAGCATGAATTACTTGGTCTTATAAATCCTTTGCTTTCCAATTCTTCTAACTGTTTCTTCAATTCCTTCAACTCACTAGGCCCCATCCTAGTGGGTTTCTTAATAATTGGACTGGCTTCTGGTATGAGGCTAATCTGAAATTCCACTGGTCTCTGGTGTGGAACACCCTTAACTTCTCAAAACACATCTAAGTATTTGTTAATTATGGGGATTTCTTCAATATAAGGCTCACTGGAATCCTTATTTAAGTCAATCAAGTGATATAATTTTCTTTCTTTGGCTATTTCACACAAAATTGTGATTCTTTGACCTATAGAATTTTGTAATGATATGGTGGATGAGTCTAAATTAATTATGGCTTTGTATTGCCTTAACCAGTCTACACCCAATATAATACCTATATTTGGGTAATTTAAAACATATAAATTGGAAATAAAAACATTTCCTTCTATTTTTAATTCCACATCCACACAAATCATGTTTAAAACACTAGAACTCCCCAATGGGCTTTGCACTAACAAAGGAGTTTCAACCAGTATGCAATTTAATTTAAGCAATGTAACTAATTCATGGGAAATCAGAGAATGTTTTGCCCCTGTGTCATACACTACTGATATAGGTAGGGTACAAATAAATAAGGTACCTTCCACTTGACCATGGTTTTCTGCAATAGCTTCTACTGTGGATTTGCTTTTGCTCTCCAAACTTGCTAGCTTCCCTTGTTGTTTATACTCAGGGCAATTTCTCTTGATATGTCCCTCTTACCACATAGGTAGCATTTGAAAGCTCCTCCCTTCAATTCTGGGCACCTTGGTTTGATATGTCCTTCCTTTCCACAATGATGGCATGTTATTTTTCTCTTTGTATCAGTGGTCTTAGTATCATTGGTCTTCTTGCTTTCTGTCTCCTCTTTCTTTTTGTCATAGGGGTGATACCTTCCCTTATTTTTCTTATTATTGTTATTCTTAAAACTCTTATACTTTTCCCTTTCCTTGTCATGTTGCTCAAATTTTAAGGCCAGATCAATGACTTGATCAAAAGTTTTATCTGCATATGGCAACATAGCCCTACTAAGCCCTGGGTTTAAACCCTTAATATACCTATCATTCTTTGATGCCTCATCAGCCACAAGCATAGCTCCATACTTAGACAAGCCCTCAAACCTATGAGTGTACTCAGTCACATTAAAGGTTCCCTGCCTAAGTCTGATGAATTCTTCAAGCAATAGAGTTTTGGCTGATGCTGGAATAAATCTAGCTTCCAACATCTCCTTGAATTGATTCCAAGTGATTTCATTCTCAATCCTCCCAGCTATGACTACCTCCCACCAGCTTAAAGCCACACCTTTCAGTTGTCTTGAGGCCACTTGCCTCTTCCTTTGATCATCCAATTGCATGTCATTGAAAATTCTGTCCAGTGTTCTCAACCATGCTTGAATTTCCATCACATTTTCAGTCCCTTCAAAGCTCTTGCCTCCTAAATTGGTATAAGTCTTTAATAGTTTTGAAAGTTCCTCATGTGGGTTCTCAAGTCTCTGCCCTACTCCATCCCTTAAAGCCCTCATAAAGTCTTGCATATCAAGCGTTTGTGGTGCACTTGATCCTGCATTGTGATGAGATCCTCTTCCTACCATGATTGGATAACTAAAGTATGGGGTAGATAGGGTTAGTTTATCATGAGCATTTTTCTTTTGCCATAACTTTCTATCTGTATTATTATTTTACTCAAACAAACAACCAGTTCATACATATGGTTATAATACTTCAATCAATCAATACAATCATTCTTAGCTATGTACAGTTTTAACATAGCTCTGATACCAAATGAAATGACCCTAGCTATTTCACCTAATTTTTACTAGGAAATTTTTTTTACATCAATAATCTCCTAGAGTCATTTAGCCTTTTCACTAAATTTTCCAGGATCCTATTTTTTTTTCCACTAATATATTCATATCAGTTCATTAATAAATATATTCACATACATATGAAGATGTATGTGACCCTCTTGCTTGGATCAGAGTGTTGTTTAGCAAGAGTGCATCCTGATTGAATTTGAATATCTAATCAACCAATACATAGCTTATTTTCCATGCCTATTGATATTTGAGTCAGGGTACTGAATCTCATAATCATATGTAATCTATACTTAGTAATTTTTGACCATTCCTATAGTGATTGTCTGTTAGTTCGAGATATTAAGGTGATCTCATATTATATAGCAAGCCACTATAATTTTAGTTTAATTATTTGGTATTTGATTAAAGCCAGAAAGGAAAATGATATACTCATTTATCATTTTCAACACAAGTTATTTTACCACAAATTTCTTTACTTATAACCAAGTCAGTTGAGTAATTCTTTCATAATCTATATAGTTGTATTTTTCTTAACCAAATTTATTCCCTAATCCCTGAGTTACCTCAGCTTGCACATAATTTACAGGTTGCTTTACTGGATTTAGAGAATCCGGAATTTAGGGTCATTTGACAAAAGTAGTATTTAGGTAATATGTGTGCATATCAGATGTAGTGTACTTTCTGAACTAATAAAACTATTCAAAATAAAATGTGAGTTGCTCAAGTATTTGAAAAGGTCTTTGTGCATGCATTTGCAAAGAAAGCTTCAGATTTTACAAAGTGTATTTTCTTCCTTTATACCCAAAACTCCAGTCATCTTGATCAATCCAGACCTCATTATTTTTGAAGTGGGTTAACCTTATGACTAGATCATCAAAACATTAGTGCCTGGCTTTTGCAATGTAAATTCAGATACCAAACACTTGCAAAATCCCTTAAAACATGTACACATCTTTATAAAGTGTACAAATATGTTGTTTCTTTTATCAAAACACTTCTGCATATAGTCACAAAATTCTTGAAATGTTACTTCTAGCTAAACTCAGATTTTTAACCTTCAAACTTAAAGTTTTAAGTAACCTGAAATTAACTAATACAGTATATGTATATACATATCCATTTCTCAAATACAGTCATATATCATTTACAGATTTTCACCACAATACTCAAATATATATTTTCTTACGTAGATTCAACAAAGTCTTTGATTAATCCCAAACTTAATACATTACTAGATTCAGTTAAAACAACTAAATGAATTCAAGCATTCAAGATCATTACATAACAACCAAAGCATAACTATAAAAACTTCTCAGATTACATGCAAATAATTCCTTCTAAGTTCTTATTTAATTCTAATTTAGCATGCTTATCCAATCATTCTCATTAGCCATAGCAGCTTCCTATTTAGAACCAGCATTCCCTGAAAGAGCATTAGAGGCTGCCCCATTTTAAATGAGACACCCCAGATGCCATAAGCAAACAATGGTCAGATACAAGATCTGTTATGAGCAATATCAAAAATTCCATGATATTAAGTAAATGAGTGAGACATAAACATTTTGTATGAGTGGGCATAGCTTCTTTGATCAATTTGCTTGACTTGTTTATGATATATTATGCATATATGATCAGTATGTAAGACTAATTATGTACACACATTCAACTATGCAAACATACATTTCAAATAGAAATACTCAGGAACTATCATAGCTCCAGACCAACCATCCTAGGAATAACTCAAGTTCCTACTTCATCAATTTAAGGTTGCATTTACCAAATTAATTCCTAGCCTCATCTGCCATAAAGGAATCACGGGGACACATTGCAATAAAATAATTCACAATATTGCACAAAGATCTCAGGGCTTAAACAAGCCATGTGCCAACTTGCATACTTTAAATACAACAAGCATTCCAACAGTCTTCTTGGCTCACAATCCTTAGTTTATTTACTAAGTGTTCATGTTTAATCCTATCATGAGATAGCTAGGTGACTGAATCACATTGTACATGAAACATTACATAAAATTTACAAGCATAATTCAAAAACAAGCTAACATTCCTATCCAGAGGAAATCATGTTTTCAAATATTTTGGCTTAAAGAAAATACAAGAATAATTACAACTGGGAATAAAGACTAGGCATATGGGTTATTATTGTTTCATAAGCAACCATGTTTGAACTAAATTCAAGATATAGCTTAAACAAGATTTCTGGCTCATGGGTTTTCCATTTGATCAAGGGTTCAGCACTTTTGGATATTTCCATTGCAACCTTGAATCTTTCATTTGAGCCTCAGAACTTACACAAGTGTAATGCAACTCATAAACATTTTGATTTCTATTTTTTTCCATGCCATATCTAAACCAGTTACAAGTATTCTCTATTTACTTTCATGATTCCATACTTTTACATTTCTGGGTATAACCAAACAGAGCAAAATACTCAAACATCAAGACAATCAAAAGCATTCATAAACACCCATTAAAGCATCCATTAGAACCATAGTAATAAAATCAGAAATGCGTAGAAAATAACATAAACTTGGCTGCCTCATAACAGGACTTAATGCCATGGGTTTAGTGAGATTACTCACAGAAAAATGCTTCTCTTGCTTAATCCAGAAAAGAAACCTTTTAAAACTTGCTTTTCTGCTTGCAAATATTTTTACTTCTTTGTTTTCTTAATTGTTTTGGGTAGCAAATGATTTTTCTGGTTTATACTTGGATTTATAAGAGAGGTTTTCTAGGGTTTTATCATTGTAAAATCCCATTCCTACCCTGGCCAAGACTCATGCATTTTGCATTTCAGATTTGTTTATTTTTCTCCCTTAATACCCCGGCCATATGTGATACTTACTCCCCTTTTTCTTTTCCAGAATATTATTATATTCTTCTTAGGTCATGATAATTGTGTGACATTGTCACTTGTTTATTTTCTAAAAATCCTCCTTTCTATTTCTGCCTAAAGCAATTGTTTTGCTTGTAATTTATCTTTTGCTATTTTAGTGTTACACTTTCCCTTGCTTATTTCTTTTTAATATTTTTAGTACTTACAGAAATGTATATTTGTATACATATCTTATCTAGGCTTATTTAATTCCTCCTTAATTTCAGAAACATATGCACCTATATATGCATACAGGTTTTCAAATCCTTGTAACATATTTTTTTTTCCTGGGTTTTAAATAAAATCTATTTACTGAATTCAAAACAAAACCTACTTTTCTTATTTTCTGGGATGATTCATATAATTCCAGAAATCAAATATCCATATCATAAAATCATGTTTGTAATGCTTTTTAATTCTTGTTTTAAATTCAAGAAATCTGGAGTTCTTCCTTGTGCCATATCAGTGTGCACGTGCACACATGCACACACACTTGCACATAGTTAATTCCATATGTTCCTATACAAATAAATTCATATATTTCAAAATCCAACCAAAATAAGATTCCATGAATTTCTGGGGCATTACATTTGCTCCTTTTCGAATCATTCGAAGATTGGCGAGGCCGCCGATCTATTATAGATATCATTCAAAATGGAGTTATGAGGTGCTCCAGAATTGAAAGAAGACGAATAGTGAAGGACGCGAATGAATTTCGGAACCGAGTGGAACGTTCCAAAATTTAAAGGAATTGAGTCAAAGGAAGAGATTGAAACTCGAATGAGAGTGATTCTGTAAATACATTTACCCTATATGTTGAGTTTTGCCTAGAGCTACCAAAGCTCTGATACCAACTGTAACGACCCGATATTTTGGACCATTCGCATCCATTATAAGTGTATAGGTAGACACTCATGCTGGAATTGAATTGCTCAAAATACCGCGTTGTTAATTTAAATTTTGGCAAAACTGAACGTATACAGTAAATAAATCATCACAGATCACAGACACAGAGTAATAAGTGCAGCGGAAATAAAAGAGATAGTGGTTCATGAAGCTACTATATGAATATATAAGATACATCAGAGTTTACAACAGAAGAGTAATACGATACATCAGATACAAATCAGAATACATCACTGGAATCATCGAATACTGAAAGCAGAATAGATGGCTGGATCTTCAAGCAGAGCTCCAACTTCAAAGGTGAGTCTCGAATACTGGTACACTCAGTCTGACCCGAGCGTAAAGCAAAACACAAGACACTCGAGTCAGGATTAACATTCTTATATTAATAAATCCAACTCAAGTGAAATAGCAATTGAAATACAAGTAACTCAAAGGATGTTTGGAATAACCATCCTTTAAGGATCTGTTAAACTATCTACTATGTAGTAGTGTACTATAAGTAGATAATGTCTATCAGTAATATAAAGATATCAAAAATAGTGTGAAGTCATGGCCCATTCCACCCTTAACACATTTTTATTCCCAAAAGCATATATAAGACCGTAGTTTCCCCAAAACCGGAAGTCACCAGAGGGCAATCCATATACTAAAGGTACAAACCAAAATCGTAGTGGTCGCGAATAAAGGGATACAAGTATGACAAGGCACATGAGGCAATACCCAAGGTAGTGATACTACCATTTGCCTGATCCGGACTGGTGAGAACGCAACGCCGCAGTGCCCGCAACACCGTGAAACAACACTCCCAAAATCAAGGGTGCACCAATCGACAACAAGTAATGAGTAGTTCGAAGAAGTGTGTTCACTTGAGGTAGCGAATCCTCCATTGGCCCGGCACGGCTCCTGTTTTAGTCATTTCCAATTTGACACAAGTGTCAAGGCTATCCATCATCGTTCTCTTTCTTCAGTCATCACGTACATCATTCCAACCACTTCATTCTGGATCATCACTCCGCATATAGTTATTAAAGTGGTTTTCGGTTTAGATAGAGTATATCCATAACTGATTCCAGTCTCTTTAATAACTTTCATGATTATTTCACCGATTGGTCGTTTAATATATTTCAAAACCAAATCCAATTCAATTTCAATTTCAATTCGTAAACCAACATTTCATTTGTCTTTCTAAATCAATTTCCAATATTTACGTTTCAAAACTTCATAATTATCATTTCAAAATCTTATAATTCAATTTCAATTTATATTTAAACCATTCCAATATTCATTTAAATTCGTATATAAGTTTCATTTCGAAATCATTTAAAATGATTTAATTTAACATTCAAATCAAATTTAAATTCATTTATCGATTTCATTCAATATTCATTAAGTAAATTTTCCATTCAAAACAATTTCTATTAAATTTCCAATTCATTAAACCCATTATTTGAATTCAACTTCATTATATCAAAACTTACAAATTTGATTAAATTAAATTCATCAAACCAAATTCTTTAAATTTCAAGTCTTACATTAATTTCAATAAATCACATTTTTCTTGTTAAAGAAATTCAATTTCACTTATTTACTTACTTAAATATTTTCCAAGACTTAATTAATAAAGAACTCGATTTCGTTTATTTGCGAAGTAAAATTTACTTATTCAAAAGTTCAATTTTACTTATTAAAGAATTCAATTCAATTTAATCCTTAAATAATTCAATCTTATTTAATTTATTAAATAATTCAAAACTTAATTATTAAATAATTTCAAAGTTTAGTAATTTCAAACTTAATTATAATTTCGACTTAATTAGTAAATCATTTCAACTTAATTCAATCATTTCTCAAATTAGACAACATTCATTCATCAATTACATTGTTAATATTTTGTTTCAGATTATTAAATACTAACGTTTCCTTTCATTAAAATTCAAATTTCAACTTCATTTCAAAACCATATTATTTATTCAAATAAAATGTAACGACCCGGAAATTTCGAACCCGAAAATTCCAGATAGTTAGAGAAAAAGAAGAAAGAGGAAGAAGAAGAAGAAAATAGAAACACCAAAATACAGAAACCTCACATTCGCAGCGGATCAAAATATAATATCACATAAATAACAGTTTTACAAAAAGAACTGTATCAATACACTTATACATTTTATATATCAGAGTTACACTATTACACAACACAAGACAATTTGAAAACATGTCTCAGATAATCCACAATAATATATACAACGGATATCACTCCATACGTTCCTGCCATCCAGCTTGCCTCCTGAGCTCCTGAACGTCCTTACCTGAAAATCTGTAATACTCGGTCTGACCCGAGCATTACATCAAAGTAACACCCGGGTCAGGCTGGAAACCAGCGTGAGTAAACCATCTAATATGAAAGTACCAATGCAAATTTACTTATTTAAATCCCGGGTAACTCGTACTTCACTACGAGTTCATTACTTGATATGCTCAATACTTACTTCACATATCGATCTATAAAGAATCGAAGTGGTTTCGGGTATTTACTAATACCCGACTCCGGTCTCTCCGAAACCAATGTCAACTTAACTTACATTATTCAGGTGAAATACAATTCTACTTTGAATACAGTATGTCACAGTAATTCATCATCAATAGATAGCCACATCATCACAGTTTTAAATTAAACGTATCATATCACATAGCAATACAAACCTCATATTAGGGATAACAATTTATCAAAGGCTTCCAATATCGTTCTATTTATCCTTTAATTACATTTAAGTAATTAACCCTTAATTAATTCCACGATTAATTATCCTTAACCAAATACAGTAATTAACCTTTAATTACTTCATTAATTAATTATTTATCCTAATTATTTATCACTCTTGATTAATAACATCCAGAAATTAACTACTCTTAATTACTTTATCAAATAATTTAATTACTCCTTAATTAATTATTTCTAATTAATCCCTTGATTAATTATATAAGGTAATTTAATCTAAATTACTCTCATTAATAAATCACCTATTCAATTTATTATATTCGGTAATTATCCATTAATTACCTCCCTAAGTAATTATAATCCATTAGTTTCACTAAGTAATTATTATCAAATCATCTAGCATCTTAACAACTAACTTTACTAAATTAAAACATTAATTAAGTTTTAAATATAATTCACTTTCCTTTACTTATAAAATTAACAATCCTTAGTTTCAAGTTAATAATTTATTTTGAAAACTTTAATTGTCAATTTATAAATCGTTATTCATTAACTAATTTAATTAATAAGTCACTCTTTAATTATTACATTTGTTATCAACTTATATTAAGTTTTAAGATAAAACATTTCCTTATAATTTCCTTTTATATTTCAGACTAAGTTTGAAAATAACTTTAGGGATCTAACTTAAAATATTCAAAACAAATCATACAATCCATTTATACAAACAATTCATTTCAAAGAAATGAAATTCAAGAAATTTATTTAACTTAATTATTTAAAATTTGAAACTTACTTTATTTCAAATTTAAAGACTGGTTAAACATTTTACTTTGGGTTTAACCCATGTGTACTTGAACTAAGTACATCATCTTTTCCTTTTTAAAAACTGTGATATCCCGGATTTTTGAACATCTGTTAATTGGTAATTAACTAATTTTAACTATTGAAACACTGATTTATAAGCTGAAAAAAAATAAAATTATGATGAATACATATTTGGATATATGTATTAATCCAATAATCTTCTTACATAATTTAAAATTTTCAAGAATTATATTTTCAAATCAATTAAATATGTTTTCTATTGTTTATTTATATATGTAGATTGTAAATAAAACTATAATTTGAAATTCTATATAAATAAGTTTTATATTGTTTTCTTTGAGTTATATTCATATAAGTAAAAAGAAGAAATGTATAAATAAAAATACAAAGTATAATATAAAAACCTAAAACAAAAATATAATACATATTAAAGACATTTATAAATATATATCTAAAATCTATTAATACACATGTTAGCTAATAACATTATCTAATTAACAAGTGTAAACAAATTAGATAAGAATAATGACAAGTGTCCCATTTTCTTTCTATTTGTAAAAATATTTATTAAAAAAAAATATATAGCTTATATTAACATTTTCAATTCTTTCCTTCATTTCATTCTCTGATCTATTTTTCCAGAACTAAACTAAGAAACTCAAAAAAAAAATCTATAATAAACTCAAACCAGTAAATTAAATCTGAAAACAATATCATCTCATCATCATCATGATTCGCAAACAACTCAAGATCAAGCAGGCTAAAATATCGAGTACAAGATCATCTCAACAACCAAAATAAACCAGAAGCATTTAAAAACCTGGAAGCTGTCAATTTTAATTCTTCAACCTCTGCTAATCATCAAGTTTCAACCTGATGCAAATCAAAGCAACTTTCAGATTAAAACCTGCTCTGTTCAAACCAAAAGAGGTGAGTAACTCTGAAACTTTTGGTATATCTTGAAGTTGTATGAGATGATCTTTGAAATATGATGTGAAATATGCTGTGCATGTTGTTTTATAACAATTATAAGTATATATATATGTGTGTTAATAATTATATACATGATGGGGACTTTGAAAATAAATTTCTGTTCAAATCTGAAACAGTGAATAAATTTGAGTTCAAACTTGGTTCAGGAAGTAAATTATTTAAGTAAAATTTGATGAGTGTTTACATAAATGTATGCCTGATAATTTTAAAATGAATGCATGTAAATATACATTTAAGTACTTATATAAATGTCTGCATATCAGTATATATATGTTCTGTTCTTCTTGTATAAGCTTCTAAGATATTACAAGTCGAATTTTGTCCCTGATTTCTTTTAGACTTGGATATATGAATTGATTATGTTTATAACAGCAAGGATTAAGTTTTAAAAATAATTGTAAAAGGAGAAATTGAATATAGTTTTCACTGGAACATAATTATTACAGTAAAATACATATATATGTTAAATATCAACAATATCAATTTCAGATTTGGATCGCATGGGTGTATTCATGATTGAAAATCATGATTTTTAATATGAGTATCATGATTTTTAGTTTGATAGTTGGTGGGAATTTTTGAGTTGAACGGTTTGGACATTTCGGTTGATTGCCGTTGATCGGAGGTGAGATGAGCATTGGGGTTTGGTCGGAAGGTAGGTGGTAGTAAGGTGGTTTCTGGAAAAATGTTCGCTGGATTTTAAAACCACCATGGTGGCTGGTCGGCGAAGTTTTAGGGTTTAAGGCCCTGTTCGAGTCGACAATGTTTGCGAGGCGATTTCGAAGGCGTGGATGCATCGGTCTCAATCGGACCGGGGGAAAAACGTCGCGTGGGTCTTTGACATAGTTCTGGTCGTGATTGCATAGTTTTTGGTGGTCGTTATCGTTGGGGCATGGCGTTTTCATTGAGGCGTTGGGTTCCAGGTAGATGCTTGGTAGCTCGATTTTGATTCCTTGGTTATTTCATCAATCTGGATTGTTGAGATCATCGGCGAAGTCGTCGACGGTGTGTTGGAGGCGGCGTAGTTGGTTAGAGATGATCGGAATGTCAGTGTACGTGCACGCGTGTATGTTTGAATCTGGAAGTGATGGTGGAATTGGGGATGAAGAAGTTTTTCTCGAGTCTGGGTCGAAGGAGATGGCGAGTTGTCTCGAAGAGGAGAAGAGCGTGGGTGACTCGAGTTTTAACTCGAGAAATTTGAGATGTGGCTCGGGTTTCATTTGGGTATCGAAATTGCTTCGATTTTGTTTTAAAACGAAAGTAAATTTATAGTCAGTTTTAGCAAATAGATAGGAAAATGTTTTCAAGGCCCTTATCAAACAGTTTTTCAAAATATAAGTATATTTGAAACTTTAAAAAGGGATGTTTTAACTAAAATTAATTTCTTGGTATTAGTGATTAAGAGTAAATTACTAATATAATTAATTAGTGGATAGTTTAATAATTTAATGTAATTAATTAAGGGTAAATAAAATGAATATAATTAGTTAAAGATAATTAACTAATGAAAGTGATTAAGGATTAATTAATTAAATTAAGTGGTTATGGAATATTTACTTTTTGAGTAAAATGGAATATTTACTTGATGAAGTAATTTATTGAAAGGTAAATTACTTAAGAGAATTAATTTAAGTTCTATTACTTAGTGTAGTTAATCTAATGGGTTAATTAATTAAAGATTAATTAATTAAGGGAATTAATAAAGGATAGTTAATAAATGAGTATGATTAAAAGAAAATTAATCAACGTAAGTAATTATAGAAATTAATTTGAGTAATTAATTAAGGATCATTGTAATTATTGTGAATGAGTGAAGGTTAATTAATTTGTGAAATTAATTAAAGGTTAATTACTTAATGTAATTAAAGACGAAAAGTAAGGATGATTAATTAATGGTTTGAAATTAATATTAAGTAAGTATGATTAAAAGTGATTGAAGTAATTAATTTAATTAATTAAATTAATTAGAGATGGTATGGTTGATTTATCTTGCTATAAATGATTAAATGATATTGTATGCCTTGGATTAGTTGATATCTCTGGTATGTGATGTGGAATGCTATGAGATATAATATGTTTTGGGTTAAAACAGGACATCCTGTATTTAAAAGTTTGAGTTGTATTTCACTTGAGTAACTTGAGTTAAGATGACATTGAATTCGAAGAGACCGGAGTCGGGTATTAGTAAATACCCGAAACCACTTCGATTTGAAATCTTCTATAATTCTTTATAGATTGATATGTGAAATCAATAGACGGGTTTTGGATAATATGGACCATTTAAACTAAGTTGGATACTTAGATATTGTTTTGTGAAAATAAGTGATGATATATAAGTGTTTACTTATAGTAAAGTACGAGTTACCCGGGTTTAAATAAGTTCTATGAATTGAAATTTCATATTAGATGAGTTTACTCACGCTGGTTTCCAGCCTGACCCGGGTGTTACTTTGATGTAATGCTCGGGTCAGACCGAGTATTACAGATTTCAGGTAAGGACGTTCTGGAGCTCAGGAGGCGAGCTGGATGGCAGGAACGTATAGACTGTGATATATTGTTAATTATTGGGACGAGTTATTTTTAACTGTCCAGTGATTGTGAAATGTTGTAAATCTGATGTATTAAAATGAAATTGACTGATACAGTTTTCTTTGTATAACTGATATTATTATTTGATATTGTATTTTAATCCGCTGCGAATGTGAGAATCTGTGTCTTGTTCTGTTTCTTTCTTCTATCTCTTTTCTTTTTCTTCTAACTATCTGGAATTTTCCGTTCGAAATTTCCGGGTCGTTACATTTGGTATCAGAGCAAGGTTAAGCGAGAACCTTGGCTCTGTTGGGATTACTCGTTAAGGATAGGGTCAATGGTACCCTAGAATGAGTTGAGTGTATATATATATATATGAGGGCGTACTTGTTATTTTCTTATATAAAGATTTTAAAATGGTTTTAAAATTAAATGATATTTATATAAGTTATCTTTTGATATATATAGAAATAATTTTTCTAATTATTAAATATATTAAAGAAATTGGTTGTTAAATTAATTTGAATTAAATATAATAATGAGAATTAAGTGGTAATAGAAATACAACCAAATTAAAATTGAATAAAGGTAAGTTTGAAATGGATCCAAACTGAAATTAAAATCTTAAATTTGTAGAAATAAAGATAATAATGAATTGGTTTCCACATATGATAATCTTGGTTATTATCATAAATGGTTGTTGTGTTTAAATAATAAAATGTTGTTAATGATTAAGTAAAATGTAATGTTATAGGCGGGTATGACTTATAAGTTGGAATTGAAGATAATTTAAAATTGTGAAGTTTTAAATCAAAGTCTAGAAAACTTGAGATTGTTTTAAAAGAAATTTGTTTTGAAATTAAAAACCAAGAATGGTTTAAAAATTTGAAGTATGACTTGAAGTGCAAATGAAATAAATATGTATATATGTTGGATATACATAAGGTCAAAGTTGGCTGGAAGTAAACACTAAATGTTGAGTTTTGAATTTTCCAGAAATATGATAAGTTTTAAAAACTTAAGTGGGAAAGTTTATTAATATAAAGTTTAAAATTTGAAATGGGAATTCAAATTGAATAAAGTTGACTGGATTAAATTGAATTTAACTTAAGGAGAGTTAAATAAGTTTAGAATGAACAACTTGAATTGGGAATTTCAAGATGAAATTGAAATTTAACTTGGAAAGTTAAAATGGTGAATTTGATTAGTTTGAATGAATGAAGAAATGGATTGTGATAATATATCCATTATAGAGATAAATGAAAATTAAACTTTAATTTGGAATTAAGGATATAAAATCCCTTTTAAACTTAAGATTTGAATATTAAGAATTGAATTTGTAACTAAAAATTGTTTAAGAATCAGTTTCAAAGTTGGAAGATAAAATTGGGTAATAAATTGAATTTTGAAGATAAAATTTCTTTGAACTTTTAATTTGAACTTTAAAATAAGTTAAGTAATGATAATTTAAAATAGAATTTTGGATTTTTGATCCAGAATTAATTGGTTTAAAGGTTGATTTGATTTAAAAGTAAGGGTTAATTTGACTTAAGTGATTAAATCAATATTTAAAATATTTAACTCGAATTTATATAATTCGAGATGGTTTTAAGTTGAGATTTGAATAGAATTAGTTCAAATTGAATTTGATTTGAATTAATTAGAATTGTGATTGAAGATGTATAAGTTTAAAAATTCAAATGGTAAATTAGAATTAAAATGATTTGGAATTGAAGCTGGTTCAATTTGAAATTTATCCAAATTGATTTGGAATAATTTGGAATTGTGATTAAAGTTGAATAAGTTTAAAAATCAAATGGACTTTGACTTGAATTTGGCAAGGAATTAAGGTTAATCCAACTTGAATTGGGATTAAATAAATTTCAATGGAAATTGAAGTATTGAGTCAATTTAAATGGAAGAGGAAATTTAAATTAAATTGATGGGAAATCAATTGGAAATGGAGATTGGGAAATTAAACAGTTTGGTTCTGGATTATTTTCAAAATAAATTGTTTTAATATAAATATATTTTTCCAAACTATTTACTATACAATCTTTCTTCTTAAACCCCAAACTATCTTATACTTATTTTACAATTATTTTGGAACTATTTAACTATTTTGAAACTGTCTTATAAACTAATTACTATTTTTCAGTTAGTTATATCTAATCACTATTTTAAAAAAAAAAACTATTTTGCAATTATCTAACTATTTTATACCTACTTAACTATTTTACAGCTATTTTACAAACTAATAACTATTTTTCAACTACTTATCTATTTTAAACTTTTTCAAGCTATTTTTAAATTTAAATTGGTCAGAGTTCAAACTGTTTGTAATTGAAGCAATAACTCAATTGGAATTGGGAGAAATTGGGAATAAGTGAATATGAATCTAAAGGAAATGTGAATAGAAAATAGAATTGATTTGGCTGATAACCAATAAAGATAAATACGTAGGATATACGTATATTATTCTATTCGCATAGTGATTTGATCCAGATTCGAACACAGAATTTCGAGATAATATTATCGATCCGAGTTGGGATTTTTCGCTCGATTTTCAACGGCGAACCTGGATATGGATTTTTGATTGGTTCTGGATATTCTCTATCATAGTTGTGACTATGCAAGGAGAATGACGGTTTCTAATCAAGAAACCAGATCTGAGTCCGCACTAGGAAGTCGGGTGGACGATACTAGTTCGGAAGGGAAATTGTGTGATCGATTGAGCGATCAGATTGATATTGTGTATGAATGATATGTGTACATCGTACGGATTTGAATGAAATTGATATTGAAGATTTGTGGATAAGAACTGTAAAATGGTTTTTGAAAAGAAATATGGTTAATAACTTTATAAAAGATTTATCAAATGTGAATATTTGATTTAGAATAAAATAAAGTTATATATCCTTGTTATATAAGGTAAATCTTCCCTTGTTGAATCTATTGCTAAATAAAAAGGATTTTGGAAGTATTTGAAAAATAAAAGAGGTTTTATACAAGTTGAAGTGATCCAAAGATTTTCAAAGTTATATATATCTATATATATATATATAAAGGATCTTATGAGAATGATTTTGGAAAAGGTTTTGGAAACCTATGAATTTGGAAAAGGCTTTTGATTTTTGGGAAAATCAATTTTGGAATTTGGAAAGCCAAGTTTGGAATTATCGATTTTGATATCGATTTTGAGTAAAGGAGATTTTGATATAAATCATAAAGGATATGATTTGAAGATACTATAAGTATATAGTATAAAGTGTTTTGTGAATAGCTCTGGGGAAAAAGGCGCTTCCTTGAAATGAACTTCTCAGGAGTACCACAGGGTGGTACTGCCTTGAGCCCCAAGGGGGGTTTCTAAAGTTAATCCTGTGAGGAGTCCGGAATAAACTAGTTCCTGAGGATTATTTGTGTAGCGAAAGTCGAGGGGCTGGTGCCCACAGAGGCATTTGAGTTATGCTGTGACGACAGTTTAACTCGATGTCACTGCGATCTACTGCAGACCATAGCGAAAGTCTTGTGTGCCGATGAGAGCCAACTGTCTACGTTTGATTTTATATCGGTAGACTGTGACACTATGGTAACATAGCGGAAGTCGTTTGTGCCGCTGAGAGCCAACAGTCTGCGTTTGATTTTATATCGGTAGACTGCGACCTATGTGGGAGAAGTTTCATTTTGACAGCGAAATCGTGTGTGCCGCTGAGAGCCAACAGTTACATGGACTTTTGCTGCGATGGCAACGTAACCCTGGAATGTAACTGCGATCTGTTGTGGGTTCCATGTTGTTATTAGTTACATGGACTTTTGCTGCGATGGCAACGTAACCCGTGATGTAACTGTGACCATGGATGGGGGTGATGATTTCCAGAGCATTCTCACCAAAGATATTTCCTCTATTTTCAAAACTGTTTTCGATATTTCTAATAAATTATTTTCCAAGTATTTTCACTAGGTGTTGAAAATGGGTCTGCTAAGTACTTATAGATTTTCAGTCCTACGCCTGATCAACGTATGACCGAATTTCTGTAAGAACGAGAATGGACTTGTTAAAACATCGAGTTATAAAAAGTATTTTTATTTTAAAATATTATGTAGATTTTTAAAAGTGTTTAAAAAAAAAAAATTGATCAAAGGAAAATTTATCAGATTTTAAGTATTAAATAAATTTTAAGTTTCGTTCCTTTTCGAGGACGAAAAGATTCTAAGGGGGGAGGAATGTGATATCCCGGATTTTTGAACATCTGTTAATTGGTAATTAACTAATTTTAACTATTGAAACACTGATTTATAAGCTGAAAAAAATAAAATTATGATGAATACATATTTGGATATATGTATTAATCCAATAATCTTCTTACATAATTTAAAATTTTCAAGAATTATATTTTCAAATCAATTAAATATGTTTTCTATTGTTTATTTATATATGTAGATTGTAAATAAAACTATAATTTGAAATTCTATATAAATAAGTTTTATATTGTTTTCTTTGAGTTATATTCATATAAGTAAAAAGAAGAAATGTATAAATAAAAATACAAAGTATAATATAAAAACCTAAAACAAAAATATAATACATATTAAAGACATATATAAATATATATCTAAAATCTATTAATACACATGTTAGCTAATAACATTATCTAATTAACAAGTGTAAACAAATTAGATAAGAATAATGACAAGTGTCCCATTTTCTTTCTATTTGTAAAAATATTTATTAAAAAAAAAATATAGCTTATATTAACATTTTCAATTCTTTCCTTCATTTCATTCTCTGATCTATTTTTCCAGAACTAAACTAAGAAACTCAAAAAAAAAAATCTATAATAAACTCAAACCAGTAAATTAAATCTGAAAACAATATCATCTCATCATCATCATGATTCGCAAACAACTCAAGATCAAGCAGGCTAAAATATCGAGTACAAGATCATCTCAACAACCAAAATAAACCAGAAGCATTTAAAAACCTGGAAGCTGTCAATTTTAATTCTTCAACCTCTGCTAATCATCAAGTTTCAACCTGATGCAAATCAAAGCAACTTTCAGATTAAAACCTGCTCTGTTCAAACCAAAAGAGGTGAGTAACTCTGAAACTTTTGGTATATCTTGAAGTTGTATGAGATGATCTTTGAAATATGATGTGAAATATGCTGTGCATGTTGTTTTATAACAATTATAAGTATATATATATGTGTGTTAATAATTATATACATGATGGGGACTTTGAAAATAAATTTCTGTTCAAATCTGAAACAGTGAATAAATTTGAGTTCAAACTTGGTTCAGGAAGTAAATTATTTAAGTAAAATTTGATGAGTGTTTACATAAATGTATGCCTGATAATTTTAAAATGAATGCATGTAAATATACATTTAAGTACTTATATAAATGTCTGCATATCAGTATATATGTTCTGTTCTTCTTGTATAAGCTTCTAAGATATTACAAGTCGAATTTTGTCCCTGATTTCTTTTAGACTTGGATATATGAATTGATTATGTTTATAACAGCAAGGATTAAGTTTTAAAAATAATTGTAAAAGGAGAAATTGAATATAGTTTTCACTGGAACATAATTATTACAGTAAAATACATATATATGTTAAATATCAACAATATCAAGTTCAGATTTGGATCGCATGGGTGTATTCATGATTGAAAATCATGATTTTTAATATGAGTATCATGATTTTTAGTTTGATAGTTGGTGGGAATTTTTGAGTTGAACGGTTTGGACATTTCGGTTGATTGCCGTTGATCGGAGGTGAGATGAGCATTGGGGTTTGGTCGGAAGGTAGGTGGTAGTAAGGTGGTTTCTGGAAAAATGTTCGCTGGATTTTAAAACCACCATGGTGGCTGGTCGGCGAAGTTTTAGGGTTTAAGGCCCTGTTCGAGTCGACAATGTTTGCGAGGCGATTTCGAAGGCGTGGATGCATCGGTCTCAATCGGACCGGGGGAAAAACGTCGCGTGGGTCTTTGACATAGTTCTGGTCGTGATTGCATAGTTTCTGGTGGTCGTTATCGTTGGGGCATGGCGTTTTCATTGAGGCGTTGGGTTCCAGGTAGATGCTTGGTAGCTCGATTTTGATTCCTTGGTTATTTCATCAATCTGGATTGTTGAGATCATCGGCGAAGTCGTCGACGGTGTGTTGGAGGCGGCGTAGTTGGTCAGAGATGATCGGAATGTCAGTGTACGTGCACGCGTGTATGTTTGAATCTGGAAGTGATGGTGGAATTGGGGATGAAGAAGTTTTTCTCGAGTCTGGGTCGAAGGAGATGGCGAGTTGTCTCGAAGAGGAGAAGAGCGTGGGTGACTCGAGTTTTAACTCGAGAAATTTGAGATGTGGCTCGGGTTTCATTTGGGTATCGAAATTGCTTCGATTTTGTTTTAAAACGAAAGTAAATTTATAGTCAGTTTTAGCAAATAGATAGGAAAATGTTTTCAAGGCCCTTATCAAACAGTTTTTCAAAATATAAGTATATTTGAAACTTTAAAAAGGGATGTTTTAACTAAAATTAATTTCTTGGTATTAGTGATTAAGAGTAAATTACTAATATAATTAATTAGTGGATAGTTTAATAATTTAATGTAATTAATTAAGGGTAAATAACATGAATATAATTAGTTAAAGATAATTAACTAATGAAAGTGATTAAGGATTAATTAATTAAATTAAGTGGTTATGGAATATTTACTTTTTGAGTAAAATGGAATATTTACTTGATGAAGTAATTTATTGAAAGGTAAATTACTTAAGAGAATTAATTTAAGTTCTATTACTTAGTGTAGTTAATCTAATGGGTTAATTAATTAAAGATTAATTAATTAAGGGAATTAATAAAGGATAGTTAATAAATGAGTATGATTAAAAGAAAATTAATCAACGTAAGTAATTATAGAAATTAATTTGAGTAATTAATTAAGGATCATTGTAATTATTGTGAATGAGTGAAGGTTAATTAATTTGTGAAATTAATTAAAGGTTAATTACTTAATGTAATTAAAGACGAAAAGTAAGGATGATTAATTAATGGTTTGAAATTAATATTAAGTAAGTATGATTAAAAGTGATTGAAGTAATTAATTTAATTAATTAAATTAATTAGAGATGGTATGGTTGATTTATCTTGCTATAAATGATTAAATGATATTGTATGCCTTGGATTAGTTGATATCTCTGGTATGTGATGTGGAATGCTATGAGATATAATATGTTTTGGGTTAAAACAGGACATCCTGTATTTAAAAGTTTGAGTTGTATTTCACTTGAGTAACTTGAGTTAAGATGACATTGAATTCGAAGAGACCGGAGTCGGGTATTAGTAAATACCCGAAACCACTTCGATTTGAAATCTTCTATAATTCTTTATAGATTGATATGTGAAATCAATAGACGGGTTTTGGATAATATGGACCATTTAAACTAAGTTGGATACTTAGATATTGTTTTGTGAAAATAAGTGATGATATATAAGTGTTTACTTATAGTAAAGTACGAGTTACCCGGGTTTAAATAAGTTCTATGAATTGAAATTTCATATTAGATGAGTTTACTCACGCTGGTTTCCAGCCTGACCCGGGTGTTACTTTGATGTAATGCTCGGGTCAGACCGAGTATTACAGATTTCAGGTAAGGACGTTCTGGAGCTCAGGAGGCGAGCTGGATGGCAGGAACGTATAGACTGTGATATATTGTTAATTATTGGGACGAGTTATTTTTAACTGTCCAGTGATTGTGAAATGTTGTAAATCTGATGTATTAAAATGAAATTGACTGATACAGTTTTCTTTGTATAACTGATATTATTATTTGATATTGTATTTTAATCCGCTGCGAATGTGAGAATCTGTGTCTTGTTCTGTTTCTTTCTTCTATCTCTTTTCTTTTTCTTCTAACTATCTGGAATTTTCCGTTCGAAATTTCCGGGTCGTTACAAAAACAGTTTGACTTCAAAAATAAAATCTGTTTTAGTAAAAACTTACTGTTAAAAACTTTAACTTTAACAGAGTTTAAATAAAACTATTTACAAACCTTTAAGTCATATGTTAAAGACTCACTTATCTTACAAGAGTTTAAAACCAAATTTATTTCAACTTCAAATTATTTCAAAATTCTTTATATTATATATATATATATATATATATTTTTAAAGTTATCAAAACAATTTAATTTATCACTGAATAAATTTTTAAACTTGAACAAACAAGTTTTAAAGAAAACCTGTAACCAATATTTCACCCGAGCTACCCCTTGGTTGCTTCGAGTAAAACCTTTCCATACTTCGAGTAACCTACACTAAATACTCGAGCAGCCCAGAGTCCCTTCTTCTACTTCAAACCAGACTCCACAGAACAGATCGTGCACCGTGCACATGCACCACCAGTGCAACCGACTCCGACCAACTACGACGATCTCCCTATATCAACGGTCATCCTCACACCTCATTTCGATCAACAACCCATCAAATCTTCCTCGAATTTGAATTTGAGTATTAAAACCAACCTGGAACGAATACAAACAAGAAACCCAATCCTGTAAAAACTTCGAACTCGAAATGTCAATCGCCAGAACGCCTACGCCTCCAGACTTATCTTCCATGACCTTCCCACCATCGATCCCCTTAATTTGGTGAAGCTCGATCCAACAGAGGCAATGGGGTGAGCATTTTTCCCGACCAACAAAAACTAGGGCTACAGATCTTATCGACCAACTACCATCGCCACCGATCACTGATCACCCTCCTGATATTTTTGCCTGAACCTTCCATATTCCCTCCATCTCCAGTAATGTTCCCGACCACCCCAGTAGTGTAACGACCCGTATTTTCACGGATCGAAAAGTTCGTCAAATCTGGAGTTTTAGCGTTTTGGGCCATTTCAGATTTCAGGCAAATTTTGCCTAAGTCCTAAGTCGTTCACGACTTAGCATGAGTCGTGAGTCGTATACGACTTAGGAGATAGGAGTTCTGGGCGAGTTAAGGACTCAAGGAGATAAGTCGTAGCTGGGCTAGGTTAGTAGGTTGAAGTTTACTCGGCAAGTGTTAAGTCGTAGGTTGTAAGTTGTTGCCGAGTTAAGGGATAACAACCTAAGGAAGTGACCGACTTAAAGTATTAACCGACTTAAGGATAGTGGTGAGTTAAGTGTTAAGTCGGCTGACGAGTTAAGATAGTGGTCGACTTAAGACCTGGACGACTTAGTAGTTAGCATATCTGACAAATTATTTGTTAAGTCATTGCCGAGTTAAGGAAGTGGGGTTGACCGACTTAAGAGGTTAGGGCGACCTAAGGAAGAATAGTAGGCAGCCTAAGTACTCTGGAGTAGAGTTAGGTCGGCAACGACCTAAGGACATGTTGTGAGCGACCTAAGTGTTTGGGTGTTAAGTGTTAGGTCGGCAGTGTGTGTTGAGTTATGAGTCGGTAGGTCGTCTCCTGTGTTAAGTTGTTGAGTCGTCAACCGACTTAGGACTTGGGTTTTGCGGCAGTATGATGAGTCTGCTTCATTGGGTCGGTCATATTGTTAAGTCGTAGGTCGGCGAGGCAGTTAAGTCGTTAGGTCGTATAGGCTGGTTAACTCGGCATAGCAGTAAGTCGTAGGTCGTCTAACTAGTTAAGGCGCGTGCGCATTAAGTCGTAGACAGGGTTTGTATATGCGCATGTGTTGAGTCGAAGCTTGGTTAAGTCGGAGGCCTTTTCAGTTAAGTCGTAGGCGCATGCCATAAGTCGTAACCGACTTAGGAGACAGCTGTTTTGTTGCGAGTCATAGGCAGATGAGTTTTTAGGTCGGCAAGGCACTAGGTCGGCAAGGCACTAGGTCGGCATGGTGTTAAGTCGGCACCGACTTAAGGAGATAGCCGAGTTACGACTTAGGGCAGTTTTCAGCTATAAATAGGAGGGGTTGTTCTCACTTTTTGGGATCCGGATTTTGAAGCGACGAAGTGCTGCCATTTTGAGAGCTCGACTTCTACACTTCTTCACTTCTTTTCTCCACTCTAATCTAGTGCTTCCATCCATCCAAATCGAAGATCAAGATTGAAGATTCAAGAGCTTAGATTGAAGATCTTCATCTTTTCAAGGGAGATTTCTTCATTTGAAGCGGATTTGTGATAGATCTAGCTTCATCCTTCGCTGTCCAGATCTGAAGTGTGTTGATTTGAGGTTGTTTAGGTGATTTGGTGAGTGGTGATTATCTCTCACACGGATCCAAAGGAGTATATCGGATTGTTGGCTCGATTTGGTGTTAAAATAGTGATTTCCATGCATTTTCTTCATCCTATGTATAGATCCATGTAGATCCATTGTTCAAGATGATGTTGCATCCATTTTATCATATGTTAACCTATGCAAGTTCATTCATCAAGTTTGTAGAGATATAATCCATGTTTTCATGCTTATTGGACTTTCAACTCTTTAATTACGAAAATGCCATTATTGTTATAATTGTCTACTTAGATCATTTTTGAATGCTTGATTGCTTGGATTGATGTTTGATTTGATTGATTGTTATGAACTAGATGATTGATGATTAGATTTAGATCGAAGGTGATTCAAAAGCTAAGGGAAAGGCTCTTGGATTGGAAAAGCTGCTCGTGGCATATGTAGCGGGATGATGAAGCTCCTATGCATAGATTTGATGATGTGAAGTTGAGATGAAGCTTTGCGAGGATGTAATGAAGCGAGGCATCATATGATGAAGACTTGGTCTAATCCAGGCGGGATCATTCCAAGCATGTTGATAACTCGGTGATATGATTCGAGTTGAGGATAATGGATGCTCGAGAGGCGCTTGAGCTAGTATGGCAATAGTCGTCGAGGAGGATGACTAGGAGGTTGAGATCTCATCGTTGTTGAAGGTTCTAGCATGCTCTAAGCAAGAGTACATGGGGACGCCCAAAAGACTAAGTTGATGGTCGAGTACTCTGGGTAGATTCGATAATCCTAGGCACGGGTCACGATGACGTGCGGGAGTTATGTCTAGAACCGGGGTTACCATTAGCCCTTGACGGACGGCTGAAAGAATGTGCCGGTCATTCAATTAACGGTGATATCGCAACAATGATAACAGTGATAGCCGGGTCATGGATGTTTGGTTGTATCATCATTCGATCTCAAGAGCGGTATTTCCTGGGTGCTTATCTGACCTTGGTTTTAGATCTTGGGATTTGTACTTGGAAAACATCGCTCTTGACTCGAGTGACAATTGCTTTACTTTAAATTGTATGCTCTGCTAGGTTTGCTTCTGCTTAGTGTGTGTCTGGGGGCTATCACTGTAGAATGAGGTTGGAGTGGGAGGGTTGTATTCCTATTCCTTTTCCTTTATGCTCTTTTGGTATGTTGTTAGTTAATTTACTGCTCACTAAGACTGTTGTCTGACTCAAGGCTTTATGTTTTAATTCTTATTGCCTTGGGCTGTTCGTCCATTTTGGGACGGGCAGACTAGGTAGCAGGTGACAGGTGCTGTTCTCTTCTCACGATACTGATATCGAAGACGAGCTGGAGGGTTGCATATTATCTTCTTATTATATGTACTTGATGTTCCGCTGTTTTGTTTTCTCTGAGAGATATGTAGTGAGGCTGGATGTATTGACTATATGAATGCTTGTATTCAACTATTATGGAGTTTTATAAGATGTCATTTTGTTCTGTAAAGCTTCACTATACATATGTTCTATTGTATTTTGTCCATGCGCTGTGAGTAATACGATAGATTCTGTTGTTTTAATCTTACCTTGACAATCGTCCATGGTCGCCTGGCACACTTTACAGCGCACTATCTCTAGATTCGGTGCAGGGGTCATGGGCGGTCGTCACATTTGGTATCAGAGCATTGGTTAATCGATTTTACCCAACGCTCGCTGTCGTAACTACGTATGAGAGACGTAATTGTATTTTGATGGATGAATACTATATATAATATAGTAGCTTGGTAGAGTTTGAGTCCTTTATGCAGTTGTTTCTCTAGATGTTCTAATCATTCCTTTTTATAGATATTGAGAATGAGTCGAAGAGGGAGACCAGCTGCTAGGGAAGGCCGTGCTACTGAAGAGACTGCTGATTATGCAGCCATGTTCGAAGCTATGATGACTTCGATCATGAGAAGGATACCAGTTCCGGGGGCAGCAGTAGATGTTGGAGTTCAAGTCCAAGCTCCGAAACTAGTGGATTTTGCTAAGTTGTGCAAGGATTATACTGCTCTTGGAGGGAAGGTTTTCTTGGGAACAGAATCTACCATTGAGGTCCAGAGGTGGATAGATGCTTGTAGAAGGATCTTTGGCGATTTGGGAATTGATGATGCAACTAAGAGGAAGTTGGCATCGAGGCAGCTTCAAGGGAGAGCCTCTGATTGGTGGAACTCTATTACCATCACTACTCCGGAAGAAGAGATTACTTGGGAGCAATTCCAAGTCAGATTTGAAGCTAAGTTCATTTCTACAGCTCAGAAGTCTGTTCTGTTCAAGAGGTTTGTGGAGCTCAAGCAAGGTGGAAGATCAGTTCTTGAGTATGTTTCTGAGTTCGAAGCTTTGTCCAAGTATGCCCGGTCATATATTGAATCTGCTTATCAGAAGAATGAGAAGTTTGTGACCGGCTTGGATAGTTATCTTGGGAGACAGTTGGTGGATCATTTGGACGATTCATTTGAGAAGCTTGTGGAGAAAGCTCTTAGGCATGAGAGTCTGTTTCCTAAGGAAGGATCTGTTGTTGCTGTGACCAAGGGAGAGTCTAAACCACAGCAGGGTGGAAACCAGAAGAGGAAGCAGCAACAGCAGAAGGGTAAGGATGGCCAGAAGAAGCCGGAAGACGAGGTAACTTGCTACAATTGTCAGCAGAAGGGCCATTTCTCTAAGGATTGTAAGAATCCGAAGGCACCGATGAAGTGTCACAACTGTGACAAGCCGGGACATTTCAGGAAGAATTGTCCAGAACCAAGGAAGGACAGGCAGATTGTGCAAGCCTATGCTTTGGGGGCTGTTTCGTCGTCTTCAAAAGCTCCTACTGCTGAAGAGAAGGGAAAGAGTGTGGTTGTTCAAGGTACTCTTTTCCTATGTGGTGTTCCAGTTAGAGTTCTGTTTGATACTGGAGCGTCGCATTCGTTTGTTTGTAATGAACTAGTAGGCCGGTTAGGTTTGGAACCGGATATTGTTGATAGGCCATTGGTTGTGACTAATCCAGTTGGGGGTTCGTCTTGTTTGTGTATGTTATGCCGTGGTCTAGTTGTGTCGAGTCATGGTTGCTCTTTTGTTTGTGATTGCTTTGTTCTGAACTTTGCGGGGTTCGGAATTATCTTGGGTATGGACTGGCTTAGGAAGTATGCGGCTAAGGTTGATTGCGAAAGGTTGGAAGTGACAGTCGAGAATGTGGAGGGGCGAAAGATTGTGATACGATGTAAGCATGAAGAAGGCGTCTTCATGAGCTTCATGTACTCGCTAGTTGTTCCACGGGATGGACTGTCATCAGTGCCGATCGCTAATGGATTCGAGGATGTCTTTGACGAAGTCAAAGGGTTGCCGCCGCATAGAGAGATCGAGTTTCGGATAGATCTAGTTGAAGGAGCCAGACCTGTTGTGATGCCTCTTAGGCGGATGGCGCCTAGGGAACAGCAGGAGTTGAGGGTGCAAGTTGATGACCTTTTACAGAAAGGATTCATTCGGCGTAGTGTGTCCGAGTGGGGTGCACCAGTTGTGTTTGCAACCAAGGCAGATGGGTCGTTGAGATTGTGCGTCGATTATCGTGAGCTGAATAAGGTGACTAAGAAGAACAAGTATCCATTACCGAGAATAGATGACTTGTTTGATCAGCTTCACGAAGCCAAGGTGTTTTCGCAGATGGATTTGGCAACGGGATTTCACCAGTTGAGAGTGGCTAAGGATAGTGTGCCGAAGACTGCTTTTAGGACACCATCCGGTTTCTTTGAGTGGCTGGTAATGCCGTTTGGATTGACCAACGCGCCAGCATATTTTGTGGATCTTATGAATAGAGTGTTCAGAGATCAGTTGAACAAGTTCGTACTTGTGTTCGTGGATGATATTCTGATTTATTCCAGAACGGAAGAAGAGCACAAGACGCACTTGCGTATTGTTTTGGAAATCTTGCGGAAACATCAACTGAAGGCTAAGTTTTCGAAGTGTCACTTCTGGAAGAGTGAAGTGAGGTTCTTAGGCCATGTGATTTCTGAAAATGGAATAGCGGTTGATCCCGCTAAGGTGGCAGCAATCCAGGATTGGGTTAGACCTAAGAATGCATCAGATGTGAGAAGTTTTCTTGGATTAGCAGGATATTATCGAAGGTTTATCAAAGACTTCTCCAAGGTAGCTGCACCGTTAACAGGATTAACGAAGAAGAACCAAGTGTTCAGTTGGGATGCTAAGTGTGAGCAAGCTTTCGGAATCCTGAAAGAGCGACTGACGAGTGCTCCTGTTTTAACTATTCCTAGTGGGAATGATGAGATGGTGGTTTACACCGACGCATGTGGTACTGGACTTGGAGCCGTGTTGATGCAGAAGGATAAAGTTGTTGCGTATGCCAGTCGACAACTGAAGCCGCATGAAAGGGATTACCCAACTCATGATTTGGAGTTAGCGGCGATTGTATTTGCTCTGAAGATGTGGAGACATTATCTGTTGGGAGTTCGATTCGAGTTGTTTACGGATCATAAGTCGTTGAAGTATCTTTTCTCCCAGAAGGATTTGAATCTTCGGCAGCAACGTTGGCTAGAGTTTTTGGCATCATATGATTTTGGTATAGCTTATACTCCGGGAAAAGGTAACGCTGTGGCGGATGCGTTAAGTCGAAGACATGCAGGATTGGGAGCCATGTTTTCAGAATGGAAGAGCCTCGAGTATTTAGCTGGATTTGACTTCAGGCCTAGATGCGAATTGGAACCTGAGATGTTAGCAAACTTATCGATAAGACCCACTCTTGTGGAAAGGATTGGCGAGGGCCAAAAGCGAGATGATAAGATTGTCAAGATTATCCGTGAATTGGAATCTGGATTGGATCCAGAAAAGGATAAAGGATTCGAGGTCGATCGAGAGGGTTGGCTTCGGAAGCAAGGACGACTAGTTGTTCCCGATATAGATGAATTGAGGAGTGAGGTTCTGAAGGAAAGTCATCACTCGAAGTTGACAATTCATCCAGGTGGAAATAAGATGTATCGGGACATGAAGAGAACCTACTACTGGGAAGGTATGAAGAAGGATGTTGGAGATTTTATTTCCAAGTGTATGAATTGCCAGTTGGTAAAAGCCGAACAGAAGAAGCCAAGCGGATTGCTTCAGCCATTAGAAGTTCCTACATGGAAGTGGGAACAAGTGTCGATGGATTTTATCGATGGATTGCCTAGAACCAGAACGGGAAATGAAGGGATCTGGGTCATTGTGGATCGTCTGACTAAGAGTGCACGATTCATTCCTGTTCGATCGACTAGGACTGCATCAAAGTTGGCTGAGTTGTATGTTAAGTGGATAGTTCGATTCCATGGTATTCCGAAGAGTATAGTGAGCGATCGAGACCCATTGTTCACTAGTGGATTTTGGAAGAGCTTCCAGGAAGTTTTGGGATCTGAGTTGTGTTTGAGTACAGCTTATCATCCTCAAACAGATGGTCAGACCGAGAGAGTCAACCGAGTTTTGGAAGATCTTCTTAGAGCAAGTGTTTTGGACTTCGGAGGATCATGGGAAGATCACCTTCATTTGGTGGAGTTTGCGTACAACAACAGTTACCAGTCAAGCATTGGTATGGCACCGTATGAGGCATTGTATGGAAGACCGTGTAACTCTCCAACATGTTGGTTGGAAACTGGAGAAAAACTGATGCTAGGGCCAGAGATGATTCGTCAGACTTCAGATTGTATAGAAATCATTCGGCAACGAATGAAGGCAGCCCAAGATCGTCAGAAGAGTTATGCCGATAAGCGTCGAAAGGATTTGGAATTCGACGTAGGAGATATGGTTTTTGTGAAGATTTCTCCACTGAAGAATGTTATCCGATTCGGGAAGAAAGGAAAATTGACTCCGAGATTTGTTGGACCATTCCCGATCGTCGAGCGAATTGGAAAGCTCGCCTATAGATTGGAGTTACCAGAGAAGATGTCGAGTGTGCACAATGTTTTTCATGTATCATATCTACGGAAGTATGTGCACGACTCGAGTACGGTGGTTTCTGCTGATAGCTGTGAAGACTTAGAAGTTGATCCAGTCGATAGAAGACCTCGTAAGCCGCTTCGTGTTGTTGAAACCGACACGAAACAGCTTAGGAGAAAGGTAGTTAAGTTGCTCAAGATACAATGGAGTGAAGATGATAACGACTGTACGTGGGAGGTGGAAGAGAGGATGAAGGCAGCTCATCCTGAACTCTTCAAGGTATGGCCCTAAAGTGTCGTCTCATCTCACGATATTGTAACTTGTTCTAAGTCTTAGAATTCTGTACGCTAAGCTAGAATTGGATGCATGGTTTGTTGATTGCTATGGATGGTAGGCGTGCAGAATAGTTTATGATTGCTTTGTTTGTTTGGAATTTCGGGGGCAAAATTCCTAAGGGGGAGAGAATGTAACGACCCGTATTTTCACGGATCGAAAAGTTCGTCAAATCTGGAGTTTTAGCGTTTTGGGCCATTTCAGATTTCAGGCAAATTTTGCCTAAGTCCTAAGTCGTTCACGACTTAGCATGAGTCGTGAGTCGTATACGACTTAGGAGATAGGAGTTCTGGGCGAGTTAAGGACTCAAGGAGATAAGTCGTAGCTGGGCTAGGTTAGTAGGTTGAAGTTTACTCGGCAAGTGTTAAGTCGTAGGTTGTAAGTCGTTGCCGAGTTAAGGGTTAACAACCTAAGGAAGTGACCGACTTAAAGTATTAACCGACTTAAGGATAGTGGTGAGTTAAGTGTTAAGTCGGCTGACGAGTTAAGATAGTGGTCGACTTAAGACCTGGACGACTTAGTAGTTAGCATATCTGACAAATTATTTGTTAAGTCGTTGTCGAGTTAAGGAAGTGGGGTTGACCGACTTAAGAGGTTAGGGCGACCTAAGGAAGAATAGTAGGCAGCCTAAGTACTCTGGAGTAGAGTTAGGTCGGCAACGACCTAAGGACATGTTGTGAGCGACCTAAGTGTTTGGGTGTTAAGTGTTAGGTCGGCAGTGTGTGTTGAGTTATGAGTCGGTAGGTCGTCTCCTGTGTTAAGTTGTTGAGTCGTCAACCGACTTAGGACTTGGGTTTTGCGGCAGTATGATGAGTCTGCTTCGTTGGGTCGGTCATATTGTTAAGTCGTAGGTCGGCGAGGCAGTTAAGTCGTTAGGTCGTATAGGCTGGTTAACTCGGCATAGCAGTAAGTCGTAGGTCGTCTAACTAGTTAAGGCGCGTGCGCATTAAGTCGTAGACAGGGTTTGTATATGCGCATGTGTTGAGTCGAAGCTTGGTTAAGTCGGAGGCCTTTTCAGTTAAGTCGTAGGCGCATGCCATAAGTCGTAACCGACTTAGGAGACAGCTGTTTTGTTGCGAGTCATAGGCAGATGAGTTTTTAGGTCGGCAAGGCACTAGGTCGGCAAGGCACTAGGTCGGCATGGTGTTAAGTCGGCACCGACTTAAGGAGATAGCCGAGTTACGACTTAGGGCAGTTTTCAGCTATAAATAGGAGGGGTTGTTCTCACTTTTTGGGATCCGGATTTTGAAGCGACGAAGTGCTGCCATTTTGAGAGCTCGACTTCTACACTTCTTCACTTCTTTTCTCCACTCTAATCTAGTGCTTCCATCCATCCAAATCGAAGATCAAGATTGAAGATTCAAGAGCTTAGATTGAAGATCTTCATCTTTTCAAGGGAGATTTCTTCATTTGAAGCGGATTTGTGATAGATCTAGCTTCATCCTTCGCTGTCCAGATCTGAAGTGTGTTGATTTGAGGTTGTTTAGGTGATTTGGTGAGTGGTGATTATCTCTCACACGGTTCCAAAGGAGTATATCGGATTGTTGGCTCGATTTGGTGTTAAAATAGTGATTTCCATGCATTTTCTTCATCCTATGTATAGATCCATGTAGATCCATTGTTCAAGATGATGTTGCATCCATTTTATCATATGTTAACCTATGCAAGTTCATTCATCAAGTTTGTAGAGATATAATCCATGTTTTCATGCTTATTGGACTTTCAACTCTTTAATTACGAAAATGCCATTATTGTTATAATTGTCTACTTAGATCATTTTTGAATGCTTGATTGCTTGGATTGATGTTTGATTTGATTGATTGTTATGAACTAGATGATTGATGATTAGATTTAGATCGAAGGTGATTCAAAAGCTAAGGGAAAGGCTCTTGGATTGGAAAAGCTGCTCGTGGCATATGTAGCGGGATGATGAAGCTCCTATGCATAGATTTGATGATGTGAAGTTGAGATGAAGCTTTGCGAGGATGTAATGAAGCGATGCATCATATGATGAAGACTTGGTCTAATCCAGGCGGGATCATTCCAAGCATGTTGATAACTCGGTGATATGATTCGAGTTGAGGATAATGGATGCTCGAGAGGCGCTTGAGCTAGTATGGCAATAGTCGTCGAGGAGGATGACTAGGAGGTTGAGATCTCATCGTTGTTGAAGGTTCTAGCATGCTCTAAGCAAGAGTACATGGGGACGCCCAAAAGACTAAGTTGATGGTCGAGTACTCTGGGTAGATTCGATAATCCTAGGCACGGGTCACGATGACGTGCGGGAGTTATGTCTAGAACCGGGGTTACCATTAGCCCTTGACGGACGGCTGAAAGAATGTGCCGATCATTCAATTAACGGTGATATCGCAACAATGATAACAGTGATAGCCGGGTCATGGATGTTTGGTTGTATCATCATTCGATCTCAAGAGCGGTATTTCCTGGGTGCTTATCTGACCTTGGTTTTAGATCTTGGGATTTGTACTTGGAAAACATCGCTCTTGACTCGAGTGACAATTGCTTTACTTTAAATTGTATGCTCTGCTAGGTTTGCTTCTGCTTAGTGTGTGTCTGGGGGCTATCACTGTAGAATGAGGTTGGAGTGGGAGGGTTGTATTCCTATTCCTTTTCCTTTATGCTCTTTTGGTATGTTGTTAGTTAATTTACTGCTCACTAAGACTGTTGTCTGACTCAAGGCTTTATGTTTTAATTCTTATTGCCTTGGGCTGTTCGTCCATTTTGGGACGGGCAGACTAGGTAGCAGGTGACAGGTGCTGTTCTCTTCTCACGATACTGATATCGAAGACGAGCTGGAGGGTTGCATATTATCTTCTTATTATATGTACTTGATGTTCCGCTGTTTTGTTTTCTCTGAGAGATATGTAGTGAGGCTGGATGTATTGACTATATGAATGCTTGTATTCAACTATTATGGAGTTTTATAAGATGTCATTTTGTTCTGTAAAGCTTCACTATACATATGTTCTATTGTATTTTGTCCATGCGCTGTGAGTAATACGATAGATTCTGTTGTTTTAATCTTACCTTGACAATCGTCCATGGTTGCCTGGCACACTTTACAGCGCACTATCTCTAGATTCGGTGCAGGGGTCATGGGCGGTCGTCACAAGTAGCTCCGGCCACCAGAACTCGTCCAGAAACCAAATCCCGGTCATTTCCCATATACCCATTCAATTCAACATTAAAAATTTTTGTTATTTGTTTAAAAATCATAATTCTTAAAATGGATTCAAGTTATGACCTTGAGACAGCAGATTAGAGTGATTGATTTTTAGCATATATAAAGAATTCCTACTGTACTCTTAATTAGCAGTTTAAACCTTCAAATATTTTAACTTAAATTCATTTTTAAAATTAAATTTATGTCTAAACAAACATTTCTTGTTTGAAAACTAAGCCTTAAAAGAAATCAGGGGAAAAGTTTTTTTTTTATATTTAGACTCTGTATTATGAAAACAGAGAAGAACAAGAATAAAATCAGTCATGCACTTCTGTACACACTCATATATATATAGATTTTATACTTATATCTACACATACAGACAACATCATCTCAGAAATTCATAGGCAACAACCATAGATCTACTTAAGTTTAAATTAAATGTTTACTCACCTATTTTGTTTGAAGAGAGCAGCTCTTTTTGAAATTGAAAACTGGAAACTGGTAAATTTGCTTAGTTGAGTTGATCTTGTTTTGATTTAGCTTGATGATTCAGGTTGAAAAAGTGGTTGCTTGATTCAAATCTTGGCAGAACAGAGAAGCCTGAAATACTTCTGCCCTTGAACAGAAAATTTGAGTTTCCCTTGATTTTTGATTTGCTTACTGATCTGGATTTGCCTTTAAACTGATTTGATCTTGCTTGATGATGATTATAATTGATTTCTTGAAATGATTTTGCTTGAAGATGTTTACAGGTTTGGTACATTTTTTTTTCTGATTTAAAACGTGGCTGTAGTTTGCTTTCTTAGAAAAAAATGAGATAGAAAAAAAATGAAAGAAGAATAAGAAGTATTTTTATATAGATTTAGTTTTTGATTTATTAAAATTTAAAGAAATAAAATAAAAATGTGACACTTGTCACTAAACTCTTTTGATAACTTAACACATGTTATTTAGAGTGTTTATATGTTAACACATATATCTCTCATGCATAATTATATATATATTTTTTTTATTTAATAAAGCTTTTTAATTTATTTTCCTAATAACTAAATACATATATTAATTATATAAATGGAAATCTTTTAAAAGAAATGGAATAAAACAAACTATATTTATACAAAAATCATTTACACATACCTTTAAATTCAAAATATATATTAAGATATATATATCATCTTTTTGAAATCCAAATATAAGTTCAAACCAATTATTAAATAAAATTTTAAAATCAATCTTAATATCAATTTGATATATATATTTAAACATCCATCACATTAATTTGAAATAAGTACTCTATTTAAAAATCTATATTCACTCACACATATATATACAATATACAATACATTTTATTTATTTGAATATAACAATTTTGCCAAATTTAATTAATTTATTAAAGGAGATTATCATATTTAATTTCTTTGAAATTCCCGGGATATCACATTCCTCCCCCCTTTCAATCTTTTCGTCCTCGAAAAGGAACGAAGCAAGAATTTTTATTACAATGTTGATTATTAGTTAAATTATTCCTTAGACATCTTAACTCTTAACTCTTTTTATTTAAATTTTTCAAAACATTTTAAAAATCTATATAATATTATCAAAATAGTTTTTATAAAAAAATACTTTTTATAACTCGATGTTTCAACAAGTCCATCCTCGTTTTTACAGAAATTCGGTCATACGTTGATCAAGCGTAAGACTGAAAATCTATAAGTACTTAGCAGACCCGTTTTCAACACCAAGTGGAAATACTTGGAAAACAATTTATTGAAAATATAGAAAACAGTTTTGAAAATAGAGGAAATATCTTTGGTGAGAATGTTCTGGAAATCATCACCCCCATCCATGGTCACAGTTACATCACGGGTTACGTTGCCATCGCAGCAAAAGTCCATGTAACTGATAACAGCATGGAACCCACAACAGATCGCAGTTACATCCCAGGGTTACGTTGCCGTCGCAGCAAAAGTCCATGTAACTGTTGGCTCTCAGCGGCACACATGATTTCGCTGTCAAAATGAAACTTCTCCCACATAGGTCGCAGTCTACCGATATAAAATCAAACGTAGACAGTTGGCTCTCAGCGGCACAAACGACTTTCGCTATGTTACCATAGTGTCACAGTCTACCGATATAAAATCAAACGTAGACAGTTGGCTCTCAGCGGCACACATGACTTTCGCTATGGTCTGCAGTAGATCGCAGTGACATTGAGTCAAATTGTTGTCACAGCATAACTCAAATGCCTCTGTGGGCACCAGCCCCTCGACTTTCGCTACACAAATAATCCTCAGGAACTAGTTTTGTCCGGACTCCTCACAGGATCAACTTTAGAAACCCCCCTTGGGGCTCAAGGCAGTACCACCCAGTGGTACTCCTGAGAAGTTCATTTCAAGGAAGCGCCTTTTTCCCCAGAGCTATTCTCAAAACACTTTATACTATATACTTATAGTATCTTCAAATCATACCCTTTATGATTTATCAAAATCTCCTTTACACAAAATCGATTACCAAAATCGATAATTCTAAAACTAGGCTTTTCAAAATCCAAAATTGATTTTCCAAAAATCAAAAGCCTTTTCCAAATTATATAGGTTCCCAAAACCTTTTCCAAAATCATTCTCATAAAATTCTTTATATATATATATAGATATAGATATATATAACTTTGAAAATCTTTGGATCATTTCAAACTTGTATAAAACCTCTTTTATACTTCAATTATTTCAAAACCTTTTTATTCTGGCTAGATTCAATAAGGGAAGTTTATCATATTACAAAATACAACTTTATTTATTGCCAAATCAAATATTCAAGTTTGATTTCTTTATAAAGTTATTTACCATTTACTTATCTCCATAAAGTAAATTTCAACCAAAGAAATATCCAATTCCATTATATTTCACAAATATACTTTTCATTTCAAAGACCATTTTACAATCCTTATCCACAAATTCCAATATCAATTTCATTCAAACTCGTACGATGTACACATATCATCCGTACGCAATATCAGTCTGATCGCTCAATCGATCACACAATTTCACTTCCGAACTAGTATCGTCCACCCGACTTCCTAGTGTGGACTCAGATCTGGTTTCTTGATCAGAAACCGTCATTCTCCTTGCATAGTCATAACTATGATAGAGAATATCCAGAACCAATCAAAAATCCATATCCAGGTTCGCCGTCGAAAATCAAGCGAAAAATCCCAACTCGGATCGATAATACTATCTCAAAATTCTGTGTTCGAATCTGGATCAAATCACTATGCGAATAGAATAATATACGTATATCCTACGTATTTATCTTTATTAGTTATCAGCCAAAACAATTCTCTTTTCTATTTACATTTCCTTTAATTCCATTCACTTATTCTCAATTGCTTCCATTTCCAATTGAGTTATTACTTCAATTACAAACAGTTTGAACTCTGACCAAATTAAATTTAAAAATAGCTTGAAAAGGTTTAAAATAGATAAGTAGTTGAAAAATAGTTATTAGTTTGTAAAATATCTGTAAAATAGTTAAGTAGGTATAAAATAGTTAGATAATTGCAAAATAGTTTTTTTTTTAAAAAAAATAGTGATTAGATATAAATAACTGAAAAATAGTAGTTAGTTTATAAGACAGTTTCAAAATAGTTAAATGGTTCCAAAATAATTGTAAAATAAGTATAAGATAGTTTGGGGTTTAAGAAGAAAGATTGTATAGTAAATAGTTTGAAAGAAATAGGTTTATACTAAAACAAATTACTTTGAAAATAGTCCAGAGTCAAACCGTTCAATTCCCTATCAATTCAATTTAAATTTCTACTTCCATTTAAATTGACTCAATACTTCAATTTCCATTGAATTTTATTCAATCCCAATTCAAGTTGAATTAATCTTAATTCCTTTCCAAATTTCAAATCAAATTCCATTTGATTTTAAACATATTCATTTTAATTACAATTTCAAATTATTCAAATCAAATTCAGTTTGAACTAATTCAATTTAAATCTCAATTTTAAACTATCTCGAATTATATAAATTCGAGTTAAATTTTAAATGTTGATTTAATCCTTTAAATCAAATTAACCTTTACTTTTAAATCAAATCAACCTTAATTTTTAATTTAACAACTTAAATCTTTAAACCATTTAATTCTGAATTCAAATTTCAAAATTTCCATTTTAAAATTATCTTTACTTAACTTATTATAAAGTTCAAATAAGAATTTAAAAAACAATTAAATTTCAGATTATAATTTATTATCCATTTTCAATTTCCAAATCTCAAACCCATTTTGAGATCACTCATAACTCCTATTTTAATCAACCATTTAACTTCCCAAGTTAAATTTTAATTTCATCTTGAAATTTCTAATTCAAGTTGTTCATTCTAAACTCATTTAACTTTCCTTAAGTTAAATTCAATTTATCTTTACCCAAATTGAATTCCCATTCAAATTTTAACCTTCTTATTAAAAATCTTCCCACTTAAGTTTAAAAACTTATTCACTTTGGGTTTTCACATCACATTCCAAGGAAAAATTTAAAACTCAATACTTAGAGTTTATTTCAAATCATCTTTAATATAATGTATATCCTCATTTATACATATTTATTTCCTTTACACACCAAGTTATACCTTAAAATTTTAAACCACCTTTGTTTTAATTTAAAACAAATTCCTTTAAAATAATTTCAAGTTTTCTGGATTTAGATTTAAAATTTCACAATTTTAAATTATCTTCAATTCTAATTGGATTTTTTTTATTTCAGTTTGGATCCATTTCAAACTTATCTTCATTCAATTTTTATTTGGTTGTATTACCATTACTACTTAATTCTCATTATCTTATTTAATTCCAATTAATTTAACAACCAATTTCTTTAATATATTTAATAATTAGAAAATTATTTCTATATACATCAAAAGATAAACTTATATAAAAACCATTTATTTTTAAAACCATTTTAAAACCTTTATATAAGAAAATAACAAGTACGCTCTCATATATCTATATATATATACACTCAACTCGTTCTAGGGTACCATTGACCCTATCCTTAACGAGTAATCCCAACAGAGCCAAGGTTCTCGCTTAACCTTTAGCTCTGATACCAAGTGTAACGACCCGGAAATTTCGAACCCGAAAATTCCAGATAGTTAGAGAAAAAGAAGAAAGAGGAAGAAGAAGAAGAAAATAGAAACACCAAAATACAGAAACCTCACATTCGCAGCGGATCAAAATATAATATCACATAAATAACAGTTTTACAAAAAGAACTGTATCAATACACTTATACATTTTATATATCAGAGTTACACTATTACACAACACAAGACAATTTGAAAACATGTCTCAGATAATCCACAATAATATATACAACGGATATCACTCCATACGTTCCTGCCATCCAGCTTGCCTCCTGAGCTCCTGAACGTCCTTACCTGAAAATCTGTAATACTCGGTCTGACCCGAGCATTACATCAAAGTAACACCCGGGTCAGGCTGGAAACCAGCGTGAGTAAACCATCTAATATGAAAGTACCAATGCAAATTTACTTATTTAAATCCCGGGTAACTCGTACTTCACTACGAGTTCATTACTTGATATGCTCAATACTTACTTCACATATCGATCTATAAAGAATCGAAGTGGTTTCGGGTATTTACTAATACCCGACTCCGGTCTCTCCGAAACCAATGTCAACTTAACTTAAATATTCAGGTGAAATACAATTCTACTTTGAATACAGTATGTCACAGTAATTCATCATCAATAGATAGCCACATCATCACAGTTTTAAATTAAACATATCATATCACATAGCAATACAAACCTCATATTAGGGATAACAATTTATCAAAGGCTTCCAATATCGTTCTATTTATCCTTTAATTACATTTAAGTAATTAACCCTTAATTAATTCCACGATTAATTATCCTTAACCAAATACAGTAATTAACCTTTAATTACTTCATTAATTAATTATTTATCCTAATTATTTATCACTCTTGATTAATAACATCCAGAAATTAACTACTCTTAATTACTTTATCAAATAATTTAATTACTCCTTAATTAATTATTTCTAATTAATCCCTTGATTAATTATATAAGGTAATTTAATCTAAATTACTCTCATTAATAAATCACCTATTCAATTTATTATATTCGGTAATTATCCATTAATTACCTCCCTAAGTAATTATAATCCATTAGTTTCACTAAGTAATTATTATCAAATCATCTAGCATCTTAACAACTAACTTTACTAAATTAAAACATTAATTAAGTTTTAAATATAATTCACTTTCCTTTACTTATAAAATTAACAATCCTTAGTTTCAAGTTAATAATTTATTTTGAAAACTTTAATTGTCAATTTATAAATCGTTATTCATTAACTAATTTAATTAATAAGTCACTCTTTAATTATTACATTTGTTATCAACTTATATTAAGTTTTAAGATAAAACATTTCCTTATAATTTCCTTTTATATTTCAGACTAAGTTTGAAAATAACTTTAGGGATCTAACTTAAAATATTCAAAACAAATCATACAATCCATTTATACAAACAATTCATTTCAAAGAAATGAAATTCAAGAAATTTATTTAACTTAATTATTTAAAATTTGAAACTTACTTTATTTCAAATTTAAAGACTGGTTAAACATTTTACTTTGGTTTTAACCCATGTGTACTTGAACTAAGTACATCATCTTTTCCTTTTTAAAAACAGTTTGACTTCAAAAATAAAATCTGTTTTAGTAAAAACTTACTGTTAAAAACTTTAACTTTAACAGAGTTTAAATAAAACTATTTACAAACCTTTAAGTCATATGTTAAAGACTCACTTATCTTACAAGAGTTTAAAACCAAATTTATTTCAACTTCAAATTATTTCAAAATTCTTTATATTATATATATATATATATATATATATTTTTAAAGTTATCAAAACAATTTAATTTATCACTGAATAAATTTTTAAACTTGAACAAACAAGTTTTAAAGAAAACCTGTAACCAATATTTCACCCGAGCTACCCCTTGGTTGCTTCGAGTAAAACCTTTCCATACTTCGAGTAACCTACACTAAATACTCGAGCAGCCCAGAGTCCCTTCTTCTACTTCAAACCAGACTCCACAGAACAGATCGTGCACCGTGCACATGCACCACCAGTGCAACCGACTCCGACCAACTACGACGATCTCCCTATATCAACGGTCATCCTCACACCTCATTTCGATCAACAACCCATCAAATCTTCCTCGAATTTGAATTTGAGTATTAAAACCAACCTGGAACGAATACAAACAAGAAACCCAATCCTGTAAAAACTTCGAACTCGAAATGTCAATCGCCAGAACGCCTACGCCTCCAGACTTATCTTCCATGACCTTCCCACCATCGATCCCCTTAATTTGGTGAAGCTCGATCCAATAGAGGCAATGGAGTGAGCATTTTTCCCGACCAACAAAAACTAGGGCTACAGATCTTATCGACCAACTACCATCGCCACCGATCACTGATCTCCCTCCTGATATTTTTGCCTGAACCTTCCATATTCCCTCCATCTCCAGTAATGTTCCCGACCACCCCAGTAGCTCCGGCCACCAGAACTCGTCCAGAAACCAAATCCCGGTCATTTCCCATATACCCATTCAATTCAACATTAAAAATTTTTGTTATTTGTTTAAAAATCATAATTCTTAAAATGGATTCAAGTTATGACCTTGAGACAGCAGATTAGAGTGATTGATTTTTAGCATATATAAAGAATTCCTACTGTACTCTTAATTAGCAGTTTAAACCTTCAAATATTTTAACTTAAATTCATTTTTAAAATTAAATTTATGTCTAAACAAACATTTCATGTTTGAAAACTAAGCCTTAAAAGAAATCAGGGGAAAAGTTTTTTTTTTATATTTAGACTCTGTATTATGAAAACAGAGAAGAACAAGAATAAAATCAGTCATGCACTTCTGTACACACTCATATATATATATAGATTTTATACTTATATCTACACATACAGACAACATCATCTCAGAAATTCATAGGCAACAACCATAGATCTACTTAAGTTTAAATTAAATGTTTACTCACCTATTTTGTTTGAAGAGAGCAGCTCTTTTTGAAATTGAAAATTGGAAACTGGTAAATTTGCTTAGTTGAGTTGATCTTGTTTTGATTTAGCTTGATGATTCAGGTTGAAAAAGTGGTTGCTTGATTCAAATCTTGGCAGAACAGAGAAGCCTGAAATACTTCTGCCCTTGAACAGAAAATTTGAGTTTCCCTTGATTTTTGATTTGCTTACTGATCTGGATTTGCCTTTAAACTGATTTGATCTTGCTTGATGATGATTATAATTGATTTCTTGAAATGATTTTGCTTGAAGATGTTTACAGGTTTGGTACATTTTTTTTTTCTGATTTAAAACGTGGCTGTAGTTTGCTTTCTTAGAAAAAAATGAGATAGAAAAAAAATGAAAGAAGAATAAGAAGTATTTTTATATAGATTTAGTTTTTGATTTATTAAAATTTAAAGAAATAAAATAAAAATGTGACACTTGTCACTAAACTCTTTTGATAACTTAACACATGTTATTTAGAGTGTTTATATGTTAACACATATATCTCTCATGCATAATTATATATATATTTTTTTTATTTAATAAAGCTTTTTAATTTATTTTCCTAATAACTAAATACATATATTAATTATATAAATGGAAATCTTTTAAAAGAAATGGAATAAAACAAACTATATTTATACAAAAATCATTTACACATACCTTTAAATTCAAAATATATATTAAGATATATATATCATCTTTTTGAAATCCAAATATAAGTTCAAACCAATTATTAAATAAAATTTTAAAATCAATCTTAATATCAATTTGATATATATATTTAAACATCCATCACATTAATTTGAAATAAGTACTCTATTTAAAAATCTATATTCACTCACACATATATATACAATATACAATACATTTTATTTATTTGAATATAACAATTTTGCCAAATTTAATTAATTTATTAAAGGAGATTATCATATTTAATTTCTTTGAAATTCCCGGGATATCACATAAAATCTTCGTTTTATTTTTAAATCAAATTATTGACCAATCGGGTTTTATTTAATTCTCTATCCTAGGTCATAGTTTAATTTGGGTATTTATCATTTCAACCCGATTCCAATTCAATTCAAAACATAGCATAGCAAAGGGAACTTGCAGTGTAATAACTGGGATGGTGTCAAAGTAAATAAACAAGCAATACAATAATCAATAACAATCCAATAATCAATTCAAATAATCCCGAAATAATCGTATTAATTCACATTGTTATTTGTGTAAATTAATATAATTATTTCTAGAATCTACACTATCATTTCATGTAGATTAAGGATTATTACATTACATTCCTCACTTGTCATATATTTACAATTTCATACATCATCAATTTAACAACATACATTCAGTGGTTCAAGATGTAATTAAACAAATCCTACGTGTCAATAAATTTTGACAGTTAAATGAGTCATATTATACAAATGTCATTTAATCAAATTTAACATTTAACTATCCCATATCAATTTCGATTGCATACTATTTATCATTTTAACATTAACAATTTAACGTCCAATATAAACATCAACAATCAATCAATTATCAGCCAAACTGTATTATCATCGCATAAATAATTAACAGATAATGGTGTCAGATGTCACAGGTGAACTGATAAAGGTAATGGCATATATAACAGTGTAATCAACTAAAAACAGTAAATTTCAATTGTCGTTTCAATTGAAATCAAATTTAATAAATAAAAGAACGTTAATCGTGAGTGAGTGCTCACCTTTCGAGGCTAGAGAGAACATGCGATGACACAAATACGCATACTGATTCGGACACTGAAATATCCAAGCACGAATTCCAAACAAAGCTAGATTGGCACGAATTTGATGTGACGACCCGGAATTTTCGAATATTTGAAAATTGGAATATTTAATTAATTTTAAATATTCAGAGGTTAATTATTAACTTTAATTTCAAATATAAGTATTTATTGGATAATTATTATCGGAATTGGGTAAATTATTGATCTGGAATTTTAAGCTTGATAAAAATAATTTGAAAGCTTGTAAAATTTATATTAGTAATACTGAAGATATTTGAACTGTTAAAATTAAAATTAAGGGTGTTTTGTTCAGATTTGAAATTTATATCGTTTAAATTAAATTTAAAAATAGCCTTCCGAGGCACGGTCTCGAAATTCGACGAAACCATTTCCTTTAGGTCCGTAATATTGTTTTACTATCGAATTTCAAATTTCGTAATAATCGGGACTGTTGTATGAGCGTACGGTAAGAAAACGCATTGAATTTAAATCGGAAATTTTATATTATTACTGGGTTCTGGAACTCTCTTTACTCGAATCTTCTGACATAAGCCTGGAACCCTTTATCTTACTACCCCTAATCTCCTTTTCTCAAAAATCAACTACGACAGTAAAAATAAAATAAAATGGCGGAATGAAATCATAAACGCGGGCTCTATTTCCTATTCGATTTCGTCCTAGATGTGCCGATGCCTGGGTAAATCGAGAGCTGTTCAAAGGGGGAGTTGGGGCCGTGTTCGAATCAACGGCAGGCGAAGGGTGGTTCGATTGTCGACATCAATCCTTCGATGGCCGCGATGGAAGTCATCGCGCGTGCGTAGGTGGGAAGCTCGATGACAGTCGTTCGAGGCCAGCGCACTCGCGAAGGGGGTCAATCGCATTGGGGTTTCGCGAGGCCAGGTTGGTGGCGAGGGGCTGCCGGAAGTCAGGGAACGAGGTCTCGTTTCATGTTGAAGTGTTCGAAGCGAAGAAGTGGATAGGGTTTCTGAGGGCTCGAGCCGATTCTGGTGACCGAGAGGATGGTTCGGCGCTTTGGGTTTTGGGAACTCGTGAACAGCAGGCTATCGCACGTGGATGATGGCGCAAGAGGAGGCCGTGATCGAGAGGTCTGAGATCTGGGTGATTAGGTATATCTTTTGCAATTTAAAATTTAAGTATAAATATATATACAACCCGAGAATAAGCGTGACTCAATGTTTGATTTTTGATAATAAGGCATATATATACAGTTGATTCCAATTTATATGTATATATACGGGAAGTTGAAGTCAGAAAAAAAAAAGAAATTATTTGCAGTAAACATAATTCTATTTATAATCTGGTAATTTTATTAGTACACATATTTTAATCTGGTAAACCATAAAGTTTGTTTATGTAGATAAGCTTGAATATATAATATAGAAGCTTTAAATATTGGAAAATTTTTGTATATTAAATTTAGATTTGGAATTTAGTTTTCTCAGAAGGAACAAATATACATCTATACATTTTGAATTTATTAAGTTTATTCTAAAATAATATACTCAGGAGATTAATTTTGTTTAAAATAACTTATTTAAATTATTTAGTTGCTAAAAGATAATTTAAAAGGAAAATCAGCCTGAAATTAAATTCCGGGTTAAAATAAAAATCATTGGTTCATTACATTTATTAAATGGAAATGGTTGTTTGGTTTATTTAAATATTAATAAATCATCTAATGTTTATTCAAGGTCAAAAATCGTAAGGAAAACAAGTCAAGGAGGATTGGATTGCAAATAGAAAAGCAAAGGTGAGTTAATCTCACTCAGTTAAATTTTAATTTAAATTTAATTGGTTAAATTTAAATAATTGATTGGATGATTGCATTGATTGATGTGCTATATATATATAGTAGTATATAGCAATATACACATATTGGCATATGTGTATATTGGAGTTGTTGATATTCCCACATTGAATAGCGGATGATTTTATATTAAACCCATATACCGCGATATTCCACCTCGAAGTGGAATTGGTATTGTGCTAACATCTGTGGATGCAGGGAAACAGGTTGGAGGGATCCAACTGGATTCCTCAAAATATTTAATTTTGTTTAAATATTCTGTGATATGTTTGTTGATATCCTGTGATGATTTATATTGGATAATCTGGTTGGATTGAATTTCCCAGTATAATGAGTTATCAAAAGTAATTGAATTGGATTTTTGGAAAGAAATAAAAGAGTAAAATTCAAGTTAAATAATTCTAGTGAATTTGAATAACTTAAATAATGAATTGTAAAAGAAATAAAGCAATTTCTAAATTCGAACAAATATGGTTAAAGGGGATTTTGAATTAACATGAGGATAATGAATTTTAAACTAAAGTGATATTATTGGAAAGAATAAAGAAATTATTTTTGAACGTAAGGATTAAATTTAATAAAGGGATAAAGAAGGAATTTTGGAAGTTTTTAATTGGTATTTTCAGTTAAAAGGGTTTTAACTCAAAATTAAGAAATAAAATCTGAGAGTAAATGTAATTTGAAATAAATGAAGTAGATAAGAAATTTATTTCAAAGTAAAGTAAATGGGGAAATTAATGGGAAATTGATTTGGTTGTTTAAAATTGGAATTTAAAAGAGAAGAGAGATTTTGGAATTTATAAACTGGGTTTATAAAGTGAAATGGAATATCAGTGGATATTAGAAAATATAAATTCAAGGTGGGAATTTATGAAAGAATATGGTTTGGTTTAAAAATAAATGTTGATTTATTTTTAAAAGATGGGAATGAGAAGTGTATTTCTCTGGATAGCCAAGTACATTTTTTCAAAGCAATTTTAAATATAAGTAAAAGTTCTAATTGTGTTTTTTTAAAAGCATGTTTTAGAAAATTGATTATTTCTAAATGTTAAAGTCTAAAGTAGTATTTTCAAAAATCTATTATTGTAATAATTATATAAAAGTAATTTGGTATTATGTTTTAAAGAGGAAATCAACTTATATTTATAAAGTGGTTTTATTTTAAATATTCTTAAAATATATATTTTGATAAAGTATTAAAGTAGTTTTAAAATTTCAATGTTATAAAATATATTTAAAATAAAGTGTTTTTAAATTATTTTAAAATTAAAAGTATTTTGTACTTGGTGATTCAGTGGAAATAATTATTTGGGAAATGTATTCCGTAAGCGGAAACTATTTGAAATGGTTTTCAAATGAGCTTTGAAAATTTGGAAATATATCTTGGAAAGATATTTGGGCAAATAAATAATGTGGGAAATTATTTATTGTGTGATGGTTGCTTGTGGATGTTAATTGATAGTTAAATAACCGACTATCAATATTGGCCAAATGCGTTGATCGTTTCGAAGAGACCGGGATCGGGTTTGTTACAGTACAGCGTGATAGGGGGTTCTCGCTTTGCGTTAGGTGGCGAACGGGAGACTCTTACCCCTACATGTCCCCGGGGGTAGTATAAGGCCTTTTGGGGTTGGTTGCGACTCGAGAGGGTGGCCGTAAAAGCAAACCCGAGGTATCACTGTGAGCCACAGCGGGGCTGGGATGGTTGAAAAGCCTACCGGTCGTGAACCGTTGCTGAAGGTTGAAAAGCCTAGGACGTTACAGGTGGTATCAGAGCTTAGGCTAGCGATAACCTTGGCTCTGGTGGGAATTTGAGAGTATTAATAGATATGAGCGCGTATTTGTTAGTGAATATAAAATGGTTTTATATTGTGTTGGTTGATTTATTGAGTGGCATATGAACCTTCGTCGGCACAGTCTGGACAACTGTATCGAAGGGGTTTCTAAACACTTGAATAGAACAATTCGACACAATATTGTTTTAAATAGGGTGAATGAAATAATTTTGCCCAAATTATTTTGTATATAAAAGAAATAATTGTTCGAAATTTATTATAGTTATATTTGGATGCTTGGTTGTTAGAAAATGACCATAATGAGTTAGTCTCATTATTGAGTAGAAATTGAAACTTATAACCTAAGTTGAAGAATAAATTTATATAACAAAATGGAATTTGAAATGTAGATTATAAATGAAATTTATAAATTGAGATAAACTTTATATACAAATGTGAATTACAAATGTGATTTATAATCAATGAGATAAATTCATAAACAAATGAAATTTGTAAATGTAAATTGTAAATGTGACTTATAACTTGAAGTAAAATGTGAGAATTTCAGAGTAATGTTGGATATAAAATTGAATGGGTTTTGAATTTGAAGTTTTGGGAAAGGTTTAAATTCCTTTGGATTTAAAAATAGTTTTTAAAGGTTTTGGGGAAATAATGGTGATATTATTTCATGAATATTTTTGAAATTGAATTGAAATCTGGTAGGATTTGGGATTTAAAAATGTTTGAAAAGTTTTAAAGTGATAAAAGCATTAAATTCTCTTTTGGTCGCTGGAAAATAATTTCGGTGATGACTGCAGCATCATCGATGTCTATTTTCGAGTTTCCAAAGAGAAATTGCTACCAAACTGTTTTAAATTGAAAATGATTATGAACTGGGTTGGTTTTGAAATTCAAAGGGAAAATTGTTTGGTAAAAGCAGATTGTTTTGGAAATTGGGATTTGAGGTGATATACCAGATGTGTATGAGTTATTTATGGATTCAAAATGGTTTTTGAAATAAAACCGGGCAATTGGATTCTGGGAATTCTATTTAAAATATAAATGTGGGAATTTAAATGAATCAACAATATAAAGCATAGAATGAAGTTGATTGAAATAAGAAGGGGATGAAAGTTTAATTCTGGGATTATAATTATGAGATGGAAATAACTCAATGAGTAATATAAGTTGGTAGATAAAAGAGTTAGAGAACTTGAAGGTGAATGAATTGTAAAACTTGTATAAAATTGTATCCTAGAATTAAAATTTAATTCGAGTATATGAAGGTGAATAAAATATATTTAAATTTAACTTAAGATAAGTTAAATAAAATTGAGATTGGAATTGAATTAAATGTAAGTAAGTTGAAGTTGAATTGAATTGGATATAAAGGTAATGTAAAATGCTTATAATTGTGTAAAGAAATTCATATTCTTAAGTTCTTAAGTGTAATAAGTTGAAATTGATTATAAAGATGAAATGGACTTAAATGAATAGTCCTAGATCGTAAGTAAGTAAGTTCAAACTTATGAATAGAAATGAAATTGTAAGTTATAAATGGGAATCCATTACTTTGAACCATTAAGAGTTATAATTTGAAATTGAAATTATCAAATGGAAACGACTAAGATGAGTAATCTTAATTTTTAAATAAATCCAAACTTGAATTATAAAATAAATTGAACTTAAGAAAAATTAAGTGAAGTGATATTTGGAATTAAAAAGCAAGTATTTAATTTTAACCAGCGGAGGAACTAATTAGATAATAAATTAGTTAATGAAATTGAATTGTGAGTTAATGGAATTGGATTAACATAGTAATGGTTTGGATTGCGAATGAAATCCAAATAAGTGAAAATAAATTGGAAATGGCCTGGTTATTAATAAAATAATTCCAGATGAATTGAGTATGGAGAATAAAATTAATAATGATTGAGTGAATGAACCAATTATATTAAATAAATAAATGGATGGAATTTGATTAAATAAGAATCAAATGAAAGATGGAAATAAAACTTTAAAGGGTTGGTTAAATAGAAAATAAACTTAAGTAATTGACTTAAGTAAATGTTGAATGGAAACTGAACTCAAACAGAAGAGTGGTTTAAATAAGTTGAGAAATAGTTATTGAATGAATTAACTTGGATTGTTTTTGAGCTAAATAAAATTCAATATTCATAAGTTGGAGATGAATTGAATTTAAGAAAATTATTAGAAATGAAAATCTGAATGAAATGTGGAATAAGTATTTATATTTGAAATGAAGTAGTAAATTGAAGTAAGTTGGAATTCATATGAAATGGGAGTTCAATTTGAATATATACACTTCAGTGGTGAAGTAGTAAATAAATATAAGAAAATTTATATGAACTTAAGAATTGAAGAATGAAATTCTTAAGAAAATTTGTATTGGAAATATACTTAGTAATTTTGGGAAAAAAAAATATACTAAGTGAATAGTTGAATGAAGACTAAAACTGAAGTTGTGAAATGGGATAGTTGTGAATAAGGGGATAACAATCAAAAAGGAATGTGAATAAAAGAGAATTGATATAATTGGTAATCAATTGGAATTTATACGTAAGATGTACGTATATTATTTTATTCGCATAGCTATTTGGTCCAGGTGTCGAACACAGAATTTCGAGATAGTTTTATCGATCCGAATTAGGATTTTTCACTCGATTTTCGACGGCGAGCCTGGATATGGATTGTTGATTGATTCTGGATATTCTCTATCATAGTTTACGGCTATGCAAGGAGAATGACGGTTTCTGATCAAGAAACCAGATCTGAGTCCGCACTAGGAAGTCGGGTGGACAATACTAGTTCGGAAGTGAAATTGTGTGATCGATTGAGCGATCAAATGTGATTTTACGTACGAATGATATATGTGCATCGTACGGGCTTAAGTAAAACAAATATTGGAAATTTGTAAAGGAAAGTATAAAATGACTTTGGAATTGTGATTGAATATTATTGCTTAGTAGGATATACAGGTGTATAAAAGCAATGGATAAATTGGGATTTTTGACTTTTGAAGATAAAATTTAATGGCCCGACAAAAAGGTATGTATTTGAATTTCTATATGAAATTTGATTGGGTTTTGGATCCAGCCACTTGACTTTTTGTTTTCTTTTTGAGATTGGGAGGCCGTAGAGCCATTTTGTAGTAGTACCGAGCTAGCCGCGCAAAGGAGACGCTGGCGAAATTTTTCGGAAATTTAGGGAGTTAGAAAAATTTTGGAAAATTTTGATAGTTCAAAAATTGAATTCAAATTTAAATTTGAATTGATAAGTAGGTGTTATGGGTTGGACTTATGAATAAGTTTGGGAAGTTAAAGGATGATTAGTGTATCGTTAATAAAAGATTGTTTGGGTATTGTTAAAACCGTTTGAATTTGGGAAATAGTTAACGGGGATTGAATCATTCTTCCTAACTGGTAATTTCGGGGACGAAATTCTTTTAAGGGGGGAGGAATGTGACGACCCAGAATTTTCGAATATTTGAAAATTGGAATATTTAATTAATTTTAAATATTCAGAGGTTAATTATTAACTTTAATTTCAAATATAAGTATTTATTGGATAATTATTATCGGAATTGGGTAAATTATTGATCTGGAATTTTAAGCTTGATAAAAATAATTTGAAAGCTTGTAAAATTTATATTAGTAATACTGAAGATATTAGAACTGTTAAAATTAAAATTAAGGGTGTTTTGTTCAGATTTGAAATTTATATCGTTTAAATTAAATTTAAAAATAGCCTTCCGAGGCACGGTCTCGAAATTCGACGAAACCAGTTCCTTTAGGTCCGTAATATTGTTTTACTATCGAATTTCAAATTTCGTAATAATCGGGACTGTTGTATGAGCGTACGGTAAGAAAACGCATTGAATTTAAATCGGAAATTTTATATTATTACTGGGTTCTGGAACTCTCTTTACTCGAATCTTCTGACATAAGCCTGGAACCCTCTATCTTACTACCCCTAATCTCCTTTTCTCAAAAATCAACTACGACAGTAAAAATAAAATAAAATGGCGGAATGAAATCATAAACGCGGGCTCTATTTCCTATTCGATTTCGTCCTAGATGTGCCGATGCCTGGGTAAATCGAGAGCTGTTCAAAGGGGGAGTTGGGGCCGTGTTCGAATCAACGGCAGGCGAAGGGTGGTTCGATTGTCGACATCAATCCTTCGATGGCCGCGATGGAAGTCATCGCGCGTGCGTAGGTGGGAAGCTCGATGACAGTCGTTCGAGGCCAGCGCACTCGCGAAGGGGGTCAATCGCATTGGGGTTTCGCGAGGCCAGGTTGGTGGCGAGGGGCTGCCGGAAGTCAGGGAACGAGGTCTCGTTTCGTGTTGAAGTGTTCGAAGCGAAGAAGTGGATAGGGTTTCTGAGGGCTCGAGCCGATTCTGGTGACCGAGAGGATGGTTCGGCGCTTTGGGTTTTGGGAACTCGTGAACAGCAGGCTATCACACGTGGATGATGGCGCAAGAGGAGGCCGTGATCGAGAGGTCTGAGATCTGGGTGATTAGGTATATCTTTTGCAATTTAAAATTTAAGTATAAATATATATACAACCCGAGAATAAGCGTGACTCAATGTTTGATTTTTTATAATAAGGCATATATATACACTTGATTCCAATTTATATGTATATATACGGGAAGTTGAAGTCAGAAAAAAAAAAGAAAAGAAATTATTTGCAGTAAACATAATTCTATTTATAATCTGGTAATTTTATTAGTACACATATTTTAATCTGGTAAACCATAAAGTTTGTTTATGTAGATAAGCTTGAATATATAATATAGAAGCTTTAAATATTGGAAAATTTTTGTATATTAAATTTAGATTTGGAATTTAGTTTTCTCAGAAGGAACAAATATACATCTATACATTTTGAATTTATTAAGTTTATTCTAAAATAATATACTCAGGAGATTAATTTTGTTTAAAATAACTTATTTAAATTATTTATTTGCTAAAAGATAATTTAAAAGGAAAATCAGCCTGAAATTAAATTCCGGGTTAAAATAAAAATCATTGGTTCATTACATTTATTAAATGGAAATGGTTGTTTGGTTTATTTAAATATTAATAAATCATCTAATGTTTATTCAAGGTCAAAAATCGTAAGGAAAACAAGTCAAGGAGGATTGGATTGCAAATAGAAAAGCAAAGGTGAGTTAATCTCACTCAGTTAAATTTTAATTTAAATTTAATTGGTTAAATTTAAATAATTGATTGGATGATTGCATTGATTGATGTGCTATATATATAGTAGTATATATCAATATACACATATTGGCATATGTGTATATTGGAGTTGTTGATATTCCCACATTGAATAGCGGATGATTTTATATTAAACCCATATACCGCGATATTCCACCTCGAAGTGGAATTGGTATTGTGCTAACATCTGTGGATGCAGGGAAACAGGTTGGAGGGATCCAACTGGATTCCTCAAAATATTTAATTTTGTTTAAATATTCTGTGATATGTTTGTTGATATCCTGTGATGATTTATATTGGATAATCTGGTTGGATTGAATTTCCCAGTATAATGAGTTATCAAAAGTAATTGAATTGGATTTTTGGAAAGAAATAAAAGAGTAAAATTCAAGTTAAATAATTCTAGTGAATTTGAATAACTTAAATAATGAATTGTAAAAGAAATAAAGCAATTTCTAAATTCGAACAAATATGGTTAAAGGGGATTTTGAATTAACATGAGGATAATGAATTTTAAACTAAAGTGATATTATTGGAAAGAATAAAGAAATTATTTTTGAACGTAAGGATTAAATTTAATAAAGGGATAAAGAAGGAATTTTGGAAGTTTTTAATTGGTATTTTCAGTTAAAAGGGTTTTAACTCAAAATTAAGAAATAAAATCTGAGAGTAAATGTAATTTGAAATAAATGAAGTAGATAAGAAATTTATTTCAAAGTAAAGTAAATGGGGAAATTAATGGGAAATTGATTTGGTTGTTTAAAATTGGAATTTAAAAGAGAAGAGAGATTTTGGAATTTATAAACTGGGTTTATAAAGTGAAATGGAATATCAGTGGATATTAGAAAATATAAATTCAAGGTGGGAATTTATGAAAGAATATGGTTTGGTTTAAAAATAAATGTTGATTTATTTTTAAAAGATGGGAATGAGAAGTGTATTTCTCTGGATAGCCAAGTACATTTTTTCAAAGCAATTTTAAATATAAGTAAAAGTTCTAATTGTGTTTTTTTAAAAGCATGTTTTAGAAAATTGATTATTTCTAAATGTTAAAGTCTAAAGTAGTATTTTCAAAAATCTATTATTGTAATAATTATATAAAAGTAATTTGGTATTATGTTTTAAAGAGGAAATCAGCTTATATTTATAAAGTGGTTTTATTTTAAATATTCTTAAAATATATATTTTGATAAAGTATTAAAGTAGTTTTAAAATTTCAATGTTATAAAATATATTTAAAATAAAGTGTTTTTAAATTATTTTAAAATTAAAAGTATTTTGTACTTGGTGATTCGGTGGAAATAATTATTTGGGAAATGTATTCCGTAAGCGGAAACTATTTGAAATGGTTTTCAAATGAGCTTTGAAAATTTGGAAATATATCTTGGAAAGATATTTGGGCAAATAAATAATGTGGGAAATTATTTATTGTGTGATGGTTGCTTGTGGATGTTAATTGATAGTTAAATAACTGACTATCAATATTGGCCAAATGCGCTGATCGTTTCGAAGAGACCGGGATCGAGTTTCCGTATACCGGGATTCTAGGTCTGGAGACTCGAATACCACTTCGATTCGGTTTGTACGTTTCGTGTAACGTGTTCAGAGTCGAAGATGGAGCTGTGAAGTGCAAGGGCTAGTCGCTACTAATCCTGAGGATATTTCCAAAATGGATGTAGTAGGAATAGTGCCTTCGGTTCCGTTCGAACCCGGGACGGACTTATATGGACGAATGCTTTCGTGACATCGTCAGGTGGACGATGGGCATTCTAAGGGATATGTGCTATAAAGGTATCGTTTAGCCTCGAGCCTCATCAACCGGGAATGACTGAAAATCAGGGGTTATGCAGCAAGGCTTCGTGGGTAGCCCCCACTTAAGAGTAAAGTCATCCCTGTCTAGATGTCCCTTTATTTCGGCTTAGTGGTGCGGTTGCTGATCCCAACCGTGGGATGATTTTACTTGGAATTATCCAGTAAGGGATGATTCCGGCCTTGTGTTGCAGGGGGGCGGGCGTACTCCTCGGTACTGTGATCTAGGCCACGTACTGTGACAGGTGGTACCCCAGTGCCTAGTCATTCGTTGGAAATCCATTCTCCCTACGTGCCTTGTACGAGTTTTGTTTGTATTACCCACTTTGTGGCTAGTATGCCGGAATTTAATAGATGTAACAATTTCGGCTATTTTAATAAGTATTTGTAAATAGACACTATTATAATATCAGAGGATTTTGATAAAAGTGTTTTAGCTATCGTAAGGTAAAAACCCGACATGTTTATTTGTGGCGTGGTCTTACGAGATGCTTTTGTTTTCAAAGGATTTTGAAACTTTAATAATCAATTTGAGTGTGATTTTCTCACGCTGGTATTCCAGACTGACTCGGGTATTGTTTTATATGATGCTCGGGTCAGACCGAGTATTATAGGTTACAGGATATGATGCGGTGGAGCTCAGGAGACGAGCTGGATGACGATACGTACTCACGTACTTGTTATTATTTTCCGCTGTGTATTCAGTTGTATGTTATGGATGTTGATGTATTCTGATGATGTATTCTGATGATGTATTATATAAACAGATATAGTCTTTGATTTGTGTAAAGATCTGTTGATATATATTATATTTTATTCCGCTGCGATGGTTAGATTCTGATTTTGTTTTCTATTTTTCTTCTTCTACCTCTTCTTCTTAACTAAAATGGTTCGATTTCCCAGGGCTGGAAAGTCGGGTCGTTACATTTGACGATCAAGCTGATAGATAGGAGTTGATGAAATCAAATCAGAACTAGATCGATAACGGTAAATTGGTATAACTGTACTGATGTACAACTATATATATAAAGTCATATTTTAACTTTCAAACATATATTAAGTTAAATATACATACATTTCAAAATCCAATGTTTTAAATTAACACTCAAATATTAAAGTCAAACATACATCTATAATGATAAATTTTGAATCAATATATTTAAACTTAACAGTTTAACATATATGTTTATATAACTTATGAAATCAACCGATAAACAAAAATTTAAGACTGATATATATAGAGATATAAACAGTGTAAGTTATATTTAAAACAATATTTACATATAATACTCTTGACCCAATGCACGTGCTATGAAGTGTTTACTTCGAAACTAATTAAAGAGTAATACACGGTTGTGAAATGCAAGCATCTTATTGTTCTTTTAATACTTGGAACATATAGATCACCATTAAGAAACAAAATTTGATGTACTAGAACAAGGTGACGTTAAAACATTTAAAGCTCATATGCATATCATGACAAAAGCGTTATTTATTATAGAATTTGTCTTCATAACAGAGTCAATTTGTCAAAGCCCGATTGTAATATTTTTTTTTACGTTATGCAATATAGTTTACACTACTGCAACTATAGCCATTCGAACATATAGCTTCTAATAAAATATATTTATAAACTGCTAAATATATAACTTATGTTTCATAACCTAACAGGTCAATTTAAGTTTATACAAACTTATATAATGATCAACAGATAGTGCATATATCAACTAATATGTATACAGAACTCACATATAAAAATGTTAAACAAAAATTAAATAATATTAAAACAATGCTCATATAATAACAGAAGAAAACTGCTCGGGCCTACCCATATAAATGTATGAACTTACATTGTTACATAGACTCAAAACATTTCGTATAACTAACATATACTAGAAGACTGACACATAGATATATAAGCTATAATAGTACATAAAACACATATAAAATACTGCATATATAACTGCAAAACTGGGGACATATGTATAGTTTTTAAATCAAAGTTTAGCAGTCATGTTCTGTATACCAATCTATACCACATATTATATGCTCTGTACATAACTAACTGAAACCATATTTCGAAATCTCAGATTAATACTTTATGAACTTACTTTATTAAACCCGTACTATATTATAAACTTACTTATATAACAATACACATTGTACTTTATAAACTTATGAACTATAGAGACATATATATACACAGCTTTGAAAACAAAACAATATACTATATATATCGACCAAACTAAATCATGTGCATGTAAAGCTGGACATATATTAGTATATTAACCAATGTATATAAACAGACAGATCAACAATTATAAATTAAAAGGTATATAACTTACAAATATATATATTGCCTAAGATAACGAAGAAGTGGGAAAACCCAGAGGAAGTCCTAAACGATAGCTCAGTTAGGCTTATGCCGGCCTGGGTGGAGATCAAGAGAAGAGTCGACATCAGGGCGGAGATGGTGGGGCTTGAGTGTGCGCGACTGCGAGGCTTCGGCCGGAGGAAGGTTTTGGGTTGCGTAAAAGGCCAAGGCAGAGGCGTATGCAGTTGGGCGGCTGAGAAGTCACGAGGTAGGAGATGAGTTGCAGGGTCCGGAGAGAGAGAGATGGGTTCGATTGTGGAGGCGGTTGTGGTGGAGGTTCGAGGAGATTAACAGAGGGAATTTGAATCATGAAGGGACGAATGCTTCGGGCTTGGTGATGTTTTCTTTGGGAAATGGCAAATTGAAAAATGAGGTTAACAGTTTAGGCTTCTCAAATATGATGACGAACAAGAAATGAACCATTCTTTTTTTTCTTTTTTAATAAACAAAACCAAGGGTCAAGTCTATTGGAATTCAGGAGAAATAAATTCTGGTGGTTGAATGCTACAAATATTGATAACTGATTGCTATAGATTTCACAATACAGTGGATAATTGAATGGTCACAAAAGTCGTACCGATACGGTTATTTGTTTTACCGATTTCACGGTGTATTGGGCGTCGAAACACACAAACGAATATACTGCGGAGATCAGCACGACGAGACGATCAAAACGGTATACGGATATCAGTAGTATGATTGAATTATAAAAATTTGAATTTTCTACTGGCGAAAAAATGCAACAAAACTCAGAAGAATAAGATCCACGGAGCTAAAGAAGTCCGAATTTGGAAAAACGAAAAATGACGTTTTGCTCAGAAGACGATTTAGAATTTTTGTATGTAAAATATTTCAGTTTCGAAAACGTTTTATTTTCATTGCTATTTAACTGATTAAATTGAAGTAAATTTACGCACGAAATAAACTTTCATAATTTCGGACGAAAATTTACAGTTTGCTATGTTTAATTAGACGTATTCCAAATATTAAATTTTTATTTCAAAATTTTATCGTTTAAAATTTCACAAAATTTTAACTAATTACGTTATTAAAACGGTTAAAATTTACGGGTCGTTACACTCTCCCCCACTCAAAACTTTTCGTCCCCGAAAAGGAACGAGGTAGGAGAACAGAAACAACCAGAAAGAAAAACAGATTTGAAATACAAAATAACAATTAATTTAAACCATATAAATTCAAATTTAAATTAATTGATATTCAATAATTTATTTAATCCATTTGATTTCACTAAAATCAATCCCAACTATTTCTAAATTTATTATCTTGTTATCCAATTATCTTCAATTTACAATTTCTAAAATCATAACTTTAAATAGTCTTTTATTATAATCATATTTTTTTCAGCAATTTAAATTCTTCTTTTGTAATAGCCCGCTTTTCCGTACCCCTTGAATAGACACTAATCTCCATCTATTTACTCAAGGTGAACGAAAAACCGAACCATTAGGGTTTTAAAAGAAGAGGTAGAAGAAAAGATAGAAGAAAAGAGAAAGAAGAAACAAAAGAACAACATCCGAACAGAAACAATATCAGAATCTCACATATCGCAGCGGAACAATATACAATAGATAATTACTAGTCTTTTAAAACAAAGAACTATATCAGTTTATACATACATCAGTCAGAGTCAATATACAACAATGGACAGTTATAAAACTTGTCCTCATACAGAATACACAGCGGAATAAATACTATCAGATACAAATACTACGTCTCGCCATCCAGTTTGCTTCCAAAGCTCCAGAATATCCAGAATATCCTGATAATATAACTCTAGGCTGCCCGTGTGGAAATTGGTGGGCACCCAGAGTTTAGAAGGGAAACAATAAACTCCGAGTCAGTCATGGTGACTGGTGTGAGATCGTAAAACAGTTATTCTTTAAAATAAACAACAGGATAATTTTAAAGTCAATTCGAAATGCTTTTGGAAAATGAAACTACCATAAGACCTCCCACCACACACACAATGCAAACGCAGAATTGGAGGAGATTTCTTCTTATGATAGTCAAAGATGCTTACTACGTAAATCATCTTGATATTATTATTAGTGCATAGTGCAGAAAACATTTCAAAAGTATAATATTAATCTTAGCCAGCATAGACATTTCGAACTATGCCTACTATAGCTACCATTTAAACATTGGGGCGCCACCATAAGTAAATGGCAGGTTCTACAACTAATACCGTACAAGGTTCGTATTTGGGAAATGGATTTCCAACAAATGGTCAGGCTAAGGAACTTCCTTTCCTTCTGCCGAATAGGATCGCCTCTGGCTGGACGTCCCGAGAGACAAACTGCTCTCTGCCAAACAAGGCCGGGTTACCCCTGTAACAGGTAACTCACGAATATGTCATCACCCGGTCCTTTGGGACCTTTATCCGAGCGCTCGATATCCAACATCACATATCATAAAGAAAGTGTATCCACATGAGTAAGTATCTGGGCTCCATACCATGATACCACCCCTTTCCAGAAGGAAATGACATACCCTAAAGGGCGCGACCCTCATAACCTTGCCGCAACATTCCTGTTTCGACCATTTCCGGGGTGTGAGGCTCGACGAAGTCTCGTCCACAAAGCTACGCTTTCTCAAAAAGCCCTGCTTTGGGTCAAACAAAATGATCAACCTATGATCACAAAGATATAAGATCAAACAAATGATCATATCACAAATGATCAAACACCGATCATTTCACAGCAACACTCAGTATGCCACGTTACCAAATTGGGATATATCGCTGATAAATTTCAACTACATAACCTCTGAGCTCGTACGTCTCAGAGAAGGGTGTTAAGCTAAGAGAATAAATTCTCCGCCACCAACAGATATGTATTTGAAAGAAATCAGCTTTATATCTCAAAGTGTAATGTCAGACACACAATCCATACAAGTCTGTTCCGGGATCGAACAGAACCGAAGGCACTTCTCACGAAGCCCTTGCACATCCGGATAATTCTCAATCACGTCGGGACTTCCCGTCACTAAGGATGATAAAACCTCTAAACCGGAGATCATCCGATGTAGAGTAACTCGATGGTAATCCTTCCGTTTTCAAAAATATCCGGTCTTCAACACCGGTCTTCGAATGCAATTCATAACGACGTATCACATATTCGGAATGGGTTATACGACCCCATGGTCCTTTCCCGGCTAACCCGAATAGTGAGCGCTTATTCAAAAATAAGTGTGGCATTCAAATTCATCCAATTCACAACAAATACCTATCTAAAGGTAATTATTGATAGTCGGTTATTTAACTATCAATAAAGATGCGCAACATCATCAGATTCCAAATAATTTTCCCAAATTATTTATCTTCAAAAATATCTTTACTAGATATATAATTTCCACACTTAACCGTTTGAAAACAATTTTCAAATATTCACTTTTCAATTTATCTTTAAAAGATAAAATCTCTAAACAGTTCACTTCATATTGGAAAAGCATTTCCATACTTATTTAAAAATAAGTAATTCACAAAATCATTTATTTTCAACACTTAGAAAATATTCGATATACTTAAATCAAAATTTAGTATAAATTCATTCTTTAAGGAAATCATTCTTTAAACACATTTTATTTGAGTCAAAACGAATGTTACGTAAAACATCGTTACGACGACTCAAAATCACTAGTATAGGGATTCGGAATTTAGATAGATATATGAATCCCAATACTACATCAAAACATTTCCTTTCGGAAATCATTTACTATAACAACAGTGTTATAGTCCATCATTTCCTTATTCTTCGAAAACGTCTATTTCAACAATAAATGTTGAAATCTATGATTCGATACTTATCACGTTTTAAAACATCTTTTAAAACAATTACTTCATTTCTGTAATATCGCTTTCCCAAAACAAGTTCATTTTACTTAACAATATATTCACTGTCCAAAATCGTGAATATACTTCACTAGCCACATTTCAATATTTTCTACACCTTTATTTCAATAAAAATTCGCTATCCAAAATCGCGAATATATCTTCTTTAAAAATCTTCTATATTTAATTTATCAATTCTATCGATTTCGAATTTATAAAACAACGTTTATAAATTCTATTTCTATTTTCTAACAACTTCGATTTATAAATCTTCTTTATTAACAAATTCGAGTTATACTCGATATAAATATCACAAGTCCATATTATAAGTTAATAACTTATCATTCATTTTCAACTTCACAATTTATAAATCTATAAATTTCATTCACTTACGGATTCCATAATATTTCATTTTTATCACTTATAAAAACTCATTTTATAATTTCAACATTCTTAATTTTTGTAGATATCAATTTCATAAATCTTTTATATAAACCGTTTACAGAAATTCAAAAATCTCAATTTAAACCATTTCATAAATCAGTCAACTATTTATCCCAAAAATCACTTTTCGGTTATATTTCACAAATCTATAAATTTTTGTAACTTTAAAATTTTAACGTTTATTTATTTAAAATAAATCACTTCAGAAATTTAATAAAACGTATAATTTCAAAGATCACTTTAAAAACCCTTTTAAAGTAAAAGTCGTTATTTTTTTTTTTAAAACTTCAAAACTGAATCCGATGATGCAACAACACCAATCAGTCCATCACAACATTCAAATATCATATATCATCATATGATAACAGAATATATCAAAATATCTGTAAATAATCAATACGGTGAGGAATCCAGTCGGATCCCTCCAACCTGTTTCCCTGCATCCACAGATGTTAGCACAATACCAATTCCGCTCCAGTACGGAATTATCGCGGTATATGGGTTTTTATAAATCCGCTTACTAACAGCGCAATAGGGTCTCATCCGCTATACGAGGCGGGAAATCAATCAATCCAATATATACATATGCCAATATGTATATACTGCTATATATGTAGATATATCCTAAAATATCTAATAGCACATTCAAACAGTCAATCATCAATCAATAACTGTAAATAATTCCACATTCAATTGAGTGAGAAGATCTCACCTTAGCTTTTATTTGCAACCCAATCCATTTTGACTTGATTTCTTGATTTATAGCCCTTGTATAAATGTTATACAAATTATTAATACTCGTACTAAATCAAACTATAAATTTTTGTTTGGTAATTTTAATTTCAACTAGTATGTATTTTTAAAATTCCTTTCCAACCTTATAATTTTTTAAAAGTCTTTTCCATATATATATATATATATGTATATATCTTCTATCTTCCCTAAATATATATATATATACATACTTTTCTAACGAAATAAATTCATCTTCCTAGCAAATAAATTATCTTTAGTAACTAGAAATAATAATAAGCTAATTAACTGATAAATCTCTTATACCTCATTTATTTATTTTAAATACTTCTGCCTATATCAAAAAATTATTACAGTTACCTTTTTTTTTCTAACTTCTGCATATGAATTTATTTTCAACTTTGCTAATATAAACTTCACCAAAATTCCTATTTTTATTTACAAATTTTAACGAATTAAATTAAAAATAAATTAGGTATACCTCACTTCACTGCCGATTGCCATTACGAATGTCGATACCACCAGACTTCGCCACTGCCACGATCGACCACCTGCCACATTGCTTGCCATCGAGCTTCTGCCGGGGTCGCGAGAACCACCACACCACCAGAAGTCGAACAACCTGGATGCTCCACCCTCATCGCCTCCCAGTCGCGACCCCGAGTCGAGCGACAAACCCTAGTCGCGCTGCCGTGCCCTAGACCTCCATCGCGTGCTGCCATATCAATCGCGAGCTTCCAGAATGCGATCGAAATCTCTCCCCAACTTCGATCGCGAGCTTCCCCATAGTCGAAGGCAAAGTCGTGATCCCCAGTCCACGTCGCCACGCATCCCTCCTGCCTTCGAGCGCCGCCGAGAACGCCTCCCCCTCATCGCGCTCGCGTGCTCGAACGACTTCGAATCGCCGCTGCCTCCATCTCGCGATACCTCTCCCCCAGGTCGCTGCGCGATTTGATTTCCCCAATCGCGCACTTCGATTTTTCGAGAGGAAGAACGAACGTGGATTCGTTCAGTTAGAATTTGATTAGGAGGACGCGGCCATTCCTTAAATGTTGAACGAGATTTATCTGCCATTTTTATTTTTGTTCTTTGATTTGAACTGAGGAATGAGATGATGGTGTTTTGTACGAGAGGAAACATTTGCGTGCTGAAGTTAACAGGCGACAGTGTTTTGAGTTGAGGCCAAAAGTGCTGATGTTGACCAAATACAAATTTAAATTTAAATTGAATTCGATAAAGATTCAACGCCTTTATGTGTCGTACGTTCACATAACAGCTCCGATCCATACGAAATTTGAAATCTTACAATAATATCACATTACGGATCCGATGAAACTAGTTTCGTCGAAATCCGAGATCGTTTGAAAAATGACTATTTTAAACTCGACGATTTAAAATTAAAACGATATCGATGCCTTTCGAGCTGCCACGGTCAAACGATAACTTCGATTGCTACAAAAATTGAAATCCGATAATAACTAACTATTACGGATCCAATGGAACTGGTCTCATTCAATTCTGAGACTGTTCGAAAATTGACTATTTCTACAGTCGATAATTAAATATTAAAATATTCGATTTTCACAAATTTATTCCAAATTCGATTTTAAAAGTCCTGTAACATCTCTATAACTCCAGTATGATTAAACAAAATTTTACAAATCAGTTAAAATCATATTCAATCCAGATTTCAATTAATTCTGGAATTTCACTATTAAATTATTGATTTAATTATCCAATTAAACTCAATATTCGAATTTTAAATTATCCGACTTATTAATTCCACTTATAAATATTTAAAATCAATTAAATATTCGAATTTTAATTATCAAAAATTCTGGGTCGTTACAGACTTCCCCCCTTAAAAGAATTTCGTCCTCGAAATTACAAGTTAGGAAGAAAATGGTCCTTAACTCATCTACTATTTTCCACAATCTAATAGTTTTATCACTTTTCAAACGGATCTTCCTACTAAAGATTCGTTATCATCTCAACTAACTTTCCAACTTAAATTTTAAGTTTCAAACAACATTGTTTAACTTCTAAATTTAAATTCGAGTTTAAATTCAATTTTTAAACTTCAAAATTTTCTCAAAATTTTCTAACACTCGAAATTTTCGAAAAATTTTGCCAGCGTCTCCTTTGCGCGGCTAATACGGTACGACTACAAAACGTCCCTACGGACTCTCAGATTTCAAAAAGAAAAAGAAAAAGCCAAGCGGCTAGACAAGAAATCAGCAAATCTCATATAGAAATTTAAATACATACCTTTTTGTCGAGCAATTCAAATTTATCTTTGAAATCAAATCCAATTCATTTACACCTGTATATCCTACTAGCCATAATATCTAGTTGCATATATTCAAACCATTTCGTACATTTAATTACAAAATTTTCAATATAACTTCTTATACCATCTCTAATTCACTATTGAAGTTACACATATTCATTTATTCAATTTTACATTTCAAATTCATTTGAATTCAATTCACAATTCCAATCTAATTTGGATTCGGTTTATCTCCTGAATATTGAATTTTATCAGCTTCCATTCATTTGTTTCCAATTAGTTTACATTCACTAATTTACATTCATGTTGGTTCATTTTCAATTTGAATTTAATCACATAGCTTTCCAATTTGCTAATTCAATTTCATTAATACTTAATGAATTTACACACAATCAACTAACAATCAAATAACAACCAATGTATAACCAATCATAACCAAATTTATTCAATTTACATTTCTTTACATTCGATTTGGTTCAACACTTTTAAATTAAATTGACTTCCATTCAATTTATTTAATTTCTCAACTTCATTAGCTTTTAATGAATTACACTTATATTCATTATTTCATATCAATACTTTACATTAGATTGATTAACATCCAATCCATTTATTTATTCAATTGCTAATTCATTTTAACAAATACAATTGAATTTCATATAACTCAAGTTCACATTCATTTAATAAATTCACTTTATTAATTTACTTTGATATCAAAATCAACTTCGTTCAACATTACTTAAGTTATTTTCCATTTCAAACATCATTTGTTCAACTTAACTTAAGTTTCCACTTATAAATCCAATTCAGATTTTGTTTTTCTTAACAAAATTCATTTAACCTTTTACCAAAATCAAATTTCATCAATCATTCAAATTTATATCACATTTGACTTTCTTTTAGTTAAATTTCACATCATATTTCATTATGCTACTCAAATTCATTAACTTTACCAAAGTTAAATCTATTATCTCATATCATAAGTATAAATCTTATTTCACTTATATTTACCATATTTAAATTTGGACTTAAATTTTCAAATTTGTTTATCACAACAAAACCTCAATTTCCAATTTACTATGGTAGCAAATCAATCACACAGAAACTCGAAAATGATACCGATGATGCTGCAGTCATCACCCTTATTATTTCCCAGCAACATAGTGAATTTAGTGCTTTAAATTCTTTTCAAAAATTTCCTTGATTTATAAATCTCATTACAAATATTTTACTTTTGTAATTTCACTATTTATATATAAGATTATTTCACCATTGTAAATCATATTAATTATAACTCCATATTTATAATTCATTCTCTTATATATTTTTCTCTTTCACAATTGTTGTTTTCATTTACTTATTCAAACAACTTTAACTAACTTGTATATATTTACATTTTCAAACTATCAAACAATCAATTATATACACTTTAACACTGAAAAATTATTTCTTTATATATAAAATATAATCGAGGTAAAATTATTCCATTTACCCAATTTAAAACAATACTGTGCCGAATTGTTCTATATAAGTGTTTAGAGATCCCTATCGATAGAGTTGTACGGACAATACCGACCAGAATCCATATACCACTCAACAAACCAATCATCACAATATAAAACAAATTTTATATTCACTAACAAATACGCACTCGTATCTATTATTACACTCAACTCATTCTAGAGTACTGCTGACTCTATCTCTAATGAGTAACACCCAACAGAGCAGGGTTGTCGCTTAACCATATGCTCTGATACCAAATGTAATAGCCCGCTTTTCCGTACCCCTTGAATAGACACTAATCTCCATCTATTTACTCAAGGTGAACGAAAAACCGAACCATTAGGGTTTTAAAAGAAGAGGTAGAAGAAAAGATAGAAGAAAAGAGAAAGAAGAAACAAAAGAACAACATCCGAACAGAAACAATATCAGAATCTCACATATCGCAGCGGAACAATATACAATAGATAATTACTAGTCTTTTAAAACAAAGAACTATATCAGTTTATACATACATCAGTCAGAGTCAATATACAACAATGGACAGTTATAAAACTTGTCCTCATACAGAATACATAGCGGAATAAATACTATCAGATACAAATACTACGTCTCGCCATCCAGTTTGCTTCCAAAGCTCCAGAATATCCTGATAATATAACTCTAGGCTGCCCGTGTGGAAATTGGTGGGCACCCAGAGTTTAGAAGGGAAACAATAAACTCCGAGTCAGTCATGGTGACTGGTGTGAGATCGTAAAACAGTTATTCTTTAAAATAAACAACAGGATAATTTTAAAGTCAATTCGAAATGCTTTTGGAAAATGAAACTACCATAAGACCTCCCACCACACACACAATGCAAACGCAGAATTGGAGGAGATTTCTTCTTATGATAGTCAAAGATGCTTACTACGTAAATCATCTTGATATTATTATTAGTGCATAGTGCAGAAAACATTTCAAAAGTATAATATTAATCTTAGCCAGCATAGACATTTCGAACTATGCCTACTATAGCTACCATTTAAACAGTGGGGCGCCACCATAAGTAAATGGCAGGTTCTACAACTAATACCGTACAAGGTTCGTATTTGGGAAATGGATTTCCAACAAATGGTCAGGCTAAGGAACTTCCTTTCCTTCTGCCGAATAGGATCGCCTCTGGCTGGACGTCCCGAGAGACAAACTGCTCTCTGCCAAACAAGGCCGGGTTACCCCTGTAACAGGTAACTCACGAATATGTCATCACCCGGTCCTTTGGGACCTTTATCCGAGCGCTCGATATCCAACATCACACATCATAAAGAAAGTGTATCCACATGAGTAAGTATCTGGGCTCCATACCATGATACCACCCCTTTCCAGAAGGAAATGACATACCCTAAAGGGCGCGACCCTCATAACCTTGCCGCAACATTCCTGTTTCGACCATTTCCGGGGTGTGAGGCTCGACGAAGTCTCGTCCACAAAGCTACGCTTTCTCAAAAAGCCCTGCTTCGGGTCAAACAAAAAGGTCAACCTATGATCACAAAGATATAAGATCAAACAAATGATCATATCACAAATGATCAAACACCGATCATTTCACAGCAACACTCAGTATGCCACGTTACCAAATTGGGATATATCGCTGATAAATTTCAACTACATAACCTCTGAGCTCGTACGTCTCAGAGAAGGGTGTTAAGCTAAGAGAATAAATTCTCCGCCACCAACAGATATGTATTTGAAAGAAATCAGCTTTATATCTCAAAGTGTAATGTCAGACACACAATCCATACAAGTCTGTTCCGGGATCGAACAGAACCGAAGGCACTTCTCACGAAGCCCTTGCACATCCGGATAATTCTCAATCACGTCGGGACTTCCCGTCACTAAGGATGATAAAACCTCTAAACCGGAGATCAGCCGATGTAGAGTAACTCGACGGTAATCCTTCCGTTTTCAAAAATATCCGGTCTTCAACACCGGTCTTCGAATGCAATTCATAACGACGTATCACATATTCGGAATGGGTTATACGACCCCATGGTCCTTTCCCGGCTAACCCGAATAGTGAGCGCTTATTCAAAAATAAGTGTGGCATTCAAATTCATCCAATTCACAACAAATACCTATCTAAAGGTAATTATTGATAGTCGGTTATTTAACTATCAATAAAGATGCGCAACATCATCAGATTCCAAATAATTTTCCCAAATTATTTATCTTCAAAAATATCTTTACTAGATATATAATTTCCACACTTAACCGTTTGAAAACAATTTTCAAATATTCACTTTTCAATTTATCTTTAAAAGATAAAATCTCTAAACAGTTCACTTCATATTGGAAAAGCATTTCCATACTTATTTAAAAATAAGTAATTCACAAAATCATTTATTTTCAACACTTAGAAAATATTCGATATACTTAAATCAAAATTTAGTATAAATTCATTCTTTAAGGAAATCATTCTTTAAACACATTTTATTTGAGTCAAAACGAATGTTACGTAAAACATCGTTACGACGACTCAAAATCACTAGTATAGGGATTCGGAATTTAGATAGATATATGAATCCCAATACTACATCAAAACATTTCCTTTCGGAAATCATTTACTATAACAACAGTGTTATAGTCCATCATTTCCTTATTCTTCGAAAACGTCTATTTCAACAATAAATGTTGAAATCTATGATTCGATACTTATCACGTTTTAAAACATCTTTTAAAACAATTACTTCATTTCTGTAATATCGCTTTCCCAAAACAAGTTCATTTTACTTAACAATATATTCACTGTCCAAAATCGTGAATATACTTCACTAGCCACATTTCAATATTTTCTACACCTTTATTTCAATAAAAATTCGCTATCCAAAATCGCGAATATATCTTCTTTAAAAATCTTCTATATTTAATTTATCAATTCTATCGATTTCGAATTTATAAAACAACGTTTATAAATTCTATTTCTATTTTCTAACAACTTCGATTTATAAATCTTCTTTATTAACAAATTCGAGTTATACTCGATATAAATATCACAAGTCCATATTATAAGTTAATAACTTATCATTCATTTTCAACTTCACAATTTATAAATCTATAAATTTCATTCACTTACGGATTCCATAATATTTCATTTTTATCACTTATAAAAACTCATTTTATAATTTCAACATTCTTAATTTTTGTAGATATCAATTTCATAAATCTTTTATATAAACCGTTTACAGAAATTCAAAAATCTCAATTTAAACCATTTCATAAATCAGTCAACTATTTATCCCAAAAATCACTTTTCGGTTATATTTCACAAATCTATAAATTTTTGTAACTTTAAAATTTTAACGTTTATTTATTTAAAATAAATCACTTCAGAAATTTAATAAAACGTATAATTTCAAAGATCACTTTAAAAACCCTTTTAAAGTAAAAGTCGTTATTATTATTTTTTTAAAACTTCAAAACTGAATCCGATGATGCAACAACACCAATCAGTCCATCACAACAGTCAAATATCATATATCATCATATGATAACAGAATATATCAAAATATCTGTAAATAATCAATACGGTGAGGAATCCAGTCGGATCCCTCCAACCTGTTTCCCTGCATCCACAGATGTTAGCACAATACCAATTCCGCTCCAGTACGGAATTATCGCGGTATATGGGTTTTTATAAATCCGCTTACTAACAGCGCAATAGGGTCTCATCCGCTATACGAGGCGGGAAATCAATCAATCCAATATATACATATGCCAATATGTATATACTGCTATATATGTAGATATATCCTAAAATATCTAATAGCACATTCAAACAGTCAATCATCAATCAATAACTGTAAATAATTCCACATTCAATTGAGTGAGAAGATCTCACCTTAGCTTTTATTTGCAACCCAATCCATTTTGACTTGATTTCTTGATTTATAGCCCTTGTATAAATGTTATACAAATTATTAATACTCGTACTAAATCAAACTATAAATTTTTGTTTGGTAATTTTAATTTCAACTAGTATGTATTTTTAAAATTCCTTTCCAACCTTATAATTTTTTAAAAGTCTTTTCCATATATATATATATATGTATATATCTTCTATCTTCCCTAAATATATATATATATATACATACTTTTCTAACGAAATAAATTCATCTTCCTAGCAAATAAATTATCTTTAGTAACTAGAAATAATAATAAGCTAATTAACTGATAAATCTCTTATACCTCATTTATTTATTTTAAATACTTCTGCCTATATCAAAAAATTATTACAGTTACCTTTTTTTTTTCTAACTTCTGCATATGAATTTATTTTCAACTTTGCTAATATAAACTTCACCAAAATTCCTATTTTTATTTACAAATTTTAACGAATTAAATTAAAAATAAATTAGGTATACCTCACTTCACTGCCGATTGCCATTACGAATGTCGATACCACCAGACTTCGCCACTGCCACGATCGACCACCTGCCACATTGCTTGCCATCGAGCTTCTGCCGGGGTCGCGAGAACCACCACACCACCAGAAGTCGAACAACCTGGATGCTCCACCCTCATCGCCTCCCAGTCGCGACCCCGAGTCGAGCGACAAACCCTAGTCGCGCTGCCGTGCCCTAGACCTCCATCGCGTGCTGCCATATCAATCGCGAGCTTCCAGAACGCGATCGAAATCTCTCCCCAACTTCGATCGCGAGCTTCCCCATAGTCGAAGGCAAAGTCGTGATCCCCAGTCCACGTCGCCACGCATCCCTCCTGCCTTCGAGCGCCGCCGAGAACGCCTCCCCCTCATCGCGCTCGCGTGCTCGAACGACTTCGAATCGCCGCTGCCTCCATCTCGCGATACCTCTCCCCCAGGTCGCCGCGCGATTTGATTTCCCCAATCGCGCACTTCGATTTTTCGAGAGGAAGAACGAACGTGGATTCGTTCAGTTAGAATTTGATTAGGAGGACGCGGCCATTCCTTAAATGTTGAACGAGATTTATCTGCCATTTTTATTTTTGTTCTTTGATTTGAACTGAGGAATGAGATGATGGTGTTTTGTACGAGAGGAAACATTTGCGTGCTGAAGTTAACAGGCGACAGTGTTTTGAGTTGAGGCCAAAAGTGCTGATGTTGACCAAATACAAATTTAAATTTAAATTGAATTCGATAAAGATTCAACGCCTTTATGTGTCGTACGTTCACATAACAGCTCCGATCCATACGAAATTTGAAATCTTACAATAATATCACATTACGGATCCGATGAAACTGGTTTCGTCGAAATCCGAGATCGTTTGAAAAATGACTATTTTAAACTCGACGATTTAAAATTAAAACGATATCGATGCCTTTCGAGCTGCCACGGTCAAACGATAACTTCGATTGCTACGAAAATTGAAATCCGATAATAACTAACTATTACGGATCCAATGGAACTGGTCTCATTCAATTCTGAGACTGTTCGAAAATTGACTATTTCTACAGTCGATAATTAAATATTAAAATATTCGATTTTCACAAATTTATTCCAAATTCGATTTTAAAAGTCCTGTAACATCTCTATAACTCCAGTATGATTAAACAAAATTTTACAAATCAGTTAAAATCATATTCAATCCAGATTTCAATTAATTCTGGAATTTCACTATTAAATTATTGATTTAATTATCCAATTAAACTCAATATTCGAATTTTAAATTATCCGACTTGTTAATTCCACTTATAAATATTTAAAATCAATTAAATATTCGAATTTTAATTATCAAAAATTCTGGGTCGTTACATCTTTATTCCAAATTATTGTTAAATTTATTCTACTTAATATATTTAATCACATATATTTAACCCATATAAATTAATTTAAACCATAAATGTTTCGATTTAAATTAATTTATATTTACTAATTGCTTTCAAATTCAAGGTATTTTCATAAGTTGATCAAATTTCAATCTATTAATTCTTTCAAAACAAATTTATTAATTCTCTCAAAACAAATTTATTTCATTATTAACTGAGTTTTACTTATTATCCTATCTAACTCTATTAACATCTTTATAATAAAAATTTAGTGTATAACATTTATTATAGACACACAAATTTTATTTATAAATTCAATTTATCTTATATATTATCCAATTACATATTCAACTTCTGAATAATTTAGGTAAGTTGTATTAGAATGCAGTTGAACAATATACAAATAAAAATTTTCCTTATTCAATTATTCAAGTTTAAATATTTATTCCAAATTTTGGTTATATTTATAATTAAAATCATCCTTTAACAAAATTTAAGAATTAGATTTCCGATTAACTTTAAACAATTTAGAGATATATATAATATATTTATATCAATTTAAATTTTAAAGTAAGATACCTATATATATATAAATCAAATTATACTGAAGAAATTCAAATCAAAATATTTTTCCAAAGCAAAACCGTAGCAAAGCTACAGAATGGTATCTTCACTTCGAAACTCGAAAATGAATGTCGATGATGCGGCCGCCATCACCGAAATTATTTTCCAGCGACAAAGAGAAGAGCACTGATTTCAACATTTTAAAAGTTCTTTGAAAACGATTTCTATTCGAAAATACTTTAGATAATACATTTTAAACTCTTTAAAACCAAGGTTTGAAATTTTTTCGGAAATTAAATTCTCAAATTCTTGATTTAAATTCATTTTAAATTTTACAAAATCAATTTATAAACCAAGTTTATAATTTCCATTTATTTATAAGTTGGAAAATCAATGGTTTGCAAAACAATAAATGATAATCAAATATTATCATTTCTGGCAACAGATTCATTAACAATTTAATTTCATAATACTTATATTTATATATAATATAATCATTCAAAAAAAAATTATTTTGTTTACCCAATTTGAAAACGATATTGTGTCAGCTTGCTCTGTTAAAGTGTTTTGGAAATCCTATCGATAGCGTTGATCAGACGAATCGATCGGAAACCCAAATCAACATCAACAACTCAAACAACACAATATATATTAAAACGTTATTAAACATTAATTTACAATTACACTTCCTTGCTCGACGATACATGAATGAATTTCAAAGCAAGGATATGGATTCAAATTTGATTAATTCAATAAAAGAAAATTTTGATTTGAGGATAAGTTAGAATGAAAGATAAGGTGATTATTTAACCAAATAAGGAAATAGATAATCTTACATAAATCGCGATCAACCATAACCGGTCGACCGTGACTTCCAGAATAAGATCGATGTGGAATTCCGAGGTAAATCGACATTCGATCTCAAGAAATAGAATTCAGGTATAGCAGGAGAAAGATAGCATCGTAAACCGAGGATACAGAAATCTCCGGTAAATCAATGCCTATTGTAAAGGGGTTTTGCTGAAATGACCCTAGCTATTTCACCTAATTTTTACTAGGAAATTTTTTTTTACATCAATAATCTCCTAGAGTCATTTAGCCTTTTCACTAAATTATCCAGGATCCTAATTTTTTTTCCACTAATATATTTATATCAGTTCATTAATAAATATATTCACATACATATGAAGATGTATGTGACCCTCTTGCTTGGATCAGAGTGTTGTTTAGCAAGAGTGCATCCTGATTGAATTTGAATATCTAATCAACCAATACATAGCTTATTTTCCATGCCTATTGATATTTGAGTCAGGGTACTGAATCTCATAATCATATGTAATCTATACTTAGTAATTTTTGACCATTCCTATAGTGATTGTCTGTTAGTTTGAGATATTAAGGTGATCTCAGATTATATAGAAAGCCACCATAATTTTAGTTTAATTATTTGGTATTTGATTAAAGCCAGAAAGGAAAATGGTATACTCATTTATCATTTTCAACACAAGTTATTTTACCACAAATTTCTTTACTTATAACCAAGTCAGTTGAGTAATTCTTTCATAATCTATATAGTTGTATTTTTCTTAACCAAATTTATTCCCTAATCCCTGAGTTACCTCAGCTTGCACATAATTTACAGGTTGCTTTACTGGATTTAGAGAATCCGGAATTTAGGGTCATTTGACAAAAGTAGTATTTAGGTAATATGTGTGCATATCAGATGTAGTGTACTTTCTGAACTAATAAAACTATTCAAAATAAAATGTGAGTTGCTCAAGTATTTGAAAAGGTCTTTGTGCATGCATTTGCAAAGAAAGCTTCAGATTTTACAAAGTGTATTTTCTTCCTATATACCCAAAACTCCAGTCATCTTGATCAATCCAGACCTCATTATTTTTGAAGTGGGTTAACCTTATGACTAGATCATCAAAACATTAGTGCCTGGCTTTTGCAATGTAAATTCAGATACCAGACACTTGCAAAATCCCTTAAAACATGTACATATCTTTATAAAGTGTACAAATATGTTGTTTCTTTTATCAAAACACTTCTGCATATAGTCACAAAATTCTTGAAATGTTACTTCTAGCTAAACTCAGATTTTTAACCTTCAAACTTAAAGTTTTAAGTAACTTGAAATTAACTAATACAGTATATGTATATACATATCCATTTCTCAAATACAGTCATATATCATTTACAGATTTTCACCATAATACTCAAATATATATTTTCTTGCGTAGATTCAACAAAGTCTTTGATTAATCCCAAACTTAATACATTACTAGATTCAGGTAAAACAACTAAATGAATTCAAGCATTCAAGATCATTACATAACAACCAAAGCATAACTATAAAAACTTCTCAGATTACATGCAAATAATTCCTTCTAAGTTCTTATTTAATTCTAATTTAGCATGCTTATCCAATCATTCTCATTAGCCATAGCAGCTTCCTATTTAGAACCAGCATTCCCTGAAAGAGCATTAGAGGCTGCCCCATTTTAAATGAGACACCCCAGATGCCATAAGCAAACAAGGGTCAGATACAAGATCTGGTATGAGCAATATAAAAAATTCCATGATATTAAGTAAATGAGTGAGACATAAACATTTTGTATGAGTGGGCATAGCTTCTTTGATCAATTTGCCTGACTTGTTTATGATATATTATGCATATATGATCAGTATGTAAGACTAATTATGTACACACATTCAACTATGCAAACATACATTTCAAATAGAAATACTCAGGAACTATCATAGCTCCAGACCAACCATCCTAGGAATAACTCAAGTTCCTACTTCATCAATTTAAGGTTGCATTTACCAAATTAATTCCTAGCCTCATCTGCCATAAAGGAATCACGGGGACACATTGCAATAAAATAATTCACAATATTGCACAAAGATCTCAGGGCTTAAAACAGCCATGTGCCAACTTACATACTTTAAATACAACAAGCATTCCAGCAGTCTTCTTGGCTCACAATCCTTAGTTTATTTACTAAGTGTTCATGTTTAATCCTATCATGAGATAGCTAGGTGACTGAATCACATTGTACATGAAACATTACATAAAATTTACAAGCATAATTCAAAAACAAGCTAACATTCCTATCCAGAGGAAATCATGTTTTCAAATATTTTGGCTTAAAGAAAATACAAGAATATTTACAACTGGGAATAAAGACTAGGCATATGGGTTATTATTGTTTCATAAGCAACCATGTTTGAACTAAATTTAAGATATAGCTTAAACAAGATTTCTGGCTCATGGGTTTTCCATTTGATCAAGGGTTCAGCACTTTTGGATATTTCCATTGCAACCTTGAATCTTTCATTTGAGCCTCAGAACTTGCACAAGTGTAATGCAACTCATAAACATTTTGATTTCTATTTTTTCCATGCCATATCTAAACCAGTTACAAGTATTCTCTATTTACTTTCATGATTCCATACTTTTACATTTCTGGGTATAACCAAACAGAGCAAAATACTCAAACATCAAGACAATCAAAAGCATTCATAAACACCCATTAAAGCATCCATTAGAACCATAGTAATAAAATCAGAAATGCGTAGAAAATAACATAAACTTGGCTGCCTCATAACAGGACTTAATGCCATGGGTTTAGTGAGATTACTCACAGAAAAATGCTTCTCTTGCTTAATCCAGAAAAGAAACCTTTTAAAACTTGCTTTTCTGCTTGCAAATATTTTTACTTCTTTGTTTTCTTAAATGTCTTGGGTAGCAAATGATTTTTCTGGTTTATACTTGGATTTATAAGAGAGGTTTTCTAGGGTTTTATCATTGTAAAATCCCATTCCTACCGTGGCCAAGACTCATGCATTTTGCATTTCAGATTTGTTTATTTTTCTCCCTTAATACCCCGGCCATATGTGATACTTACTCCCCTTTTTCTTTTCCAGAATATTATTATATTCTTCTTAGGTCATGATAATTGTGTGACATTGTCACTTGTTTATTTTCTAAAAATTCTCCTTTCTATTTCTGCCTAAAGCAATTGTTTTGCTTGTAATTTATCTTTTGCTATTTTAGTGTTACACTTTCCCTTGCTTATTTCTTTTTAATATTTTCAGTACTTACAGAAATGTATATTTGTATACATATCTTATCTAGGCTTATTTAATTCCTCCTTAATTTCAGAAACTTATGCACCTATATATGCATACAGGTTTTCAAATCCTTGTAACATATTTTTTTTCCTGGGTTTTAAATAAAATCTGTTTACTGAATTCAAAACAAAACCTACTTTTCTTATTTTCTGGGATGATTCATATAATTCCAGAAATCAAATATCCATATCATAAAATCATGTTTGTAATGCTTTTTAATTCTTGTTTTAAATTCAAGAAATCTGGAGTTCTTCCTTGTGCCATATCAGTGTGCACGTGCACACATGCACACACACTTGCACACAGTTAATTCCATATATTCCTATACAAATAAATTCATATATTTCAAAATCCAACCAAAATAAGATTCCATGAATTTCTGGGGCATTACATTCACCCCACCTTTTTAGGAATTGTGTCCTCACAATTTTCTCATTTTGACTTTAAATATTCCCAGATTTTTATAAAATCTATCAAACATTGCATAAGCAAACAATTCAGTCAAAACAACCATACATATTATACTTTTTAGGGATTTAGATTTTACCTTCCACTGCAAAAAGCTTGGGGTAATCCATCTTTATCTTATCCTCTAACTCCCATGTACAATCATTAGGGTCTAGGCTCCATTGAACCTTTACCAATTTCAGAGTTTTGCTCCTCAACTTCTTTTCCTCTTTAGCTAAAATCCCCACTGGTTCTTTCTCATAGACCAAATCAGGATTTATTTGAACTTGAGTTGGTTTCTCTAGAATTTTCTCTTTATGATGCACCCATCTCCTAAGTTGTGATACATGAAATACATTGTGCATTGCACTCATCTCTTCTGGTAGCTCCAACTTATATGCTAATGAACCTATTCTTTCCAAAATCTTGTAAGGTCCAACATATCTTGGGGTAAGTTTTCCCTGCTTGCCAAACCTCAACACCTTCTTCATAGGTGAAACTTTGATGAAAACATAATCACCAACTTCATATTCTACCTGCTTCCTCCTTACATCTGCAAACTTCTTTTGCCTATCTTCAGCTGCTGCCATCCTTCTCCTTACAAGTTCAATTTTCTCTGTAGTTTCTTTAACATACTCAGGCCCTAAGACAACCTTTTCTCCTGCTTCAACCCAACATATTGGTGACAAACATGGTTTGCCATACAAGGCTTCAAATGGTGCCATGCCTATGGTGCTTTGATAACTATTGTTATATGTAAATTCAGCCAAATGGAGGTGATCTTCCCAATTGCCTCCAAAGTCCAATGCACATCCCTTCAACAAATCCTCCAAAACTTTATTTATTACTTCAGTTTGACCATCTGATTGGGGGTGGTATGCAGTACTCAAGCATAATTCACTCCCCATGGCTTCTTGAAAGCTCTTCCAAAATCTGGATGTAAATATTGTGTCCCTATCACTCACTATAGTCTTAGGAATTCCATGCAACCTTACTACTTCTTTCATGAATATTTGAGCTAGTTTAGGTGCATTTCTTTCTGCCTTCACTGGTATAAAGTGTGCTACTTTAGTCAATCTATCAACTACTACCCAAATGCTTGTATTTCCTCTCTTTGATCTAGGCAGACCATCTATGAAATCCATAGATATATCTTCCCACTTCCACTGTGGTATGCTTAGAGGTTGTAATAGACCTGAGGGTCTTTGGGTTTCTGCTTTGACTTTTTGGCAAATCATACACTTTGCAACATGTTTGGCCACATCAGTTTTCATTCCTCTCCACCAATAATCCCTCTTCAAATTTTGGTACATCTTGGTGCTGCCTGGATGTATAGAATATTTGCTCCTATGATATTCATTAAGTATCTCTTCCTTCAATCCTATATCCTTTGGAACACATATTCTACCTTTATTCCTTAAGTAACCATTCTTATCAGTGTGGTAGTTTGCTACTTCTTCTCCTTTTTCTATTAGAGTTTTCTTTTCTAATAAATCTAGATCTTCCTCTTGCATTTTCCCCACTTTCAAAATTAAATCTGATTGCAAAGTTATCAAACTTAATTTTCCTCTACTCCCTTCTTCAATCATATTCATGTTTACCTCACTGTTTTCCTCAATTTCCAAATCAGTAAGTAGAGATAAATTTCTAAACTCTTCTATCATTAACATGGCTACTTTTGCATGCTTCCTGCTCAAAGCATCTGCAACCTTATTAGCTGTTCCTAGAGTATAAAGTATGTCTAAATCGTATGCTGCTAGAAACTCAACCCATCTATGCTGCCTCATATTCAAATCTTTTTGTGAAAAGAGATATTTTAATGCTTTATGGTCAGTGTATAAGATAAACTTAGCACCTAGAAGATATTGTCTCCAGAGCTTTAATGCATATACCACTGCTGCCAACTCAAGATCATGGGTGGCATACCTTTATTCATATGGCTTCAATTGTCTTGATGCATAGGCTATAACTTGATCTTGCTGCATCAATACAGCTCCTAGCCCAGAACCACTTGCATCAGTATAAACAATTAAATCCTCATTTCCTTCTGGTACTTTCAACACTGGTGCATTGACTAAGGCCTCCTTGATTCTACTAAAGGCTTGTTCACATTTCTCAGTCCATATAAAAAGTTGGTTCTTTCTAGTTAGGTTGGTAAGAGGTGATGACATCTTAGAAAAATCTTTTATAAATCTTCTGTAATACCCTGCCATTCCCATAAATGACCTAACTTCTCCTACTGTGCTTGGCCTTTTCCATGCTTGGATAGCCACAATTTTATTGGGGTTCACTGAAATGCCTTTGGCAGATATAACATGCCCAAGGAAATGCACTTCTTCTTTCCAAAATGCACACTTAGAAAATTTTGCCTTTAAATCTTTTTCTCTTAATCTAGACTAAACAAGGTGTAAGTGATTTTTATGTTCCTCTACTGTTTTAGAATAAATCAAAATATCATCAATAAAAATCAATACAAACTTGTCTAAATAATCCCTGAATATCCTATTCATCAAGTCTACAAAATATGATGGGGCATTTGTCAACCCAAATGGCATGACAAGAAACTCATATAGACCATACCTAGTGTTAAAGGCTGTATACTTAACACTTGAGTTCTCAACCTTCATCTGATGGAATCCAGATGCCAGGTCTAATCTAGAAAATATTTTTGCTCCACTAAGTTGATCAAAAAGATCATCAATTCTAGGTAAGGGGTACTTGTTTTTGATAGTGACTTTGTTTAGCTCCCTGTAATCTATGCACATTCTTAAAGTACCATCATGTTTCCTTACAAACACCACTGGAGCACCCCAGCATGAATTACTTGGTCTTATAAATCCTTTGCTTTCCAATTCCTCTAACTGTTTCTTCAATTCCTTCAACTCACTAGGCCCCATCCTAGTGGGTTTCTTAATAATTGGACTGGCTCCTGGTATGAGGCTAATCTGAAATTCCACTGGTCTGTGGTGTGGAACACCCTTAACTTCTCCAAACACATCTAAGTATTTGTTAATTATGGGGATTTCTTCAATAGAAGGCTCACTGGAATCCTTATTTAAGTCAATCAAGTGATATAATTTTCTTTCTTTGGCTATTTCACACAAAAATGTTGGTGAATTTTTCTGATGGTCGAAGAGGCCGAGGGATGGCGGTTTAGGGTTTTGAGGGGTGTTTGGGTTGCCGATGTTCTCGGGGTAATAGCGAAGTCTTGGATGGATCGTAGGCGTTCGCGATGGGGGAAATAGCTGCTGGAAGGCGAGGCGAAAGTGCGGCGTGACCGGCGAGGTTTCTAGGGTCTAGATCATCGGCGGTGGGTGTTTTTCTGATGAGGCTATTTCCAGGTTTTTGGTCAGGGTACTCAATTTTGATTTCGAGTGTGAATCGATGGGTTCGGGTTTCGGTTCATCTGAGGATGTGAACGCCGACTGTGGTAGGGTCACGAAGTTGACCGAAGGTGGTCGGCGGCACCGTGCATGTGCACGGTGCATCTTCTTGTATCTGGTGAGTTTTGGTTTGAAGTAGAGGAAGGTTACTCGAGTTTTCTTGAGTTTCTCGCATGTGAGGCTCGAAGCATTTGGGGTTTTGGCTTGAAGTAGTTGTTAGTCCCTGAGGAGTTGGTTTTGATGACAACAACCTTAGAATAGATTATAAAATATAAATACTAACATTAAAAGTTTAGATATATATGTATATGCAGGATCTAACCATGCAGGTATCATGAATGAAGACTGTACAGTATAGAGATTCAAGATATAGAGGTAGAAGACTCATGAGTATTAAGATTATCAAGAGTTCAAGATTTCAAGGTTAAGTTTGTTTTATTAGGAATATTTGTTAAAACTCATAGAAAGGCACTGACATCTTAATATCCAATTTATTCGTGGAATGGAATCCACTTCGAGCCCGTTAAAGGGATGGAACCCTAAGTAGGATGGAACCTATGAAAATCTAGTAGGACATTGTTTTGTATGCACTAATTTTAATTCGAATGATTTTTTCAAAATTACCTTGTTTTCAAAATGATTTCAAAACTTTCCTTTTAAAAGAGATTCAAAACCCTCGATTCCGTTCTTAAATAATTTTAGCCTCAAAAACATCTTTATTTTCAAAGTCAAAATTACTCCTGATTTTAAACTATCTTTTCAAATAATATATTTAACTTTTAAATATTTATACTTAGATTTAAATATAAAATTATAGTTAAATTATGTATATATTGTTCTTTATATTTACTTATGTATTTCAACTATATTCAAGTATATTTATAAAGTTTAAAATAATTTTAATATAAAATAGAGGTTATTTTAAAAGAAAATCAAAACACCAAAAATCCCTTTGGGATGTTGACATACCCATATACCCCATGTCGACATAGTGTCAGTTGGCTTCAAAATTCAAATTTCAAAAGAAGTGTCTATTCGCCATAATTCTTCACGAATGGACATGACTGTTGTTGTGACGCCCCACCTCTATGCTCACAATAACAAAGGTTATTATAAGGAATAACGTCTGCTATTGCGAAGAATAAGGCTTGTGAGAAGCGACCATCCGTAAGTTATGCCTTAGACGAGTATTGATTACATCGATAGGAGTTGTATAAATTACTCCCAAAGATAAATATTCAATCCAAATCTAAAACGAAACTACAGTGGCTAAAGAAAAATTCAGAACAACTCATAATAACAACAATACTGATAGTATAATCACATCAAAACAGAAATATCAGATATATAGCGGAAGACTAGTCTGGATACATGCTACAACAATCGATAGTTCACACGAACCGATACATATACATATCCATCAATACATACATAAGATGAGGACTAATAAACCAAAAGAACTCCTCGAAGGCTAGACAAAAGATGATGCGAGATCCCAAAAGCTGAAGCTGCTACAGAATCACAGATAGCGACTATCCTGAAATAACTCGGTCTGACCCGAGTATTATTTAAAAGAAAATAATAAACGGATCAGTCTAATTTATTCTTAGAAGTGAATGCATCATAAACAACAACAAATAAAAATAATAATAATCTCGAATGAGACTATTCAACAAAAGAAATCAACATAATTAAATGAAGAAATCACATCAAACTCCATCAAAATCAACTTTCAAATTCACACTTGAATTCAAAACAACAATTCACAAAATCTAGAAATCAAAAATAGATAACTAGAAAAATCAACATAAAAGTGGATCGATCCTAACAAATGGTGAGTTTTAGCTACGCCGCACGTGCATCAACATATGGCCGAAGCCTACCAAGTACTGTCAACATAATTTTGGCGCCCAACATATGACCCGAAGGTCCAACATATGACCCGAAGGTCTAGTACTGGTATTTGACCCGAAGGTCCAACATATGACCCGAAGGTCCAACATAGTGGCTCGAAAGCACACAAAATCATCAAAATCATCAAACAGCAAATATTTCAATTAACGAGTCCGGAATTAACCGAAATGGTAAAAGTGTGGTTCCATACTCCGCACTTTTGCTAAATCGTTTAAATCACTTCATCGTTTCCTTGAAAGTGCAAAATTGTGTATTTTATGAAAATACATTTTACGTTCTCAAACGGACAAGTCCGGAATTAAGCGAATCAGTAAAAGTAGGGGTTCATAGTCCTTAATTTTTCTGAATCGTTTAAATCGCTTTCTCATTCTTTTGAAAGCGCAAACTGTAAAAATTTTGGAAACAATTTCAATTTAAAACAATTTTTAAAACGCGTGATTAAAATAGCAACAACTATAGCAATTTCGATGAGGAAATTGCGCTTCACAAAACACCATTAAAACGGATATCAAATCAGCGTTGCGGGATAGCCGCTTAAAAATTCACTTTTAAAATTAACGGTTACTGAAGTCAAAGCAACAGTAAATTTCTTTTTGTCAAAATCTCATCAAAACAACACGCATCAAGAATATAATACCGGCGTAAAAGTTCCGTTATAAAAATAACGGTAACAAAATACGTTATACAACGTAAGGCCGGTTCAATGCAAATTATAAACTTTTGAACACAATTTAAAATAAACTGGCCATATATTTAACATCTTGCAAAATCTCTAAATGCATGTCTACCCAAAGTGAACTGCAACAGAGGAAAGGACAAACAATTTAACGGTTCAATATGGCTTACAACATAACCTGACCATATTTACAAATGCAAATGACCAAGGCAATGTATAAGCTAAATATAAATTAGCAACTATTAGAAACAAGGAACTGGGACACGTGTCAATGCATAGCATCAATGCAAACCCAATTCGATTTATACATGCCTGGACTCACAATTTTTGATACGCATACATGATACAAAGAGAAATGAAAAGGCTAAGACCTATGTATACTTTATTTTTTTATAAGATACACTACATCTTCAACTTTGCAATACACGTGTAAAGCAAAAAGTGACCTGGCCTATATATAATTTTTCCATGTAAGTGTAAGTGAATGCAAATCTGGGCATGCAAATATAAATGAATGCAATCTGGACATCAATATAAATGAATGCAAAGCTGGGCATCAACCTACGTTACACGTGAAATATACTCATGCAATTGGGATTTCAGGTGTATTAAATAGAAACAAGCACTGCCTCATAAAGTAATGATCTGGCAATATTTTTTTTCGAAATGCTCAAGTGTTCCTTTCGAAACTTCAAGCAATAACCCACGTATGCAGAGGGAGGCAAATATTTCAATGTTGTTAATTACTTACTCTCGCATGCAGCTAGGATTCAATATTTTAAAACACTTCACACGCATACAGTAGGAATAAAGCATTACAACATTTGCAAAATAATTATGCACGTATACAACTAATGATTGATGCAACTTTTGTGAAACAAAATAAGCTAAATTTTTTTTTTCTAAAGCTTGCCTGATGCTTCTGCATGATTTACATGCAGACTATCTATTCTGAACCATTTTTCATGCTGAACCCACAAAGCTAGTATATAGGCTATATATATGATGACCACGATTTTGTATCCACCGTGAAACAGAGCACTACTGACAGAGGTTTACACAATGACAGTACATGTGTACCTATATAAATGCATATCTACATGCGCTAGCATTCAAATGCAATCTCGAATCACATTAGAAAATTTTAGTGCAAAAACATTTGATGTAGAGATGCCACAAAAATCACCAGAAGAGTAGAATTAGAAAAATCAAAAGAAAACCCTGTTTCGCAACAAAGACAGGGACTGGATAGCATAAATTAGAGGGGTGAGCATTACTCACTTTAATTTATTTCGAATCCAGTTAACATCAAAGATGCGAGCGAGCAAGGAATGTAGATGTAGCCATTAATGCTTCCTCAAAAGAATTCTGTTTGAAGAGATGGAAAGTTTGCAGAGAAAAATATTATTCTCTTTCCTTCAAAAGCATAAGTCAAAAAAAAGGGTGATGGCCATCTTTCAGGTACACTTAGCATTTAATGACCGAGTGTATTTTGAAATAATGTACACGGCAATACTTGATGGCCACTGACACAATCACTTAGAAAATAAAAATATAATCCAAAGTGTTCATTTGCTTTATGAAAAGAATGGGAACACTTCTTACAAATTGGACTAGATGACAGCTCGTGAACATGTTTTCACACAAGGCTAATGTATGTATAGCACTTGTATTGCCAAAATGTGACAGCACGTTCCAAACAAGCTACACAATTTTTGTTTACTGACTTTATATATAAAAAACTATTTAAATTATTCGCTCCGACAGTAATTCAAAAATTACGGTCGTTACCGATTTTTAAAACATTTATTACAACGGTAAAAATCACAGTCGTTACAGTTGTTCTTCTAATAATAGGGGTCGGTTTCAACGAATATTCAATCATATTTTTCTGGTTTTCACTCCTCTTCTTCTTCCACATTTCTTAATACAAAATCATACCATTACTCTACCGAAATCAACATCGAATCATACTCGATTATTTCTAGTGTGATTCTCCATCACTATCTCTACAAGATCCAAGTGCTAATCTGAGTTATAGATTTCTTTGTAATCAATCAAGCGAGAAAAGGTGTAATTGTAGCCTTGGAAATCAATTAAGCGAGAAAAGGTGTGATTGTAGCCTTGGAAATCAATTGGGTGAACTTGTTGCCCCGGAAATCAAGTATCTCTACCCAGAGGATTGTTATTCTGGAGGGTGTACCTCATAGCCTTGAAACCGAGGGTTGTAATTGTTGAATTGGATTTGAAAGGAAATACGTACTTAGTTGTGCGGGACTGGATGTAGGGTAACTCCGAACCAGTATAAAATCCGGTGTGTTCTTTCCTTTACTGCTTTTACTTTATATTTGCATCTGTGTTTGATTCTGTGTTCATATCTGTGTCTGATTAGTGCATACATCATTAACAAATTAAGATAAACTCAAAAAGATTAACAGATTTCTTAAAACACTATTCACCCCCCTCTAGTATTAATTCTAGCCTTAAGATTCTTAATCCGCATTTCTCAGTAGTTGAGTGTGTGCTCGGGTCAAGAGCACGTGGAGGCTGGGCGGCTCGGCAAGCAGGCGGAGGTGGAGGGGGTGTTCGGTCGGCAGCGTCCAGATGTTGGGAAGCACGATCTTAATTTTCTCGTTAGGAAAAAAATAAAGGAGGAGGGTTCGGCGATCACTAGTGGGCGTGTGCGCGTAGGGGACTGTGGCGAGGCGAAGCAGGGGGGAGCGGCGGCGCAGGCACATTAGTGGGCGGAGATTCTGGTTCAAGCGGTTTTAAGGTTTAGTGGAATTGGTGACGGACGGAGGCGATTGGGGGGTTGCCGTGGGTGTAACGACCCGCCACTCATTCTACAGAATGACTTATCATCAATAAGAAAGAAAGGGGTAGAAAATAGAAAAGAAGAGAAGAAAGAAGAAACAACAACAACGATCTCACAGCGGAACGAATAAATTATATTAATAACATAAAGAAACTATTACATAGTATACAACACTTATCAGAGTTTACACAACTATACAACACATGCTAGACAGTTATAAACATCTGTCTAGATATTACAACTCAAATACAATACAAGACTCTAACACAGATATCAACACAGCGGAATACTATATCTACGAACGCCGAAGCCTCCTGCTCCATTGCTCCTCCACAATTCGTCAAAACTAAACCTGAATCCCTTGGCTACTCGTAAAAATTTGAGTACCCAAGAGTTTATAAAACAGAAATAAACACTTGGGTCAGACATGGGTCTGGTGTGAGTAACAGGTTAAACTTGCTTAACTTCAAAACCTTTAGAAAGAAAAGGTATCACGTAAGACTCCCCACAAATAAACATGGGTAAGTTTTTACCTTACGCTAACCAAAACATTTGATAGGAAATCCAGTTATATTATAATAGGGTCTAGGGTTTTCAAATAAATATGAAATAGCTGAAATTGTTACATTATTAAATTCCAGCATACTAGCCACAAAGTGGGTTATATAATCAAAACCGTAAGGGCACGTAGGAAGAATGGGTTTCCATACAATGGCAGGGCTACTGGGGTACCGCCCGTCACAGTACGTGGCCTAGATCACCGTACCGAGGAGTACGCCCGCTCCCCTGCAACACAAAGCCGGAACCATCTCTTACTGGATAATTCCGAACAAGATAACCCCATAGTTGGCGCGACCAACCACACACTAAGCCGAATAAAAAGAAAAGGGACCTCTAGACAGGGATCTATCTTGCTCTCAGTGGGTGCTACCCACGAAGCCTTGCTGCACCTCCCCTGTTTTAGCCATTCCCGGTTGATGAGGCTTGAGGTTACGATTACCTTTAATCAGAACATATCACTTAGAATGCTCATCGTCCGCCTGACGATGTGCTGAAAGCATTCAATCCATACAAGTTCGTTCCGGGTTCGAACGAAACCGAAGGCATTATCTCGTTACACTCGTTTTGGAATCACCCTCAGAGTTAACGACAATAACCCTTGCACTCTGAATCTTCATCTTCACTTGAGATTCACGACCTATCGTAAATTTGGATCGATGTGGTATTCGGGTCTCCAGACCTGGTATCCCGGTATACGGAAACCCGATCCTGGTCTCATCGAAATCCAAAACGTATCTTTTAAGGGCCAAGTTGTTTTAAGGTTAAAACAATTCAATTCTTATCTATATACAAAAAGATAGATAATTCAATAGATAATCTACATTATCATCCCAAACAGATAATTCACATTATCATTATAATTCAACCAAACATCCATATCATATCAATCATATCTCATCAGAGAAATCAAACAATGAAATACATTCAATCTCATTCATCCATCCTTAAGCAATGATTTATATCATCTAATTAATTTAAAGTGAATTAAACTAATTACTTCATTCTATAAATCCTGCTTACTTACTTATTAATTAAACCAATTAATTAATCATTACTCTAAGTATCCATCTTAATTAATCATTCCTGATTAATAATCCTTTAATTACTTTAAGTAATTAATACTTAATTAATTCACAAATTAATTATCTTAAACCATTCAGTAATTAATCTTTAATTACTTCATTTATTAATTAACTGTACTTAATTACATTACTCCTTAATTAATTATAATAATCCTTTAATTAATTACATCTTGTAATTATACATTAATTACTTACAGTAATTACACTTATTAATCTTATTAAGTATTCATACTTAATTCCTTATCAATGATTATCTTTAATTAATCTATAAATTAATTAACTTAAATCAATCACATTCATTTCATTAATTACCCTTGAGTAATTCATCCCTTAATTATTCTTAAACAATTTAATTAATCTTTAATTACAGATTAATTATTCTTTTAATTATTAATTAATAAACCTTAATTATCAATTAATAAAACTTAATAAAAAATTTATTAATCCTTGATTATCAGTTAATTAATCCTTAATTACCATTTGATTAATCCATAATTATCATTTGATTAACCCATAATTAATAAAACTTAAATTACAAATTAAGTACTTCTTAATTACCAATTTATTTACCTCTAATTACTTAATTAATTTATCTCTAATCATTAATTAATCTAATTTAATTAACTATAACTCTCAATTAACTTTAATTAATCCTTAATCATTAATTAAGTAAACTAATTAATTACTTTTAATTAATTACTTAATTTAATTATCAACGCCTTAATTAACTTAAAGATAAATCTTTATCTTAAATAATTACCTAATCATGATTAACACATATTTTTAAAACATTTAATTCTTTTAAATTAACACTTAAATACATCTTAAAATTAAGTTTAAAATAACTTAAAAATTTAACTTTAACCAATTCAAGTTAAACAAATTATATCACTTTAATTACCTTTATTTTTAAACTTGTTAAATAATTCATTTTATAAACATATCCCTTAATCACACTTTTAAATTTTACTAAGCTTTCTTAAAAACTAAATTATTTAAAACTTTAAAATTGGTAAAATCTTTGCTCTTTATAAATCTGTACATTTGCTTTAAAATATGAAATCTGGTTATCAAGACAAAAACAACCCGAGACAAACTCGAGTAAATCAAGCAAAACCCCGAGTTCTCTCACGCAACACTGCTACTTCGAGTCGCACTCTCATTATTCTCGAGACCAAACCCGGGTACAACTTCTTCTTCCCAAACCATCCATCATTCCAGTTCCAAACGTGCACGTACACGTGCACAGACAATCTACGACCCTCCGACCAACCCTGCCGGCCTCGACACCTCACCGATGACCACCGCAAGGCTTCCGACCACCCAGATACTATACTAATGATGTCAAACGAAATCGAGCTCACTCGATCATCCTGGAAACACACATCAATCGGAAAATCGTCGATCGCCGACAACCTCGCCCACCGGAGTTCACATTCTTCCAACCACAGCTGCATCTCATACCCACGCGACGTTTCCCACCATTGCGATTGCCTCAGACTATCCAACGGCGATGCACGACATCGTGAAGCAACTCTGTCCAAACTTATCATTCGAACCCTAGTTCGACGCCATCTAGTCGCCACAGCCATCTAAAAATTGGCTCCCTATTTTTCCTGTGATCGTCAACCCTCAGACTAGCCTTGACCACGACCACGACGAACACCACCATGCCGATCAACCGAATTCGTCGAAAAACCATAAAACGATCATCTCGAGAAATCTCGATCTTCTCACGCTTAAAAATTGTGAAATTTCTTTCAAAAATCAACATTTGTTAACACGAACCTAATTTTGGAATTCAAACATGAAATTTAGTTCATTGATTTTCGACCCATATTTAGTTCATCTCTGTATTTCTTTATTTTGAAATATTTACCAAATGTAAAATCTTGAAACTATTTTTAAAATTAATGTTACCATGTTACAAACCTTTTTTACTTTAAAGATCTTAGATTAAAATTTGTTTGTTTGAAAGATATAAATTTTTATATGATGATCTTGAGTCTGTTTACACATTAGAGGCTTATATATGTCCATATTCACAAACATGCACACCAACCTACAGGGTAATTCAAACTATATTCCAGTTAAAAACAGTCATGCATGTCATATTTACAACATTACTTTATGAATCTAGCACATGCATCAAAGAATAACAACATATTTAGTCTTTAAAAAGGTGTTTACTCACAGGAAAATAACAGAGAAGCATGAACATCAATATACACAAATATTTCATAACAAACTCTTATATAAACATCCATTCACATCCAACATTCAAGTAAGCATTGCATATCATGTTACTGTAACATTTATCAGGCCTATCAAGACATAGTAACAGATTTTAAAACTGTTTTTAAAATTAGATTTACTCACCTTTTAAAAAAAACAGAGAGCTTGATAAAACTGGGATTTGAAAACTGAGATACTGATGCTTTGAATTCGAATCTGAAGTTGATTAGAACTGAAGTTTGATTCTTGCTTTACTGGAACTTGAATGCTTTAAACTTTTGATTTCAGGTTGTATTTGAAAATAACCCTTTATCACAGGCTTTTGATTTTGATTTGCCTCTGGTATGAATATCACAGGTTGATGACATTTTCTGGTTTGAGGAATTTACAGGCTTTGGATTTGTTTTTGAGAAGTGTTACAGGGTTTCGATTTGTTAGAGGAGATGTTTTACAGATCTTGATTCTTGGATTCTCTGGTTTGAAATGGTTTTATAGATTGTTTCTTTGTTTAGGAATGAGAAATAGATAAAGGAATGAAGGGGAAAGATAGAGGTTTATATAAATTAATTTAGATTTTATAAAAGAAAATCAAAATAAATGTGACACTTGTCCTTAACCTTACTTAGTTTGCTAACACATGTTATTTAAGAGGTTTATAGATTAACACTTGTAATACTACATGCATGAATATATTTATATTATTTTAAATGGATTTAAAAGCTTTTATTATTAAATTTTCCTAATTAATAAATACATATCCTAATTTATAAATGCTTTTCTCAATTTATAAAAATAAAACTTTTAAAAGAAAATAAAATAAAAACCAATTAGATTTTAACTAAATCATATATAGTATATTTAATCCATTTTAAATGATAATATAAAACTTTTATATTTATTTACTATTAACTAAATACTTTATAAATTCATATAAATAAATCCCTTTAAGGAAAATAATATAAAAGAAATCTTATTCAAATAAAAACTTTATTCATATATTTTATCCAAAATATTCTTATTTTTATTTTAAGATATATATATTTCTTTAAATTCAATTCTTAAAGTCAATTTAAATCCAAATTTAAAATTAATTCAAATAAATATTGATATCCATTTTAAACAATCACATTATTAATTGTCAATAATTATCCTATTTAAAATCAATTTAAATACACATATATATACACATTTAAACAACACTTATTAAATTAGAAAATAATAAGTCTATTTAAAATCTATTTATATTTATATTTAAAAACAACTTAATATTAAATTGTTAGAAAATAACACTTTTGCCAATTTTAAATAATTAATTTAGAAGATTATCAAATTTTAAATTCCCTGAAATTCTGGGATATCACAGTGGGTGTTGGAGTGGAGTGGGGGTTCAGGCGAGTCGGCAGGTTGCTTTGGTGATGCTCCGATCGTGCATGGTGATGCGCGACAAGGTGAAAGGCGGAGAGAGGATGGGTTCATTTGCATTCTGGAGGAAAAAGGTTTAAGCGGGACTAAGGGTGAGATTAGTTTAGTTTAATTAGGGTGATTAATTTATTGATTAACTGTTTAATTAATTTAATTATCTCGATGTTAATAAATTCGTAATTCATTCATATGAGGTCCGTTTTACACGAAACGAATTGCGTTGGGTTTGTATCTGAAAATACTACGCATAGAAATTGGATTGGAGTCGATTGGAGCTAGCAAGAATTTGGATTAATATTAAACGCTTGTTTAATTTTAATTCAAATGGAATGCTTAAGCGCTAACTGCAATCAAGGTGAGTAAATCTCACTCACTTTAGATAACTAGTTTTATTTTAAAGTGTTTAAAATTATTTATTGTTTGTTTGGATGTATTGATAAATTATTATCTGTTGGATGTCATATTATTATATATATAGTAGTATATGTTAGTAGTTGGGTATATTTCCCACCGATTGGAGCTGATGAGACACTATGCGTCCTGCATAATGGCGGATGACCCTTTTTATTGCGATATCCCGCTCGAAGTGGGATTATTAGTTTATGTTATATAACATCTGTGGGTGCAGGAAAACATGTTGAAGGGATCCAACTGGATTCCTCAAAAATGTTGATTTTAATTTCATATATAGTGATATATGATGTGTGTGAATAATCTGATATAGATTATGTTGTGATTTGAATTATTGGATGCTATAGTAGCACTGTCCTTAATTTTGGTATTATAAATACCATAGATAATATTTTTGAATTTAAAAAGGAAATTCAAAGGCGATTTTGGAATTGAAAATTTTTATATCGAATTTTAGGATTATTAAAAAAGGAATTAATTTGGATAAAATAAATGAATTGATTTTGGATATTTATTTAGCTATTTCGTACAATGGTTTCAATAGAGAATTTTAAATTGAGGAATTTTAAAATATTGGATTTTTAAATGAGATTCTTAAAATATGGAATGGAAGTCGAAATCGAGGTTTGATATGGTTTTGGAATATAGTTTGGATTTTATAAGAAATAGATTTCTAAATGGAATTTTAAATAGAAATCGATTTATAAATGAGATTTGTTTGATATAAATCTGTTATTAAAAGAGAACAACCGAGAATGAGTTTATAAATTTATAAACGATAGTATTTGAAATTGTTTTCAAATAATGGAATGTTGGAAGAGAGTTGAATATATATCTTCGTAAAGATATTTTGAAATAAATGTTTTGAAAGAGTTATATTATGGCCTAGTGACTGCTTCTGTGTGTAACCTGATAGTTAAATAACCGACTATCAAATCTGGCCAATTTCGTTAATCGTTTCGAAGAGATTGGGATTGGATTTAATTATCCAAAAACCACTTTGGTCCGATTTGTGCATTACGAATTGTGGTATCTCGAAGATGATGGAGATGGTGATCTTGAAGGAGATTCGGTTTTTTCAGACCTAGAACAACTTGTATGGATGAATGTTATCATTGCATCGTTGCCTAGAAGGCAGTGTTAGCATTCCAAGAATGAATGCTATTCTTAAGGTAATACGTAGCCTCAAGCCTCATCAACCAGGAATGACTAAAACATGGGAGATGTAGCAAGGCTATGTGGGTCGCTCTCATTAGGGTATGATCATCACTCATCTAGAGTGGACATTCATCATCACTTTCATTTGTATGCGTTTCAGGGCCCATTGGTGGTGATCATATTCGGTACTATCCAGTAAGGGGTAGACTGGTCTTGTGTTGGTAGGGATCGATAGGTTCGATCTCGGTACATTTTCCAAGGGGTGTACTATAGCGGGCGGTACCCCAGTAGCCCTGTCATTGTATGGAATCCAATATCCACTACGAGCCTGTACGGTTTTAGATGTGCCCAACTATGCTGAAACGTGAGATGCAAGCATTTCAACTATTTTATAGCTTATTTTCTATAGGCACTATTATAATATCAAATGATTTTGATATAAAATGTTTTGGTTATTGTAATATAAAAACCCATCGTATTTATGTGTGGCATGGTCTTACGAGATCTTTGTTTTCAAAGGATTTGATAACAGTAATAATTCGAATTGAGTATGATTTCTCACGCTGGTTTTCCAGACTGACTCGGGTGTTATTTTATTATAATGCATGGGTCAGACTGAGTATTGCAGATCCAGGTTAGGATGCTATGGAGCTTAGGAGATGAGCTGGAGGATTTCAACGTATTACACGTACTTGGTTATTTCTGCTATGTGTGTTATGTTGTATATTAAGTACATGTGTGGACAAGTTATTATAACTGTCCAGATTGATTGCTGATTGTTGTACTCTGATGATTGTATGTATATTACAGTTACAGTTTCTTGTATAAAGATCTGTTATTATATATTATATTTTGTTCCGCTGCGATTGTGAGATTCTGTATTGTTGTTTTTGTTTCTTCTTCTATCCTTTTCTTTCTCATAGTTATTCGTCTTTTTGTACAATTGTGTTGGACAAGTGTGATTTAATGTCAGCTCAAAGGGTACGGAATGGCGGGTCACTACAGAACCCCTTGTAAATTAAGTTTCACAATTTGACTATAAGGTGTTCAAAGAAAATGTTAAGTTAAAATTCACCTTTTAATAATGATGAGTTAAGGATTAAAATTTAAAAAAAAGTTGTTTGATATAATCTAAATGGTAGGATAGGACCTTTAGATAATAAATATATGAGAAAATTCTGTTATAATAAAGAAGAGTTATTATAATATAAAATTATTTTTATACAAAGCGAATTTTATATAAATTTAGTTTATAAAATGTGCGTAAAAAGGAATTTTGAATCTAAATCCTAGAATTTTTGAAAATAATTTCAAAAGGATTTTGAGAAATGAAATAGTAGTACTTTTGGAAGTACTTAAAAGCAAAATTATTTTGGGAAGTAAAATTTTAAATGAAGCGCGTTTTCTTTGGGATAATTCGGAGGAAATCGTCTCGATTAGTTTTATGGTAATCTGAATAATCCTCTAAGTGACGATCAGATGTTTGCTTAGGCGAACGTTGTGGGTTACTTAGTAAATTAATCTCTTTATCATTTTCGATCGAAATGAGTTTAATACAAACCTAAGGTGAGTCTTAATAAATCATTGTTAAAGTTATTTCATTTAAAAATATATGTAATATGCTTTCAAAAATAAGTTTTTGGAATTAAAAAATAGGGTATTTGATTTTTAAGTTACCTTTAAAGGAATTGGTTTCACGAAAAAAAGTATTTCTGATAAGGGATTGTTTTGATAAATGATAATTTCCCCTTAGACAAGGTAGGGGATAATTTAAAAGTAGGTAAATTTAGGTTAATTTGAATATGGAGGTTTTAATAACAATGTTTTATGAAAAACTATAGATTTTGTTTAAAACATGTAAGAAGTGTAACTAATTGGTGTTATCAAGCCAGCCCATAAATATCATTCATTATAACACCTTAAGGTAAAAAGGTAGAAAGGTTTTAATAAACATTGTTTTACTAAAACCATAGCTTTTGTTTAAAACCTACAAGTGGTGTAAACTATCTGTTGTTCTAGGTCAACCCATAAACATCGTCCATTTTAACACTCTAAGTTAAAGAGGTTAATTGGTTGATTCGTTCTTAAGGAACCATAATTTGATTTGGGGACATCTATATCTTTGAAAAAGTAAAATAAATTTTGTATGTACTCTTAGGATATAGAAGAGTATTATACAAGTAAATAAAGTGGAATAAGTTATTATTTGATGTTTAATTGACTTTATAAAAAAATTTAAACATGTGGGAATATATAAAATTCATAAATAATTTTAGTATTGAATAAAATACTAAGTGGAAATATAAGCGATTTAGAAATAAATTAATGTAGTTAAGAAACTAATAAATTTAGAGTATAACTTCCATTTTGTCCGAGTGAGTTTGGATAATCCTCTAAGCAATAACCAAAGTCTAATGAGAAATACAGTACGCTTAGATAATTATCTATATTTTTGAACAATCTAGAAACTTTTGAACCGAAGTTAAGGTTTGTTTATTAGTCATTTGACGTTTTGAAACAATGTTAAATGATAGGATTTCCCTTATGGAATTTGATTGACTGTTAGTGTTAGTTTATTCCTTCACAGAATTTGATTTATCTGATTTGATTGAATTTAATTAATTGATTGTGTGATTTTATATACATTGTTTATAAAGTTTAAATTTATAGACAAAGTATTTTGAACGGTTGTTCTTAGGACCTAAATCCCGGTGATTTTGGGAAAAAAGATATTTTGAAAATTTTGGGAAATAAATAAAATTTATTCACTCCATTTGATGTTTTTGGAGGAACTGGAATGCCACTGGATACTCCATGTTGTTTTGGTCCTAGAGTCTCACCATACTTTATTATGAGGAATCCTCTTCTTGGCATTTTGATTTTTGATCTTTGATTTAATTCCCGTTTGAGAAATTTGAAAATAAATTTTTGATTTAAAAAATCCGGACATTTAGATCTAAATTTATCATTTGGTTCTCTATATTTTGTCGCTTATGATTGTGATATTGTTATTAGATGCACGTAGCTTTATTTTATTCTAGAGTTGCATGTAGATTTATATCATGCTAGTTTTTGCATGTAGAGTTACATCATATTGCTTTTGTCGGCCTGATTCTCTTTCGGATTTCATAAGTACAAATATGCAAGAGATTGCTATGTGATTCTTATGCACCTGCATTTGCATAGAGATAATAAATTACCTGCCAAAAATATATAACAAATGGAAAAAGGTATGTAATAAATTAAGAAATTTAAGTTGGGTGATGATTTTATACCTCGATTATGGTTAGCCAATTGGCTTTTGTTTTCTCTGGTTGGTTTAGAGCCCGTAGAGGCAATTTGTAGCTGTTTTGATCAAGTCGCGCAAAGGAGATGATGTCGAAATTTTCCGTAAAATTTTGAGATTTAGTTAATAAGTTTAATAACTTATTTTAATTAATAGTTTTAAACTTAAGGATTTGGAAACATTTTCTTCCTTGGAAATTTCGAGGACGAAATTCTTTTATGGAAGGAGAATGTAACAACCCAAAATTTTGGTTGTTTAATTTTAAATGTTTAATTAATTTTAAATATTTAAATAATTGGATTTTGAAATTTAATAACTTGAATTCAAATATATTGATCATTTTAAATATTGGAATTGTGTATCAAATATTAATTAATGGATTTAATAATATCATTTAACTCCTTTTGATTAATAAATAATATAGATGAATTCAATTTGTAGATTTATTTGCAAAAAAATAAATAGAGGGGATAATTATCGATAATTGGATCAAAAATATAAAAAAAATATTTAAATATGTGAAATAATCGTTCCGGGGCACTGTCGTGGATTTTGGCGAAACCGGTTCCATTAGATTTGGAATAATAAATGGTTGTACGCTGTCGAATTTCATAATGATCAGACGTACTGTGTGGTTGTACAAACTCGAAATGCATAGCGATTAATTTTAAAAATAATTCGATTTATAAAGATAACTTCCGTATAATTTGGAATCGGGTCCCAAAAATAGTTTCATTGAGTTCAGAATAGGGTATGTATTATGGAACGCCAGTTGGCACGCCCCGATTGGAGTTCGGAATTTTGGTATGTATCGTTGAACATTATCAATTAAAATATTATGTGCCCATATTCAAGCCATACCAGTCACGTTTAAACCCATACCCATCTCCTTACATCCACGTTCATGCCATGCCCCTTCCCTTATAAAAGTGCTGCCTGTAACAAAAGTTTCCTTTGCAAAATCAAATTTCAAAAAAAAAATTAGTTAGCCCACTAAAAATCATGATTTTAGATTCATTGAACTCTTGTTGAGACGTGCTTCGAGTTGATGTCATCGATGGCGTGGTTCCTTGATGATAGTCATGATCGATTTTTATAATCGTGAACTAGGGCTCGTGATTTATGGCGATTTAGAGGACGTTGGTTCGAATGGTGGGTGGAGTTGAACTAGTGGTGACTTGGAGTGTCGATGGCGATAGAACGGAGGTGCTTCATCGCCGTTTGGGGGTCGTATCTATGTATGGACGAGGGCAAGAGCAGTAGGTCGCTTCAGTCTAGGGAGGATCGATTAGGGTGATTTTGGGTCCATAAAGTCGAGTTCATCGAGAGAAACGCGTTGGTGAAGGCGAATTTGAATTTCATCAAGTGGATCTCCATATCACTGCATAATTGTGCACGTTTGGATGGGTTCTCGTTCTCGACTATGCATGTTTAAAATGTAAGGGGAAGTAGATGATTAGTTGGGGTTAGGTAATTAAGAAATGTAATTAGCAACTAATTATATTATTTAATTCTGAAACTTATAAATTTTGCATACGAGGTCAGATTCGAAAGCCGTCTTTTGCATTGGACTCGTAGCTGCGATAGCTATGCAATAGATGGTGTTTGGTTTGATTTAGAGCTAGTGGAATTCTTTGGCTAAAATCGAACGCCTGTTCGATTTTACTCCAAAACGGAACGCTTCGGTGAAAACTGGAACCAATGTGAGTTTAGCTCACATTCAATTTTATTATATCATATCTATGATGTTATAAAATATAATTAATTGGCTGGATGTTAGCTAAATTGTTTGGTTGAATTTCCATTTGGAAAATGGATGACACATTAACTTGATTGTTATGAACCCATATGAATTATATATAATGTCCTTTACCATTTTTTTGCAGGGAGAATTTGAGGAGACACCCTGTGGGGTTTCTCGCCAATAAATATTTCTTTACATCCTTTATGTTGTTATGTTGATGTTTAATTGAAATAAATCTTTGATATTCTATTTAATTTGTTAAGTGTTGTTATAGCGATTTCAATATGCCGTCATTTATTACTTATCATACCAAAAACCCTGTCGTATGTGTTTTGAACTTGAGCTTGTGTTTTCACTAAATAGAATATTAAAATATCATTAACTATTTTGATTAATGATAATTTAAATTAATTAATCATTTTAACTAATGATTTTGAAATTATTTAACCAATTTCATTAACGATTTTCAAAATTGATTTATCTTTTGATTTTAATGAGATTGGATTTAATTAATCATTTTAACTAACAATTTGAGTTTAATATAATATTTTAGTTAATGATAATGGAGTTTAATTAATCATTTTAATTAATGATATTTGAAATTTAATAAATCTTTTTATTAATGATATTCAAAGTAAATTAATTTAATAAAAGTGATTAAAGTGAATTAACTAATTTTATGAAAATGTTTTAAAGTTAATAAACCGATTTAATAGAGATTTTGAAGTTAATTTATTGATGATATAAAGGTATTTGGAAATAATTAACTATTTTATTAAAGATAAAAGATTTGTTGATTTAAAAGAGATTATAAATGTGATTAATTATCTTTCGAGATAATTAATATTGTTTTAAATTTATAAAGATATTTCAATTTCTTTGTTATCTTTTGGGATAATAAACATTGTTTTAAATTTATAAATAATGGTTTTTAAATGAGAAAATCCTTTAAAATAAATTACATACAAATAAAGCTAAGTATAAATTGTTTGAGGTTTATAGTAAACAATATTTTAACGACATTTTTTTGACCCTCGTTCTAATACACTTAGTGTTATAAATTTGTCTTTTAAAAGAATATTTTAGAAAAAGAGTATTCCAAAGTGTTTCTACCAATATTTGCAATATGGAAATCAAGCACAAGATGAGTTTTAAAAAGTAAAATTCGATTCGGTTATGAAAAAAATCTCGTAAACAACATCGCTTATATGGAAAGGATTTAGTCATACTTTTAACGCTAAATGTTGAGACTTAGACATGTTACTACCTTGAAGGTTAAACATGTCATCAAGGCGATGCCTAAAGGTAACATTACGTTAACTTTCCTGGCTTCATTTTCAACCGAGAGATAGCAGTTGTTAGGAATCAACGAGTAGTGTTAAATATATGATATATAATTTCCATATACGGTCATTTTAATTATCCTCGACGATTGATTTATTAATTATCGGATTCAGCTTTCTTCATGGTGAATCGTCACCTTAAAAACAATTAGCTGCTCTTTTGAGCTTTGTTATACTTGTCGAAAATGATTAAACCTAAAGCACGAGAGGAAGCCAAGCTATGTGGGGTTGCTCTTATAGGATAGTTCCACATCTCATCTAGGTTGGATTCGGTTGTGCACTTAGATGTGGAAAATATTCAGATGCTTGGTAAGGTTTGGCCAGGTCCGCCTTGAAATTGTTTGAGAAGTGTTACAGAGCATATAAGCTTCTTGGAAGTATATTACTAGAGGTATACTTCAAGAAGGGTGCACCTTCCTAGTCATTTGTTGGAAATTTTCCTTTTCTTATTTGATTTGAACCATTGAATCTATTTTTCATTAATTGCAATGGGAAAAGACATTACTCTTCATGGTGTTTAATTATTGGTTTTGTCCATTCTATCAAGTTTGGAATGTTATGTTGTTTATCCATTCTGTCCAGTTTGGATTTTGCTCGTATTATTTTCATTTTTTCAAGTTTGGTTTTTAATACTATATGTCCATTCTTATTTGAATTTTGTTCCTGTTGTTCGTCTCTACTCTTTCCAGTATGTATGTTATTCTTGTGAGGAAAAACCCATTTAGCGTTAGTGGCGTGGTCTTACAGAACTTTTATATGTTCCCTGCTATTTGTGTTTTCTCACATTGGTATTCCCAGACTGATCCAAGTGTTATTTTATTTTAATGCTCGGGTCAGACCAAGTATTTTCCCAGGGTGGCTCTGGTGTTATGGAGGTCTTGAAGAGGAGCTGGAGGCTCACCTACTGTAGTGTTTTATTTTCTGCTGTATTATATATCCCTTTCAGCAATTGTAAGGTCAGGATTTTATAACTGTCCAGCTGATAAGGTTTGTTTTAAACTCTGATGTACTATGTATTTTTGGAGTGATAATTTTTACTGTCCTTGATATATTATATGTTGTTGATTCTGTTGTGAGATTCTAACTTTCTCTGTTCTCTATTCTTTTCTTTTTATTTACCCTAACAATCTCCCATTTGTCGATTGGATTCTCGACATTTGAACACAGTGGTAGTATTCAGTGTCGACTTTTGATGGTCAAAAAGGCGGGTCTTTACAAAAATTTTGAACAATAAACTTAGCAAAGAAGTTTGTAAACAAAAATCCGGTTTAGATTTCTCAAAAAATGAAGTTCTAGATTTAAAACGAAAATTAGAACAAATTACAAATGATGTTTCAAAATTTAACCATGGAAAACAAAGCTTAGAAAAGTTGAATAAAATTTCAAAAACCATCCAATAACAAAAAATGGACTTCGTTTTAAGGAAGTAAATTAAATAGAAACTAGTAATAAGAAACATAACACTTTGTATACATAATTTAGGAATCCAAAGATAGTGCCAAAAATATTTTTCAAATACTAAAAATATAAAAATTTGGATTCCTAAAAGAATAAAAAATTAATTAGACAAAAATATATTAATAGTTTTCTAAAACAATGTAGTTTATAGCAGTAATTATATTTCTAAAGGTCCCACATCCTTTTGGGTATGGCTACCTCCTCCTACCAACACGTACAACCCTAATTTTGGAAGTGTGTACCAATGGTTTTCTTTTCATATTTTTTCAGGTACCTAATACCAAAAGGAGAAGTGGATACTCGATAGTGGATGCTCCAGGCATATGATAGGTAATGCAAATATGTTAACTAACATAACTTACACTGATGGAGGAATCGTTATATTCAGAGACAACTTGAATGGATTCGTAATTAGAATTCAAGACATCATCAATATTGGTATATCTATCTCTCCTTTAATTACAATTGTGTTATTTGTAGAAAATTTAAAACATGGTCTTTTAAGTATAAGTCAATTATGTGTTAAAGGTTTTTAAATTGATTTTGAGAAAATAAATATAATAGTTTTGATCAAAATAAGATTTTAATTTTTGAAGGAGTAAGAAAACAAAATATTTATATTCTAAATATGAATTTTAGTCACAATAATGATATATGTTCAGTTGCGAATCATAACTATCCGTGGCTGTGGCATAAACATTTTTGTCATGTTAATTTTAAATATCTTCATAAACTTGCTAAAAATGAATTAGTAAGACGTTTACCAAAAATTAATTTTAAAGCTAATAATTTGTGTGACGCTTGTCAATATAGAAAATTAAAAAAAACTTCTATTAAATCTAGAAAGGAAACATCAACTAAACAACCGCTAGAACTACTACATTTAGATTTATTCTGTCCTACTTAAGTGAGATCAATAAATCATAATAAATATGTTACTATGATTGTGATAATTATTTTGGATTTACTTGAACTTTTAGAAATCAATTGACTAACTTTTTAATTTTAGTCGACTAAACTACATTTTGTTCTCTGGAATGCAATTCCTTTACATTAAGTCGACTGACTTGCAACCCTCCAGTCGACTGAATCTATAGTTACTGGTTTTTAAAAATCATGCCTTTTCATTCAATTCAAAGTTTCTCTTCACTTTCACATTAATTTTCACATTCAAATTAAATCTAGATCTGAAAATTTTACAAACATCAATGGTTCCTAGGCAAAAACTTCCCTCTAAAAGAAAAATGAAGGGCCAATGACAAGCACCATCTTCATCAACTCCATCACACCCAAAATTTGCATCAGATGAAAGTTTTTGAAATTGTTAAACAACACAAAACAACACTTAAGAGATTCAATAAGCTTAGTGATAAATAAATTTTCAAGAAACATTCTATAAGATATCTAATTTCTCAAAGTTTCAAGTTGAAGAAGTTGCTAGAGAACACAAATTTCTATCCTTGATTGATTATAACCAAAATCAGGACAAGATTTAAAAGATATTGATCATGAGGATTTTTCCTACAATGCTAAGAGTTACCATTTTAGAACGGAAGGTACTAGAAATGTCTCTGCTAATTTACGTCCACAAGCTCGTATTATTAATAAAGCGATTCTTCATATAATTCTACCAAGAACGGGTAGTAATGAGAAAATATATGATAATAACTATAACGCCCATTATGCGATTTATTCTAACATAAAAGTAAATTAGGCCAAAGTCATACATAATGAAATAAAGAGTTTCAATGCCCATTCTTGTCACACTATCTTCTACGGTGCATACTTGACTAAGATTTTTGTTCATTTTGGAATTAATGTCGACACCTTAACTGACTTCACAAATCCAAAAATTATGGACCAAAAATCAATTTCTTTGATGAAGCATCCATCCACAATGGAACCAATTCCTCCATATAATCGTTATCTTTCTAAGTTCGTTCGTAACAACATTGGAATATCATCTCAATCGCAAACTTCATCTCAACCACAATTACCACATGAAATTGAAGAAGAATCCTAGAGGAGGACATTGATTAAGATATTTCTTTGGTTCGTACATCTAAAACCATCTTTACTCTAGCCGAATCCTTTAGAAACAAGAAATTCTCTTCAAACAACAACATAAGTTTACTAAGAGGGTGAGGACATTCAAGTAAAAACCGGTGGCTTTCTCGAGAAAATCTGGAATAAGATATCTTCTTGTTCGCGCTCTATTCACTATCCGATCTCATGCTTCCTCGGATCATGATGAAAATTGAATGACTTTTCTCTTTTGAATTCTATGTGAATGTTTGTTTGTTGTTCTAGACATTATCTTGGTTGTATGAACTATGGTGTTTGTTTGTTGACTGAATTTTTGTTTGAGTCGTATTTTGTTTATGTGCTATTATGTGGTGTTTGGATCGTATTTTTTTGTTTGAACTATCTGTTTCTTATGTGTTTTTATTGTTTGAGTTTCAAATATTTCTGTTTATGTCTTATTTGAGTTTCAACTTAAATTATTTATGTGATTGTGTTGTTGTTTGGTTTTTATTGCAAATTCTTATGCATCATGTGCTTTACTTTAGCTGTTTGTGACCATATTCTGCTCATTTCCATGATACTTCTTTTTGTTGATGACAAAGGGGGAGAAAGTATGATGAAAGGGGCAGCACTTATTAAGGGGAGATTATTATACATAAATACATATCATACATATAGTTGTCATCATCAAAAGGGGCGAGAATGTTATAATCATATTAATATAAGTGTTTTAATGATGGCAACTATATTTATATACATATCTCGTATACTATTTTATACAAGAATTTGAAGGACGACGACGATTCAGAGAGATAAGAAGAAAAGCAAAGTAATAATCGTTTACACATTGAAGTCAGGAGTATATTTTTTTAGATATAAATTGTAAAATCTCCTAGATGATTCATTGAATATACATATAGCACTAACACATGAGATTTCCATTACAAAAGTGAAGAATATAAAAACAAAATACTTTTACCCAGTTTTATATATAAAAACCATTTTATACTAGTTTAGTCGATTGAGGGCAGTCGACTAAATTTGAATTCAGTTGACTAAACCCAGCATACTAAATATTCACTTCAGACTACTAAATTTTGTTTTCCTCTCAAAAAATTTGATGTTCATATTCAATAGACTAACTACCTTTCCTAGCCAACCGAATAAACTGTAACGGCAATTTTCTAAACTACCACTTCAAAGAGTTATAATCGTTTAACGCTTCTTCTTCGAAGAGGAATGACTTCCTGAATGAATACAACATAGTAAGCAACTTTTTTATTATTATAAATAGTGGATAAAGATAAAAGTTCGGTAATTAATTTGCTATCTCGAATTCTATACTTTCTTGAATCTATTTTCTCTCAATCAATTTTATTTATTCACTCAAAAAATGTACTCTATACACTTCCTTAATCACGGTGCATGCACCTTGAATCATCAAAGGATATTATAGGAAACTGTGAACTATAAGTCAAAATCCAAGTTGATAGAACACAAGGTTGTCAAAGTCAGCAAACTTTTGTATCACCTGTTCCTTTGGGCTAAGTGTGTTTTGGTTAGTGAAAAATCCGAAGGGGTGCTTCAGGACTAGACATAGGACGAGATATCCGAACTAGTATAAAAATCCTGGTGTGATTGCTTCTTATTTTACTTTGGTATTTCTTTTATTATATAGCTTGATATTTCATATATACTTACATACATAAGTTAGCCATATTACTATATATCCTTATGCATTTTCAAGTTGTACTTGCCTTATTATGTGTACTGAAGTGGGAAACTAGCTAAAGGCGTTATGCTAGGGGTATAATACTCGAGACGTAAAATGAACCAATAAATAAGAAAAAGTTCCACATAAATAAAATAAATGAGAAATACCGAGATGAAGGCTGTAACAACCCGCACCTTAGTAGGCTCGAATTTTCGCTAAATCGGAAACCCAAGTCCACTAGATACAGATCGTTGATGTTAGTATCCTGTGAATAAAAAACATATCAGAGCACTATCGATATAAACTCACAGTGGAATGGTAAAGTATAATAAACATATAATTATTGACCAAGGCTAATACCCCTAGTATGTAGTGCACTTGTCAGTGTTGAGCATGCATGTCCTTCCATCATTCCCACCTTGTACTAATATCTGTCCCACTGAGTCTATCATCTGGGTTGTAATGAGGAGGGCGTCAGAACAATGCTCTGGTGACTAGTAAATTACATACTTTATATATAACATAGTTTATGCCGATTGTCTTCGATTACATGTTATGTCTGCTATTTCAACTAGTCATGTGACGCCCCACCTCTATGCTCACGCTAGCCAAGAACACTACAGGGTAATGCTGTCGATTAGCGCGAAGAATAAGGCTGTTGAGGAGCGACCATCTGTGTAATTGCTTTGTGCGAGTACCGATATGTCAGATAATATAACTTACATTTCATTTCAAAAGGAAATCCGACATATCAAATACAAACACGAAGCTACCAAACAGTGGCTATGAGGCCTTCGGAAACAAATATAGAAATAAACATAACACAAATCAGTCACAGACATTCATATCACAAAGGCGGAAACAGATATGAATATATAACACAAAAAGTTGTACATCAGATTAGTGGTCAAATAAGATCCACAATATCACAAAAGAATAGATACAAGTGCATGACAAAAGAATATGTATACATCATGGAGTCTATATCTCAAATGTATAACAACAAAAACTACAAATGTAATGTAGTTAGACAAAAGTCAGAAGATGATCCCAGATAAGGAGTCAAGCAGAAGCACCTGTAACATCTCGGTCTGACCCGAGTATTATTTAATAAGAAAATAATAAACGGATCAGTCTAGATATAGATATCAGATAAAGGAATGAGATATAAGCAGAGATATAATAAGAACGTATGATGACAATAACGTCATACTAGAACAAATATGATTTAAACAACAACAAAACCATACAATATCTCAATAATCTCAAAAACACCAAAAAGAATATCATATTCTTTATTTTATTTACCAAACTACAAATATTGACAAACATATTAATGTCAGTCACAAAAGATGGTGAAATACAAATTCTAGAAGTCATCAAATAGAAATCCAGAAATCACAAAGGGGAGGCCTATCACAAACTGGAGCATGAAAACTCAACAACACGTGTATCACAACTGGAATGCTATTCCATGGTCTCTAACCATAAATTTTGAGCCGAAGCTCCACAAACGGTCCGAAGACCACTGGTCGCTACCCCGCCAAATTGAACCGAAGTTCCACAAAACGGGGTTTAGTCTCCCTCGCAGACAAATAGACATCGCACATCGCTAGTCTAAATCACAAAATGATCTTCATCGATCAATAAAAAGTGTGAATTACACTAAGCCAGTAAATATAAGAGTTTAGCTTCATGTCCCATAACCACTAGCTTAACTTAAATATTTACGAACAAATTGTAGATTTCCACTCGAAAATTGTCACAAGATTTTCAATCGAACAAGTCCATAAATTAACCGACGAAGTAAACGCAAGCGTTTCATACCACTTGTTTTGCTAAGCCGTTTAATTAGATTTTCTCGTACGAATGAGGTAAAGGTTTGTATATACTAATAGATTGGAAAACGGTTTTGAAAACGAGCTTTGTATTAAAAATAGAGTTGAAATCATTTTAGTAAAAGGGTTTGAATATTTACTACTAGTAATAAAAACCTTTGTAATTTAAGGTGACAAGTCACAGAAATGATTGTAGAAACAATCAACCATCAAAAATTCACATACGAAGACGTGAATCAAATCCAGATAAATCGATACCGAATCCATCAAAATGGATAACCACCAAAAATCCCGAATAAGAAGTCATCAAGGAAGATAATAAACGACAACGACAAATCGGAAATCACGAATCGATAAAAATGGGAAATCAAAACAAAATACTCAATTTTGCTATGGCAATTAGGTCAGTCGACTGAACCAGGTGGTCAGTCGACTGACACAGGGATACGATTTTTGTATCCCCAAGGTCAGTCGACTGACCCAGATGGTCAGTCGACTGATACAGACTCAGGCAATTTCCTAGGTCTGGTTCAGTCAACTGAACCACTGGTTCAGTCGACTGAACCTACTTCTAAGCATTTTTGAGTTTCTGGTTCAGTCGACTGAACCAGTGGTTCAGTCGACTGAACCTGCTTCAGAAGCACATTCAGTCTAGCCCCCTTTTGGGTCAAGTTCGATTACACGGACGGAAGCGACGAACGAGCAACTACGACTGAGGATTTATGCCAATGACAACCTAGCCTTGTATGGCCCCTCCGAAACACTCCACTAACGTGTTCGAATATCAAAGATTGGATTTTTACAAAATTGGATTCCAAAAACCAAAAATTGAACAATTCACCAATTCGATCCAAATCGAAAGCAAATGCACATAAATAAGTGTTAGGAATTCATACCCAACATCAACGATATCTATAGAAATAGATGTGAGTTCAAAAACTCACTTTTAACCCAAAAATGATGAAGGAGAAGCTTGAAAGCAAAGGAAGATAAACTAATCTACCACTTCAACTCTAGAAGCTTGAATCTAAGCTCAAAAGAAGAACATTTCCTAAGTTAGGTTTAGGAAATTTCTGAAATTAAAGAGAGAATGAGTTGGAGGAGAAGAAGGAGATACTTACCTTAGCTTCTCTTTGAATTTGGAGCAAGAATTTGGTTTTGCAAATGAGAACTAGGGCTTGGAATTTCTAATTCCTATACTCTTCCCCCATTTTCAGTTTTGCTTAAGTGTTTGAGAAAATAGAAATGAAGTGAAGAGGAGAGGAGGGAGCTGAACTAGGTTATAGAGAGAGTTAGGGTGAAACCCAAAGCCCAATAGAAAATAGCAAAATTCAACTTACTCCAAATATATCGATGTTTATACTTAAAAAAGTCGCAAATGTCATTTTGGACTCAATGGAAGTGGTCTCGAGTCCCAATTCGACTGTTTGCAGAAAGTAGTCTTTCAGACCTTAATCCGATTAACGATTCTATATTTAAATAAAATATTTAAATATTCAAAACTTTAAAATATGCGGGTTGTTACAAGTCATCTTGAATTCATGTATGCGTATGATATGCTCCACTTTTTCGAGGTATATAATAACTACATATGTGTATACACACGCATGCACGCACACATATATATCTGTGTATGTGTAAGTACCACAATCCTCCTTTGGACCAAGATACATTCTCGGCTAGCATTTGTAACTCTGCACTGCGTCAATTATCCATCATCTTTGTCTAGACTATCCTGTCTATGTACATCAAGGATCTTCCAGTTAGTGTCTAATAATGGCACTACAACTATTTACCCTTATTCTACTCCTTTCATATTGAGGACTTCATTCCTCGGACTAATCATGGACTCAGCTCCATGGACTATTAAGGACTCAGCTTCTCAGAATATCATATTCATTTGAAAGATCTCCATTAAGGGTTTTCTAGTCATATCCTAACAACAAACTAACTAACAAACAACTGTGAAGTAGTGCATATCCTAAATGTGATCCACACTAGTAGGAGGTGTAGCTTGTTTAGGTGTAAACCTTTGTTTTTCTGTTGACCGCTGCAGGACCGAAGACGCTCTCGACCTATGTATAAAACCCTACTCCTCACACATATGGTTCTAACCTTACCAAGATAGGGTCGATCATATGCTCGCCGTCCTATTTAGATTGCGTAATGCAATCAAGGAAATGCGTACTTGGGTACTTAACACGTACCCATAAAAGGTTGAAGCAGACTCTACTTGGCGCTTTGACACTTTGGCCGGGGTGAACCATCCAACCCTGCTATATTCCATTCACCTATATGTGAATGTATAATCCTACGGGTCCTACAGTCGGTGATCTTTTACATCAGTATAATGTATACAAAACCGCCGGTAGCCTCTTTCGGATGGCAGACTTCTGTTGTGCAACACTACTGACCTTGCATCCCAACCCTTACTAACGACTAAGTTATTTTTAATTAATCTAAGTTATTGACTAGATTCAATAACTCACACCCATCATAAACACATACTTGAGGATATATGAATTTTATCGAATTACTGCGCTTCCTGTTCAATTGTTGGATTCAGTTATTTTTACTCAACTCGTTTCTCGTTTCATTAATGCCATTTTAATGTCATTTACCACTTACTTCTACTTTAATAGATTAAATATCCTTTACTACTTAACTTTTGCTTGATACTATTATGTATATTCTATTGTTCTTTTTCAACTATTACTGTCTTTCTTTGATTATTGTAGTTTACTTAATTACTCATTCATTACTTTACATACATTTCATTGCTTATTGTTATTTTCTAACTTATCACGTATGTTAGGTTTATAATTGAATTATGATTATTACCACTACTTACAATACTTTGGTTTATACTAAGGGATTTCCGCATTTTAATGCGTTGGAATTACATTTCCCAAACGGAAACGTTAACATTGTGATTTTCCGTAAATTATTTAAAAGATGACTTGTGTTATGTTTGGAATTATAAGAAATTATCTTTTCTGTTATTATCGAAATAGATGGTACAAAATACAGTAAACATCCCTATTTTATACATCTCTTTCTTTTAAATATTCCTTGTTATTTAGAACGATACACTTTTATTCATATTTATAAAACTGGATAATTTATAGAAATTTACATTGCAACACACTTTATTCTGATGAATTATGTAACATCCCAGATTTTCGAACTTTCGAAAATTCAACATCGATACTCGCTTTATCGACTGCTGAGCCATCGAATGCCGGAAACCCGAAAAGTTATGGTTTAAGAAAGAAGAAAGAGGTAGAAGAAAAAGATAGAAGAAAAAGAAAGAAGAACAACAACAGAACAAGAGCAGAAACTGAAACAAAAAACAATATCAGAATCTCACATATCGCAGCGGAATAATATATAATAGATAAATGAATAATCTTTAAAACAAAGAATTTTATCAGTTTATACATACATCAGTCATCAGAGTTAATATACAACAATGGACAGTTATATAAACTTGTCCTCATACAGAATACACAGCGGAATAAATACTATCAGATACAAATACTACGTCTCGCCATCCAGCTTATCTCCAAGCTCCAGAATATCCAGAATATCCTGCTAATCTAACTCTAGGCTGCCCGTGTGGAAATTGGTGGGCACCCAGAGTTTAGAAGGGAAACAATAAACTCCGAGTCAGTCATGGTGACTGGTGTGAGATCGTAAAACAGTTATCTTTAAAATAAACAGAGGAATATTTTTAAAGTCAATTCGAAATGCTTTTGGAAAATGAAACTACCATAAGACCTCCCACCACACACACAATGCAAACGCAGACTTGGAGGAGATTTCTTCTTATGATAGTCAAGGATGCTTACTACGCAAAATCAAATCATTTTTGATATTATTACTAGTGCATAGTGGAAAATCATTTCGAAAGTAGAATATAAATCTTAGCCAGCATAGGTACCATTATATTATGCCTGCTATAGCTGCCTCCTGAGGAGACAGGTTATACAATTGAAATCGTAAAGGCTCGTATTGTTTCTTTGGATTTCCAACAAATGGTCAGGCTAAGGAACTTCCTATCCATGATGGGTACGTCCCTGGAATAGACGACCCGAGAACCTAACCGGATCTCTGCCAACACAAGGCCGGGTTACCTCTGCAAAAATAGGTAACTACTGACACGCGTATGCCATCCCCCGATCGTCACCGATTTTCCCGAGGATCCCCGATTCGCAACAAACCACATAGAAAAAATAATGCAGTAACCACAGAGGTTAAGTATCTGGGCTCCATACCATGATACCACCTTTATCCAGAAGGAATGACATACACTAAGGGGCGCTACTCCCTAGAACCTTGCTGCATTCGTCCTGTTTCGACCATTTCCGGGGTGTGAGGCTCGATGAAGTCTCGTCCACAAAGCTACGCTTCTCAAAAAGCCCTGCTTCGGGTCAAACAAAATGATCAACCTATGATCACAAAGATATAAGATCAAACAAATGATCATATCACAAATGACCAAACACTGATCATTTCACAGCAACACTCAGTATGCCACGTTACCAAATTGGGATATATCGCTGATGAATTTCAACTACATAACCTCGGAGCTCGTACGTCTCAGAGAAGGGTGTTAAGCTAAGAGAATAAATTCTCCGCCACCAACAGAAATGTATTTGAAAGAAATCAGCTTTATATCTCAAATTGTAACGTCAGACACACAATCCATACAAGTCTGTTCCGGGATCGAACAGAACCGAAGGCACTTCTCATGAAGCCCTTGCATTTCCGGATAATTTCAATCACGTCAGGACTTCCCGTCACTAAGGGTGATAAAACCTCTAAACCGGAGATCAGCCGATGTAGAGTAACTCGACGGTAATCCTTCCGTTTTCAAAAATATCCGGTCTTCAACACCGGTCTTCGAATGCAATTTATAACGACGTATCACATATTCGGAATGGGTTATACGACCCCATGGTCCTTCCCCGGCTAACCCGAATAGTGAGCGTTTATTTAAAAACAAGTGTGGCATTCAAATTCATCCAATTCACAACAAATACCTATCTAAAGGTAATTATCGATAGTCGGTTATTTAACTATCAATAAAGATGCGCAACATCATCAGATTCCAAATAAATTTTCCAAATTATTTCATCTTCAAAAATATCTTTACTAGATATAAAATTTCCACACTTTCAAAATTAAATCAACGTTTATTTTTAAACAACTTCCCTTTCTTTTATAAATTCTATAGTGAATTTATATTTTCAAAATATCTACAGATATACGATTTTCAAATCGTTTTCAATATTCACTTTCGATTTATCTTTAAGAAGATAAAATCTCAAAACGTTCATTTCATATTGGAAAAGCATTTCCATACTTATTTAATAATAAGTACTTCACAAATCATTTATTTTCAACATTTGAAAATATTCGATATACTTAAATCAATATTAAGTATACATTCATTCTTTAAGGAAATCATAAATTTTACATCTATTTGAGTCAAAACGAATGTTGCGTAAAACATCGTTACGACGACTCAAAATCACTAGTATAGGAATTCAGATTTAGATAGATATATAAATCCCAATACTACTTCAAAACATTTCCTTTCGGAAATCATTTACTATAACAACAGTGTTATAGTCCACCATTTCCTTAAATTTCTCGAAAACGTCTATTTCAACAAGAACTGTGGAAATCTCTGCTTTCGATTTAAAATACATTTTTAAAACATCTTTAAAATGTTTAACTTCATTTTTCAATATCACTTTCCCAAAACAGTATTCATTTTACTTAACAATATATTCACTGTCCAAAATCGTGAATATACTTCACTAACCTCATTTCAATATTTTCTACCCATTTTTATTTCAATAAATATCCACTATTCAAAACCGCGGACCTATCTCCTTTATTAAACTTCTATGTTTAACCTATCAATTTCAATTGGTTTTGGATTTATAAAACAATGTTTATAAATTTCACCTTTTATATTTTATAACAACTTCGATTTGTACATCTCCTTTATTAACAAATTCGATCAATATTTCTTTTGTAGGCAAAAATCCAATTTATAAGTTAATTCCTTATAAATCTTCTATTCTACAATTTTATTCATTTTAACTTCACAATTTATACATCTATAAATTTCATATCTTCACAATTTTAAAATTCTATAAGATTCATATCTTCACTTATAAAAACTCGTTTTAAAATTCCAAAAATTTTAATTGATAAATACATCAAATTTTCTGTACATCTTTTATAATACTTTAAAAATCTCAATTTAACCCATTTTACAATTAAATCAACTTTCATTTCAAAAATCACACTTTGGTTATATTTCACCAAAAATCTTAACTCTTATAACTTTAAAATTCTAGACGTTTATTTTTCTGAAATAAATCAATTCAAAAATTCGATAAACGTCTATTTTTCAAAAATCACTTAAAAATCTTTTTAAAATAAAAGTCGTTATTTTTAAACTTCAAAACTGAATCCAATGATGTCACAACACCAATCAGTCCATCACAACAGTAAAATATCATATATCATCATATGATAACAGAATATATCACAATATCTGAAAATAAATAACTACTGGTGAGGAATCCAGTTGGATCCCTCCAACCTGTTTCCCTGCATCCACAGACGTTAGCACAATACCAATTCCGCTCCAGTACGGAATTATCGCGGTATATAGGTTTTTTTATAAATCCGCTTACTAACGGCGCAATAGGGTCTCATCCGCTATACGAGGCGGGAAATCATCAATCCAATATATACATATGCCAATATGTATATACTGCTATATATATAGATATATCCTATCATATCTAATAGCACATTCAAACAAATCAATCAATAACTGCAAAAATTCCACATTCAAATTTGAGTGAGAAGATCTCACCGTGATTTCAATTCCGTTCCAGCTTTTTATCTCGAATAAATTAAACAGCCGTTAAATCTCATCCAAAATTTTCACTGACTCCAATCGCTTCCAAATCAGTTGCACTGTGAAGAGCTCGACAAAACGAAGACAACGCAACTGGTTTCGTCGAATTCCGATCTCGCATGAAAGAGTTACAGAGTTTTAAACATTATACGATTTTAAATATAATTCCATTTACAATTTATTTTTAAAATTTTAAAACTAATCTACATCATCACCGTTGCTTCCAGGAGACCAAATCCAGGCCGTCCCTTTTACCTTCTCCCTCCCCCCAGTTAAACGCGTGAAACAAGTTCGTGCTCGAACCCACCTCTGCCGCCCAAAAACCCTAACTTCCGTGATGACCTCGCTTGCTAAAAATTCGATCAGAGGTCACCAACTCGAGCGCCATTACGAGACGAGCCACCAGTGATGACGACGTCAAGCTCGGCCCTATATTGGCCTCGGCATACGCGTGCGAACCTATGGCGTTCATCGCCCAATTGCCGTCGATCTGCATCACCATTTTCAATATCAACCGTTGGATATATAGTTCGTGTTGCGCTCTACAACTTTCATTTAGAAAGTTTTGCGAATTGGTTAGTGGATTTCAAGAAAAATGAGGAAGAAGATGATTGCTTTTCGGCCATTGATCAATGAAGTGGCGGCTGCTGAAGCTTGAAGGGTTTGGGTTTTTCTTTGCAAATGAAGATATGGAGGTGTTTATATAGAAAATGGCCAAATTTACTATTCATCGAAATTTTCCGAACTCCGAATCGAACATGCCGGCTGACGTTTCTAAGGTTTACCCCGCGTTCCGAACGCAATGGAACGTGTTTCGGGAGCTAATTCGGACATCTGTGCGAGATATGGATTTAAACGATCAATTTAAATTAAACCGATTTAAATCGATTTCGAGGCGTTTTGGCTTGCCCCGGACAAACGGTAAATCCAAAAATTACGAAATTTGAAATCTTACAATAATATCACATTACGGATCCGATGAAACTGGTTTCGTCGAAATCCGAGACCGTTTGAAAAATGACTATTTTTAACTCGACGATTTAAAATTAAAACGATATCGATGCGTTTCGAGTTGCCACGGTCAATCGACAACTCCGATGGATACGAAAATTGAAATCTGATAATAACTAACTATTACGGATCCAATGGAACTGGTCTCGTTCAATTCTGAGACTGTTCGAAAATTGGCTATTTTTACAGTCGATAATTAAATATTAAAATATTCAATTTTCACAATTTAACTCCAAATTCAATTTTAAAAGTTCTATAACCTTTCTATAACTCCGGTATGATTTAATATAACTTTACAAATCATTTTCAATCATTTAAACTCGATATTCAATTATTTCTGAAATTTCACTATTTAATTTATCAACTTAATTCTCAAATAAAACCCAATATTCGAAAAATAAATCATTCGACTTCTAAATTCCATTTATTAATATTTAAAATCAATTAAATATTCGAGTTTTAATTATCAAAAATTCTGGGTCGTTACAGACTTCCCCCCGTAAAAGAATTTCGTCCTCGAAATTACAAGTCAGGAAGAAAGGTCCTTAACTCGTCTACTATTTTCTCAAATTCAAATAGTTTTCTCAAATTTTCAAAACAATCTTTCTAATAAAGATTCGTTATCATTCAACTAGCTTTCTAACTTCAATTATGAGTTTTAAACAACCTTGTTTACTTCAAAATTCAAATTCGAGTTTAAATCCAAATTTTTAACTTTCAAAATTTTATCAAAAATTTTCTAACACTCGAAATTTTCGAAAAATTTCGCCAGCGTCTCCTTTGCGCGGCTAATACGGTACGACTACAAAACGTCCCTACAGACTCTCAAATTTCAAAAAGAAAAAGAAAAAGCCAAGCGGCTAAAGAGAAATCATCAAAAACTCATATTATAATTCAAATACATACCTTTTTCGAGCAATTCGAATTATCTGTGAAATAAATTTTCCAATCCCTTTATACACCTGTATATCCTACTAGCCATTATATCTAGTTGTATATATTCAAACCATTTCGTACATTCAATTACAAAACTTTCAATATATACTTCTTATATCATCTCTAATTCACTATTGAAGTTATATATTCAATTTCGTTCAATTTTTACATTTCAATTCCATTTGAATTCATTTCCAACATTTAATTGGATTCAGTTCAATTTCTGAATATTGAATTTTATTGATTAGCTTTCATTCATACTGCACCATTTTAAATTAGTTTCAGTTACTAATCCATTCGTCTTCAATTTGAATTTCATTCCACTCAGATTTCAAATATTCTATAAGTTATCAACTTATTTTCATTTCGATTTATATAATCACTTATATACTCATATTACAAATTCATTTCGTTAATGAATTTTAAATTTTCCAATATCTATCTGGAATTCCATTTTCATTTAATTGATTCACCTATACTTGCTTTAATTTTAACTTCATTCTTTAAGTTAAATTTATTCTATCAAAATTCAAACTGTATAAGTCATCAACTTAGTATTATTTCATAAATATCTTTATATAGCATTCCGGAGTTTACCAACATTTCAAAACCATTTTGAAAACAATTCAAATTTATCTTTTTGAATTTTCTAAAACAAAATCCAAATTTTCCAAACAAGTTCCATTTAAAACAATTTGGCAACAATTCCTCTTTTGGAAACCCGAAAATGAACACCGGTGATGTCGCGATCATCATCGGAATTATTTTCCAGCGACCGAAAAGAGTTTAGAGCTTTTATCTCTCTAAAATACCTTTCAAAACCTTTGAAATCCATTTTCCACTCCAAAAAGAATTTAAACTTCCAAACCACCAAAATTTTCAAATTCTTTTCAAAACATTTCCAAAAACTTCTCTGGAATTTCGTTTTAAATTACAATTCACATTTATAATTTACATTCTTAAATTCCTTTTGTATATGGATTTATTTCTTAACTTTGGAGTTACAATTTCAATTTCTTATTCAATTTCAATGATAATAGATTAATATTATCACCTCTAACAACCATGCAACCATATACTATTATAATTTACAGAAAATCATTTCTTTTCTATACAAAAATAGTTTTGGGCAAAATTATCTCATTTACCCCATTTTAAAACAATACTGTGTCAGTTTATCTTGTTTAGAGTTTAGAAACCCCTATCGATTACAGTTAGCTAGACTGCACCGACCAGAATCCATAAGCAATCAACCGATAAGTCAACACAATACAAAAAAAATTTATATTCAAATAACAAATACGCGCTCATATCTATTATTACACTCAACTCATTCTAGAGTACTACTGACTCTATCTCTAATGAGTAACACCCAACAGAGCAGGGTTGTCGCTTAACCATATGCTCTGATACCACTTGTAACATCCCAAATTTTCGAACTTTCGAAAATTCAACATCGATACTCGCTTTATCGACTGCTGAGCCATCGAATGCCGGAAACCCGAAAAGTTATGGTTTAAGGAAGAAGAAAGAGGTAGAAGAAGAAGATAGAAGAAAAAGAAAGAAGAACAACAACAGAACAAGAGCAGAAACAGAAACAGAAAACAATATCAGAATCTCACATATCGCAGCGGAATAATATATAATAGATAAATGAATAATCTTTAAAACAAAGAATTTTATCAGTTTATACATACATCAGTTGTAACGACCCGTAAATTTCAACTGTTTAATAACGTAATTAATTAAAATTTTGTGAAATTTTAAACGATAAAATTCTGAGATATAAAGTTGATATTTGGAATGCGTTTAGTTAAACACAGCAACTGGTAAATTTTCGTCCGAAAATATGAAAGTTTATTTCGCGCGTAAATTCACTTCAATTTAATCAGTTAAAAAAGTAATGAAAATAAAATGTTTTCGAAACATAAATATTTTTACATAGAAAAATTCTAAACCATCTTCTGAGCAAGATGTCAGTTTGTCGTTTTTCCAAATTCGGACATCTCTGGCTCCGTCGATCTTATTTTTCAGCGTTTTTCTTGCATTTTCCGTCAGTAGAAAATTCGAATTTTTATAATTCGATCAAACCACTGATATCTATATGCCATTTTGATCATCTCGTCGTGCTGATTTCTACCGTATATTCGATTGTCAAATTCGGTGTCTGATACGGGACGGAACCGCAAACGGTAACTGAACCTATAACCGTTATTTTGAACTTTTGGTCTTCCTTTGTCTTTTCCTATATCCAACCTCGGAAATCGAATGGCCATTTGTTCTTCTGTTTTTATTACTTTTGCATGTTTGTTTGCTTTCATTTATTATGTCCAGATCAAAACATATTTGTACACTCTATGCTTTTAAGGGAAACATGCATCTGTTCATATTTCTCAGTTCCCTATTTCTTTTTGGAAGCCTGCACATCTTCTCATGTGAATTTTCACCTCCACTTTATTGTGAATCTAACTCTCTACTTTTCCCATTTTTCTCTTATCTTCCCGAGCTATGCTAGCGTGTTTTCATAGGCCAAGAAATTCCACCATCAACCGCCCTTCCCCTTGCGCCAACCCACCAACGCCCAGCCACTGAACTCCGCCCACGACCAGCACCCACCCTCCGCCATAGCTGAGCCGAGTTGTACACAAAGGCCAACCATCTCTCACTCGTCCCTTGCTATTCAGCCTGTCATTGCCCGCTCTCCTCCTCCGCCCAAGCTACAGCTGCTCCGACCACTCCATCCCTCTCTCTCACGGTCTGTCACCACTCCACTTGGGTTGCTCACGCCGCATGCAATTCCTCCTCATTATTGCATGCCTTACTCCCTGTTGTTTATATGTAAGTTGTATAAGTTTTTATTTTATGTTTATTTTATTTTTATTTCATTTGAGTTATATATTTGTTTATAAACATATTTTACATAAAAGCTTTTATTGTCTAATCTATATACAGTTCACGGTATATATATTTTCTTATTTGATTTGAGAAAAAAAAGAATTTGTTGTTGACGTGTATATTTGTTGTTTAAGGTAGTGCAAATCTGACTGTTAACAATACATATGCTGTGTTGGAAAATATATATGTTAGAAGTATGATTCTGATATGTTTGAAAGTGTATTATATAATATACATATATTGTTTTGTTTTGTAAGTTACAGTAAAGTATATGTAGGATGTGTACGTATATTATGGTTATACGCTGTTGATTTCAAAGCATAGGTATGTAGAGTTTACTATATATATATATAGATTGATATGCATGTATACCTGATCATGATTTCTAAATATATTTATATAATATGTTACACATACTTGCATTTATATTAGTTATATATCTGGGTTGATGTAGAGTCAGTTAATATACAAGGATTATATTTCAATATATATGGGTTTTAGAAGCTATGTGCTGTTAAAAAGGGACCGTGTATAAGTAATATATGTGTCCATATAAGTTACGTAAGTTTTTTTATTTTGGAATGTAAACTTTAAGTTATATTGAGTTGTGTGTTAAAATATATTAAGTATATAAGTATTTTATAATCTATATTATAAAGTTGTTTTGTAAGATGTTTTATAATATGAAGTATAAGTTAATGTTAGCTTATGGTTCTGGGTTAGTTACAGTGTTGGGTCTAAATATAGGATATATTGTTATAGTAGATTTTATTATATAAGTTTATATTTGAATTATTATGGCAAAGTGTTAAGGCAATATATTTTATAGATGGGGGCATATCTATATACGTGATTTAAAAGGAGTACTGTTATATATAAGTTTGATGAAAATTAAATATATGCCAATTTCAACTGTCTATTGTATATGTTGTTAAATTATACAAATAATAAGTTTAAATTATATATATTTGAATTTTTATTTTTATTTTTTTATTTTTTATGCGTTCTAATTTAAAATAACAATTTCTAAAAAAAAAAATATACATAGTTGTACATATATAAGTTTACCGATATCAGCTATTTTCATCATTCCAACTCTGATTTGATTTCGTCTATTCCTTGTTATCAGCTTTGATCATCGAGTTCGTGCCCATCTCACTTTGCTCTGGATTTGTATCTCATTTCGTTGTCTGATCTATCTAGCCTCGAAAGGTGAGCACTCACTCACGATTAACGTTCTTTTATTTATTAGATTTGATTTCAATTGAAACGACAATTGAAATATACTGCTGTTAGTTAATTACACTGTTATATATACTATTACCTGTATCAGTTCACCTTTGACATCTGACACCATTATCTGTTAATTATTTATGCGATGATAATACAGTTTGGCTGATAATTGATTGATTGTTGATGTTTATATTGGATGTTAAATTGTTAATGTTAAAATGTTAAATAGTATGCAATTGAACTTGATATAGGATAGTTAAATGTTAAATTTGATTAACTGACATTTGTATAATATGACCCCTTTAACTGTTAAATTTATTGACACGTAGGATTTGTTTAATTACACTTTGAACCACTGAATGTATGTTGTTAAATTGATGATGGATGAAATTGAAATTGGATGACAAGTGAAAACCGTAATGTAATAATCTTTAATCTACATGAAATGATAGTGTAGATTCTAGAAATAATTATATTAATTCGTACAAATAACAATACGAGTTAATACGGTTATTTCGGGATTATTTAAATTGATTATTGGATTGATATTGATAGTTGTTATTGCTTGTTTATTTACTTTGACACCATCCCAGTTATCACACTGCAAGTTCCCCTTTGTTATTCTTTGATTTTGAATTGAATTGGAATCGGGTTGAAATGATAAATACCCAAAATTGAATTTTGACCTAGGATAGGAAATTAAATAAAACCCGATTGGTCAAATAATTTGATTTAAAAATAAAACGAAGATTTTATTTGAAGAAATAATATTGTTTTGAAATGAATTTGAAATTGGAATTTTATGAAAAGAATGCTAATATATAATAATCTGAAACAAATTATTAACAATGAAATTGATGGAAGAATGTTGTTAAATTTGAGAAATGATTGAATTAAAATTTGAAATGATTTAATAATACAGTTTGAAATTATTTGAAATGATTTAATAATCATAATTAAGTTTGAAATTATTTAATAATTATAATTAAGTTGAAATTATTAAACTTTGAAATTATGTAATAATGAAGTTTGAATTATTTAATAATTAAATAAGATTGAATTATTTAATGATTAAATTGAATTGAAATTCTTTAATAAGAAAATTGAACTTTTGAATAAGTGAATTTTTACTTCGTAAATAAATGAAATTGAGTTCTTTATGAATTAAGTTTTGGAAAATTATTTAAGTAAGTAAATAGGTGAAATTGAATTTCTTTAACAAGAAATGAAAATGTGATAAATTTGGAATTAATGTAAGACTTATAATTGAAAGAATTTGATTTGACGAATTTAATTTAATTCAAAATTGTAGATTTTGATTTAATGAAGTTGAACTTAAGAATTGATTTAATGAATTGAAAATTTTAATTGAAATTGTTTTGAATGATAAAGTAATTTAACGAATATTGAATAAAATCGATAAATGAGTTTAAATTGATGTGAAAGTTAAATTAAATTTATTTAAATGATTTCGGAATGAAACTTATATACGAAATGCAACGAATATTTGGATTGTTTTAATTGAAACTTTGAAATTGAATATAGAAATGTTGTAATTGAAATTGGAAAGTTTTGAAACGTAAATTATTGGAAATTGGTTTTGAAAGACAAATAAATTGTTGGTTTACGAATTCTATTTGAAATTGAATTGATTTGGTTTTGAAATATATAAACGACCAATCGGTGTAATAATTACGAAAGTTATTAAAGAGACCGGGATCGGTAATGGATATACTCTCTATCTGAACCGAAACCACTTTAATAACTATGCGCGGAGTGTTGATCCAGAATGAAGTGGATGGTTTGGTGAACGCGTTGACTGAAGAAAGAGAACGATAATGGATAGCCTTGACACTTGTGTCAAATTGGAAATGACTAAAACAGGAGCTGTGCCGGGCCAATGGAGGATTGATACCTCAAGTGGACACACTTCTTCGAACTACTTATACTTGTTGTCGATTGGTGCACCCTTGATTTTGGGAGTGTTGTCTCACGGTGTTGCGGGCGCTGCGGCGTTGCGTTCTCACCAGCCCGGATCAGGCGAACGGTAGTATCACTATCTTGGGTATAGCCTCATGTGCCTTGTCATACTTGTATTCCATTTATGCGCGACCACTACGAATTTGTTTTGTACCTTGAGTATATGGATTGCCCTCTGGTGACTTCCGGTTTTGGGGAAACTACGGTCTTGTATATGCTTGTGGGAATAAAAATGTGTTAAGGGTGGAATGGGCCATGACTTAACGCTATTTTGATATCTTTATATTACTGATAGACATTATCTACTTATCGTACACTACTACATAGTAGATAGTTTAACGGATCCTTAAAGGATGGTTATTCCAAACATCCTTTGAGTTACTTGTATTTCAATTGCTATTTCACTTGAGTTGGATTTATTAATATAAGAATGTTAATCCTGACTCGAGTGTTTTGTATTTGCTTTACGCTCGGGTCAGACTGAGTGGTTCAGCTTTCGAGACTCACCTTTGGAGTTGGAGCTTCGCTTGGAGATCCAGCTATCTATCCAGCTTTCAGATATTCGATGATTCCAGTGATGTATTCTGCTTTGTATCTGATGTATCATATTACTCTTCTGTTGTAAACTCTGATGTATTTTATATATTCATATAGTAGCTTCATGAACTACTATCTCTTTTATTTCCGCTGCACTTATTACTCTGTGTCTGTGATCTGTGATTATATTTATTTACTGTATATGTTCAGTTTTGCCAAATTTAAATTAACAACGCGGTATTTTGAGCAATTCAACTCCGGCATGAGTGTCTATCTATACACTTATAATGGATGCGAATGGTCCAAAAAATATCGGGTCGTTACAGTTGGTATCAGAGCTTTGGTAGCTCTAGGCAAAACTCAACATATAGAGTAAATGTATTTACAGAATCACACTCATTCGAGTTTCAATCTCTTCCTTTGACTCAATTCTTTTGAATTTTGGAACGTTCCTTCGGTTTCGAAATTCATTCGTGTCCCTCACTCTTCGTCTTCTTTCAATTCTGGAGCATCACTTAACTCCACTCCGAATGACTCTTATAGTAGATCGGCGGTCTCGCCAATCTTCGAATGATTCGTAAAGGAGCAAAACTCCTTTATACTAGGCATTGATTTACCGGAGATTTTTGTATCCTCGGTTTACGATGCTATCTATTTCCTGCTATACCTGAATTCTAATTCTTGAGATCGAATGTCGATTTACCTCGGAATTCTACACCGATCTTATTTTTCAAGTTACGGTCGACCCGGTTAAGGTTGCCCGCGATTTATATAAACTTATCCATCGCCTTATTTTGTTATTTAATTATCTCGTCTTTGTTTCAAACCTATCTTCAAATCGAAATTCTCTTTGATTTGAGTCTATCAAAATTTGAATCTCTATCCTTGCTTTGAAATCCATTATTGTATCATTAAGTGAGAAAGTGTATTTGCAAATTAATGTTTAAAAAAATGTTTTAATATATATTGTGTTGTTTGAGTTGTTGATGCTGATTTGGGTTTCCGATCGATTCGTCTGATCAACGCTATCGATAGGATTTCCAAAACACTTGAGCAGAGCAAACCGATACAATATTGTTTTCAAATTTGCTTGATTACATTGTAAAAATATAAGTAAAATTTTCTGGAATCTAATAAGTTAATTAAATTGGTTATTTGAAATGATAATATTTGATTATCATTTATTGTTCTAAATGAATTTATAAATATATATGGTTTATAAATTGATTTGGAATTTGAAATGAATTTAATTCAGAAATTTGAGAATTTATTAGTTTCCGATGATTTCGAACTTTGGTTTTAAAAATTTTAAAGTATATATTATTGGAATTATTTTCGAATAGAAATCGTTTCCAAAGATTTTTAAAATGTTGAAATCAGTGCTCTTCTCTTTGTCGCTGGAAAATAATTTCGGTGATGGCGGCCGCATCATCGACATTCATTTTCGAGTTTCGAAGTGGAGAAACCATTCTGTAGCTTTGCTACGGTTTTGTTTTGAAAAATATTTTGATTTGAATTTCTTCGGTATAATTTGATATATATATATATATATATATGGGTGTCTTATTTTAAAATTTAATTTGATTTGATATAAATATATTATATATATCTCCAAATTGTTTAAAGTTAATCGGAAATCTAATTCTTAAATTTTGTTAAGGGATGATTTTAATTATAAATAAAAACCAAAATTTGGAATAAATATTTAAACTTGAATAATTGAATTTGGAAATTTTATTTGTATATTGTTCAACTGCATTCTAATACAACTTACCTAAATCATTCAGAAGTTGAATATGTAATTGGATAATATATAAGATAAATTGAATTTATAAATAAAATCTGGGTGTTTATAATAAATGTTATACACTAAATCTGGATTATAAAGATGTCAATAGAGTTAGATAGGATAATAAGTAAAACTCAGTTAATAATGAAATAAATTGTTTTGAAAGAATTGATAAATTGTTTTGAAAGAATTAATAAATTTGCTTTGAAAGAATTAATAAATTGAAAATTGATCAACATATGAAAATACCTTGAATTTAAAAGAAATTAATAGATGTAAATTAATTTAAATCGGAACTTTTATGGTTTAAATTAATTTATATGGATTAAATATATGTGAGTAGATATAGTAAGTAGAATAAATTTAACAGTAATTTGTAATAAGGAAGAATTTAAAATTGTTAAAGAAATATGATTATAATAAAAGACTATTCAAATTTATGGTTTTAGAAATTGTAAATTTAAGAAAATCGGATAATAAGAAAATGAATTTAGAAATAGTTGAGTTTGATTTTAGTGAAATCAAATGGATTAAATCAATTGTTGAATATCAATTAATTTAAATTTGAATTTATATGGTTTAAATTAATTGTTATTTTGTATTTCAAATCTGTTTTTCTTTCTGGTTGTTTCTATTCTCCTACCTCGTTCCTTTTCGGGGACGAAAAGTTTTGAGTGGGGGAGAGTGTAACGACCCGTAAATTTCAACTGTTTAATAACGTAATTAATTAAAATTTTGTGAAATTTTAAACGATAAAATTCTGAGATATAAAGTTGATATTTGGAATGCGTTTAGTTAAACACAGCAACTGGTAAATTTTCGTCCGAAAATATGAAAGTTTATTTCGCGCGTAAATTCACTTCAATTTAATCAGTTAAAAAAGTAATGAAAATAAAATGTTTTCGAAACATAAATATTTTTACATAGAAAAATTCTAAACCATCTTCTGAGCAAGATGTCAGTTTGTCGTTTTTCCAAATTCGGACATCTCTGGCTCCGTCGATCTTATTTTTCAGCGTTTTTCTTGCATTTTCCGTCAGTAGAAAATTTGAATTTTTATAATTCGATCAAACCACTGATATCTATATGCCGTTTTGATCATCTCGTCGTGCTGATTTCTACCGTATATTCGATTGTCAAATTCGGTGTCTGATACGGGACGGAACCGCAAACGGTAACTGAACCTATAACCGTTATTTTGAACTTTTGGTCTTCCTTTGTCTTTTCCTATATCCAACCTCGGAAATCGAATGGCCATTTGTTCTTCTGTTTTTATTACTTTTGCATGTTTGTTTGCTTTCATTTATTATGTCCAGATCAAAACATATTTGTACACTCTATGCTTTTAAGGGAAACATGCATCTGTTCATATTTCTCAGTTCCCTATTTCTTTTTGGAAGCCTGCACATCTTCTCATGTGAATTTTCACCTCCACTTTATTGTGAATCTAACTCTCTACTTTTCCCATTTTTCTCTTATCTTCCCGAGCTATGCTAGCGTGTTTTCATAGGCCAAGAAATTCCACCATCAACCGCCCTTCCCCTTGCGCCAACCCACCAACGCCCAGCCACTGAACTCCGCCCACGACCAGCACCCACCCTCCGCCATAGCTGAGCCGAGTTGTACACAAAGGCCAACCATCTCTCACTCGTCCCTTGCTATTCAGCCTGTCATTGCCCGCTCTCCTCCTCCGCCCAAGCTACAGCTGCTCCGACCACTCCATCCCTCTCTCTCACGGTCTATCACCACTCCACTTGGGTTGCTCACGCCGCATGCAATTCCTCCTCATTATTGCATGCCTTACTCCCTGTTGTTTATATGTAAGTTGTATAAGTTTTTATTTTATGTTTATTTTATTTTTATTTCATTTGAGTTATATATTTGTTTATAAACATATTTTACATAAAAGCTTTTATTGTCTAATCTATATACAGTTCACGGTATATATATTTTCTTATTTGATTTGAGAAAAAAAAGAATTTGTTGTTGACGTGTATATTTGTTGTTTAAGGTAGTGCAAATCTGACTGTTAACAATACATATGCTGTGTTGGAAAATATATATGTTAGAAGTATGATTCTGATATGTTTGAAAGTGTATTATATAATATACATATATTGTTTTGTTTTGTAAGTTACAGTAAAGTATATGTAGGATGTGTACGTATATTATGGTTATACGCTGTTGATTTCAAAGCATAGGTATGTAGAGTTTACTATATATATATATAGATTGATATGCATGTATACCTGATCATGATTTCTAAATATATTTATATAATATGTTACACATACTTGCATTTATATTAGTTATATATCTGGGTTGATGTAGAGTCAGTTAATATACAAGGATTATATTTCAATATATATGGGTTTTAGAAGCTATGTGCTGTTAAAAAGGGACCGTGTATAAGTAATATATGTGTCCATATAAGTTACGTAAGTTTTTTTATTTTGGAATGTAAACTTTAAGTTATATTGAGTTGTGTGTTAAAATATATTAAGTATATAAGTATTTTATAATCTATATTATAAAGTTGTTTTGTAAGATGTTTTATAATATGAAGTATAAGTTAATGTTAGCTTATGGTTCTGGGTTAGTTACAGTGTTGGGTCTAAATATAGGATATATTGTTATAGTAGATTTTATTATATAAGTTTATATTTGAATTATTATGGCAAAGTGTTAAGGCAATATATTTTATAGATGGGGGCATATCTATATACGTGATTTAAAAGGAGTACTGTTATATATAAGTTTGATGAAAATTAAATATATGCCAATTTCAACTGTCTATTGTATATGTTGTTAAATTATACAAATAATAAGTTTAAATTATATATATTTGAATTTTTATTTTTATTTTTTTATTTTTTATGCGTTCTAATTTAAAATAACAATTTCTAAAAAAAAAATATACATAGTTGTACATATATAAGTTTACCGATATCAGCTATTTTCATCATTCCAACTCTGATTTGATTTCGTCTATTCCTTGTTATCAGCTTTGATCATCGAGTTCGTGCCCATCTCACTTTGCTCTGGATTTGTATCTCATTTCGTTGTCTGATCTATCTAGCCTCGAAAGGTGAGCACTCACTCACGATTAACGTTCTTTTATTTATTAGATTTGATTTCAATTGAAACGACAATTGAAATATACTGCTGTTAGTTAATTACACTGTTATATATACTATTACCTGTATCAGTTCACCTTTGACATCTGACACCATTATCTGTTAATTATTTATGCGATGATAATACAGTTTGGCTGATAATTGATTGATTGTTGATGTTTATATTGGATGTTAAATTGTTAATGTTAAAATGTTAAATAGTATGCAATTGAACTTGATATAGGATAGTTAAATGTTAAATTTGATTAACTGACATTTGTATAATATGACCCCTTTAACTGTTAAATTTATTGACACGTAGGATTTGTTTAATTACACTTTGAACCACTGAATGTATGTTGTTAAATTGATGATGGATGAAATTGAAATTGGATGACAAGTGAAAACCGTAATGTAATAATCTTTAATCTACATGAAATGATAGTGTAGATTCTAGAAATAATTATATTAATTCGTACAAATAACAATACGAGTTAATACGGTTATTTCGGGATTATTTAAATTGATTATTGGATTGATATTGATAGTTGTTATTGCTTGTTTATTTACTTTGACACCATCCCAGTTATCACACTGCAAGTTCCCCTTTGTTATTCTTTGATTTTGAATTGAATTGGAATCGGGTTGAAATGATAAATACCCAAAATTGAATTTTGACCTAGGATAGGAAATTAAATAAAACCCGATTGGTCAAATAATTTGATTTAAAAATAAAACGAAGATTTTATTTGAAGAAATAATATTGTTTTGAAATGAATTTGAAATTGGAATTTTATGAAAAGAATGCTAATATATAATAATCTGAAACAAATTATTAACAATGAAATTGATGGAAGAATGTTGTTAAATTTGAGAAATGATTGAATTAAAATTTGAAATGATTTAATAATACAGTTTGAAATTATTTGAAATGATTTAATAATCATAATTAAGTTTGAAATTATTTAATAATTATAATTAAGTTGAAATTATTAAACTTTGAAATTATGTAATAATGAAGTTTGAATTATTTAATAATTAAATAAGATTGAATTATTTAATGATTAAATTGAATTGAAATTCTTTAATAAGAAAATTGAACTTTTGAATAAGTGAATTTTTACTTCGTAAATAAATGAAATTGAGTTCTTTATGAATTAAGTTTTGGAAAATTATTTAAGTAAGTAAATAGGTGAAATTGAATTTCTTTAACAAGAAATGAAAATGTGATAAATTTGGAATTAATGTAAGACTTATAATTGAAAGAATTTGATTTGACGAATTTAATTTAATTCAAAATTGTAGATTTTGATTTAATGAAGTTGAACTTAAGAATTGATTTAATGAATTGAAAATTTTAATTGAAATTGTTTTGAATGATAAAGTAATTTAACGAATATTGAATAAAATCGATAAATGAGTTTAAATTGATGTGAAAGTTAAATTAAATTTATTTAAATGATTTCGGAATGAAACTTATATACGAAATGCAACGAATATTTGGATTGTTTTAATTGAAACTTTGAAATTGAATATAGAAATGTTGTAATTGAAATTGGAAAGTTTTGAAACGTAAATTATTGGAAATTGGTTTTGAAAGACAAATAAATTGTTGGTTTACGAATTCTATTTGAAATTGAATTGATTTGGTTTTGAAATATATAAACGACCAATCGGTGTAATAATTACGAAAGTTATTAAAGAGACCGGGATCGGTAATGGATATACTCTCTATCTGAACCGAAACCACTTTAATAACTATGCGCGGAGTGTTGATCCAGAATGAAGTGGATGGTTTGGTGAACGCGTTGACTGAAGAAAGAGAACGATAATGGATAGCCTTGACACTTGTGTCAAATTGGAAATGACTAAAACAGGAGCTGTGCCGGGCCAATGGAGGATTGATACCTCAAGTGGACACACTTCTTCGAACTACTTATACTTGTTGTCGATTGGTGCACCCTTGATTTTGGGAGTGTTGTCTCACGGTGTTGCGGGCGCTGCGGCGTTGCGTTCTCACCAGCCCGGATCAGGCGAACGGTAGTATCACTATCTTGGGTATAGCCTCATGTGCCTTGTCATACTTGTATTCCATTTATGCGCGACCACTACGAATTTGTTTTGTACCTTGAGTATATGGATTGCCCTCTGGTGACTTCCGGTTTTGGGGAAACTACGGTCTTGTATATGCTTGTGGGAATAAAAATGTGTTAAGGGTGGAATGGGCCATGACTTAACGCTATTTTGATATCTTTATATTACTGATAGACATTATCTACTTATCGTACACTACTACATAGTAGATAGTTTAACGGATCCTTAAAGGATGGTTATTCCAAACATCCTTTGAGTTACTTGTATTTCAATTGCTATTTCACTTGAGTTGGATTTATTAATATAAGAATGTTAATCCTGACTCGAGTGTTTTGTATTTGCTTTACGCTCGGGTCAGACTGAGTGGTTCAGCTTTCGAGACTCACCTTTGGAGTTGGAGCTTCGCTTGGAGATCCAGCTATCTATCCAGCTTTCAGATATTCGATGATTCCAGTGATGTATTCTGCTTTGTATCTGATGTATCATATTACTCTTCTGTTGTAAACTCTGATGTATTTTATATATTCATATAGTAGCTTCATGAACTACTATCTCTTTTATTTCCGCTGCACTTATTACTCTGTGTCTGTGATCTGTGATTATATTTATTTACTGTATATGTTCAGTTTTGCCAAATTTAAATTAACAACGCGGTATTTTGAGCAATTCAACTCCGGCATGAGTGTCTATCTATACACTTATAATGGATGCGAATGGTCCAAAAAATATCGGGTCGTTACATCAGTCATCAGAGTTAATATACAACAATGGACAGTTATATAAACTTGTCCTCATACAGAATACACAGCGGAATAAATACTATCAGATACAAATACTACGTCTCGCCATCCAGCTTATCTCCAAGCTCCAGAATATCCAGAATATCCTGATAATCTAACTCTAGGCTGCCCGTGTGGAAATTGGTGGGCACCCAGAGTTTAGAAGGGAAACAATAAACTCCGAGTCAGTCATGGTGACTGGTGTGAGATCGTAAAACAGTTATCTTTAAAATAAACAGAGGAATATTTTTAAAGTCAATTTGAAATGCTTTTGGAAAATGAAACTACCATAAGACCTCCCACCACACACACAATGCAAACGCAGACTTGGAGGAGATTTCTTCTTATGATAGTCAAGGATGCTTACTACGCAAAATCAAATCATTTTTGATATTATTACTAGTGCATAGTGGAAAATCATTTCGAAAGTAGAATATAAATCTTAGCCAGCATAGGTACCATTATATTATGCCTGCTATAGCTGCCTCCTGAGGAGACAGGTTATACAATTGAAATCGTAAAGGCTCGTATTGTTTCTTTGGATTTCCAACAAATGGTCAGGCTAAGGAACTTCCTATCCACGATGGGTACGTCCCTGGAATAGACGACCCGAGAACCTAACCGGATCTCTGCCAACACAAGGCCGGGTTACCTCTGCAAAAATAGGTAACTACTGACACGCGTATGCCATCCCCCGATCGTCACCGATCTTCCCGAGGATCCCCGATTCGCAACAAACCACATAGAAAAAATAATGCAGTAACCACAGAGGTTAAGTATCTGGGCTCCATACCATGATACCACCTTTATCCAGAAGGAATGACATACACTAAGGGGCGCTACTCCCTAGAACCTTGCTGCATTCGTCCTGTTTCGACCATTTCCGGGGTGTGAGGCTCGATGAAGTCTCGTCCACAAAGCTACGCTTCTCAAAAAGCCCTGCTTCGGGTCAAACAAAATGATCAACCTATGATCACAAAGATATAAGATCAAACAAATGATCATATCACAAATGACCAAACACTGATCATTTCACAGCAACACTCAGTATGCCACGTTACCAAATTGGGATATATCGCTGATGAATTTCAACTACATAACCTCGGAGCTCGTACGTCTCAGAGAAGGGTGTTAAGCTAAGAGAATAAATTCTCCGCCACCAACAGAAATGTATTTGAAAGAAATCAGCTTTATATCTCAAATTGTAACGTCAGACACACAATCCATACAAGTCTGTTCCGGGATCGAACAGAACCGAAGGCACTTCTCACGAAGCCCTTGCATTTCCGGATAATTTCAATCACGTCAGGACTTCCCGTCACTAAGGGTGATAAAACCTCTAAACCGGAGATCAGCCGATGTAGAGTAACTCGACGGTAATCCTTCCGTTTTCAAAAATATCCGGTCTTCAACACCGGTCTTCGAATGCAATTTATAACGACGTATCACATATTCGGAATGGGTTATACGACCCCATGGTCCTTCCCCGGCTAACCCGAATAGTGAGCGTTTATTTAAAAACAAGTGTGGCATTCAAATTCATCCAATTCACAACAAATACCTATCTAAAGGTAATTATCGATAGTCGGTTATTTAACTATCAATAAAGATGCGCAACATCATCAGATTCCAAATAAATTTTCCAAATTATTTCATCTTCAAAAATATCTTTACTAGATATAAAATTTCCACACTTTCAAAATTAAATCAACGTTTATTTTTAAACAACTTCCCTTTCTTTTATAAATTCTATAGTGAATTTATATTTTCAAAATATCTACAGATATACGATTTTCAAATCGTTTTCAATATTCACTTTCGATTTATCTTTAAGAAGATAAAATCTCAAAACGTTCATTTCATATTGGAAAAGCATTTCCATACTTATTTAATAATAAGTACTTCACAAATCATTTATTTTCAACATTTGAAAATATTCGATATACTTAAATCAATATTAAGTATACATTCATTCTTTAAGGAAATCATAAATTTTACATCTATTTGAGTCAAAACGAATGTTGCGTAAAACATCGTTACGACGACTCAAAATCACTAGTATAGGAATTCGGATTTAGATAGATATATAAATCCCAATACTACTTCAAAACATTTCCTTTCGGAAATCATTTACTATAACAACAGTGTTATAGTCCACCATTTCCTTAAATTTCTCGAAAACGTCTATTTCAACAAGAACTGCGGAAATCTCTGCTTTCGATTTAAAATACATTTTTAAAACATCTTTAAAATGTTTAACTTCATTTTTCAATATCACTTTCCCAAAACAGTATTCATTTTACTTAACAATATATTCACTGTCCAAAATCGTGAATATACTTCACTAACCTCATTTCAATATTTTCTACCCATTTTTATTTCAATAAATATCCACTATTCAAAACCGCGGACCTATCTCCTTTATTAAACTTCTATGTTTAACCTATCAATTTCAATTGGTTTTGGATTTATAAAACAATGTTTATAAATTTCACCTTTTATATTTTATAACAACTTCGATTTGTACATCTCCTTTATTAACAAATTCGATCAATATTTCTTTTGTAGGCAAAAATCCAATTTATAAGTTAATTCCTTATAAATCTTCTATTCTACAATTTTATTCATTTTAACTTCACAATTTATACATCTATAAATTTCATATCTTCACAATTTTAAAATTCTATAAGATTCATATCTTCACTTATAAAAACTCGTTTTAAAATTCCAAAAATTTTAATTGATAAATACATCAAATTTTCTGTACATCTTTTATAATACTTTAAAAATCTCAATTTAACCCATTTTACAATTAAATCAACTTTCATTTCAAAAATCACACTTTGGTTATATTTCACCAAAAATCTTAACTCTTATAACTTTAAAATTCTAGACGTTTATTTTTCTGAAATAAATCAATTCAAAAATTCGATAAACGTCTATTTTTCAAAAATCACTTAAAAATCTTTTTAAAATAAAAGTCGTTATTTTTAAACTTCAAAACTGAATCCAATGATGTCACAACACCAATCAGTCCATCACAACAGTAAAATATCATATATCATCATATGATAACAGAATATATCACAATATCTGAAAATAAATAACTACTGGTGAGGAATCCAGTTGGATCCCTCCAACCTGTTTCCCTGCATCCACAGACGTTAGCACAATACCAATTCCGCTCCAGTACGGAATTATCGCGGTATATAGGTTTTTTATAAATCCGCTTACTAACGGCGCAATAGGGTCTCATCCGCTATACGAGGCGGGAAATCATCAATCCAATATATACATATGCCAATATGTATATACTGCTATATATATAGATATATCCTATCATATCTAATAGCACATTCAAACAAATCAATCAATAACTGCAAAAATTCCACATTCAAATTTGAGTGAGAAGATCTCACCGTGATTTCAATTCCGTTCCATCTTTTTATCTCGAATAAATTAAACAGCCGTTAAATCTCATCCAAAATTTTCACTGACTCCAATCGCTTCCAAATCAGTTGCACTGCGAAGAGCTCGACAAAACGAAGACAACGCAACTGGTTTCGTCGAATTCCGATCTCGCATGAAAGAGTTACAGAGTTTTAAACATTATACGATTTTAAATATAATTCCATTTACAATTTATTTTTAAATTTTTAAAACTAATCTACATCATCACCGTTGCTTCCAGGAGACCAAATCCAGGCCGTCCCTTTTACCTTCTCCCTCCCCCCAGTTAAACGCGTGAAACAAGTTCGTGCTCGAACCCACCTCTGCCGCCCAAAAACCCTAACTGCCGTGATGACCTCGCTTGCTAAAAATTCGATCAGAGGTCACCAACTCGAGCGCCATTACGAGACGAGCCACCAGTGATGACGACGTCGAGCTCGGCCCTATATTGGCCTCGGCATACGCGTGCGAACCTATGGCGTTCATCGCCCAATTGCCGTTGATCTGCATCACCATTTTCAATATCAACCGTTGGATATATAGTTCGTGTTGCGCTCTACAACTTTCATTTAGAAAGTTTTGCGAATTGGTTAGTGGATTTCAAGAAAAATGAGGAAGAAGATGATTGCTTTTCGGCCATTGATCAATGAAGTGGCGGCTGCTGAAGCTTGAATTAGGGTTTGGGTTTTTCTTTGCAAATGAAGATATGGAGGTGTTTATATAGAAAATGGCCAAATTTACTATTCATCGAAATTTTCCGAACTCCGAATCGAACGTGCCGGCTGACGTTTCTAAGGTTTACCCCGCGTTCCGAACGCAATGGAACGTGTTTCGGAGCTAATTCGGACATCTGTGCGAGATATGGATTTAAACGATCAATTTAAATTAAACCGATTTAAATCGATTTCGAGGCGTTTTGGCTTGCCCCGGACAAACGGTAAATCCAAAAATTACGAAATTTGAAATCTTACAATAATATCACATTACGGATCCGATGAAACTGGTTTCGTCGAAATCCGAGACCGTTTGAAAAATGACTATTTTTAACTCGACGATTTAAAATTAAAACGATATCGATGCGTTTCGAGTTGCCACGGTCAATCGACAACTCCGATGGATACGAAAATTGAAATCTGATAATAACTAACTATTACGGATCCAATGGAACTGGTCTCGTTCAATTCTGAGACTGTTCGAAAATTGGCTATTTTTACAGTCGATAATTAAATATTAAAATATTCAATTTTCACAATTTAACTCCAAATTCAATTTTAAAAGTTCTATAACCTTTCTATAACTCCGGTATGATTTAATATAACTTTACAAATCATTTTCAATCATTTAAACTCGATATTCAATTATTTCTGAAATTTCACTATTTAATTTATCAACTTAATTCTCAAATAAAACCCAATATTCGAAAAATAAATCATTCGACTTCTAAATTCCATTTATTAATATTTAAAATCAATTAAATATTCGAGTTTTAATTATCAAAAATTCTGGGTCGTTACAAATTAAAATACTACTTAAAACCCAATCCAAATCATAATAACTTCTAATTCATGTTTACTAATATATCATTTAACCAACAAACCTAGAATTACTATACAATCTCTTTAATTTAGGGGCTACTTTCACCCTTACTTTTCGGATTCAAGCATATGCAATATTTTAATCAAAGTTAACAATTCATAGAATATGTAGACATGATTTTCAAATTCATAACATGTATATATTTAAGCCTACAACTCCAAAATTATATTTATGTATGTAAGGAATAGATTTACAACGATATAAATCCAATATTATATAAAAATATATAATTTCTCACTTACGTTTAAGCTTCCAAATCTCCAAATCTAAGTCCTATTATTTCTATTTGACTCCCTTTTTTTCCTACCAAAATATATATTGAAATCATATACATATTCAATAGAAATTTAGATCTGAGAAGAGATTTGAATTTAATTTAGATTTAGATTTAGATTCACAATTTACCTTGGTTTTGGCCTTTTGATTTGATTCTATTCTTCCTCTCTATTATTCTCATTTATTCTCCAGTTATATTTATATATATTTATATGATAGTTTATATAGATTTTGGAATTTGTGGAGAAAAGAAAACGGAAGAGCTTAGCCGTTGCTTTAGAAAATATGAGAAGAATTGTGAGAGGTTGGGCCTGTATTTATAGGGGTTCGAATCAATGCTAACCGTTAGATTATATTATATTAAATTTGGGCCCGTTCAACCTAGGTTCAATGTACAACTACTGCTTACCACCAGTAGACTGCTTTGATACCACTTGTCGACCGCTAGCAATCGATCAGTCCTAATAAGGGTTCGACTGATCGCTTTGCTTGTGTGAATTAATCTCCGCTGTTTTTTTAATTCCTCTTTCGTTAATTAACTTCTACGACTTAAACAGAGATAATTTCTTTCTGATCTGGTTAACATAACCTTAGTTAAACGTTAAGTAATTACCAATTTTAATAAATGTTAATTAATTACATTTATTTTTTAGCTACATTTATAATTATTTCTGATCCGTAAGCTTCAAACGTTAATAACGTTTTCTTTTGAACTCTGATCATAAAACTTTATATATGTAAATTGATTAGAAAATCATTATAAACCCTATGGTGTAGATTTCGTAGCCAAATTCTAACATTTGTAAAAATTATATTTTTGGCTTACTAATTATTTGTTTATTTCTCTTTAAATTTATTACGTTAAATTTACAGAGTTTTACATTCTCCCCTTCCACTTAAAAGAATTTTATTCTTGATATTCCCTAAGGACCAAATCATATAACATAGTGCACTATCATTCTATGATATCCAACCAATTTTCTAGCCACTCATGTATAAATGCACGGTGTATCACAACAAGTATGATATGTATGCAGAATAATATTAAATTGGCGCCTCCTATATGCATGCATTCTTTAAAATAAATTTTGGAAATATGGTGCAAACAACCTATATATTTAGGCAGTTCCATATGTATGCAATTTTTTTAAACCAAAATCTAGCACATAATTTTCCCCATACTTCTACGAATAGAATTATAGTTCAACCAATTTGTGCATCCAATCCCTGCCATCCAAAATCCTAGCACACCATTTCTAACATCTAAAATTTTTGAAAATCCGGGTTTCGAAACATATATTCTTATGTCTGAAAAGGGTTTTGATGGAGAATTCCATATTTCCATTTGTCTATTGTGTACCCATTTTACTATATATTGAATCCTTCTCTTATGCCCCCGTATCTTTTCCAATTTTTCTAAGTACAATCCACATAAAAAAATAATTTTTATATTTTAAAATTTTAAAACAGAATTATTTTAAAAACAAAAAAATAATTTCTACTATCAACAGTGTATGGAGACTAAAATTCCAAGGCTAAGACAGCTTTTCCCTTGTTATCCTCTCTGTTTTACATATTGTCACTTCAGCTGCACAGTAAAATTCATATTCGCTAACCAATCTACTTTTCTTATGTTAAGCATGTGGCATTTTAATTTTTTTTCAAAATCTCATTTCAATCGAATTTTTGAAATAGTTGGAAAAATTTTAGCATAGAAATTCATTTTTTAGAACTTTACAAAATTATTTTATATTTTAAAAATAATCTTTTTTTAAAGAAAAACTTTTCAAAACAATTTAAGCCACATCCCACGCAATCAGGATTTAGTCAATAGGTTAATGTCTATGATTGACCCTATCATATTCATAGTAAATATCCAAATTTCGAAAACTTTTATTTTATTTTAGAACAAGTATCAACACACAAGTTCATTTATAAATGTCAGCTTTTAAGGCATAGGGATAGTGACCCATGGTTTCACAACAACTTTTCCTTGTCCTATGCTCGCTAAAATTTATCTTCCAAAATTTTAAGGCTTTTGGGACTTAAAATTATTTACTTTTAATAGGTAATAAAATTTATAATTTATTTTATAAAATTTTAGCATTACTTTGCATTAGATAAATGTTTACATGAGATTTTCTTATTTATCATGATTTCCAATATATAGCATCATCTAGAAAATCAATATAGAAATAAAAAGGAAAATTTCTCATAAAATACCGGACATGATTTTATATAAACAGAGACAACCATTTGTAAAGACTCACCTTTTTGAACCCTAGAAGTCGGCACTAATGCATCCATGGTACTCACGTGTCGAACAACTAAGTGCCAAAAAGACAGATTGTTAGGGGAAAGAAAGGAGATAGAAGATAAGAAGAAACTAAACAATCACAGAATCTTATAACGCAACGGAATAACATATATTAATCAACATAATACTTTACAAAGTCATTTCAAAAATGATATATCAGAGTCATATGTTCTACCCTTGGATAGTTATAATAGCTTGTCCCTACCTAACTAATACAAGATACATATAATACAGTGGAAACAAGATAATAACTAGCTATCGATGAAGCCTCCTGCTCCAAGAGCCTTCAAAATGCATCCGTGGGAAAACCTGAACTACTTGGCTGCCCATAAAAATTTGAGCACCAAGAGTTTTAGGAAAAGAAAAGAAAACTCGGGGTCAGATATGGGTCTGGTGTGTGTAAACTCAAACAACTAAATTATTATGTATTAAACCCTTTTAAAATCAAAGGTATCTCATAAGACCACGTTGCACATAAACACAAATGGGTTCTTACCTTACGATAACCAAAATATTTTTTATAGAAAATCCAATGATATTATGATAATGTCTAGGGTTTGAAAGTAAATACAAAACATAGCTGAAATGCTTGCATCTCACATTCCAACATATTCGTGACTACAAACGAACGACACTTAATAGAGAATGGATTCCATACAATGACCGGACTACTGGAGTGCCGCCCGCCATAATGCATCTCTAGATAAACACACCGAGAACCTCACCTAGATTTCCTACCAACACAGAATTGGCCTACCCCTTACTCAATATTACTAAATACATCACCACCACGGTTGGGATTGGCAACCATATCAAAGCATACAAAAATGGGTTAAATATCGATTCTAGATTCGGTGATGACATGCCCTAATGGGTGCGACCCACATGGCCTTACGGTATCTCCCTTGTTTTAGTCATTTTCGGTTGATGAGGCCTGAAGCTACGTCTTTACATTTTAGAATAGCAATCCCACTTGGAATGCTAACGCTGCCTTCCAAGCAGCATTGAAGTGCCAGCATTCATCCATATGAGTTGTCCAGGATAAGGACAAACCGAAGGCACTACTTCTACAACATCCATTTTGGAATAATCCTCAGGATTAATAGCAAGTAGTCCTTGCATTTCAGTGGCTCCATCTCCGGTTCCATACTGTTCAAGATATCTTCATTCTGAAACGCTTGAGTTGGATCGAAGTGGTTTTCGGATAATTTATACTTATCCGATCCCGGTCTCTTCGAAACAACATTCGATAGTTTTCGATAAACTCAACCTTGGTTCATTAGGAAATAAGCCTATAAAAGATAAGAGCAGAGTTCACCTCCTAACCGTTTACAGACGGATTTCCTTATCATTTATCCTAGAAGAACGAAACGAATTTATACGTACAGTATAACACCACTGACGGTAACTGTAACATATAATTTCAGTGTTTCTCCTAGATATTTCCAAATTTACATTTTGGTCTAGTTTTTGATAGTCGGTTATTTAACTATCAAATAAACACAACACTAATTTATTTCCACATGTGATCCATTAAGCCTTTATTTATTAATCTTTCATTAATTAAAATCAATTTATAACATTCGATCAAAAGATCTTTTACAAAACACTATTTCCAAAAACCCTTACATCCTTTTTATACTTCGAAAACATTTATATACTTATCTCAATGATATAAGTATTTTACCAAACTTTATAAGTGATTTCATCTCCTTATATTCCATATTAAATGATCAATAAAATTCTGTTTAAAAACATTTCTTCCTATAAAACCAACTTAACATTCACAAAAAGTTTCCTTTCTTAAATGTTCACTTCATAAATACAAATACCTTTACAATCTATAAAATCATTTATACATCATTTTCCTATTTTTAAAAATTCTTTAAATAAACCTTCTTAAAGAAAAATCCTTTACAAACATCATTTCCAAAACATCTTTTGAAATCACTTTAAATAAACCCTTTTATTTAGTAAAGCCCCTTTTATAAACAAGTTATTATCTATAAATACCTTTATTAAATAAAATTATAACTTAAAAATCATTTATAAACTTTAAACCCCAAAATTGGTTAAAGAATTAAAGTTATTTCAAAATAATAGTTTATAAATTCAAAAAGAGGCTTAGCAATCCCAATGGTACTAGTTAAAGTTACCATTTAATTTCAATTTCACTTTCAAGTCATTCAACAATTTATTTACATAAGTCAACATATATGTAGTATACTTCATATCCAAATCAGGAAAAACATGTCAATAAAACTAACTGGCATATACATGTCCAAATAACACAATAGCAGGATGTTGATTTGTCATGCCAAATAGGTGTCCAAGAATCAAACAATTAATAGCAGAACGAGAATTAATTCCTCTAATACATATGTCCATACAATCAAATAACCAATATATAGCAGAATAGGGATTTATTTTACTAATACATATGTCCATAACAATCAACTCACTTACATTATAACAGAACATAGATTTATTCTAGTATTAAATGTCCACATAATACAACCAATCACATTGGATTCACTCATAGTTGTTTTTCTACTTAATGGTACTGATATTTTCATGAAGCTAAGAAGAAGATGGAGATGCCATGAAAAATAGAAAAATGAAAATGGAAATGAAAAATGAATGAGAATGGAAAAGGAGAAAAAGCTTTTATATAAATGGTATAAACGAATTACTAAAATACCCATATGAACATTACCCTCCATTCAAGCCTTGCCATCTCATCACCATGTCTCCTCCATCCTTGAAAATCTTGTCCCCTCTTTAATACTTTGGGCCAACATGCATTTATGTGCATGTGTACCATTGTTAGACATGTTTATACATGTCTCCCTACGATGTGACACTTACTTTTTACTTTATTTTATTTTATTTTTAAACCTTATACACCTAAGTATAAATACATATATAAATACATTAATACACACATATATACTTTAACATATATATTTATATGTGTTTTATTTACGTAAAAGAGCTCACAACAATTACCATAACCTTTAGCTGATGAAAAGTTGAAAATTCGAAAAATGAATTCCGGTCACATTTTCGATTTCTCTTCAAATTAAATTTTCTTATAAACAAAATTTAAAATTGATTTCACCATCATTAATTATTATTTAAAAGAGTTTTATTTTCATTATAAAACCTATATATTGAGTATTTAAAATTAATTAAATATTCGCAAATCAAAGCAGTGAAATTCCGGGTCGTTACATTCTACCTCTTAAAAGAATTTCATTCCCGAAATTACACCTCAACATAACCCAGAAAACACTTAACACTATACATCAGTTCGTATGATGTACATAGATCATTCATATATAAAAATGTGGTTCGATCACTACTCGAACACACAACTTCAATTCCGAACCAGTACCAGTCACCCAATTTCCTAGTGCAGATTCTAATCAGGCTCCCTGATTAGGAACCTCTGTTCTCCTTACATAGTTATAACTATGATAGAAAACATTTGCCCCATACCAAAAATCCTCATTAAGTGCTCGCCATCGAAAATCGAGTAATGATCCTTATCTGGAATGGCATGAAACATCTCAAAGCCATGTACTCGAATCTTAGATCAAAACTATATGAAAAGAAAAAAATGATCTACACCTACTCTACGCACTTATTTAATTGGTTCTCCCTAATACCAATTTTATTCCCACTAACTATTTATGAAAACATTTCATAAACTAAACTTAGGTTCAACCTGTATAATACTCCACTGCATCCAGATACACGAATTTATTTTTCAAAATCTATTTGAAATGAAACTCTATATTTTAATCGAAAAAATATATATAAAGCCCAAGTTACTCCAAAATGATACTAAGGAACTAGGTACTGCCAAACAGTACCATATACTCCCTTACTAAGAAGGGTAATACTCAAGGGAAGTGTTTACCATCCGAACACATCTCTTTTCCAATTTTAAGTTATTTTCAAGCCACTCGAACTAGTTAACTTAAGAATATTGCTTTTATTTCAAAATCTCATTTTTGATATAATACTTCACATTTTCCAACAAAACATTTATTATCAATCTGCTTTGGATTTTTTCAGGTTTAAACTTTTTCGATTGTACAATGACAAAGAAAATAATTTACTAAGTGCACCACAACGTTCGTCTTGGCAAACATCAGATCGTCACTTAGAAGATTATTCAGATCATCGGAAAACAATCAAGATTCATTTCCCTTACCCAATCCAAAGAAAATACTTCTTACTTATTTGATTCCCAAAATTTTATTTTTGAACCAAAATTGCTTTCAAATAATACTATTATTATCTTTCAAAACCTTGAAACATTTTCCAAAAGCCCCAGGATTTAAGTTCTCAGGTTTTCAATTTAAATTCTTTTAATTAAAAGACACCTTCCGATAAATCCATTTTATAAATCAACTTTTATAAAATCATTTTCCAAATATTTATTGCAAATATTCTAGCTTTTAATAAACATATTTTATTAAATAAAATTTAACCCCACATTATCAATTGGGCGCCTTATAGTCAAATTGTGAAACTTAATTCACAAGGTGTTCGCTTCAATATTTTCCCTATTTCCATTTACCCAACCCAATCTTAAAAAGGAAAGCTACCTACACACACTAACAATAGTCAATGCTCAAACTAGACGAGCATGACTAAACAAACCCTAATTGATAATAATAGAATATTATTATCTCTTAACAATCTGCATCTCAACTAACTATACCATACCATACTATACTATTTCGAAATCATTATTTTACATATAAAATAGACTTTTGGGTAAAATTATTTTAGTTACCCAATTTCAAAGCAATACTATGTCGATTTGCCAAGTTTAATTGTTTAGAAATCCCTATCGATGGTGCCTCGCATCTCGACCAGAATTCATAAACCATTCAAAGATAAATCGATACAATATAAAACATTTTGTATTCACTAACAAATACGCGCTCTTATATAAAATGCCCTCATACTTATTCTAGGGTCTCACTTACTTGATCTTAAATGAGTTTACCTGTAACATCCCCTATCTTGAAGCCCAAAGCTAAGCGCAACAGATGCTGCAGTCATCTATAGTATTAACTTCCGACGATAAATATAGTAATGCTAATGGTATCCATAATATCAGAAGGACATGAATATGAAACAAAATCATAGATTTTAAAAACAACAGCTTTACTGATTACATTTCAAAAACATGTTTCATATTCCAATACACAATCCAAAATCATTTCCCTAGTATTAATCAAATATAATTATTACAAAATACGCTAATAGCGACATATGAAGACGCACCCTTGGATGACCAAAATACTAAATAGACAAACTGTCTTAATACATCACAACGGAAATAAGAATACAACGACTCCTAATTAGCTAATATTAACCTCCTGCTCATCTGCGAAAGCTTTATTCGTCCACCTACTAAAACCTGTAAATCCTCAACTCTCAACCTACTCAAATCAATTTTGAGTACCTGAAAGTTTGAGGGAATAAACATAAACTCCGAATCAGACATAAAGCCTGGTGTGAATAATACTATACATCTCGGTTATATGATATTAAGTTAGACCATGCCGCTTAGGGGAACGGGTTACCCTCACTAATATCCTTTTAAAACATATCTTTTGCAAACCAAAACCCTACAACCAAACTGGTTAAAACAATAATATTATTATCATGCATGCATACAAATCAGGTAATCAATGGACTATCTGTCCGAACACTGTAGTTTTGTTTGGCTAACTACTAACCTTTGGCTGACTAGGGCCTACCAGACAAAATAAACAAATAATCTAACTTCTGTTAGATACTCTTCTGGACGGTCTGTCCCTAACTTACTTCTCCCCGGGTCAACCGATCCTAATCGTTTTGCGGACTCACCAATAACCTATCTCTACTCTCTATATTCGTTTCTATGTGTAACATCATTTTTGTCTTACCTGTGACAAAGCCCTACACACTGGAATTTTGGACTTATATTAGCTAGGGGCTACTAGCTAAAGTGTAGGGCGCGACCCTATACCAGTCCCATCTGGTATTCTAATCTCTGATTCATTTACTTAGGGTTAACTACCCCATTAAATTTTCCTTGGAAACCTTTCTTTCAAATTGATTTAACCCTTTAAATCATACTTAAACAAGGAAAATATATTCTATTCTTTACTCAAACCACCTTGGCATGTTATATATACATTACACAAAACATTGTTGATGAAAACATTCGAGGCCATTGATAGTACCCCTTTCGAGACCATTGAAAGTACCCCTTTCAATACAGGTGAACTACTTTACTTTATACCTTAGGCCAAAAGGCCAAAACAGACCTTTAGAAACCATTTACAATAGTCCTTTCGAAAACATTGGAAACATCCCTTTCGAAAGCTTTATTAAACCTTAGACATCCTCTTTTCAAAAAACTTTAAATATGCCTTTCGAAAACATTGGAAACCTTCATTTTAAACACTAAGGTAAACCTTTCGAAAACATTGGGGAACCACCCCTTCGAAACCTTTATTTTATACCATTCGAAATCATTAATTCCTTTACATAAATCAAACCTTTTGAAAGCATTGGGTTCAAGTAAAACATGTGGAACAAACTTTCAAAATCATTTAAAACCATTCCTTTTGAAACCTTTGGGTTTAACTTTCAATAGAACAAAGGGTCTTAAATCAACTAAGTCTAAAGCAACTCTTTCGAAAGAAATTTCCTAAGTAAAAGAAGTGGATAGTGTCAAAAACAATCCCTTCGAAAGCATTGAAGAAGTGGCTCAGATTTTGAAACGAAAGCACCCTTTCGAAAGCATTGCTTCAAAAGGTAGGATGCGGAAGCAAGAGATTTCAACCCCTTCGAAAGCATTTTCTTAAAACAAAGGCGCAACCTCTTTCGAAACCATTCTTTAAAACCATTTGACTAAGTCGAAAGCTATCTTATTCGAAAGTACTCTTTTCGAAAGCAAAGCAAGCTCATTTCCTTTTGAAAGCAAGACAAGGTTTCGATCCCTTCGGAACCCCAGTTTTGGCTCTATACCTCTCATCTATCTCCAATCCACTACGTACCAAGGCTTTTGATAATATGTGTATTGGTTTCGACTAAGCTGAAGGTGGAAGTACATAGTCAAAAAGTGGCTGTCGAAAGTGGCGAAACAGCAAACCCTTATAAAAACTGGTTTTTGACTTTAAAAAGTAATTTCTTTTCAACTAACCTGCTTTGTTTGTCAACATATAATTGGTTGCAAATTTATTTTCCAAAATCTTTTCTTTAAGTGCTACCGAAATTCAGAATTAAACAATTTAAAATATTTGCAAATTGCCCCTTCTTCTTTTATAAACATATAAAACATTGAAGTCTCATACCTTAAATGATTTTATATACTTACTAAAACACTTAGGAAAATTCTACAAAAATTTCCATAAATCACTTTTGATATGTATATAAATTTCTGACCCAAAGCTAGTATAAAATCGGCGTAATTAATTTTAAACCCAATTAACCAATTTCTTCACTAGACAATTCATAATAAATCCACGTTAATTCAGAAAATTATGAAATTTGAAACCCAGCTCTAAAATATTGTTTCTGCCCTTATCTCAAAATCACAAGGCATTTGGATGTCATTTGATAGGTTTTTCAATTCAAAACATGTCATAAAAACTTATATAAATAAGCATAATTCATCAACAAGCATATATATCAATTTAACATTTTGTGATTAAGGATTTGAGATTTGATCTTGAATGAATTGATTAAGCTTCCTTCTTTAGACTCTTGCTTGTCTTCTTCTTACTTCTTCTTAATGATGGTCGGCCTCTCTTGTATTTAGTTTTTGTTTTGTGAACATGAAAATGAACGTGTATGAGGGTTTAGGGTATTAGAATATGACTTATTCCTATCTTGCCCTTATTAACTACCCTTACTTATTCCATTTAATTTCCCTTTAGTTCATTTGTTATTAGGCACGACTACCCTCTATGTATACAAATCTCAATCCCTTAACCTTTACATTATTTCATTTAATTTAACTAATTAGATGTCCTAAATAATGTTAATTAAAATTAGGGTCGTTACAGACTCCCCTCCTTAAAGGATTTCGTCCTCGAAATTACAATAAGTTACTCATCAAAATCAATCAAAAAGGTAATACATACCATTAAACAAATTAGGATAAGCATCTCTAATCCTGCTGTCAGTTTCCCAAGTACAGTCTCTCTCATCGTCGCTCAACTGGACTTTAACTAATCTGACCGTCTTGTTCCTTTGCCTCTTCTCATCTCTCGTGACTATACGAACTGTCTTTCTAACTGTAGTCAAATTCGGTTCCACTACTAAGTCATCTAACACAGTCGGTGCTATAGTAGTCTCCGGGTTTCGAATACACTTCCTCAGATGAGAAATATGAAAACATCATAAACTCTAGCTAAACTATTCGATAACTCTACTCTATATGCGAGTTTCCCTATCCTTTCTACAATAGGAAATGGTCCAAAAAAACTCGGTGCCAATGTCCCTGATTTCCCGAATCGAATTACACCTTTCATCGGTGATACCTTGATGAAAACATGATCTCCAACTGAGAATTCTAAGTCTTTCTATCTTCAATCAGCATAGCTCTTCTGCCTAGACTGAGCTTCCTTCATTCTAGCTCGAATTAACTCAATCTTCTCTACAACTTCTCTAACTAAATCCGAACCAAGAACCAACCTATCCCTGGTCTCTAACCAACAAACGGGAGATTTGCATGGCCTTCCATACAAAGCTTCAAAATGGTGCCATCCCTACACTAGCCTGATAATTGTTGTTATACGAAAACTCAACTAAGTGTAGATGGTCTTCCCATGATCCCCCGAAATCTAGTACACAAGCTCACAACAAATCTTCTAAGACTTTGTTAACTCTTTCCATTTGCCCATCTGTCCGTGGATGATAAGTAGTACTCATCTTGAGCTTGGTACCCAAAATTTCCTACAGACTTCTCCAGAACTCACTAGTGAATATGGAATCTCTATCACTAACTATACTACTAGGAATTTCACGCAGTCTAACTACATTCTTCATAAATAACTTAGCCAAAATAGGTGCCGTCCTGGTCGACTTAACTGGAATGATATGGGCACTCTTGGTCAACCTATCCACTATGACCCATATACTTCCATTTCCTCTATTAGATATAAGCAACCCGTCTATAAAATTCATTAAGATCGAATCCCATTTCCATACTGGAATATCTAAAGGTTGAAGTAACCCACTTGGTTTCTGATGTTCGGCTTTTACCTATTGACAGTTCAGACATTGCTTTACCCATAAGCCTACATCCCTCTTCATACCTTTCCAGAAGAAACTCCTCTTCATGTCCTAACACATCTTAGTTCCTCCCAGATGAATAGTGAACTTCGAACGATGGCATTCCTTAAGAACTTCCTTCCTAATGTTTCCCACATTCGGAACATACAGTTTTCCCTTCTTCCTTAACCACCCATTCTGGTCAAGACTAAAACCTTTCAAGTCATCTCTTACAGTTCCATCCCTTAAATTTATGACCTGTTCAACTAATAATGGATCCTCATTCTATCTAGAAGCAATCTTTTCGATCATCATCAGTCGAAATTCTAAACATTATAACACAATAGTTTCCTTACTAGACCCAGCTTCAGATCTCCACTGTATTCTACAGGTCGTCAACACTTCTAAATCTTTCCACTCAGCTATCATTGCCAACACTGCATTCTGATGTTTTCTGCTAAGTGCATCTGCAACCTTGTTGCCTTTCCCTGGTTTGTACCCAATTCCAAAGTCATAAGCAGCTAAAAACTCCAACCACCTCTACTGTCTCATATTTAGCTCCTTTTGAGAGAATAAATATTTCAGCGACTTATGATCCGTATACAACTCAAATCTCTCTCCTAAAAGGTAATGTCTCGACACCTTCAATGCAAAAATTACCAAAGCTAATTCCAAATCGTGTGTTGGATATCTAACCTCATGCGGTCTAAGCTGTCGAGAAGCACAGGCAATCACTTTACCTTTTTGCATTAACACAGCTCCTAACCCTATTCCACATGCATCCATATACACTACCAAGTCCTGATTTCCCTCTGGAACAACTAACATAGGTGCATTAGTCAATAAGTGTTCCAATCCCTGGAATGCTTCCACACACTTGTCTGTGCAAACGAACTTCACATCCTTTCGTGTTAGCTTGGTCATCGGTGCTGCTGTCCGTAAAAAATCATTTATAAATATCTAGTAATACCCAGCTAATCCAAGAAAACTCTTTATATCAGTCACTATCTCTAGTCTCTTCCAATTATTCACTGCTTCGATCTTAGCCGGATCTATAGACAATCCTTTCTTTGAGACTACATGACCAAGAAACTTCACTTCCTTCTTCTAGAAATGACACTTCGAAAACTTTGCTTTCAGCTGATCTTGTCTCAATGTCTCAAGCACCACTCTAAGATGAACTTCATGCTCTCTTTCATCCTTATAGTATATCAAAATATCATATATGAATACCAAACCAAACCTATCCAAGTGCTCTCAAAAAACTCGGTTCATCAAATCTACAAAGAATGCTGGCGCATTAGTTAGCCCGAACGGCATTACTAACCATTCGTACAGTCCATATATGGTTCTAAACGTTGTCAAAGGAATACTATCTTCTGCCACTCTAAGCTGATGGAACCCTATTCCTAAATCCAACTGGGAAAATACCTTGGCTCCACTCAACTGGTCGAAGAAATCGTCAATTCTAGGTAACAGATATCGATTCTTTATCATCTTTTCATTCAACTTATGATAGTCGATACATAACCTTAACGATCCGTCCGGTTTCTTGGCAAACGCTACGGCTGCTCCCCAAGGCGAACTACTTTGTCTGATAAAATTCGTGCCTTCCAAATCCACCATCTGCACCTTTAACTCCCTCATCTCAATAGGTGTCATCCTGCTTGGCGGTCTACTCGGTGGCTTTGCTCCCGGCACCAAATCTGTCCGAAACTCAATAGCTCGTTTCGATGGAAGTCCTACTACGGGTTCAAAGACATCTGTGAATTCTCTAACAACGAAAACTCGATTCAACTCGCCTTCTACCTCCATAACACCCAACAAAGCATTAACCTCAAAAGTGGTGTTTTCTGCCGAAATAATCCAATTACTACAGTCAGGATGTCTAAGTGATATTTTCTTATCATGGCAAAATATCCGAGCATCGTATTTACTTAACCAATCGATACCCAACTAATTGTGAATCCTATGAAATAAAACACGTGCAAACTGCAAACAAATGTATGACCTAACAAATCAAACTCTAAGTGATCACATCTTATCCCAAGAGTCGCATAACCTCCTATCGGATTTGCTACCCTAAGGAAGTAATTAGGTATGAGGGTTCTATGTTAAGTCTATCTACCAAACAAAGAGATATAAAAGAATGCGATGCACCCATATCAAATAAAACGCTAACGGACATACCACGAATCAAAAGCTAACCTTCCAACACAGCTTTTCCTTTTTCCTCTGTTGTTGGCCCGAGGTTGCTGGCTCCAATGCAAAAAAATTTCCCTTTCCATCCTTAGCTGGCTTCTTGCACTGGTTCTTATAATGTCAAATTTGATCGCAGTAGAAGCATCTAATATTCTTCTTCCGGATCATTTTCTTTCCATCTACCAAGTGACATTCATTGCGAAATGTGATTTCTTGTCAGATTTATAGCAGACAACCTCTGCCTTTCCTTTCTTGGCAGCTTCACCCTTCTGAGCTTATTTCTTATGAAAAAACTTTCTCTTCTGACTCTGCCCTACTTGGACTTCCTTTGCCTTATTTCTTTCTAGAAAAGCAAGCATCTCCTCATGCCTCAAAGCCATCTCAACTACAACATCACATGGATCGCTAATGTGTGGTAATGTGGCCTTAGCAAGCTTAGTCTTCAACCCACGAATGAACTTTTCATTCCTCTTAATCACAGTATCGACAATAACATAGCCATATCTCGGTAGCTCCTCAACCTTGTTGCATACTCTAGCACTGACATACCCCTGCTCCAACTCAGCAAACTTTCTTAGCAGAGTAGACTTCGCAATCTCCAACATAAACCTCTCTTCAAATCTCCTTTTAAACTCAACCCATGTCATAGTCTCCTCATTTACTCCAATCGTAACACTGTTCCACCAATACAACGCTGCTCCTTGAAGCTGTCTAGAAGCAAGCCTTCTCTTTTGCTCATCATTGAGCCCCGGATTAGTAAAAATCCTTTCGCAATGAAGTAACCAATTCTCTACTTTGATTGCGTCTTTAGTACCAATAAATGGCTTTTCTCCCAGCCGAGCATAATCTCTACCCAAAATAGCATAACTGTTGACTACTGGGGATCCATGATTTCCTCCTTGAGCATTTCTTTCAACTACTCCAGTAGCAACTCCGGCTTACATCATGTTAACAAAGAACTGATACATTGCTTCCATGTAAATTTATAGGACTCCAGCACCCACATTTCCAGCTTGTGCCTAACCTTGATTCCTCCTCGTATTTGGTCTGGCATTTCCATTAGTTATGGTGCTTCACCCACCAAGGTTAACTCTTCCACTTCTAGCGTCCATATCTACATTCAAGCCATCGTAAGATACATAAGAATAGCCTAAGAGAGATAGGAGAATAGAGATATAGTGTATACTTATATATAGCAAATACAAGTACGTTACTATAGCGTTCTCCCATACCTTGACCTTTTCTCTAATTCTTTAGGATTATGATTTCAAAATCATTTTAAATTTAAATTTTTTCATAAACCTATGCTCTGATACCAAGTTGTAACATCCCCTATCTTTAGGCCCAAAGCTAAGCGCTATAGATGCTTCAATCGTCTATGGTATTAACTTTTGATGATAAAATACGGTAATGCTAATGGTATCCATAATATCAGAAGCACATGCATATGAAACAAAATCACACATTTCAAAAACAACAGCTTTACTGATTACATTTCAAAAACATGTTTCATATTCCAATACATAATCCCAACTCGTTTCCATGTAGTGATTAAATATAATTATTACAAAATACACCAAGAGTGACATTTAAAGATGCCCCCTTAGATGACCAGAGTACTAAATAGACAAACTGTCTCAAACATCATAGCGGAAATAAGAATATAACAACTCCTAAATAGCTAATATCAGCCTCCTGCTCGTCTCCAAAAGCTTTATTCGTCCGCCTACTAAAACCTGTAAATCCTCAACTCTCAACCTACTCAAATCAATTTTGAGCATCCGAGATGTTAAGGGGAAAAGCATAAACTTTGAGTCAGACATAAAGCCTGGTGTGAATAATACTATACATTTTAGTTATCTGATATTAAGTGAGACTATGCCGCTTAGCGAAATGGGTTTCCCCTCACTAATATCCTTTTAAAAACATATCTTTTGCAAATCAAAACCCTCCAACCAAACTGGTTAAAACAATAATATCAATATCATGCATGCATACAAATCAGGTAATCAATGGACTATCTGTTCGAACACTATAGTTTTGTTTGACTAACTACTAGCCTTTGGCTGACTCAGGCCTACCAGACAAAATAAACAAATAATCTAACTTCTGTTAGATACTCTTTTGGACGGTCCGTCACTAACTTACTTCTCCCAGGGTTAACTGATCCTAATGGTTTTGTGGGCTCACCAATAGCCTATCTCTACTTTGTATATTCCTTTTTGTGTGTAACATCATTTTATTCTTACTTGTGACAAAGTCCTACACAATGGAATTTTGGACTTATATTGGCTAGGGGCAACTAGCTAAAGTATATGGCGCAACCCCATACCAGTCCCATCTGGTATTCTAATATTTGAGTCATTTACTTAGGATCAACTAACCCAATCAAATTTTCCTTGAAAACCTTTCTTTCAAATTGATTTAACCCTTTAAATCGTACTTAAAAAAGGAAAATATATTCTATACTTTACTTAAATCACCTTTCCATGTTATATATACTTTACACAAAACATTGTTGATGAAAACATTCGAAACCTTTAAAAGCACCCCTTTCGAAACCATTGAAAGTACCCCTTTCGAAACCATTGAAAGTACCCCTTTCGAAACCATTGAAAGTTCCCCTTTGGATACAAGTGAACTACTTTACTTTATAACCTTAGGCCGAAAGGACAAAACGTACCTTTCGAAATCCTTTACAATAGACCTTTCGAAAACATTGAAAACATCCCTTTCGAAAGCTTTACGAAACCTTAGACATCCTCTTTTCAAAACACTTTAAATATGCCTTCGAAAACAATAGAAAGCTACCTTTTAAACACTAAGGTGAACCTTTCGAAAACATTGGGGAACCACTCCTTCAAAACCTTTATTTTATACCTTTAGAAAGCATTAAGTCCTTTACATAAATCAAACCTTTCTAAAGCATTGGCTTCAAGTAAAACATGTGGAACAATCTTTCGAAATCATTTAAAACCATTCCTTTCAAAACCTTTAGGTTTAACTTTCAATAAAACAAAGGGTCTTAAAATAAATGAGTCGAAAGCAACTCTTTCAAAAGCAATTTCCTAAATAAAAGAATTGGATGGTGTCGAAAACAATCCCTTCGAAAGCATTGGAGAAGCGGCTTAGATTTTAAAACGAAAGCACCCTTTCGAAAGCATTGCTTCGAAATGTAAGATGTGGTAGCAAGGGGTTTCGACCCCTTCGAAATCATTTTCTTAAAACAAAGGCGTAACCTTTTTCGAACCCATTCTTTAAAACCATTTGACTAAGTCGAAAGCTAATTTATTCGAAAGCATTCTTTTTGAAAGCAAAGCAAACTCATTTCCTTTTAAAAGCAAGACAAGGTTCCGACCCCTTCGGAACCCCTTTTTCGACTCTATACCTTTCGCCTATCTACAATCCACTACATACCAAGGCTTTTGATACCATGCCTATTGGTTTCGACTAAGGTGGAGGTGGAAGTAGTAGTCAAAAGGTAGCTGCCGAAAGTGCGAAACAACAAACCCTTATAAAAATTGATTTTTGACTTTAAAAGGTAATTTCTTATCAACTAACCTGCTTTGTTTGTCAACATATGATTGGTTGCAAATTTCTTTTCCAAAATATTTTCTAAAAGTACTGCCGAAATTCAGAATTAAACAATTTAAAATATTTGCAAATTGCCCCTTCTCCTTTTATAAACATATAAAACATTTAAGTCTCATACCTTAAATAATTTTATATACTTAATCAAACACTTAGGAAAATTCTATAAAAATTTCCATAAATCACTTTTAATATGTTTTCTAGCGTATATAAATTTCTGACCCAAAGCTAATATAAAATAGCCGTAATTAATTTTAAACCCAATTAACCAATTTCTTTACTAGAAAATTCATAATAAATCCACATTAATTCAAAAAAATTTGAAATTTGAAACCCATCTCTAAAATATTATTTCTGACCTTATTTCAAAATCGCAAGGCATTTGAATGTCATTTGATAGGTTTTTCAATTCAAAACATGTCATAAAAACCAATAAGTAAGCATAATTCATCAACAAGCATATATATTGATTTAACATTCAAAACGTGGTAATATACTTTATGAAATATTCATATCTGATCTAGAAACACAAAACGGAAAAAATATGAGATGTAACCTATTATTCACCTTTAGCTTGTGATTAAGGAGTTGAGATTTGATCTTGAATGAATTTGATTAAGCTTCCTTCTTTAGATTCTTGCTTGTCTTCTTCATACTTCTTTTTAATGGTGGCCGACCTCTCTTGTATTTAGTTTTTGTTTTGTGAACGTGAAAATGAACGTATATGCGGGTTTAGGGTATTAGAATGACTTATTCTTATCTTTCCCTTATCAACTACCCTTACTTATTCCATTTTACTTTCCCTTTAGTTTATTTGTTATTAGACACAACTACCCCCTATGTATACAAATCTCAGTCCCTTCACCATTTACATTATTACATTTAATTTAACTAATTAAATGTACTAAATAATGTAAATTAAAATTAGGGCCGTTACATTACCCCACCAAGGCCAAGGTTCTCACTTAACATTGCGCTCTAATACCATGCTATAACGACCCTCCTTTTCGAACCCTAGAAGTCCACACTAATATATTCACGATATTCACGTGTCGAACAACTAAGTGCTGGAAAGACCGATTGTTAGGGGAAGAAAGGAGATAGAAGATAAGAAGAAACTAAACAATCATAGAATCTCACAACGCAACAGAATAACATATATTAATCAACATAATACTTTACAGAGTCATTTCAAAAATGATAAATCTGAGTCATACTAATATAGTTCTACCTTTGGATAGTTATAACAGTTTGTCCCTACCTAACTGATACAAGATACATATAATACAGTGGAAACAAGATAATAAGTAGCCATCGATGAAGCCTCATATTCCAAGCTCCTTCAAAATGCATTCGTGGGAAAACCTGAACTAATTGGCTGCCATAAAAATTTAAGCACCCAAGAGTTTTAGGAAAAGAACATAAAACACTAGGTCAGACATGGGTCTGGTGTGAGTAAACTCAAACAACCGAATTATTATGTTTTAAATCCTTTTAAAATCAAAAGTATCTCGTAAGACCGCGCCGCACATAAACACGAACGATTTTTTACCTTACGATAACCAAAACACTTTTATAGAAAATCCAGTGATATTATGATAATGTCTAGGGTTTGAAAGTAAATATAAAACATACCCGAATGCTTGCATTTCACATTCCAACATATTTGGGTGCAACTAAAAACATACGGCACTTACTGGAAAATGGATTCCATATAATGACTGGGCTACTGGGGTACCGCCCGCCATAGTGCATCTCTAGATAAACACACCGAGAACCTCGCTTGGATTCCCTACCAACATAGGATGGGCCTACCCCTTGCAAGATAGTGTCGAATACATCACCACCATGGTTGGGATCGGCAACCATACCAAAGCATACAAAAATTGGTCAAATATCGATTTTAGATTTGGTGAAGACATACCCTAATGGGTGCGACCCACATGGCCTTGCTGCATCTCTCATGTTTTAGACATTCCCGGTTGATGAGGCCTGAGACTACGCCTTTACCTTTTAGAACAGAAATCCCACTTGGAATGCTAACACTGCCTTCCAAGCAGCAATGTAGTGACAGATTCATCCATACGAGTGGTCCAGGATAAGGATGTAACGACCCGTATTTTTACGGATCGAAAAGTTCGTTCAAATCTGGAATTTTCAACATTTTTGGTTGTTTCAGATTTTGGGAAGAATTTTGGTTAAGTACTAAGTCGTAGCCGACTTATGGGTTCTGGACGAGTTAATGACTAAGTGGTAGGTCGGCGACGACCTAAGGAAGATAGGGGAGTGGTTTAAGTCGGTTGATAGTTTAGGACGACCTAAGGGATTAACCGGGTTAAGGAAGTTAAGTCATAGGGTGGCTTAGGTCGAGTGACCGACTTAAGGGAGTAGCCTATCTAAGAAGTTGACCGACTTATAGTATTAACCGACTTAAGGATAGTGGTGAGTTAAGTGTTAAGTCGGCTGACGAGTTAAGATAGTGGTCGACTTAAGACCTGGACGACTTAGTAGTTAGCATGTCTGACAAGTTATTTGTTAAGTCGTTGCCGAGTTAAGGAAGTGGGGTTGACCGACTTAAGAGGTTAGGGCGACCTAAGGAAGAATAGTAGGCAGCCTAAGTACTCTGGAGTAGAGTTAGGTCGGCAACGACCTAAGGACATGTTGTGAGCGACCTAAGTGTTTGGGTGTTAAGTGTTAGGTCGGCAGTGTGTGTTGAGTTATGAGTCGGTAGGTCGTCTCCTGTGTTAAGTTGTTGAGTCGTCAACCGACTTAGGACTTGGGTTTTGCGGCAGTATGATGAGTCTGCTTCGTTGGGTCGGTCATATGGTTAAGTCGTAGGTCGGCGAGGCAGTTAAGTCGTTAGGTCGTATAGCTTGGTTAAGTCGGAGGCCTTTTCAGTTAAGTCGTAGGCGCATGCCATAAGTCGTAACCGACTTAGGAGACAGCAGTTTTGTTGCGAGTCATAGGCAGATGAGTTTTTAGGTCGGCAAGGCACTAGGTCGGCATGGTGTTAAGTCGGCACCGACTTAAGGAGATAGCCGAGTTACGACTTAAGGGCAGTTTTCAGCTATAAATAGGAGGGGTTGTTCTCACTTTTTGGGATCCGGATTTTGAAGCGACGAAGTGTTGCCATTTTGAGAGCTCGACTTCTACACTTCTTCACTTCTTTTCTCCACTCTAATCTAGTGCTTCCATCCATCCAAATCGAAGATCAAGATTGAAGATTCAAGAGCTTAGATTGAAGATCTTCATCTTTTCAAGAGAGATTTCTTCGTTTGAAGCGGATCCGTGATAGATCAAGCTTCATCCTTCGCTGTCCAGATCTGAAGTGTGTTGATTTGGGTTTGTTTAGGAGATTTGGTGAGTGGTGATTATCTCTCACACGGATCCAAAGGAGTATATCGGATTGTTGGCTCGATTTGGTGTTAAAATAGAGATTTCCATGCATTTTCTTCATCCTATGTGTAGATCCATATAGATCCATTGTTTATGATGATGTTACATCCATTTTATCATATGTTAACCTATGCAAGTTCATTCATCAAGTTTGTAGAGATATAATCCATGTTTTCATGCTTATTGGACTTTCAACTCTTTAATTACGAAAATGCCATTATTGTTATAATTGTCTACTTAGATCATTTTTGAATGCTTGATTGCTTGGATTGATGTTTGATTTGATTGATTGTTATGAACTAGATGATTGATGATTAGATTTAGATCGAAGGTGATTCAAAAGCTAAGGGAAAGGCTCTTGAATTGGAAAAGCTGCTCGTGGCATATGTAGCGGGATGATGAAGCTCCTATGCATAGATTTGATGATGTGAAGTTGAGATGAAGCTTTGCGAGGATGTAATGAAGCGAGGCATCATATGATGAAGACTTGGTCTAATCCAGGCGGGATCATTCCAAGCATGTTGATAACTCGGTGATATGATTCGAGTTGAGGATAATGGATGCTCGAGAGGCGCTTGAGCTAGTATGGCAATAGTCGTCGAGGAGGATGACTAGGAGGTTGAGATCTCATCGTTGTTGAAGGTTCTAGCATGCTCTAAGCAAGAGTACATGGGGACGCCCAAAAGACTAAGTTGATGGTCAAGTACTCTGGGTAGATTCGATAATCCTAGGCACGGGTCACGATGACGTGCGGGAGTTATGTCTAGAACCGGGGTTACCATTAGCCCTTGACGGACGGCTGAAAGAATGTGCCGGTCATTCAATTAACGGTGATATCGCAACAATGATAACAGTGATAGCCGAGTCATGGATGTTTGGTTGTATCGTCATTCGGTCTCAAGAGCGGTATTTCCTGGGTGCTTATCTGACCTTGGTTTTAGACCTTGGGATTTGTACTTGGAAAACATCGCTCTTGACTCGAGTGACAATTGCTTTACTTTAAATTGTATGCTCTGCTATGTTTGCTTCTGCTTAGTGTGTGTCTGGGGGCTATCACTGTAGAATGAGGTTGGAGTGGGAGGGTTGTATTCCTATTCCTTTGCCTTTATGCTCTTTTGGTATGTTGTTAGTTAATTTACTGCTCACTAAGACTGTTGTCTGACTCAAGGCTTTATGTTTTTAATTCTTATTGCCTTGGGCTGTTCGTCCATTTTGGGACGGGCAGACTAGGTAGCAGGTGACAGGTGCTGTTCTCTTCTCACGATGTTGATATCGAAGACGAGCTGGAGGATTGCATATTATCTTCTTATTATATGTACTGGATATTCCGCTGTTTTGTATTCTCTGAGAGATATGTAGTGAGGCTGGATGTATTGACTATATGGATGCTTGTATTCAACTATTATGGAGTTTTATATGATGTCATTTTGTTCTGTAAAGCTTCACTATACATATGTTCTATTGTATTTTGTCCATGCGCTGTGAGTAATACGATAGATTCTTTTGTTTTAAATCTTACCTTGACAATCGTCCATGGTCGCCTGGCACACTTTACAGCGCACTATCTCTAGATTCGGTGCAGGGGTCATGGGCGGTCGTCACATTTGGTATCAGAGCATTGGTTAATCGATTTTACCCAACGCTCGCCGTCGTAACTACGTATGAGAAACGTAATTGTATTTTGATGGATGATTACTATATATAATATAGTAGCTTAGTAGAGTTTGAGTCCTTCATGCAGTTGTTTCTCTAGATGTTGTAATCATTCCTTTTTATAGATATTGAGAATGAGTCAAAAAGGGAAACCAGCTGCTAGGGAAGGCCGTGCTACTGAAGGGGCTGCTGATTATGTTGCTATGTTCGAAACCATGATGACTTCGATCAGGAGAAGGATGTCAGCCCCGGGGCCATCAGTAGATGTTGGGGATCAAGTACAGGCTCCAAGATTGATGGATCACTTGGACGATTCATTTAGGAAGCTTGTGGAGGAAGCTCTCAGACACGAGAATCTGTTTCCTAAGGAAGGATCTGTTGTTGCTGTAACCAGGGAAGAGTCTAAACCCCAGCAGGGTAGAAACAAGAAGAGGAAGCAGCAGCAGCAGAAGGGTAAAGATGGTCAGAAGAGGCCGAAAGGCGAAGTGACTTGCTACAACTGTCAGCAGAAAGGCCATCTCTCCAAGGATTGCAAGAATCCGAAGGCGCCGGCGAAGTGCCACAACTGTGACAAGCCAGGGCATTTCAGGAAGAATTGTCCAGAATCGAGTAGGGACAAGCAGATTGTGCAGGCTTATACTTTGGGAGCTGTTCCGTCGTCTTCGAAAGCTCCTACTGCTGAAGAAAAGGGAAAGAGTGTGGTTGTTCAAGGTACTCTTTTCCTATGTGGTATTCCAGTTAGAGTTTTGTTTGATACTGGAGCATCGCATTCGTTTGTTTGTAATGAACTAGTAGGCCGGTTAGGTTTGGAACCGGATATTGTTGATAGGCCATTGGTTGTGACTAATCCAGTTGGGGTTTCGTCTTGTTTGTGTATGTTATGCCGTGGTCTAGTTGTATCGAGTCATGGTTGCTCTTTTGTTTGTGATTGTTTTGTTCTGAACTTTGCGGGGTTCGGAATTATTTTGGGTATGGACTGGCTTAGGAAGTATGCGGCTAAGGTTGATTGTGAGAGGCTGGAGGTGACAGTCGGGAATGTGGAAGGGCGAAAGATTGTGATACGATGTAAGCATGAGGAAGGCGTCTTCATGAGCTTCATGTATTCGCTAGTTGTTCCACGGGATGGACTGTCTTTAGTGCCAATCGCAAATGGATTCGAGGATGTCTTTGACGAAGTCAAAGGGTTGCCGCCGCATAGAGAGATCGAGTTTCGTATAGATCTAGTTGAAGGAGCCAGACCTGTTGTGATGCCTCTTAGGCGGATGGCGCCTAGGGAACAGCAGGAGTTGAGGGTGCAAGTTGATGATCTTTTGCAGAAAGGATTCATTCGGCGTAGTGTGTCCGAGTGGGGTGCACCAGTTGTGTTTGCAACCAAGGCAGATGGGTCATTGAGATTGTGTGTGGATTATCGTGAGCTGAATAAGGTGACTAAGAAGAACAAGTATCCATTGCCGAGAATAGATGACTTGTTTGATCAGCTTCACGAAGCCAAGGTGTTTTCTCAGATGGATTTGGCAACGGGATTTCACCAATTGAGAGTAGCTAAGGATAGTGTGCCGAAGACTGCTTTTCGGACACCATCTGGTTTCTTTGAGTGGCTGGTAATGCCGTTTGGATTGACTAACGCGCCAGCATATTTTGTGGATCTTATGAATAGAGTGTTCAGAGATCAGTTGAACAAGTTCGTACTTGTGTTCGTGGATGATATTCTGATTTATTCCAGAACGGAAGAAGAGCACAAGACGCACCTGCGTATTGTTTTGGAGATCTTACGGAAACATCAGCTGAAGGCTAAGTTTTCGAAGTGTCACTTCTGGAAGAGTGAAGTGAGGTTCTTAGGCCATGTGATTTCTGGAAATGGAATAGCGGTTGATCCTGCTAAGGTGGCAGCAATCCAGGATTGGGTTAGACCTAAGAATGCATCAGAGGTGAGAAGTTTTCTTGGATTAGCAGGATATTATCGACGGTTTATCAAGGACTTCTCCAAGGTAGCTGCACCGTTAACAGGATTTAACGAAGAAGAACCAAGTGTTCAGTTGGGATGCTAATTGTGAGCAAGCTTTCGGAATCCTGAAAGAGCGACTGACGAGTGCTCCTGTTTTAACTATTCCTAGTGGGAATGATGAGATGGTGGTTTACACCGACGCATGTGGTACTGGACTTGGAGCAGGGTTGATGCAGAAGGATAAAGTTGTTGCGTATGCCAGTCGACAACTAAAGCCGCATGAAAGGAATTACCCGACTCATGATTTGGAGTTAGCGGCGATTGTATTTGCTCTGAAGATGTGGAGGCATTATTTGTTGGGAGTTCGATTCGAGTTGTTTACGGATCACAAGTCGTTGAAGTATCTTTTCTCCCAAAAGGATTTGAATCTTCGGCAACAACGTTGGCTAGAGTTTTTGGCATCATACGATTTTGGTATAGCTTATACTCCGGGAAAAGGTAACGCAGTGGCAGATGCGTTAAGTCGAAGACATGCAGGATTGGGAGCCATGTTTTCTGAATGGAAGAGTCTCGAGTATTTAGCTGGATTTGACTTCAGGCCTAGATGCGAACTAGAACCTGAAATGTTGGCAAACTTATTGATAAGACCTTCTCTTGTGGAAAGGATTGGCGAGGGCCAAAAGCGAGATGATAAGCTTGTCAAGATTATCCGTGAATTGGAATCTGGATTGGATCCAGAAAAGGATAAAGGATTCGAGGTCGATCGAGAGGGTTGGCTTCGGAAGCAAGGACGACTAGTTGTTCCCGATATAGATGAATTGAGGAGTGAAGTTCTGAAGGAAAGTCATCACTCGAAGCTGACAATTCATCCAGGTGGAAATAAGATGTATCGGGATATGAAGAGAACCTACTACTGGGAAGGCATGAAGAAGGATGTTGGAGATTTCATTTCCAAGTGTATGAACTGTCAGTTGGTAAAGGCTGAACAGAAGAAGCCAAGTGGATTGCTTCAGCCCTTAGAAGTTCCTACATGGAAGTGGGAACAAGTGTCGGTGGATTTTATTGATGGATTGCCTAGAACCAGAACGGGAAATGAAGGGATTTGGGTCGTTGTGGATCGTCTGACTAAGAGTGCACGATTCATTCCTGTTCGATCGACTAGGACTGCATCAAAGTTGGCTGAGTTGTATGTTAAGTGGATAGTTCGATTCCATGGTATTCCGAAAAGTATAGTGAGCGATCGAGACCCGTTGTTCACTAGTGGATTTTGGAAGAGCTTCCAGGAAGTTTTGGGAACCGAGTTGTGTTTGAGTACAGCTTATCACCCTCAAACAGATGGTCAGACCGAGAGAGTCAACCGAGTTTTGGAAGATCTTCTTAGAGCATGTGTTTTGGACTTCGGAGGATCATGGGAAGATCACCTTCATTTGGTGGAGTTTGCGTACAACAACAGTTACCAGTCAAGTATTGGTATGGCACCATATGAGGCATTGTATGGAAGACCGTGTAACTCTCCGACATGTTGGTTGGAAACTGGGGAAAAGTTGATGCTTGGGCCAGAGATGATTCGTCAGACTTCAGATTGTATAGAGATCATTCGGCAACGAATGAAGGCAGCCCAAGATCGTCAGAAGAGTTATGCTGATAAACGTCGTAAGGATTTGGAGTTCGACATAGGTGAAATGGTTTTTGTGAAGATTTCTCCACTGAAGAATGTTATCCGATTCGGGAAGAAAGGAAAATTGACTCCGAGATTTGTTGGACCATTCCCGATCATCGAGCGAATTGGAAAGCTCGCCTACAGATTGGAGTTACCAGAGAAGATGTCGAGTGTGCACAATGTTTTTCATGTATCATATCTACGGAAGTATGTGCACGACTCGAGTACGGTGGTTTCTGCTGATAGCTGTGAAGACTTAGAAGTTGATCCAGTCGATAGAAGACCTCGTAAGCCGCTTCGTGTTGTAGAAACCGACACGAAACAGCTTAGGAGGAAGATAGTTAAGTTGCTCAAGATACAATGGAGTGACGATGATAACGACTGTACGTGGGAGGTGGAAGAAAGGATGAAGGCAGCTCATCCTGAACTCTTCAAGGTATGGCCCTAAGGTGTCGTGTCATCTAACGAAATTGTAACTTGTTCTAGTTTTAGAATTCTGCATGCTAAGCTAGAATTGGATGCATGATTTGTTGATTGCTATGGATGGTAGGCGTGCAGAATAGTTTTTGATTGCTTTGTTTGTTTGGAATTTCGGGGGCGAAATTCCTAAGGGGGAGAGAATGTAACGACCCGTATTTTTACGGATCGAAAAGTTCGTTCAAATCTGGAATTTTCAACATTTTTGGTTGTTTCAGATTTTGGGAAGAATTTTGGTTAAGTACTAAGTCGTAGCCGACTTATGGGTTCTGGACGAGTTAATGACTAAGTGGTAGGTCGGCGACGACCTAAGGAAGATAGGGGAGTGGTTTAAGTCGGTTGATAGTTTAGGACGACCTAAGGGATTAACCGGGTTAAGGAAGTTAAGTCATAGGGTGGCTTAGGTCGAGTGACCGACTTAAGGGAGTAGCCTATCTAAGAAGTTGACCGACTTATAGTATTAACCGACTTAAGGATAGTGGTGAGTTAAGTGTTAAGTCGGCTGACGAGTTAAGATAGTGGTCGACTTAAGACCTGGACGACTTAGTAGTTAGCATGTCTGACAAGTTATTTGTTAAGTCGTTGCCGAGTTAAGGAAGTGGGGTTGACCGACTTAAGAGGTTAGGGCGACCTAAGGAAGAATAGTAGGCAGCCTAAGTACTCTGGAGTAGAGTTAGGTCGGCAACGACCTAAGGACATGTTGTGAGCGACCTAAGTGTTTGGGTGTTAAGTGTTAGGTCGGCAGTGTGTGTTGAGTTATGAGTCGGTAGGTCGTCTCCTGTGTTAAGTTGTTGAGTCGTCAACCGACTTAGGACTTGGGTTTTGCGGCAGTATGATGAGTCTGCTTCGTTGGGTCGGTCATATGGTTAAGTCGTAGGTCGGCGAGGCAGTTAAGTCGTTAGGTCGTATAGCTTGGTTAAGTCGGAGGCCTTTTCAGTTAAGTCGTAGGCGCATGCCATAAGTCGTAACCGACTTAGGAGACAGCAGTTTTGTTGCGAGTCATAGGCAGATGAGTTTTTAGGTCGGCAAGGCACTAGGTCGGCATGGTGTTAAGTCGGCACCGACTTAAGGAGATAGCCGAGTTACGACTTAAGGGCAGTTTTCAGCTATAAATAGGAGGGGTTGTTCTCACTTTTTGGGATCCGGATTTTGAAGCGACGAAGTGCTGCCATTTTGAGAGCTCGACTTCTACACTTCTTCACTTCTTTTCTCCACTCTAATCTAGTGCTTCCATCCATCCAAATCGAAGATCAAGATTGAAGATTCAAGAGCTTAGATTGAAGATCTTCATCTTTTCAAGAGAGATTTCTTCGTTTGAAGCGGATCCGTGATAGATCAAGCTTCATCCTTCGCTGTCCAGATCTGAAGTGTGTTGATTTGGGTTTGTTTAGGAGATTTGGTGAGTGGTGATTATCTCTCACACGGATCCAAAGGAGTATATCGGATTGTTGGCTCGATTTGGTGTTAAAATAGAGATTTCCATGCATTTTCTTCATCCTATGTGTAGATCCATATAGATCCATTGTTTATGATGATGTTACATCCATTTTATCATATGTTAACCTATGCAAGTTCATTCATCAAGTTTGTAGAGATATAATCCATGTTTTCATGCTTATTGGACTTTCAACTCTTTAATTACGAAAATGCCATTATTGTTATAATTGTCTACTTAGATCATTTTTGAATGCTTGATTGCTTGGATTGATGTTTGATTTGATTGATTGTTATGAACTAGATGATTGATGATTAGATTTAGATCGAAGGTGATTCAAAAGCTAAGGGAAAGGCTCTTGAATTGGAAAAGCTGCTCGTGGCATATGTAGCGGGATGATGAAGCTCCTATGCATAGATTTGATGATGTGAAGTTGAGATGAAGCTTTGCGAGGATGTAATGAAGCGAGGCATCATATGATGAAGACTTGGTCTAATCCAGGCGGGATCATTCCAAGCATGTTGATAACTCGGTGATATGATTCGAGTTGAGGATAATGGATGCTCGAGAGGCGCTTGAGCTAGTATGGCAATAGTCGTCGAGGAGGATGACTAGGAGGTTGAGATCTCATCGTTGTTGAAGGTTCTAGCATGCTCTAAGCAAGAGTACATGGGGACGCCCAAAAGACTAAGTTGATGGTCAAGTACTCTGGGTAGATTCGATAATCCTAGGCACGGGTCACGATGACGTGCGGGAGTTATGTCTAGAACCGGGGTTACCATTAGCCCTTGACGGACGGCTGAAAGAATGTGCCGGTCATTCAATTAACGGTGATATCGCAACAATGATAACAGTGATAGCCGAGTCATGGATGTTTGGTTGTATCGTCATTCGGTCTCAAGAGCGGTATTTCCTGGGTGCTTATCTGACCTTGGTTTTAGACCTTGGGATTTGTACTTGGAAAACATCGCTCTTGACTCGAGTGACAATTGCTTTACTTTAAATTGTATGCTCTTCTATGTTTGCTTCTGCTTAGTGTGTGTCTGGGGGCTATCACTGTAGAATGAGGTTGGAGTGGGAGGGTTGTATTCCTATTCCTTTGCCTTTATGCTCTTTTGGTATGTTGTTAGTTAATTTACTGCTCACTAAGACTGTTGTCTGACTCAAGGCTTTATGTTTTTAATTCTTATTGCCTTGGGCTGTTCGTCCATTTTGGGACGGGCAGACTAGGTAGCAGGTGACAGGTGCTGTTCTCTTCTCACGATGTTGATATCGAAGACGAGCTGGAGGATTGCATATTATCTTCTTATTATATGTACTGGATATTCCGCTGTTTTGTATTCTCTGAGAGATATGTAGTGAGGCTGGATGTATTGACTATATGGATGCTTGTATTCAACTATTATGGAGTTTTATATGATGTCATTTTGTTCTGTAAAGCTTCACTATACATATGTTCTATTGTATTTTGTCCATGCGCTGTGAGTAATACGATAGATTCTTTTGTTTTAAATCTTACCTTGACAATCGTCCATGGTCGCCTGGCACACTTTACAGCGCACTATCTCTAGATTCGGTGCAGGGGTCATGGGCGGTCGTCACATTTGGTATCAGAGCATTGGTTAATCGATTTTACCCAACGCTCGCCGTCGTAACTACGTATGAGAAACGTAATTGTATTTTGATGGATGATTACTATATATAATATAGTAGCTTAGTAGAGTTTGAGTCCTTCATGCAGTTGTTTCTCTAGATGTTCTAATCATTCCTTTTTATAGATATTGAGAATGAGTCAAAAAGGGAAACCAGCTGCTAGGGAAGGCCGTGCTACTGAAGGGGCTGCTGATTATGTTGCTATGTTCGAAACCATGATGACTTCGATCAGGAGAAGGATGTCAGCCCCGGGGCCATCAGTAGATGTTGGGGATCAAGTACAGGCTCCAAGATTGATGGATCACTTGGACGATTCATTTAGGAAGCTTGTGGAGGAAGCTCTCAGACACGAGAATCTGTTTCCTAAGGAAGGATCTGTTGTTGCTGTAACCAGGGAAGAGTCTAAACCCCAGCAGGGTAGAAACAAGAAGAGGAAGCAGCAGCAGCAGAAGGGTAAAGATGGTCAGAAGAGGCCGAAAGGCGAAGTGACTTGCTACAACTGTCAGCAGAAAGGCCATCTCTCCAAGGATTGCAAGAATCCGAAGGCGCCGGCGAAGTGCCACAACTGTGACAAGCCAGGGCATTTCAGGAAGAATTGTCCAGAATCGAGTAGGGACAAGCAGATTGTGCAGGCTTATACTTTGGGAGCTGTTCCGTCGTCTTCGAAAGCTCCTACTGCTGAAGAAAAGGGAAAGAGTGTGGTTGTTCAAGGTACTCTTTTCCTATGTGGTATTCCAGTTAGAGTTTTGTTTGATACTGGAGCATCGCATTCGTTTGTTTGTAATGAACTAGTAGGCCGGTTAGGTTTGGAACCGGATATTGTTGATAGGCCATTGGTTGTGACTAATCCAGTTGGGGTTTCGTCTTGTTTGTGTATGTTATGCCGTGGTCTAGTTGTATCGAGTCATGGTTGCTCTTTTGTTTGTGATTGTTTTGTTCTGAACTTTGCGGGGTTCGGAATTATTTTGGGTATGGACTGGCTTAGGAAGTATGCGGCTAAGGTTGATTGTGAGAGGCTGGAGGTGACAGTCGGGAATGTGGAAGGGCGAAAGATTGTGATACGATGTAAGCATGAGGAAGGCGTCTTCATGAGCTTCATGTATTCGCTAGTTGTTCCACGGGATGGACTGTCTTTAGTGCCAATCGCAAATGGATTCGAGGATGTCTTTGACGAAGTCAAAGGGTTGCCGCCGCATAGAGAGATCGAGTTTCGTATAGATCTAGTTGAAGGAGCCAGACCTGTTGTGATGCCTCTTAGGCGGATGGCGCCTAGGGAACAGCAGGAGTTGAGGGTGCAAGTTGATGATCTTTTGCAGAAAGGATTCATTCGGCGTAGTGTGTCCGAGTGGGGTGCACCAGTTGTGTTTGCAACCAAGGCAGATGGGTCATTGAGATTGTGTGTGGATTATCGTGAGCTGAATAAGGTGACTAAGAAGAACAAGTATCCATTGCCGAGAATAGATGACTTGTTTGATCAGCTTCACGAAGCCAAGGTGTTTTCTCAGATGGATTTGGCAACGGGATTTCACCAATTGAGAGTAGCTAAGGATAGTGTGCCGAAGACTGCTTTTCGGACACCATCTGGTTTCTTTGAGTGGCTGGTAATGCCGTTTGGATTGACTAACGCGCCAGCATATTTTGTGGATCTTATGAATAGAGTGTTCAGAGATCAGTTGAACAAGTTCGTACTTGTGTTCGTGGATGATATTCTGATTTATTCCAGAACGGAAGAAGAGCACAAGACGCACCTGCGTATTGTTTTGGAGATCTTACGGAAACATCAGCTGAAGGCTAAGTTTTCGAAGTGTCACTTCTGGAAGAGTGAAGTGAGGTTCTTAGGCCATGTGATTTCTGGAAATGGAATAGCGGTTGATCCCGCTAAGGTGGCAGCAATCCAGGATTGGGTTAGACCTAAGAATGCATCAGAGGTGAGAAGTTTTCTTGGATTAGCAGGATATTATCGACGGTTTATCAAGGACTTCTCCAAGGTAGCTGCACCGTTAACAGGATTTAACGAAGAAGAACCAAGTGTTCAGTTGGGATGCTAATTGTGAGCAAGCTTTCGGAATCCTGAAAGAGCGACTGACGAGTGCTCCTGTTTTAACTATTCCTAGTGGGAATGATGAGATGGTGGTTTACACCGACGCATGTGGTACTGGACTTGGAGCAGTGTTGATGCAGAAGGATAAAGTTGTTGCGTATGCCAGTCGACAACTAAAGCCGCATGAAAGGAATTACCCGACTCATGATTTGGAGTTAGCGGCGATTGTATTTGCTCTGAAGATGTGGAGGCATTATTTGTTGGGAGTTCGATTCGAGTTGTTTACGGATCACAAGTCGTTGAAGTATCTTTTCTCCCAAAAGGATTTGAATCTTCGGCAACAACATTGGCTAGAGTTTTTGGCATCATACGATTTTGGTATAGCTTATACTCCGGGAAAAGGTAACGCAGTGGCAGATGCGTTAAGTCGAAGACATGCAGGATTGGGAGCCATGTTTTCTGAATGGAAGAGTCTCGAGTATTTAGCTGGATTTGACTTCAGGCCTAGATGCGAACTAGAACCTGAAATGTTGGCAAACTTATTGATAAGACCTTCTCTTGTGGAAAGGATTGGCGAGGGCCAAAAGCGAGATGATAAGCTTGTCAAGATTATCCGTGAATTGGAATCTGGATTGGATCCAGAAAAGGATAAAGGATTCGAGGTCGATCGAGAGGGTTGGCTTCGGAAGCAAGGACGACTAGTTGTTCCCGATATAGATGAATTGAGGAGTGAAGTTCTGAAGGAAAGTCATCACTCGAAGCTGACAATTCATCCAGGTGGAAATAAGATGTATCGGGATATGAAGAGAACCTACTACTGGGAAGGCATGAAGAAGGATGTTGGAGATTTCATTTCCAAGTGTATGAACTGTCAGTTGGTAAAGGCTGAACAGAAGAAGCCAAGTGGATTGCTTCAGCCCTTAGAAGTTCCTACATGGAAGTGGGAACAAGTGTCGATGGATTTTATTGATGGATTGCCTAGAACCAGAACGGGAAATGAAGGGATTTGGGTCGTTGTGGATCGTCTGACTAAGAGTGCACGATTCATTCCTGTTCGATCGACTAGGACTGCATCAAAGTTGGCTGAGTTGTATGTTAAGTGGATAGTTCGATTCCATGGTATTCCGAAAAGTATAGTGAGCGATCGAGACCCGTTGTTCACTAGTGGATTTTGGAAGAGCTTCCAGGAAGTTTTGGGAACCGAGTTGTGTTTGAGTACAGCTTATCACCCTCAAACAGATGGTCAGACCGAGAGAGTCAACCGAGTTTTGGAAGATCTTCTTAGAGCATGTGTTTTGGACTTCGGAGGATCATGGGAAGATCACCTTCATTTGGTGGAGTTTGCGTACAACAACAGTTACCAGTCAAGTATTGGTATGGCACCATATGAGGCATTGTATGGAAGACCGTGTAACTCTCCGACATGTTGGTTGGAAACTGGGGAAAAGTTGATGCTTGGGCCAGAGATGATTCGTCAGACTTCAGATTGTATAGAGATCATTCGGCAACGAATGAAGGCAGCCCAAGATCGTCAGAAGAGTTATGCTGATAAACGTCGTAAGGATTTGGAGTTCGACATAGGTGAAATGGTTTTTGTGAAGATTTCTCCACTGAAGAATGTTATCCGATTCGGGAAGAAAGGAAAATTGACTCCGAGATTTGTTGGACCATTCCCGATCATCGAGCGAATTGGAAAGCTCGCCTACAGATTGGAGTTACCAGAGAAGATGTCGAGTGTGCACAATGTTTTTCATGTATCATATCTACGGAAGTATGTGCACGACTCGAGTACGGTGGTTTCTGCTGATAGCTGTGAAGACTTAGAAGTTGATCCAGTCGATAGAAGACCTCGTAAGCCGCTTCGTGTTGTAGAAACCGACACGAAACAGCTTAGGAGGAAGATAGTTAAGTTGCTCAAGATACAATGGAGTGACGATGATAACGACTGTACGTGGGAGGTGGAAGAGAGGATGAAGGCAGCTCATCCTGAACTCTTCAAGGTATGGCCCTAAGGTGTCGTGTCATCTAACGAAATTGTAACTTGTTCTAGTTTTAGAATTCTGCATGCTAAGCTAGAATTGGATGCATGATTTGTTGATTGCTATGGATGGTAGGCGTGCAGAATAGTTTTTGATTGCTTTGTTTGTTTGGAATTTCGGGGGCGAAATTCCTAAGGGGGAGAGAATGTAACGACCCGTATTTTTACGGATCGAAAAGTTCGTTCAAATCTGGAATTTTCAACATTTTTGGTTGTTTCAGATTTTGGGAAGAATTTTGGTTAAGTACTAAGTCGTAGCCGACTTATGGGTTCTGGACGAGTTAATGACTAAGTGGTAGGTCGGCGACGACCTAAGGAAGATAGGGGAGTGGTTTAAGTCGGTTGATAGTTTAGGACGACCTAAGGGATTAACCGGGTTAAGGAAGTTAAGTCATAGGGTGGCTTAGGTCGAGTGACCGACTTAAGGGAGTAGCCTATCTAAGAAGTTGACCGACTTATAGTATTAACCGACTTAAGGATAGTGGTGAGTTAAGTGTTAAGTCGGCTGACGAGTTAAGATAGTGGTCGACTTAAGACCTGGACGACTTAGTAGTTAGCATGTCTGACAAGTTATTTGTTAAGTCGTTGCCGAGTTAAGGAAGTGGGGTTGACCGACTTAAGAGGTTAGGGCGACCTAAGGAAGAATAGTAGGCAGCCTAAGTACTCTGGAGTAGAGTTAGGTCGGCAACGACCTAAGGACATGTTGTGAGCGACCTAAGTGTTTGGGTGTTAAGTGTTAGGTCGGCAGTGTGTGTTGAGTTATGAGTCGGTAGGTCGTCTCCTGTGTTAAGTTGTTGAGTCGTCAACCGACTTAGGACTTGGGTTTTGCGGCAGTATGATGAGTCTGCTTCGTTGGGGCGGTCATATGGTTAAGTCGTAGGTCGGCGAGGCAGTTAAGTCGTTAGGTCGTATAGCTTGGTTAAGTCGGAGGCCTTTTCAGTTAAGTCGTAGGCGCATGCCATAAGTCGTAACCGACTTAGGAGACAGCAGTTTTGTTGCGAGTCATAGGCAGATGAGTTTTTAGGTCGGCAAGGCACTAGGTCGGCATGGTGTTAAGTCGGCACCGACTTAAGGAGATAGCCGAGTTACGACTTAAGGGCAGTTTTCAGCTATAAATAGGAGGGGTTGTTCTCACTTTTTGGGATCCGGATTTTGAAGCGACGAAGTGCTGCCATTTTGAGAGCTCGACTTCTACACTTCTTCACTTCTTTTCTCCACTCTAATCTAGTGCTTCCATCCATCCAAATCGAAGATCAAGATTGAAGATTCAAGAGCTTAGATTGAAGATCTTCATCTTTTCAAGAGAGATTTCTTCGTTTGAAGCGGATCCGTGATAGATCAAGCTTCATCCTTCGCTGTCCAGATCTGAAGTGTGTTGATTTGGGTTTGTTTAGGAGATTTGGTGAGTGGTGATTATCTCTCACACGGATCCAAAGGAGTATATCGGATTGTTGGCTCGATTTGGTGTTAAAATAGAGATTTCCATGCATTTTCTTCATCCTATGTGTAGATCCATATAGATCCATTGTTTATGATGATGTTACATCCATTTTATCATATGTTAACCTATGCAAGTTCATTCATCAAGTTTGTAGAGATATAATCCATGTTTTCATGCTTATTGGACTTTCAACTCTTTAATTACGAAAATGCCATTATTGTTATAATTGTCTACTTAGATCATTTTTGAATGCTTGATTGCTTAGATTGATGTTTGATTTGATTGATTGTTATGAACTAGATGATTGATGATTAGATTTAGATCGAAGGTGATTCAAAAGCTAAGGGAAAGGCTCTTGAATTGGAAAAGCTGCTCGTGGCATATGTAGCGGGATGATGAAGCTCCTATGCATAGATTTGATGATGTGAAGTTGAGATGAAGCTTTGCGAGGATGTAATGAAGCGAGGCATCATATGATGAAGACTTGGTCTAATCCAGGCGGGATCATTCCAAGCATGTTGATAACTCGGTGATATGATTCGAGTTGAGGATAATGGATGCTCGAGAGGCGCTTGAGCTAGTATGGCAATAGTCGTCGAGGAGGATGACTAGGAGGTTGAGATCTCATCGTTGTTGAAGGTTCTAGCATGCTCTAAGCAAGAGTACATGGGGACGCCCAAAAGACTAAGTTGATGGTCAAGTACTCTGGGTAGATTCGATAATCCTAGGCACGGGTCACGATGACGTGCGGGAGTTATGTCTAGAACCGGGGTTACCATTAGCCCTTGACGGACGGCTGAAAGAATGTGCCGGTCATTCAATTAACGGTGATATCGCAACAATGATAACAGTGATAGCCGAGTCATGGATGTTTGGTTGTATCGTCATTCGGTCTCAAGAGCGGTATTTCCTGGGTGCTTATCTGACCTTGGTTTTAGACCTTGGGATTTGTACTTGGAAAACATCGCTCTTGACTCGAGTGACAATTGCTTTACTTTAAATTGTATGCTCTTCTATGTTTGCTTCTGCTTAGTGTGTGTCTGGGGGCTATCACTGTAGAATGAGGTTGGAGTGGGAGGGTTGTATTCCTATTCCTTTGCCTTTATGCTCTTTTGGTATGTTGTTAGTTAATTTACTGCTCACTAAGACTGTTGTCTGACTCAAGGCTTTATGTTTTTAATTCTTATTGCCTTGGGCTGTTCGTCCATTTTGGGACGGGCAGACTAGGTAGCAGGTGACAGGTGCTGTTCTCTTCTCACGATGTTGATATCGAAGACGAGCTGGAGGATTGCATATTATCTTCTTATTATATGTACTGGATATTCCGCTGTTTTGTATTCTCTGAGAGATATGTAGTGAGGCTGGATGTATTGACTATATGGATGCTTGTATTCAACTATTATGGAGTTTTATATGATGTCATTTTGTTCTGTAAAGCTTCACTATACATATGTTCTATTGTATTTTGTCCATGCGCTGTGAGTAATACGATAGATTCTTTTGTTTTAAATCTTACCTTGACAATCGTCCATGGTCGCCTGGCACACTTTACAGCGCACTATCTCTAGATTCGGTGCAGGGGTCATGGGCGGTCGTCACAAAGGACAAACCGAAGGCACTACTTCTACAACATCCATTTTGGAATATCCTCAAGATTAATAGCAAGCAGCCCTTGCATTTCAATGGCTCCATCTTTGGTTCCATACTCTTCAAGATGTCTTCATTTCGAAACCCTTGAGTTGGATCGAAGTGGTTTTAGATCGAAGTTGTTTTTGAATAATTTATACTTATTCGACCCCGGCCTCTTCGAAATAATATTCGATAGTTTTCAGTTACTCAACCCCGATTCTTTAGAAAATAAGCCTATAAAAGATAAGAGCGGAATTCATCTCCTAACCGTTTGTGGATGGATTTCCTTATCATTTATCCTAGAAGAACGAAACAAATTTATACGTACAGTATAACACCACTGACGGTAACTGTACCATATAATTTCATTGTTTCTCCTAGATATTTCCAAAGTTACAATTTGGTCTATTTTTGATATTCGGTTATTTAACTATCAAATAAACACAACACTGATTTATTTCCACATGTGATCCACTAAGCCTTTATTAATTAATATTTCATTAATTAAAATCAATTTATAACATTCGATCAAAAGATCTTTTACAAAACACTATTTCTAAAACCCCTTACATCCTTTTTATACTTGGAAAACATTTATATACTTATCTCAATGATATAAGTATATTACCAAACTTTATAGGAGATTTCATCTCTTCATATTCCATATTAAATGATCAAACAAACTCCATTTAAAAACATTTCTTCCTATAAAACCAACCCACTTAACATTCACAAAAAGTTTCCTTTCTTAAAAGTTCACTTCATAATTACAAATACCTTTACAATCTATAAAATCATTTATACATCATTTTCCTATTTTTAAAATGCTTTTAATTAACCTTCTTAAAGAAAGAAAAATCCTTTACAAACATCATTTCCAAAGCATCTTTTGAAATCACTTTGAATAAACCCTTTTACTTAGTAAAGTCCCTTTTATAAACAAGTTATTATTTATAAATACCTTTATTAAATAATTATATAACTTGAAAATCATTTATAAACTTTAAACCCCAAAATTGATTAAAGAATTGAAGTTAATTCAAAATAATACTTTATAAATTCAAAAAGAGGCTTAGCAATCCAAACGGTACTGGTTAAAGTTACCATTTAATTTCAATTTCACTTTCAAGTCATTCAACAATTTCTTTACATAACTCAACATATATGTAGTACACTTCATATCCAAATCAAGAAAAACATGTCAATATAAACTAATTGGCATATACGTGTCCAAACAACACAGTAGCAGAATGGTGATTAGTCCTACCAAATAGGTTTCCAACAATCAAACAATTAACTTATAGCAGAACGAGGATTTATTCCGCTAATACATATGTCCATACAATGAAACAACCAATCTATAGCAGAACGAGGATTTATTCTAATACATATGTCCATAATTATCAACTCACTTACATTATAGCAGAACATGAATTTATTCTGCTATTAAATGTCCACACAATACAACCAATCGCATTGTAGTTCATTCACAGTTGTTTTTCTACTTAATAGTACCGATATTTGAATCCCTTGTGTTCAAACTATCTTTGAAAAGGAAGTACCTTAAAAACAATTTGATTCTTGGAAAATAAAGGATTTAAAACTTAAAACTTCTTTTTAAAATAATTATTTACAAGTTAAATCCTTATTTAAATCATAATCAATCTTAATTAATTCTTAACTTAATTTAATTTTAAAGTAAGAAATAATTAAACCTTTAATAACTAATTAAACAATAATTAACTATTATATAAATAATTTAAACCCTAATTTATCCTTTATTGATTATTAAATAATAATTTAAACCTTCATTAATAATTAATATTAATTAATCTCAATTAATTAATAAAATAACCTTTAATTAAACTGAATTAATAAATTAAACCTTAAATAAGTAATTTATTTTAAATTTAAGCCTTAATTAATAAATAATTAAAAATAATTTAACACTTGATTAATTAGATACATAAATAATTAACCCTATATTTAATTAATAATTTATTAAAATTAATCTTGTCTTTAGAAGATAATTAATTAGAAACTAAACCGCATTAATTAAGTTCAATAAACCTTGTTTGATACTTAATTAATTATTATTTACCAAACTTAATTAATTAATGAAAACTTAATTAACTTTCTAAAACATCATTATTAAGTTTATAAAACACTTTTAAATATAAAAACTAAATTTTCAAAAATCTAATTTTTTATCGAAACTGCATCCATAGCGACTATCGCTACGGATGCAGTAACTTGAGTTTGTTTTCCAAGTTACTAACTTTCCAATTCTTCGTTTCTGACTTTGTTTCATTTTAAACGATAAGGAAAAGTTTGTAGACTAAAACAAAGTTTAACTTTAAAGTTTTAAAAACTTAAATACTTTAAAACCATTTCCTTCCAAAGAATCCAAATCTCTTTTTAACATCTGAATGTTAACTTATAAACATACCACGTCACAACCAAGTTTACATTCATATCATATCCAAACTTACAACTAACATCAAATCCAAAGTTTGTAAACTTATTATAACCAAAGTTTACAAATTTACAACAATACTAAGGTTGGCTTCATTTCAAGTCCACTTTTTCCATCTCGAATCATCCATATCCACAAATAACCAAACATATAATAGCTCAAATATATTTCACACACATCATAAAGCAATTTATGCAACATATATCAAGTTAAAAACTTTGAAATTAAAACTAAATTTTACTCACCAAAAGCTTGGAAATCACAAAAATTCACTAGAAAATAGATCATTTTCTCGCTGATTTTTGACCAAGTTACTCTCCAAATTTTGTAACAACCCATATATTTGGACCATTTAAATTGACAATAATCCACACATGTCAACTTAAATAGTACAAAACACGAATCATAAATGGAGTATAAGTATATAAAGAGAATCATCACAGAATCACAGAAAATATAACATAACAGAATAGTGCAGTGGAATTACAACAATGTCATAATAGTAGTTCATGAAGCTACTAAGGAAATACAACAATGTCTCAAAAAAAATAAATACAACAACATAGATGTCCAACTGGAAAGAACAATACTGATAAAGATAAGATAGTCTTCAAGTCTTCAGCTCCAAGTAAGCAGCAACAGCAATCCTCAGTCTGATCCGAGCATATGCACAAACAAACACTCGAATCAGGACATATATTCTTATACAGATAATATGGTTAAAATTTGAAATAACAATAACTCAAAGATGGTTGGAATAAGCATCTCTCAGGATCCGATAAACTATCTATATATAGTAGAGTACGATAAGTAGATAATGTCTATCAATAATATAAAGATATCAAAATAGTGTTAAGTCATGGCCCATTCCACCCTTAACACATTTTTATTCCCAAAAGCATATACAAGACCGTAGTTTCCCCAAAACCGGAAGTCACCAGAGGGCAATCCATATACTAAAGGTACAAATCAAAATCGTAGTGGTCGCGCATAAATGGAATACAAGTATGACAAGGCACATGAGGCTATACCCAAGATAGTGATACTACCGTTCGCCTGATCCGGACTGGTGAGAACGCAACGCCGCAGCGCCCGCAACACCCTGAAACAACACTCCCAAATCAAGGGTGCGCACCAATCAATCACAAAGTAAAAGAATAGTTTACGAAGAAGTGTGTCCACTTGAGGTAGCTAATCCTCCATTGGTCCGGCACAGCTCCTGTTTTAGTCATTTCCAATTTGACACAAGTGTCAAGGCTATCCATCATCGTTCACTTTCTTCAATCATCAACGTTCGCCAATCCAACCACTTCATTCTGGATCATCACTTCGCGTATAGTTATTAAAGTGGTTTCCGGTTTAGACAGTGAGTATGCCCCAAACCGACTCCGGTTCCTTTAATAACCTTTCGTGATTATAACACCGATTGGTCGTTAATATATTTCAAAACCATTTCAATTTCAAATTGGAATTCGTAAATCGACAATTCGTTAGTCTTTCGAAATCAATTTCCAAAATTACGTTTTAACTTTCCAATTTCAATTTCCACATTTCCATAATTCAATTTCAAAGTTTCAAATAAACAATTCAAATATTCATTGCATTTTGTATATAAGTTCATTCCAAAATCGTTTAACTAAATTTACGTTCAAAACGATTTAAATCAATTATCGCCTTCATTCGATATTCATTAAATTTATTTATCATTAAACAATTTCAATTAAATTCCCAATTCATTACGTTACGTCTTAAATTCGATTTCATTATCAAAGTTTTACAACTTATTTACAATTACACTTATCAAATCCAATTCTTAAATTACAAGTCTTTCATTTGTTTCGATAAAGCGCATTCAATTTCTTATCAAAGATATTCCTTTCAAATTTCAAACTTAGTTAAAAACTTATTTTCACTTGTTCAAAATTCAATTTCTCTTAATAAAGATATTCAATTCAATTTTAATTATAATTCGATCTCATCAAAATTTCAATAATTTTAAATCTTAATTATTAATCATTTCAAACTCATTCATTAGTAATTTCAAACTTAATTGTTAATAAATTCAAAAATTTAATTATTAATTATTTCAAACTTCGTTATTAATAATTTCACAACTTAACTATTAATAATTTCAAAAGTTAATTATTAATAATTTCAACACTTAATTATTAATTATTTCAAAAATTATTATCAAATAATTCTAAATTTAATTATTAAATAATTAAATTTTAAACAATATTCTTTTTGTCAATTACTACTTTAATATTCGTTCCAAATTCAAATATTCACATTTACATTCATTCCAATTTAAATTCCAAATTATTCAAAACATTGTTATTCGTCAAATAAAACTTTATTTTATTTAAATCAAAACATTTGACCAATCGGGTTTTATTTTAAATTTTCTATCCTAAGTCAAAATTTGTTTGGGTATTTATCATTTCAACCTGATTCCATTTAAATTCAAAATCAAAACATACAAAGGGAACTTGCAGTGTGATAGCTGGGATGATGTCAAAGTAAATAAACAAGCAATAGCATCCATTCACAACAATTCAACAATTTCAAATAATCCCGAAATAATCGTATTAATTCGCGTTTGTTATTTACGCCAATTAATATAACTATTTCTAGAATCTACTCTATCATTTCAAGTAGATTAAAGATTATAACATTACGGTTTCACTTGTCGTTCAATTTCAACTACAACAGTTAATTCAATACGTTCAACAGTCCAAAGTGACATTTATCAATTCTACGTGTCAATTAACTTAACAATTTAAGGGTCAATTCAATTAATCAATATTCATCATAAAAGGGGTCAAGTTAACAATCAAATTCGACATATATAATTCATTTAAATCGTTAATCATCCTATATCAAATTTTAACTTGCAATTAATTTATCACTTAACAATAACAATTTACATCCAATTCAACATCACATAGCAATCATTTTTCAATTCAAACTTGCATAAGAATATAGTCGTGAAAATTAATTCACCTTTCGTGGATAAAGAAATTTGACGACGAAGCAAAAGAAGCACGAAAAGAGTCGGTACAGCACGAACAACGGACACTGTAAATATCGACAAAAGAGAGACGATATTAATTCAATGAACGTCATATATAATTTATAAATTATAGATTTGCTTACCAATGACGGAGAAAAAGATGAAGCTGAAAATTGATGCTGCTGCGGAAGAAGTTCAGTCGGACGCTGCAACAACAGAGGAAATGAAAACAGTTACTATTTACTCAATAATCGATACCGTTCAATTTGATTTTCTTTTTTTTTTCTTTTTTTTTTCAGCCTTCTTTTCCTTTGCATTTTTTTCATATACAAGCCAAGACTTAAACTTTGCAGCAACATTATTTTCCCCTTCACTTACGCATGCATGAACTTCTCCACGCACACATTTATACACACACCCAGATTCCACTAACTAAACAACACTACACACGCACACTCTAAACACAAGCCGTACACGCATGCTATCACCACACAACACTCACGCATAAGGGAGGAAAGGTGGCACAAGGCGGAGGGGATGGGCACGGCCAACTGGGCATGTGGAGTAGGCGGTCAGTCGGTTGGGATGGTGGACTGGAGCGTAGCAGCCGTGGGTGTGGCGAAGCAGGGTGGCTGGCGGTTGGCGTGTGGACGTGGGTGAGGTGGAATGACGTGGCAGCGCGGAGGGTGGTGGCGGAATGACGTGGCAGTGGTTGGTGCTCTCGCACGCACGACGGGCAGTGGAAGTTGGCCGGGACGATGGGTTGAAGGCGTGTGGACGAGGCCAGTGGGTCAGGGGTTGCTGGTGTGGTGGAAGTGGCACGCACGGTTCGAGGAGATGGGTGTGCTGGGATGGAGGAGAAGAGTGGTGGTGGACGGCGTCGAGTAGGCGTGGAGGGGAGGACGACTGGGTTGGGTGGCTGAGGAGAATTTGTTGGGAAGTTGACGTGAAGAACAATGTTCATTTGGAAGTGAAACAGTGGAAAGAAAGAAGTATGAAGTATAAAGGTGGAGAGAGAAGTAATACCTGAAGAGTTTACAAATGAGAATAGGAACAGTGAACGAAATGAGATGTCAATTCAACTTTTAACTCTAAGGCTTTGAGTAACCGTAATAAATGTTCCAGCTTTCCCAAAAGTCTTGTACGTTTCCAAAGTTGACCCCCCAGCTTCCAACTACCCTATTAATTACACCAGCCTATCAAAAATCTTTTTAAGTGAATACGTGCTAAAGATGTGGGCTGGAATTGTTAACCGGTCCGTTCGGAACGGTAAATTTTAACGCGACGCTTTGCGACTGATTGCGATTAACTCGAATAAGTATACTGTTTTGATCAGTGCGACAACGCGCTTCCAACGGTACACAGATTATTGCGATACGACGATTTTATAAAATTCGCATTTACGCCGCTTAAATTGTACGATTTGCAAAACAATTTAAACGGAGCAGGCGATGACAGTTTTAGACGAAACGAATTACATAATCTTGCTTAGAATAATTTTTACAAGCGGACTGTGTAAAAATATTTGGATTTGGAAGATAAATTTTACGCAGCTTTATATGGACTGATATACAGTAAAACGCGAACGGATTTTACTGTAATATTTTTCAACGAAACTTTTTCTATGTCCATTTCTAACTAGACGTATGTCACAAATAAAGTTTGAACGTAAATTGAGATCGTTATAATTTAAAAAAAATTATTGAAACGATGAATTTAAAATTTTAAATTGTGTCGGAAATTTAGGGTCGTTACAAAAATTTTACTCACCAAAAGTTTGGAAATCACAAAAATTCACTAGAAAATAGATCATTTTCTCGCTGATTTTTGACCAAGTTACTCTCCAAATTTGGACAAGTTATATAAAAGAAAGGTTTTAATAAATTCTTTTCTCTTCAACTTTAAAAAAAGAATCACTTAATTTCGACTTTCTTTGAGGGATATATGGTCAAAAGAAGAAGTGCTATTTTCGGGCTTGAAAATATGGGTCCAAAAATGAGTCAAAAAAATGAATTTTGACCCAAAAATATTCGATATTTGGAAAACTAATTCTAACAGAAGTTATAGCCAGTGGAACTCTATATGGTTTGATAAAAAGAAAATCTTAATTTGGAGTAGTATGGAGGAAGTTATGGCCGAATGAAATGGGAGTAAAATGGAGAAGAATGAGTTTTAAAACAAGTTCGAACATTTAAAACAAATCTAAAATTTTTGATTTTTAAAAGCTTAAAAACTAACATAAGAAGCTAATAAAATTTTCATGAAGCTAAGAAGAAGATGAAGATGCCATGGAAAATAGAAAAGTGAAAATGGAAATGGAAAATGAATGAGAATGGAAAAAGAGAAAAAGCTTTTATATGAAATGGTATAAACGAATTACTAAAATACCCCTACGAACATTACCCTCCATTCAAGCCTTGCCACCTCATCCCCATATCTCCTCCATCCTTGTAAATCACAAAAATCTTGTCCCCCCCTTTAATAATTTGAGCCAAGATGCATTATGTGCATGTGTACCATATTTAGACTTGTTTAAACATGTCTCTGTATGATGCGACACTTACTTTTTACTTTACTTTATTTTATTTTTAAACCTTATACACCTAAGTATAAATGCATATATACATACATTAACAGACACATATATACCCCAACTTATATATTTATATGTGTTTTATTTACGTAAAAGAGTTCACAATATTTACGATAACTTTTAGCTAACAAAAAGTCAAAAATTAGAAAAACGAATTCCGGACACATTTTCGATTTCTCTTTGAACTAAATATTCTTGTAAACAAAATTTGAAAATGATTTTGCCATCATTAATTATTATTTAAAAGATTTTTATTTTCATTATAAAACCTATATATTGAATATTTAAAACTAATTAAATATTCGCAAATCAAAGTAGTGAATTTCCGGGTCGTTACACTAATGCTTACAACCAAACCATCTTAAAAGAAACAATTGCTGGAAGCTGCCCTTAAATATCAACTGACATTAATCATGTTATGGCCCTCACTTACTTAAATTAAATGGACCATTTTAACATGTCATTCTATTGTAACCTACATATCTTAACTTTTCTTTTTTCCTTATAATAAATAAGGTCCATCCATTGCTTCTATTATGACAACCAATTATATTACTATCTTCTTTTAATCCAAATCTCTTGATAGTATTCTCAGATCTTGGTATATGCTTTCTTTATTATTATTTTCATGTGGGTATACACTTGAACCCATAGAAATGTACTTTGATACCATTTTCCATTTCCTTATGGGTTCTTCTTTATCGTCTTCATACATGTTTAATGAAACATTCCTAGGCTCATACCAATATTCCTTATCTCCAACTAGGATTCATTATTGCTATTCTAAGAGCATTCATGGCTATTTTATTCATAGTCTTAACTTTTAACCCGTCTTACCTAGGCAATAATTCCTATCTACTCTATATTAAAATTTTGGTTTGATTTTCGTTACTTTTTCTTAAATTAAAAGTTTACAATCATGAAGTACTTAATCCTAAGACTTTTATCTTTAAAAATATAAACTTACAAACTTTTCATTTAAATCCTTTAATAGCTTGGTTTCAAAAAAGAAACCATGAAAATCTCCAATCAATATTAATTGCAGGCTTCTTACCTATTAAAACTATAATTTAGGATTTATCACTTAAGTTTATTTATTAAGTCTAAAAGAATATGTTAGCAATCTAATTTTTAAAAGATTATTTCTTTCTTTTCAAATAAGGGTCAAATTTTATTACATGAATGGTCACTAAAATTAGCTTTTCCTTTAAAGACTTTTAACAACAAATATTTTACTTCTTAAAAGTTGGATTTATAACTCAAACTATTTACCATTTTGTCATCCAAAAACTCAATTTTTATACCAAACTATTTTCTTCCAAAATGCACTTTATAGTGTTTCTAAAACATCCTTTATAACTTTAAACAATAAAAACTGAAATAAACAAGAACAACTTCCATTCTATTGTTTTCCTATTACTTATGTTATTTCCACTTTCAACCTCAGCGGGGAGTCTGATAGCATATGAGGGAGACTTTTGAAAGGTATGTGCAATTAGTGCACATATTCATGGAAACTATCCATTTTTTCTTTTAATTTCCTATATTGTTTCTAATTACTAACATTATTTTATGTAAATTTCTAACATTGTTTCTATTTATATTTAATAATGTTACTACTATTTAACTTTCTTCTACCTAAACTACTCTTATTTAAATTGCTTCTCTTTATATAGTTTTTTTAAAATTGATTGTCTACTTTATTAAATCGTCCCAGGGCGTTCACCTACTGCTTTATTTTTAAGTTCTTGTCTCCTTTTCATTCTTTTTACCTCGTTTATAAACCAGTACCACTTCCTATTGTTCACCCATAAAAATAATTTCACAACTTAAAAATTTTCACCTTGGAAAAATCAACGAGTTGTATATACACTTCACTTTTCCTTCAAAAGAACTATCTCTTTATTAGAACCCATTTTTAACTAAAACTTTAGTATAAACAAAATTTTAATTTCTGCTACAAATTGTTGTTTAAATATAAAAGAATATTTTATTCTATGGAAAAATTAATATTTACTTACTTTCTAAAATGTTTTTTCTGGTTTTAAATAAATCCCTTGAAAATCATTTCAAATATTTTTTCTCAAACCTTTTATTAAATCTTTCATATGGGATCAGACTTGGTGTGGGTTTTACTTGTCCCTACTTTTGGATTTTTCTTCTTTGCCACTTACTTCTGACTTATCTTCTTTCAGAATATTAAAATCCAACTATCATCTTGAAGTGATTGCTACACATCTTCTATTGGGAACTTATTTAACTCTTACTTTTGAATATTTGCAACATATAAATTCTTACTTTCCTCTTATTTGGATATAATGTACATCATCAATAGGCAATCATACGGGGATTTACAACCGTAGGGCAATCTATGCTCTACAGGGAGTCAAGTATTATCCAACTTTAGGGACTCTTCCATATGTTGCATTCATGCTCTTCCTAAGTCAACGCCTTTCAATACGACATACTTTACATGGGGTAATCGGGACATGTGTATATCTTCAATTTCAACTTCATATATGTTTCCAACTCATAGTAGCAATTTCCATCTTTTTAAAATATGGTTGCAACTACTTCTATAATCGGAATTTGTAGAGTTTGGCGTATAATATATATATAGGTAAAGATATAAATACGTTAACTCAACGTTTCCTAATTCTTAAGATCGACTAGCCTAAGCTATGATACCAAATGTAAAACCCGCACCTTAGTAGGCACAAATTTTCGCTAAATCGAAAACCCAAGTCTACTAGAGTATAGATCATTGGTGTTGGTATCCTATAAATAACAAAAGCATATCAGAGCACTATCGATGTAAACTCACAGTAGAATAGTAAAGTATATTAAACATATAACTACTATCCAAGGCTAATACCTCTGATATTTAGTGCACTTGTCAATGTCGAGCATGCATGTCCTTCCACCTTCCCGCCTTGTACCAGTACATGTCCCTTTAAGTCTATCCTATGAGTTGTAATGAGGATGGGGTCAAAACAAGGTTCTTGTGACTGTTAATTACACACTTTATAAATAACATTAGTTTATGCTGATTGTCTTCCATTACATGTTGTGTCTATACTTCCAGCTTAGTCTTCTTGACTTTACGTAGGCGTAAGATACACCCCACCTATTTAAGGTATACAATATCAACATATGTACGTATATATATATATATAAGTATCACAATCCCCCTTTTGACCAAGATACACTCCCCGCTAGTATCTGTAATTCTGCACCATGCCAGGTATCCACCATCTATGTCTAGACCGTCTTGTCTGCATATATCGAGGATCTTTCCATTAGTGCCTAATAGTGGCATACAACTATTTAGCCATATTCTACTCGTGTCATATTGAGGACTCCGTTCCTCAAACTAATCATGGACTTAATTCAATGGATTATTAAGGACTCAGCTCTCAGGCTGTCATGTTCATTTGAAAGACCTCCATTAAGGGTTATCTAGCCTTTCCTCCTAACAACAATTAGACTAACAAACAACTGCGAAGTAGTGCATGTCCTAAACATGATCTACACTAGTAGGAGGTGTAGCTCATTTAGGCGTAATTCTTGTCTTTCCACTGACCGCAGTGAACCGATGATGCTCTTGACCTATATGTACAACCATATTCCTCACATATACGTTACTAACCTTGCTGACGTAGCGTAGAGCCTATCTCACCGTCCCTTTTAGATTGCCTAATACAATCAAGGAAATACTCTCTTGGTTACTTAACACGTACTCCCTAAAAGGTTGAAGCAGACTCTACGTGGCCCTTTGACACTTCGATCAAGGTGAACCATCCTACTTTGGTATATTCCATTCACCTATACGCGAATGTATAATCCCATAGATCCTTGGTGATGTCTCACATCTATGACAACCCACCTTTTTGGATGGATTAAATCAACAATAATGCACACGTGTCTATTTCAAAACATTCAAAAGGGAGGATTGTCAATGGTGTAAATAAGAAAATAAGAGAAAAAGAAGGAAAAACAAAACATAGAATCTCACAGCGGAATGACAAAATATAATAATCAAATAAACAGTTCATGAAGCTATTTTATAATATACATTTAACTACACAATTTTTACATAAAATCAAAGTACAAACAACAACATACCAATAATGATGCAGCAACATAATACTAATAATATAATATACCAATCTCCATCTTCGTCCTCCAAAAATAAAGTCTTCAATAATGAAATGCTCAGGCTGACCCGAGCGTAATGAAAAGACAAAACACTCGAGTCAGAACTAAAAGTTCTTATGTAAGTTATATCAACAACAATTAAATATGAGTGTAATGGCTTCAGAGATGTTTACAGGATTTTACATCTCCTTTCTAGTGTATAATGTGCGTGCAATAACTTAAGAGATGTTTTGGGATTTTCCATCTTCTAAGGATCAGTTAAACTCTCTATATGTAGTAAAATACGCTATATATATGTAGTGTCTATCGGTAAAGTAAAGTATTAAAATAGCATTAAGGAGTTACCCATATCCCCCTTAACACATTTTTATAGGCATCGTAGTCTATACAGTACTGTAAACTCCACCATAAACTGGTGGGCTATCAGGGAGCACTCCATAGGTATGACACAAACCAAAATTGTAGTAGGCTCGATAAGGCATATGACAAGGCATGCGAGGCAATTCCCAGGGTAAGATTCTACCGTTTTGCACGCCCGGAATGGTGGTAACGCATAGCAGCTACTACTGCCCACCTCGAGACACACTCCCATAATCAAATCGAGGGTGGCCACCAATCAATCACAAAGTAACATATATGGTATCGAAGAAGCGTGTCCGATAAGAGGAGCGACCTCACTTAGCCCGGGATAGCTCCTGTTTTAGTCATATCAAGTTGACCCGAAGGTCAGGGCTGCGTTCTTACTTCGTACCAGTAGCGTTCGCCAAACCATCCTACTTCGTTTTGGATTCTCTACCACGTGCACAGTTGTTAAAGTGGTTTAGGAATTGGTAGAGAGTATGACAATATCTAACCCTGGTCTCTTTAACAACCAAACGCTTATTTCACACCATGGTCATTTTATAAAACATTTTTAATAATAAATCCAGAAAACAGTTTATACCATCATATCAAGATATCCATATACTTATTCCAAATGCATAAATATATTCATAAATACCGAGGAAGATTTCTTCAATCAATTTCGAAAATAATTTATAAACCTTACTTAAACCATTTATAAACTATTTATATGCTTTAGGACCATTTATAAAGCTATTTATAAGTTCCAAAACAGTTTACAACTCTTCCCCTTTTCATAAACTTCTACGCAAATTCCTTTAAAACGCTTCCAAATCCCTTTACACAAGTTCTTTTATAAAACCCTTTATAAAATCCTTTAAAACCTTTATAAACTCCTTTATAAAACCATTATAAAATCCTTTATAAAAAGATCTTTTATAAGAATCCTTTTATAAAATCTCTTACAAACTTTATAAATTCCTTACAAAACATTTTACAAAATTCAAAAATATTTTACAAAAATCTTTTATCTGTTAAAGTTATTATAAAAGTATATATTTATTATCTTAAATTAAATTTTAAATAAATCTTTAAAACTATATTAAATATTTTATTAAATTAAATTTTAAACTATTTAAATTATATATTTAAAACTAAATAAAATTAAAAGTAAGAATCTTAAATTTACATTTAAAACCATATATTTATAATTTGAGACTTTTAAAACATATAAAATAAATTATTTTCCAAACATAAATTTTAAATTAAATCATTAAATTAAATTTAAAAATCAAATTTAAAAATCAAACATACTTTACCATTTAGAAAATAATTTAAAACCAATCAACGGTGTCCGTATATAATTTTCTACCCTATGGTCAAGTGATTGGGTATGTATCATTTCAACCCAAAATAGTTAAATTTTCCGGGTATATATCATTTCAACCCGTATCCCGAATCAATAATTTCCAAATCAATAAAATCGCTCGAGTATGTATCATTTCAACACATAACGATTTTCCATAATCTATAAGATCATTCGGGTATGTATCATTTCAACCCATAGTGATTTTCCTAACAACAAACTAAGGGAACTTGTAGTGTGATAACAACATATATAATAAACATAACATCCAATCATCCAAAATGTCAACAAATAAACATCGATCACAATCAACATCCACATCAGTCAATAAATCACAACAATTAACTGGTTATCAATATCAGATATTTAACTATCAATTTAATTTCAATATTAATTTAAATGGAAATTTTATTTCAAATTAAATATACATGACAATTCAAATTGCCAAACAACAATCAATAAAATTCTTATCAATTCATAAATTTAATTCAACTAACTTAAGTAGGTTTAGTATTTCGTGAGTGGGTTAAATTACCCACCTTTGATTTATAGTCGATTTAAAATCCAAATAAAAGCCCGAAATCCAATGGTCTCCAAATTCAACCAAACCAGTACCATGTTGTTCGAAATTTCGATACGATTGCAACGGAAGAAACCCGTCCCAATCCGAGTTCGTATGCAAAAATTACACACGTTAGAAGGTTGAAAATTTTAAATTAAAAATAAAATACAGGGGCATTTATGTAATAACGTTCTCACCTCAACCCTAACTCGACCCCAACAATGCAGAACATAGCGCAGCTGCCACGAAACCCTATAAAACGCCGACGCCTCATGAACCATCACCTCGATCGGACCAGCCCGCGAGCTTCCACGCCTCGAGCCGCCCCTCCCTCCCTGGTGAACGCGCTGCCACCTCCGGTCTCAAGACTAGGCTCCGCCGCCACCACCTCCGGTCTCAAGACCAGACTCTGCCACCGCCACAATATACTCGCCATTTCTAGCGATTCCTGATGCCTTAGTGACGAACTACTCCAGTGGATGATCGGTGCTCCTCCTCCTCTACCTGCCTACGCCTCCGGATCGTCGAATGGTTGACGATCCGCCGTTGATTTACAAACCCTAATATGGACGGCTGAGGCTTCTTCACTGATTTCTGGCCAAACCAAACCTCCAATCGAAAAACAAATTACATAGGCAGATTACGCTCATTGAGAGCTTCACGATGATATATAATTTGATAGGTTTTGAGGGGTTTAAATTTTCGATTTGATTTATAATTGGGAATTAGGGCTTTGGAAAGTCTGCTATCGAAAAGGAACGGATAAATGAGAAAATATGTATAGAAAAATGAAAATAAGAAGCTGCTAGGGTTTATAATAGCCTATATATAGGTAGAGATGGATAAGAATGAATGGACGGATCGAATTGGGTTGAAACGATAACAACGACCTGAAAAGCCCGTTTCGTTCCCGAAACGAAAGTAGGTCATCCCATATATAAAAATATAGGTTTTCGATATTTTTAAACTCAATGGAACTAGTTTCAAACCCCAATTCCATTGTATATAGAAGTTATCTTTTAAAACTAAATTATATTCATTTAAATTCCATTAATCGATTTCTACGCGTTGCGAGCTCGCACGATCAAACGATAAGTCAGATTTCTACGAAACTTGAAATCCTATAATAATTCACTATTACAGATCTGATGAAACTTGTTTCGTCGAAATCCGAGACAGTGCCCAAAAACCCAATTTTACACGGTAATTAAATAAATTATTATTTTAAAATCAATTTAATCACCTTTAAATTCTAGATTAAAAGTAAACAATTTTCATCATTCTTAATTTAACAGGAATTTATAATCTTTTAAAATACAATTTTCCATATTAAATCCAAGATTTAAAATATTACAGTAATCTCAGTGTTTAATTACAACTGTAATAAATCCATTCATTATAATTTAAATTTCAAACAAAATCTTTTATTTATATTTAAATTCTTATATTAAATCACTATTACCGGATGAATTAATTTAACATAAGTTTCCATCTTACTATTCTCATCACTCAACAGTTAACATCTTTTACCATATTAATTGCAATATTTCAATTAATTTTGTTGATTTCCTAATTAATTTCAAATAGATTAAATAGTAAAATAGTAGTTAAAACAATTATTACACATTAATAATCAAACATATTTCTAAGTCTATTGTTTACAAACAAAAGCTCATAAATTTATGTACTAATTAATTTATTTCATATTCTATAATAAACCTATTTCAATTAAGAACAGATAATTTCAACATTAAATCCAACATTTAATTTATTCCTTATTTACAATTATAACCAAATTAACTTTACAATTATTTCAGTTGATTGAAATTACATTAAAATAATTATCAATAACATTCAAACAACATTATTAAATCATATTCTAATTAATTTTCTCATTGATAAATCATAAATTTTAATTTCTCACACTATTAAATTTCAAAATCTTATTTAATTTAATAGTTTTAGTTATCAAAAATACGGGTCGTTACACTCTCCCTCACCCAAAACTTTTCGTCCTCGAAAAAGAACAAGGAGGAATTAAGAAACTTGATATAATTTTATCCAAATTATTTAAATTATAAACACTTTCAATTTACATCATTAAGTTTTAATATAATTTTGAAAATAACCACGTTTGCATAAAAAATTTCTATGTCCTAAATTTACGAAAAATTTCGGCAGTCTCCTTTGCGCGGTTAGGTCGGGAAAAATAATAATATCAACAACTTCAATATATATATATATATAATATTTCAATAATAAACATCCCAAACCATGGGAAAAAAATAAATTATCGTTCCAAAACCATAATCCGAAAACATACCTATTTGTCTGGCAAACAACTTTATTTATGAAACCAAAAACAATAGCTATTGCTTCTATAAACCTGTATTTCACTTATATAATCCAAAAAGAATTAAAATTATGTAAAAGAATAATATTTTAGTTGTTTCAATCAATTGCACAAGCAACACAACATATCTAATAATCATATGCAACCAAAGAATCCATTACACATCCACAGCAATCAAAACAAATGTTTTGTTCAGGTTCAGACACTTTGCATCGTACAAGGGCGATAAATATACTAACAAGTGTACCTTATGCTCTACAGCCTTAGATAATAACTTAATATATTATTCATACAACCTAAACAAATTAGAAGCATCCTTTCCCAAACTTCACATAAGCCAAAACAATAAAGAATTTAACACATTATTATTTAAGTTTATGCTATTGGTTTCTTCTCTTTTTTCTTCATCATTTACTTTTCATTTATTTTCATTCATTCATACAATGTCATTTTTTTATTAATTTGCATTCATTTACTTACATAAATTATTTCCCATTCAATTATTTAGAACATCAATAAATCAATGCTTAAAATATTATATAAGTTTCCTTGCAATTTAATTCATATTCATTTACTTATATAACTTGATTTCCAATTAAGATTAATATTCATCAGTGAATCAATTCATACTTAAGTTTTTCTACTTTTTGATTCCCATTTATTACTTCATATATAGTATCATTTAATTTTAAAACTATTTATGAATCATTTTCTTTAAGTTTATAATCATTTGCTTAAATAGTATTCACTTTTTACTATTCAATTTAATTATTAAGCATTTCAAAACACCAACTTAAGTTTAAACATTTCTTTTACATCAGAATTCTTATTTGTAGACATAATTCCATTTGAACATTTTCATTACTTAAGTTTAACTTGTATAATATTTTATTACATTCATATTTAACATTACAACTTTTTAAACACTTCTCGTAAGTTTTTATATATGTTTTTAGAATGTAATTGAGTGTTATACAAATTTATCTTATTCATTTTATTTAGCAAAATATTCAATAATTTACATCTTCTAAATTTCATTACCCTTTAATTTACAAGTGACAAATCTCCAATTTCTTTACAGTTTCATTAATCACTTAGTTTCTAATTTCTCATTTTTCATTTTAGAAGTTTCCAACTATTGAAATTTCACTTTATTTCTACAACTAGAAATCATTAATTTAACAACAACTTAAGAACTAAATACTGGGTTCATTTCAAATCAATTTGAAATAATATATATATTCATATCTTTTATATATATCAAATCATACTTCAGAAAATAAAATAAAAATTTGTTTATCAAGACAGATGTGTAGCAAAGCTACTACAGTGGTCTTCCCATTTTGAAACTCGAAAATGAACGTCGATGATGTCGCAACCATCACCGAAATTATTTTCCAACGACAGAAGAGGGGAGTACAGAACTTATTTCTTTTTAAAATTCTTTTAAAACATTTCTTTCAAATCACATTGAAAATATTTATATCCGAAAATACTTCCAAATAATACTAATATTATATTCCAAAACCTTTGAAAACCAATTTCAAAACTCCAGAACTTAAGTTCTAAAATTTCCAATTTATATTCACTTTATTTGTAAATCCTATTTTGCAACCAATATTTATAAAATTTCACTTCCTAACAAACAAACATATCACATACAACTATATCCATTTATAAAAATTATTCTTTTTATACAAAATATAATATTAGGTAAAATTATTTCATTTAGATATATTTCGAAAACAATATTATGTCGGTCTGCCCTATTAAGTATTTTGAAATCCCTATCGATGCCATAGCCTCCTATGTACCGACCGGAATTTATAAATACTAAACAGAACAAATTAACACAATATAAAAACAATTTTATAACACCAACAAATACGCTCTCTCATATATATACTCTCAAACTCATTCTAGGGGTATTAATAACCCTATCTCTAATGAGTTAACCCCGAATAGGCTAAGGTATCAACAAACCTCGCTCTGATACCAACTGTGACGACCCACCTTTTTGGACGGATTAAATCGACAATAATCCACACATGTCTAATTCAAACCATTCAAAAGGGAGGATTGTCAATGGGGTAAATAAGAAAATAAGAGGAAAAGAAGGGAAAACAAAACACCAAATCTCACAGCGGAATGCCAAACTATAATAATCAAATAAACAGTTCATGAAGCTGTTTTATAATATACATTTGATTACACAATTTTTACACAAAATCGGAGTACAAACAACAACATACCAATAATGATGCAGCGGAATAATACTAAAAATAGAATATACCAAACTCCGTCTTTGTCGTCCAAAAAAAAGTCTTCAACACTGAAATGCTCAGGTTGACCCAAGCGTAATCAAAAGACAAAACACTCGAGTCAGAACTAGAAGATCTTATGTAAGTTAAATCAACAACAAGTAAATATGAGTGTAATGGCTTTAGAGATGTTTATGGGATTTTACATCTCCTATCCAGTGTTTAACGTGCGTGCAATAACTTAAGAGATGTTTCGGGATTTTCCATCTCCTAAGGAATCGTTAAACTATCTATATGTAGTAAAATATGCTATATATATGTAGTGTCTATCGGTAAAATATAGTATTAAACTAGCATTAAGGCGTTACCCATATCCCTCTTAACACATTTTTATAGGCATCGTAGTGTATACAGTACTGTAAACTCTACCATAAACTGGTGGGCTATTAGGGAGCACTCCATAGGTACGACATAAACCAAAATCGTAGTGGGCTCAATAAGGCATTTAACAAGGCATGCGAGGCAATGCCCAGGGTAGGATTCTACCGTTTTGCACGCCCGGACTGGTGGTAACGCATAGCAGCTACTACCGGCCACCTCGAGACACACTCCCATAATCAAATCGAGGGTGGCCACCAATTAATCACAAAGTAACATATATGGTATCGAAGAAGCGTGTCCGATAGGAGGAGCGACCTCACTTGGCCCGGGATAGCTCCTGTTTTAGTCATATCAAGCAGACCCGAAGGTCAGGGCCACGTTCTTACCTCATACCAGTAGCGTTCGCCAAACCATCCTACTTCGTTCTGGATTCCCCACCATGTGCACAATTTTTAATGTGGTTTCGGAATTGGTAGAGAGTATGACAATATCGGACCCCGGTCTCTTTAACAACCAAACGCTTATTTCACACCGTGGTCATTTTATAAAACATTTTTACCAACAAATCCAGAAAACAGTTTATACCTTCATATCAAGATATCCAAATACTTATTCCAAAAGTATAAATATATTCATAAATACCGAGGAATATTTCTTCAATCAATTTCGAAAATAATTTATAAATCTTACTTAAACCATTTATAAACTATTTATATGCTTTAGAGCCATTTATAAAGCTATTTATAAGTTCCAAAACAGCTTACAACTCTTCCCCTTTTCATAAACTTCTACGCAAATTCCTTTAAAACGCTTCCAAATTCCTTTACACAAGTTCTTTTATAAAACCCTTTATAAAAGCCTTTAAAACCTTTATAAACTCCTTTATAAAACCATTATAAAATCCTTTATAAAAAGATCTTTTATAAGAATCCTTTATAACTTAAGTAGGTTTAGTATTTCGTGAATGGGTTAAATTATTCACATTTGATTTATCGTCGATCAAAATCCAAATAAAAGCCCAAAATCCAACGTTCTCCAAATTCAACCAAACTAGTACCATGTTTTCTGGAATTTCGATATGATTGCAATGGAAGAAACCGCATCCCAATCCGAGTTCCTATGCAAAAATTGCGCAAGTTAGAAGGTTGAAAATTTAAAATTTAAATTTAAAATAAAATATATGTGATATCCCGGAATTTCGAGATGTTTAAAATGTGATAATCTCTTAATTTAAATTATTTTAATTGATAATATTGTTATTTCAAATATAAATAACCAAATAATAATAATGTGATGTATTAATTATGATATAGATTGAATTATAATAAGGATAATTATTTAATTATGTTATTTTATAAATTTGATTTTTAATAGATTTATCATTTCTAAAATTAATAAGTATTGTTTAAATATATATATATTGTCTTGAGTTGTTTGTAAATGAAATAATCATTTCAAACTTAATAATGTGTTTATTTAAAAATATAAATGTTGAGTTGATTTTTAAATTGGATTTTAAAAGTCAAATTTGAATTTGATTCTGGATTTAAATTTGAATCTTTAAAAGATAATTATTTTAATATATTTGGGTCTAAAAATATATGAACAAGACTTTTATTTAAAATAAGATTTGTTTTACAATATTTTCTTTAAAAGGAATTTTATTCATATAAATTTAGAAAGTGTTTATTTAATAGTAAATAAATACAAAAGATATTTTTACACTTAAAAATGAATGAAATACATTGTATATGATTTTTAGAATATAAATGGGTTTTTATTTTATTTTTCTTTCAAAGGTTTCATTTATGTATAATATAGAAATAATTAAGAAATGTATTTATCTATTTAGGAAATAAATATAAAAAGCTTTAAAAGCATTTAAAAATAAAATAAAAATAAAGAATTACAAGTGTTAAAATTTTAGACATGTAAAATACACGTGTTAACATAATAAGAATTTTATGTGACAAGTGTCATTTTATTATCATTTTTCTTTGATTTTTATAAACCATAAATTAAGTTTATAAAAGCCTACCTTTCCATTCTCTTTTCTTTTCTAATCTCATTTTCTTCAAAGACCAAAACAAAACCCAGAAAATGTACAACCGAAATCTCCTTTTCAAACCAAAAACTGAAATTCCTTTCTAAACCAAGTATCTACAAATCTGAAATTCCACTCAAACCAGAATCAAATCTCCTCTAACAATTTACTCTGTAATCATTTATCCTCAAATCTGAAATTACCTCAAACAAAAAAAAATATACAACCTGAAACCTTCCTCTGTTTAAAATCAATACCCTGTAATTATTTCCAAAACCGAGAATCTACAAAACTCAAATCATTTCAAAGCTCAAATTCAAATACCTGAAACCATTTATTGTCTCGAACCTGAAATTTCCTCAAAACTGAAAACCATCTCAAAAGTTCAAATGCCTGGAACCCATTTTCTTAAAGCCTGTAACCATTTTCCTGTTTCAAACCAAGTTTGTAATCATTTCCAAGTGCATGCAATAAAATCTGAGGCCACAGCAAGTTTTCAAAAGCTTTCAGTTTTAAAGAAATCAAAAAAAAGCAAAGTTTTCAAAGCTTACAACCAGAGGCCATGATTTTCAAGTTTTTAAAAAGCAAGCTCTTCAGTTTTAAAGGAATAAAGCAGTTCAGTTCAAAGTTCCAGTTATAACTTCTCTGTCAACATTTAAAGGTGAGTAAACAATTCTTTTGCAAAAGCTAAAATAGATATAAACTTGCTTTCGAATGATTTCTAAAATGAAGTATCTTTGCATGTTTATTTATATGTATATATTCTGTATGCATGTGAGCATTGAAGTGTGTATGTCTGATTTAAATTGTTAATATGCTCTGTTCATCTTAATAGGTGAGCAAAACCCTTAACTCTGTTATATTTCTTAGTATTTAGATGTGTATTTGAAGTAGGATATGACTTAGGCTAGAATGATTGTATGGATATGTTTGTATGTCTCTATATATATGTATGACTGGGTGCATGTCTGGGTATATGCATGTATAGTTCTGTTATAAGTTATAAGTTTTCAAAAACATGATTCAAAAAAAATCCAAATCATCCAACAAAATGATTTTGAGGTTATAACCTCTGAATGAAAATTGTTTGTATATATATGATATCATTTTAAAAATTAATTTCAAGTGTTTAAATTAAATATTTATTTCGAAAATGATATATATACAGTGATGATTTAAAATAAGCCCAGAATTAAATGTTTTGATTTTTAAGTTTGATTATAGGAATGGATTCACATTTCAAAGTCATGAATTTTAATGATCATTACAGAATTTTTAAATTGATAAATCAAAGTAAATTTAAAGTTGAACAGAAAACCCCTTTTTGTAAATTTCCGTTGATCGACGAAATGGAGTTCGTCATGCTTGGGTCAGATGATAGTTCAAGCACCCAAGATTAAGGGAAAAATACTAACTGAATTTTAAAGTGATCAAGGAAATGGAACGATATGGATTTAGGGTTTAACAACCCAGATTTGCCGATGAAGTAAATGGAGGTGATTCATTGAGGTCGAGGCAATTCAGGTCATCGGACCTGGGGGAATGGAAGGAGGAAACATTGGCGGTGGTTCAGGCGAAATCGTGCAATCGCTGGTGGTCGTGATCGTTTGGACGAAGCATTCTTCGATGATCAAGATTTTGGGTTACAGGAGCTCGTATAGTTCGATTTTGATTTTTCGATTAAGTGGGCAACCTGGGTTGTCGTGGTGGCTCAGGGGAGGATCGGCGAGTTGTTGAAAGCTTTGGCGATGGTCGGAAGTTCGCCGTTGTCGGTGCAAGGTGCACGTTGGCACAGTGTATTAGCTCGTTTAGTTTTTGGGTTCGAGAGTTTTTCTCGAAGTGGATCTCGTGAGAATTAGCTTTTGGCTCGGGTTTGTCTTCATGTCGCTCGCGAGAATGAGAGAAACAGTTAACTGTTAAGTTTTTAAAACAGTTTAAAAATTTAAACAAAACTCTTTTATAAAAAGGAAAGGAGAAGAAATGTTTTGACTAGATTTAATTTGTATAATTTGTTTAACTTAAATATATTAATTTAAATTCTTAACTTATTTTCAAATTAAATTTGGAAATAAGGTAGTTAATAAAGAAATGTTTTATCTTAAAACTTAATTTAAGTTTGATAATAAATGGAAATAACAAAGAGTGATTTATAAATTAAATTAGTTAATGGTTAAGAATAAGTAAATTAACAATTAAGTTTTTCAAGTGATTTATTAACTTGTTAATTAGAGATTGTTAATAAATAATTAAAAATAAGTAATTAATGATTATTTTAAAACTTAATTAATAATTTAATTAAGTAAGTTAATTACTAAGATCAAATGTTTTAATGATAATGTTTTATCTTAAGATTAATTAAGATTTTTAAATAAGTTGAAATTAATTAATTTAATTAAGAAATTAAGATTAATTAATTTATTTAATAAGGATTGATTAAATGATTAAGAGTTAATTAAAATGGTAATTAAGAAGTACTTAATTAAGTTTTATTAAGTAATAATTTAGTTTTCTTAATTAATAATTAAGAAATTAATAATTTATAATTAAAGTTAATTAAGGATAAATTAACTGTTATTAAGTAATTAATTAATTGTCATTAAAGATTGATTAATAGATAATTATGGATTAATTAAATAGGTAATTAAGGTTGTTAATTAATAATTAAGTTTTATTAAATAATGATTAAGAAGTAATTAATTAGTTAATTAAGTTTAATTAATTAATTATAAAAGTAATTAAGGATTGATTACTTTGTATTAAAGGATATTGATTGATAATTAAGGTTTATTAATTAATAGTTAAAGAATAATTAATCAAGGATTAATTAATTTGTTTAAAGGGTAATTAAGGATGAGTTACTCAGTTATAATTTAGGAATGAATGTGATTTACTTAAGTAAATTAATTTGTTAATTAATTAAGAATAGTCACTTGGGAATTTATTAAGTATAATTACTTAATAAGATTTGTTAAATGTAATTACTTAGTGTAAGTAATTGATAAATGAATTACTGTATGTAATTGGTGTAATTAATCAAAAAGGATTTATAAAAGAAATTAAAGTAATTAAGAATAGTTAATTACTGTTAATGATTATTTAAGGTTGATTTATGAAAGTAATTAATTAATGCATGATTAATTAATGTAATTAATTAAGGAATAATGTAATTAATTATAGTTAATTAATTAATTAAGGATAATTAATTATTATAATTAATGAGAGTAATTAAAGGTTAATTACTATAAATGATTAAGGATAATTAATTTGTTAAATTAATTAAAGGATAATTACTTTGTGTAATTAATTGATAATTTAATCAAGAGTGGTTAATGGTTAATTAATTAAATGGTTGTAATTAATTAATGGTTGATTAAGCAAGGTTAGGAATTAATTCTTAAGTAATTAATTTAATTTAAGTTGATTAAATTAATTAAAATAGAGATTAATAAATGGTTGCTTATGAATGATGGTTGAGTAGAATGTCTGATTTGGTTGATATCTATTGGATGATATACTATGATATATCTGTGATAAATGTGTGATATTTATCTATGTTAATGCTATGTGAATTCAAGTATTAAATTGAATTGAATTGTTTAAACCTTTAAACAACTTGGCCTTAAAAGATACGTTTTGGATTTCGATGAGACCGGGATCGGGTTTGCTACATTACAGCGTGATATGGGGTTCTCGCTTCGCGGTTTGGTGGCGAACGGAAGACTCTTACCCCTACATGTCCCATTGAGGGGTTGGTTGCGACTCGAGAGGGTGGCCGTAAAAGCAAACCCGAGGTATCACTGTGAGCCACAGCGGGGCTGGGATGGTTGAAAAGCCTACCGGTCGTGAACCGTTGCTGAAGGTGTTTCCGTATACCGGATTTCCAGGTCTGGAGACCCGAATACCACATCGATCCAAATTTACGATAGGTCGTGAATCAAGTGAAGATGAAGATTCAGAGTGCAAGGGTTATTGTCGTTAACTCTGAGGGTGATTCCAAAACGAGTGTAACGAGATAATGCCTTCGGTTTCGTTCGAACCCGGAACGAAATTGTATGGATTGAATGCTTTCAGCACATCGTCAGGTGGACGATGAGCATTCTAAGTGAAGTGTTCTGATTAAAGGTAATCGTGACCTTAAGCCTCATCAACCGGGAATGGCTAAAACAGGGGAGGTGCAGCAAGGCTTCGTGGGTAGCGCCCACTGAGAGTAAGGTCATCCCTGTCTAGATGTCCCTTTCTATTTTCGACTTAGTGGTGCGGTTGATGTACACAACCGTGGGGTGATTTTATTCGGAATTATCCAGTAAGGGATGGTTCCGGCTTTGTGTTGCAGGGGAGCGGGCGTACTCCTCGGTACGGTGATCTAGGCCACGTACTGTGATGGGCGGTACCCCAGTAGCCCTGCCATTGTATGGAAATCCAACTTCCAATAAGTGATAATGGTCTTGATTGTATACCTATGTATGCTGGAATTTAATAATGTAACAATTTCGGCTATTTCATATTTATTTGAAAACCCTAGACCTATTATAATACAATCAGATTTCCTATCAAAGTTTTGGTTAGCGTAAGGTAAAAACTTTTCCATGTTTATGTATGGGAAGTCTTACGTGATACCTTTGTTTTCAAAAGGTTTTGAAGTTAAGCAATTTAAACCGTTTACTCACACCAGACCCATGTCTGACCCAAGTGTTTATTTCTGTTTTATATAAACTCTTGGGTACTCAAATTTTTACGAGTAGCCAAGGGAGTCAGGTTTGCTTTGACGAATATTCTGGAGGAGCAATGGAGCAGGAGGCTTCGGCGTTCGTAGATATAGAATTCCGCTGTGTAGATCTCTGTGATAGTGTTTGTATTGTATTTGAGTTGTAATGTCTAGACAGATGTTTATAACTGTCTAGTATGTGATGTATATGTTGTATAACTCTGATAAGTGTTGTATATTGTGTAATACTTTTGTTATTAATATAATTTATTCGTTCCGCTGTGTGAGATTCTGATGTTGTTTCTTTCTTTCTTCTCTTCTTTTCTCTTTCTATCCCTTTCTTTCTTATTAGCGATACGACTTTCTGGTCGATGAAAGCCTAGGACGTCACATTTGGTATCAGAGCGATAGGTTGAGTGAATACCTAGGCTCTGGAGTGGTGTCTATCTTGAGAGAGCGTATTTGTAATTTTTACTATATATATATATATATATCTATTCTACCTATTTGTTGGATTATCTGTTCGGGTTTTCCAAATAAGTTATAAAGGTAGATAGGGTGGTAGTGTGTGAAACACGACTACCAATGGTTGGAATTTGAATATTTGAGGTTGGAAGTATTTGTCGAGACTCTAGACCTAATACCGTCTCGAGTGAACTTTGATATGGTATAAGAATTTCATTGATCTCTGAAGGAAACCTGTTAAGGTTCAGAGTTTATTATTGAAGTATAAGTTTGATCATGCTCGTGTGAGCGGATTTTTGAGGAGTTTGGATCTGTCCGAAGAGCTGAAGCAAGTGATGGTATCTTGATACCTCAGGAAATTGTAGCTGTGTGATGAGACGCAGTGACTATGAATGTTCCCAAAGAAGTTTTCTTTTGGAGCAAGTTTAAGGAAGTGTGTCTGCTTCGGTGTTGTGGCTGAGTTCAGCAGGATGTTTGTGTTTGGTCTGAGGTCCGGGTTCTCTAGAAGCTTTGGATAAGGAGTCTTTGTCATCCGTGTTAGCGGTGCAGCTCGAGTGTTCTGTGTTCCTGCTGGAAGATCTTTTGGCTTAGCAGTTTTTCTTAGAGTGGAGTTCAGAAGCTGCGGAGTAAATTCATTTTTCAAATGGATTGGTCAAGCACTAGACTATTCTGATGGATTAAGAAAGAACAGTAATCTTTGGATATTGGACTGGATAGGATCGCAAAAGTGACTTGCGATAGTTTGAGTGTTCTCTTGGGAAATCTTTGCTTGGGTTTGAGGCATCTCTAGAAGATGTAGGAGTTATAGAGTTGTCAGAAATTTTCTGGAGTGTTGATCTAGTTTGTGTTCGAGTTCATAGACGACATCTAGATCAGAGTTGAGCAGCGAAAGCTTGGTAGTAGTTGTTCTAGAGTAGAAGCAACCGGAAATTGCAGTGTTTGGATTAAAGGGTTCCTACAGGAAGTTTTTCAAGATTTGAAGGTCAGATTGGTGAGAGCATTTGTTTTGTCTTTTCTGGATAGGAGAAGTTTGGAATCTACCGATGATTGTGGAGTAGAGTTTGAGTTCTGGATTTCTGTAGATCTTGAGAGGATCCGTTTATTGGATTGTTTTTGGTCCTGTTTGTTTCGAGAAGCATCAGCGATGGTTGGGCTGATCAGGAAGGATGAAGGCATCCCAGAATCGTCAGAAGAGTTCTGTGGATTAGAGATGGAGAATTTTGGAATTCGAAGTTGGAGACTTCGTTGTTATTTCTTCGATGAAGGGAGAAAATAAGATTGGGTAAGACTAGGAAGATAGCTCCGAGTATATTGGATCTTTCTGAGTTTTTGTGAAGATAAGTGTTTTGGCTTCAGTAATGAATTGCCAGTTTGGATTTAGTAGAGCGAGTAACCCAGTATTTGTATCGGGGAAACTCGGGATAATTTTAGATAGTTTATCCGGATCTATGTCCGGATAGCTAGAGTTGTTTGTTTAAATGAATTGTTTGCTTGGATGAAATGGTTTGTTTGGATGAATGGTTGATTGATTGATAGTGTATGGTTGATATGTATGTTTGGATTTTTGAAAATAAAATTTAAAAACCTTTGGATTATCTTTTGTTTTAAATTTCGAGGACGAAATTCTTTTAAGGGGGAAGGAATGTGATATCCCGGAATTTCGAGAAGTTTAAAATGTGATAATCTCTTAATTTAAATTATTTTAATTGATAATATTGTTATTTCAAATATAAATAACCAAATAATAATAATGTGATGTATTAATTATGATATAGATTGAATTATAATAAGGATAATTATTTAATTATGTTATTTTATAAATTTGATTTTTAATAGATTTATCATTTCTAAAATTAATAAGTATTGTTTAAATATATATATATTGTCTTGAGTTGTTTGTAAATGAAATAATCATTTCAAACTTAATAATGTGTTTATTTAAAAATATAAATGTTGAGTTGATTTTTAAATTGGATTTTAAAAGTCAAATTTGAATTTGATTCTGGATTTAAATTTGAATCTTTAAAAGATAATTATTTTAATATATTTGGGTCTAAAAATATATGAACAAGACTTTTATTTAAAATAAGATTTGTTTTACAATATTTTCTTTAAAAGGAATTTTATTCATATAAATTTAGAAAGTGTTTATTTAATAGTAAATAAATACAAAAGATATTTTTACACTTAAAAATGAATGAAATACATTGTATATGATTTTTAGAATATAAATGGGTTTTTATTTTATTTTTCTTTCAAAGGTTTCATTTATGTATAATATAGAAAAGCATTTATAATTAAGAAATGTATTTATCTATTTAGGAAATAAATATAAAAAGCTTTAAAATCATTTAAAAATAAAATAAAAATAAAGAATTACAAGTGTTAAAATTTTAGACATGTAAAATACACGTGTTAACATAATAAGAATTTTATGTGACAAGTGTCATTTTATTATCATTTTTCTTTGATTTTTATAAACCATAAATTAAGTTTATAAAAGCCTACCTTTCCATTCTCTTTTCTTTTCTAATCTCATTTTCTTCAAAGACCAAAACAAAACCCAGAAAATGTACAACCGAAATCTCCTTTTCAAACCAAAAACTGAAATTCCTTTCTAAACCAAGTATCTACAAATCTGAAATTCCACTCAAACCAGAATCAAATCTCCTCTAACAATTTACTCTGTAATCATTTATCCTCAAATCTGAAATTACCTCAAACAAAAAAAAAATATACAACCTGAAACCTTCCTCTGTTTAAAATCAATACCTTGTAATTATTTCCAAAACCAAGAATCTACAAAACTCAAATCATTTCAAAGCTCAAATTCAAATACCTGAAACCATTTATTGTCTCGAACCTGAAATTTCCTCAAAACTGAAAACCATCTCAAAAGTTCAAATGCCTGGAACCCATTTTCTTAAAGCCTGTAACCATTTTCCTGTTTCAAACCAAGTTTGTAATCATTTCCAAGTGCATGCAATAAAATCTGAGGCCACAGCAAGTTTTCAAAAGCTTTCAGTTTTAAAGAAATCAAAAAAAAGCAAAGTTTTCAAAGCTTACAACCAGAGGCCATGATTTTCAAGTTTTTAAAAAGCAAGCTCTTCAGTTTTAAAGGAATAAAGCAGTTCAGTTCAAAGTTCCAGTTATAACTTCTCTGTCAACATTTAAAGGTGAGTAAACAATTCTTTTGCAAAAGCTAAAATAGATATAAACTTGCTTTCGAATGATTTCTAAAATGAAGTATCTTTGCATGTTTATTTATATGTATATATTCTGTATGCATGTGAGCATTGAAGTGTGTATGTCTGATTTAAATTGTTAATATGCTCTGTTCATCTTAATAGGTGAGCAAAACCCTTAACTCTGTTATATTTCTTAGTATTTAGATGTGTATTTGAAGTAGGATATGACTTAGGCTAGAATGATTGTATGGATATGTTTGTATGTCTCTATATATATGTATGACTGGGTGCATGTCTGGGTATATGCATGTATAGTTCTGTTATAAGTTATAAGTTTTCAAAAACATGATTCAAAAAAAATCCAAATCATCCAACAAAATGATTTTGAGGTTATAACCTCTGAATGAAAATTGTTTGTATATATATGATATCATTTTAAAAATTAATTTCAAGTGTTTAAATTAAATATTTATTTCGAAAATGATATATATACAGTGATGATTTAAAATAAGCCCAGAATTAAATGTTTTGATTTTTAAGTTTGATTATAGGAATGGATTCACATTTCAAAGTCATGAATTTTAATGATCATTACAGAATTTTTAAATTGATAAATCAAAGTAAATTTAAAGTTGAACAGAAAACCCCTTTTTGTAAATTTCCGTTGATCGACGAAATGGAGTTCGTCATGCTTGGGTCAGATGATAGTTCAAGCACCCAAGATTAAGGGAAAAATACTAACTGAATTTTAAAGTGATCAAGGAAATGGAACGATATGGATTTAGGGTTTAACAACCCAGATTTGCCGATGAAGTAAATGGAGGTGATTCATTGAGGTCGAGGCAATTCAGGTCATCGGACCTGGGGGAATGGAAGGAGGAAACATTGGCGGTGGTTCAGGCGAAATCGTGCAATCGCTGGTGGTCGTGATCGTTTGGACGAAGCATTCTTCGATGATCAAGATTTTGGGTTACAGGAGCTCGTATAGTTCGATTTTGATTTTTCGATTAAGTGGGCAACCTGGGTTGTCGTGGTGGCTCAGGGGAGGATCGGCGAGTTGTTGAAAGCTTTGGCGATGGTCGGAAGTTCGCCGTTGTCGGTGCAAGGTGCACGTTGGCACAGTGTATTAGCTCGTTTAGTTTTTGGGTTCGAGAGTTTTTCTCGAAGTGGATCTCGTGAGAATTAGCTTTTGGCTCGGGTTTGTCTTCATGTCGCTCGCGAGAATGAGAGAAACAGTTAACTGTTAAGTTTTTAAAACAGTTTAAAAATTTAAACAAAACTCTTTTATAAAAAGGAAAGGAGAAGAAATGTTTTGACTAGATTTAATTTGTATAATTTGTTTAACTTAAATATATTAATTTAAATTCTTAACTTATTTTCAAATTAAATTTGGAAATAAGGTAGTTAATAAAGAAATGTTTTATCTTAAAACTTAATTTAAGTTTGATAATAAATGGAAATAACAAAGAGTGATTTATAAATTAAATTAGTTAATGGTTAAGAATAAGTAAATTAACAATTAAGTTTTTCAAGTGATTTATTAACTTGTTAATTAGAGATTGTTAATAAATAATTAAAAATAAGTAATTAATGATTATTTTAAAACTTAATTAATAATTTAATTAAGTAAGTTAATTACTAAGATCAAATGTTTTAATGATAATGTTTTATCTTAAGATTAATTAAGATTTTTAAATAAGTTGAAATTAATTAATTTAATTAAGAAATTAAGATTAATTAATTTATTTAATAAGGATTGATTAAATGATTAAGAGTTAATTAAAATGGTAATTAAGAAGTACTTAATTAAGTTTTATTAAGTAATAATTTAGTTTTCTTAATTAATAATTAAGAAATTATTAATTTATAATTAAAGTTAATTAAGGATAAATTAACTGTTATTAAGTAATTAATTAATTGTCATTAAAGATTGATTAATAGATAATTATGGATTAATTAAATAGGTAATTAAGGTTGTTAATTAATAATTAAGTTTTATTAAATAATGATTAAGAAGTAATTAATTAGTTAATTAAGTTTAATTAATTAATTATAAAAGTAATTAAGGATTGATTACTTTGTATTAAAGGATATTGATTGATAATTAAGGTTTATTAATTAATAGTTAAAGAATAATTAATCAAGGATTAATTAATTTGTTTAAAGGGTAATTAAGGATGAGTTACTCAGTTATAATTTAGGAATGAATGTGATTTACTTAAGTAAATTAATTTGTTAATTAATTAAGAATAGTCACTTGGGAATTTATTAAGTATAATTACTTAATAAGATTTGTTAAATGTAATTACTTAGTGTAAGTAATTGATAAATGAATTACTGTATGTAATTGGTGTAATTAATCAAAAAGGATTTATAAAAGAAATTAAAGTAATTAAGAATAGTTAATTACTGTTAATGATTATTTAAGGTTGATTTATGAAAGTAATTAATTAATGCATGATTAATTAATGTAATTAATTAAGGAATAATGTAATTAATTATAGTTAATTAATTAATTAAGGATAATTAATTATTATAATTAATTATTATAATTAATGAGAGTAATTAAAGGTTAATTACTATAAATGATTAAGGATAATTAATTTGTTAAATTAATTAAAGGATAATTACTTTGTGTAATTAATGGATAATTTAATCAAGAGTGGTTAATGGTTAATTAATTAAATGGTTGTAATTAATTAATGGTTGATTAAGCAAGGTTAGGAATTAATTCTTAAGTAATTAATTTAATTTAAGTTGATTAAATTAATTAAAATAGAGATTAATAAATGGTTGCTTATGAATGATGGTTGAGTAGAATGTCTGATTTGGTTGATATCTATTGGATGATATACTATGATATATCTGTGATAAATGTGTGATATTTATCTATGTTAATGCTATGTGAATTCAAGTATTAAATTGAATTGAATTGTTTAAACCTTTAAACAACTTGGCCTTAAAAGATACGTTTTGGATTTCGATGAGACCGGGATCGGGTTTTCGTATACCGGATTTCCAGGTCTGGAGACCCGAATACCACATCGATCCAAATTTACGATAGGTCGTGAATCAAGTGAAGATGAAGATTCAGAGTGCAAGGGTTATTGTCGTTAACTCTGAGGTTGATTCCAAAACGAGTGTAACGAGATAATGCCTTCGGTTTCGTTCGAACCCGGAACGAACTTGTATGGATTGAATGCTTTCAGCACATCGTCAGGTGGACGATGAGCATTCTAAGTGAAGTGTTCTGATTAAAGGTAATCGTGACCTCAAGCCTCATCAACCGGGAATGGCTAAAACAGGGGAGGTGCAGCAAGGCTTCGTGGGTGTGATATCCCGGGATTTCAGGGAATTTAAAATGTGATAATCTTGTAAATTAATTATTTAAAATTGGTAAAATTGTTATTTTCAAACAAATTAATAATGAGTTGTTTTTAAATATAGTTATAAATAGATTCTTAAATGGAATAATTAGTTAAAGGTTTAAATTGTGTTATTTAGAAATAGATTTTAAATAGACTTATTATTTTCAAATTTAATAAGTGTTGTTAAAAATATATGTATATATATGTGTATTTAAATTGATTTAAATAGGATAATTATTTACAATTAATAATGTGCTTGTTTAGAATTAATATCTATATTTATTTGAATTGATTTTAAATTGGACTTTAAATTGACTTTAAGAATTGAATTTAAAGAAATATATATCTTAAAATAAAAATAATAATATAGTTTGGACTTAAATCATATGGATAAGGTTTTATTTAAAAATAGATTTGTTTTATATTATTCTCTTAAAGAAATTTATTTAAAGAAATTTGGGAAGTATTTATTAAATAATAAATACAAAAGTTTTATATTATCATTTAAAAATGGACTAAATATACTATATATGATTTTATTTAAGATATGATTGGTTTTTATTTTATTTTCTTTTAAAAGTTTTATTTTTATAAATTAAGAAAAGCATTTATAAATTTATAAATATATTTATTAATTAGGAAAATTTAATATAAAAGCTTTTAAATCCTTTTAAAAATAATGTAAAATTTAATAATGACAAGTGTTAACATATTAAACTATCTAAGCACATGTGTTAACATAATAAACAAGGGTAGAGACAAGTGTCATTTCTTTTATTTTTATTTTCTCTAATTTTAATAAATATTAATTTACATGTATATAAACAAACATCTAACTCCTTCATTCCTTTTTCTATCTTCATTACTAAAACAAAGAAACAACCTGTAAAAACCATTTTCAAACAAATCTCAGATCAAAACAAATACAACCAGAGAAAATTCAAAACCCTGTAAACATTCCTCAAAACAAATTCTCAAACTCAAATGCAAGCATGTCATCTTCTCTTAAGTCTGTAGTCTAAAATCTCTGTAACCATTATGTTCAAAGCCTGAAATTCACTTCTCAAACCAAATTGCAAACCTGTAATTCATCTCCTCATCTCAAATCAAAATCAAAAGGCCTGTTTCTGTTTCAAACCTACAAACTCATTTTCAAAAGCAAGCAACCTGGAATCAAGTCTCGAACATCTCAGTTTCAAAGTTAAGTCATCTCTACAACATGCTTCCAGTTTCAAAGCATTTCAGAGATCAAAAGCAAATTCTTTCCAGTTCAAATCAAAGCATTCAAGTTTTCAAATTGTCAAGAGATTCAGTTTTCAAGTCTCTGCACTTCATTAAAAGGTGAGTAAACCTTTATTTTTAAAACAGTTTTTAAATCTGAGAATAAACTTAAATGTGTGATGAATTTTTATAGTAATATGGTTTGCATATGATATTATCTGTGAATGCATGCTTATATAAAAGGCCTGTACTAAAATCAGTATGTATAAATATATGCTTCTCTGTTCTTAATATGAGTAAACTAAGCATAAAATAGTTTTAGATTATATACATATGATAAGTGCTCGAAGTGAAATTTGTTGCATGTTTGAAAATGTGTATGCATGTTTGTTTAGATCTAAATGCATGTTTATATGAATGGATATACTGTGAGTCTGTCTGAATATATAAGTGATCATCTCTGTTTTAAGTTTCAGAGTTTAAAACTTAGATCAAAAAATTTCAATCCTTCTCTCTTTCTAATCTCTGTCTTTCTAATCTCTGTTAGGCTTAGATTCCTAAATGAAAAATGGTTGAGACAATCTAGATTTATTTTTAAAAATAGTTTCAAGTAAGAATATATGGTAAATATTCTGAAAAATAAAGAATGACAGTAAAAAAATCATATTTAAGTCAAAGATCAATGTTAACGAATTCATATTTGGATTACATAGATTGATTCGTGGTTGAAAATTATGAATTATGATGGGAATATCATGATTTTTAGATAGGATATTGATGAGATATCCTGAGTTGTTCAGTTTTGGTATTGTCGGCAACTGCCGATGATCTATGTCGAGATGAAGCTTGGATTTGATATCAAGGGAGGCTTTAGGGCTGTTGATCGTAGGAAAAATAGTGGAAGAGGCTATCATTCATCGTTGCGTTGCATTTTGGATAGTGTCGGGTTTAACACTAAGAATGGGTCGAGTCTGGAAACGGGATCTTGGTGGCGTCTCTGGTTGTTCGAGTTGCACCGGACCAAGGGGGATGGCTTCGGGAATGGTCGGGGAACATGTGACAGTGGTTGCGCATCGTCTGGTGGTCGGAGACGTGATTTCGAGGCGTTTTTCTGGTGATGGTTTTCGTTCCAGTATCGATAGGATTCCTCGATTTCGATCGTGGGTTCGTGCCAGTGTTTGGGTGGTCAGGATCTGATGTAGAGGCGAGCGTCGATGAGTCGAAGGTGTCGTGGATGGTCGGAAGGGACTGGGTTGCTGGTGCACGTGCACCTGTACACGTTTGCGTGTATTTGGATGTTGGTCTGGGCATGTTGTTTGGGAAGAAGAGTTGTACCGGGTTTGGTCTCGAGAATAATGGAGTGCGACTCGAAGTAGAAGTTGACTCGAAGGGAAACTCGAGGAAATTGGGGTTGTGCTCGGGTTTGTCTTCGGGATTGTAAGAGTGAACTGTTTCAGATTTTACTTTAACTAAATCCAAGTTTTTAAATATAAATAAAAGTAAGTTTTAAAGTAAAATTTTAAAACAAATTCTTAAATCTATTATTTATAAAATAAATGTTTTTAAGTAATTGATTTAAGAAAGTTATTATAATTTGTTAAGTTAAATGTTTATTTTATTTCAAAACTTAATTAAATGATTTAATTAAGGAAGTTAATTTTTTTTAAGATAAAAATATTTTAATGATAATTAAGTCATTAATTAAGATAATGGTTTACCTTAAAAAGGATAATTAAGGTTTTAATAATTTGAGGTTAATAAAGTAATTTAAGTATAATTAATTAATTAAATTAATTAATGATTTAAGGATTTATTTATTTATTAATTAAAGGTTATAATTAGTTAATTAAAGATTAATTAAGGATTAATCAAATAGTAATTAAGGACTAATTAATTGATAATTAAGGATTAACTAAGTTGTTATTAAGTTTTATTAATTGATAATTAAGGTTTATTAATTAATAATTAAAAGAATAATTAATCTGTAATTAAAGATTAATTAATTGGTTTAAAGAATACTTAAAAGATGAATTACTCATCTATGATTTATGAGATGAATGTGATTAAGTTAAGTTAATTAATTTGTTAATTAATTAAAGATAGTCACTTGGTAATTAATTAAGTATAATTACTTAATGAGATTTGATAAGTGTAATTGCTTAATGTAAGTAATTAATGTGTAATTCCTGAATGTAATTAAATAAAAAAAATATTTTCTTAATGAAAGTAATTAAGGAATTTATTACTTAGTGTAATTAATTAAAGAGTGATTAATTTCTAAATGTAATTAATTAAAGTTAATTAATGAATGTGATTAATTAATGATTACTTGTTGATTGTAATTAATTAAAAGGGTAATTAATTAATGAAAGTAATTAGGGATTAATTAATGAAGTAATTAAAGGTTAATTACTATAAGTGGTTAAGAATAATTAATTTAAGTAATTAATTGAGGATAAATTACTTGGATGTAATTAAAAGATAATTAATCAAAGATGATTAATTGAAATGAATTATAAGAGGATAATTAATTAATTGATTGTAATTAATTAATGGTTAAGTAAGATGGATTTATAAAATGAAGTAATTAATTTAATTCAATTTAAATTAATTTAAGATGATATAAATCATTACTTATGAATGGGTGTTAGTATTGGATACTTGACATTGATTGATATCTCTGATGAGATATATGCTGTATGATATGGATGTTAGTTGAATTGTATGGATTATCTGATAATGTTGATTATCTGTTGTAAATTATCTTCCTTTGTGAATAAAGATAATGAATTGAATTGTTTTAACCTTTAAAACAACTTGGCCTTAAAAGATACGCTTTGGATTTCGATGAGACCGGGATCGGGTTTCCGTATACCGGATTTCCAGGTCTGGAGACCCGAATACCACATCGATCCAAATTAACGATAGGTCATGAATCTGAAGTGAAGATGAAGATTTAGAGTGCAAGGGTTATTGTCGTTAACTCTGAGGGTGATTCCAAAATGAGTGTAACGAGATAATGCCTTCGGTTTCGTTCGAACCCGGAACGAACTTGTATGGATTGAATGCTTTAAGCACATCGTCAGGTGGACGATGAGCATTCTAAGTGATGTGTTCTTTTTAAAGGTAATCGTGACCTCAAGCCTCACAAACCGGGAATGGCTAAAACAGGGGAGGTGCAGCAAGGTTAGTGGGTAGCACCCAAGTAGGACAAGATTACCTCTGTCTAGAAGTCCCTTCTTATTTCGGCTTAGTTTGTGCGGTTGCTGATCCCAACCGTGAGGTATCTTGTGCGGGAATTATCCAGTAAGGGATGTTCCGGCCTTGTGTTGCAGGGGATTGGGAGTGATCCTCGGTACGGTGATCTAGGCCACGTACTGTGACGGGCGGTACCCCAGTAGCCCTGCCATTGTATGGAATCCAAACTCCAATAAGTGCCGTACGTATTAGTTGTGCCCAAATATGTTGGAATGTGAGATGTAAGCATTTCAGCTATTTCTATATTTTACTTGAAAACCCTAGACCCTATTATAATAAAATCAGATTTCCTATCAAATGTTTTGGTTAGCGTAAGGTAAAAACTTACCCATGTTTATTTGTGGGGAGTCTTACGTGATACCTTTTCTTTCTAAAGGTTTTGAAGTTAAGCAAGTTTAACCCGTTTACTCACACCAGACCCATGTCTGACCCAAGTGTTTATTTCTGTTTTATAAACTCTTGGGTACTCAAATTTTTACGAGTAGCCAAGGGATTCAGGTTTAGCTTTGACGAATATTCTGGAGGAGCAATGGAGCAGGAGGCTTCGGCGTTCGTAGATATAGTATTCCGCTGTGTTGATATCTGTGATAGTGTCTTGTCTTGTATTTGAGTTGTAATGTCTAGACAGATGTTTATAACTGTCTAGTAAGTGATGTATATGCTCTGTAACTCTGTAAAGTGTTGTATACTATGTAATAGTTTATGTTATTAATATAATTTATTCGTTCCGCTGTGAGATCGTTGTTGTTGTTTCTTTCTTTCTTCTCTTCTTTTCTACTTCTCACCCCTTTCTTTCTTATTAGCGATACGACTTTCTATGGAGAGAAAGTCGTGGTCGTTACAGTGGTATCAGAGCAGTAGGTTGAGTGAATACCTAGGCTCTGAAGTGGTGTCTATCTTGAGAGCGCGTAATTGTTAGTTATATAAAAATGATTTTATATTGTGTTAATTGATCGGTTGAGTGGTATATGGATTCTGGTCAATACGAGTAGCTAACGTTATTGATAGGGATCTCTAAACACTTGAACCAGGCCAACGGACACAATATTGTTTTAAAGAGGTAAATGAAATAATTTTACCCAGAAATAATTTCTATATAAAAAGTACCATTTTAAATAATATATATATATATATTTCTACCTATTTGTTGGGTTACCTGTTCGGGTTTTCCAATATAGGATATAAAGGTAGATAGGGTAGTGGTGTGTGTAACACGACTACCAATGGTTGGAGTCTGAGTATTGAGATTGGAAGTGTATCTGTCGAGACTGTAGACCTAATACCGTCTCGAGTAAGCTTTGATGTGGTAAAGGATTTCATCGATCTCCGAAGGAAACTGAAATGGTTCGGAGTTTATCTTTGAAGTGTGGATGAGTAGAGTTGGATCTGTCGATGAGGCAGAAGCAAGTGATGGTACCTTGATACCTCAGGTAATAGTAGCTGTATGATGAGATACAGTGACGATGGATGTTCCTGAAGATGTTTTCTTTGGAACAAGATTAAGGAAGTGTGAATGTTTCGGTGTTGTGGCTGAGTTCAGCATGAAGTTTCTGCTTTGGTTTGGAGTCCGAGTTTCTCGAAGAGCTTTGGATAAGAGCATCAGTGTCAGCAGTGCAGCTCGGAGTATTCTGTGATGGCAGGAAGTTTTTTGGATGAGCAGTTTTTCTGGAAGTGAAGATCAGAAGCAGCAGAGTGGATCCATTTCTTCGATAAATTGGATAAATAAGTGTAAGCTGTTCTGATTGGTAAAGAGAGAACAGTCTGTTTGGAATTAGGATGGGTTGATCGCAAAAGTGACTTGCGATTGCTGAGTGTTCTCTTGTGTTATCAGAGACTTTCTGGATGTTTTCAGGGAAGTCAGAAGTTTGTCTGCATTTGAGATTGAGTTCTCTATCGACTTGATTTCAGGATTGATACCGGAATTTCAGCTAGGTAGAAGAATGTCTCCTAGAGAAAGAATTTGGTGAAGCAGCTCAGTATTTCATGGAACTGCTGAGTTGAACCATATTTTCAGAATGTGTTGTCTAATCTGTGCTCGAGTTCATCGACGGCATTTTTATCTTCTCCAGATCAGAGTTGTATAGCAGAAGCAAGATGGCAGCTATTCTAGAATGGAAGCAACTAGAAGTTGCAGTGTTTTGGGATAAGAGAGTTTCTTTAGGAAATATTTCTGGATTTGAGTTCAGCTTGGCAATGCGTCTGTTTTGTCTTTTCTGGATAGGAGAAGTAAGTTGTAGTCTACTGATAATGGTGGAGTAGAGTTTGTGTTCTAGATTTTGGGTAGATCTTGAAAGGGTCATTTTGTTGGATTGTTTTTGATCCAGTTTGTCTCTAGAAGCATCAGCAAAGGTTGAGCTGATCGAAACGGATGTTGACGGCCCAGGATCATTAGAAGAGTTCTGTGGATAAGAGACAGAGGAATTTGGAATTCGAAGTTGGAGACTTCATTGTTGTTGAAGTTTTCTCTGGTAAAAGGGAGCAATAAGATTGGGTAAGACAGGAAGTTAGCTCCGTTGTATATTAGATTCTTCTTGAGTTTTGTAAGGATCAGTGTTTGACTTCCAGTTTGGATAACTGGAATTCGATGTGTTTCACGTATAGCTGAGGGAGTACGTGTTTGATCTATCTCTGGTTTTGGAACCAGTAGTTCGGGAAGTTTTGGTAGTTGATTTGATCTTGTCTGTGGTCTGATATCTTGTTCAGATTGTAGATATAGATGAGTAGGAGCTCTGTAGCTTAGTAGTGTAGCTAGTGTGGATGCAGTAGAGCGAGTATCCTGGTATCTGTACCTAGGAAACTCGAGGATTTTAGGAAGCTTATCCGGGATCTGTGTCCGGATAGCTAAAATTGTTTGTTTGATTGAATTGTTTGTTTGGATGAAATTGGTTGTTTGTTTGTGTTGGCTGATATGTATGCTAAAATTGTTTGAAAATTTTTGAAATAAAATAAAAACTTTGGATTATCTTTTGTTTTAAATTTCGAGGATGAAATTCTTTTAAGGGGGGAGGAATGTGATATCCCGGGATTTCAGGGAATTTAAAATGTGATAATCTTGTAAATTAATTATTTAAAATTGGTAAAATTGTTATTTTCAAACAAATTAATAATGAGTTGTTTTTAAATATAGTTATAAATAGATTCTTAAATGGAATAATTAGTTAAAGGTTTAAATTGTGTTATTTAGAAATAGATTTTAAATAGACTTATTATTTTCAAATTTAATAAGTGTTGTTAAAAATATATGTATATATATGTGTATTTAAATTGATTTAAATAGGATAATTATTTACAATTAATAATGTGCTTGTTTAGAATTAATATCTATATTTATTTGAATTGATTTTAAATTGGACTTTAAATTGACTTTAAGAATTGAATTTAAAGAAATATATATCTTAAAATAAAAATAATAATATAGTTTGGACTTAAATCATATGGATAAGGTTTTATTTAAAAATAGATTTGTTTTATATTATTCTCTTAAAGAAATTTATTTAAAGAAATTTGGGAAGTATTTATTAAATAATAAATACAAAAGTTTTATATTATCATTTAAAAATGGACTAAATATACTATATATGATTTTATTTAAGATATGATTGGTTTTTATTTTATTTTCTTTTAAAAGTTTTATTTTTATAAATTAAGAAAAGCATTTATAAATTTAGAAATATATTTATTAATTAGGAAAATTTAATATAAAAGCTTTTAAATCCTTTTAAAAATAATGTAAAATTTAATAATGACAAGTGTTAACATATTAAACTATCTAAGCACATGTGTTAACATAATAAACAAGGGTAGAGACAAGTGTCATTTCTTTTATTTTTATTTTCTCTAATTTTAATAAATCTTAATTTACATGTATATAAACAAACATCTAACTCCTTCATTCCTTTTTCTATCTTCATTACTAAAACAAAGAAACAACCTGTAAAAACCATTTTCAAACAAATCTCAGATCAAAACAAATACAACCAGAGAAAATTCAAAACCCTGTAAACATTCCTCAAAACAAATTCTCAAACTCAAATGCAAGCATGTCATCTTCTCTTAAGTCTGTAGTCTAAAATCTCTGTAACCATTATGTTCAAAGCCTGAAATTCACTTCTCAAACCAAATTGCAAACCTGTAATTCATCTCCTCATCTCAAATCAAAATCAAAAGGCCTGTTTCTGTTTCAAACCTACAAACTCATTTTCAAAAGCAAGCAACCTGGAATCAAGTCTCGAACATCTCAGTTTCAAAGTTAAGTCATCTCTACAACATGCTTCCAGTTTCAAAGCATTTCAGAGATCAAAAGCAAATTCTTTCCAGTTCAAATCAAAGCATTCAAGTTTTCAAATTGTCAAGAGATTCAGTTTTCAAGTCTCTGCACTTCATTAAAAGGTGAGTAAACCTTTATTTTTAAAACAGTTTTTAAATCTGAGAATAAACTTAAATGTGTGATGAATTTTTATAGTAATATGGTTTGCATATGATATTATATGTGAATGCATGCTTATATAAAAGGCCTGTACTAAAATCAGTATGTATAAATATATGCTTCTCTGTTCTTAATATGAGTAAACTAAGCATAAAATAGTTTTAGATTATATACATATGATAAGTGCTCGAAGTGAAATTTGTTGCATGTTTGAAAATGTGTATGCATGTTTGTTTAGATCTAAATGCATGTTTATATGAATGGATATACTGTGAGTCTGTCTGAATATATAAGTGATCATCTCTGTTTTAAGTTTCAGAGTTTAAAACTTAGATCAAAAAATTTCAATCCTTCTCTCTTTCTAATCTCTGTCTTTCTAATCTCTGTTAGGCTTAGATTCCTAAATGAAAAATGGTTGAGACAATCTAGATTTATTTTTAAAAATAGTTTCAAGTAAGAATATATGGTAAATATTCTGAAAAATAAAGAATGACAGTAAAAAAATCATATTTAAGTCAAAGATCAATGTTAACGAATTCATATTTGGATTACATAGATTGATTCGTGGTTGAAAATTATGAATTATGATGGGAATATCATGATTTTTAGATAGGATATTGATGAGATATCCTGAGTTGTTCAGTTTTGGTATTGTCGGCAACTGCCGATGATATATGTCGAGATGAAGCTTGGATTTGATATCAAGGGAGGCTTTAGGGCTGTTGATCGTAGGAAAAATAGTGGAAGAGGCTATCATTCATCGTTGCGTTGGATTTTGGATAGTGTAGGGTTTAACACTAAGAATGGGTCGAGTCTGGAAACGGGATCTTGGTGGCGTCTCTGGTTGTTCGAGTTGCACCGGACCAAGGGGGATGGCTTCGGGAATGGTCGGGGAACATGTGACAGTGGTTGCGCATCGTCTGGTGGTCGGAGACGTGATTTCGAGGCGTTTTTCTGGTGATGGTTTTCGTTCCAGTATCGATAGGATTCCTCGATTTCGATCGTGGGTTCGTGCCAGTGTTTGGGTGGTCAGGATCTGATGTAGAGGCGAGCGTCGATGAGTCGAAGGTGTCGTGGATGGTCGGAAGGGACTGGGTTGCTGGTGCACGTGCACCTGTACACGTTTGCGTGTATTTGGATGTTGGTCTGGGCATGTTGTTTGGGAAGAAGAGTTGTACCGGGTTTGGTCTCGAGAATAATGGAGTGCGACTCGAAGTAGAAGTTGACTCGAAGGGAAACTCGAGGAAATTGGGGTTGTGCTCGGGTTTGTCTTCGGGATTGTAAGAGTGAACTGTTTCAGATTTTACTTTAACTAAATCCAAGTTTTTAAATATAAATAAAAGTAAGTTTTAAAGTAAAATTTTAAAACAAATTCTTAAATCTATTATTTATAAAATAAATGTTTTTAAGTAATTGATTTAAGAAAGTTATTATAATTTGTTAAGTTAAATGTTTATTTTATTTCAAAACTTAATTAAATGATTTAATTAAGGAAGTTAATTTTTTTTAAGATAAAAATATTTTAATGATAATTAAGTCATTAATTAAGATAATGGTTTACCTTAAAAAGGATAATTAAGGTTTTAATAATTTGAGGTTAATAAAGTAATTTAAGTATAATTAATTAATTAAATTAATTAATGATTTAAGGATTTATTTATTTATTAATTAAAGGTTATAATTAGTTAATTAAAGATTAATTAAGGATTAATAAAATAGTAATTAAGGACTAATTAATTGATAATTAAGGATTAACTAAGTTGTTATTAAGTTTTATTAATTGATAATTAAGGTTTATTAATTAATAATTAAAAGAATAATTAATCTGTAATTAAAGATTAATTAATTGGTTTAAAGAATACTTAAAAGATGAATTACTCATCTATGATTTATGAGATGAATGTGATTAAGTTAAGTTAATTAATTTGTTAATTAATTAAAGATAGTCACTTGGTAATTAATTAAGTATAATTACTTAATGAGATTTGATAAGTGTAATTGCTTAATGTAAGTAATTAATGTGTAATTCCTGAATGTAATTAAATAAAAAAAATATTTTCTTAATGAAAGTAATTAAGGAATTTATTACTTAGTGTAATTAATTAAAGAGTGATTAATTTCTAAATGTAATTAATTAAAGTTAATTAATGAATGTGATTAATTAATGATTACTTGTTGATTGTAATTAATTAAAAGGGTAATTAATTAATGAAAGTAATTAGGGATTAATTAATGAAGTAATTAAAGGTTAATTACTATAAGTGGTTAAGAATAATTAATTTAAGTAATTAATTGAGGATAAATTACTTGGATGTAATTAAAAGATAATTAATCAAAGATGATTAATTGAAATGAATTATTAGAGGATAATTAATTAATTGATTGTAATTAATTAATGGTTAAGTAAGATGGATTTATAAAATGAAGTAATTAATTTAATTCAATTTAAATTAATTTAAGATGATATAAATCATTACTTATGAATGGGTGTTAGTATTGGATACTTGACATTGATTGATATCTCTGATGAGATATATGCTGTATGATATGGATGTTAGTTGAATTGTATGGATTATCTGATAATGTTGATTATCTGTTGTAAATTATCTTCCTTTGTGAATAAAGATAATGAATTGAATTGTTTTAACCTTTAAAACAACTTGGCCTTAAAAGATACGCTTTGGATTTCGATGAGACCGGGATCGGGTTTCCGTATACCGGATTACCAGGTCTGGAGACCCGAATACCACATCGATCCAAATTAACGATAGGTCATGAATCTGAAGTGAAGATGAAGATTTAGAGTGCAAGGGTTATTGTCGTTAACTCTGAGGGTGATTCCAAAATGAGTGTAACGAGATAATGCCTTCGGTTTCGTTCGAACCCGGAACGAACTTGTATGGATTGAATGCTTTCAGCACATCGTCAGGTGGACGATGAGCATTCTAAGTGATGTGTTCTTATTAAAGGTAATCGTGACCTCAAGCCTCACAAACCGGGAATGGCTAAAACAGGGGAGGTGCAGCAAGGTTAGTGGGTAGCACCCAAGTAGGACAAGATTACCTCTGTCTAGAAGTCCCTTCTTATTTCGGCTTAGTGTGTGCGGTTGCTGATCCCAACCGTGAGGTATCTTGTGCGGGAATTATCCAGTAAGGGATGTTCCGGCCTTGTGTTGCAGGGGATTGGGAGTGATCCTCGGTACGGTGATCTAGGCCATGTACTGTGACGGGCGATACCCCAGTAGCCCTGCCATTGTATGGAATCCAAACTCCAATAAGTGCCGTACGTATTAGTTGTGCCCAAATATGTTGGAATGTGAGATGTAAGCATTTCAGCTATTTCTATATTTTACTTGAAAACCCTAGACCCTATTATAATAAAATCAGATTTCCTATCAAATGTTTTGGTTAGCGTAAGGTAAAAACTTACCCATGTTTATTTGTGGGGAGTCTTACGTGATACCTTTTCTTTCTAAAGGTTTTGAAGTTAAGCAAGTTTAACCCGTTTACTCACACCAGACCCATGTCTGACCCAAGTGTTTATTTCTGTTTTATAAACTCTTGGGTACTCAAATTTTTACGAGTAGCCAAGGGATTCAGGTTTAGCTTTGACGAATATTCTGGAGGAGCAATGGAGCAGGAGGCTTCGGCGTTCGTAGATATAGTATTCCGCTGTGTTGATATCTGTGATAGTGTCTTGTCTTGTATTTGAGTTGTAATGTCTAGACAGATGTTTATAACTGTCTAGTAAGTGATGTATATGCTGTGTAACTCTGTAAAGTGTTGTATACTATGTAATAGTTTATGTTATTAATATAATTTATTCGTTCCGCTGTGAGATCGTTGTTGTTGTTTCTTTCTTTCTTCTCTTCTTTTCTACTTCTCACCCCTTTCTTTCTTATTAGCGATACGACTTTCTATGGAGAGAAAGTCGTGGTCGTTACAGTGGGTAGCGCCCACTGAGAGTAAGGTCATCCCTGTCTAGATGTCCCTTTCTATTTTCGACTTAGTGGTGCGGTTGATGTACACAACCGTGGGGTGATTTTATTCGGAATTATCCAGTAAGGGATGGTTCCGGCTTTGTGTTGCAGGGGAGCGGGCGTACTCCTCGGTACGGTGATCTAGGCCACGTACTGTGATGGGCGGTACCCCAGTAGCCCTGCCATTGTATGGAAATCCAACTTCCAATAAGTGATAACGGTCTTGATTGTATACCTATGTATGCTGGAATTTAATAATGTAACAATTTCGGCTATTTCATATTTATTTGAAAACCCTAGACCTATTATAATACAATCAGATTTCCTATCAAAGTTTTGGTTAGCGTAAGGTAAAAACTTTTCCATGTTTATGTGTGGGAAGTCTTACGTGATACCTTTGTTTTCAAAAGGTTTTGAAGTTAAGCAATTTAAACCATTTACTCACACCAGACCCATGTCTGACCCAAGTGTTTATTTCTGTTTTATATAAACTCTTGGGTACTCAAATTTTTACGAGTAGCCAAGGGAGTCAGGTTTGCTTTGACGAATATTCTGGAGGAGCAATGGAGCAGGAGGCTTCGGCGTTCGTAGATATAGAATTCCGCTGTGTAGATCTCTATGATAGTGTTTGTATTGTATTTGAGTTGTAATGTCTAGACAGATGTTTATAACTGTCTAGTATGTGATGTATATGTTGTATAACTCTGATAAGTGTTGTATATTGTGTAATACTTTTGTTATTAATATAATTTATTCGTTCCGCTGTGTGAGATTCTGATGTTGTTTCTTTCTTTCTTCTCTTCTTTTCTCTTTCTATCCCTTTCTTTCTTATTAGCGATACGACTTTCTGGTCGATGAAAGCCGGGTCGTCACAATATAGGGGCATTTATGCAATAACGTTCTCACCTCAACCCTAACTCGACCCCGACAACGCAGAACATAGCGCAGCCACCATGAAACCCTACAAAATGCCGATGCTTCATGAGCCATCACCTCGATCAGACCACCCCACGAGCTTCCACACCTCGAGCCGCCCTTGGTGACTGCGCCGCCTCCTCCGATCTTAAGACCAGGCTCAGCCACCGCCACAATATACTCGCCATTTCTGGCGATTCCTTATGCCTCAGTAACGAACTACTCCACTGGATGATCGTTGCTCCTCCTCCTCTTCCCGCCCGCGCCTCCAGATCGTCGAATGGTTGACGATCCGCCATTGATTTGCAAACCTTAATATAGACGGCCGAGGCTTCTTCACTGATTTCTGGCCAAACTAAACCTCCAATCGAAAAACGAATTACATAGGCAGATTACGCTCGTCGAAAGCTTCACGATGATATATAATTCGATAGGTTTTGAGGGGTTTAAATTTTCAATTTGATTTGGAATTAGGAATTAGGGCTTTGGAAAGTCAGCCATTGAAAAGGAATGGATAAATAAATAGATACGTACAGAAAAATGAAAATAAGAAGCTGCTAGTGTTTATAACAGCCTATATATAGGCAGAGATGGATAAGAACGAATGGACGGATCGAATTGGGTCGAAACGATAACAATGACTTGAAATGCCCATTTCATTCCCGAAACGAAAGTAGGTTATCCCGTATATAATAATATAGGTTTTCGATATTTTTAAACTCAATGGAACTAGTTTCAAACCCCAATTCCATTGTATACAGAAGTTAGCTTTTAAAATCAAATTATATTCATTTAAATTCCATTAATCGATTTATATGCGTTTCGAGCTCGCACGATCAAATGATAAGTCTGATTGCTACGAAACTTGAAATCCTATAATAATTCACTATTACGGATCCGATGAAATTAGTTTCGTCGAAATCCGAGACAGTGCCCAAAAACCCAATTTTACACGTTAATTAAATAAATTATTATTTTAACAATTTAATCACCTTTAAATTCTAGATTAAAAGTTAACAATTTTTATCATTCTTAATTAAACAGGAATTTATTATCTTTTAAAATACAATTTTCCATATTAAATCCAAGATTTAAAATATTACATTAATTTCAACGTTCAATTACAACTGTAATAAATCCATTCATTATAATTTAAATTTCAAACAAAATCTTTTATTTATATTTAAATTCTTATATTAAATCACTATTACCAGATGAATTAATTTAACATAAGTTTCCATCTTGCTATTCTCACCACTCAACAGTTAACATCTTTTACCGTATTAATTGCAAAATCTTTTACCGTTTTAATTGCAAAATCTTTCACCGTATTATTATACATTAGTAATTCAAACACATTTCTAAGTCTATTGTTTACAAAAAAAAGCTAATAATTTATGTACTAATTAATTTATTTCATATTCTATAATAAACCTATTTCAATTAATAACAGATAATTTCAACATTAAACTGAACATTTAATTTATTCCTTATTTACAATTATAACCAAATTAACTTTACATATATTTCAGTTGATTGAAATTACATTAAAATAATTGTAAGTAACAATCAAACAACATTATTAAATCATATTCTAATTATTTTTCTCATTAATAAATCATAAATTTTAATTTCTCACGCTATTAAATTTCAAAATTTTATTTAATTTAATAGTTTTATTTATCAAAAATACGGGTCGTTACAACATCAGTGCAATGTATATAAAACCACTAGTAGCCCCTTTCGGACGGTAGGCTTTTGTTATTCAACATTACCGACCTTGTATCACCCATATTAATGATTAAGTCATTTTTAATTAATCTAAGTTATTGATTAGAGTCAATAATTTGCACCTATCATAAATACATACTTGATGCTATATAAATTTTGCTGAATTACTACGCCACACATTCAACTATTGATATTCAGTTATTTTTACTCAACTTTCTTCTTGTATCGTTAATGCCAATTTAATGCTATTTACCACTTACTTCTACTTTAATAGATTAAATATTCTTTACTACTTAAATTTCACTTGAAGGTGTTAGTCAAAGACTACTGATTTGGTAACATTTCAATTTCAATAACAATAATTACTTTATATGTTGATCATCATGTTCATAATGTGTAGATTACTATTATTATAATGAATTTGTATATAGCTTGTGTTGTCCAATTGTATGTATATATTCAAATTGATTTTTTTTAAAACCACATGAAAACATCTTTTCGATGGTGTCTATTCATCGGTCTCGTGCTAATGATCTAGAGGATGCTGGTGGGCTTCCTTTCTATCTTGCTCTGACATTCTCGAACCAAAGTCAGCTTGGGAATCTAACTACCCTACTGTAAATAGAAGCAGTTGTCACCTTTGCCTCTTATGTCACAACTAAAGTCTTGGTCTGCTCCTTGGATTTGTTTGGAAGCTTTTCGAGATCTCTTATGAAATTTGATGTGGAAGGCATTGTAGGTGGTAGAGAACCCCTACTTTCATAGCAAAATACTAATCGATTGGTACCAGGATTGCTCATCTGCCCATTTGAAGTTGGGTCCTCTTGGAATGCTCCAAGGCGCGGGCCTCTTCCTCTTATTCTTCTTCTTTTCCACAAGTTAGCGATAAAACCTCTGTAAGTCTAACGGGGCATGCATTGTGCCCTCACTCTCTTTGAACTAAATGAAATAGATATTTTGTTACAGTTACAAACTTTATCTATGAAATTCTGTAACGACCCTGAACTTCCGACCCAATTTAAAATTTTAAATCCATTATTTTAATATAAAATTTTGAAATTTATATACGTTCTCAGTTAACGTCCAAACTTCGTTTATAAGATGCGTCTAGTTAGTTATGGATATAGGAAAAGTTTCATCGCAAAATATCGCAGTAAATTTCGTTCGGGTTTTTATTGTATATCAATTCATTTCGTAGTGCGTAAATTTTCATCTTCTGAATCAAAATATTTTTACACAGCAATGTTGTAAAAATTTATCTGATCAAGACATCGCATTTCGTTTCATCTAATTCCGTCGTCGCCTGCTCATTTAAATTGTTTTGTCAAACGAATAATGTAATCGGCGTAAAATTTGAGTTTTGATAGAACTGTCGTATCGCCAATATCTGTGTACCGATGTAATTTTTGAATTAAATCTGAAATTTTGAATTCTAGTGAAATTTTAAAATGACAATATTTAATAATTTGAAGTAAATATTAACAAATTTTTGATGAAAGAATGTTGTAAAATTTAATAAATTAGTGAATTAAGTTTGAAAATTATTTTAACAATTAAACAAATTTGAACTTGTTCACCAAAGAAATTTAACTTGTGATTATTTAATTAGATGAATAAATAAGTGAAATTGAATTTCTTTAATAAGAAATAAAATGTGATTTATTCATTGAAATTAATATAAAACTTGTAATTTAAAGAAATTAAATTTGACGAATTAAATTAAATTAAATTTATAAGTTGGATATAATGTAGGTAATAGTTAAGTGAATGATTTAATCAATTGGAAATTTATTTGAAATTTTTTTTTGAAATGTAATTAACTTAATTTAAATAATTATTTAATGAAATCCATATATGAATTTAAATCAATATTTGAATTGTTTTAAATCAAATTGAAGTTGAATTGTGTAACCAAGTAGAAACTTAAAACTGGAAATTTGAAATTTGAAACGTAAATTAAGGGAATTGATATGGAAAGTCAAATGAATTGTTGGCTTTCGAATTTTAAAGTGAAATTGACTTGATTTTTGAAATTTATCAAATGACCAATGGGTGTAATAATTATGAATTTATTAAAGAGACCTGGATCGGTTGGGGACATACTCTCTGTCTAAACCGAATACCACTTTAATAACTATTATACGCGAAGTGTGATCCGAAATGAAGTGGTTGGAATGATGACGTTGCTGGATTTGAAGAAAGAGAACGATAATGGATAGTCTTGATACTTGTGTCAAATTGGAAATGACTTAAACTGGAGCCGTGCCGGGCCAATGAGGGTAGCTACCTCTAGCGAACACACTTCTTCGTATACTACTCATTACTAGTTTTGATTGGTGCGCACCCTTGAATTTGGAGTGTTGTTTCACGGTGTTGCGATCGTTGCAACGATGCGTTCTCACCAGTCCGGATCAGGCAAACGGTAGTTTCACTACCTTAGGTATTGCCTCTGTGCCTTGTCATACTTGTATCCCTATGCGCGACCACTACGATTTGTTTTGTAATATACCTATGGAGTACTCCCCGATAGCCCACTAGTTTACGGTGGAGTTTACAGCGCTGTATAGACTATGATGCTATATAAATGTGTTAAGGGGAAAATGGTAACGCCTTAACACTATTTTGATACTTTATATTACTATTAGACATTATCTACTTAGCGCACACTACTATATATAGATAGTTTAATGGATCCTGAAAGATGTTCATTCCTTCATCTTTGAGTTATTATTATTTCAAAGTTTGTGCCATATTATCTTGTATAAGAATATATGTCCTGACTCGAGTGTTTGTTGTGTATATGCTTGGGTCAGTCTGAGGATTTCTGTTGCCGTGCTGCTTGGAAGTTGAAGACTTTGAAGACTATCATTTATCTTTATCTGTATTGCTCTACTCTATTATGATACTTGTATCGGACATCTATGTATTTCTATTTCACCATTTGCTTGAGACATTGTTGTATTTACTTAGTAGCTTCATGAACTACTATTATGACATTGTTATAATTCCGCTGCGTTATTCTATTATATTGTATCTATCTGTGATTCAGTGATGATTCTCATTTATATATATATGCTCCATTAGTAATGCGTGTTTTGTACTATTTAAGTTGATATGTGTGGATTATTGTCAATTTAAATGGTCCAAATATACGGGTTGTTACAAATTCGTTGTTCTATCTTTGCTTGTTTGCCTACAACTTATAGAGTAGTGTATTTGGGATAGCTAATATAGTCCTCGCATTATTTGTAGAAAACATTTCCTTCTTTCTAAGATACATTACATAGCAATACGGTTATGTGACTAGTCGAGCCTGGACATTCTTATGAGCCAAATTTCGACTAGGTGTTGAGTGGTGGGCGACACTTGTATTAAGCGAGAGTGCATGTTTGCCCATGGGTTCTTTTGGGTGACAAACAATCATGTGTAGAGTGGAGGATGTGCTCGACTCGAACAAAACTGAATGAGGTCTCGAAGGTTCTCCTAGATGACACATTGCCGATCATAAGATGAATGTAGGTCTTGGCTCGAAATGGAACGCATGACTTGCTTAGGTGCTTTGGATAAGTGTTATGTAAAATGGTGAGACGGACAACAAGTGATATTATACATAATAATTTAGCATATAGTAGAACTTATTGCTAGGAGTAAGAATTTATATATGATGTTAGGCTGGACTTGTAAGTGTTGGAATTGGGTCAGCCTGTAGCGGAAGAAATTTGTGAATTTCAATTTTTTAACATTTTGGATCATTAACGGGCCTATGAAGTCTAAATACATTTGATCTTATCTAAATTTTCTTTAAAATAAAATATTTACTTTATTTAAATGATTAAATTAAAGATTTGAATGTAACTTAATTTATAGTATTATAATGGATGTATCAATCGCATCCATTTGCGTGAATATATGAATAGTGCTAATATATGTAATAAAAATAAATAAAATGAATTTAGAGAAGAAAACCTTTCATTTTCTTCTCTAACCCTATGCAATAAATAAGGGAAGATATGTCAAAATATGAAGAAGGGGAAACCTTTTGTTTCTCTCCCACTTTAATTGAATTAATTAATATATTAAATAACATTAATCAAGGGAAAGTTTTTCTTTATTAATTCAAATTTAAATTAATTAAATGTGAGATATGAAAAGTGTGAATATATCAAACATATTCATACTTTAAATTGTATGACCAAAATGCTAAAGTAAATAAGATAGATTGTTAACATAGACATGCATAAATAAGAATAAACTGATGCAATCACATAAGGATCTAATAAGGTAGGAAATGAAAAAGTGGAATCATTGATTTATTTACTTTCCCTTTTAACAAATTCGGTTAATACAACATTGTTTTACATTCAAGAGGTATTATGATACGATAACATAAACATTAACTAGTAATTAATGTATATATGTAATTGGCTCACATTTAAACAAAAGGGGTTAAACCAGACTTTGGCAATTAAAGATACAAATATTTGAAGTTTATACGCATACACACACACATATATACATATATATATATATATATATATATATATATTTACACAAGATTATGTATGTAATATAAAAACCAAATTTTCCAATTAAATTTCAATTCGACAATTTACATTTCATTCTAAATTAACAGCTTAAATTGAACTTTTAGTTTGGAAATGAAACAAGAGTTTGGAAATTTTACAAAACTACAAATTCAGAAAAGATATATACATAATTTAAAATTATATAAAAGTTTATTCATAATTTTAGATCAGAACCTTTCATGCTTGCATAAACAATATTCAAAGAGATTATATCTAATCATTAATCATGCAACAATAGAAATTAATTTCAACATAAGAATTAAATTACAAACCATTTGAGATCATATATATATATATATTATAAAATACAATTCATTAGAAATTAATTTATAATTATTGTAATGTAAAAGATAACAAATGTATATCCGAATGAAATGAACATAATAAACTTACTTTTAATTGAAAAGGGGTTGTAAATTTTCATGTTACAATATAGTCAACATAAACATAAATAAATCACACAAATCCAAGCGTAGAATATAGAGAATGTGTAAATGAATTAATTAGAAATTACCTTGAGAAGTTTCCATCAAACCACACCTTGAATGATCAATCAGAAGCTCTTAGATTCCGTGAATCGATCATGTTACTTAGAGCCTTGAAGCACACTTTAAACATGAATTCCCCTTAGAAAGCTGCCCAGAAGTCACACCTTGAATGATGATATCTCCTTGTATCTTCAAGATCCTCATTCTATCCTTGCAAGAGATGGATGAACCACTTTTGTTTTGTTTTATTTGATATTTTTATTGGGAGTTGAAAGACTCTTAGAAATTTGATTTTTTGTTTTCTACCATGAATAGCTAGGAGGAGGGAAAGAAAATGAATGAATGAGGAAGAACGAGTTGTACGTACAAAATGAATTAGAGAATTTGTTTTATTCGAAAGAATTAAACTATTCTCGTTCACTAATTAAAACATCTCTAATTAATTCTCTTGATTGTTTCTCTCTCTCTCTCCAATTCTTTCTTTTCATATGATATGTCATCAAATGACATAAAATTTCCACAAATCATGTCATCAAATGACATAAAATTTTCATAAATCATGTCATCAAATGACATAAAATTTCCGTAAATCATTTCATGTAATTATCTTTAAATTACATCGATATTGTATATTAATACGCATAAATCTAATTTATAATAATTAATATTCCTCAAATATCAATTAATTTAATCAATTTATTATATTTTATAAATTAATTAAATCATGTGCTTTTTCAGAGAATTCATCATTACGGTTGTGCGACTCTAATGTGTAAATTCAATCAACGATTAATATTGAACTATTAAAATATTAGTGTTCGCACCTCACTTAGCAGGTGGTGTGACATTTTGGCTGAAATTATCACTTACACATCTTTTGGTGAAATCCAATTTTACTTATTATAAGCCGTACCTGATAGTGACAATTATTTACACCAATTCTCTTCGTCAAAACTATATCACATTAGGGCTTATGGAATTTGGTAATGGTCGAAATTCCAATATCGTCCACATTCAACTTTATAGTCCAAACACAAATTCCTTGGTTCAGTAATAACAATTATTATTAACCGAAATGCTTTGGCCAAATACTTTGACTTTTAGTTGACTTCAGTGACCATGATACTATCCTCATATAACTAAGGAGACGAATTTCACTTCTAATGCTTCCACTCGACCCAACTATATTCATTTGATGGACGTCATGCCATGATTTAACTATAATCAAAGTAGAGCATCCATATTAAAGATCAACAGTATTCTCAAGCCTAGAGAACTGTGTAAATTAGTTGTGTTGATATTCTCTGCTTGACCATAGTTATATTAACCAACAGAAAACTATCGAGTTAGTCATTCCATAGTTAAGCAATAACTATCAGTATGTAACCCCTTGGTGCCCCCAGTAGTCATAGGTAATATACTGCCCAATGTTTGGAGAGCGTTACATACTCTAGTTTTAACGAATGTATCGATATCTAATCTCGACACATCTTGACTAGGAATATTTAAAATGGTATATTTGTTTTTCATTATGATAATGTACTTGCGGTTACTACACTTTGTAACTACTATCACAAAACATAACATTTATGGATTTTCTATTAAATATACTTTTAATTAAATTAATTAATACAACACTATCAAGTATATAATGAAATGAAAACACCTTTAAGTTTGAACAAGATTGGTTATCAAGTTAGATATATGTAAAAAATTACATAATTGCCCATAGGGCATACCCCTAACTCTATCAATAAGTGTGCTTGAGATGGGAATCGACTATTAAGCTCGAACATCTTCAAACATGCAAGCTAACGTCCTACCACTTTTGGACATGGTTGAGAGCGCAGACGAACGAGGGAGCTGTCAGTTGGCATGGGAGAGGGTGCAAGAGGCTAATCCAGACATAAATAGAAGTGTTGAGTTTCTCAAGGACTCTCCAGAGGGACATGCATCAGGTGGCCATGATTGCAAGTCCTACTACTTGCCCTTAGGTTTAGCTATGAGTGCAGACATGCTCGGGCATTCTTGTGGAAGGGAGCACTCCTGGGTGGAGAGAGACACATGCCATTTCCCCTGCCATAATAGGGAACACTACTTACACTGGTATGGCCAACACCACTTGATAAAAGATAGGGGGTGGGGGAATTCGGCCTTCGACGGTTGGCATAATCCTTATGCAGAATACATGCACAACCTTCATAACTTGGTTGATTGTAGTAGTAATATCGGGGAGCGGGCATGCACTACAGTTGCATATGGTATAAAGCTAAACAAAGATTATGGTCCAACTTCTCAAGGGAATTTGTCAATCACTGGAGGGGGCAGTGGAACAGAAGGCATGAGAGAAGCTTGTAGAGGGAAAAATTGAGAGCTTTAGGGGGAGGCCCACCTTCTAGCACTAAAATGTTAACTTTATTTTTTACCAACCTCAAAATGAACTAATGCATCATGAAGAACAAAGTTCACTTACTAATTATGAGGCTTAAGGATGGAAAACTATGGAAAGTAAGCATTTAAAGGCAAATGATATAAGATGTAGAGTTGTTCAACAAAACTGCCTACATCCACTATGAAATTCTCTTACTATATGGCTCATTTACAATCACAAGGAATTATAAGAGAATAATAAGAAAATGAAAGCACTTAAGACTAATGGATCCACTACTCTTAAGAGCTTGCTGAGTGAAGAGATCTAGGTTGAGTGTAGTGACTGCAATTCATACGTATTATAGTCAACCTTGGCATGGTTATTCGTTCTCTGACCAACCAACCAACCACCAACCAATAACAAACCAACCAAACCAATCTACAACCAAGCAACCAATCAACCAAACAAACAAACTAATCAACAACTAACCAGTCCCTTTGATGTTGCAATGCATGAGGTTCTTATAGTAGTTGAAAATGATACTTGGACAGTTGAGATCATGTTGAAAACAGGCAGGAAGTGCGTCTGGCTTTTGATCTGGTTGAATGGACTTAATGGCAGATAGTTGGCTAAATGAAAGGAATGTGTGGTTGAGATGAATGTCAATAGGAGAACTGTACCAGGTGCACGTCCTGCCTTGGTTCGCATTTAATGCATTTGGACCATAGCGGTATGCTATGGGAAATGGAACATGCTTCTTGTCAGGAGTAAGTACACCTAGTTGTACCTTTTGTCACTTTACTCCTACATGCCTATGTGGAAAGATGGGCCAAGCTGGTCTGACGGTCATCAAGACCATAAAAAGGATAGGGAATGGCTGAGAGTAAAGAGCATGCCAAGTTGGGTGAGGGATGCCGAGAGATTTGTAGGTCGCAGGTGGCTATACTAAAAATGGATCAATGACGGCCACACTGAAGTCAGTCTTGAGCTATGCCGGTTGGAAAATAGCTGGGAGAGATACTTGAGCAGGCAGATTGACTTGGTGCCATGTTGACAGTGGGCTGACACGAGAGAGCCGGTCGGCCAATATGTAGGAGAGATGCTTGAGCAAGAAGACTGATTTGATGTCATGTCGAAAGCGGGCCAACATGAGAAAGTTGTTTGGCAAATAGCTAGGAGAGAAACTTGACCAGGTAGACTGACTTGGTGCCGTGTTGAAAGTGGGCGGGCATGAGAGACTTGATCGTATGCGAGATGGGTCGAAGCGGACCAGGTTGAGTTATGCATGTGCCTCGCTTTGAATGGCGAACTGGCTACTATAGTTGTTGTGGGGTGCCTCGACTGACAACTGGCTTGATGTTTTATTTAGTAGTGGGATCGTAGCCTAGATTTAGGTCGGCATCAAGTGTAGAAGCCTAGCCGATCTGTCTCTAACCTTAGCTGGTTGTGGGCTGACCTGGACCTGAGTTGGTCTAGTCCAGATCAGGCTAGACTAAGAAACCTTCATTATTCTATCTTCTTACTTGTGAGAAAATTAAGTAACGTACGGACTAATCCACGATTTTGAGAAATAATTCTTTAATTACATGATTTGAATTATATGGTACTAGTGAATTGTATCTCAAACAATAAAGGAAAAAGCACCCATTCTTTAGGAAGGACATAAAAGTTGATGCACTCTTTGGATTGATACATATAGATGTATGCAATTGTAAGTCTAATAGTACCAAAACGGTTCCACATACTTTGTTACCTTCATTAATAAATCAGCACAAATATGAATATGCGTATTTGATACACATATAGTATGTCTATGATAAGTTTATAAAATATAAAATAGAAGTAAATAACATAACGTGCAAAAGAAAATAAAATGATTCAATTTGATCGACTAAGTGAGTATATTGGAAAAAGTTCCTAATGTACTTTAAAATAAATTTAGATTCAATACTAAAATTCATTCCTCCCTATGATACATAACGATGTATCGATAAGGGGTAATAAAATTTCATTGGACAAAGCACAATTGATAAGGAGTGAAGTTAAGTTAACTTCTTTCTGCAAGAACGTGTACTTAGGAGAAGTACATAAGGCTAAAATTAATTTCATCTAAAAGCGTAGTTTACAAAATCATACAAGATAAGGGTTTACGAGAAACCTCAACATATCCTATGTCAAGGAGTTCACGGGTTGTATGAATTGAAAGGCTTAACGTAATAATTGTTCATGAGGGATCTTGTGTTGAATAGCCCAAAGGAATTTGGGGTTGTACAATATTAACTGACCATTTTGTGTTTTGAACATAAGTTTCATAAACTAAACCTAATCAGTTTTACACATATAAGGAAATTCATAAAATGTTTATGAATTCCTATTCCACTGCACTAAGAAACAATTATTGTTTCAAAAATCACCAACCTTGTGGTGAAGAAATTTCTTTTAGAAATTATTTATAGAAAATGGATTTGGATACGATCCGAAGATAAAATGATTATGAGGAATGAAATAAAATTAACCAAACTTAATCGGACACAACACATTAGAATAAGTATTCTTGCATATTGAAGAGAAACTATGAATTTTGTATCGATGTCGGGAGAAGAACTTCCTATGTTGTCAATAAGTCATTAAAAGTATTGACTCTGCCATATGGTACAATGCACAAATCCAAAATGAATTCCAAGTACATTATCAAAATATGATTTCGATAGTTCTACCCAAAGGGATATGATCTATCGGGCACAAACGTGTTTTCAAAAAGACCATGCATTTGGAATATAATGAGCAATGTTGATAAGAATAAAATCATAAATTTCAATCGTTGAAATTACCACAATAGGTTCATATTCAACGTTCCTAAGTTAATTTAGATTCCGCTCGCAAAATTATCGCTTGATATGGCCCTTTTTGGTACATATTTGTTGAAATAGAAAATTTGAATATTGATTTAGAATAGATGTTTCCAATAATAACCAAAGTGTCACGAAATCAGTGGGAGCAATACAGATTTTTTAGTTTCAAATATGATACAAGAATTGATATGGAAGTATCATTCGATAAGCATGGAGTTGTAAAATTATTTGGACAAAAATACCAATTTTTTTTATTTTCGATCAAAATGTGGAGGAAGCATGTCTGTAAGAAAGAATATTAAAAGGGTAAATAACATACTTCTGATTATTAGCAATGTACCTATGTTCTAGGATGGTTGTATAATTCTCGATATAGGATTTGAAAACATCTTTATAATCAGTATAAAAGGATATTGGGAATGTCCCAAATGATATGCATAGACACCATACCATATTAAAATGTTTAATATGGAGCCTGTAAGATGGATTCCTTATGCATTAGCAATAAGAATTACATGTTGTTTTGTCTACAGTATCATATTTTGTTAATTTATTTAATACATAAAGCAAGTATCAAATCCGAATTAAGAGCGCTAAATGGTAGTTAAGATTATTCTCGAGTATTTGCGAAATACTAGAAGACTGTTTATACAAAATAACAAGCTTTTTATGAAGAAGTATTCACACTCGAACTTCATCACTGATATCCAATGTAATATGTCAATATTAAAATCATGTTCAAATGTTAGTTAAGGAGGTTTAAGTTGGAAATATTCCAAATGAAAAGTTATGGCCGATTCAATGAAAAAGCTAAGAACATCGCCTTGGAAAAAGCAATGTATAAATACAAATATACAAATATACAAATATAAAGTGAGCTATAGGTAATTCCAAGTATTGATAATACTACGTCTTGTTAAATGATAACAATGTCATTATAAAAACTCACTAAAAGTCAATAAACCAAATAGTTCCACATGATTACGGCAGTTTATTAGTGATAGAGAGAGTAGATTAACAGAGTAGATAATTAAAACAACATAGCAGATCCATTGACGTATGAACTAGCTTAGCAGTTCCCATCAAATTGATCGAAGCGATGAGATTGGGAATCCCAAAATAGTCCCAAGTGCAAGTGGCAGATTAATAGAGTTAGGAATTTACCCTCAGGGCAGTTATGTAATTTACTGTAAACTATTAACTTTGTAATAAAATCTCATTCGAAATAAAAGCTTTGTATCTTTCTATTATATACTTCTTATAATGCGTTATATTAATTATTTAATTTAAGTATATTCAATATAAAATCCATAAATGATATGTTTTGTGATAGTAATTACAATGTGTTATAAACATGAGAAATTTATCACAACGAAAATAAACATATTATTTTAAATATTCCTAGTCAATATGTATTAAGATTGGATCTCGATCCATCTTTGAGATTAGAGTACGTAGAAGTCTTCAAATATTGGGTGGTGTATTACTCATAGTTTCTATAGGAACCTAGGGGTTATAAACTAATAGTTATTGGATAAATATGGAATAACTCACTCGATATTTTTTTGCTGGTTAATATAATTAAGGACAAATAGAGAATATCGAAGTGATAATATTACATAGTTCCCTCGACTTGGTAATATTGTTGAACTTCAATGTGAACACTTCACTTTAATTATCCTTAAATTGTGGCATGGCGTCCATCAAACGACTATAGTTGAGTTTGAGTTGAAGCATTGGAAGTGAAACACTATTCAACAGAGAATTTGTCTCTTCGGTTATATGAGTTAGTATCATGGTCAACTAAAGTCAAGTCAAAGTATTTAGCTAAAAAAATTCGGTTCATATTAATTGTTATTATTGGATTAAGACTTTCTGTTCGGATTATACAACTTCATTGTGGGCGATATTGGAATTTTGAGAAAAACTAAAATCCATAAGTCCAAATGTGATATAGTTTAATGAAGAGAATTGGTGTAGATAATCATCACCATCAGGGACCGTTTAAAATAGTAAAATTGGATTTTTACTAAAATCATGTAATCGATAAATTCAGCCAAATGTCACACTACTAGCTAAGGTGACATGTGAACGTTAATATTCAAATTGTTCGATGTTAACCGCTAATTGAATTTACACTTATGACTCGCACAATCGCAATGTTGAATGCTCCGAATGCCGCTTGATTTAATTAAATTATAATTATTATAATTTAATTAATTAATATTTTGTGAAATATTGATTATAAAATTCTATTATATTTCTTTAAATCCTTATTTAACATAGTACATGTATAAAAGTTATATATGTACATATCGATATACGATATCGACGTACATTTAAATTGGGTTTAAAATGTGCAAATATATGGTTTGGAAATGTGTGTAGCCACATTAGCATGTTGGTTTGGCTGACCATGATAGAAGGGGGAGAGGTATGATATTTTGGTTGGAAATATTGGTTTGAATTGGTTAAAATAGAAGAGGTAAAAGTGAGATCTAAATCTCCCATTTTTCCTCTCTTTTCTTTTCCTATATAAACTCAACACCTTCCTCATGTTCTAGTTTACGCTCTCTAGCCTCCATTTACCCTAGCCTCAGCCAAAAATCATTGCCTCCATCTCCTCTACATTTCCAATCTAAATGCAAATTAAATCAAATACAATTCAAGGTATGGGGGTCTATTTAATTAGTAGCTTTTCTAGATGGGATTGAAATCAATTCACAGAGCTTTTCTGATTCAACATTCAAGATGCTATATCAAGGCCACAATATTAGTAACATCTGATTTAGATTTATTTAGATATTCATTCATGACATTGTATGTGTATATATTAGAAATTAAAAGAACCATATATATATATGTATATATAAATGTATGTATGTATGGTGTTTTGATGATAACAACCATATAAAAACGCTACTAATATGTTCAGTGAGTTATTTCAGGTCAAAACGGTGATGAAAAAGGTATAAAATAAAATGGCTAAAAATATGCAAAGCTAGGATTCGAACCCGGGTGGGCTTAGAGATGAGAACATGCCTTTACCATTAAACCACACAAGCTTTTGGAAATTATAATTATTCAGTCGACTGAGAGCCTTGTTCAGTTGACTGAACCTAATCGACCGACTATCAACAACTTGTCTACTATTTTTGGCTATGCTCTCGGGCTCGAATTTTACACTAAGCCAGTCGACTGAAGCCTTCTTTTAGTTGACTAACCTAGTATAAAATGGATAGTTTTTTGAAGTGACATCTTCATGTCTCTTCACTTCAAAAGTTACGTCTCTCCACTCCAGCCACTTTTCTTCATCAATGGTGAAATCAAAAGGTTGCACCCTTACTTTAGCATCCCTACAACATCTATATAAACCCCTAAACATCCCTGAATCGTAACACAACTCTATGCACTGATTTCCACTCCCAAACTCTTAATTCCTAAAGCAATTCTTTAACTTCTAAGAATTTCTTCCGATTCACATATATTGACTAGTTTGCTTCATCTCCACATCCCATACTCTAGTCGAGTAACGTTTTTGTTACACTATTTGTAATTGTTGTTGAATTCTTGTTCGGTTGTTCAAGCAGAGTCTGTAAACCTGATCCTTCAGGTGAAAGGAGGGTGCTGATAATGCAATACTAAAGGGGAGCTTCGGGACGTAGGATAGGTGGTCCAAACCAGTATAAAATCGACTGTGTGATCTACTATACTATTCTGCTGCATTTACATTGTTTGCTACCATTAGCCATTTTCGCTCTAGTGCATAGCAACTAACAAGTGGTATCAGAGCCTGGAATTCTATGATCGTCACAACATCATATAATAATGGCTAGAAAGAGAAAATCAAGTCAGAGCTCAAAGACAGTCGAGAAAAAGTAAATGTATGGAAACGAGCAATAATCTATAGAATTAAGATACATGTGCCGTGTGGCTAATCTTAGATCAAAATCAATAAGCTTAGATTCTATATATAGTGATCTTTTACAAACGTGTGAAAAGTTGTTAGAAGATTTTAAATCATCACAAAAGGTTAATTTATTTCTTTAGCTAAATTAGATGATTATGAGCGTAAAATTATTATTTTAACGGAAGAAAATAAGTTTTTAGTTAGACAAACTGAAATTTTTGAAAATACATTGGAAGAGCATATTTTGCAAAAAGATTTTCTATTAAAAGATAATAGCTGCTTAAACGATAAAGATATTGATCTTTTGAAGGAAATCGAAGTTTTGCAAAATAAAAATATATTTCCGAAAAGTTCTTTAAATGATTCTAGTTCTAAACTTTTGTCTCTTGAAAAGAGAATAGGGCTTTAAATGATAAGAATCTAGAATTAACTAAAGAGTGTGAATTTTTAAAAGATAATCATATTATGTTGCAAAAAGAAGTTTGTGATTCCAAAGCTGTTTTTGATAAATTTAAAGAAAAATCACAAATTTTAATAGAAAAAAAGGTTTATCTTCCTTAACTACTAATAGAAAAGCTCACAATACTAGAACCGATTTAGACTATAAACAAGTTAATTGTAGAAAAAGTACTAGATATGCATTCCTATATACACATTCTAATGATAGTACTAAAAGCAGAGATAGTTCTAAAACCAATCAATGTCATAATATTATTATGCTTAGAAACAGAAAAAATCCTTTGAACTAAATCAATGATATGTCGATATATGGGTTCTTGCTAATCTAACTTATTATGATAGACAATCATACATTAGCAATTATTATGACACTGTGATTAATAGTAGAAATTATATTTTTAAGAGATCAACCACATTCGACTAAATATGGTTTCCTAAGTCGTTTATATCTATTGTAAAATGAGTATCGTTTTGCTTACATTTGACATATCTATTGGATACTCATCCCTTTGCATTAATGTTAAAATTATTTATTTTTGACTTTTCTATGATATTCTCCATTTATTTTTACCTTTCTCATACTTTTTATTAATTATAAAAGGGGGAGAAATAATGAGCACATTGATAGAGGGAGTACATAATTAAAAGTTAAAGAGAAAATTATACTTATGGGGAGTTTTTCTCTCATCTAGTACGCCTATGCTCTTATGCCTTTTTATTGATGACAAATGGGGAGAAGTACATGTGTTTTACGTATTTTATATTAGCATTTACATGAAGTTGAGGGAAATAAAATTACATAACATATATCTAGAAGGAGCTATTATTACATATTAAAGTTGTGTGGTTGTCATTATCAGAAAGGGAGAGTATGAAAGAACCACATATATATATATATATGGTGTTTTGATGATAAAAACTATACCACAATGTTAATAATATGTTTATTGAGTTATTTCAGGTCAAAACAATGATGGAAAAGGTGTAAAATAAAATGGCTAAAAATATGAAAAGCTAGGATTCGAACCCAAGTGGACTGATATATGAGCACATGCCTTTACCACTAAACCACACAAGCTTTTGGAAATTACAATGATTCAGTCAATTGAAAGTCTTGATTAGTCGATTGAACCCAGTTGACTGAATATGAACAACTTGTCTACTGTTTTTGGCTATGCTCTCAGGCTTGAATTTTACACTAAGCCAGTCGACTGAAGCCTTCTTTCAGTTGACTAACCTAGTATAAAACGGCTAGTTTTTTGAAGTGACATCTTCATGTCTCTTCTCTCCAGAAGTTGCATTCCTCCGCTCTTACAGCCACTTCTCTTCGTCAATGGTAAAATTGGAAGGTTGCACCCCTACTTTAGCATCCCTATAACATCTATATAAACCCCTAACAATCCCTGAATCATAACACAACTCTATGCTTTGATTTCCACTCCTAAAGCTCAATTCTTCCAATTCTTCGAGTTCCAAGAAATTCATATAATTCAGAGATTTCAACTAGTTTGCTTCATCTCCACATCTCTTAATCTAGTCAAATAAACTTATAAATCTGTACAACTCCACTCATTATAGTTTTATTTGGTTATAGGAGTTATTGTACATCAAACTGATATTATGTAGATTAAGATACGCTATGTCAAAGAGTAACGTTTTTGTTACACTAGTAATTGTTGTTGAAGTCTTGTTCCATTGTTCAGGTAGAGTCTGTAAACTTGTTCCTCTGGATGAAGTGAGGGTGTTGATAGTGCAATACCAAAGGGGAACTTCGGGACTGGACGTAGGACGGGAGGTCCGAATCAGTGTAAAATCGACTTTGTGATCTACTATACTATTCCGCTGCATTTACATTGTTTACTACTATCGTCCATTTTCGATCCATTGCATAGCAACTAATAGAAACATATATTATCATGAATTTATATATTTGTTTGTTGTCAAATCTGCATATGTATGCATTTATAGAAATAAATAAAAAATTTATGCATGAGAACATTTTTCGGCCATTCAGAAAATACCAAAGTAAAATAAATTTTATAATAAATTTAACTCTGAATTTGTTGTTATATACATACTATAAATATATATATTTATATTTACTTTATAAATTTTATGCACATATTTTCTTATGGATATTAATGTAATAATGTGCGTATATATATATATAACCGAAATCAAAATAATAATTTACATATATAAATATGTAATTTATTTCAAAGTTTTATTTTTAGTATATCAATATATCTATATATACATTATATAATAAACTATGTTCAAAATTATAACTAAAAAATATTTATTAAAAATGCTTATGAAATTTAAAAAAAACATTAATTCATACAAACTAAATAAAAAATTATTTTGTCAAAATCCACTTTTTGGCCGAAAGTAAAAAAAATAAATTTTGTTTTAGGTTTAAATATACAATATTACTTATATATTTAAAAGTTGGAATTTTAAGAATTTTAAAAACTATAAATATATATATGCCTAGTATTTTCAAATTAAAAATATATATTTTAATACATATGTATGCATTTAATATATAATATATTAAATATATAATATTTAAATTTAAATTTAAATTTTAAATAAGATATTATTTGTGATCTAGATATGTTTTGCAAACTTGAATTTTTCTTGAATTGTTTTAAATATTAAATTTTGAATTGGTTTTATATTTAACTTAACTTTATATATAATTGCTTTTGCTATATTTATTTATTTATTCATTTATATATATATATATATAAATGTGTGTATGTTTGTGTATGTGTGTGTGTAAAAGTATACTGTAACGATTCAGATTTTTGATCCTCGAATGTCGACACTAATACATCCATGGTATTCACGTGTCGAGCACCCAAGTGCTGGAAAGACGAATTGTTAGGGTAAAATAAAAAGAAAACGAAATAGAACAAAAAAGAAGAGAACACAATATCAAAATCTCACATGCGAAATGGAAATATAAAATATCTCAAAAGGTCTTTACTAAAAAGAAAACCTTTATATGCATACATCAATTAGAGAAACTGACAAATCATCGGCCTGGATAGTTATAGAAACCCATCCACACAAATGTTGATAGATACAATCGAGTAATGCAGCGAATAATAAGTACCGTAGGAAATCAGCCAGCTCCTCTCGGAGAGCTCCAATGAACCAGAACTAAATTTGAAAACATACTCATGCTGACCCGAGCATTAAGTAATACCCGGATAAGTCTGGTAAACCAGTGTGAGAAACTCAAGTCACATAGATTTATTATTATCTTAAAACCCATCAAAATAAGGGTATCTCGTAAGACCACGTCGCCAATAAACACGGATTTGTTTTTACCTTATGATAACCAACAATTTCTATTATAAAATCTAATGATAATATGATAATGTCTAAGTTGTGAAATATAAATAATCACATAGCTGTGATGCAAGTGAGTGTACTTCATAACAATAAAAGGTATACAATAATAACCGCTAAGGTGCATTCGCTAATTGTATAGGATTTCCACGTAGAACTCTTTAGGGAAGCCGAATCCAAACTGCTGCACAAGGATAAGAGATATTCTTCCGGAGCATCGTACACCCTTAGTGAATGTACCATAAGAAAACCATAGCTGGTCTTGCTAGGACCTGATGCATCGCTCTCACAAGCATATCCCGATAAGTATGTCTAGAAATGGAGTCGCATGCACCCTATGGGTTTGCCAACCCTACAGGTTACATTTTCTATCTCTAGTTTTTTCCATACCGATGATGAGGCTATGTTCGGCATTCCTGCACACGAGTCACCACTCGAACAGATTTTCATATGAGCTCCAACTCAAACAGATCTCAGAACCACACATGGATTCCCATACCTCAACAGGTCTCAGAACCATACATGGATTTCCCACACATCAACAGATCTTGGAATCAAACATGGATTGCCGCATCCTGAATAGATCACGAACAACTGCATGTGTTCGAGAATTTCAAACATATCTGAATCTCATATAAACTCCAGCATCACGAAGCATTCATGAACTAATCACGAACCAATTACGAAGCCATCACAAATTAATCACGAAGCAATCATGAACCTCTTCCAAAGCATAGAACACATATATGGTTTTTTTGGAGTAGTTACAGTTTCAAATCATCTCATATAAGTACACTCCCCTGCTTACTGGGTGCTCCAAAAACCAATCGCTCGATTTCCCGGAAATCTCAACCCTAGTTCTGTGAGAAACAAACAAACACACATAAGATCAAAGATAACCACTTGACCATTTAAGTGGATGGATTTCCTTATCATTTGCCCTAGAAGAGCAAAACGAATTCATACGTACAGTATAGCATCACCAAAGACAACTGACCATATAATACTTGTATTTCTTCTAGATATTTCCAAAGTATATTCGGGCCAAGATTTGATAGCCGGTTATTTATCAAATAAACAAACAATCCAATACAATGAGAATAATCGCATACGTGAAACTAGTTCCCATATATTGTCTATAAGCAATAACACATAAAGAACGATCGAAATAAACAAGCACGATCAAGTCATATAAACGACTTCTAATCTCTTTTTTAATTAATCTTCCTTTATTAATTAAAATACTCTTTTATTAATAAAACTCATTTTACTCAATAAACTCTTTATAAACGAAACTCCATTTATTAGTTAAACTCCAGTACTTAATTAAAACATCACTATTCTTTTTCAACACATTTCGATACTCTCAAAAGTATTCATATAATTATATCAACCGTATATGTATATTCACTAATCAATTTCAAAGGGCTTAAGACAAATGTTACTCAAACACTGTCACTACGAACCTAAAACCAATTCACTTATGATTATCTTTAAAACATTCTTTTCAATAATCTATTTACGCTTATAAGTATAATCAAAATATGTTAAAGGCGAATGTTACTAACACTTTGCCACAACAAACCCAACACCATTTCATACTTGTTATCCTCTTTAAAATTCCGTTATTAAAGATCTAAGTATTTTCCAAACTTATTTACAATATTTTCGCACTTTAAAATATAATCTAATGGTTTAAAAATAAATGTTACTAAAACATTATTTACGACAAAACCCAAAACACTTTACTATTCCGTTATCTTTAAAATTCCATTATAAAGATCTAATTGCTTTTCAAAAGTATAGTTAAATGGGTTAAACAAATGTTGCACAAACATCGATACTATAACCCCAAAACCATTTTTATACTTGCTATTTACTTTAAAATATCCATTTCAAGCTCTAAGTACTTCTTCTTTTATTAAATAAGGTGATACCTTTTTAATCAATTTATAAAACAATCCATTATAACATAAGTGTTACAATCCCAAAACTCCTTTTAAATTCCTTTACAAATACCAAACTTCCTTTTTAAAACATCTAAGCATATTAAAATACCTTTAAATAGATAGAAATTTACATATACTAAATTATTTATAAAACAAAGATATTTAATAAAATACTATAAACCATTTGTAAAATATTATAATATAAAATCCTTTTATTTCACAAATAAATCTTTAACAACTTTTAAACCAAATATATACTAAACACTTATACATATTTTAAAACATTTTATTTAAAAACCATGAAAACCCATTTTATAATTTAAAACTGTTACTTTATAAATCCATAAAGGATTCATAAATATATTTAAACCTTGTTATTTTCCCATAATAAGTACGCTAACAGTACTTATCAATCAATACAAAGAAGCCCTAGTATGTCTCTCAAAGTTAACTCTAAAATCGTAGATCACAGGGTTTCAAAGTGCATCCATTGCAACCATTTCGCTTCGAAAATTTATAAATTCCATTTCCAATTTCCCAAAATGTCCAAACTAGTCCATTTATGTCAAATACAACAAAACTTGTGTAGAACAACCCAATATATATATATATATATATAAATATATATTTCTACAATATATCCCATTTTATCCAATTTAACATATGTCAAATATCGGGGATTTCAAAGCACGTTTATAACAACTTTATCATTTCTAACATTCTTAACATAATAACACTTTTCATAAAGCAATATCAAACATGTAAACAAGTAGTTTGGGCCATGATACATGTTATAGATGATCAAATAGAGATTATTGTACTCAATAATAATGTTCTCACTTGTTTTACAAAACAATGTGGGGTCCAAAAGTAATAACTTGCATTGTTCGTTATACAGTTTATATTTTCAATACAACAACAATTATATACACTATAATTATACAATCAACTAGTGAGTAAAACTCACCCAAACTCCAGTGAACGCTTTTGCGTTTTTGAATAGTCCAAAATCGAACGCCGTTCAATTTTGACTAAAATTCCAACTAGCTCCAAACTTGACAAATCAAATTCCTTTATTTTGATAATCAAGATACAAACACAACGGTGAAAACTACGCCTTAATCGGACCACGTATGAGCAAGATACGATCGTTAGAACTCTAGAGATAATTAAATAACAATTTACTAAATTAAACATATAATTAAGCTCTAATTACCTTTTTCTAACACGCGCTAGCCCTAACCGCTTTCTTGAACCCAGGCCGCAACTTCGTGAACCAAATGACGCTGCCACGTCGCTTCCCCAGCTGTCGCACCATCCTTGTAGGTAGGCCCGACCACCAACAACCCATACTTACTAGTATCTCCTCCCTTCGTCGCCTATGGCTTGCCATCTAGCTTGAAATCGCCGTCGCCTTCATCTTGAGATCCACACCGCCACGCTCCTCCGTTCAATGATCCGCCATCACTGTTGAACTACCCACACCATGCTGGTCCACTTTGATGTTGGAAACTTCCTCTAATTCGGCTCCGATCGCCGTAGAAAATCTAGCTCGTTAGATCGCGGCTACTAGCTTAGAGTTTAAGGAAAGAGAGAGATGAGTTCCTTATATAGAAGATTTAAAACACTATTCACCACCTAAAATCTCGAACTCCAAATGAGGCATGCTCACTAGTGTTCCTAGCTAACTACTCTCATTTCGAACACAACGGAACTAGCATTGAGACCTAATTCAATTATACACAGAAGTTAGCTTTTAAAATCAAATTACATTATTTTTTCTTCCTCAAATCAATTGCTATGCATTTTGAGCTCACACGACCATACAGTATGCTTGATCGCCATGAAATTCGATGGCGTAAAACAATTCAATATCTGGATTCATCGGCATTAATTTCATTAAAATCTAAGATAGTGCCCAGAATGACAATTTCACATGTTAATTAAAATGAATTTATTATTAAAACAATTTTAATCACTTTTAATTCTAAATTAAAAGCTTTCCATGTCATTCTTATTTAAACATAACTTAAATAAGCTTTCGAAATCATTTTTGTTCAAATTAAATTCAAGATACAATATTTAAATAATTCCAATATTTAGCTATAAACTGTTCAAAAATCCGGGTCGTTACATTCTCCCCCTTAAATGAAATTTCTCCCTCAAAATTCTAACCCAAGCAATAAAGAAACAATCACACATCAATACGCAACGGTATTGCAATCATTGGCAACCATAGAAATAATCAAATAACAATACTATGTCATACTGCAATCACTAGCAACCAAAACTCATGGTTTGCCTAGGTTCATAAACCATCTCATCGCACAAGGATGATAACCAATCCACTAAGCATTACCTTATGCCCAACATCCTTAGGTATTACTCAGTCGATCACTAATGCTACCTCAAACTATTTGAAGAGTCATCCCCTATACTCTCCACAAGCCAACACACATAGCATACAAGTATTTTTAAAGCTCGTACGATATACATATATCATCCGTATGGAATATCAACTCTGATCACTAACTTGATCACATAAATTTCATTTCCGAACTAGTATAGATCACTTGACCTCTCTATTGCGGACTCCGATCCGGTTCCTCGATTAGAAACTTTCGTTCTCCGTACATAGCCATATACTATGATAGAAAATGTAATGACCCTAATTTTGATTAACATTATTTAGGACATTTAATGAGTTAAATTAAGTGAAGTAATGAAAATGGTTAAGGGATTGAGATTTGTGTGATAAGGGGTAGCCGTGCCTAATAACAAATGAACTAAAGGGCAACTAAAGTGAAATAGGTAAGGCAAATAAATAAGGGGCAATGTAGGAATAAGTCATATTATAATACCATAAACCCTCATACACGTTCATTTTCACGTTCACAAAACATAAACTAAATACAAGAGAGGCTGGCCACCATTAAGAAGAAGTAAGAAGAAGATAAGCAAGAATCTAAAGAAGGAAGCTTAATCAAATTCATTCAAGATCAAATCTCAACTCCTTAATCACAAGCTAAAGGTGAATAATAGGTTACATCTCATATTTTTTATGTTTTTGGTTTCCAAATCAGATTTGAATATTTTTTCAAAGAATATTGTCATGTTTTGAATGTTAAACGGATATATACGCTTGTTGATGAATTATGCTTATTCAAATTTGTTTTTATGACAAATTTTGATTTGAAAAGCCCATCATATGACATCCAAATGCCTTGCAATTTTAATATGAGGTCAAAAATGAAATTTTAGAGATGGGTTTCAAATTTTATAATTTTATGAATTAATATGGATTTATTAGGAATTTTCTAGTGAAAAAATTGGTTAATTGGGTTTAAAATTAATTACGGTTATTATATGTTAGTTTTGAGCCAGTATGTTAGAAAACATATTAAAAGTGATTTATAGGAATTTTTGTAGATTTTTCCTAAGTGTTTTAATAAGTATATAAAATTATTTAAGGTATAAGACTTAAATGTTTTATATGTTTATACAAGGAGAAGGGGAAATTTGTAAATGCTTTAACTTATTTACCTCTGAAATTTGCAGCACTTTTATAAAATAAATTGGCAACCAATCATATGTTGACAAACGAAGCATGTTAGTTGAAAAGAAATTACCTTTTCAAAGTTATAAATCATTTTTACCCAGTTTCTACTGTTTCGCCACTTTCGGCAGTACCTTTCGACTTCATACTATCGCCTTCGCCTTAGTCGAAACCAATACATATGGTATCAAAAGCCTTGGTAGGTAGTGGATTAGAGATAGGTGAAAGGTATAGAGTCGAAACAAGGCTTTCGAAGGGGTCGAAACCTTGGTTTGCTTTAAAAGAAAATGCGCTTGCTTTGCTTTTGAAAAGATTGCTTTCGAATAAGATAGTTTTTGACTTGGTCAAATGGTTTTAAAGAATGGTTTCAAAAGAGATTACGCTTTTTGTTTTGAAAAGAAGCTTTCGAAGGGGTCGAAACCCCATGCTACCACATTCTGCCTTTCGAAGCAATGCCTTTGAGAGGGTGCTTTCCCTTTAAACCCTTAGCCGCTTCTCCAATGCTTTCGAAGGGATTGGTTTTGACACCATCCACTTCTTTTACTTAGGAAATTGCTTTCGAAAGCGTTGCTTTTGACTTAGTTGTTTTAAGTCCCTTTGTTCTATTCAAAGTTAAACCCAAAGGTTTCGAAAGAAATGGTTTTAAATTGTTTTGAAAGATTGTTCCACATGTTTTACTTGAACCCAATGCTTTCCAAAGTTTTAATTTATGTAAAGGACTTGATGCTTTCGAAATGTATATGATATAGTTTTCGAAGGGGTGGTTCCTTAATGTTTTCGAAAGGTTTTAAATGGAAGATTTCCAATGTTTTCGAGAGGCATGTTTAAAGTTTTTTGAAAAGAGGATGTCTAAGGTTTTATAAAGCTTTTGAAAGAGATGTTTTCAATGTTTTCGAAAGGACTATTGTAAATGGTTTTGAAACGTATGTTTTGGCCTTTCGGCCCAAGGTTATAAGTTAAAGTAGTTTACTTGTATCGAAAGGGGTACTTTTAATGATTTCTAAAGGGGTACTTTCAATGGTTTCGAAAGGGGTGCTTTCAAAAGTTTCAAATGTTTTCATCAACAGTGTTTTGTGTAAAGTATATATAACATGGCAAAGTGATTTGAGTAAATCATAGAGTATATTTTCCTTGTTTAAGTATGATTAAAGAGTTAATTCAATTTGAAAGAAATGTTTTCAAGGAAAATTTGATGGGGTAGTTAACCCTAAGTAAATGACATAGATTGTGATAACCCAGAATTTCAGGAATTTAAAATGTGATAATCTTTTAAATTAAATTTTTTAAAATGGGTATAGTTTGTTATTTTCAAAAAAATAATAATAATAATAATATAGTTTGGATATAAAATATATGAATAAAGTTTTTATTTAAAATAAGATTTGTCTTATGTTATTTTCCTTAAAGAGTTTTATTTATATAAATTAAGAAAAGCATTTATTAAATAAGATATGTATTTATCTATTCAGGAAATTTAATTTAAAAGCCTTTAAAATCATTTAAAAATATATTTTTGCATGTAGTATTACATGTGTAAGCTAATAATGTTATCTAAGCATATGTGTTAACAAAATAGATAGGGAGAATGACAAGTGTCTTTAACCTCTTTTTATTTTCAAAATAATTAGTAAATGAGAAAATTAAGTTAAATAAACATCTTCCTATCTATCTCACATTTTCTTTCTAAAGCAAAGAAACAATACTCTGTAACAAAATCAAAGGAAATCAAAACAATCTCCTTCTAAATTCAACCTGATCAAAGCAAGACTTCAACAACTAAGTTATAGATCAAAAAGTGATTTGCCAGTCTACAGGTTTCCAAAGATTTCTGGCATTTGCAAGTTGCCAATTCAAAATAAATTCCTCTTTTCAAAACTGAACCAGTAAAGGATTAAAACAAATTCAAGATTAACTCAGATAGATTCAAAACAGCTAGCAACAGATTGTTCAAAATCAAGTATAGGTCTATGATTAATCAAGCCTCAAGCAGCAGTTCATAAATCAAAGCACATTTCCAGTTTTAAAATCTCTGTTTCTCTGCTCAAAGTTTTTAAGGTGAGTAAACTTCTTTTCTAAAGCTTAAATCTTCTTACTTACAATATGCATGTAAGATTTAATAGTAGTAATATTTTAATTATGTTTGCATGGATGAAATGTATGTGTGCATGTCTGTGTAATAGATAGACATGTCTCTGTTTAGTGTTCAACAGACCAAAACTTACTCAAAACTCAATTTCTCTTCATATAAACTATATTAGATTATGATGTTTAAAGAAAATATGTTTCTAATAACTAAATTCTATTTTTAAAAATATTTATATGTGTAATTAGCAAGTAGTTTAACTGGGAAGAAGAAGAACAGTGAAAATCAAATTTAGTCAGAAAATTAATTGTTTAAATCTTGGTTTTTGCTTATATCATCTGATTCGTATTTAAAAACTATGATTTTTAAAGATAAAATCATGATTTTTAAGTAAGTATTTTGGAAGAAATTGATAGATGAACGGAAATCCTACTTTGGGCATTTTCTGGCAATGGGCGGGGTGATGGTCGCCGGGCTTGGGGTTGAAGGTAGCTGGAAGACAGGGGATCCATGGAAAAATGTTCGAAGAGTTTTTAGGTCGTTATGGTGATCGGACAATGGCAATTTAGGGTTTTTGGAAGCTGTTGGTCATCGTTGTTTCTCGCGTTCGTGCTTCGTCGTGAGTGGATCGGAACCGATCGGAGGAGGCTAGATCAATGCGTCGTATCGTGGAGCAACTCTAGGTGGATGGGCGAGCTCTCTGGTAGTCGAGATCGTCGAAGCAAGGCATTTTTGGTTGATCGAGTTGGGTTCCAGTATGCATTGACTTGCTCGATTTCGAACGACGGTGAGATTGAGTGACCTGAGTGTTCGTGGCGATGGAGGAGAGCATCTTCGACTTGCTGGTGATCAGAACAATGGCCGGAGGTGGCCAGGTCTCGTGTGCACGTGCACGATATATCGTGAATATCTGAGTGTTATGATTTGGGGAAGAAGGGGTTCTGTAGGAAGAACTCGAAGTATTTGTGGGTTTGGCTCGGGGAAACTGTCTATTGTCTCGAGTTGTTTTGTATTAAGTTACGAGACTTTAGGGTAAGTTTTATTGCAGGTTAGAATAAATAATGAACCAGTTTTAAGAAGAAAGAGAAAAAAATAATAATAATAAATTTCAAACAATTTTATGTAGCCAAGTTTTAAAACGTTTTAAAATCTTTTATAACCTTTGTTTTTGAAAGTTTAAACAAACTTAATATTTTTAATTAAGTGGAAAATCAAGAAGAAGGAAGTGTTTTAGAGGATAGTTAACTTAGAGGGTTTAAGTTAATGGATAATTAACCAAGGTGATGTATTAGTGAAATTAATTAAAGCTTAATTAAATAAATGAAAGTAATAAAGGATAATCCATGTGTTAAATAATAATTGATTTTAAAGGTTAAGTAATTAATGAGTTATTTTAATTTGAAACTCGATTACTTAATTAAAGATTAATTAGGTATAATTACTTAATGAAAATGATTAAGGATTAATTAATTAATAATTAAGGGGTAATTAATTAGGTAATTAAAGATTAATAAATTGATTTGTACGGTAATCAAGGAATGATTTATTAATTAAATGATTTGTAGTTAATTAATGATTTATTAAGTAGGGTTAAGTGATTAATTCTTAAGTAATTACTTTAATTAAGTAATTAGAGAAGCATTAATTAATGTGATTAATTAATTAAGGAGATTAATTAAAAGTTAATGTGAATGGTTAAGGCTAATTAATCTATGGGGTAATTAAGGATTAATTACTTAATAAAATTAAAGGATAATTAATCAAGGATGATTAATAAAGATGAATGATTAAAGAATGATTTATTAATTGGTTGTAATTAATAAATGTTGAGTATGCAGGATTAGGGTAATCTAAATGATAAAGTTGATAATTAATTTAATTAGAGATTAATTAAATTAATTTGGAATTATATATCAAATAAATCTTGTTATGGATGATTGAATGATATTGTATGCCTTAGATAGATGATATCTCTGATATGTGATGCTATGTGATATGTTATGTTTGGTCTAAACTATGACAATGTGGGTAACTATCGATGATGAATTACTGTGTAAAGGTGACACCCTGTATTTAAAGTTTGAATTGTATTTCATTTGAATAACTTGGGTTAAGATGACATTGGATTCGAAGAGACAGGAGTCGGGTATTAGATAATACCCGAAACCACTTCGATTTGAAATCTTCTATAATTCTTTATAGATTGATATGTGAAATCAAATAGGCCACTTTGGGATAATATGGACCATTTAAACTAAGTTAGATACTTAGATATTGTTTTGAGAAAATAAGTGTTGACTATATAAGTTGTTTACTTATAGTAAAGTACGAGTTAACCCGGGTTTAAAATATGCTCTATAAATTGAAATTTCATCTTAGATGAGTTTACTCACGCTGGTTTCCAGCCTGACCCGGGTGTTACTTTGATGTAATGCTCGGGTCAGACCGAGTATTACAGATTTTCAGGTAAGGACGTTCTAGAGCTCAGGAGGCGAGCTGGATGGCAGAGACGTATGGAGTATATTCCGCTGTGTATTTGAGAGTTGTATTGATAGTAGTATGTGGCAAGTTGATATAACTGTCTAGTCTATTTGTAATGATTATAACTCTGATGAATTGTATGTAAAGTAAAAATTACAGCTTTCTTTATAAAAATGCTATTATTTGTTATTATATTTAATCCGCTGCGAATGTGAGATGTTGTGTTTTCTGTTCTTCTTTCTGTTTCTTTCTTCTATCTCTTTTCTTTTCTCCTAACTATCTGGAATTTTCGGGTTCGAAAATTCCGGGTCGTTACCGTTGGTATCAGAGCGGAAGGTTAAGCGAGAACCTTGGCTCTGTTGGGATTACTCATTAAGGATAGGGTCAATAGTACCCTAAGATGAGTTGAGTGTATATATATATATATATGAGAGCGTACTTGTTATTTTCATATATAAAGATTTCAAATGATTTTATATAAGAATATATTTGATATATAAAATGATTTCTTTCTAATAAATATTAAGGTAATTGGTTGTTAAAATATTGGAATTAAATTAAATAGTAATAGAAATACAACCAAATTAAAATTGAATGAAGATAAGTTTGAAATGAATCCAAACTGAAATTAAAATCTTGAATTTGTAGAGGTGTTATCAAGAATAAAGATAATAATGAATTGTTTTTCAGATATGAAAATCTTGGTTATTATCATAAATGGTAGTTGTGATTAATAAGGAATGTTGTTAATAATTAAGCAAAATGAAATGTTTTAGAGAAATAAAATTTTAGGTAAGTATGACTTATAAATTGGAATTGAAGATAATTTAAAATTATGAAATTTTAAATCTAAATCCAGAAAACTTGAAATTTGTTTTAAGGAAATTTGTTTTGAATTAAAAACCAAAGGTGGTTTAAAATTTTAAGGTATAATATTAAGGATGATTTGAAATAACTCTTAATGTTGAGTTTTAAATTGGATTGTGATATGAAAACCCAAAGTGATAAGTTTTTGAATTTAAGTGGGAAGAATATTAATCTGAAGTTTAAAATTTGAATGGGAATTCAAATTGTGTAGAGTTGACCGGATTAATTAAATTTAATTTAACTTGGAGGGAGTTAAATAAGTTTGAATGAATAACTTGAATTGGAAATTTCAAGATGAAATTGGAATTTAACTTGGATAGTTAAATGGTTAATTTAAATGGGAGTTATGAGTGATCTCAAAATGGGTTTGAGATCTGGAAATTGAAAATGGATAATAAATTAGAATCTGAAGATTAAATTGTTTTTGAATTCTTATTTGAACTTTGCAATAAGTTAAGTAAAGATAATTTTAAAATGGAATTTTGAAATTTGAATTCAGAATTAAAAGGTTTAAAGATTTAATTTGTTAAAATTAAAAATTTAAGGAATTAAATCAATAATTAAAAATTTTAACTCGAATTTATATAATTCGAGATAGTTTTAAATTGAGATTTGAATTGAATTAGTTCAAATTTAATTTGATTTGAATTAATTAGAATTGTGATTGAAGATGGATAAGCATAAGTTTAAATGGAAAATTTGAATTGAAATGAATTAAAATTGGTTCAATTTGAAATTTATGTGAATTAATTGAAATTGTGATTAAAGTTGAATAGGTTTAAAATTCAAATGAAATTTGACTTGAATTTGGAAAGAAATTGAGGATTAATTCAACTTGAATTAGGATTAAATCAATTGAAGTATTGAGTCAATTTAAAAGGAAGTGAAAATTTAAATTGAATTGATGGGAAATTAATTGGATTGGAAATTAAACAGTTTGGCTCTGGATTATTTTCAAAATAAATTGTTTTAATACAAATTTTTTTTTCCAAACTATTTACTATAAAATCTTTCTTCTTAAACCCCAAATTATTTTATACTTATTTTACAATTATTTTGGAACTATTTAACTATTTTGAAACTGTCTTATAAACTAATTACTATTTTTTTCAGTTACTTATATCTAATCACTATTTTGAAAACTGTTTTGTAATTATCTAACTATTTTATACCTACTTAACTATTTTATAGCTATTTTACAAACTAATAACTATTTTTCAACTACTTTTCTATTTTAAACTTTTTTCAAGCTATTTTTAAATTTAAATTGGTCAGAGTTCAAACTGTTTGTAATTGAAGTAATAACTCAATTGGAAATGGAAGAAATTGAGAATAAGTGAATGGAATTAAAGGAAATGTGAATAGAAAAGTAAATTGATTTGGCTAATAACCAATAAAGATAAATACGTAGGATATACGTATATTATTTTATTCGCATAGTGATTTGATCCAGATTCGAACACAGAATTTCGAGATAGTATTATCGATCCGAGTTGGGATTTTCCGCTCGATTTTCGACGGCGAACCTGGATATGGATTTTTGATTGGTTCTGGATATTCTCTATCATAGTTACGACTATGCAAGGAGAATGACGGTTTCTGATCAGGAAACCAGATCTGAGTCCGCACTAGGAAGCCGGGTGGACAATACTAGTTCGGAAGTGAAATTGTGTGATCGATTGAGCGATCAGATTGATATAGTGTACGGATGATATGTGTACATCGTACGGGTTTGAATGAAATTGGCATTTAAAAATTTGAGGATAAGAAATTTGAAATGGTTTTCGAAAATGAAAGGAATATTATGTGAAATATAATGGAATTGGATATTTCTTTGGTTGAAATTTACTTTATGGAGGTAAGTAAATGGTAAATAACTTTATAAAGAAATCAAACTTGAATATTTGATTTGACAATAAATAAAGTTATATTTTGTAATATGATAAACTTCCCTTATTGAATCTAGCCAGAATAAAAAGGGTTTTGAAATATTTGAAGTATAAAAGAGGTTTTATACAAGTTTGAAGTGATCCAAAGATTTTTAAAAGTATATATATCTATATATATAAAGAGGATCTTATGAGAATGATTTTGAAAAAGGTTTTGAGAACCTATGAATTTGGAAAAGGCTTTTGATTTTTGGGAAAATCAATTTTGGATTTTGGAAAGCCTAGTTTGAGAATTATCGATTTTGGTAATCGATTTTGTGTAAAGGAGATTTTGATAAATCATAAAGGGTATGATTTGAAGATACTATAAGTATATAGTATAAAATGTTTTGAGTATAGCTCTGGGGAAAAAGGCGCTCCCTTGAAATGAACTTCTCAGGAGTGCCACTGGGTGGTACTGCCTTGAACCCCAAGGGGGGGATTCTAAAGTTGATCCTGTGAGGAGTCCGGACAAAACTAGTTCCTGAGGATTATTTGTGTAGCGAAAGTCGAGGGGCTGGTGCCCACAGAGGCATTTGAGTTATGCTGTGACAAAAATTTAACTCAATGTCACTACGATCTACTGCAGACCATAGCGGAAGTCATGTGTGCCGCTGAGAGCCAACTGTCTACGTTTGATTTTATATCGGTAGACTGTGACACTATGGTAACATAGCAAAAGTCGTTTGAGCCGCTGAGAGCCAACTGTCTACGTTTGATTTTATATCGGTAGACTGCGACCTATGTGGAGGAGTTTCATTTTGACAGCGAAATCGTGTGTGCCGCTGAGAGCCAACAGTTACATGGACTTTTGCTGTGACGGCAACGTAACCCTGGATGTAACTGCGATCTGTTGTGGGTTCCATGGTGTAATCAGTTACATGGACTTTTGCTGCGATGGCAACGTAACCCGTGATGTAACTGTGACCATGGATGGGGGTGATGATTTCCAGAGCATTCTCACCAAAGATATTTCCTCTATTTTCAAAACTGTTTTCTATATTTTCAATAAAATTATTTTCCAAAATATTTTCACTAGGTGTTGAAAACGGGTCTGCTAAGTACTTATAGATTTTCAGTCCTACGTCTGATCAACGTATGACCGAATTTCTGTGGGAACAAGGATGGACTTGTTGAAACATCAAGTTATAAAAGTATTTTTATAAAAACTATGTTTGTAATACTATGTATATTTTAAAGTATTTTAAAAATGATCAAAAGATAATTTATCTGATTTTAAGTATTAAGTAAATTCTGGCCTCGTTCCTTTTCGAGGACGAAAAGATTCTAAGGGGGGAGGAATGTGATAACCCAGAATTTCAGGAATTTAAAATGTGATAATCTTTTAAATTAAATTTTTTAAAATGGGTATAGTTTGTTATTTTCAAAAAAATAATAATAATAATATAGTTTGGATATAAAATATATGAATAAAGTTTTTATTTAAAATAAGATTTGTCTTATGTTATTTTCCTTAAAGAGTTTTATTTATATAAATTAAGAAAAGCATTTATTAAATAAGATATGTATTTATCTATTTAGGAAATTTAATTTAAAAGCCTTTAAAATCATTTAAAAATATATTTTTGCATGTAGTATTACATGTGTAAGCTAATAATGTTATCTAAGCATATGTGTTAACAAAATAGATAGGGAGAATGACAAGTGTCTTTAACCTCTTTTTATTTTCAAAATAATTAGTAAATGAGAAAATTAAGTTAAATAAACATCTTCCTATCTATCTCACATTTTCTTTCTAAAGCAAAGAAACAATACTCTGTAACAAAAACAAAGGAAATCAAAACAATCTCCTTCTAAATTCAACCTGATCAAAGCAAGACTTCAACAACTAAGTTATAGATCAAAAAGTGATTTGCCAGTCTACAGGTTTCCAAAGATTTCTGGCATTTGCAAGTTGCCAATTCAAAATAAATTCCTCTTTTCAAAACTGAACCAGTAAAGGATTAAAACAAATTCAAGAATAACTCAGATAATTCAAAACAGCTAGCAACAGATTGTTCAATATCAAGTATAGGTCTATGATTAATCAAGCCTCAAGCAGCAGTTCATAAATCAAAGCACATTTCCAGTTTTAAAATCTCTGTTTCTCTGCTCAAAGTTTTTAAGGTGAGTAAACTTCTTTTCTAAAGCTTAAATCTTCTTACTTACAATATGCATGTAAGATTTAATAGTAGTAATATTTTAATTATGTTTGCATGGATGAAATGTATGTGTGCATGTCTGTGTAATAGATAGACATGTCTCTGTTTAGTGTTCAACAGACCAAAACTTACTCAAAACTCAATTTCTCTTCATATAAACTATATTAGATTATGATGTTTAAAGAAAATATGTTTCTAATAACTAAATTCTATTTTTAAAAATATTTATATGTGTAATTAGCAAGTAGTTTAACTGGGAAGAAGAAGAACAGTGAAAATCAAATTTAGTCAGAAAATTAATTGTTTAAATCTTGGTTTTTGCTTATATCATCTGATTCGTATTTAAAAACTATGGTTTTTAAAGATAAAATCATGATTTTTAAGTAAGTATTTTGGAAGAAATTGATAGATGAACGGAAATCCTACTTTGGGCATTTTCTGGCAATGGGCGGGGTGATGGTCGCCGGGCTTGGGGTTGAAGGTAGCTGGAAGACAGGGGATCCATGGAAAAATGTTCGAAGAGTTTTTAGGTCGTTATGGTGATCGGACGATGGCAATTTAGGGTTTTTGGAAGCTGTTGGTCATCGTTGTTTCTCGCGTTCGTGCTTCGTCGTGAGTGGATCGGAACCGATCGGAGGAGGCTAGATCAATGCGTCGTATCGTGGAGCAACTCTAGGTGGATGGGCGAGCTCTCTGGTAGTCGAGATCGTCGAAGCAAGGCATTTTTGGTTGATCGAGTTGGGTTCCAGTATGCATTGACTTGCTCGATTTCGAACGACGGTGAGATTGAGTGACCTGAGTGTTCGTGGCGATGGAGGAGAGCATCTTCGACTTGCTGGTGATCAGAACAATGGCCGGAGGTGGCCAGGTCTCGTGTGCACGTGCACGATATATCGTGAATATCTGAGTGTTATGATTTGGGGAAGAAGGGGTTCTGTAGGAAGAACTCGAAGTATTTGTGGGTTTGGCTCGGGGAAACTGTCTATTGTCTCGAGTTGTTTTGTATTAAGTTACGAGACTTTAGGGTAAGTTTTATTGCAGGTTAGAATAAATAATGAACCAGTTTTAAGAAGAAAGAGAAAAAAATAATAATAATAAATTTCAAACAATTTTATGTAGCCAAGTTTTAAAACGTTTTAAAATCTTTTATAACCTTTGTTTTTGAAAGTTTAAACAAACTTAATATTTTTAATTAAGTGGAAAATCAAGAAGAAGGAAGTGTTTTAGAGGATAGTTAACTTAGAGGGTTTAAGTTAATGGATAATTAACCAAGGTGATGTATTAGTGAAATTAATTAAAGCTTAATTAAATAAATGAAAGTAATAAAGGATAATCCATGTGTTAAATAATAATTGATTTTAAAGGTTAAGTAATTAATGAGTTATTTTAATTTGAAACTCGATTACTTAATTAAAGATTAATTAGGTATAATTACTTAATGAAAATGATTAAGGATTAATTAATTAATAATTAAGGGGTAATTAATTAGGTAATTAAAGATTAATAAATTGATTTGTACGGTAATCAAGGAATGATTTATTAATTAAATGATTTGTAGTTAATTAATGATTTATTAAGTAGGGTTAAGTGATTAATTCTTAAGTAATTACTTTAATTAAGTAATTAGAGAAGCATTAATTAATGTGATTAATTAATTAAGGAGATTAATTAAAAGTTAATGTGAATGGTTAAGGCTAATTAATCTATGGGGTAATTAAGGATTAATTACTTAATAAAATTAAAGGATAATTAATCAAGGATGATTAATAAAGATGAATGATTAAAGAATGATTTATTAATTGGTTGTAATTAATAAATGTTGAGTATGCAGGATTAGGGTAATCTAAATGATAAAGTTGATAATTAATTTAATTAGAGATTAATTAAATTAATTTGGAATTATATATCAAATAAATCTTGTTATGGATGATTGAATGATATTGTATGCCTTAGATAGATGATATCTCTGATATGTGATGCTATGTGATATGTTATGTTTGGTCTAAACTGTGACAATGTGGGTAACTATCGATGATGAATTACTGTGTAAAGGTGACACCCTGTATTTAAAGTTTGAATTGTATTTCATTTGAATAACTTGGGTTAAGATGACATTGGATTCGAAGAGACAGGAGTCGGGTATTAGATAATACCCGAAACCACTTCGATTTGAAATCTTCTATAATTCTTTATAGATTGATATGTGAAATCAAATAGGCCACTTTGGGATAATATGGACCATTTAAACTAAGTTAGATACTTAGATATTGTTTTGAGAAAATAAGTGTTGACTATATAAGTTGTTTACTTATAGTAAAGTACGAGTTAACCCGGGTTTAAAATATGCTCTATAAATTGAAATTTCATCTTAGATGAGTTTACTCACGCTGGTTTCCAGCCTGACCCGGGTGTTACTTTGATGTAATGCTCGGGTCAGACCGAGTATTACAGATTTTCAGGTAAGGACGTTCTAGAGCTCAGGAGGCGAGCTGGATGGCAGAGACGTATGGAGTATATTCCGCTGTGTATTTGAGAGTTGTATTGATAGTAGTATGTGGCAAGTTGATATAACTGTCCAGTCTATTTGTAATGATTATAACTCTGATGAATTGTATGTAAAGTAAAAATTACAGCTTTCTTTATAAAAATGCTATTATTTGTTATTATATTTAATCCGCTGCGAATGTGAGATGTTGTGTTTTCTGTTCTTCTTTCTGTTTCTTTCTTCTATCTCTTTTCTTTTCTCCTAACTATCTGGAATTTTCGGGTTCGAAAATTCCGGGTCGTTACATAGATATTAAAATACCAGATGGGACTGGTATGGGGTCGCGCCCTGTACTTTAACTAGTAGACCCTAGCTAATATAGGTCCAAAATTCTAGTGTGTAGGGCTTTGTCAGAGGTAAGACTAAAATGATGTTACATGCAGAAAGGAATATATAGAGTAGAGATAGGTTACTAGTGAGCCCGTAAAACCATTAGGATCAGTTGACACTAAGAGAAGAAAGTTAGGGATAGATCGTCCAGAAGAGTATCTAACATAAGTCAAATTATTTGTTTATTTTTTCTGGTAGGCCCGAGTCAGCCAAAGGTTAGTAGTTATCCAAACAAAACTATAGTGTTCGGACAGATAGTCCATTGATTACCTGATTTGTATGCATGCATGATATTGCTATTATTGTTTTAACAAGTTTGGTTGCAGGATTTTGATTTGCAAAAGATATGTTTTTAAAAGGATATTAGTGAGGGGAAACCCGTTCCACTAAGTGACGGTCTCACTTAATATCAAATAACTGAGATGTATAGTACTATTCACTCCAGGCTTTATGTCTGACTCGAAGTTTATGTTTTTCCCCTTAAATTCTCGGGTGCTCAAAATTGATTTGAGTAGGTTGAGAGTTCAGGTTTACAGGTTTTAGTGGGTGGACGAATAAAGCTTCCGGAGACGATCGGGAGGCTGATGTTAGCTATTTAGGAGTTGTTATGTTTTTATTTCTGTTGTGATGTATTAAGTCTGTTATGACTATTTAGTACTTTGATCATCCAAGAGGGCATATTCATGTATCGCTCTTGGCGTATTTTGTAATAATTATATTTGATTAATACTTGGGAAATGTTTGGGATTATGTAATTGGATATGAAACATGATTTTGTGAAGTATAATTAGAAAAGTTGTTTTTGAAATCTGTGATTTTGTTTCATATTCATATGCTTCTGATATTATGGATACCATTAACATTACCGTATTTTATCATCGGAAGTTAATACTATAGATGACTGAAGCATCTGTAGCGCTTAGCTTTGGGCCTCAAGTATGGGGATGTTATAGAAAACTCCAAGATCATATCAAGAATCTGTATCAAGTGTTCACTGTCGAGAATTGAGTGAAAAATCCTAAATCGAACCGGTGTAAATCACTTTGAAACCAATGTACTCGAACCCTAGATCAAGAATTGGTATGTGAATAAAATGATGTACGTACAACTTACATACTTTAGTCAATTGGTTTCTTAGTTACATCATAGTCTTTCCACTTCAACTCACATTCAGTTTCACTTAGTATTTCTCATTTAATACTAAAATCATTTATGAATCATTTCATAAAATTTACTTCAAGTTATTAAACATGAATCATTCCATAAAATTTACTTCAAGTTATTAAACATTATATAACTTAAGTTCATATCTGTATAATACTCCCCTACATTCTCAGAGTATATACTAAAACAACCAATTCATTTTTACTCAACATGAATATTCAGTCGATTTAAAACTTGTTTAAATTCTACTATCCTCTCAAACCAAGTGTTATATATAAATTAACTTTTATAACCAGTTAGCCCAATTACTTATACAAATTTCGAAGTTTCGACTGTCCAAAATCGTCGAAAATTCCATTTCATTTCAACAAATGAAAATTACTGATCAACAGATCGAACAAAATGCATGACCATACTTACCCTATGCATAGGATACATGAGTCCATACAATATCTTAACAGAAAACTCAAGAGTTGGACACCAGATCTTATTTCAAATCATTTTGAAATATATATACTTGTAACTTTTGTATACCAAATCATACTTCTGGCGTTTAAATCAGAATCTGTTTTACCAAAACAATTCTATAGCAAATTGCTATTGTAGCATCCCCCACTTTGAAACTCAAAAATAAACATTGATGATGCTGCAGTCATCACCAGAATCATATTAAGTGACATACGTGAGTTCAGTACATCCAAACCATACCTTTCGGACTTAACCAAAATCATTTTCAAAACAGTACCACATACTTCATGAATATTTCTAAGTGCCATGATATCAATCCCATATACCAATTCCCAAATATTTACTTCCAAATAATACTAGTATTATTTTCCTAAACCTTAGAAAACCAATTTCTAAAACACCGGGATTTAAGTTCTCAATTTCTCAGTTTAAATCCTTTCCATATTTATAAACTATACTTACAAACCATATTTATATAAGTCACTTTTTTATATAAAACTATCACCGAAGGGTTTACCAAGTTTAGATTATAATAAACAACTTTTATTAAAATCAAAATTTAACCCCACTTTATCACCGAACTCCCTATGGTTAAACTTTGAAATTTAATTTACAGGATGTACGTTCCAGTGTTCCCACAAATTATTATCTACCCAACCTATGCAATGAAAATGCAAAACTACTCATAAACTGGTCGAGTGCAAATAATCAACCAATAAATGATAATAATCGAATATTATTTTTTCCAAACAAACATACATATTATATATAATTATATCAACTTATGAAAATTATTCTTTTATATATAATATATAATCTAAGGTAAAATTATTTCATTTACAAATTCCAAAACAATACTGTGTTGGTTTGCCTTGTCAAAATGTTTAGACTGTCAATAACGAGAGTCACTCGTATTGATCAGAATCCATAAGCCACTCTAGAAACCAATCAATACAATACAAAACATTTTTATAACAATAACAAATATGCACTCTCATATACACACACTCAACTCATAATAAGGCATTCCATTACCCTTTCTCTTAATGAGTTATACCCACCAAAGCCAAGGTTCTCGCTTAACCTTCAGCTCTGATACCACATGTAACGATCCTTTTTTTAAACTCTCGAATGTCGATAGTAATACATCTATGGCATTCACTACCGACCATACAAGTGTTGGGAAGATTAATTGTTAAGGAAAATAAAAAGAAAAAGAAATAGAACAGAAAGAAGAGAACACAATATCAAAATCTCACATGTGGAACGATTGTAACGACCCACAAATTTATCAATTTGATAAATTATATTTATTTTTAAAATACTCAAATATAAGATTTTTTTTAACATGGATTATGATGGTTTGAACAATAAATAATGATGGTAATCTTATTTTGAATAAGTATTTACGAAACTATAAACTTGAAGGAATATCGATAAAATGACCGAAAATCGTTTTATCGATAAACAGCTCTAAAATCATAAAATATCACGCACGGAGCTAAATACATACGCTTATTTTTATAATTAAATAAAAATATGAAATAAAATTATTTATTTTATTTCTGGAAAATTAAATGTATTTATGACATCACCAGTGATGCCGTTATATTTAATAATTGATTTATTGAGATTTAACGATTTAATAATTATTTTAATTATTCCAATAATTGTTTTTAAATGATAATAATTCATTATAAATAATTATAAGTGATAATAAATAATTTATAGTAGCTTTATAAAGAGATATATAATCCGTTTGAAAATATAAGAAAATTGATATCGCTTTATCGGTATAATAGCAATTTTTGTAAATAGTTGTTAATATTGATTTATATGATTTTATAATTCAAATGAGATTAATTTTATTAATTAAAAATTATAAGAAATTTGTTTTCAAACTTTGTTTACAAATATATGTATATTAACTAATAAGTAAAAATATGACCGGGAATCGGAATCAGAATACGTAACGGTTTGACGTATATAAGTTGTATAATGTTGTTTATATGACTTGAACACATATATAACATAGTAATACACACCCTAACACATGTATACATACAAATTACATACATACACATATACATACATTTAAATATATAAATATTAACAAATATCTAAGATATTTTAGATAACTTCATCATTAAGCATACTTAAGTCAAAGGCACATTGAGGGTGTGGATGAAATGGTGGCATGGGAAGTGGGCAAGGACGGCCGAAGTGATGGAGGAGGGAAGAGCACATGGTGATGGAAAGTAGTGATGCCATAACTTCACCTATAAATACAAAGCCACCACTCTCTTATTCATTAACAATTCCTAAGCTTCTTATTTTCTTTTCTTCTCCTCTTTAATGGCTTCTTGTCATCTCTTCTTTTTAAGCTTGATTGTGAGAAATTTTAAGTGTTGAGGTGGAGTGTTGGCCTATGACCGTGGGCTAGTGAGTGTGAGGAAGGATAGACATGAACTTGGAGGTATTGGAGGGGGCAAGGCCAAGAGCAAGGTGGAGTTTTGGGCCTTGTGGCCGAGAGCTTGGTGGGTGATGTGAGGTCAAGGCCGCAAGCCAAGGTAGTGGAGGAAGGTGATGCCGTTAGTCTTAAAACAAGGATGGTGATGGCCAAGCACTTACAAAGGAGGGGGAAGTTACTTAGTGGATGTTGTAGTGAAGTTTAGTAATAGTTTAGATAAAGTGGTGATTGTTTGAATGTTGGTAGGAAGTTTTGATTTGGGAAATGGTGAACACTCAACATTTAAATTTACTAATTAATCTCTCAAGTTTAATGATATGAATGTTTATTGTATTGGATGATTAAGCATTTGATTACTTGGTTGATTAGATGATTGTTAAGATGGTTGATAATTTGGTTGATAAATGACAACGAAAATGGTTAGTAAACTAACCATAATAAATAATGGAAATAAAACCCATAATAAATATGTGTGTATGAAGTTATTTAGCCTCTTAATGGTTTTGAAAATATAAAAAGGTTGAAAATGAATATTATAATAATATAATATTATGAAATGATTTAAAAGTAAAAAGGAGATTTAATATGGAAAATATTGTTTTAATGTTTGAAAATGGTTTATAAATGTTTTATAAATATTAAGATTCAATTTGGAGAAGTTTTGATGAATATTGAAAATTGAGTCAAATAGGCGCGTCGCGTAATGGTAGTTCGCGGTTTCGCGCCGTAAAAGTCAAACGAATATATAGAATGGAATATAGCTCGAAATTCTTCGAGATAAGAATTTTCCGAACTATTATATCCATAGTTTTCAAACAAAGAAAGAAAATCAAGATTTTGATAAGTAGATTTTGAAATATGAGCAAATCAAGTTTTCGATAAAATCGCGCTTTGGCAGTTCGGTGGCCAAAGTGGCAAATGTTTTAAATATTTTTTTTAAAATGTTTAAAAATATGGCATAAATCTTATAAATCTTTTAAAATGTTTTAAAAGAGATTTGAGTAATAAAAATGAATTTTTAAATGATCGAAAAGTCATTTTGATCAATATAGCTTAAAAAGCACTTTTACAGCACTTTTTCGCAGCACTTTTTTATAACTTTTAAATTATAGTTTTAAACCCAACCGTTCTTTTCCAAATCTTTTGTAACGACCCGTGTTTTTACGGATCGACAAGTTCGTCAAAATCTGGAATTTTCAGCATTTTTAAGACATTTCAGATTTTTGGTGTAATTTGTCTAAGTCCTAGGTCGTGAACGACCTAAGAGCTAAGTTGTGACCGACCTATAGGATGGTAGCAAGTTAAGAGCTATGTTGTAGACGACTTAGGGATGTGGTGCGACCTAAGGATGTTGGGTTTAGGTCGTAGAAGACCTAAGATAGGAGACTTAAGGGTTTTGAGCGACCTAAGGGATAGGTCGGCAACGACCTAAGGAAACTGTTGTGAGCGACCTAAGTGTTTGGGTGAGTTAAGTGTTAGGTCGGCAGTTTGAGTTAGCGACCTAAGAGATAGGAGGTAGCGACCTAGTAGAGTTAACGACTTAGGGGATAAGCAGTTTGCGACCTATAGGAGTTTACGACCTATAGAATTGACCGACCTAAGTGTTAGCGTAGTTAGGACGTTAGTTCTGTATTGAGTTAGGTCGTAGGTGACCTAAGATAGTTAGGTCGCGTATGTGTTAGGTCGCGAGTTTGCTAAGTCATAGGTCGCGTGAGTTGTTAGGTCGCGCGTACAATAGGTCGCTGGGTTGTTAAGGCGCGTGAGTGTTAGGTCGCTGATGCGCTATGTTGTTAAGTCGCTAAGTTTTAGGTCGTTAGGCTGTTAGGTCGCGCGCATGTTAAGTCGTTAGGCTGTTAGGTCGCGCGCATGTTAAGTCGTTAGGCTGTTAGGTCGCTGGGTGCTTGGATGCGCATCTGGGTTTTGTTAAGTCGTAAGTCGTCTAACCAGTTAAGGCGCGTGCGCATTAAGTCGTAGACAGGGTTCGTATATGCGCATGTGTTGAGTCGGTGGTTGCTAGGTCGGCAGAGGCTTAGGTCGTAAGTCGGAGACGACTTAAGGAGATAGCTAAATTTCGACTTAAGGAATTTCAGCTATAAATAGGAGGGGTTGTTCTCACTTTTTGGGATCCGGATTTCGAAGCGACGAAGTGCTGCCATTTTGAGAGCCCGACTTCTACACTTCTTCACTTCTTTTCTCCACTCTAATCTAGTGCTTCCTTTCATCCACATCGAAGATCAAGATTGAAGATTCAAGAGCTTAGATTGAAGATCTTCATCTTTTCAAGAGAGATTTCTTCATTTGAAGCGGATTCGTGATAGATCAAGCTTGATCCTTCGCTGTCCAGATCTGAAGCGTGTTGATTTTGGTTTGTTTAGGTGATTTGGTGAGTGGTGATTATCTCTCACACGGATCCAAAGGAGTATATCGGATTGTTGGCTCGATTTGGTGTTAGAATAGTGATTTCCATGCATTTTCTTTATCCTAAGTGTAGATCCATGTAGATCCATTGTTCATGATGATGTTACATCCATTTTATCACATGTTAACCTATGCAAGTTCATTCATCAAGTTTGTAGAGATATTGTTCATGTTTTCATGCTTATTGGACTTTCAACTCTTTAATTACGAAAATGCCATTATTGTTATAATTGTCTACTTAGATCATATTTGAATGCTTGATTGTTTGGATTAATGTTTGATTTGATTGATTGATATGAATTAGATGATTGATGGTTTGATTTAGACCAAAGGTGATTCAAAAGCTAAGGGAAAGGCTCTTGAATTGGGGAAAGCTGCTCGTGGCATATGTAGCGGGATGATGAAGCTCTTATGCATAGATTTGATGATGTGATGTTGAGATGAGGCTTTGCGAGGATGTAATGAAGCGAGGCATCATGTGATGAAGACTTGGTCTAATCCAGACGGGATCATTCCAAGCATGTTGATAACTCGGTGATATGATTCGAGTTGAGGATAATGAATGGATATGAGAATAGTCGTCGAGGAGGATGACTAGGAGGTTTGGATAGCATCGTTGTTGAAGGTTCTAGCATGCTCTAAGCAAGAGTACGTTTGGGCAGATTCGATAGTCCCAACGACTAACTGTTGATGGTCGAGTACTCTGGGCAGATTCGATAGTCCTAGGCACGGGTTGCGACGACGTGCGGTAGTTATGTCTAGAACCGGGGTTTCCATTAGCCCTTTACGGACAGCTGAAAGAATGTGCCGGTCATTCAATTAACGGTGATACCGAAGCAATGATAACAGTGATAGCCAGAGTCATGGATGTTTGGTTGTATCGTCATTCGGACTCAAGAGCGGTATTTTCTGGGTGCTTATCTGATTTAGGCCTTGGTACTTGGAAAACATCGCCCTTGACTCGAATGATTATTACTTTTCTATAAATTGTATGCTCTGCTATGTTGCTTCTGCTTAGTGTGTGTCTGGGGGCTATCACTGTAGAAAGAGGTGGAGTGGGAGGGTTGTATTCATATTCCTTTTCCTTTATGCTCTTTTGGTATGTTGTTAGTTAATTTACTGCTCACTAAGACTGTTGTCTGACTCAAGGCTTTATGTTTTAATTCTTATTGCCTTGGGCTGTTCGTCCATTTTGGGACGGGCAGACTAGGTAGCAGGTGACAGGTGTTGTTCTCTTCTCATGATGCTGATATCGAAGACGAGGTGGAGGGTTGCATATTATCTTCTTATATGTACTGGATATTCCGCTGTTTTGTATTCTCTGAGAGATATGTAGTGAGGCTTGATGTATTGACTATTTGGATGTTTGTATTCAACTATTATACAGTTTTATATGATGGCATTTTGTTCTGTAAAGCTTCACTATACATATGTTCTATTGTATTTTGTCCATGCGCTGTGAGTAATACGATAGATTCTGTTGTTTTAATCTACCCTGACAATCGTCCATGGTCGCCTGGCACACTTTACAGCGCACTATCTCTAGATTCGGTGCAGGGGTCATGGGCGGTCGTCACATTTGGTATCAGAGCCTTGGTTAATCGATTTTACCCAACGCTCGCCGTCGTAACTACGTATGAGAGACGTAATTGTATTTTGATGGATGAATACTATATATAATATAGTAGTTTAGTTGAGTTTGAGTCCTTTATGCAGTTGTTTCTCTAGATGTTCTAATCATTCCTTTTTATAGATATTGAGAATGAGTCGAAGAGGGAGACCAGCTGCTAGGGAAGGCCGTGCTACTGAAGAGACTGCTGATTATGCAGCCATGTTCGAAGCTATGATGACTTCGATCATGAGGAGGATACCAGTTCCGGGGTCGGCAGTTGATGTTGGAGTTCAAGTTCAGACTCCGAAACCAGTGGATTTTGCTAAGCTGTGCAAGGACTATACTGCTCTTGGAGGGAAGGTTTTCTTGGGAACAGAATCAACTATCGAAGTCCAGAGATGGATAGATGCTTGTAGAAGGATCTTTGGTGATTTGGGAATTGAGGATGCGACTAAGAGGAAGTTGGCATCGAGACAGCTTCAAGGGAGAGCTTCTGATTGGTGGAACTCTATTACCATCACTACTCCGGAAGAAGAGATTACTTGGTAGCAATTCCAAGTCAGATTTGAAGCTAAGTTCATTTCTATAGCTCAGAAGTCTGTTCTGTTCAAGAAGTTTGTGGAGCTCAAGCAAGGTGGAAGATCTGTTCTTGAGTATGTTTCTGAGTTTGAAGCTTTGTCCAAATATGCTCGGTCATATATTGAATCTGCTTATCAGAAGAATGAGAAGTTTGTGACCGGCTTGGATAGTTATCTTGGGAGACAGTTGGTGGATCATTTGGACGATTCATTTGAGAAGCTTGTGGAGAAAGCTCTTAGGCATGAGAGTCTGTTTCCTAAAGAAGGACCTGTTGTTGCTGTTACCAGGGGAGAGTCTAAACCATCGCAGGGTGGAATCCAGAAGAGGAAGCAGCAGCAGCAGAAGGGTAAGGATGGCCAGAAGAAGCCGAAAGGCGAGGTGACTTGCTACAATTGTCAGCAGAAGGGCCATTTCTCTAAGGATTGTAAGAATCCGAAGGTGCCAATGAAGTGTCACAAATGTGACAAGCCGGGGCACATCAGGAAGAATTGTCCAGAACCGAGGAAGGACAAGCAGATTGTGCAAGCTTATGCTTTGGGAGCTGTTCCGTCGTCTTCGAAAGCTCCTACTACTGAAGAGAAAGAGAAGAGTGTGGTTGTTCAAGGTACTCTTTTCCTATGTGGTGTTCCAGTTAGAGTTCTGTTTGATACTGGAGCGTCGCATTCGTTTGTTTGTAATGAACTCGTAGGCCGGTTAGGTTTGGAACCGGATATTGTTGATAGGCCATTGGTTGTGACTAATCCAGTTGGGGGTTCGTCTTGTTTGTGTATGTTATGCCGTGGTCTGATTGTGTCGAGTCATGGTTGCTCTTTTGTTTGTGATTGTTTTGTTCTGAACTTTGCGGGGTTCGGAATTATTTTGGGTATGGACTGGCTTAGGAAATATGCGGCTAAGGTTGATTGTGAGAGGCTGGAGGTGACAGTCGAGAATGTAGAGGGGCGAAAGATTGTGATACGATGTAAGCATGAGGAAGGCGTCTTCATGAGCTTCATGTATTCGCTATTTGTTCCACGGGATGGACTGTCTTTAGTGCCAATCGCGAATGGATTCGAGGATGTCTTTGACGAAGTCAAAGGGTTGCCGCCGCATAGAGAGATCGAGTTTCGTATAGATCTAGTTGAAGGAGCCAGACCTGTTGTGATGCCTCTTAGGCGGATGGCGCCTAGGGAACAGCAGGAGTTGAAGGTGCAAGTTGATGATCTTTTGCAGAAAGGATTCATTCGGCGTAGTGTGTCCGAGTGGGGTGCACCAGTTGTGTTCGCAACCAAGGCAGATGGGTCGTTGAGATTGTGTGTGGATTATCGTGAGCTGAATAAGGTGACTAAGAAGAACTAGTATCCATTGTCGAGAATAGATGACTTGTTTGATCAGCTTCACGAAGCCAAGGTGTTTTCTCAGATGGATTTGGCAATGGGATTTCACCAGTTGAGAGTGGCTAAGGATAGTGTGCCGAAGACTGCTTTTCGGACACCATCTGGTTTCTTTGAGTGGCTGGTAATGCCGTTTGGATTGACTAACGCGCCAGCATATTTTGTGGATCTGATGAATAGAGTGTTCAGAGATCAGTTGAACAAGTTCGTACTTGTGTTCGTGGATGATATTCTGATTTATTCCAGAACGGAAGAAGAGCACAAGACGCACTTGCGTATTGTTTTGGAAATCTTGCGGAAACATCAGCTGAAGGCTAAGTTTTCGAAGTGTCACTTCTGGAAAAGTGAAGTGAGGTTCTTAGGCTATGTGATTTCTGGAAATGGAATAGCGGTTGATCCCGCTATGGTGGCAGCAATCCAGGATTGGGTTAGACCTAAGAATGCATCTGATATGAGAAGTTTTCTTGGATTAGCAGGATATTATCGACGGTTTATCAAAGACTTCTCCAAGATAGCTGCACCATTAACAGGATTGACGAAGAAGAACCAAGTGTTTAGTTGGGATGCTAAGTGTGAGCAAGCTTTCAGAATCCTGAAAGAGCGATTGATGAGTGCTCCTGTTTTGACTATTCCAAGTGGGAATGATGAGATGGTGTTTTACACCGATGCATGTGGTACTGGACTTGGAGCAGTGCTGATGCAGAGGGATAAAGTGATTGCGTATGCAAGTCGACAACTGAAGCCGCATGAAAGGAATTACCCGACTCATGATTTGGAGTTAGCGGCGATTGTATTTGCTCTGAAGATGTGGAGACATTATCTGTTGGGAGTTCGATTCGAGTTGTTTACAGATAATAAGTCGTTGAAGTATCTTTTCTCCCAAAAGGATTTGAATCTTCGGCAGCAACGTTGGATAGAGTTTTTGGCATCATATGATTTTGGTATAGCTTATACTCCGGGAAAAGGTAACGCAGTGGCAGATGCGTTAAGTCGAAGACATGCAGGATTGGGAGCCATGTTTTCAGAATGGAAGAGTCTCGAGTATTTAACTGGATTTGACTTCAGGCCTAGATGTGAATTGGAACTTGAGATGTTGGCAAACTTATCGATAAGACCTTCTCTTATGGAAAGGATTGGCGAGAGCCAAAAGCGAGAAGATAAGCTTGTCAAGATTATCCGTGAATTGGAATCTGGATTGGATCCAGAAAAGGATAAAGGATTCGAGGTCGATCGAGAGGGTTGGCTTCGGAAGCAAGGGCGATTAGTTGTTCCCGATATAGATGAATTGAGGAGTGAAGTTCTGAAGGAAAGCCATCACTCGAAGCTGACAATTCATCCAGGTGGGAATAAGATGTATCGGGATATGAAGAGAACCTACTATTGGGAAGGTATGAAGAAGGATGTTGGAAATTTTATTTCCAAGTGTATGAACTGCCAGTTGGTAAAGGCTGAACAGAAGAAGCCAAGTGGATTGCTTCAGCCATTAGAAGTTCCTACATGGAAGTGGGAGCAGGTATCGATGGATTTTATCGATGGATTGCCTAGAACCAGAACGGGAAATGAAGGAATTTGGGTTATCGTTGATCGTTTGACTAAGAGTGCAAGGTTCATTCCTGTTCGATCGACTAGGACTGCATCACAGTTGGCTGAATTGTATGTTAAGTGGATAGTTCGATTCCATGGTATTCCGAAGAGTATAGTGAGCGATCGAGATCCATTGTTCACTAGTGGATTTTGGAAGAGCTTCCAGGAAGTTTTGGGAACCGAGTTGTATTTGAGTACAACTTATCACCCTCAAACTGATGGTCAGACCGAGAGAGTCAACCGAGTTTTGGAAGATCTCCTCAGAGCTTGTGTTTTGGATTTCGGAGGATCATGGGAAGATCACCTTCATTTGGTGGAGTTTGCATACAACAACAGTTACCAGTCAAGCATTGGTATGGCACCGTATGAGGCATTGTATGGAAGACCGTGTAACTCTCCGACATGTTGGTTGGAAACTGGAGAAAAGCTGATACTTGGGCCAGAGATGATTCGGCAGACTTCAGATTGTATAGAGATCATTCGGCAACGAATGAAGACAGCCCAAGACCGTCAGAAGAGTTATGCAGATAAGCGTCGAAAGGATTTGGAATTCGACGTAGGAGATATGGTTTTTGTGAAGATTTCTCCACTGAAGAATGTTATCCGATTCGGGAAGAAAGGAAAATTGACTCCGAGATTTGTTGGACCATTCCCGATCATCGAGCGTATTGGAAAGCTCGCCTACAGATTGGAGTTACCAGAGAAGATGTCGAGTGTGCACAATGTTTTTCATGTATCATATCTACGGAAGTATGTGCACGACTCGAATACAGTGGTTTCTGCTGATAGCTGTGAAGACTTCGAAGTTGATCCGGTCGATAGAAGACCTCGTAAGCCGCTTCGTGTTGTGGAAACCGACACGAAACAGCTTAGGAGGAAGGTAGTTAAGTTGCTCAAGATACAATGGAGTGATGATGATAATGACTGTACGTGGGAGGTGGAAGAGAGGATGAAGGCAGCTCATCCTGAACTCTTCAAGGTATGGCCCTAAGGTGTCGTGTCATCTCGCGATATTGTAACTTGTTCTAGTTTTAGAATTTTGTACGCTAAGCTAGAATTGGATGCATGGTTTGTTGATTTCTATGGATGGTAGGCGTACAAAATAGTTTTTGATTGCTATGATTGTTTGGAATTTCGAGGGCGAAATTCCTAAGGGGAGAGAATGTAACGACCCGTGTTTTTACGGATCGACAAGTTCGTCAAAATCTGGAATTTTCAGCATTTTTAAGACATTTCAGATTTTTGGTGTAATTTGTCTAAGTCCTAGGTCGTGAACGACCTAAGAGCTAAGTTGTGACCGACCTATAGGATGGTAGCAAGTTAAGAGCTATGTTGTAGACGACTTAGGGATGTGGTGCGACCTAAGGATGTTGGGTTTAGGTCGTAGACGACCTAAGATAGGAGACTTAAGGGTTTTGAGCGACCTAAGGGATAGGTCGGCAATGACCTAAGGAAACTGTTGTGAGCGACCTAAGTGTTTGGGTGAGTTAAGTGTTAGGTCGGCAGTTCGAGTTAGCGACCTAAGAGATAGGAGGTAGCGACCTAGTAGAGTTAACGACTTAGGGGATAAGCAGTTTGCGACCTATAGGAGTTTACGACCTATAGAATTGACCGACCTAAGTGTTAGCGTAGTTAGGATGTTAGTTCTGTATTGAGTTAGGTCGTAGGTGACCTAAGATAGTTAGGTCGCGTATGTGTTAGGTCGCGAGTTTGCTAAGTCATAGGTCGCGTGAGTTGTTAGGTCGCGCGTACGATAGGTCGCTGGGTTGTTAAGGCGCGTGAGTTGTTAGGTCGCGCGTACAATAGGTCGCTGGGTTGTTAAGGCGCGTGAGTGTTAGGTCGCTGATGCGCTATGTTGTTCAGTCGCTAAGTTTTAGGTCGTTAGGCTGTTAGGTCGCGCGCATGTTAAGTCGTTAGGCTATTAGGTCGCGCGCATGTTAAGTCGTTAGGCTGTTAGGTCGCTGGGTGCTTGGATGCGCATCTGGATTTTGTTAAGTCGTAAGTCGTCTAACCAGTTAAGGCGCGTGCGCATTAAGTCGTAGACAGGGTTCGTATATGCGCATGTGTTGAGTCGGTGGTGGCTAGGTCGGCAGAGGCTTAGGTCGTAAGTCGGAGACGACTTAAGGAGATAGCTAAATTTCGACTTAAGGAATTTCAGCTATAAATAGGAGGGGTTGTTCTCACTTTTTGGGATCTGGATTTCGAAGCGACGAAGTGCTGCCATTTTGAGAGCCCGACTTCTACACTTCTTCACTTCTTTTCTCCACTCTAATCTAGTGCTTCCTTTCATCCACATCGAAGATCAAGATTGAAGATTCAAGAGCTTAGATTGAAGATCTTCATCTTTTCAAGAGAGATTTCTTCGTTTGAAGCGGATTCGTGATAGATCAAGCTTGATCCTTCGCTGTCCAGATCTGAAGCGTGTTGATTTGGGTTTGTTTAGGTGATTTGGTGAGTGGTGATTATCTCTCACACGGATCCAAAGGAGTATATCGGATTGTTGGCTCGATTTGGTGTTAGAATAGTGATTTCCATGCATTTTCTTCATCCTAAGTGTAGATCCATGTAGATCCATTGTTCATGATGATGTTACATCCATTTTATCACATGTTAACCTATGCAAGTTCATTCATCAAGTTTGTAGAGATATTGTTCATGTTTTCATGCTTATTGGACTTTCAACTCTTTAATTACGAAAATGCCATTATTGTTATAATTGTCTACTTAGATCATATTTGAATGCTTGATTGTTTGGATTAATGTTTGATTTGATTGATTGATATGAATTAGATGATTGATGGTTTGATTTAGACCAAAGGTGATTCAAAAGCTAAGGGAAAGGCTCTTGAATTGGGAAAAGCTGCTCGTGGCATATGTAGCGGGATGATGAAGCTCTTATGCATAGATTTGATGATGTGATGTTGAGATGAGGCTTTGCGAGGATGTAATGAAGCGAGGCATCATGTGATGAAGACTTGGTCTAATCCAGACGGGATCATTCCAAGCATGTTGATAACTCGGTGATATGATTCGAGTTGAGGATAATGAATGGATATGAGAATAGTCGTCGAGGAGGATGACTAGGAGGTTTGGATAGCATCGTTGTTGAAGGTTCTAGCATGCTCTAAGCAAGAGTACGTTTGGGCAGATTCGATAGTCCCAACGACTAACTGTTGATGGTCGAGTACTCTGGGCAGATTCGATAGTCCTAGGCATGGGTTGCGACGACGTGCGGGAGTTATGTCTAGAACCGGGGTTTCCATTAGCCCTTGACGGACGGCTGAAAGAATGTGCCGGTCATTCAATTAACGGTGATACCGAAGCAATGATAACAGTGATAGCCAGAGTCATGGATGTTTGGTTGTATCGTCATTCGGACTCAAGAGCGGTATTTTCTGGGTGCTTATCTGATTTAGGCCTTGGTACTTGGAAAACATCGCCCTTGACTCGAATGATTATTACTTTTCTATAAATTGTATGCTCTGCTATGTTGCTTCTGCTTAGTGTGTGTCTGGGGGCTATCACTGTAGAAAGAGGTGGAGTGGGAGGGTTGTATTCCTATTCCTTTTCCTTTATGCTCTTTTGGTATGTTGTTAGTTAATTTACTGCTCACTAAGACTGTTGTCTGACTCAAGGTTTTATGTTTTAATTCTTATTGCCTTGGGCTGTTCGTCCATTTTGGGACGGGCAGACTAGGTAGCAGGTGACAGGTGCTGTTCTCTTCTCACGATGCTGATATCGAAGACGAGGTGGAGGGTTGCATATTATCTTCTTATATGTACTGGATATTCCGCTGTTTTGTATTCTCTGAGAGATATGTAGTGAGGCTTGATGTATTGACTATTTGGATGTTTGTATTCAACTATTATAGAGTTTTATATGATGGCATTTTGTTCTGTAAAGCTTCACTATACATATGTTCTATTGTATTTTGTCCATGCGCTGTGAGTAATACGATAGATTCTGTTGTTTTAATCTACCCTGACAATCGTCCATGGTCGCCTGGCACACTTTACAGCGCACTATCTCTAGATTCGATGCAGGGGTCATGGGCGGTCGTCACATCTTTGGTAAATGTTTTCAAATGATTAATAAAGTATTTTAAAAATGATTTTAAGGATTTTAGGAATGGTTAAATGTTAAATGATTTAGAGTCGATCAAATTACTTGACCGCCTTATGGGTGTTAGAGAGATAGTGTCTAAGCTTGGGTTTGGAAAACCAGTTTCTTGCTCTCTCTGGTTATCTGGACTGGCTTGACAGAGGGGATAGTAAATTTGATTTACTCGGATCAAAATTTTCCGAAGTATAAAGAATATGATTTTCCGAATATAAATAACCTGGATTTTATGGAGATAATCTTCTTGCACTCGGTGTTAAAGCCCGAAGAGGGAACTCGTACTATTCATGGAATTTTAAAGGTGATCTCACCGTTATTTCACCCATAGTACTTTTTGAATACGGGAATTGATATTGGGTAGAATTAGATGATTTCTATAGATTCTGCTTACTTAATATTTACTGGTTTTGGATTAACATTCTAGATAACATGGTTTTAACTCAACCAAAATTCTGAGTTTTGAATTAAGAAATCTTTGTAAAGATTTAAATAAATATTTTAGAAATATTTTCCTAAAGTAAAGGATGAAATAATTTGAAATTATTCCAAGATTCAAAAGGGTTTAATTAACCAAATGATTTGATAAATGAGGCTTAATGATTCCATATACTCTGAAAAAGCTAAAGGAATGACTTAATAAATATATCTCTAGGAGAAATCTGATTTAAATAAAAAGCTTAATAAATTGAATGATGTATGATAATCACTTGTATACCTAAATGCCTTTTTTTGATGATTCGTTTGAAGGAACCGGGGTCGGATATGGGTAACTCCTATCCGAAAACCACTTCAAAGCAATGTATACGTTCGAAAGTGAAGACATGTTGAAGGTGATAATTATTGAAATCCTCGTTGTATTGAAGACCGAGATCTTCATAACGGATTGACTACTTGTTGACATTCTCTGGCTCGCTCCTAATATAAAGACATTTATTATAGAAGTGGTCCTATCGTGTTCTGAAGTTTTCAGATTGCAAGGACTACTCACTACTAATCGTAGTAGAAGGAGTGCCTTCGGTTTTGTTTAGTCCCAGAACTAACTTGTATGGATGAGTGTCTGACAGTGCATTTCTAAATCACGAACGTTGATTTTTACAAATGTACATCTGTTGGTGGTGTAAAAGGCAACTCCTATTAGCTTAACACCCTTCTTTGAGACATACGATCTCGGAGGTTGTATTTTTGTAGAAGTCAATTAGTGATAAACGGAAATGGCAATGTGTCACTCTAAGTGGAATGTGCTTTATGGAAGAATAAAGCGTGGCTTTGTGAAAAGTAAAGTGTGGCTTTTTTAAAATTGAGTGCAGTCTCACGAGCCTCACATCTCGGAGATGATACAGGTAACTATGTGCTTTGAAGAGTGGGAGGACCCATTGGGGGAAGGCGTCCCTCAAGGCATTTATTGCCCCATTTATTTGAATATATAGAAGCTAGCTTGCGAAAAGTGATAAGGCTACCGGGTATTAGTAGTGTAGCAAGTGTAGTTCCATGTGGCTAGCTTGAGAAAAGCGATAAGGCTTCCGAAGGGACTATGGTAGCTATGCGTGGATTGAAGGAAAAGGCCACTAGTTCCCTATAATGTTGGAAATCCAATCCTAATATGAGATTTACGGTTTTGATTGTAGTCCCAAAATAGCTTTAATTCTTTGCAAACATTTCAGCTACCCCTTTTTGTATCATATATTCCGTCCTGTATATTCCGTTTGACCTAGTCCGGTTATATTACCATAGACTTTGTGTAACGACCCATAATTTAATCACTTTGGACTTGAATAGTTAATATGTTTTTAAATGATTAAATGATGGAGTTTATATCTAAAATACAAATTTGGATAAAACGTCTCGAATGGATTTTTTTTAAACAAATGTAAAATGTTAGTTTAAAGATGGTTCCAGTTATAAGGCGGTTAGGGGTACTAATTTATTTCAGAATAAGTTTGCTTATAAAACAGAATAGTATAATTACTTGCCTAATAAAACAAGAGTGAATTATTAACCTAGCCTAATAAAATAGAATAGTATAATTACTTGCCTAATAAAAGAAAAGAGAATTATTAACCTTGCCTAATAAAACAGAATAGTACAATTACTTGCCTAATAATACAGAACAGTATAATTACTTGCCTAATGAAACAAAATAGCATAATGGTTATTATATTCCATGCATATGGTTGCCATTGGACCAAAATCTGGTTGAATCAGGTTCTGCCATGTAGATGGTTGCCATTGGACCAAAATCTGGTCGAATCATGTTATGCCATAGTTGATAAGGAAGATTCCTATTGGACCAAAATGTGGTCGAACCAAATTAAGCCATCAAGATGTTTTCTATTGGAACAAAATGTGGTCGAATCAAATTAGGTCATCAAGATGTTTTCTATTGGACCAAAATATGGTCGAATCAAATTAGGCCATAAGGCTAGTTTCTATTGGACCAAAACCTGGTCGAATCGGGTTAGGCTATGGGAAATGACTAAAGTACCCTTCTCTTCACTTATAAATAGCCAAGTCCATATTTCATTTTAATTCATTCACAAACTAAAGAAAAGAACTAAAATTCATTATAATGGTGAAGTATTCCAAGTCTCCATCAAAGCAAATAGGATGTGAGTATATTCCTTGCTTTCATAGTTTAGTGGGTATAACTTATTATGTGAGTATATTCCTTGCTTTCATAGTTTAGTGGGTATAACTTATTCTGTGAGTATATACCTTGTTTTCATAGTTGAGTGGGTATAACTTATTCTGTGAGTATAATTTAATTATTTTACAGTCAGTGTAATCTTAATCTCTTTCCTTTGACTCATTCACATTTTAACAAATGTTATGTTAACTATTGATTGTAAATTGTTAATAATAATGAGTCTGTTATTATTCTTGTTTGGTTGTTTGATTTGTGCTCGGCCAGTTTATGAGCAATAACTTTGATGTTTAGTTAAAGAGAACTTACACCACCTTTTAACTTAGGATTGACATTTAGTGACTTTTTGGTTAAAAGGAAATAACACCCCTTTTGGCAATCTCATTTGATTAAGAGGGAGCTTCACCCCTCTTGGTCGTATTCTCCTTTAAATATGGTAGGTTTAAGTTATGATTTGAATGCAAGTTTTAAATCTTGGTTTAAAGTATTTTAAAGGAGCTTTGAAATTTATATAATGATTTAAATAGGTTATTTATGGAAAGTAAGTAGTCCTATACTAGGCACTAAAAGCCGATGAGTAGATTGATCCTCTATCCGTGAGATCTGGAACCGAAGTATCTAGGTAAGGATAGGAGCAACCAGTGCCCTAACTTACCTGGCTTTGTTTCTGGGCGAGGGGTAGAGTAAGTCGAGAATATTGGAAACGTGACAAGTCTAGGAGATTTGATTTCCATAAATGATCTTTATAATTATAATGGAAAACATTCGCATTTCTTATAGACAATTATTTTTGATCCATCTAAGTATGCTTTTGAAATATGAGATCCTCCCAAATGTTCTGTGAATATACTTATACCGATGAGATAAGTATATGGATATTTTCCAAGCATTGAAAAGGTATAAGATTTAATTTTCATATACGATCATTTTGTTATCCCCGATAGTTGATATCTTGACTATCAATTTTGATACCCTTCTTCCTTTTGTTTTTGTTTCATCAATCTAAGAAGAATTGTTGCACATTTAGAGCATTAATATCATTTATCGGAAATGACTAAATAAAGAGCGAGTGGGGGCCAAGATATGTGGGGTTGCTCCTATTAGGGTATTTTCACATCTACTCTAGATTGGTTTTGGTTGTATGCGCACAGAGATGTGAAATACTCGGTAACTCGATAAGGTTGGCGGGGTCCTGATTGGAGGTTTCCGAGAGGCATCGTAGTTCTCAAGTATATTTTCTAGAGGTATACTTTCGATAAGGGGGGTTCACCCTCCTAGTCATTGTTGGAAAAATTCCTTTTCCTTATTTTCGATTCAAATCTTTGGATTGATTCTTTCTAAATTGCATCAGGAAGCGTCTTGCGCTCTTCGCAGTATTTAATTATTTATGCCCATTCTTTTATGCTTAGATGTTGTCCTTGTGAGGGGAAACCCGTTCTGCGTTTTTGCGACGTGGTTTCACCGGTTATTTTGTGTGTTTTATTTTTTTTATTTGGAGTTTACTCATACCGGACTTATTGTCTGATCCGAATTTTTTGTTTTCCCTAATCTCTCGGGTACTCATTTATATTTGAGTAGTCCGAAAATGACAGGTTTCTTTGGGCTCTTTTAAAGATGGTGGATGAGCAGGAGGCTCCTTATCTATCTATCTATTTATTTCCGCTGTTATGAGATGTTGGCCCTATGTATGTATATTTAAAGGCAGGTTGTTATAACTACCTAGACTGATAGTAGTACTTTTGTTGTAACTCTGATAACTCCATGTTGGGAGTAACCTAATGTACTGTCATATTTTATGTTATATGTTTAACCATTCCGTTGTGAGATTATTGTTCTGTTCTTATATTTTATCCAATGACAAGTCGTCTTTCAGATACTTGGGCAACAGCACATGAATACCATGGATGTATTAAGTGTTGTTCTTAGGGGTCAGAAAGGTGGGTCATAAAGGTTGGTATCAGAGCTTCGGTTGAGCGAACACCTTAGCCTGATTGGGGTACAACTCATTAGAGATTGGGTAAGTGATGCCCTAGAATGAGTTAATCTTAAGAGAGCGTATTCGTAATTTTTGTAATATTAATATTTATCCTCTAAAGTCCCGTTTTGGACTTGGATTGATAGACACACCGCTCAAGAAAAATGAAATGTTTGTGAATGGAATGCGACCAGAGTTCCATCGTGAAATGGCCAATCATCTTATGGGTACGTTCACCAACATTATTAGCATGGCTTTGAGGTTTGAGGCTCTTGATATTAAGGAAGTAGTCCAAAAGGGTGTAGTACCAGCAATAAGTGCCAAGCCTTTATCAGTTATACCAGTTGAAGGAAAGCCAAACTTCAAGCGTAAGTTTAAGGGAAAGAAGCGGGGTGCAGGAAAGAAACCCGAAGATGGCGCTCCAGCACAGAAGAAGCAGACCGACTTGGCTAACATTCTTTGTTTCAAGTGCAATAAGATGGGCCACTTTGCAAATCATTGCCTAATTGCCACATGTTTTAATTGTGGCCCGCCTGGACATATGAAGAATGAGTGCCATTTTCCTAAAAAGGGTTCTCAAGGACAGACTTTTACCATTGAAGAGATACCATCCACTTCTTCATATCAAAAAGGGAAGAAAGTGTTGCAAGGTACATTATCCATCTATGATATTCTTGTAAGGGTGCTATTTGATACAGGAGCTTCCCATAGTTTTATTTCTTATGATTTAATGGACAAACTAAACCTTAAATATGTTATCATAAGTAATCCTCTTTGTGTGTCAAACCCAATTGGAGGTCTGACAAATCTTGACATTGTGTGTCTAAATGTACCTATCTCTTATCGAAATCATCTCTTTCCTTTTGACTTGTTTGTTCTTGGGTTTATGGGTTTTGGAGTGTTGCTCGGAATGGATTGGTTATCCAAGTTTAAAGCTATCTTGGATTCTGGTAGAAGGCTCGTTAGAGTTAGTGATGCAGGAGATGTTGGTGTTGATATTAGTTGTGAAGAGCCTAAGAAGTTAACCAGCAGTTTTCTCTATTCACTCAAAGTGGCTAAACTGGAGCTAGGAGATGTGCCAGTTTTTCAAGATTTCATAGATATTTTTAACGAGGTGTAAGGTTTACTTCCTCACCGTGAAGTCGAGTTCCGTATTGATTTGGTATTGGGAACTAGACCTATTGTTCAACCCATACGAAGGATGGCTCCAAAAGAGAAGAGGGAGTTAGAAAGGCAGACTTATGAGTTGTTGCAGAAGGGCTTGATCTGATGCAGTACCTCGAGTTGGGGATCGCCGGTCATCTTTGTTACAAAGGCGTACAGTTCTCTAAGGTTATGCATAGAATATCGGGAGTTGAACAAAAGGACTATCAAGAATAAATATCCTTTGCCAAGAATCTACGATATTTTTGACCAACTCCACCGTGCTCGGATATTTTCTCAATTAGATCTTGCCACCGGTTTCCACCAATTAAGAGTGGCAGAGGATAGTGTTCCCTTAACAGCTTTTCGAACTCCTGAAAATTTCTACGATAGGTTAGTTATGCCGTTTGGATTGACTAACGCACCCGCTTATTTTATGGACTTAATGATCCGAGTATTTTGAGACATTCTTAATAAATTTGTTCTCGTCTTTATTGATGACATTCTTATCTATTCTAAGATAGAGGAGGAACACAAATATAATCTCTGTGTCATACTCGATACCTTAAGAAGCCATGTGTTGAAGGCTAAGTTTTCCAAGTGCCATTTCTGGAAATCTGAAGTTAGGTTGCTAGGGCATGTTATTTCGGGAGAAGGCATATCGGTGGACCCAGCTGAAGTTGTGGCGGTTCAAGACTGGAAGAAGCCCGAAAGTGCGACGGAGGTTAGAAGTTTCTTGGGATTGGCTGGTTTTTACCGTAGGTTTATCAAGGACTTCTCGAAGATTGCTTCTCATCTGACGAAGTTAACAAAGAAAGATATTAAGTTCGTTTGGACTTCTAAGTGTGATCAAGCATTCAACGAATTGAAAGAGAAGTTGACTAGCGCTCTTGTATTAACCATTCCAAATAGGAGCGAAGGTTTAACCGTGTATACAGATGCTTTCGGAACCGGATTGGGAGCAGTTCTGATGCAGCATGGGAAAGTTATTGCCTATGCGAGTCAACAGCTAAAGCCGCATGAGAAAAATTATGCTACACACAATTTGAAGCTTTTAGCTGTTGTCTTCACACTAAAGATGTGGAGGCATTATCTTTTGGGTAAAAGGTTTGAGTTATACACGGACCATAAATCCTTAAAATACCTTTTTACCCAGAAAGATTTGAATTTGAGGCAGTAGAGATGGCTGGAGTTTCTCGCCTCTTATGATCTAGAGGTTCTTTATACCCCTGGAAAAGCAAATGTCGTTGCTGATGCATTGAGTAGGAATGTAGCAATGGTTGCAAATCTAGAAGTTAAGCCAGTATTGTTAGAGAGAATTGCATCCAGTCAAGATGCAGATCCTATTTTAGCTCGACTTAAGAAAGATGTTAAAGAAGGTGTTGTTTCTAGCTTTGAGATTGATCTCCGGGGCATATTGAAAATGAATGGGCGTATTTGTGTTCTAGACTTTGATGGACTTAGGCAAGTAGTGTTAGCCGAATGCCACCATTCAAAATTATCTTTTCATCCAGGAATGACCAAGATGTTCAAAGATATGAAGAAGGTATTTCGGTGGAAGGGGATGAAGCGAGATATTTCAATCTTCGTGAGTTGTTGTGCAAACTGCCAGCAGATTAAGAGTGACCGGCAAAAGACAGCTAGATTGCTTCAGCCACTTGAGATCCCAAAGTGGAAGTGGGAGCAGATCTCAATGGACTTTATTGATGGGCTTCCTAGGTCAAGAAGAGGTAACGATGGCGTTTGGGTTATAGTCGATCGACTAACCAAGAGTGCCCATTTCATTCCTGTTAAGCTGACTAGGACTGCTACGAGTCTGGTGAGTTTGTATGTGACGGAGATTGTGAGACTCCATGGGATTCCTCGTAGTATTTTAAGTGACCGAGACCTGATATTCACTAGTAGGTTCTGGGAGGGACTGTAGACTGCTTTAGGGACTGAGCTAAGTCTAAGTACAACATACCATCCCCAAACAGATGGGAAGACGGAGAGAGTGAACCGGATCTTGGAAGATTTATTGCGAGCATGCATTCTAGACTTCGGGGGTTCTTAGGAAGATCATTTACCCTTAGTCGAATTCACTTATTACAACAGCTATCGAGCAAGCATTGGTATGGTGTAACGACCTGAAATTTTCAACCATTCGCATCCATACATGTCGGATTTGAATTGCTGAAAATATCATATTGTTAATTTAAATTTGGCAAAACTCAGCATATACAGTAAATAAAATAATCACAGATCACAGACACAGAGTAATATAATAATAATGCAGCGGAAACAAAAGAATAGTAGTTCAAGAAGCTACTATATATATATATAACAGAGTTAAACAAGATACAACAGAAGTCTCGAATACATAGATATCTCAATACAATAGTCAAATACAAGATCAGAATACATCACTGGAATCAGCTGAATAACTGAAAGCTGGATAGATAGCTGAATCTCCAAGCGAAGCTCCAACTCCAAAGGTGAGTCTCAAATGCTGTATCACTCAGTCTGACCCGAGTGTAAAGCAAAACACAAAACACTGGAGTCATGATTAACATTCTTATATCAATAAATCCAACTCAAGTGAAATATCAACTGAAATACAAGTAACTCAAAGGATGTTTGGGATAACCATCCTCTAAGGATCCGTTAAACTATCTACTATGTAGTAATATTCGCTATTATAATAATGTCTATAAAATAAACATACTTTTAAATAGCATTAAGGCTTTACATTTTCCACCTTAACACGTAATAGTCCCAGTAGTCTATCCAGTATTAGCATACTCCCAGAACGGGGGCTACCCTCAATACTCCATAGGCTACAGGAGAAATCCAAACTCGTAGTAAAGCTCGATATGGTAGGTGACACGGCACAACAAGGCAATGCCAGGGTAGATATACCAATTACGCATCCGGGCTGGTGGAAACGCATAGCAGCCACTACCGCCCACCTCGGAACACACTCCCAATCAAAATCGAAGGGTGGCCACCAAATCAATCACAAAGTAATAGAATGGTATCGAAGAAATGCATCTGATCAGAGGTGCTACCTCATTGGCCCGTCGATCGCTCCTGTTTTAGCCACCTTATGCCAACTCACGGGAGTCGGGTCCATGTATATACCTCAATAGGAATCGTCGCCACCATCCTACTTCATTCTGGAATCTCCACCGCGTACACAGTTGTTAAAGTGGTTTTCAGTATCGACAAAGAGTATGCCCATATCCGATCCCGGTCTCTTTAACAACCAAACGTTATTATAACACCGCGGTCATTTCAAAATAGTTTATACTTCAAAACCAAAATATCATTTTCGTTTCAAAACCCAAATCAATACGATATCATTTCCATTTCAAATATATCCATTTCCAAAAATCATATCACTTTCCAAAGTTATAACGCTTTCGAAATCATAGTATTTAAAAATCAAAACACTTCGGAAATCACAGCATTGAAATCATAGCATTTTGGAAATCGTAACACTTTTGAAATTATAGCATTTTGGAAATCATAACACGTTCCTCTTAAACAGTTTAGATATTAAAATTAGTATATATAATAAAATAGTTTATAAATAAAATAGTTTATATAAATAGTTGTAAGTTAAGATAGTTTATAAATAAAATAGTTTATATAAATAATTATAAGTTAAAATAGTTTATAATAAAATAATTTATATTAAAAATGATTTATATTAAAATAATTTATAAAGTAAAATATCCATAGTTTAAATATAACTTAAAATTACTTTATAAAATAAAATAGTTTCCTCGATTTTCACAAATCGATTCAAATCAATTCGAATTCCAAATTCAAATTTAATCAAATCTAAATCATCAGTTTCAATTCCCATTTCAATTAAACATTTTCAAGTTATATCGATTTCAAATACCGATTTGAACCACAATAAACCTTTTCAATTTCCAAATATTTCAAAGCTTCAAATATTCCACATTTCAAAACCAAATTCGATAATTATATATATATATATATATATATATATCAAATTCACTTTACTATTATTTAGTTTTGCAATATTCACTAAATAAATTCAATATCATTTAAATAAAAACCCAAATTTCAAATCTCTAAATATTTCCCTCAATTTATTAAACTTGAAATATTCCTTTAAATAATCTTAAATTAAAACCACGTTATAACGTCATATCTTTAAATCTTTAATTCAATAAGTTTCAAATCAATTTAATTAAAGCCAATTCTTAATTAGATACAAATTCAATAAATTTCAAATCCACCTTAATTCAAAACTTATTTATAAAATAATTTCAATATCTAATAAAACCATATATATATCTTTCCTAAACCATAGAAATCATTTTCAAAACATTTATATATATATATATACCAACGGTGTTTGTATATAATTTTCTATCCTATGGTCAAGTGATACGGATATTTATCATTTCAATCCGCAATTTAAAATATATATACGGGTATATATCATTTCAGCCCGCAATCCCAAATTCAATTCAATGAAAATCGCTTGGGTTTATCATTTCAACCCATAACGATTTTCTCATATTCTACAAATCGTTCGGGTATGTATCATTTCAACCCATAGTGAATTCTATACTAACAGGGAACTTGCAGAATGATAACAGATATGATAATAACATAACAAGCATATATCATTAATATAAATAACAGATAATGGTGTCATATGTCAAAGGTGAACAGTTACAGATAATGGCATATATAAAGCAATGTAAATAACTAACAGCAGCATATTTCAATTGACGTTCCATTTGAAATCAAATTTAATAAATATAAGAACGTTAATCTGGAGTGATTGATCACCTTCCGTGACTAGAGAAATAGACGATGAAATTGAGTTACGAACCCAAGCATGAATTCCAAAACAAAGCTAGATGGGCACGAATTTGACGGTCAAAACTGGTAGATAGAATCGATGAAATAAATAAGAATCTGAATCGATGAAGTAAATTGGTATATGTGAACTTATATATATGACTACATACAACTATATATATAAAATCATATTCTAAATTCAAACATATATTAAATTAAATATATGCTTGTATTTCAAAATCCATTGTTTTTAAATGAAACACATATAATACAACAACATATCTATATGATAAAATTTTGAAATAAATATATATATATATAATTTTCAAACTGTTAGTATAAATGTAAGTATAACATATTATATGAATATAAAATTTTCAAAACACTTATATAACAGATATGCAACAACACTTGAAAACATATATATACTCTACTATATAAAGAGATATTTATTTTTAAACGGCATATTACATATATTACGTAATATAAGAAACAGCTTGCAACATATAAAAATCAACAAATACATTCGAAAGTAAATGCAGACAACTTGAAATTTATATGTAAACATATATAAGTATATATATAGTATATATAAATAACAAAGAAGGCTGCTCGTACGCCTTGTATATTGTATAATATACAATCATAAATAAAATTCCCCTTTTTATAGTTCGCATACAATTAAAATATACAACAGTATATAATCTATCCACACACTTATATATAATATAGACAATATGCTTTTACACAACAGATCAAACATATAAAACTTTCGTGTATATATAAACAGCCGCAATGTAGCTGTATAACATACATATAGAGTATATACTTATATATGGACATGAACAGGTTAGAGGCAAAAATTCAAAGCTTTCAAAAAAATAACATGAACACCGTATATTACATAACCAATTATATATATAACCTTATATATATAAACAACCAGGTCATTTAAAAATCTATGTATACTATCTACTCAAATAGACTAATATAAAATCATATATATATTATAACTATATATATTCATTGTTGAATAGCCTATATATATAAATATCACTCTTCAGTTTTTAAAGTATAATATACATAAGTATAATACAATATACTACATTCGCATGTTATAATATATATGTCCTATTCTTATATATATATATATATTCAACCAATATAACACTATATATAAATAAAAAAAATTCATATATACCGAAACTACTGACAAGTGTACAATACCCGTATATAACTTTAAGTAAACCACCATTACAATCTGTTAGATATACGCATATTATAAATGGAAAAATATATATATGAAAACAAATGAAACTTAGTATATGTTATACTTGAACGCAGACTGGGTTCGGCGAACTGCATGGGCGTGGACCTAGAGGAGGGTGGTGGCTGCATCGGTTCGGTCCAGGCAGTGGACGTTGGTGAGGGGAATAAGACCGGATGGGCGAAGGCTGCTCACATGGGGTTCGGTTGGGCAGAGTTCACTCGTTTCGGTGGAAGGCAAATGGAAGGTAGGCGAACAAGAGGGGTGTTGCCTCGGTTGTGATGAGTGGTGGCAAAGTTTAGAATCGCCTGTGAGTGATGGAGGATTTTATAAAAATGGATGCAGGCTTTGTGATAAAAATGGACAAGCAATCTGGAGGAGGGGGAGCTGTTGAAGAAGAAAAGAGTTGAACAAGCAGAAAAGAAATGTAGCACCGGTTAATATATTTTTCAAAACAAAATATTAACGTATGAATTGGAAAAATGAAACAACAAAATCTTGAACCCAAGGTATGCAGAAGTCAGTGAATAATAAATCATATGGCTTTTGAGTTATACGATGGAAAGTGGAATGGACAAAGAATTCAAAAGGTCACAACAGAAAGTCATTCAAAACCGGTACCGATATGGTTACTGTTTTCGCGGATTTCACTGTAAACCGGACTACAAAACACAGAATTGAATATACCGCAGTGATCAGCACGACGAGACGATCAGAATGGTATATAGATATCAGCGATATGATTATCCGTTCAAAAGTTTATAATCGGTACCGATATACGTTGTTATTCCATATGGAAAAATTCAAATGGAGCTAGAAACGTCCGAATTTCCCGAAACGAATTTCGCAGTCTGATTTAGAGTGTTCTAAATAAATTTTCTCATGTCGACATATTTATGTTTCGGAACACTTTTATTATCATCAATTTTTAACTGATATAAATTGGAATAAAATTACACTAGAAAATAAACTTCCAAATTATCTGATGAAACTTTACCAGTTGCTATGTTAAAACAGACGCATTTCAAATATCAAATTTAAATTTCAAAATTTTACTGTTTAAAGTTTCACAAACAATTAAATTTATAAATAAAACAAATAAAATTATTAAAAATTTACGGGTCGTTACATATGGCCCCTTTCAAAGCTCTTTATGGTCGTCCATGTCATTCTCCTTCATGTTGGGTTGAATCTGGAGATAGACTTGTTCTTAGACCCGACATAATCTTAGAAGCCAATGATAGGGTAGCTGATATTAGAAGAAAGATGAAGGAAGCGCAAGATCGGCAAAAGTGTTATGCAAATCAAAGGCGTAGGGATCTAGAGTTCTTAGTCGAAGACTTGGTATATGTAAAAGTCTCTCCTCTGAGAAGTGTCGTGAGGTTTGGGAAGACATGGAATTTAGCCCCTCGATATATTGGCTCTTTTCCCATACTGGACTGGATTGGTAAACTTGCATATAAAGTGGAGTTACCAGATCGACTATCGGATGTGCACAACGTATTTCACGTATCTCATTTACGTAAGTATGTACACGACCCTTCGATGATAGTAGAACCAGGACAACAAGTTGATTTGGAGGTTCAGCCTAACCTAACCATTCTTAGGCGGCCTATTCGTATTGTCGCTCGAGATATAAACCGATTAAGGAAGAAGGTTGTGAATCTTGTTAAGGTTCGATGGAGTGAAGATGTTAGAGATTGTACTTGGGAAACTGAGGACTATATTATGGATTCTTATCCCGAGTTGATGTAGTTGTTGTTTGTATTTTGTTGTTTCTTCTTAGTGTACTCACCAATTGTGTTGAGGTCACTTTCCTTGTATCTTTGTGTGGTATATATGATATTATTTGGATTTCTTGGATATCTAGAGTTTATCTGATTAATTTCGAGGACGAAATTTCCTTTAAGGAGGGGAGGATGTAACGACCCATAATTTAATCACTTTGAACTTGAATAGTTAATATGTTTTTAAATGATTAACTAATGGATTTTATATCTATAATACAAATTTGGATAAAACGTCTCGAATGGATTTTTTTTAAACTGATGTAAAATGTTAGTTTAAAGATGGTTCAAGTTATAAGGCGGTTAGGGGTACTAATTTATTTAAGAATAAGTTTGCCTAATAAAACAGAATAGTATAATTACTTGCCTAATAAAACAAGAGAGAATTATTAACCTTGCCTAATAAAACAGAATAGTATAATTACTTGCCTAATAAAACAAGAGAGAATTATTAACATTGCCTAATAAAACAGAATAGTACAATTACTTGCCTAATAAAACAGAACTGTATAATTACTTGCCTAATGAAACAAAATAGCATAATAATTATTATATTCCATGCAGATGGTTGCCATTGGACCAAAATCTGGTCGAATCAGGATCTGCCATGCGGATGGTTGCCGTTGGACCAAAATCTGGTCGAATCATGTTATGCCATAGTTGATAAGGAGGATTTCTATTGGACCAAAATGTGGTCGAATCAAATTAAGCCATCAAGATGTTTTCTATTGGAACAAAATGTGGTCGAATCAAATTAGGTCATCAAGATGTTTTCTATTGGACCAAAATGTGGTCGAATCAAATTAGGCCATAAGGCTAGTTTCTATTGGACCAAAACCTGGTCGAATCGGGTTAGGCTATGAGAAATGACTAAAGTACCCTTCTCTTCACTTATAAATAGCCAAGTCCATATTTCATTTTAATTCATTCACAAACTAAAGAAAAGAACTAAAATTCATTATAATGGTGAAGTATTTCAAGTCTCCATCAAAGCAAATAGGATGTGAGTATATTCCTTGCTTTCATAGTTTAGTGGGTATAACTTATTCTGTGAGTATATTAATCGCTTTCATAGTTTAGTGGGTATAACTTGTTCTATGAGTATATTCCTTGTTTTCATAGTTTAGTGGGTATAACTTATTCTGTGAGTATATTCCTTGTTTTCATGGTTTAGTGGGTATAACTTATTCTATGAGTATATTCCTTGTTTTCATAATTTAGTGGGTATAACTTATTCAGTGAGTATAATTTAATCATTTTACAGTCAGTGTAATCTTAATCTCTTTCCTTTGACTCGTTCACATTTTAACAAATGTTGTGTTAGCTATAGATTGTAAATTGTTAATAATAATGAGTCTGTTATTATTCTTGTTTTGTTGTTTGATTTGTGCTCGGCCAGTTTATGAGTAATAACTTTGATGTTTAGTTAAAGGGAACTTACACCACCTTTTAACTTAGGATTGACATTTAGTGACTTTTTGGTTAAAAGGAAATAACACCCTTTTTGGCTATCTCATTCGGTTAAGAGGGAGCTTCACCCCTCTTGGTCGTGTTCTCCTTTAAAGATGATGAGTTTAAGTTATGATTTGAATGCAAGTTTTAAATCTTGGTTTAAAGTATTTTAAAGGAGCTTTGAAATTTATATAATGATTTAAATAGGTTATTTATGGAAAGTAAGTAGTCCTATACTTGGCACTAAAAGCCGATGAGTAGATTGATCCTTTGTCAGTGAGATTTGGAACCGAAGTGTCTAGGCAAGGCTATGAGCAACCAGTGCCCTGACTTACCTGGCTTTGTTTCTGGGTGAGGGGTAGAGTAAGTCAAGAATATCGAAAACGTGACAAGTGTAGGAGATTTGATTTCCATAAATGATCTTTATAATTATAATGGAAAACATTCGTATTTCTTATAGACAATTGTTTTTGACCCATCTAAGTATGCTTTTGAAATATGAGATTCTCCCAAATGTTTTGTGAATATACTTATACCGATGAGATAAGTATATGGATATTTTCCAAGCATTGAAAAAGTATAAGATTTAATTTCCATATACGATCATTTTGTTATCCCCGATAGTTGATATCTTGACTATCAATTTCGATACCCTTCTTCATTTTGTTTTTGTTTCGTTAATCTAAGAGGAATTGTTGCTCATTTAGAGCATTGATATCCTTTATCGGAAATGGCTAAATAAAGAGCGAGTGGGGGCCAAGCTATGTGGAGTTGCTCCCATTAGGGTATTTTCACATCTACTCTAGATTGGTTTCGGTTGTATGCGCACTGTAACGACCCGCTATTTTGGACTATTCCCATCCGCACATGTCGGACTTGAATAATTCAAAATACCGCGTTGTTAATTTAAATTTGACAAAAACTGAACATATACAGTAAATAAGAAATCACAGATCACAGACACAGAGTAATAAATGCAGCGGAAATAAAAGGGATAGTAGTTAGTAGTTCATGAAGCTACTATATAAATGTATAAGTTACATCAGAGTTAAACCAGATACAACGGAAGAGTAATACGATACATCAGATACAAATCAGAATACATCACTGGAATCATCGAATACTGAAAGCAGAAAAGATGGCTGGATCTTCAAGCAAAGCTCCAACTTCAAAGGTGAGTCTCGAATACTGGTACACTCAGTCTGACCCGAGCGTAAAGCAAAACACAAAACACTCGAGTCAGGATTAACATTCTTATATCAATAAATCCAACTCAAGTGAAATAGCAATTGAAATACAAGTAACTCAAAGGATGTTTGGAATAACCATCCTTTAAGGATCCGTTAAACTATCTACTATGTAGTAATGTACGATAAGTAGATAATGTCTATCAGTAATATAAGATATCAAAATAGTATTAAGGCGTTACCATTATCCCTCTTAACACATTTTATATAAGCATCATAGTCTATACAGCACTGTAAACTCCACCGTAAACTAGTGGGCTATCAGGGAGTACTCCATAGGTATAACACAAAACAAATCGTAGTGGTCGCGTATAAAGGGATACAAGTATGACAAGGCACATGAGGCAATACCCAAGGTAGTGAAACTACCGTTGGCCTGATCCGGACTGGTGAGAACGCATCGCCGCAGCGACCGCAACACCGCGAAACAACACTCCCAAATCAAGGGTGCACCAATCGACAAAAAGTAATGAGTAGTTTTCGAAGAAGTGTGTTCGCTTGAGGTAGCTGACCTCCATTGGCCCGGCACGGCTCCTGTTTTAGTCATTTCCAATTTGACACAAGTGTCAAGGCTATCCATTATCGTTCTCTTTCTTCAGTCATCACGTACATCATTCCAACCACTTCATTCTGGATCACGCTCCGCGTATAGTTATTAAAGTGGTTTTCGGTTTAGACAGTGAGTATGTCCCTAACCGATTCCGGTCTCTTTAATAACTTTCGTAATTATTACACCGATTGGTCGTTTAATATATTTCAAAACCAAATCGAATTCAATTGCAAATAGAGTTTGTAAACCAACATTTCATTTCTCTTTCTAAAACAATTTCCATAATTTACGTTTCAAAACTTCCAAATTACCATTTCAAATTCTTATAATTCAATTTCAATCTTTATTTAAAACAATTCAAATATTGATTTAAATTTGTATATAAGTTTCATTTTGAAAACATTTAAATTAATTTAATTTAACATTCAAACAATTTAAAATCATTGATCGACTTCATTCAATATTCGTTAAGTTAATTTATCATTCAAAACTATTCTTTTTAACTTCCAATTCATTAAATCAATTACATAAGTTCAACTTTATTATATCAAAACTTCAAATTGAATTAAATTAAATTTGTCAAATCAAATTCTTTAATTTACAAGTCTTATATTCATTTCAACACATAAATCACATTTTTATTTCTTGTTAAAGAAATTCAATTTCACTTATTTACTTACTTAAATAATTTTCCAAACTTAATTAATAAAGAAACTCAATTTCAATTATTCAAGAAGTTCAATTCCACTTATTAAAGAATTAAATTTATTTAATTATTAAATAATTCAATCTTATTTAATTACTTAATAATTTCAAAACTTAATTATTAAATAATTTCAAACTTAATTATTAATAATTCCAAATTTTAAAACAACGTTCATTCATCATTTACTATGTTAATATTTTGATTCAGATTATTAAATATTAACATTTCCTTTAATTAAAATTCAAATTCCAGCTTCGTTTTAAAACATATTATTTATTCAAATAAAATCTTCATTTTATTTTTAAATCAAATTATTGACCAATCGGGTTTTATTTAATTCTCTATCCTAAGTCAAGTTCATTTGGGTATTTATCATTTCAACCCGATTCCAATTCACTTCAAATCAAAACATAGCAAAGGGAACTTGCAGTGTGATAACTGGGATGGTGTCAAAGTAAATAAACAATCAATATCAATCCAATAATCAATTCAAATAATCCCGAAATAACCGTATTAATTCACATTGTTATTTGTGCGAATTAATATAATTATTTCTAGAATCTACACTATCATTTCATGTAGATTAATGATTATTATACAAATTATTCTATGCAATTCTACACTTGACATCAATTATTCAATTTCATACTTCATCAGTTAATACAACATAAATTCAAATGGTCCAAGGGTAATTAACTATTTTACTACGTGTCAAATAATTAAACATTCAAGGGGTCATATTATACAAATTTAACTAACCAAATTCAACACATATGTCTATTCAAATTTTTAACTATCCTACGTCAAATTCAATTGCATAATATTTATCACTTTATACATTACAATTTAACATCCAATAAAAACAACAATCAATCAATTATCAACCAAACTGTATTATCATCGCATAAATAATTAACAGATAATGGTGTCAGATGTTACAGGTGAACTGATACAGGTAATAACATATCTAACAGTGTAATTAACTAACAGCAATATATTTCAATTGTCGTTTCAATTGAAATCAAATTTAATAAATAAAAGAATGTAAATCGTGAGTGATTGCTCACCTTTCGAGGCTATAGAGATGGACGAGAATGAGATGAGTTACGAATCCAAAGCAAAGCTAGACTGAATGCGAAGTTGACGAGCAAAGCTGATAAATGTTAATCGATGGAAAGAATCAAATTAGCTCGATATAGATGGAAGATATATATAACTCTCAAAAATCCATTTAAAACATATATTTCAAATTGATATCAAATTCAACACAAATAAAATTAAATATATATATATATATATACGTGTTTCAAAATCATCGTCGTTTCTTTCTTTTTTTTCTTAAACACATCGTCGTTTTTTTTAAACTCATATATTAAAGGCAAACATATATATATAATAATAAATTTTTGAATCAATACCTTTTAAAACCTAACAGTTTAACATGTGTATTTTAAACATATAACAATACCACCTACTCTACAAAGTTACAATTCTGCAGTTTATATACATATTTCTCATATAAGCTAATGTAATATATATAACTTATTATGTACTGAAGAAAAAAAAATCTGCATAACTTAGTATAATATAGACGTGTAAAACTTATCTCTAAACTTACTTATCAACAACCCATAACACAAACTAATACTAAATAGCATACCTATAACACTACTATATATAACACTAACATATAAATATGGTACAGACGTGTATATACAAATTCACGTACGCATATTATCACATATTTTTTTCAGTCGAACTATGATAACTATATACATAAACATAACAAACAAACAAAACTTTTATAAGCTATTGTTATTGAAACAAGTATACATATATAGGCTAGAACAGCAAATATATACAATACCCATTCATAAACAAACACATATTTGTACTACAGACAAAACAAAATATATATATCTTACTATATAAACCAGAGAGAAGAAGATCGGATAGGTTAGCTTGAAAAGCTCGGCTGTTGGAGGCACGAGAGGCTTCGGCCAGGGAAGTTCGAGGAGGCCTTGCAGTGCTTGTAGGGAGGATGACGAGGGGGAGAGCTTGGAGGTGGGGTAGCGGCAGAGCGGAAGTGTGGCTGTAAAGTGGTGCTTTGGTGGAAGCGTTCACGGCTGGAAGGGAAAGGCCGGAGGGAAACACGGGCCGAGGCGATGTATGGAAAGCTAATGGAGGGGATGATGGTGGTCTAGGCGGAGGAGTTAGGCGTTGGGTGTTGAAGTCTTGCCACGTCCTAGGTTGGAGGGTGGGCTGCACGTGGAGAGGAATGGGCGGAGGCCGAAACTAAGTGAGCTAGTGGGGTTTCGGTGGCGGTGACTGAGATGGGTGGCTATCAGGGTGGAGGGCGAGATTTGTGGCCGTGCGCGTTTGGTGGGAGGCGATGGTGGTTTCATGCTCGGCGTATGGCAGCTAAAAGATAGAAGGGAGATGAGGGTTTTGTGGTTGAAGAGTGTGCGTGGTGAAATAGAGAAGGTGGAAAGGGCAGGGGAGAAATCACAGGCTATGAGAAGAAGAAAAGAACAGGTTGGAAAGAAATGAAAGTGGGAAGACACCATAGTCACCAATATGAATTGGCATATATTTATTTCTTTTTTAAAAGCAGAGGAAAGGTTTTAACGTTGCTTTGGGAAACAATGAGACAGGCTGGCTCCAACCAAATTTTATCAAGCTAGAGTCAGCTAAATAGTTTAAAGCAATTAATTGTTATTTGGAAGACACGGCTGAAGTTTGAGAGGCAATAGAAAACAAATGGTCACGGATATGGTACCGATACAACACTTGTTTTTCTCGTTTCCGTCGCGCACCGGGTCAAAAATACAGAAATAAATATACTGTGGTCATCACCACAACGAGACGATCAAAACGGTATACAGATATCAGTGGTATGATTGAATTTATAAAAATTCAAATTTTCTAATAGCGGAAAATGCAAGAAAAATGCTAAAAAATAAGATCGACGGAGCCAAAGATGTCCGAATTTGGAAAAACGACAAACTGACATCTTACTCAGAAGATGGTTTAGAATTTTTCTATGTAAAAATATTTAGGTTTCGGAAACATTTTATTTTCATCGCTTTTTAACTGATTAAATTGAAGTAAATTTACGCGCGAAATAAACTTTCATATTTTCGGACGAAAATTTACCAGCTGCTATGTTTAACTAAACGCATTCCAAATATCAAATTTATATTTCAAAATTTTATCGTTTAAAATTTCACAAAATTTCAACTAATTACGTTATTAAAACAGTTGAAATTTACGGGTCGTTACACTCTCCCCCACTCAAAACTTTTCGTCCCCGAAAAGGAAGGAGCTAGGAGAATAGAAACAACCAGAAAGAAAAACAAATTGAAAACAAAATAAAACAATTAGTTTAAACCGTACAAATTTCAATTTACCTTAATTAATACTCAATATTTGATTTAAAATTCAGGGTATTTCAATAAGTTGATTTAATTCCAATTTATTAATATTTGATACCAAAAGATTTCTTCAAAACAAAATTTTATTTTATTTATCTCATTTATTCATTGTTTTATTATCCAATTATCTTTATTAACAATTTCTAAAATCATAAACTTGAATAGTCATTTATTACAATCATATTTTATTCAACAAATTTAATTCTTCTTTATTCCAAATTATTATTAAATTTTTTCCACTTAATATATCTTATTACATATATTTAAACCATATAAATTAATTTAAACCATATAAATTTCAATTTAAATTAATTTATATTCAATAATTGGTTTAAATTTAAGGTATTTCCATAAGTTGATCTAATTTCAATTTGTTAATTCTTTCAGAACAAAATTATTATATTCATCTCATTCAATTAACTTATTATTCTATCATCTTTATTAGCATTTTTTTTATAATTAAAATCTAAGTGTATAATATTTATTATAACACTCAAATTTTTATTTATAAAATCATTTTATATTGTATATTATCCAATTACACTTTAACTTCTGAATAATTTAGGTAAGTTATATTAGAATGCGGTTGAACAATATACAAATAAAATTTTCCCAATTCAATTATTCAATTTTAAATATTTATTCCAAATTTTGGTTTTATTTATAATTAAAATCATCCTTTAACAAAATTTAAGAATTAGATTTCCGATTAACTTTAATAATTTAGAGATATATATAATATATTTATATAAAATAAAATTAAATTTTAAAATAAGATACCTATATATATAAATCAAATTATACTGAACAAATTCAAATCAAAATATTTTTCAAAACAAAACCGTAGCAAAGCTACAGAATAGTATCTCCACTTCGAAACTCGAAAATGAATGTCGATGATGTGGCCGCCATCACCGAAATTATTTTCCAGCGACAAAGAGAAGAGCACTGATTTCAACATTTTAAAAATTCTTTGAAAACGATTTCTATTCGAAATATTTAAATACTATACACTTTAAAACTTTCAAATCAAAGTTTGAAATCACCAGAAATTAAATTCTCAAATTCTTTATTTAAATTCCTTTCAAATTCCAAATCAAATTATAACCAAGTTTCATAAATTCATTTATTTATATTATGCAATAATCAATGGTTTACAAACAATAAGTAAAATCAAATATTATCATTTTGTAAACCAATTCACTTAACAATTATCTTTAGAAAATTTACTTATATATAATCACACAAAATTTTATTTCAATTTCAAAATTTGAAAATCAATATTGTGTCGGTTTGCTCTGTTCAAGTGTTTTGGAAATCCTATCGATAGCGTTGATCAGACGAATCGATCGAAAACCCAAATCAACATCAACAACTCAAACAACACAATGTATATTAAAACATTTTAAAATTTTAATTTACAAATACACTTCCTCGCTCAACGATACAGTAACGGATTTCAAAGCAAGGATAGGGATTCAAATTTGATTAATTCAATCAAAGAAAATTTTGATTTGAGAATAAGTTGGAACGAAAGATAAGATGATTATTTAACCGAATAAGGAAATATATAATCTTATATAAATCGCGGGCAACCATAACCGGGTCGACCGTGACTTCAAGAATAAGATCGATGTGGAATTCCAAGGTAAATCGACATTCGATCTCAAGAAATATAATTCAGGTATAGCAGGAGATAGATAGCATCGTAAACCGAGGATACAGAAATCTCCGGTAAATCAATGCCAACTATAAAGGAGTTTCACCCCTTTACAAATCATTCGAAGTTTGGCGAGACCGCCGATTCATTATAAGGGTCATTCGAAGTGGAGCTATGTGATGTTCCAGAATTGAAAGAAGAGGAATAGTGAGGGACAATAATGGATTTTGGAACCGCAGGGAACGTTCCAAATTTAAAAGGAATCGAGTCAAAAGGAAGAGATTGAAACTCGAATGAGAGTGATTTTGTAAATACATTTACCCTATATGCTAAGTTTTGCCTAGAGCTACCAAAGCTCTGATACCAACTATAACGACCCGCTATTTTGGACTATTCGCATCCGCACATGTCGGACTTGAATAATTCAAAATACCGCGTTGTTAATTTAAATTTGGCAAAAACTGAACATATACAGTAAATAAGAAATCACAGATCATAGACATAGAGTAATAAATGCAGCAGAAATAAAAGGGATAGTAGTTCATGAAGCTACTATATAAATGTATAAGTTACATCAGAGTTAAACCTGATACAACGGAATAGTAATACGATACATCAGATACAAATCAGAATACATCACTGGAATCATCGAATACTGAAAGCAGAAAAGATGGCTGGATCTTCAAGCAAAGCTCCAACTTCAAAGGTGAGTCTCGAATATTGGTACACTCAGTCTGACCCGAGCGTAAAGCAAAACACAAAACACTCGAGTCAGGATTAACATTCTTATATCAATAAATCCAACTCAAGTGAAATAGCAATTGAAATACAAGTAACTCAAAGGATGTTTGGAATAACCATCCTTTAAGGATCCATTAAACTATCTACTATGTAGTAATGTACGATAAGTAGATAATGTCTATTAGTAATATAAGATATCAAAATAGTGTTAAGGCGTTACCATTATCCCTCTTAACACATTTTATATAAGCATCATAGTCTATACAGCACTGTAAACTCCACCGTAAACTAGTGGGCTATCAGGGAGTACTCCATAGGTATAACACAAAACAAATCGTAGTGGTCGCGTATAAAGGGATAGAAGTATGACAAGGCACATGAGGCAATACCCAAGGTAGTGAAACTACCGTTTGCCTGATCCGGACTGGTGAGAACGCATCGCCGCAGCGACCGCAACACCGCGAAACAACACTCCCAAATCAAGGGTGCACCAATCGACAACAAGTAATGAGTAGTTTTCGAAGAAGTGTGTTCGCTTGAGGTAGCTGACCTCCATTGGCCCGGCACGGCTCCTGTTTTAGTCATTTCCAATTTGACACAAGTGTCAAGGCTATCCATTATCGTTCTCTTTCTTCAGTCATCACGTACATCATTCCAACCACTTCATTCTGGATCACACTCCGCGTATAGTTATTAAAGTGGTTTTCGGTTTAGACAGTGAGTATGTCCCTAACCGATTCCGGTCTCTTTAATAACTTTCGTAATTATTACACCGATTGGTCGTTAATATATTTCAAAACCAAATCGAATTCAATTTCAAATAGAATTTGTAAACCAACATTTCATTTGTCTTTCTAAAACAATTTCCATAATTTACGTTTCAAAACTTCCAAATTACCATTTCAAATTCTTATAATTCAATTTCAATCTTTATTTAAAACAATTCAAATATTGATTTAAATTTGTATATAAGTTTCATTTTGAAAACATTTAAATTAATTTAATTTAACATTCAAACAATTTAAAATCATTGATCGACTTCATTCAATATTCGTTAAGTTAATTTATCATTCAAAACTATTCTTTTTAACTTCCAATTCATTAAATCAATTACATAAGTTCAACTTTATTATATCAAAACTTCAAATTGAATTAAATTAAATTTGTCAATTCAAATTCTTTAATTTACAAGTCTTATATTCATTTCAACACATAAATCACATTTTTATTTCTTGTTAAAGAAATTCAATTTCACTTATTTACTTACTTAAATAATTTTCCAAACTTAATTAATAAAGAAACTCAATTTCAATTATTCAAGAAGTTCAATTCCACTTATTAAAGAATTCAATTTATTTAATTATTAAATAATTCAATCTTATTTAATTACTTAATAATTTCAAAACTTAATTATTAAATAATTTCAAACTTAATTATTAATAATTCAAATTTTAAAACAACATTCATTCATCATTTACTATGTTAATATTTTGATTCAGATTATTAAATATTAACATTTCCTTTCATTAAAATTCAAATTCCAGCTTCGTTTCTGTTTGCACAAAAAATGGACAAACACCTCAAAGTCGTATGGTTTAGTAGGTCTTATGTTGTTCTTAGTGATTTGGGTGATTTATGCAAATATATGAAAAGCAGGGGCTAAACTGTAAAAAGACACGCAGATTTATAGTGGTTCAGCCAGAATGTGCCTACGTCCACTTCATATGTTATTTCTCTTCTCTTGTTTAGATTACAAGTACAAAGCTTTGATACAAGTAAAAGAAAGTTGTTTTGTAGTTCTCTCCGTGCTTGAGCTCTCAAAACTTGTCCCCCATTGTTGTACCCCTGCCCCTCTATTTATAGAGTGAGGCTGGGGGTAGGGGTCTTGGATGTGTATAACTGCTGGTGGGCCTGGGCTGGCGTGATCTAGCCTGGTATTGTTGTTCCCGAAGGAGCTTGGTTCGGAATGTCTCGGTCCGGTGGCAGCTGGTCCGGTAGGAGCATTGTCCGGTAGGGTGAAGCTGGGTTGGTTCGGTAGGATCATGGTCCGATAGGAGCATTGTCCGGTAGGGTGAAGCTGGGTTGGTTCGGTAGGATCATGGTCCGGTAGGATGGCGCCGGGTTGGTCCGGTAGGGTCATGGTCCGGTAGTGTGGAGCTGGGCTGATCCGGTAGGAGCACGGTCCGGTGGTGGTAGGAGACCGAATGGAGCTTAGGCGAGCGCGAATGAATCAAGCTTCTTGGCCTTGCGATCTTCTGGGTGAGAACACGCCCAACATTTGCCCCCCAAAGTGGGGCATATGCCGTGCTTTGTTTTTTTTTTTAAAAAAAACCAACAATGTTAGCTTGGATGCTCTCGACGAATCAGCCGATCCGGTCGTCTATGCTCGCCTATAAATAAGGGCCTAGGGCTTTCGTACCTTTTACCGAACGAGACAGCTTCAAATAACCGAATCAGATTTTATCCTATTGCCGAATCGCTCTGGCCTGCCGAATCAGGTACTTATCTTCCCTTCGCCGAATAAAACTCGTATGTCCTACGTACCGAATGAACTTTATTTGTGAATGCCGAATGGGCTTTTGAGAATGAGGATGCCGAATGGGATTTTGAGAATGAGAATGCCGAATGGGCCTTTGAGAATGAGAATGCCGAATGGGCCTTTGAGAATGAGAATGCCGAATGGGCTTTTGAGAATGAGAATGCCGAATGGGCCTTTGAGAATGAGAATGCCGAATGGACTTGATACACTTGATTTTTTCTTTCACTTTTCAAATCACGAGCGAAATTCCGGGCTGCACGTACTTGCTTGTTTGTATCCTCTGTTTTAAAAACATGTTTTTTCGACGTTGCGGATAATGTCTCGCAAAGCAGAAACTCAATCGGATAAAAAGAAGTCCCAGGGCGAAGGAGAATCTTCCGCAGTGCCCCCTGCTCAGCCAGGACCGGAACGTCACGGAATTGCCCCGAGATCACTGGTGGACGGGTACGGCCCTCAGGAGCTTCTGAACTCCCCGCCCGATTGCTTTCCCAGCTCCCTCAAGGAGGAGCAGCTTGATGCCATCTCCCGTTCTTTTGGAATTGATAGGGCATGCATGCTGTTGCCAGGGAGAGAAGTTATGCCATATGACCCTCCCGAAGGGTACTTTGCCTACAGCAGATGCCACTGTATGTGCGGTGCCATCCCGCCTCTTAATGCTTGGGTACTCAGTTTTCTTACATATCTAAAGGTGGCCCCATTCCAGCTTCAACCCAACTCTTATACTATACTGGTGAGCCTCTTCGTCATCTTTCAGAGGAAGCATGGGCGTGCTCCTTCCAACCGGGAGATCCGGTACTTATATAATCTGAGGGGCTATAAGAAGGGGTCCCCATACATCAGCTTGGAGTCAGCTGTAACCTTCAAGCCGGTCTTGGATCTGTATTCTAAGTACAGCATGTTCAAAAAGGAGTGGTTCTTCGTCAGGGATGATTCTGTTTCTATTCGGCGTTTCACCTCCGGATGTAAGTCGATTCTTTAATTATAATTTCCGTCCTGGTTGCGATGCTTCTTCTCATACGTTTTCATTTTTTTCTAGCGACAGGTGGCTTTGCGGTTGTGGAGACTGATCGCCTGGTTTGGATGGCGGCTGAGATAGAAGCTATCCCTAGGAGAGATAGATCGGCTGCTTAACTGATCAGAAATACGACTCTTCTGGAGTATAATTTGATCCTTCCACAGCAGTCAGTAGTCAAGCAGAGGGAAACAGCGGAGGAGAGGGCGGCTGCTCAAGCTATGGGAGGTGTCACAGTAGAGAGTGGCAAGAGGAAACCTTTCTCAAAATCTCCAATGGTCGGAGGTAAGAAGCTTAAGAAGTCGGATGGTCCTTCCCCCAGCACTTGTCGACTTACTCCGGGGATGGAAGATGTGGAGGAGGAGAGAGGTGAGTGTGGAGATGACCGGGAAGGTGGTGATGGTGGCGATGGCATCGGGGCCTTGCTTCTTGGGCAAGCAGGCGAGATTCAGGAGTGGACGGATGATGCATTCAATCAAGCTTTCGAGGGGCTGGACGGAGAAACGGCTTTGGTAGAGAAATTCGGGAAGGCTGACAAGGCCTGGACCGGTGCAAGCGAGTCTTCTTAGACTATTCCAACCAAGGCGGCTCCGACGACTCAAGGTGAACTTTTGACTCCTGCAGGCTCCATTTATGATAGGGACTTAGGAATATTTTATGATCCGCTCTCGTCCTAGAATGAAATCCAGGACTCATTGCAGTATCCTACTCCTCCCCAGGGTTTGTATAACTAATGTGTTTCCTTTCTTCTTTTAACTTTTAATTTACCGCGTTTCTCGAATTATGGATCAATGTAAGCTTGTGACACTTGTTCTTCATATCAGGGGCAGGTAAAACGGCCAAGGCCTCTGATCTTCGGCACAGGCTTGAACAATACAAGCTCTCCAAAGCTTCCGCCAAGCCAAAGACTCCGACCCACCGTTTCGGGGATGTAGTCGGCTACCGTCCTCTTCTTGGGGTTATTGAAGAGGGTATTCAGAAGAGAAAAAGGAGTCATCCCTTATCCGAACCTTCACTCAGTCCTCAGCCCCCAGTTCAGCCTCTTCATGATATCACGGAGGGGGATACTGAGTTCGCACTCTCTCCGCACCCGTCTGAAAATCCTACCGTTACGCAGATTGATCGTCCTGGTTTGGCTCGTAATCCATTTGCGGGTCATCCTGATCTAGATCCAGGTTCCCATGATATTACCTTCGACGAAGTTACCGGTGAGCACCTTCTTCCCCGTAATCCCATGGTATGGGTGCTTGATGAGGCTAAGTCCTTAGATCTCGATTTACTTACCACTCGGATAGTTACCATGGGAGATGAGGCCAAGGCTAATATTGATCGGGTGGCGGAGGAGACTAGGAAGCTGATGGGGCATCATGCCCGGCTGGTTAAGGCTGGAGAGGAGATTGGGAGTGCCAACATCCGACTACGATTGATGGTTTCGGACCAGGCCAAACAGCTTGCTGATCAGGCCATTCAGATTTCTCAGCATGAGGCTGCCTCCGGGAGGTTGAGGAAGACTATGGAGGAGGCTAGTAAGGCGGAATTGTGGAAGATGGAGGCTGCTTGAAAGGAGCAGATAAATATGGCCATCTCGACAGTGGACGAGGTTCGGAGGGCGGATCTTGAGCAGGTAGAGGAGCTGTCGGGGAAGCTTGAAGGCGCAGAGCTTGCTCAGGTCAAGCTAAAGGAGGAGATGGAGGTGATGAGGAGGTCCTGTAACGACCCGTAAATTTTAACTATTTTAATAACGTAATTAGTTGGAATTTTGTGAAATTTTAAACAATAAAATTTTGAAATAAAAATTTAATAATTGGAATACGTCTAGTTAAACATAGCAACTGGTAAATTTTCGTCCAAAAATATGAAAGTTTATTTCGCGCGTAAATTCACTTCAATTTTAATCAGTTAAAAAGCGTTGAAAATAAAACGTTTTCAAAACCAAAATATTTTTACATAGGAAAATTCTAAACCATCTTCTGAACAAGATTTCAGTTTGTCGTTTTTCCAAATTCGGACGTCTTTGGCTCCGTCGTTCTTATTTTCTGCAAAATAGCAGTATTCTGGTACCGATATCGATTTTTATCGGATGATCGTACCACTAATTTCTATATACCGTTTTGATCGTCTCGTCGTGCCGATCTCTACGGTATATTCGATTGTCAAATTCGGAGTTCCGTTGCACGTTGCACTTTGCGTAACGCCTTTCGTATCGGTATCAAATTTCTAGCTTTTGGCTTCCGTGGCCTTTCATTTGTCTACCTGTAACAGCCACTTGATATTAATAATACACAGAATTCAATCACTAGCTTTTACTATTCCAACGTTTCACTTTGAATTCCGGTAGTCCATTCATTTTCAATTGCAAACGCAAACTATTCTTCTATCCACCTTTTTCCATTTTGCTCTGCATTCTTTGCTCAGTACAGCACATCATGGCCTCCAACTCTACCCCTGACCCGTAACCCACGGTCCCTCTATAACAAAGACCTCGACCTGCCTCCCCTTCAACGTCGAACACGTCACCTCCTCCTCCAGTTCATCAACCCGCGGCCACGGCGATCCCCAGCCACCAAAACAAACCCGACGTCTGCACTCTTTCCCACCTTCTCCTAACTGAAACCACTTCCCTCCAACCCCAAGCCCAAGCCTCACGTGCAGTAGCCTTGAACCTATAAACCTCCTCCACCTGAAACCCCACGACGCCACCACCTGACCTTCCAACCGACCACCAATGACCGCCCTGAACCATCCTCTCCGGCCTCGTGCAAGCTACAACACCCAGGACCGAGCCTGCTCCTCTACCGTTTGACATCCCATCACTTCCTCCCCTTGCGCATGCAACTCGAGCTCACCACCGATCTCTCCACTTCTCCCTCTTCCACCTCACATTTTCCTTGTTCGTTTCCACTTCCCTCTAAAGCAACCTGAAGTCGAGCCATGCTCTCCTCCACCTCAGCCTAAATCCGAGCCCAGTTTGCTGCTTCCTGTTGTTTGATGAAATGGTATATTGATTTTAACCATTTTTCTTTGATATTTTGTTCTAATAAACATTGAGTTAAAGATATAATATGAAAATTTTATATACAGTGATAATATAAACTGGTTAGTTTGGGCCTCATTTTTGTTATTTACAGTCGTATATTTGTTAGAGTATTAGTTTATATATTGGTTCTAAGATTTATTTCAATATGTAGTGTATACATATATAAGTTAGGTTTTGCCTGCTAAGTCTACTCGAGATGTATGCGTGAAGATGTATTCATGTGTTGACATAAAAACTCTATTGATATACATATACGGTAAGGATATATCTATATGTCTACGGTTACAGTATTTGCATTTTTGGGTTTTGATGTAGTATTTTATATATATGTTATGTTCAAAGAAGTTGTATATATTGGTTGGGCGGTCGGCAAATTTGTTCACAAAATAATATTTCCAAGCTTTATATAAATGGTTAGCTTACGTTATGATTGTCTAAACCTGTATACTTTTGTACTAAAGATTATATATATCTAATGTTTATAAGTGATGGTACATATTATATATATAATATAAGTTGTAAACAAGTATAAGTATATTTGTTGCACGTCACTTAAATTAGTTTACAGTGAAGTTAGTTATGTTGAACATCACGTATATATTGTTTTGAGTTGTATTAGTGATATTTTATAAGCATATAGTTTTACATATTTGTTATACCGTTACGTATATGTATTGTATGTTGTATAATATGTTTAAAAGTGTGTAAACTTTATATTAGTTCGATTTTAGATCTGTACATAACCTTACTATATTTATGTTACATTTATATATATAGTACTAAGTTGGTTCTCATCCATCTGACCATATATATTTATATTAGTGTCGATGTTTATGGTTATATATATATATATATGTTTTGTAGATAACGATTCATGTACAGTGATATCTGTTAGTAATATATTGAATGTTGGTATTGGTATATTTTAAAACACATATCCCCAGAGTATATAATACGAGTTGTATATGTATGTATATTAATTTATATAAATGAGTATACGTTAGTTTGTTTGTTTTTTTTTTAAATTTATATATGGAGACTTTGTTATATGTGTTTTAAATTTAAACAATGGTTTTATAATATATACACACACATGTTAATATTTATCTTAAGATTAAATGTTGATTTTATAAATAATGGTATATATACATATATATATTTCGTTTCAGTTTATGTCAAAACTGATTCTGATTTGATTTTTCATCGATCTCCATTTTATCAGCTTCCGGTCCGTCGTACCTGTTTTCGTCATTGAATTCGTGCCTGTCTCACTTCACGTTTGGATTCGATACTCGTTCATGTCTTTGCTTCTCTAGCCTCGAAAGGTGAGCACTCACTCACGATTAACGTTCTTTTATTTATTAAATTTGATTTCAATTGAAACGACAATTGAAATATGCTGCTGTTAGATATTTACACTGTTATTACCTGTATCAGTTCACCTGTGACATCTGACACCATTGTCTGTTAATTATTTATGCGATGATAATACAGTTTGGCTGATAATTGATTGATTGTTGATGTTTGTATTGGACGTTAAATTGTTAATGTTAAAATGATAAATAGTATGAAATTGAACTTGATATAGGATAATTAAATGTTAAATTTGATTAACTGACACTTGTATAATATGACCCCTTTAACTGTTGAATTTATTGACACGTAGGATTTGTTTGATTACACTTTGATCCACTGAATGTATGTTGTTAAATTGATGATGTATGAAATTGAAATTGAATGACAAGTGAAAACCGTAATGTGTTAATCTTTAATCTACATGAAATGATAGTGTAGATTCTAGAAATAATTATATTAATTCGTACAAATAACAATGCGAATTAATACGGTTATTTCGGGATTATTTGAATTGATTATTGGATTGTTATTGATTGTTATTATTGCTTGTTTATTTACTTTGACACCATCCCAGTTATCACACTGCAAGTTCCCTTTGCTATATTTTGATTTTGAATTGAATTGGAATCGGGTTGAAATGATAAATACCCAAATTGAACTTTAACTTAGGAAAGAAAATTAAATAAAAAAACCCGATTGGTCAATAATTTGATTTGAAAATAAAATGAAGATTTTATTCGAATAAATAATATGGTTTTAAAATAAAGTTGAAATTGAATTTTTATGAAAGGAAAATGTTAATATTTAATAATCTGAAACAAAATATTAACAATGAATTGATGAAAGAATGTTGTTTAATTTGAGAAATGATTGAATTAACTTGAAATTATAATTAAGTTTGAAATTATTAAACTTTGAAATTATTTAATAATTAAGTTTTGAATTATTTAATAATTAAATAAGATTGAATTATTTAATGATTAAATTGAATTGAAATTCTTTAATAAGAAAAATTGAACTTTTGAATAAGTGAATTTTACTTCGTAAATAATTGAAATTGAGTTTTCTTTATTAATTAGGTTTTGGAAAATTATTTAAGCAAGTAAATAAGTGAAATTGAATTTCTTTGACAAGAAATAAAATGCGATAAATTGAAATTAATGTAAGACTTGTAATTGAAAGAATTGATTTGACGAATTTAGTTTAATTCAAAATTGTAAGTTTGATTTAATGAAGTTGAACTTAAGAAATGATTTAATGAATTGGAAATTTAATAAATTGTTGGAATGATAATGTAACTTAACGATATTGAATGAAATCGATAAATGAATCTAAATTGATTTGAATGTTAAATTAAATTAATTTGAATGTTTTCGAAAAGAAACTTATATTCGAACTTGAATCGATATTTGAATTGAAATTGTATGATAAGATTTTGAAATGGTAATTTGGATGTTTTGAAACGTAAAGTATGGAGATTGGTTTTGAAAGACAAATGAAATGTTGATTTGCGAATTCTAATGGAATTGAAATTGATTTGGTTTTGAAATATATAAACGACCAATCGGTGTAATAATTACGGAAGTTATTAAAGAGACCGGAATTCGGTTATGGATATACTCTCTATCTAAACCGAAAACCACTTTAATAACTATACGCGGAGTGATGATCCAGAATGAAGTGGTTGGAATGATGTGCGGGTTGACTGAAGAAAGAGAACGATAATGGATAGCCTTGACACTTGTGTCAAATTGGAAATGACTAAAACAGGAGCTGTGCCTGTAACATCCCAGATTTTGGCTGCTAGATTTTTGGACATTTAATTCGTTTTAAATGTTTAATGTGGATTATTAATTGATGTTGGAATGAATGGATTCAGGTTCAATCAATAAAATAAGCTATAATTTTTAATTATAGCAATTCTGGTTGAATTTGATTAATGGAAAAATAATAATTAAATATTCGGGATTAGGATAAAAAGGTGAATCTCGGTGTAAATAGCTATAAAATGGTTTTAAAATTTATTTATTAGTCTATTTGGGCATAAATGATGTTGTTGGATTTTTAGATAAATTTGTAAGTTGATAAATTAATATTTCGGATTTTATATTAATTTTAAAATGAATTTAATATTATTAAAATGCAATTTAATCAGATTTTAGTCCGGAATGAGCCGGAATGATTTTTATTGTGTTTATAAATTTTATATGATTTATTATTGAGTTATTAAATTTGTAAAAGTAAAATTTTAAGCGTTTCTGATAATTTCAGAAAATCGCTAGATTTAATCGACGAGTGAAAATAGCCTTCCATGGCACAGTCTCGGAATTCGACGAAACCAGTTCCATTGGATCCGTAATAGTTAGTTATTATCGGATTTCAATTTTCGTAGCGATCGGAGTTGTCGTGTGACCGTGGGAGCTCGAAACGCTTAGAAATCGATTTAATCGATTTAATTTTAAATTGACCGTTTAATTCTGTATCTCGCGCATACGATCAAATTAGCTTAAGAAACCTGTTCCATTGTGTCCGGAACGCGGAAAAACCCCAGGATAGCCTGTCGGAACGTGAGAATTGGAGGTCGTTTGCTTAACGGTTAAATTGAGAGATTATATTAATTAAATAATATAAAAGTAATTATATATATTTAAATTTTATCTCAAACCCTAGCATACGTTCCCAGCCGCCGTTCTATTGATTCAATGGCCGAGAAGTTCCCTTATTCTTCCTCAATTCTCTCTTCATCCACGAAATAATTTCAAAAATCTTCAAAAACAAAAATGACGAGCTCGCCAAGCTCTATATATCGAATGGTGGCGATCGAATTTCGAGCAGTGTGGAGAGTGTGAGGCCGCCGCGTTCGTCGCGTGTTTGGGGAACTGTCGCGTGACCTAGGGCGCACCGAGCTCAGCCGCCTTGGGGTCGTGGGTAGGGCTCGCAATGTTCTTCGTCGCGGTGCCGTCTGATCGAGCTCGCATGGATCGTGGTAGGAGCGGCATGAAGATGATAGTCGCGTGGATGGGTTCGTTCTCGTCTGGTATCTCACGCGGGTGAAGGAGAAGATGAAATAATGTGCGACCTTGATTTCAAATTTTAGTTGTGTGGCCAGATCGTCCTGCTTGGTAATAATAATTATAAAAAAAAAAGAAGAAAGGAAATTTGTTCTAAATCGTTATTCAAACTTTATAAGACCGTAACTCGTTCATACGTTGTCAGATCCAGACGAAACTGGAAGCGATGGAATCACAGAGACGAGCACTATGAGATGGTGCAGATCCGGAGTCATTTCGGGCAAGTAGAAATTTGGGTTAAATCGAACATCGTCCGGTTTAATTTAAATTTCGAACGCTCGCCGAAACTCAAGGTGAGTTTTTCTCACTCACATCTGGATGCTAGGCATTATAAATAATTGATATTTAAATATCTGTGTGAATGGTTGATTATATCTGTGATTATCAGACTGGATTGATATTTATATTATGATGTGCTAATATCTGTGATGCAGGGAGAAACAGGTTGGAGGGATCCAACTGGATTCCTCACAATTGTAGCAATTATTTTATAATTGATAATGTTGCCTGTTTATATGTTGTGATTGATAAATTTGAAATTAAATTGTACTGTGAAATTGTTGTATAAAGTATAATCACAGAATTTAATTATAAATGGATAAATTGTGTTTTTTACGAAATAAAATGAATTGTTAAATTTAGAATTTCAAAGAATAAAATTTGAAATCGGATTTGAAAGGAAAAATGTAAATTGGGCCAAATTGGGATTTTGAATATAATGGGAAGTTTATGTAATGGGTAAATGGAAAGTATAGTTTTCTGGAGATTAAATTTATGAAATTATAAATTGTTTAAGATAACGGTGTTTATTTTAATAATGACTAATGTTATTCGGAAATTAAAAATATGTTAAAATGGAGTTTCCGACTATAAATTAACAAGTTCAAATGAAAAATAGAATGTTTTGAAATGCTGTATTTCATTGGAATTTAATTAAGTGAATTGGAAATTTGGCTTCCATTGAAAATTCACCAAAATGTTTAAACTATATTTAAAAATGAATTTCCGGAAATGAAAAATTGTGATTTAACTTCGGAGGAAGTTATAGTTAAGTATGGAATTGGAAATTTATGTTGAAATCATAAATTGACTTGAAATAAATCAGTGGATTTATATGAAAGGGTACTTTGGAATGTTTAGAAACGGGAAAGTGATTCCCTGGTAAAAACCAAGTAAATGTTTATAAAAAGATTTTATTTAACTAAAGGTTAAGTTTTAAATCGTTTAAAAAGTATTTTTAAGAAATCGTTATTTTTAAAGAAATAAATTAATAATTTTTGATACCGTAATAATTTGGGAGTATATTAGCAATTATTTTTACAAATGGATTTATTTAAAAGTTGGTTTTAGCTTAAGCTGTTAAAATTAGTATTTTTCTTCTTATAACGCTATTTTGAATTTAGTTAAACTAAAACCCTTATCTTTAAATCAAAGTTTATGTGTTAATAACTAGTTTTCTTCACATATTTTAAATTTATATTTTGAGTAAATAAATAGGAGAAATTTTCATATTTTAAAGTATATTTCAGTATAAAGTATTTTTAACTGTTTTAAATGCAAATTGTTTTATACTTGGTTATGCCCGATGGGAATAAAGGGTAAAAGATTTACCTTGTAAAGGAAGAGTTTTGGAAAATTGTTTTCAAACGAGTTTTGAATATGTGAAAATATATCTTTGAAAGATATTAGAAGAAAATAAATAATATGGAGATTATTTATTGTGTGATGGATGTGAATGGATGTTTGTGAACATTAATTGATAGTTAAATCACCGACTATCAATATTGACCAAATGCGCGATCGTTTCGAAGAGACCGGGATCGAGTTTCCGTATACCGGGATTCTAGGTCTGGAGACTCGAAACCACTTCGATCCGGTTTGTACGTTTCGCGAAAACGATTTCGGAGTCGAAGATGGAGCAGTGAAGTGCAAGGGCTAGTCGCTACTAATCCTGAGGATATTTCCAAAATGGATGTAGTAGGAATAGTGCCTTCGGTTCCGTTCGGACCCGGGACGGACTTATATGGACTAATGCTTTCGTGACATCGTCAGGTGGACGATGGGCATTCAAAGTGAATGTTCTGTAAAGGTATCGTTTAGCCTCAAGCCTCATCAACCGGGAATGACTGAAAATCAGGGGTTATGCAGTAAGGCTTCGTGGGTAGCCCCCACTTGAGAGTAAGGTCATCCCTGTCTAGATGTCCCTTTTATTTCGGCTTAGTGGTGCGGTTGCTGATCACAACCGTGGGGTGATTTTACTTGGAATTATCCAGTAAGGGATGATTCCGGCCTTGTGTTGCAGGGGAGCGGGCGTACTCCTCGGTACTGTGATCTAGGCCACGTACTGTGACAGGTGGTACCCCAGTGCCTAGTCATTCGTTGGAAATCCATTCTCCCTACGTGCCTGTACGGTTTTGATTGTGCCCAACTATTGTTGAAATGTGAGATGCAAGCATTTCAGCTAGATTCTATTTTACTTTCTATAGACACTATTATAATATCAGAGAATTTTAATATAAAAGTGTTTTAGCTATCGTAAGGTAAAAACCCGACATGTTTATTTGTGGCGTGGTCTTACGAGATGCTTTTGTTTTCAAAGGATTTTTGAACTTTAATAATAAATTGGGTGTATTTATGATGCGCTGGTATTCCAGACTGACTCGGGTGTTATTTTATTATAATGCTCGGGTCAGACCGAGTATATTTCAGGATAGGTTGCTATGGAACTCAGGAGAGGAGCTGGAGTCCGAGACGTATTTCTCGTACTTGTATTATTCCGCTGCTGTGATTGTTGAGATTGTTTGACTGGTTATGGTTGGTTGTATTGATATACTCTGATGATGATGTATTGTATATAAACAGATATAGTTTTGATTTGTGTAAAGTTCTGTTCTATATATTATATTTTATCCGCTGCGATTGTGAGATTCTGATTTGGTTGGTTCTTTCTTCTTCTACCTACTTTCTTATTCTTTTACAATCTGTCTTTTCCGGCATTCGATCATCGGCATATTATACTGTTGAGTATTTTGTGTCGATTTTCGAGGGTCGAGAAGGGCGGGTCGTCACACTTGGTATCAGAGCCAGGTTGGCGACAACCTAGGCTTTGGTGGGAAAATTACTCATTTTAAATAGAGTCAGAAGTACTCTATGATGAGTTGAGTGTAATAATAGCTATGAGAGCGTATTTGTTAGTGGATATAAAATTGTTTTTGTACTGTGTTGACTTATCGGTTGAGTGTTTATGAATTCTGGTCGGTGCGGGAAGTACAACCGTATCGATAGGGATTTCTAAACTCTTAAACAAGATAAACCGACATAGTATTATTTTTAAAGTGGGTAAATGAAATAATTTTACCCAAAATTGTATTTTGATATAAAAAGAAATAATTTTCTAAATTATTATATGTATTGGATGCTTGTTTGGTTGTTTCTTCTATAATCAAATAAGAAGTTAAAATATTAAAATGGTTTGTAACTAAACAGAATTAACTGAATATGGTTTAAGTAAGAAGAAGCATAATTAAAATTTGATTTAAACCAGAATTTTGATTCCGGAAATTTTGGGAAGGGTTTAAATTGAATTTGATTGAAATTTTGGGAATGTTGAAATGTTTTCCAAAGGTTTTGAAGTCAACGATGGAGTATATTTTGGAAAATATTTTTGAATAGAAATGGTTTTGAGGTGAATTTTGGAAGTGGAAAGCACTGAACTCACTTCAGTCGCTGGAAAATAATCCTGATGATGCTGGCCACATCATCAGAATTCATTTTCGAGTTTCTAAAGTGATGGATTGCTACCAAAATAGTTGGTTATGACATTTTTGGACTTGTTTGGGAAACAAGTAATTTTGGAATTTTCAAAAGGAAAATTGTTTGGTAAAAACAGTTTGTTTTGGAATTAGGTATTTGATTTGAATATCAAAGAGAAATGTGTTGATTTTTATTTCAAATTGGTTTTGAAATAAATCCGGGTAAATTGAATTCTGGGAATTCTATTTTAAAATAAAAATGTGAAAGTTGAAATGATTCAACTATATAAATTATAAAGGAAAGTTGATTTAAAGAAGAATTGAGTATATATGGAATGTAAATTTACTTTGAATAAATGAAGGTGAATGGAATATATCTGGATTTAACTTATGATAAGTTAAATAGAATTGAGAATTTGAAATTGAATTAAATCTAAATGAATTGGAATTAAAAGGAAGTTGAGATAACGGTGAAATGTAAATGCTTATGGTTGTGTAAATGAATTCATATTCTTAAGCTATTAAGTGTTAAAATTTGACATTGTGATTATAAAAATGTGGATTGGTTTGAAATGAGCAATATAAACTTACAAGTAAATAAGTTGGAGAACTTGAGAATGGAAGATTTGATTTTAACTCAAGTCAAATGGAATTAGAATCACAAATGGAAATAATAAGTGGAATGGTGAATTCGAACTTAATTTTAAATGGAATGCAAAGTAAGGTGAAACAATTATAAAATATAAAGAGGTAAGTGAACTGAAGTTAGTAAATAAGTTGAACTTGGATATGGAGGATTAAGATTAAATTGAATTTGGTCTAACTTCGACTAAGATGGAATTTAGCTGAATATTAAAATTTCTGTTATGTTATGGATAAAAATGAATGTAATTAAATTCTTATTTAAGGTAGTAAAGGAAATGGTATAGATTCAAGTTGGCTAAATAAAACGTAGATGAACTTGAATTAATCCTGAAAAGGAATTAAATTGAAATGCATATATAATCTAGTTAACCTTGAATTAAAATGGGATAAGAATTGAGTTTAAAGGAAATTTAATTCAGTTGAAGTGATGTTGAATGAAGTAAATGCTTACTCAATTAAATCCAAAATGATTGTTTGGGAATGAATTTGTGTAAACTAAATTAAATGGAATGTGTATGGTAATGAATAGAATTTTGATAGTTGGTCAAAGTTTGAAAGGTAAATAAAATCCAGTTTTGGGATGGAATTTAAGTTTGGCAATAAATGTTGGAAGTGAGAATGAATAATGGAATTAGCTTATAATAGTGATGGTTTGAATTGTAAGTAAATTCAAATGAGAGAAATAATTTAAATGGTCTCTTTGTTAATAAAATAAATTTGTACATGGATTGGATAAATAAACAAAGAGCATTAAAGTTGTAAAGGAATTGAAATTTGATTTGAATGAGAATCAAATGAAAATAAAATAAAATTGATATAAGAAGATGATGGAAATTTTGTGAAAGAACTTAAGTAACTTGGAAGAAAAACAAATGATATTGAATGGGCTTATTTAAGTAATTCCGAATGAAATTTGTTAGGAAATAAACTGAAATGCAAGTGAAATGAGTTTTAAATTAAGTAATGTGATGAGTTAAAATATAAGAGTTGTAAATAATTCAGGAATGAATGATATTAATGTAAATTTGAATTGGTTAATGAGATTAAAATGTAAAGGAAATATTGAATTTAACAATTGCATTCGGAAAAGAAAATACTTGGATTGTGAACAATGCAAAAATTGAATAAAAGTAATACACATCCAAGTTGAAATTAATTTTGAATGGTGATAAGCTTAAGAGGCAATTGTTTTGCTTGAATGACATGGAAATTTGCATGTATTCAGAATTGAGTTGTTTAAAAAGCAATTGAAGTTGACCTTTGAATAAATTGATATGGATTGGAATCTAATTCAAAAGTTTGTATATAAATGCAAGTGAATTGATTTAAAGAGAGAATGGAATTAGTTTTGAATCAATCAGAATGGGTTGCATTTTAATAAGTAATGTTTGCATATGAATGAAAATGGATTATAAAAGAAAATGTAAGTATATCAAATTTAAGAATAAGAATTTGATTGTGAATCAATTTGTAATTGAATTGAAGTAAATTGATGCAAGTGATACGCATGTAATCAAACTGATATAAATATGAATTGGGAATATTAAACTTGAATGCAAGTCATTCAAGAGAAAAAGAATGAAGTTTGGACTTGAATAAGAAATTGGAAAGGTGATTTAAATCTTTGAATTGTTGGTAAATATGGTTAATATTGTTAAACTATGAAGTTTGGGTTTGTAAAGAGGCTTTAAAATGATGTCGGAATTGTGAAATTGATAATTAAGGTGGTTAACATTGTTAAATTATGAAGTTGCTTGGTTTGGTTATGCAATTGATATGTTTGGCTTGCATTGTATTGGAAATGCTAATGAAATGTTCTTATCTTTGAAAACTGATGAGTTTGTTGAGTATAGTTCAGGTACGGAAGGCGTTCGAGAGAGTTGGAGCACGTATAGGCGTTATATTAGCCGCTCACTATTAAAAATTTGCTAAAAGGTACGCCTACGCAAAAATAATTGGGAAAATGATATATATATTGTGATATATTTTGGTTTCCGGCCGTGTGAGCCGATGTATATATATTTGTGTATCCTGCGATATCGAGAAGCTCCTCCGTACAAAGGAGACTCCGCCAAAATTTTCCAGAAATTTTGGGAGTTAGAAAATTTTTGGGGTTTTGGGAAAATTTTTAATAACTAGTCAAGTTATTTTGGAAGCGAATGTTAAAATGAAGGCTTTAGAGTAGAGAAAGCAAAGGGTTTTGAAATGGAGCTGAAACTTTTTGGGAAAGTGAATATAAGCTTTTAACTAAGCAAATGGGATAAGTGAGTTGAGTTGAAGTATATTTTTACCTTAGCAAATTTCGGGGACGAAATTTTTATAAGTGGGGGAGGAATGTAACATCCCAGATTTTGGCTGCTAGATTTTTGGACATTTAATTCGTTTTAAATGTTTAATGTGGATTCTTAATTGATGTTGGAATGAATGGATTCAGGTTCAATCAATAAAATAAGCTATAATTTTTAATTATAGCAATTCTGGTTGAATTTGATTAATGGAAAAATAATAATTAAATATTCGGGATTAGGATAAAAAGGTGAATCTCGGTGTAAATAGCTATAAAATGGTTTTAAAATTTATTTATTAGTCTATTTGGGCATAAATGATGTTGTTGGATTTTTAGATAAATTTGTAAGTTGATAAATTAATATTTCGGATTTTATATTAATTTTAAAATGAATTTAATATTATTAAAATGCAATTTAATCAGATTTTAGTCCGGAATGAGCCGGAATGATTTTTATTGTGTTTATAAATTTTATATGATTTATTATTGAGTTATTAAATTTGTAAAAGTAAAATTTTAAGCGTTTCTGATAATTTCAGAAAATCGCTAGATTTAATCGACGAGTGAAAATAGCCTTCCGTGGCACAGTCTCGGAATTCGACGAAACCAGTTCCATTGGATCCGTAATAGTTAGTTATTATCGGATTTCAATTTTCGTAGCGATCGGAGTTGTCGTGTGACCGTGGGAGCTCGAAACGCTTAGAAATCGATTTAATCGATTTAATTTTAAATTGACCGTTTAATTCTGTATCTCGCGCATACGATTAAATTAGCTTACGAAACCTGTTCCATTGTGTCCGGAACGCGGAAAAACCCCAGGATAGCCTGTCGGAACGTGAGAATTGGAGGTCGTTTGCTTAACGGTTAAATTGAGAGATTATATTAATTAAATAATATAAAAGTAATTATATATATTTAAATTTTATCTCAAACCCTAGCATACGTTCCCAGCCGCCGTTCTATTGATTCAATGGCCGAGACGTTCCCTTATTCTTCCTCAATTCTCTCTTCATCCACGAAATAATTTCAAAAATCTTCAAAAACAAAAATGACGAGCTCGCCAAGCTCTATATATCGAATGGTGGCGATCGAATTTCGAGCAGTGTGGAGAGTGTGAGGCCGCCGCGTTCGTCGCGTGTTTGGGGAACTGTCGCGCGACCTAGGGCGCGCCGAGCTCAGCCGCCTTGGGGTCGTGGGTAGGGCTCGCAATGTTCTTCGTCGCGGTGCCGTCTGATCGAGCTCGCATGGATCGTGGTAGGAGCGGCATGAAGATGATAGTCGCGTGGATGGGTTCGTTCTCGTCTGGTATCTCACGCGGGTGAAGGAGAAGATGAAATAATGTGCGACCTTGATTTCAAATTTTAGTTGTGTGGCCAGATCGTCCTTCTTGGTAATAATAATTATAAAAAAAAAAGAAGAAAGGAAATTTGTTCTAAATCGTTATTCAAACTTTATAAGACCGTAACTCGTTCATACGTTGTCAGATCCAGACGAAACTGGAAGCGATGGAATCACAGAGACGAGCACTATGAGATGGTGTAGATCCGGAGTCATTTCGGGCAAGTAGAAATTTGGGTTAAATCGGACATCGTCCGGTTTAATTTAAATTTCGAACGCTCGCCGAAACTCAAGGTGAGTTTTTCTCACTCACATCTGGATGCTAGGCATTATAAATAATTGATATTTAAATATCTGTGTGAATGGTTGATTATATCTGTGATTATCAGACTGGATTGATATTTATATTATGATGTGCTAATATCTGTGATGCAGGGAGAAACAGGTTGGAGGGATCCAACTGGATTCCTCACAATTGTAGCAATTATTTTATAATTGATAATGTTGCCTGTTTATATGTTGTGATTGATAAATTTGAAATTAAATTGCACTGTGAAATTGTTGTATAAAGTATAATCACAGAATTTAATTATAAATGGATAAATTGTGTTTTTTACGAAATAAAATGAATTGTTAAATTTAGAATTTCAAAGAATAAAATTTGAAATCGGATTTGAAAGGAAAAATGTAAATTGGGCCAAATTGGGATTTTGAATATAATGGGAAGTTTATGTAATGGGTAAATGGAAAGTATAGTTTTCTGGAGATTAAATTTATGAAATTATAAATTGTTTAAGATAACGGTGTTTATTTTAATAATGACTAATGTTATTCGGAAATTAAAAATATGTTAAAATGGAGTTTCCGACTATAAATTAACAAGTTCAAATGAAAAATAGAATGTTTTGAAATGCTGTATTTCATTGGAATTTAATTAAGTGAATTGGAAATTTGGCTTCCATTGAAAATTCACCAAAATGTTTAAACTATATTTAAAAATGAATTTCCGGAAATGAAAAATTGTGATTTAACTTCGGAGGAAGTTATAGTTAAGTATGGAATTGGAAATTTATGTTGAAATCATAAATTGACTTGAAATAAATCAGTGGATTTATATGAAAGGGTACTTTGGAATGTTTAGAAACGGGAAAGTGATTCCCTGGGAAAAACCAAGTAAATGTTTATAAAAAGATTTTATTTAACTAAAGGTTAAGTTTTAAATCGTTTAAAAAGTATTTTTAAGAAATCGTTATTTTTAAAGAAATAAATTAATAATTTTTGATACCGTAATAATTTGGGAGTATATTAGCAATTATTTTTACAAATGGATTTATTTAAAAGTTGGTTTTAGCTTAAGCTGTTAAAATTAGTATTTTTCTTCTTATAACGCTATTTTGAATTTAGTTAAACTAAAACCCTTATCTTTAAATCAAAGTTTATGTGTTAATAACTAGTTTTCTTCACATATTTTAAATTTATATTTTGAGTAAATAAATAGGAGAAATTTTCATATTTTAAAGTATATTTCAGTATAAAGTATTTTTAACTGTTTTAAATGCAAATTGTTTTATACTTGGTTATGCCCGATGGGAATAAAGGGTAAAAGATTTACCTTGTAAAGGAAGAGTTTTGGAAAATTGTTTTCAAACGAGTTTTGAATATGTGAAAATATATCTTTGAATGATATTAGAAGAAAATAAATAATATGGAGATTATTTATTGTGTGATGGATGTGAATGGATGTTTGTGAACATTAATTGATAGTTAAATCACCGACTATCAATATTGACCAAATGCGCGATCGTTTCGAAGAGACCGGGATCGAGTTTCCGTATACCGGGATTCTAGGTCTGGAGACTCGAAAACCACTTCGATACGGTTTGTACGTTTCGCGAAAACGATTTCGGAGTCGAAGATGGAGCAGTGAAGTGCAAGGGCTAGTCGCTACTAATCCTGAGGATATTTCCAAAATGGATGTAGTAGGAATAGTGCCTTCGGTTCCGTTCGGACCCGGGACGGACTTATATGGACTAATGCTTTCGTGAGATCGTCAGGTGGACGATGGGCATTCAAAGTGAATGTTCTGTAAAGGTATCGTTTAGCCTCAAGCCTCATCAACCGGGAATGACTGAAAATCAGGGGTTATGCAGCAAGGCTTCGTGGGTAGCCCCCACTTGAGAGTAAGGTCATCCCTGTCTAGATGTCCCTTTTATTTCGGCTTAGTGGTGCGGTTGCTGATCACAACCGTGGGGTGATTTTACTTGGAATTATCCAGTAAGGGATGATTCCGGCCTTGTGTTGCAGGGGAGCGGGCGTACTCCTCGGTACTGTGATCTAGGCCACGTACTGTGACAGGTGGTACCCCAGTGCCTAGTCATTCGTTGGAAATCCATTCTCCCTACGTGCCTGTACGGTTTTGATTGTGCCCAACTATTGTTGAAATGTGAGATGCAAGCATTTCAGCTAGATTCTATTTTACTTTCTATAGACACTATTATAATATCAGAGAATTTTAATATAAAAGTGTTTTAGCTATCGTAAGGTAAAAACCCGACATGTTTATTTGTGGCGTGGTCTTACGAGATGCTTTTGTTTTCAAAGGATTTTTGAACTTTAATAATATATTGGGTGTATTTATGATGCGCTGGTATTCCAGACTGACTCGGGTGTTATTTTATTATAATGCTCGGGTCAGACCGAGTATATTTCAGGATAGGTTGCTATGGAGCTCAGGAGAGGAGCTGGAGTCCGAGACGTATTTCTCGTACTTGTATTATTCCGCTGCTGTGATTGTTGAGATTGTTTGACTGGTTATGGTTGGTTGTATTGATATACTCTGATGATGATGTATTGTATATAAACAGATATAGTTTTGATTTGTGTAAAGTTCTGTTCTATATATTATATTTTATCCGCTGCGATTGTGAGATTCTGATTTGGTTGGTTCTTTCTTCTTCTACCTACTTTCTTATTCTTTTACAATCTGTCTTTTCCGGCATTCGATCGTCGGCATATTATACTGTTGAGTATTTTGTGTCGATTTTCGAGGGTCGAGAAGGGCGGGTCGTCACAGTGCCGGGCCAATGGAGGATTGATACCTCAAGTGGACACACTTCTTCGAACTACTTATACTTGTTGTCGATTGGTGCACCCTTGATTTTGGGAGTGTTGTCTCACGGTGTTGCGGGCGCTGCGGCGTTGCGTTCTCACCAGTCCGGATCAGGCGAACGGTAGTATCACTATCTTGGGTATAGCCTCATGTGCCTTGTCATACTTGTATTCCATTTATGCGCGACCACTACGAATTTGTTTTGTACCTTGAGTATATGGATTGCCCTCTGGTGACTTCCGGTTTTGGGGAAACTACGGTCTTGTATATGCTTGTGGGAATAAAAATGTGTTAAGGGTGGAATGGGCCATGACTTAACGCTATTTTGATATCTTTATATTACTGATAGACATTATCTACTTATCGTACACTACTACATAGTAGATAGTTTAACGGATCCTTAGAAGATGGTTATTCCAAACATCCTTTGAGTTACTTGTATTTCAATTGCTATTTCACTTGAGTTGGATTTATTAATATAAGAATGTTAATCCTGACTCGAGTGTTTTGTGTTTTGCTTTACGCTCGGGTCAGACTGAGTAGTTCAGCTTTCGAGACTCACCTTTGGAGTTGGAGCTTCGCTTGGAGATCCAGCTATCTATCCAGCTTTCAGATATTCGATGATTCCAGTGATGTATTCTGATTTGTATCTGTTACTCTTCCGTTGTATTTAGTTTAACTCTGATGTATCGTATTACTCTTCTGTTGTAAACTCTGATATATCTTATATATTCATATAGTAGCTTCATGAACTACTATCTATTTTATTTCCGCTGCACTTATTACTCTGTGTCTGTGTTCTGTGGTTATTTATTTACTGTATATGTTCAGTTTTGCCAAATTTAAATTAACAATGCGGTATTTTGAGCAATTCAACTCTGGCATGAGTGTCTACCTATACACTTATAATGGACGCGAATGGTCCAAAATTCCGGGTCGTTACAGTTGGTATCAGAGCTTTGGTAGCTCTAGGCAAAACTTAACATATAGAGTAAATGTATTTACAGAATCACTCTCATTCGAGTTTCAATCTCTTCTTTCTGATTCGATTCCTTTGAATTTTGGAACGTTCCCTGCGATTCCAAAATTCATTCGTGCCCCTCACTATTCGTCTTCTTTCAATTCTGGAGCATCCCATAACTCCATTTCGAATGATCTTTATAAGGAATCGGCGGTCTCGCCAATCTTCGAATGATTGGTAAAGGGGTGAAACTCCTTTACAATAGGCATTGATTTACCGGAGATTTCTGTATCCTCGGTTTACGATGCTATCTATCTCCTGCTATACCTAAATTCTATTTCTTGAGATTGAATGTTGATTTACCTCGAAAATTCAGCATCGATCTTATTCTTGAAGTCACGGTCGACCCGGTTATGGTTGCTCTCGATTTATATAAGATTATCTATTTCCTTATTCGGTTAAATAATCATCTTATCTTTCGTTCCAACTTATTCTCAAATCAAAATTTTCTTTGATTGAATTAATCAAATTTGAATCCCTATCCTTGCTTTGAAATCCATTCCTGTATCGTCAAGCAAAGAAGTGTATTTGTAAATTAATTTTAAAATGATTTATATATTGTGTTGTTTGAGTTGTTGATGTTGATTTGGGTTTCCGATTGATTCGTCTGATCAGCGCTATCGATAGGATTTCCAAAACACTTGAACAGAGCAAACTGACACAATATTATTTTCAAGTTTGGTAAATAAAATAAATTTGTTTGATTATATTGGGAAAATATAAGTAAAATTTTCTGGAATTTAATAGGTTAATTAAATTGTTTATTTGAAATGATAATATTTGATTATCATTTATTGTTCTAAATAAATTTATAAATGCGGTTTATAAATTGAATTGGAATTTGAAATAAATTTAATTCAGAAATTTGAGAATTTAGTTTCCGGTGATTTCGAACTTTGGTTTTAAAATTTTAATGTATATTATTTAAAGTATTTTCGAAAAGAAATCGTTTTCAAAGAATTTTTAAAATGTTGAAATCAGTGCTCTTCTCTTTGTCGCTGGAAAATAATTTCGGTGATGGCGGCCGCATCATCGACATTCATTTTCGAGTTTCGAAGTGGAGAAACCATTCTGTAGCTTTGCTACGGTTTTGTTTGAAAAAAAAATATATTTTGATTTGAATTTCTTCAGTATAATTTGATTTATATTTATATATATATATATATAGGTATCTTATTTTAAAATCTAATTTGATTTGATATAAATATATTATATATATCTCTAAATTGTTTAAAGTTAATCGGAAATCTAATTCTTAAATTCTGTTAAAGGATTATTTTAATTATAAATAAAACAAAAAAAAATTTGGAATAAATATTTAAACTGAATAATTAAATTTGGAAAATTTTATTTGTATATTGTTCAACTGCATTCTAATACAACTTGCCTAAATCGTTCAGAAGTTGAATATGTAATTGGATAATATATAAGATAAATTGAATTTATAAATAAAATTGAGTGTTTATAATAAATGTTATACACTAAATTTTGATTATAAAGATGTTAATAGAGTTAGATGGGATAATAAGTAAACTCAGTTAATAATGAAATAAAGTTGTTTTGAAAGAGTTAATAAATTTGTTTTGAAATGATTAATAAATTGAAATTTGATCAACATATGAAAATACCTTGAATTTAAAGGAAATTAATAGATGTAAATTAACTTAAATCGAAACTTTTATGTTTTAAATTAATTTATATGGTTTAAATATATGTAATAAGCTATATTAAGTGAACTAAACTTAATAATAATTTGGAATAAAGAAAAATTTAAATTGTTGAAGAAAAATATGATTATAATAAAAGACTATTCAAATTTATGGTTTTAGAAATTGTATATTTGAGATAAATTGGATAATAAGATAATGAATTTAGAAATAGTTGAGATTGATTTTAGAGAAATCAAATGGATTAAATCAATTATTGAATATCAATTAATTTAAATTTGAAATTTATATGGTTTAAATTTATTGTTATTTTGTATTTCAAATCTGTTTTCTTTTTGGTTGTTTCTATTCTCCTACCTCGTTCCTTTTCGGGGACGAAAAGTTTTGAGTGGGGGAGAGTGTAACGACCCGTAAATTTTAACTATTTTAATAACGTAATTAGTTGGAATTTTGTGAAATTTTAAACAATAAAATTTTGAAATAAAAATTTAATAATTGGAATACGTCTAGTTAAACATAGCAACTGGTAAATTTTCGTCCAAAAATATGAAAGTTTATTTCGCGCGTAAATTCACTTCAATTTTAATCAGTTAAAAAGCGTTGAAAATAAAACGTTTTCAAAACCAAAATATTTTTACATAGGAAAATTCTAAACCATCTTCTGAACAAGATTTCAGTTTGTCGTTTTTCCAAATTCGGACGTCTTTGGCTCCGTCGTTCTTATTTTCTACAAAATAGCAGTATTCCGGTACCGATATCGATTTTTATCGGATGATCGTACCACTGATTTCTATATACCATTTTGATCGTCTCGTTGTGCCGATCTCTACGGTATATTCGATTGTCAAATTCGGAGTTCCGTTGCACGTTGCACTTTGCGTAACGCCTTTCGTATCGGTATCAAATTTCTAGCTTTTGGCTTCCGTGGCCTTTCATTTGTCTACCTGTAACAGCCACTTGATATTAATAATACACAGAATTCAATCACTAGCTTTTACTATTCCAACGTTTCACTTTGAATTCCGGTAGTCCATTCATTTTCAATTGCAAACGCAAACTATTCTTCTATCCACCTTTTTCCATTTTGCTCTGCATTCTTTGCTCAGTACAGCACATCATGGCCTCCAACTCTACCCCTGACCCGTAACCCACGGTCCCTCTATAACAAAGACCTCGACCTGCCTCCCCTTCAACGTCGAACACGTCACCTCCTCCTCCAGTTCATCAACCCGCGGCCACGGCGATCCCAAGCCACCAAAACAAACCCGACGTCTGCACTCTTTCCCACCTTCTCCTAACTGAAACCACTTCCCTCCAACCCCAAGCCCAAGCCTCACGTGCAGTAGCCTTGAACCTATAAACCTCCTCCACCTGAAACCCCACGACGCCACCACCTGACCTTCCAACCGACCACCAATGACCGCCCTGAACCATCCTCTCCGGCCTCGTTCAAGCTACAACACCCAGTGTGACGACCGCCCATGACCCCTGCACCGAATCTAGAGATAGTGCGCTGTAAAGTGTGCCAGGCGACCATAGACGATTGTCAAGGTAAGATTTAAAACAAAAGGATCTATCGTATTACTCACAGCGCATGGACAAAATACAATAGAACATATGTATAGTGAAGCTTTACAGAACAAAATGACATCATATAAAAACTCCATAATAGTTGAATACAAGCATCCACATAGTCAATACATCCAGCCTCACTACAAATCTCTCAGAGAATACAAAACAGCGGAATATCCAGTACATATAAGAAAATAATATGCAACCCTCTAGCTCGTCTTCGATATCAGCATCGTGAGAAGAGAACAGCACCTGTCACCTGCTACCTAGTCTGCCCGTCCCAAAATGGACGAACAGCCCAAGGCAATAAGAATTTAAAACAAAAAGCCTTGAGTCAGACAACAGTCTTAGTGAGCAGTAAATTAACTAACAACATACCAAAAGAGCATAAAGGAAAAGGAATAGGAATACAACCCTCCCACTCCAACCTCATTCTACAGTGATAGCCCCCAGACACACACTAAGCAGAAGCAAACATAGCAGAGCATACAATTTAAAGTAAAGCTACTATCACTCGAGTCAAGGGCGATGTTTTCCAAGTACCAAGGCCTAAATCAGATAAGCACCCAGAAAATACCGCTCTTGAGTCCGAATGACGATACAACCACACATCCATGACTCTGGCTATCACTGTTATCATTGCTTCGATATCACCGTTAATTGAATGACCGGCACATTCTTTCAGCCGTCCGTCAAGGGCTAATGGAAACCCCGGTTCTAGACATAACTCCCGCACGTCGTCGCAGCCCGTGCCTAGGACTATCGAATCTGCCCAGAGTACTCGACCATCAACAGTTGGCCGTTGGGACTATCGAATCTGCCCAAACGTACTCTTGCTTAGAGCATGCTAGAACCTTCAACAACGATGCTATCCAAGCCTCCTAGTCATCCCCCTCGACGACTATTCTCATATCCATTCATTATCTTCAACTCGAATCATATCACCGAGTTATCAACATGCTTGGAATGATCCCGTCTGGATTAGACCAAGTCTTCATCATATGATGCCTCGCTTCATTACACCCTTGCAAAGCTTCATCTCAACTTCACATCATCAAATCTATGCATAAGAGCTTCATCATCCCGCTACATATGCCACGAGCAGCTTTTCCAATTCAAGAGTCTTTCCCTTAGCTTTTGAATCACCTTCGATCTAAATCTAGTCATCAATCATCTAGTTCATAACAATCAATCAAATCAAACATCAATCCAAGCAATCAAGCATTCAAAAATGATCTAAGTAGACAATTATAACAATAATGGCATTTTCGTAATTAAAGAGTTGAAAGTCCAATAAGCATGAAAACATGTATTATATCTCTACAAACTTGATGAATGAACTTGCATAGGTTAACATATGATAAAATGGATGCAACATCATCATGAACAATGGATCTATATGGATCTACACATAGGATGAAGAAAATGCATGGAAATCTCTATTTTAACACCAAAACGAGCCAACAATCCGATATACTCCTTTGGATCCGTGTGAGAGATAATCACCACTCACCAAATCACCTAAACAACCTCAAATCAACACACTTCAGATCTGGACAGCGAAGGATGAAGCTAGATCTATCACAAATCCGCTTCAAATGAAGAAATCTCTCTTGAAAAGATGAAGATCTTCAATCCAAGCTTTTGAATCTTCAATCTCGATCTTCGATTTGGATGGATGGAAGCACTAGATTAGAGTGGAGAAAAGAAGTGAAGAAGTGTAGAAGTCGAGCTCTCAAAATGGCAGCACTTCGTCGCTTCAAAATCCGGATCCCAAAAAGTGAGAACAACCCCTCCTATTTATAGCTGAAAACTGCCTGAGTCGTAACTCGGCTATCTCCTTAAGTCGTTGCCGACCTAACATATGCCGACCTACGACCTAAAAACCCCCACGACTTAACAGAGCCTCCGACCTAACCCTTAGCCAACAACTCCGACCTAACAGATACGCGCGCCTCAACTCCTACGATCTAACACTTCTGCGCATACGACCTAACTATTAAGTCGACCTACGACTTAACACATACTTCGACCTAACACTTAGACGAAACCCAGCGACCTACGACTTAACAGGTTACGACCTAATTCCTTAAGCCTCCACGCGACCTAACATAAGTCGCGAACAACTGGGATGCGACCTAACTCTACCCAGACTTACGACTTAACTCCTTAAGTCGCTCACTACTACTTAGGTCGTTGCCGACCTAACTACACTGCTAACTTCTATAGGTCGTCCCAACCGACCTAACAACTTAATTACTAAGTCGCTAACCCGGAACCACTAGGTCTGCCTACCCTTGAGTCGCCATATCCTTAAGTCGGTCAGTCTTTAGGTCGTTAACTCGCCCTGCCGACCTAATTACTTAACTAAATCCTAGGTTGCACAATTTTATAGGTCGCTCCAACTAACCCACGACCTAACACTAACTCGCAAGTCCTTAACTCGGTCACGACTTTGCTCTTAGGTCGTCCACGACCTAGGACTTAGACAAATTTCCCCAAAAATCTGAAATGACTTAAAAATGCAAAAATTCCAGATTTGACGAACTTTTCGATCCGTGAAAAATACGGGTCGTTACATTCTCTCCCCCTTAGGAATTTTGCCCCCGAAATTCCAAGCAAACAAAGCAATCAAAGACTATTCTGTACGCCTACCATCCATAGCAATCAACAAACCATGCATCCAATTCTAACTTAGCGTACAGAATTCTAAAATTAGAACAAGTTACAATATCGTGAGATGACACGACACCTTAGGGCCATACCTTGAAGAGTTCAGGATGAGCTGCTTTCATCCTCTCTTCCACCTCCCACGTACAGTCGTTATCATCATCACTCCATTGTATCTTGAGCAACTTAACTACCTTCCTCCTAAGCTGTTTCGTGTCGGTTTCCACAACACGAAGTGGCTTACGAGGTCTTCTATCAACTGGATCAACTTCAAAGTCTTCATAGCTATCAGCAGAAACCACTGCATTCGAGTCATGCACATACTTCCGTAGATACGATACGTGAAAAACATTGTGCACACCCGACATCTTCTCCGGTAACTCCAATCTATAAGCGAGCTTTCCAATTCGCTCGATGATCGGGAATGGTCCAACAAATCTCGGAGTCAATTTTCCTTTCTTCCCGAATCTAATAACATTCTTCAGTGGAGAAATCTTTACAAAAACCATATCCCCTACGTCGAATTCCAAATCCTTTCGACGCTTATCGGCATAACTCTTCTGACGGTCTTGGGCTGCCTTCATTCGTTGCCGAATGATCTCTATGCAATCTGAGGTCTGACGAATCATCTCTGGCCCAAGTATCAGCTTTTCTCCAGTTTCCAACCAACATGTCGGAGAGTTACACGGTCTTCCATACAACGCCTCATACGGTGCCATACTAATGCTTGACTGGTAACTGTTGTTGTACGCAAACTCCACCAAATGAAGGTGATCTTCCCATGATCCTCCGAAGTCCAAAACACATGCTCTGAGAAGATCTTCCAAAACTCGGTTGACTCTCTCGGTCTGACCATCTGTTTGGGGATGATAAGCTGTACTCAAACACAACTCGGTTCCCAAAACTTCCTGGAAGCTCTTCCAAAATCCACTAGTGAACAATGGGTCTCGATCGCTCACTATGCTCTTCGGAATACCATGGAATCGAACTATCCACTTAATATACAACTCAGCCAACTTTGATGCAGTCCTAGTCGATCGAACAGGAATGAATCGTGCACTCTTAGTCAGACGATCCACAATGACCCAAATCCCTTCATTTCCCGTTCTGGTTCTAGGCAATCCATCGATGAAATCCATCGACACTTGTTCCCACTTCCATGTAGGAACTTCTAATGGCTGAAGCAATCCACTTGGCTTCTTCTGTTCAGCTTTAACCAACTGGCAGTTCATACACTTGGAAATAAAATTTCCAACATCCTTCTTCATACCTTCCCAATAGTAGGTTCTCTTCATATCCCGATACATCTTATTTCCACCTGGATGAATTGTCAACTTCGAGTGATGACTTTCCTTCAGAACTTCACTCCTCAATTCATCTATATCGGGAACAACTAGTCGTCCTTGCTTCCGAAGCCAACCCTCTTGATCGACCTCGAATCCTTTATCCTTTTCTGGATCCAATCCAGATTCCAACTCACGGATAATCTTGACAAGCTTATCATCTCGCTTTTGGCTCTCACCAATCCTTTCCACAAGAGTGGGTCTTATCGATAAGTTTGCCAACATCTCAGGTTCCAATTCACATCTAGGCCTGAAGTCAAATCCAGCTAAATACTCGAGACTCTTCCATTCTGAAAACATGGCTCCCAATCCTGCATGTCTTCGACTTAACGCATCTGCCACTGCGTTACCTTTTCCCGGAGTATAAGCTATACCAAAATCATACGATGCCAAAAACTCTAACCAACGTTGCTGCCGAAGATTCAAATCCTTCTGGGAGAAAAGATACTTTAACGACTTATGATCCGTAAACAACTCGAATCGAACTCCCAACAGATAATGTCTCCACATCTTCAGAGCAAATACAATCGCCGCTAATTCCAAATCATGAGTTGGGTAATTCCTTTCATGCGGCTTCAGTTGTCGACTGGCATACGCAACAACTTTATCCTTCTGCATCAGCACTGCTCCAAGTCCAGTACCACATGCATCGGTGTAAACCACCATCTCATCATTCCCACTTGGAATAGTCAAAACAGGAGCACTCGTCAGTCTCTCTTTCAGGATTCCGAAAGCTTGCTCACACTTAGCATCCCAACTGAACACTTGGTTCTTCTTCGTCAATCCTGTTAATGGTGCAGCTATCTTGGAGAAGTCTTTGATAAACCGTCGATAATATCCTGCTAATCCAAGAAAACTTCTTACATCTAATGCATTCTTAGGTCTAACCCAATCCTGGATTGCTGCCACCTTAGCGGGATCAACCGCTATTCCACTTCCAGAAATCACATGGCCTAAGAACCTCACTTCACTCTTCCAGAAGTGACACTTCGAAAACTTAGCCTTCAGCTGATGTTTTCGCAAGATCTCCAAAACGATACGCAAGTGCGTCTTGTGCTCTTCTTCCGTTCTGGAATAAATCAGAATATCATCCACGAACACAAGTACGAACTTGTTCAACTGATCTCTGAACACTCTATTCATAAGATCCACAAAATATGCTGGCGCGTTAGTCAATCCAAACGGCATTACCAGCCACTCAAAGAAACCGGATGGTGTCCTAAAAGCAGTCTTCGGCATACTATCCTTAGCCACTCTCAACTGGTGAAATCCCGTTGCCAAATCCATCTGAGAAAACACCTTAGCTTCGTGAAGCTGATCAAACAAGTCGTCTATCCTTGGCAATGGATACTTGTTCTTCCTAGTCACCTTGTTCAGCTCACGATAATCGACACACAATCTCAATGATCCATCTGCCTTGGTTGCAAACACAACTGGTGCACCCCACTCGGACACACTACGCCGAATGAATCCTTTCTGTAAAAGGTCATCAACTTGCACCCTCAACTCCTGCTGTTCCCTAGGCGCCATCCGCCTAAGAGGCATCACAACAGGTCTGGCTCCTTCAACTAGATCTATACGAAACTCGATCTCTCTATGCGGCGGCAACCCTTTGACTTCGTCAAAGACATCCTCGAATCTATTTGCGATCGGCACTAAAGACAGTCCATCCCGTGGAACAACTAGCGAATACATGAATCTCATGAAGACGCCTTCTTCATGCTTACATCGTATCACAATCTTTCGCCCCTCCACATTCTCGACTGTCACCTCCAGCCTCTCACAATCAACCTTAGCCGCATACTTCCTAAGCCAGTCCATACCCAAGATAATTCCGAACCCCGCAAAGTTCAGAACAAAGCAATCACAAACAAAAGAGCAACCATGACTCGATACAACTAGACCACGGCATAACATACACAAACAAGACGAACCCCCAACTGGATTAGTCACAACCAGTGGCCTATCAACAATATCCGGCTTCAAATTTAACCGGCCTACTAGTTCATTACAAACAAACGAATGCGAAGCTCCAGTATCAAACAAAACTCTAACCGGAACACCACATAGGAAAAGAGTACCTTGAACAACCACACTCTTTCCCTTCTCTTCAGCAGTAGGAGCTTTCGAAGACGACGGAACAGCTCCTAAAGCATAGGCTTGCACAATCTGCCTGTCCTTCCTTGGTTCTGGACAATTCTTCCTGAAATGCCCCGGCTTGTCACAGTTGTGACACTTCATCGGTGCCTTCGGATTCTTACAATCCTTAGAGAAATGGCCCTTCTGTTGACAATTGTAGCAAGTCACCTCGCCTTTCGGCTTCTTCTGGCCATCCTTACCTTTCTGCTGCTGCTGCTTCCTCTTCTGGTTTCCACCCTGCTGTGGTTTAGATTCTCCCTTGGTAACAGCAACAACAGGTCCTTCCTTAGGAAACAGACTCTCATGCCTAAGAGCTTTCTCCACAAGCTTCTCAAATGAATCGTCCAAATGATCCACCAACTGTCTCCCAAGATAACTATCCAAGCCGGTCACAAACTTCTCATTCTTCTGATAAGCAGATTCAATATATGACCGAGCATACTTGGACAAAGCTTCGAACTCAGAAACATACTCAAGAACAGATCTTCCACCCTGCTTGAGCTCTACAAACTTCTTGAACAGAACAGACTTCTGAGCTGTAGAAATGAACTTAGCTTCAAATCTGACTTGGAATTGCTCCCAAGTAATCTCTTCTTCCGGAGTAGTGATGGTAATAGAGTTCCACCAATCAGAAGCTCTCCCTTGAAGCTGCCTCGATGCCAACTTCCTCTTAGTTGCATCATCAATTCCCAAATCACCAAAGATCCTTCTACAAGCATCTATCCACCTCTGGACTTCAATGGTAGATTCTGTTCCCAAGAAAACCTTCCCTCCAAGAGCAGTATAATCCTTGCACAGCTTAGCAAAATCCACTGGTTTCGAAGTTTGGACTTGAACTCCAACATCAACTGCCGCCCCCAGAACTGGTATCCTTCTCATGATCGAAGTCATCATAGCTTCGAACATGGCTGCATAATCAGCAGTCTCTTCAGTAGCACGACCTCCCCTAGCAGCTGGTCTCCCTCTTCGACTCATTCTCAATATCTATAAAAAGGAATGATTAGAACATCTAGAGAAACAACTGCATAAAGGACTCAAACTCTACTAAGCTACTATATTATATATAGTAATCATCCATCAAAATACAATTACGTCTCTCATACGTAGTTATGACAACGAGCGTTGGGTAAAACCGATTAACCAATGCTCTGATACCAAATGTGACGACCGCCCATGACCCCTGCACCGAATCTAGAGATAGTGCGCTGTAAAGTGTGCCAGGCGACCATAGACGATTGTCAAGGTAAGATTTAAAACAAAAGGATCTATCGTATTACTCACAGCGCATGGACAAAATACAATAGAACATATGTATAGTGAAGCTTTACAGAACAAAATGACATCATATAAAAACTCCATAATAGTTGAATACAAGCATCCACATAGTCAATACATCCAGCCTCACTACAAATCTCTCAGAGAATACAAAACAGCGGAATATCCAGTACATATAAGAAAATAATATGCAACCCTCTAGCTCGTCTTCGATATCAGCATCGTGAGAAGAGAACAGCACCTGTCACCTGCTACCTAGTCTGCCCGTCCCAAAATGGACGAACAGCCCAAGGCAATAAGAATTTAAAACAAAAAGCCTTGAGTCAGACAACAGTCTTAGTGAGCAGTAAATTAACTAACAACATACCAAAAGAGCATAAAGGAAAAGGAATAGGAATACAACCCTCCCACTCCAACCTCATTCTACAGTGATAGCCCCCAGACACACACTAAGCAGAAGCAAACATAGCAGAGCATACAATTTAAAGTAAAGCTACTATCACTCGAGTCAAGGGCGATGTTTTCCAAGTACCAAGGCCTAAATCAGATAAGCACCCAGAAAATACCGCTCTTGAGTCCGAATGACGATACAACCACACATCCATGACTCTGGCTATCACTGTTATCATTGCTTCGATATCACCGTTAATTGAATGACCGGCACATTCTTTCAGCCGTCCGTCAAGGGCTAATGGAAACCCCGGTTCTAGACATAACTCCCGCACGTCGTCGCAGCCCGTGCCTAGGACTATCGAATCTGCCCAGAGTACTCGACCATCAACAGTTGGCCGTTGGGACTATCGAATCTGCCCAAACGTACTCTTGCTTAGAGCATGCTAGAACCTTCAACAACGTTGCTATCCAAGCCTCCTAGTCATCCTCCTCGACGACTATTCTCATATCCATTCATTATCTTCAACTCGAATCATATCACCGAGTTATCAACATGCTTGGAATGATCCCGTCTGGATTAGACCAAGTCTTCATCATATGATGCCTCGCTTCATTACACCCTTGCAAAGCTTCATCTCAACTTCACATCATCAAATCTATGCATAAGAGCTTCATCATCCCGCTACATATGCCACGAGCAGCTTTTCCAATTCAAGAGCCTTTCCCTTAGCTTTTGAATCACCTTCGATCTAAATCTAGTCATCAATCATCTAGTTCATAACAATCAATCAAATCAAACATCAATCCAAGCAATCAAGCATTCAAAAATGATCTAAGTAGACAATTATAACAATAATGGCATTTTCGTAATTAAAGAGTTGAAAGTCCAATAAGCATGAAAACATGTATTATATCTCTACAAACTTGATGAATGAACTTGCATAGGTTAACATATGATAAAATGGATGCAACATCATCATGAACAATGGATCTATATGGATCTACACATAGGATGAAGAAAATGCATGGAAATCTCTATTTTAACACCAAAACGAGCCAACAATCCGATATACTCCTTTGGATCCGTGTGAGAGATAATCACCACTCACCAAATCACCTAAACAACCTCAAATCAACACACTTCAGATCTGGACAGCGAAGGATGAAGCTAGATCTATCACAAATCCGCTTCAAATGAAGAAATCTCTCTTGAAAAGATGAAGATCTTCAATCCAAGCTTTTGAATCTTCAATCTCGATCTTCGATTTGGATGGATGGAAGCACTAGATTAGAGTGGAGAAAAGAAGTGAAGAAGTGTAGAAGTCGAGCTCTCAAAATGGCAGCACTTCGTCGCTTCAAAATCCGGATCCCAAAAAGTGAGAACAACCCCTCCTATTTATAGCTGAAAACTGCCTGAGTCGTAACTCGGCTATCTCCTTAAGTCGTTGCCGACCTAACATATGCCGACCTACGACCTAAAAACCCCCACGACTTAACAGAGCCTCCGACCTAACCCTTAGCCAACAACTCCGACCTAACAGATACGCGCGCCTCAACTCCTACGATCTAACACTTCTGCGCATACGACCTAACTATTAAGTCGACCTACGACTTAACACATACTTCGACCTAACACTTAGACGAAACCCAGCGACCTACGACTTAACAGGTTACGACCTAATTCCTTAAGCCTCCACGCGACCTAACATAAGTCGCGAACAACTGGGATGCGACCTAACTCTACCCAGACTTACGACTTAACTCCTTAAGTCGCTCACTACTACTTAGGTCGTTGCCGACCTAACTACACTGCTAACTTCTATAGGTCGTCCCAACCGACCTAACAACTTAATTACTAAGTCGCTAACCCGGAACCACTAGGTCTGCCTACCCTTGAGTCGCCATATCCTTAAGTCGGTCAGTCTTTAGGTCGTTAACTCGCCCTGCCGACCTAATTACTTAACTAAATCCTAGGTTGCACAATTTTATAGGTCGCTCCAACTAACCCACGACCTAACACTAACTCGCAAGTCCTTAACTCGGTCACGACTTTGCTCTTAGGTCGTCCACGACCTAGGACTTAGACAAATTTCCCCAAAAATCTGAAATGACTTAAAAATGCAAAAATTCCAGATTTGACGAACTTTTCGATCCGTGAAAAATACGGGTCGTTACACCCAGGACCGAGCCTGCTCCTCTGCCGTTTGACATCCCATCACTTCCTCCCCTTGCGCATGCAACTCGAGCTCACCACCGATCTCTCCACTTCTCCCTCTTCCACCTCACATTTTCCTTGTTCGTTTCCACTTCCCTCTAAAGCAACCTGAAGTCGAGCCATGCTCTCCTCCACCTCAGCCTAAATCCGAGCCCAGTTTGCTGCTTCCTGTTGTTTGATGAAATGGTATATTGATTTTAACCATTTTTCTTTGATATTTTGTTCTAATAAACATTGAGTTAAAGATATAATATGAAAATTTTATATACAGTGATAATATAAACTGGTTAGTTTGGGCCTCATTTTTGTTATTTACAGTCGTATATTTGTTAGAGTATTAGTTTATATATTGGTTCTAAGATTTATTTCAATATGTAGTGTATACATATATAAGTTAGGTTTTGCCTGCTAAGTCTACTCGAGATGTATGCGTGAAGATGTATTCATGTGTTGACATAAAAACTCTATTGATATACATATACGGTAAGGATATATCTATATGTCTACGGTTACAGTATTTGCATTTTTGGGTTTTGATGTAGTATTTTATATATATGTTATGTTCAAAGAAGTTGTATATTGGTTGGGCGGTCGGCAAATTTGTTCACAAAATAATATTTCCAAGCTTTATATAAATGGTTAGCTTACGTTATGATTGTCTAAACCTGTATACTTTTGTACTAAAGATTATATATATCTAATGTTTATAAGTGATGGTACATATTATATATATAATATAAGTTGTAAACAAGTATAAGTATATTTGTTGCACGTCACTTAAATTAGTTTACAGTGAAGTTAGTTATGTTGAACATCACGTATATATTGTTTTGAGTTGTATTAGTGATATTTTATAAGCATATAGTTTTACATATTTGTTATACCGTTACGTATATGTATTGTATGTTGTATAATATGTTTAAAAGTGTGTAAACTTTATATTAGTTCGATTTTAGATCTGTACATAACCTTACTATATTTATGTTACATTTATATATATAGTACTAAGTTGGTTCTCATCCATCTGACCATATATATTTATATTAGTGTCGATGTTTATGGTTATATATATATATATGTTTTGTAGATAACGATTCATGTACAGTGATATCTGTTAGTAATATATTGAATGTTGGTATTGGTATATTTTAAAACACATATCCCCAGAGTATATAATACGAGTTGTATATGTATGTATATTAATTTATATAAATGAGTATACGTTAGTTTGTTTGTTTTTTTTTAAATTTATATATGGAGACTTTGTTATATGTGTTTTAAATTTAAACAATGGTTTTATAATATATACACACACATGTTAATATTTATCTTAAGATTAAATGTTGATTTTATAAATAATGGTATATATACATATATATATTTCGTTTCAGTTTATGTCAAAACTGATTCTGATTTGATTTTTCATCGATCTCCATTTTATCAGCTTCCGGTCCGTCGTACTTGTTTTCGTCATTGAATTCGTGTCTGTCTCACTTCACGTTTGGATTCGATACTCGTTCATGTCTTTGCTTCTCTAGCCTCGAAAGGTGAGCACTCACTCACGATTAACGTTCTTTTATTTATTAAATTTGATTTCAATTGAAACGACAATTGAAATATGCTGCTGTTAGATATTTACACTGTTATTACCTGTATCAGTTCACCTGTGACATCTGACACCATTGTCTGTTAATTATTTATGCGATGATAATACAGTTTGGCTGATAATTGATTGATTGTTGATGTTTGTATTGGACGTTAAATTGTTAATGTTAAAATGATAAATAGTATGAAATTGAACTTGATATAGGATAATTAAATGTTAAATTTGATTAACTGACACTTGTATAATATGACCCCTTTAACTGTTGAATTTATTGACACGTAGGATTTGTTTGATTACACTTTGAACCACTGAATGTATGTTGTTAAATTGATGATGTATGAAATTGAAATTGAATGACAAGTGAAAACCGTAATGTGTTAATCTTTAATCTACATGAAATGATAGTGTAGATTCTAGAAATAATTATATTAATTCGTACAAATAACAATGCGAATTAATACGGTTATTTCGGGATTATTTGAATTGATTATTGGATTGTTATTGATTGTTATTATTGCTTGTTTATTTACTTTGACACCATCCCAGTTATCACACTGCAAGTTCCCTTTGCTATATTTTGATTTTGAATTGAATTGGAATCGGGTTGAAATGATAAATACCCAAATTGAACTTTAACTTAGGAAAGAAAATTAAATAAAAAAACCCGATTGGTCAATAATTTGATTTGAAAATAAAATGAAGATTTTATTCGAATAAATAATATGGTTTTAAAATAAAGTTGAAATTGAATTTTTATGAAAGGAAAATGTTAATATTTAATAATCTGAAACAAAATATTAACAATGTAATTGATGAAAGAATGTTGTTTAATTTGAGAAATGATTGAATTAACTTGAAATTATAATTAAGTTTGAAATTATTAAACTTTGAAATTATTTAATAATTAAGTTTTGAATTATTTAATAATTAAATAAGATTGAATTATTTAATGATTAAATTGAATTGAAATTCTTTAATAAGAAAAATTGAACTTTTGAATAAGTGAATTTTACTTCGTAAATAATTGAAATTGAGTTGTCTTTATTAATTAGGTTTTGGAAAATTATTTAAGCAAGTAAATAAGTGAAATTGAATTTCTTTGACAAGAAATAAAATGCGATAAATTGAAATTAATGTAAGACTTGTAATTGAAAGAATTGATTTGACGAATTTAGTTTAATTCAAAATTGTAAGTTTGATTTAATGAAGTTGAACTTAAGAAATGATTTAATGAATTGGAAATTTAATAAATTGTTGGAATGATAATGTAACTTAACGATATTGAATGAAATCGATAAATGAATCTAAATTGATTTGAATGTTAAATTAAATTAATTTGAATGTTTTCGAAAAGAAACTTATATTCGAACTTGAATCGATATTTGAATTGAAATTGTATGATAAGATTTTGAAATGGTAATTTGGAAGTTTTGAAACGTAAAGTATGGAGATTGGTTTTGAAAGACAAATGAAATGTTGATTTGCGAATTCTAATGGAATTGAAATTGATTTGGTTTTGAAATATATAAACGACCAATCGGTGTAATAATTACGGAAGTTATTAAAGAAACCGGAATTCGGTTATGGATATACTCTCTATCTAAACCGAAAACCACTTTAATAACTATACGCGGAGTGATGATCCAGAATGAAGTGGTTGGAATGATGTGCGGGTTGACTGAAGAAAGAGAACGATAATGGATAGCCTTGACACTTGTGTCAAATTGGAAATGACTAAAACAGGAGCTGTGCCGGGCCAATGGAGGATTGATACCTCAAGTGGACACACTTCTTCGAACTACTTATACTTGCTGTCGATTGGTGCACCCTTGATTTTGGGAGTGTTGTCTCACGGTGTTGCGGGTGCTGCGGCGTTGCGTTCTCACCAGTCCGGATCAGGCGAACGGTAGTATCACTATCTTGGGTATAGCCTCATGTGCCTTGTCATACTTGTATTCCATTTATGCGCGACCACTACGAATTTGTTTTGTACCTTGAGTATATGGATTGCCCTCTGGTGACTTCCGGTTTTGGGGAAACTGCGGTCTTGTATATGCTTGTGGGAATAAAAATGTGTTAAGGGTGGAATGGGCCATGACTTAACGCTATTTTGATATCTTTATATTACTGATAGACATTATCTACTTATCGTACACTACTACATAGTAGATAGTTTAATGGATCCTTAAAAGATGGTTATTCCAAACATCCTTTGAGTTACTTGTATTTCAATTGCTATTTCACTTGAGTTGGATTTATTAATATAAGAATGTTAATCCTGACTCGAGTGTTTTGTGTTTTGCTTTACGCTCGGGTCAGACTGAGTAGTTCAGCTTTCGAGACTCACCTTTGGAGTTGGAGCTTCGCTTGGAGATCCAGCTATCTATCCAGCTTTCAGATATTCGATGATTCCAGTGATGTATTCTGATTTGTATCTGTTACTCTTCCGTTGTATTTAGTTTAACTCTGATGTATCGTATTACTCTTCTGTTGTAAACTCTGATATATCTTATATATTCATATAGTAGCTTCATGAACTACTATCTATTTTATTTCCGCTGCACTTATTACTCTGTGTCTGTGTTCTGTGGTTATTTATTTACTGTATATGTTCAGTTTTGCCAAATTTAAATTAACAATGCGGTATTTTGAGCAATTCAACTCTGGCATGAGTGTCTACCTATACACTTATAATGGACGCGAATGGTCCAAAATTCCGGGTCGTTACAGGTCCCTTCAGGCTGACTGCTCGCGATACCGACTGGAAAGGGATGCTTCCATTGCAAGGCTGTCGGTTTCTGAGTCTCGTATGAGGGAGTTCGAGGAAAATGAGGGGATGATGGACGATATGCTGCAGGACATGTACTTTCGCACCTGGAAGCAGGGCAGCTTATCTTGGATGGACGACTACCCCCGAGTTATGGCTAGGATTTACCTCAGGGCTCTAGAGGAGGCCAAGGCTGAGGCGGATAAGGAGGGTGGAGCGGCCTTTAGGATGGATGTGGTCATCGCTCAGTTTACCAAGGAGGAGAAGACATCGGTGAAAGAAGGGATGAGGTTGTTCGCGGTTGAGGAGGCAGGCGTGGAAGTAGGGGATGACGACCAAGACGATCAAGGGGAAGTTGCTGGTAACCTCTACTTCACTAGTTTGTTCTTTTGTTAACTCTGTTGCTTATCACTAATGATTTCTTTTTATGACCGGACAGGTGGGCAACAGGACAAGGACAAGACTTCAACGCAGCCGGCTCCCTGATTAGACCGGGAGAATTCTTTTTGTGTACTTGACATGGCTGTATATGTCAGTCTTAAAACAGTAGAGTAACGTTTGGGTTGTAATTCTTGCTACTTGTAATAAATAGCTCTATTCTTGATGTGCAATTCTTTAACTTAAGCTGATTTTGTCGTCTTTTGAATGTTTTTGCTATTTTGACATGTTGCATAAGAAATATAGCCATGCATATTCTTGTAATTAAATTGCGTTTGATGTCAGGTTCTTGCTTAAAACATAACTTCATGACTTGCAGTGTTAGCGTGAGGTGTGAACAAATTATAGGCATATATGAAAGAAGGAAATACCGTCCTTTATATTTTTCTTGTAGATGGCAGCTTTGAATATCCTGTGTGACTGAGTAAGAGATGCGGTCCAGTATTTTGCTGTGAGTATCCGCTTCTATTAGTGAGTGTCTCCTATTTTGTGTCCTGCACTTCAGGGTTTGTTACAGAGGATAGGAGAAAAAGTTTCTTAAGTAAAATTGAAATATGCAAAATAGTAAAACTTCCAATCACGGAAGGACTTCGATGTGCTTAAGTTCGTGGCAAACGGGCTTTGTAGTCACTTTCCCTAGATGTGGGTCTTGGAGACATTTGTCACCCATCTTACGCCTCCGCGGGGAGTTAATTCTTTTTTACCACAGCCGCACTTAAGACACATCGGAGCCGAGATCGCGCACAGTAACTACCCGGGCCATTATGGCCCGTAATCGTGGGTATTATTCGATTTACTATGGCCGACTAGCGTGGGTGCCGATCGTCAACTGTGAACTGCCCCTGGCTGGCCACACCTTATGTTGGGGCTTATAGTCGGTCCATAGTTGCCGGTGAGCCGAACACCATAATGAGCTGCCTCGGCTATAGTCGGCCTTCTCGGTGGCTTATAATCGGCTCATTACAGTTGGCTTTAAGGGCCGTCGCGAGAAATGAGTTAACCCACAGCAGAGGGATGCCGGAGCAAAAGTGTCTCATTGGCGAGGGCATAGATTCGCATAGTACCTGTCAGGTCTTGTCCAGGTGAAGTTGAGCTGTGGAGTGCGTTGAGTGGGAACACTATACGCATAGGATTTTGTTCAACAGAAAAGGATAAAGTTAACAAGCAGCCAAAATATAAAGGAACAAGTTAAAAAAGAGACAAGGTTTTTTAAAGTGGTTCGACACGAAAAGGCCTGCGTCCACTGATTCTCTTTGTTAATTCACTTCTTATGGGCAGTGCAAGTTAAGAAAAGTACCGACGGAGGTGTTGGATGTTCAATGCCCTCTGGAACACCTCTCCGTCCACTGTTGACAAAATATAAGCTCCATTGTGGAGATCTTTATGAATTACATATGGTCCATCCCAGATTGGATCTAGTGCTCCGGGGGGAGATTCGCTTGAGGACAAGGTCCCCTTCTTGTAAGGTACGATGCTTGACTTTGGAGTTGTATTGTGATGCCACTTTTTGTTTGTGGGCTGCTGCTTTAAGGACTGCATCATTTCTTCTCTCCTCCACTAGATCCAAAGACATGTGAAGGAGTTCTTCGTTCTCTTCTGGGTTATAGTGGATCCTACGGTGGGAAGGCACAGTGGTTTCAACTGGGAGCATAGCCTCCGATCCGTATGCCAAAGAGAAAGGAGTATGCCCCGTTGAAGTTCTGAAAGATGTGCGATAGGCCCATAGTGCCGTAGGGAGTTCATCCACCCAAGCGCCCTTTGACTTTTCGAGTTTCTTTTTGATAAGAGTTTTCAGAATTCTGTTGACGGCTTCGACTTGTCCGTTTGCCTGGGGATACGCTACGGATGAGAAGCTTTTGTGAATTCCGTGCTCTTGGCACCAATTGGCGAATTCCTCGCTGTCAAATTGAAGTCCATTGTCTGATATGATTTTGAATGGGACTCCGTACCTGCACAGAACATTTTTGATCAAAAAGTTAATAACTTTTGCTGAAGATACTTTATTCAGAGGTTCTGCTTCCACCCATTTGGTGAAATAGTCGACTGCCACTATAGCATATTTGGCCCCGCCTCGGCCCATTGGCAGTTCGCCGATTAAGTCAATTCCCCATACTGCAAAGGGCCAAGGGCTGGTCATTTGAGTAATCTCAGTCATTGGTAGCCGTGGAATCTTAGCGAACTTCTGACACCTTTCACACTTTTTGACGAAATCCAAGGCGTCCTTGCTTAAGGTGGGCCAGAAATATCCATATCGGAGTATCTTTTTTGCTAATGTTTGTCCTCCGGTGTGGTCTCCGGAGCTTCCTTGATGGATGTTGGACAAGACTTCCTTGGCTTCCCTCCCAACGACACACCTTAATAACGGGTTAGAGAATCCGCGCCGATAGAGGATGTCTTCTTGAATTGTGTAGCGGGAAGCTTTCCTTAAGATTTTCTTGACTTCGTTAGGTCCGTTGGGCAGTGTGCCTCTTTGTAGGTAGTCTCGGATGGGAGTCATCCAAGTTGCTTCTTCGATTGCAGCTATCAGATTCACTTGCTCAAAACTTGGGGCCATTTGCTTTGAGATGGTTACTGCCCCGAAGATGGCGATGTCTCTCATACTTGCTTGTTTTGCCAATTCGTCGACCTCTTGGTTCTCTTCCCTAGGGATGTGTTTGACTAAGTAGTGGTCCAATCGGCTGAGAAGTAACTTTGTCTTCTTTAAATATGCTATGAGTCGTTCTTCTTGAGCTTGGAATTCTCCTAGTATTTGATTAACGATAAGTTGAGAATCACTGTGAAGACACAAAGAATTAGCTCCTATTTCTATGGCAAGTTCTAGTCCGGCTATCACTGCTTCATATTCTGCATCGTTGTTGGTGGCAGCGAACTCCAACCTTACAGCATAGTGCAGTTTGTTTCCCCTGGGAGTGATTAATACCACACCTTCCCCCGAGCCTTGTTCGTTCGATGCACCATCCACAAAGAGATTCCACTTGATATCTTCTGCTATTTCCAATTGCTCCTTATCTTCGTTGGTAGTGAATTCTGTAATGAAATCATCTATGGCTTGTCCTTTGATGGCGGTGCGAGGGTGATAGGTGATATCATACTGACTTAGTTCAATGCACCATTTAAGTAGTCGCCCGGAAGTGTCGGGACGATGGAGTACCTGCCTCAATGGTTGATCGATCAGAACTTTGATGGAATGGGACTGGAAGTAGTGACGCAGTTTTTGTGATGTGATTAGTAAACAGTATGCCAGCTTCTCAAGTTTAGGATATCTGACTTCTGCCCCCGTAAACCTCTTACTGACGAAGTAAACTGGCCGCTGCATGCGGTTGTCTTCTCTTACCAAGGCGGCGCTCAGGGCGTGAGGTGACACAGCAAGGTATAGGCATAATTCTTCGCCTTCGCTTGGAGTCGAGAGTACCGGTGGTTTCTGGAGGTGTTCGATTAAGTTAAGGAAAGCGGTTAAGCATTCGTCAGTCCATTCGAACTTTCCTTTGTCTTTCTTTAAAGCTTCGAAAAAGGGGACGCATTTGTCCGTTGCCTTGGAGATGAATCGGCTTAGGGCGGCCACTTTTCCATTCAGACTTTGCATTTCCTTTCGAGTGGAAGGTATCTTGATATCCTTTAGGGCTCGGACTTGTTCAGGGTTTGCTTCAATCCCTCTGGCATGGACGATGAATCCTAAGAACTTTCCTGATGACACTCCGAAGGAGCATTTTAGAGGATTCAACTTCATTCCATACTGGCGAAGTACTTGAAACATCTTGCCTAGGTGGCTTACGTGATCGTCGGTTTTTCTTGACTTCACCAGCATGTCATCCACGTATACTTCCATAGTTCGCCCTATTAGCCCTGCAAACATCTTGTTGACGAGGCGCTGGTAGGTGGCCCCTGCATTTTTAAGTCCGAAAGGCATTACCTTATAGCAGTACAAACCCCGGTCGGTGATAAAACTAGTGTGGTCTTGGTCGGGAGCATGCATAGGAATTTGGTTATATCCTGAGTATGTGTCCATAAAAGATAACAGCTCATGTCCGGCTGTGCTGTCTACAAGCTGGTCGATTCGGGGAAGTGGGAAGCAATCCTTTGGGCAGGCGTCGTTTAGGTTGGAAAAATCAATGCATGTTCGCCACTTCCCATTGGCCTTCTTTACCAGCACTGGGTTAGCGATCCATTCCGGGTAGATGGCTTCTCGTATGAAGTCATTGGCGAGCAGATTCTTTACCTCTTCATCGAGGGCTGCTGATCGCTCTGCTCCCATACTTCTCTTTCTTTGTTTTACGGGAGCCTTGGTAGGATCAATGTTTAGTGCATGGCACGCTACGTCGAGGGAGATTCCGGTCATGTCCGCGTGTGACCATGCGAATACATCCAGGTTGTGGCTGAGAAAATCGATGAGCTGTTCCTTCAACTCTGCCTTTAGTTGGGATCCAATTTTCAATAGTCTACTCGAGTCGTGCTTGTCTACAGATACAAACTCCATAGCCTCTGCAGGCTCGGCGGTGGCCTCCTCCTCTTTGTCCCTAGGGTCTAATTCATTGAAAGGGTCGCTGGTATATCGAAGAGGAGGGGCTTTCTTTAGTTGCTATGCTTCTAGACTTTTTGTGCAGAGGGCAACCTCTACACCCTTCCCTTTATCCTTCCTGTGGTTGTTGCGAAGTTCAGTCACATAGCAGTCTCGAGCTACGTCCTGGTCTCCTTCTACTTCCCCTACTCCATTGTCCGTTGGAAATTTCATCTTCAGGCACCATGGGGCTAGGACAATTTGGAAGTCAGACAAGGCTGGCCTTCCTAAGAAGGCGTTGTAGGCCGAATGGTTTTCTATTAGCACAAACGTCTGTTTCCGTACAACGGAGCGGGGATGGCTTCCAATCTCAACAAAGAGGTCCAGTTGCCCGAGAGGCATCTTTGCATCTCCAGTGAAACTGTGTAGTGGTTTATCGCAGGGAGATACATCCTTCATTGATAGCTTGTTTTTGTCGAATGCGTGTTTGAACAGGATGTTTACTGAGCTTCCAGCGTCTACTAGGATTTGGTAAACCTCGGCGGGGCCGAGCCGGGCAAAGATAACCATGGGATCCATGTGAGGGTATTGCCTTCCCTCTAGGTCACGTTTACCGAATGTGATGTCATCACTTTCTTTCCGCTTCGGGTGGCGCTCTTCTATAACCGAATTGACACAGTCTTTATTGTCCCTAAGCGACTTTCCATATCTTTCCATTTCTTTCCAGCTTCTGTCAGCGATGTGTGGTCCTCCCGAGATGGTATGGACCACTATCTTCTCTTGACTAGAGCTGCTGGTGTTGCGGTTTCCTCTACCGATCTCCGGTGAGGGTAGCCTTGGGTTCTCATTGGCAGGAGCTGGAGTCCTGTCCTGACCTTTTACATAGCGTTCCAGTTTCTTCCTTCTGATGTGTTCCTCAATCAAGTCTCGGAGATGATGGCATTCATTGGTGTCATGCCCATGAGATTCGTGGAAGCGGCAAAACTTTCCAGTCTTCTGCGTGTTATCTGATTCCTTCTTGTATGGTGGGCGTTTGTTTCTAACTTCGCCTTGGGTGGCAAGGAAGATATTTTCGACCGTCTCATTCAAAGGAGTGTAAGTATCAAATCTCGGTCTAGGCCGATATAGGCGTTTTTCTCCCTTCTTGCCCCCAGTATTGTCCCTGGAATCATTTCTTCAAACGTCCCTTGCTACAGCAGGGGCGTTGTTGTGAGTTTCCTTATTCTGCTATCCTGACTGCCCCTCAATGGCAGCATCCTCAAGCCTTATATATTTCCCGGCTTCGTGGAAGAAATCGGGTAAAGTAGCTGGTTTTTCTTTCGTCAATCTTCTAGCAAATTTGGTGTCCGGATGCACACCACTACAGAGGGCCATTAGGATAAGCTTCTCATCGGCATCTTGGACCGCTGCATTGAATCGGGTTAGGTATTGTTGTAGTTTCTCTCCAGGTTTCTGTTTGACGCTGGATAAGGAATAAGCGTCCTTAGGTTGTTCCACATGGATACGGAACTGACTGATAAACTTTTCTTTCAACATTTCCCACGAGCTGATGGATCCCTGGGGTAGATGACAGAACCAGGAGGTAGCGAGATCTGCTAAGAAGAGCGGAAAGCATTTGCACAGCACTCCTTCTGTTGCTCCACTCATGAGCATATGTTGTGTGTACCTCTGTAAGTGTACAACGGGGTCGGAGGTTCCTTTGTAAGGTTCCATTGTTGGCATCTTCCATTCTCAGGGAGTGATAGCGATTTCGATATTGCGGGCGAAAGGACTGGTTACCCTAGCGCCTATCCCTTGATCTCTTTGCTCCCGTTGGACACACTCTCTGAATAAGCGTGCCATCCTTTCATCAGAATTTGGAGCAGATAGAAAGGAGTTTGGTTCTGTTCTGTGGGATTGATGACGTCCAGATGACCTATAGGGATGGTATCGTCTATCATTCCTCATATTTTCCAGCGGCTTCCTTTGATCTTCTGGGAGCATGCTAGGGTCAGCTACAGTTGGCTCTTGCCTTGATCTTCCCCTACTGGGTTCTGATCTAAGCACTTCCTCGGGTCCAACTTCGGGCTGGACTCTAGCTCGGCCCCTTCACCGGCGTGTCCGTGGTTAGGCAGTATGACATGCTCAGTTACAGTTGACCTTCTCCCGGTACCTCCCCCATTGGGTTCGGTACTAAACGTTTCCTCAGGCCTAACTTCGGGTTGTGCTCGGTCTCGGCTCCTACCATGGCTACTTCTGCCGTTAGCTCCTTCAAAGAAGGAAGATCTTTGTTGTCTCTGAGATCCTCCAGACTGGGACTCGCCCCATGATTCAGTGTTGTGGTTGGACTCTTCAGCATCCCTTAAGCGTGACATGAGATGGTCCACCAAGGCTTCCTGCTGGGATGTGAAGCGGTTAGTTACTTCAACCACAACCCTATCTAAATCTACCCTAGTAATTGCTACGGGCTGTTCTGTGGCAGGAGTGGTCGGATTAGCCTGTCCTTCATTTGGTACCGCTGTTGGAGGAGGACGATTTACTTGATTCGTAACAGCTGGATCTGGAAGACTGCTGGATGCGATGTTTTTTCCTTTGCTAACATATTTTCTCGGTTTGGGAGGCATGTTTTCCAAGTGGCGAACGATGCTGTTAGGAAAACTGTTAAGTGGATGAAGCTGAAGCTTCGAGCTTCTAGCTCTCAGTGAAAGCACCAAAAATCTTTGCACAAAAAATGGACAAACACCTCAAAGTCGTATGGTTTAGTAGGTCTTATGTTGTTCTTAGTGATTTGGGTGATTTATGCAAATATATGAAAAGCAGGGGCTAAACTGTAAAAAGACACGCAGATTTATAGTGGTTCAGCCAGAATGTGCCTACGTCCACTTCATATGTTATTTCTCTTCTCTTGTTTAGATTACAAGTACAAAGTTTTGATAAAAGTAAAAGAAAGTTGTTTTGAAGTTCTCTCCGCGCTTGAGCTCTCAAAACTTGTCCCCCATTGTTGTACCCCTGCCCCTCTATTTATAGAGTGATGCTGGGGGTAGGGGTCTTGGATGTGTATAACTGCTGGTGGGCCTGGGCTGGCGCGATCTGGCCTGGTATTGTTGGTCCGGAAGGAGCTTGGTTCGGAATGTCTCGGTCCGGTGGCAGCTGGTCCGGTAGGAGCATTGTCCGGTAAGGTGAAGCTGGGTTGGTTCGGTAGGATCATGGTCCGGTAGGAGCATTGTCCGGTAGGGTGAAGCTGAGTTGGTTTGGTAGGATCATGGTTCGGTAGGATGGCGCCGGGTTGGTCCGGTAGGGTCATGGTCCGGTAGTGTGGAGCTGGGCTGATCCGGTAGGAGCACGGTCCGGTGGTGGTAGGAGACCGAATGGAGCTTAGGCGAGCGCGAATGAATCAAGCTTCTTGGCCTTGCGATCTTCTGGGTGAGAACACGGCCAACATTTGCCCCCCAAAGTGGGGCATATGCCGTGCTTTGTTTTTTTTTTTTAAACCAACAATGTTAGCTTGGATGCTCTCGCCGAATCAGCCGATCCGGTCGTCTATGCTCGCCTATAAATAAGGGCCTAGGGCTTTCGTACCTTTTACCGAACGAGACAGCTTCAAATAACCGAATCAGATTTTATCCTATTGCCGAATCGCTCTGGCCTGCCGAATCAGGTACTTATCTTCCCTTCGCCGAATAAAACTCGTATGTCCTACGTACCGAATGAACTTTATTTGTGAATGCCGAATGGGCTTTTGAGAATGAGAATGCCGAATGGGCTTTTGAGAATGAGAATGCCGAATGGGCCTTTGAGAATGAGAATGCCGAATGGACTTGATACACTTGATTTTTTCTTTCACTTTTCATATCACGAGCGAAATTCCGGGCTGCACCTACTTGCTTGTTTGTATCCTCTGTTTTAACAACATGTTTTTTCGACGTTGCAGATAATGTATCGCAAAGCAGAAACTCGATCGGATAAAAAGAAGTCCCAGGGCGAAGGAGAATCTTCCGCAGTGCCCCCTGCTCAGTCAGGACCGGAACGTCACGGAATTGCCCCGAGATCACTAGTGGACGGGTACGGCCCTCAGGAGCTTCTGAACTCCCCGCCCGATTGCTTTCCCAGCTCCCTCAAGGAGGAGCCGCTTGATGCCATCTCCCGTTCTTTTGGAATTGATAGGGCGCGCATGCTGTTGCCAGGGAGAGAAGTTATGCCATATGACCCTCCCAAAGGGTACTTTGCCTACAGCAGATACCACTGTATGTGCGATGCCATCCTGCCTCTTAATGCTTGGGTACTCAGTTTTCTTACATATCTAAAGGTGGCCCCATTCCAGCTTCAACCCAACTCTTATACTATACTGGTGAGCCTCTTCGTCATCTTTCAGAGGAAGCATGGGCGTGCTCCTTCCAACCGGGAGATCCGGTACTTATATAATCTGAGGGGCTATAAGAAGGGGTCCCCATACATCAGCTTGGAGTCAGCTGTAACCTTCAAGCCGGTCTTGGATCTGTATTCTAAGTACAGCATGTTCAAGAAGGAGTGGTTCTTCGTCAGGGACGATTCTGTTTCTATTTGGCGTTTCACCTCGGGATGTAAGTCGATGCTTTAATTATAATTTCCATCCTGGTTGCGATGCTTCTTCTCATACGTTTTCATTTTTTGCTAGCGACAGGTGGCTTTGCGGTTGTGGAGACTGATCGCCTGGTTCGGATGGCGGCTGAGATAGAAGCTATCCCCGGGAGAGATAGATCGGCTGCTTACCTGATCAGAAATGCGACTCTTCTGGAGTATAATTTGATCCTTCCACAGCAGTCAGTAGTCAAGCAGAGGGAAACAGCGGAGGAGAGGGCGGCTGCTCAAGCTAAGGGAGGTGTCACAGTAGAGAGTGGCAAGAGGAAACCTTTCTCAAAATCTCCAATGGTCGGAGGTAAGAAGCTTAAGAAGTCGGATGGTCCTTCCCCCAGCACTTGTCTACTTACTCCGGGGAAGGAAGATGTGGAGGAGGAGAGAGGTGAGGGTGGAGATGACCGGGAAGGTGGTGATGGTGGCGATGGCATCGGGGCCTTGCTTCCTGGGCAAGCAGGCGAGATTCAGGAGTGGACGGATGATGCATTCAATCAAGCTTTCGAGGGGCTGGATGGAGAAATGGCTTTGGTAGAGAAATTCGGGAAGGCTGACAAGGCCGGGACCGTGCAAGCGAGTCTTCTCAGACTATTCCAGTCAAGGTGGCTCTGACGACTCAAGGTGAACTTTTGACTCCTGCAGGCTCCATTTATGATAGGGACTTAGGAATATTTTATGATCCGCTCCCGTCCTGGAATGAAATCCAGGACTCATTGCAGTATCCTACTCCTCCCCATGGTTTGTATAACTAATGTGTTTCCTTTCTTCTTTTAACTTTTACTTTACCGCGTTTCTCGAATTATGGATCAATGTAAGCTTGTGACACTTGTTCTTCATATCAAGGGCAGGTAAAACGGCCAAGGCCTCTGATCTTCGGCACAGGCTTGAACAATACAAGCTCTCCAAAGCTTCCGCCAAGCCAAAGACTCCGACCCACCGTTCCGGGGATGTAGTCGGCTACCGTCCTCTTCTCGGGGTTATTGAAGAGGGTATTCAGAAGAGAAAAAGGAGTCATCCCTTATCCGAACCTTCACTCAGTCCTCAGCCCCCAGTTCAGCCTCTTCATGATATCACGGAGGGGGATACTGAGTTCGCACTCTCTCCGCACCCGTCTGAAAATCCTACCGTTACGCAGATTGATCGTCCTGGTTTGGCTCGTAATCCATTTGCGGGTCATCTTGATCTGGATCCAGGTTCCCATGATATTACCTTCGACGAAGTTACCGGTGAGCACCTTCTTCCCCGTAATCCCATGGTATGGGTGCTTGATGAGGCTAAGTCCTTAGATCTCGATTTACTTACCACTCGGATAGTTACCATGGGAGATGAGGCCAAGGCTTATATTGATCGGGTGGCGGAGGAGACTAGGAAGCTGATGGGGCATCATGCCCGGCTGGTTAAGGCTGGAGAGGAGATTGGGAGTGCCAACATCCGACTATGATTGATGGTTTCGTACCAGGCCAAACAGCTTGCTGATCAGGCCATTCAGATTTCTCAGCATGAGGCTGCCTCCGGGCGGTTGAGGAAGACTATGGAGGAGGCTAGTAAGGCGGAATTGCGGAAGATGGAGGCTGCTTGCAAGGAGCAGATAAATATGGCCATCTCGACAGTAGACGAGGTTCGGAGGGCGGATCTTGAGCAGGTAGAGGAGCTGTCGGGGAAGCTTGAAGCCGCAGAGCTTGCTCAGGTCAGGCTAAAGGAGGAGATGGAGGTGATGAGGAGGTCCCTTCAGCCTGACTGCTCGCGATACCGATTGGAAAGGGATGCTGCCATTGCAAGGCTGTCGGTTTCTGAGTCTTGTATGAGGGAGTTCGAGGAAAATGAGGGGATGATGGACGATATGCTGCAGGACATGTACTTTCGCACCTGGAAGCAGGGCAGCTTATCTTGGATGGACGACTACCCCCGGGTTATGGCTAGGATTTACCTCAGGGCTCTAGAGGAGGCCAAGGCTGAGGCGGATAAGGAGGGTGGAGCGGCCTTTAGGATGGATGTGGTCACCGCTCAGTTTACCAAGGAGGAGAAGACAGCGGTGAAAGAGGGGATGAGGTTGTTCGCGGTTGAGGAGGCAGGCGTGGAAGTAGGGGATGACGACGAAGACGATCAAGGGAAAGTTGCTGGTAACCTCTACTTCACTAGATTGTTCTTTTGTTAACTCTGTTGCTTATCACTAATGATTTCTTTTTATGACCGGACAGGTGGGCAACAGGACAAGGACAAGACTTCAACGCAGCCGGCTCCCTGATTAGACCTGGAGAATTCTTTTTGTGTACTTGACATGGCTGTATATGTCAGTCTTAAAACAGTAGAGTAACGTTTAGGTTGTAATTCTTGCTACTTGTAATAAATAGCTCTATTCTTGATGTGCAATTCTTTAACTTAAGCTGATTTTGTCGTCTTTTGAATGTTTTTGCTATTTTGACATGTTGCATAAGAAATATAGCCATGCATATTCTTGTAATTAAATTGCGTTTGATGTCAGGTTCTTGCTTAAAACATAACTTCATGACTTGTAGTGTTAGCGTGAGGTGTGAACAAATTATAGGCATATATGAAAGAAGGAAATACCGTCCTTTATATTTTGCTTGTAGATGGCAGCTTTGAATATCCTGTGTGACTGAGTAAGGGGTGCGGTCCAGTATTTTGCTGTGAGTATCTGCTTCTATTAGTGAGTGTCTCCTGTTTTGTGTCCTGCACTTCAGGGTTTGTTACAGAGGATAGGAGAAAAAGTTTCTTAAGTAAAATTGAAATATGAAAAATAGTAAAACTTCCAATCACGGAAGGACTTCGATGTGCTTAAGTTCGTGGCAAACGGGCTTTGTAGTCACTTTCCCTAGCTATGGGTCTTGGAGACATTTGTCACCCATCTTACGCCTCCGCGGGGAGTTAATTCTTTTTTACCACAGCCGCACTTAAGACACATCGGAGCCGAGATCACGCACAGTAACTACCCGGGCCATTATGGCCCGTAATCGTGGGTATTATTCGATTTACTGTGGCCGGCTAGCGTGGGTGCCGATCGTCAACTGTGAACTGCCCCTGGCTGGCCACACCTTATGTTGGGGCTTATAGTCGGTCCAAAGTTGCCGGCGAGCCGAACGCCGTAATGAGCTGCCTCGGCTATAGTCGGCCTTCTCGGTGGCTTATAATCGGCTCATTACAGTTGGCTTTAAGGGCCGTCGCGAGAAATGAGTTAACCCACAGCAGAGGGATGCCGGAGCAAAAGTGTCTCATTGGCGAGGGCATAGATTCGCATAGTACCTGTCAGGTCTTGTCCAGGTGAAGTTGAGCTGTGGAGTGCGTTGAGTGGAAACACTATACGCATAGGATTTTGTTCAATAGAAAAGGATAAAGTTAACAAGCAGCCAAGATATAAAGGAACAAGTTAAAAAAGAGACAAGGTTTTTTAAAGTGGTTCGGCACGAAAAGGCCTACGTCCACTGATTCTCTTTGTTAATTCACTTCTTATGGGCAGTACAAGTTAAGAAAAGTACCGACGGAGGTGTTGGATGTTCCATGCCCTCTGGAACACCTCTCCGTCCACTGTTGACAAAATATAAGCTCCATTGTGGAGATCTTTATGAATTACATATGGTCCATCCCAGATTGGATCTAGTGCTCCAGGGCGGGGGAAGATTCGCTTGAGGACAAGGTCCCCTTCTTGTAAGGTATGATGCTTGACTTTGGAGTTGTATTGTGCTGCCACTTTTTTTTTGTGGGCTGCTGCTTTAAGGACTGCATCATTTCTTCTCTCCTCTACTAGATCCAAAGAAATGTGAAGGAGTTCTTCGTTCTCTTCTGGGTTAAAGTGGATCCTACGGTGGGAAGGCACAATGGTTTCAACTGGGAGCCTAGCCTCCGATCCGTATGCCAAAGAGAAAGGAGTATGCCCCGTTGAAGTTCTGAAAGATGTGCGATAGGCCCATAGTGTCGTAGGGAGTTCATCCACCCAAGCGCCCTTTGACTTTTCGAGTTTCTTTTTGATTAGAGTTTTCAGAATTCTGTTGACGACTTCGACTTGTCCGTTTGCCTGGGGATACGCTACGGATGAGAAGCTTTTGTGAATTCCGTGCTCTTGGCACCAATTGGCGAATTCCTCGCTGTCAAATTGAAGTCCATTGTCTGATATGATTTTGAATGGGACTCCGTACCTGCACAGAACATTTTTGATCAAAAAGTTAATAACTTTTGCTGAAGATACTTTATTCAGAGGTTCTGCTTCCACCCATTTGGTGAAATAGTCGACTGCCACTATAGCATATTTGGCCCCGCCTCGGCCCATTGGCAGTTCGCCGATTAAGTCAATTCCCCATACTGCAAAGGGCCAAGGGCTGGTCATTTGAGTAATCTTAGTCGTTGGTAGCCGTGGAATCTTTGCGAACTTCTGACACCTGTCACACATTTTGACGAAATCCAAGGCGTCCTTGCTTAAGGTGGGCCAGCAATATCCATATCGGAGTATCTTTTTTGCTAATGTTTGTCCTCCGGTGTGGTCTCCGCAGCTTCCTTGATGGATGTTGGACAAGACTTCCTTGGCTTCCCTCCCAGCGACACACCTTAATAACGGGTTAGAGAATCCGCGCCGATAGAGGATGTCTTCTTGAATTGTGTAGCGGGAAGCTTTCCTTAAGATTTTCTTGACTTCGTTACGTCCGTTGGGCAGTGTGCCGCTTTGTAGGTAGTCTCGGATGGGAGTCATCCAAGTTGCTTCTTTGATTGCAGCTATCAGATTCACTTGCTCAAAACTTGGGGCCATTTGCTTTGAGATGGTTACTGCCCCGAAGATGGCGATGTCTCTCATACTTGCTTGTTTTGCCAATTCGTCGGCCTCTTGGTTCTCTTCCCTAGGGATGTGTTTGACTAAGTAGTGGTCCAATCGGCTGAGAAGTAACTTGGTCTTCTTTAAATATGCTATGAGTCGTTCTTCTCGAGCTTGGAATTCTCCTAGTATTTGATTAACGATAAGTTGAGAATCGCTGTGAAGACACAAAGAATTGGCTCCTATTTCTATGGCAAGTTCTAGTCCGGCTATCACTGCTTCATATTCTGCATCGTTGTTGGTGGCAGCGAACTCCAACCTTACAGCATAGTGCAGTTTGTTTCCCCTGGGAGTGATTATTACCACACCTGCCCCCGAGCCTTGTTCGTTCGATGCACCATCCACAAAGAGATTCCACTTGATATCTTCTGCTATTTCCAATTGCTCCTTATCTTCATTGGTAGTGAATTCTGCAATGAAATCAGCTATGGCTTGTCCCTTGATGGCGGTGCGAGGGTGATAGGTGATATCATACTGACTTAGTTCAATGCACCATTTAAGTAGTCGCCCGGAAGTGTCGGGACGATGGAGTACCTGCCTCAGTGATTGATCGGTCAGAACTTTGATGGAATGGGACTGGAAGTAGTGACGCAGTTTTCGTGATGTGATTAGTAAACAGTATGCCAGCTTCTCAAGTTTAGGATATCTGACTTCTGCCCCCGTAAACCTCTTACTGACGAAGTAAACTGGCCGTTGCAGGCGGTTGTCTTCTCTTACCAAGGCGGCGCTCAGGGCGTGAGGTGACACAGCAAGGTATAGGCATAATTCTTCGCCTTCGCTTGGAGTCGAGAGTACCGGTGGTTTCTGGAGGTGTTCGATTAAGTTAAGGAAAGCGGTTAAGCATTCGTCAGTCCATTCAAACTTTCCTTTGTCTTTCTTTAAAGCTTCGAAAAAGGGGACGCATTTGTCCGTTGCCTTGGAGATGAATCGGCTTAGGGTGGCCACTTTTCCATTCAGACTTTGCATTTCCTTTCGAGTGGAAGGTATCTTGATATCCTTTAGGGCTCGGACTTGTTCAGGGTTTGCTTCAATCCCTCTGGCATAGACGATGAATCCTAAGAATTTTCCTGATGACACTCCGAAGGAGCATTTTAGAGGATTCAACTTCATTCCATACTGGCGAAGTACTTGAAACATCTCGCCTAGGTGGCTTACGTGATCGTCGGCTTTTCTTGACTTCACCAGCATGTCATCCACGTATACTTCCATAGTTCGCCCTATTAGCCCTGCAAACATCTTGTTGACGAGGCGCTGGTAGGTGGACCCTGCATTTTTAAGTCCGAAAGGCATTACCTTATAGCAGTACAAACCCCGGTCGGTGATAAAACTAGTGTGGTCTTGGTCGGGAGCATGCATAGGAATTTGGTTATATCCTGAGTATGCGTCCATAAAAGATAACAGCTCGTGTCCGGCTGTGCTGTCTACAAGCTGGTCGATTCGGGGAAGTGGGAAGCAATCCTTTGGGCACGCGTCGTTTAGGTTGGAAAAATCAATGCATGTTCGCCACTTCCCATTGGCCAATAAAAACAACAATCAATCAATTATCAACCAAACTGTATTATCATCGCATAAATAATTAATAGATAATGGTGTCAGATGTTACAGGTGAACTGATACAGGTAATAACATATCTGTAACGACCCGATATTTTGGACCATTCGCATCCATTATAAGTGTATAGGTAGACACTCATACCGGAATTGAATTGCTCAAAATACCGCGTTGTTAATTTAAATTTGGCAAAACTGAACATATACAGTAAATAAATAATTACAGATCACAGACACAGAGTAATAAATGCAGCGGAAATAAAAGAGATAGTAGTTCATGAAGCTACTATATGAATATATAAAATACATCAGAGTTTACAACAGAAGAGTAATACGATACATCAGATACAAATCAGAATGCATCACTGGAATCATCGAATACTGAAAGCAGAATAGATGGCTGGATCTTCAAGCAAAGCTCCAACTCCAAAGGTGAGCATCGAATACTGGTACACTCAGTCTGACCCGAGCGTAAAGCAAAAACACAAGACACTCGAGTCAGGATTAACATTCTTATATTAATAAATCCAACTCAAGTGAAATAGCAATTGAAATACAAGTAACTCAAAGGATGTTGGAATAACCATCTTTTAAGGATCCATTAAACTATCTACTATGTAGTAGTGTACGATAAGTAGATAATGTCTATCAGTAATATAAAGATATCAAAATAGCGTTAAGTCATGGCCCATTCCACCCTTAACACATTTTTATTCCCACAAGCATATACAAGACCGCAGTTTCCCCAAAACCGGAAGTCACCAGAGGGCAATCCATATACTCAAGGTACAAAACAAATTCGTAGTGGTCGCGCATAAATGGAATACAAGTATGACAAGGCACATGAGGCTATACCCAAGGTAGTGATACTACCGTTCGCCTGATCCGGACTGGTGAGAACGCAACGCCGCAGCGCCCGCAACACCGTGAGACAACACTCCCAAAATCAAGGGTGCACCAATCGACAACAAGTATAAATAGTTCGAAGAAGTGTGTCCACTTGAGGTATCAATCCTCCATTGGACCGGCACAGCTCCTGTTTTAGTCATTTCCAATTTGACACAAGTGTCAAGGCTATCCATTATCGTTCACTTTCTTCAATCATCAACGTTCGCCAATCCAACCACTTCATTCTGGATCATCACTCCGCGTATAGTTATTAAAGTGGTTTTCGGTTTAGATAGAGAGTATATCCATAACCGAATTCCGGTCTCTTTAATAACTTTCGTAATTATTACACCGATTGGTCGTTTATTTATTTCAAAAACCCAAATCAATTTTAATTTCAATTTCAATTCGTAAATCAACAATTCATTTGTCTTTCAAAACCAATTTCCAATAATTTACGTTTCAAAATTCCAAATTATCATTTCAAAACCTTATAATTCAATTTCAATCTTTATTCTAAACAATTCAAATATCAATTTAAATCCGTATATAAGATTCAATTCCGAAATCATTTAAATCAATTTAATTTAACATTCAAATCAGTTCAAAATTCATTTATTGATTTGATTCAATATTCATTAAGTAAATTTGCCATTCAAAACAAATTCTATTAAATTTCCAATTCATTAAATCCATTTCTTAAATTCAACTTCACTAAATCAAAACTTACAATTTTGAAATATATTAAATTCATCAAATCAAATTCTTTAAATTTCAAGTCTTGCATTAATTTCAATAAATCACATTTTATTTCTTGTTAAAGAAATTCAATTTCACTTATTTACTTACTTAAATAAATTTCCAAAACTTAATTAATAAAGAAACTCAATTTCAATTATTTACAAAGTAAATTCACTTATTTAAAAGTTCAATTTCTCTTTTTAAAGAATTCAATTCAATTTGACCATTAAATCATTCAATCTTATTTAATTCATAAATAATTCAGAACTTAATTATTAAATAATTTCAAAGTTTAATAATTTCAAACTTAATTATTAAATCATTTCAAATTCAATTCAATCATTTCTCAAATTAAACAACATTCTTCCATCAATTTCATTTTTAATATTTTGTTTCAGATTTTTTTTTTACATTTTTCTTTCAATAAAAATTCAAATTTCAACTTCATTTCAAAACCATATTATTTATTCAAATAAAATCTTCGTTTTATTTTCAAATCAAATTATTGACCAATCGGGTTTTATTTAATTTTCTATCCTAGGTCAAAGTTCAATTTTGGGTATTTATCATTTCAACCCGATTCCAATTCAATTCAAATCAAAACATAACAAAGGGAACTTGCAGTGTGATAACTGGGATGGTGTCAAAGTAAATAAACAAGCAATAACAACAACAATAACAATCCAATAATCAATTCAAATAATCCCGAAATAACCGTATTAATTCGCATTGTTATTTGTACGAATTAATATAATTATTTCTAGAATCTACACTATCATTTCATGTAGATTAAAGATTATTACATTACGGTTTTCACTTGTCATCTATTATAATTTCATACATCATCAATTTAACAACATACATTCAGTGGTTCAAAATGTAATTAAACAAATTCTACGTGTCAATAAATTTAACAGATAAGGGGTCATAATATACAAATGTCAGTTAATCAAATTTAACATTTAACTATCCTATATCGAGTTCAATTGCATTCTTTTTATCATTTTAACATTAACAATTTAACGTCCAATATAAACATCAACAATCAATCAATTATCAGCCAAACTGTATTATCATCGCATAAATAATTAATAGATAATGGTGTCAGATGTCACAGGTGAACTGATACAGGTAATAGCATATAAAACAGTGTAATTAACTAACAGTAGCATATTTCAATTGTCGTTTCAATTGAAATCAGATTTAATAAATAAAAGAACGTTAATCGTGAGTGAGTGCTCACCTTTCGAGGCTAGATAGATAGACACTGGGACGGAAGCGAATTGTGGATCCAAACACGAATTCCAACGTGAAACAAAATGGGCACGGATTCAATGGATAGAGCTGATAAGAATTAATGAGAATGAATCAAATTATCTCGATAAAATGGAAAAAAATAAATATATAAACTATTATTTTCTTAAAGTCGATATTTTTAAAACTTATACAAACTAACAGATTTTACTTTAAGATCTATATTTATTATAAAACAACATTTGAACATATATGCAACTAGACACACCTATATACATGCTACTTAAATATATATAGTCTATATAAAATAACAATATGTAAAATAACAATATGTAAGCTTCAGACTGTATGTATGAAACAAAACAATTAACATACAACCAACTAATAAACCTATATACATATTACATATGTCTATACATACATTTCGCAGATATCAACTGTTAACAATATATAAATTAATACTACTGAAACCTTTATACGGTAAACATACGTTTTATTTATAATATATATGTATACAAACGGAAATTTGCAATTATGAAAATAAACTCATACTTCATATTTTCCAATATACATGCAGACTCTAAGACTTAACAGAATATAGATATTAATCTATACAAATTCTTTCTACTCTACCTAACAATACATCAACAGTGCACTAAACCGACACACAATAAATGACAGTGCAACCCTTTATTATTTTCTTTTCAAAAATTCATCAAATAGCATCTAAACAAATAACGAAACCAAACTTAACTGAACATGTGTATATATATACTTGACAGTATAAACCCAAGGTACTATTTAGACTACCCTATGAACTGCTACCATACACATCACTATAGCAAAATATAGTATCTTCTTGAAATCAACGTTATTATAAATACCAATGTAAACAAAACATTTACAAAATTTTCTGGAAATGTATACTAACAAAATTTTACGGTCGCACTGTATATATATTGATATAAACCATGACTAAATATTACATCACCAGATTTTACATTTATAATAAAACTGATATACATAATATACCCTGTACGTAGAACAGCATACTTGAAAACATGTATATATTTATGATTTAACAACTTCGTATATATATAATGCTATACAAAACCCAAACTGTTTTAAAATAACCTATGTATGTGAACATACTTATCACTCTGTTACTAATATACAATATACATATATCTAACCTGCATGCTATCATATGACTCAATTATATACATATACAACTAAAGTCTAATAGTTAACAAACGCACGTATATATACTTATATACGTATTAGATTATATTCAATATGTCTACTTATATACATTTGCAACTTTAATAACTTTTATATATAAACTAATATATAAAATATATATAGATACCATATATATATGTATGCAGCAGAAGTTCAACCGAAGCATGAGATGGAGGAGAAACCGAGACCGAGATTTTGAAGACGGCGCCCCAAATCTCCGCGTGGCAGAAGGGACGCGTGGTGGGGCTGCAGTGGAGGGCAGTGGTTGGCGTTTCTGGTTGCAGGCGGGTTGGTGGCCTACCGGGTTGATGTGGTGGGGAGGTCGCGTGTAGGCTAGTGGGTGATGACTTTGGCGAGGAGGTGGTTGCGGATCTGGGAGTTGAGCAGGTGGGGCAAGGGCCGAACATGGTGGGCTTTTAGATGCATGAAGTGGACAACAACAAACGTGGAGGGTGGAGTGTAAAGGGAGGCAAGCAAGATCCAAAGAGAGGAGGATAGTACGAAGAGCTACAGAGACACATATACACTAATTATATTTTGTTTTACAATGGAGCAGTGGAAAGGTATGGAATGTAAACAAAAGTCAGGGTAATTATGAACCGTGAGTTCCAACAATGAATGAATGCAACTTCCAATATTTGATTGGAAATGAAGTTGAAAAGTTAGGAAGATAAGTAGCCTTCGGTTCATAAAGCAACGCACATTAGTTTTATTATTCGATTTAAGGCAAGAACAAAAGGTCACCGTTTCCGGTACCGTACGACGCATAGTTTTATCGTTCCCGCCACGTACAGGATCTCAAAATACAAGAATAAATATACCATAGAGATCAGTACGACGAGACGATCAAAATGGTATACAGATATCAGTGGTACGATCATCCGATAAAAAGTCGATATCGGTACCAGAATGCTGCTATTTTGCAGAAAATAAGAACGACGGAGCAATAGATGTCCGAATTTGGAAAAACGACAAACTGAAATCTTGCTCAGAAGATGGTTTAGAATTTTTCTATGTAAAAATATTTTGGTTTTGAAAACGTTTTATTTTCAACGCTTTTTAACTGATTAAATTGAAGTAAATTTACGCGCAAAATAAACTTTCGTATTTTCGGACGTAAATTTACCAGTTGCTATGTTTAATTAGACGTATTCCAAATATCAAATTTATATTTCAAAATTTTATCGTTTAAAATTTTATAAAATTTCAACTAATTACGTTATTAAAACAGTTAAAATTTACGGGTCGTTACACTCTCCCCCACTCAAAACTTTTCGTCCCCGAAAAGGAACGAGGTAGGAGAATAGAACAACCAAAAAGAAAAACAGAGTTGAAATATAAAATAACAATTAATTTAAACCATATAAATTCAAATTTAAATTAATTGATATTCAATAATTGATTTAATCCATTTGATTTCACTAAAATCAATCTCAACTATTTCTAAATTCATTATCTTATTATCCAATTATCCCTAATTTACAATTTCTAAAACCATAAATTTGAATAGTCTTTTATTATAATCATTTTTTTCCAGCAATTTAAATTCTTCTTTATTCCAAATTCTTATTAAGTTTATTTCACTTAATATATCTTATTACATATATTTAAACCATATAAATTAATTTAAACCATATAAATTTCAATTTAAATAAATTTATATTCATTAATTGATTTTTTTAAATTCAAGGTATTTCCATAAGTTGATCTAATTTCAATTTATTAATTAACCTTCAAAACAAACTTTATTTTCAATTATCTTATTATTTTATTCATCTCTATTAACATCTTTATAATCAAAATTTAGTGTATAACATTTATTATAAACACTCAGATTTTATCTAAATTCAATTTATATTATATATTATCCAATTACATATTCAACTTCTGAATGAGTTAGGTAAGTTGTATTAGAATGCAGTTGAACAATATACAAATAAAATTTTCCCAAATTCAATTATTCAAGTTTAAATATTTATTCCAAATTTAGCTTTATTTATAATTGAAAACATCTTTTAACATGATTTTTAAGAATTAAATTTCCGTTTAATTTTAAACAATTTAGAGATATATATAATATATTTATATCAAATTAAATTAAATTTTAAAATAAGGTACTTATATATATAAATCAAATTATACTGAAGAAATTCAAATCAAAATATTTTCAAAACAAAACCGTAGCAAAGCTACGGAATAGTATCTCCACTTCGAAACTCGAAAATGAATATCGATGATGCGGCCGCCATCACCGAGATTATTTTCCAGCGACAAAGAGAAGAGCACTGATTTCAACATTTAAAAAAATTCTTTGAAAACGATTTCTATTCGAAAATACTTTCAATAATATATACTTTAAAATTTTAAAACCAAAGTTCGAAATCACCGGAAACTAAATTCTCAAGTTTCTGAATTTAATTCATTTCAAATTCCAAATCAATTTATAAACCGCGTTTATAAATTCATTATAGAACAATAAATGATAATCAAATATTATCATTTCAAACAACCAATTTAATTTACTTATTAAATTTTAGAAAATTTTACTTATAGTATATTCATACAAATTTATTTCATTTACCAAATTTGAAAATAATATTTTTAAAATTAATTTACAATACACTTCCTCTCTTAACGATACAATAATGGATTTCAAAGCAAGGATAGGGATTCAAATTTTGATGGACTTAAATCAAAGAGAATTCTGATTCGAAGACAAATTCGAAAGAAAAGATAAGATGATTCAATAACAGAATCGGGAGATGGGTAAGTTTATTAAATTTACGGGCAACCTTAACCGGTCGTCCGTAACTTCAAGAATAGGATCGATGAAGAATTCCGAGGTAAATTGACATTCGATCTCGAGAAATGGAATTCAGGTATAGCAGATAATAGATAGCATCGTAAACCGACGACACAGAAATCTCCGGTAAATCAATGCCTATTATAAAGGAGTTTTGCTCCTTTACGAATCATTCGAAGATTGGCGAGACCGCCGATCTATTATAGATATTATTCAAAATGGAGTTATGGGGTGCTCTAGAATTTGAAAGAAGACGAATAGTGAAGGACACGAATGAATTTCGGAACCGAGGGGAACGTTCCAAAATTCAAAGGAATTGAGTCAAAGGAAGAGATTGAAACTCGAATGAGGGTGATTCTGTAATTACATTTACCCTATATGTTGAGTTTTGCCTAGAGCTACCAAAGCTCTGATACCAACTGTAACGACCCGATATTTTGGACCATTCGCATCCATTATAAGTGTATAGGTAGACACTCATACCGGAATTGAATTGCTCAAAATACCGCGTTGTTAATTTAAATTTGGCAAAACTGAACATATACAGTAAATAAATAATTACAGATCACAGACACAGAGTAATAAATGCAGCGGAAATAAAAGAGATAGTAGTTCATGAAGCTACTATATGAATATATAAAATACATCAGAGTTTACAACAGAAGAGTAATACGATACATCAGATACAAATCAGAATGCATCACTGGAATCATCGAATACTGAAAGCAGAATAGATGGCTGGATCTTCAAGCAAAGCTCCAACTCCAAAGGTGAGCATCGAATACTGGTACACTCAGTCTGACCCGAGCGTAAAGCAAAAACACAAGACACTCGAGTCAGGATTAACATTCTTATATTAATAAATCCAACTCAAGTGAAATAGCAATTGAAATACAAGTAACTCAAAGGATGTTGGAATAACCATCCTTTAAGGATCCGTTAAACTATCTACTATGTAGTAATGTACGCTAAGTAGATAATGTCTATCAGTAATATAAAGAGATATCAAAATAGCGTTAAGTCATGGCCCATTCCACCCTTAACACATTTTTATTCCCAAAAGCATATACAAGACCGTAGTTTCCCCAAAACCGGAAGTCACCAGAGGGCAATCCATATACTAAAGGTACAAATCAAAATCGTAGTGGTCGCGCATAAATGGAATACAAGTATGACAAGGCACATGAGGCTATACCCAAGGTAGTGATACTACCGTTCGCCTGATCCGGACTGGTGAGAACGCAACGCCGCAGCGCCCGCAACACCGTGAGACAACACTCCCAAAATCAAGGGTGCACCAATCGACAACAAGTATAAATAGTTCGAAGAAGTGTGTCCACTTGAGGTATCAATCCTCCATTGGACCGGCACAGCTCCTGTTTTAGTCATTTCCAATTTGACACAAGTGTCAAGGCTATCCATTATCGTTCACTTTCTTCAATCATCAACGTTCGCCAATCCAACCACTTCATTCTGGATCATCACTCCGCGTATAGTTATTAAAGTGGTTTTCGGTTTAGATAGAGAGTATATCCATAACCGAATTCCGGTCTCTTTAATAACTTTCGTAATTATTACACCGATTGGTCGTTTATTTATTTCAAAAACCCAAATCAATTTTAATTTCAATTTCAATTCGTAAATCAACATTTCATTTGTCTTTCAAAACCAATTTCCAATAATTTACGTTTCAAAATTCCAAATTATCATTTCAAAACCTTATAATTCAATTTCAATCTTTATTCTAAACAATTCAAATATCAATTTAAATCCGTATATAAGATTCAATTCCGAAATCATTTAAATCAATTTAATTTAACATTCAAATCAGTTCAAAATTCATTTATTGATTTGATTCAATATTCATTAAGTAAATTTGCCATTCAAAACAAATTCTATTAAATTTCCAATTCATTAAATCCATTTCTTAAATTCAACTTCACTAAATCAAAACTTACAATTTTGAAATATATTAAATTCATCAAATCAAATTCTTTAAATTTCAAGTCTTGCATTAATTTCAATAAATCACATTTTATTTCTTGTTAAAGAAATTCAATTTCACTTATTTACTTACTTAAATAAATTTCCAAAACTTAATTAATAAAGAAACTCAATTTCAATTATTTACAAAGTAAATTCACTTATTTAAAAGTTCAATTTCTCTTTTTAAAGAATTCAATTCAATTTGACCATTAAATCATTCAATCTTATTTAATTCATAAATAATTCAGAACTTAATTATTAAATAATTTCAAAGTTTAATAATTTCAAACTTAATTATTAAATCATTTCAAATTCAATTCAATCATTTCTCAAATTAAACAACATTCTTCCATCAATTTCATTTTTAATATTTTGTTTCAGATTTTTTTTTTACATTTTTCTTTCAATAAAAATTCAAATTTCAACTTCATTTCAAAACCATATTATTTATTCAAATAAAATCTTCGTTTTATTTTCAAATCAAATTATTGACCAATCGGGTTTTATTTAATTTTCTATCCTAGGTCAAAGTTCAATTTTGGGTATTTATCATTTCAACCCGATTCCAATTCAATTCAAATCAAAACATAACAAAGGGAACTTGCAGTGTGATAACTGGGATGGTGTCAAAGTAAATAAACAAGCAATAACAACAACAATAACAATCCAATAATCAATTCAAATAATCCCGAAATAACCGTATTAATTCGCATTGTTATTTGTACGAATTAATATAATTATTTCTAGAATCTACACTATCATTTCATGTAGATTAAAGATTATTACATTACGGTTTTCACTTGTCATCTATTATAATTTCATACATCATCAATTTAACAACATACATTCAGTGGTTCAAAATGTAATTAAACAAATTCTACGTGTCAATAAATTTAACAGATAAGGGGTCATAATATACAAATGTCAGTTAATCAAATTTAACATTTAACTATCCTATATCGAGTTCAATTGCATTCTTTTTATCATTTTAACATTAACAATTTAACGTCCAATATAAACATCAACAATCAATCAATTATCAGCCAAACTGTATTATCATCGCATAAATAATTAATAGATAATGGTGTCAGATGTCACAGGTGAACTGATACAGGTAATAGCATATAAAACAGTGTAATTAACTAACAGTAGCATATTTCAATTGTCGTTTCAATTGAAATCAGATTTAATAAATAAAAGAACGTTAATCGTGAGTGAGTGCTCACCTTTCGAGGGTAGATAGATAGACACTGGGACGGAAGCGAATTGTGGATCCAAACACGAATTCCAACGTGAAACAAAATGGGCACGGATTCAATGGATAGAGCTGATAAGAATTAATGAGAATGAATCAAATTATCTCGATAAAATGGAAAAAAATAAATATATAAACTATTATTTTCTTAAAGTCGATATTTTTAAAACTTATACAAACTAACAGATTTTACTTTAAGATCTATATTTATTATAAAACAACATTTGAACATATATGCAACTAGACACACCTATATACATGCTACTTAAATATATATAGTCTATATAAAATAACAATATGTAAAATAACAATATGTAAGCTTCAGACTGTATGTATGAAACAAAACAATTAACATACAACCAACTAATAAACCTATATACATATTACATATGTCTATACATACATTTCGCAGATATCAACTGTTAACAATATATAAATTAATACTACTGAAACCTTTATACGGTAAACATACGTTTTATTTATAATATATATGTATACAAACGGAAATTTGCAATTATGAAAATAAACTCATACTTCATATTTTCCAATATACATGCAGACTCTAAGACTTAACAGAATATAGATATTAATCTATACAAATTCTTTCTACTCTACCTAACAATACATCAACAGTGCACTAAACCGACACACAATAAATGACAGTGCAACCCTTTATTATTTTCTTTTCAAAAATTCATCAAATAGCATCTAAACAAATAACGAAACCAAACTTAACTGAACATGTGTATATATATACTTGACAGTATAAACCCAAGGTACTATTTAGACTACCCTATGAACTGCTACCATACACATCACTATAGCAAAATATAGTATCTTCTTGAAATCAACGTTATTATAAATACCAATGTAAACAAAACATTTACAAAATTTTCTGGAAATGTATACTAACAAAATTTTACGGTCGCACTGTATATATATTGATATAAACCATGACTAAATATTACATCACCAGATTTTACATTTATAATAAAACTGATATACATAATATACCCTGTACGTAGAACAGCATACTTGAAAACATGTATATATTTATGATTTAACAACTTCGTATATATATAATGCTATACAAAACCCAAACTGTTTTAAAATAACCTATGTATGTGAACATACTTATCACTCTGTTACTAATATACAATATACATATATCTAACCTGCATGCTATCATATGACTCAATTATATACATATACAACTAAAATCTAATAGTTAACAAACGCACGTATATATACTTATATACGTATTAGATTATATTCAATATGTCTACTTATATACATTTGCAACTTTAATAACTTTTATATATAAACTAATATATAAAATATATATAGATACCATATATATATGTATGCCGCAGAAGTTCAACCGAAGCATGAGATGGAGGAGAAACCGAGACCGAGATTTTGAAGACGGCGCCCCAAATCTCCGCGTGGCAGAAGGGACGCGTGGTGGGGCTGCAGTGGAGGGCAGTGGTTGGCGTTTCTGGTTGCAGGCGGGTTGGTGGCCTACCGGGTTGATGTGGTGGGGAGGTCGCGTGTAGGCTAGTGGGTGATGACTTTGGCGAGGAGGTGGTTGCGGATCTGGGAGTTGAGCAGGTGGGGCAAGGGCCGAACATGGTGGGCTTTTAGATGCATGAAGTGGACAACAACAAACATGGAGGGTGGAGTGTAAAGGGAGGCAAGCAAGATCCAAAGAGAGGAGGATAGTACGAAGAGCTACAGAGACACATATACACTAATTATATTTTGTTTTACAATGGAGCAGTGGAAAGGTATGGAATGTAAACAAAAGTCAGGGTAATTATGAACCGTGAGTTCCAACAATGAATGAATGCAACTTCCAATATTTGATTGGAAATGAAGTTGAAAAGTTAGGAAGATAAGTAGCCTTCGGTTCATAAAGCAACGCACATTAGTTTTATTATTCGATTTAAGGCAAGAACAAAAGGTCACCGTTTCCGGTACCGTACGACGCATAGTTTTATCGTTCCCGCCACGTACAGGATCTCAAAATACAAGAATAAATATACCATAGAGATCAGTACGACGAGACGATCAAAATGGTATACAGATATCAGTGGTACGATCATCCGATAAAAAGTCGATATCGGTACCAGAATGCTGCTATTTTGCAGAAAATAAGAACGACGGAGCAATAGATGTCCGAATTTGGAAAAACGACAAACTGAAATCTTGCTCAGAAGATGGTTTAGAATTTTTCTATGTAAAAATATTTTGGTTTTGAAAACGTTTTATTTTCAACGCTTTTTAACTGATTAAATTGAAGTAAATTTACGCGCAAAATAAACTTTCGTATTTTCGGACGTAAATTTACCAGTTGCTATGTTTAATTAGACGTATTCCAAATATCAAATTTATATTTCAAAATTTTATCGTTTAAAATTTTATAAAATTTCAACTAATTACGTTATTAAAACAGTTAAAATTTACGGGTCGTTACAATATCTAACAGTGTAATTAACTAACAACAATATATTTCAATTGTCGTTTCAATTGAAATCAAATTTAATAAATAAAAGAATGTAAATCGTGAGTGATTGCTCACCTTTCGAGGCTATAGAGATGGACGAGAATGAGACGAGTTACGAATCCAAAGCAAAGCTAGACTGAATGCGAAGTTGACGAGCAAAGATGATTAATGTTAATCGATGGAAAGAATCAAATTAGCTCGATATAGATGGAAGATATATATAACTCTCAAAAATACATTTAAAACATATATTTCAAATTGATATCAAATTCAACACAAATAAAATTAACTATATATATATATATATATATATACGTGTTTCAAAATCATCGTCGTTTCTTTTTTTTCTTAAACACATCGTCGTTTTTTTAAACTCATATATTAAAGGCAAACATATATATATATAATAATAAATTTTTGAATCAATACCTTTTAAAACCTAACAGTTTAACATGTGTATTTTAAACATATAACAATACCACCTACTCTACAAAGTTACAATTCTGCAGTTTATATACATATTTTTCATATAAGCTAATGTAATATATATAACTTATTATATACTGGAAAAAAAATCTGCATAACTTAGTATATTATAGACGTGTAAAACTTATCTCTAAACTTACTTATCAACAATCCATAACACAAACTAATACTAAATAGCATACCTATAACACTACTATATATAACACTAACATATAAATATGGTACAGACGTGTATATACAAATTCACGAACGCATATTATCACATATTTTTTCAGTCGAACTGTGATAACTATATACATAAACATAACAAACAAATAAAACTTTTATAAGCTATTGTTATTGAAACAAGTATACATATATAGGCTAGAACATCAAATATATACAATACCCATTCATAAACAAACACATATTTGTACTACAGACAAAATAAAATATATATATATCTTACTATATAAACCAGAGAGAAGAAGATCGGATAGGTTAGCTTGAAAATCTCGGCTGTTGGAGGCACGAGAGGCTTCGGCCAGGGAAGTTCGAGGAGGCCTTGCAGTGCTTGTAGGGAGGATGACGAGAGGGAGAGCTTGGAGGTGGGGTAGCGGTAGAGCGGAAGTGTGGCTGTAAAGTGGTGCTTTGGTGGAAGCGTTCACGGCTGGAAGGGAAAGGCCGGAGGGAAACACTGGCCGAGGCGATGTATGGAAAGCTAACGGAGGGGATGATGGTGGTCTCGGCGGAGGAGTTAGGCGTTGGGTGTTGAAGTCTTGCCACGTTCTGGGTTGGAGGGTGGGCTGCATGTGGAGAGGAATGGGCGGAGGCCAAAACTAAGTGAGCTAGTGGGGTTTCGGTGGCGGTGACTGAGATGGGTGGCTGTAAGGGTGGAGGGCGAGATTTGTGGCCGTGCGCGTTTGGTGGGAGGCGATGGTGGTTTCGTGCTCGGCGTATGGCAGCTAAAAGATAGAAGGGAGATGAGGGTTTTGTGGTTGAAGAGTGTGCGTGGTGAAATAGAGAAGGTGGAAAGGGCAGGGGAGAAATCACAGGCTATGAGAAGAAGAAAAGAACAGGTTGGAAAGAAATGAAAGTGGGAAGACACCATAGTCACCAATATGAATTGGCATATATTTATTTCTTTTGTAAAAGCAGAGGAAATGTTTTAACGTTGCTTTGGGAAACAATGAGACAGGCTGGCTCCAACCAAATTTTATCAAGCTAGAGTCAGCTAAATAGTTTAAAGCAATTAATTGTTATTTGGAAGACACGGCTGAAGTTTGAGGGGCAATAGAAAACAAAAGGTCACGGATATGGTACCGATACAACACTTGTTTTTCTCGTTTCTGTCGCGCACCGGGTCAAAAATACAGAAATAAATATACTGTGGTCATCACCACAACGAGACGATGAAAACGGTATACAGATATCAGTGGTATGATTGAATTTATAAAAATTCGAATTTTCTAATAGCGGAAAATGAAAGAAAACGCTGAAAAATAAGATCGACGGAGCCAAAGATGTCCGAATTTGGAAAAACGACAAACTGACATCTTACTCAGAAGATGGTTTAGAATTTTTCTATGTAAAAATATTTAGGTTTCGGAAACATTTTATTTTCATCGTTTTTTAACTGATTAAATTGAAGTAAATTTACGCGCGAAATAAACTTTCATATTTTCGGACGAAAATTTACCAGCTGCTATGTTTAACTAAACGCATTCCAAATATCAAATTTATATTTCAAAATTTTATCGTTTAAAATTTCACAAAATTTCAACTAATTACGTTATTAAAACAGTTGAAATTTACGGGTCGTTACACGCACAAAGATGTGAAATACTCTGTAACAACCCGCATATTTATTGATTTTATATTTAAATATTTTATCGTTAGTCGGATGTTAGTCCGAAAAGCTACTTTTTGCATACGGTCAAATTAGGACTCGAGACCATCTCCATTGAGTTCAAAATGACGTTTGCGATCTTTTTGAGTGTAAACTTCGATATGTTTGGAGATAGTGAAATTTTCGTCACTTTTCCCGCCTTTGACTTTGGTTTGGACTGCACCTTCTAATTCAGCCCCAACCCACCCCCTTTCCTCACTTCATCAAACACTTCAAGCTTCATCAAAAATGGTGGTGGGAAAGGGAAATTAAAACTCCAAACTCAAATTCAATTGCAAACCCAACTTTCAACTCCAAATTCAAGTAGAAGATGATTCAAGCTTTGGATTGCTTCTACTTGCTTTCAAGCTTCATCTTCATCCATTTTAGTGAAAAGGTGAGATTTTTAATCTCACATCTTGCCTATAATCATCATTGGACTGTTGGGAATGATTCCCCATCACTTTAGCATCTTTGTTTGTATTGGATTTGGATTGAATGAGCGAAAAGCCCCAATTTTCAGTGTTTTTGGTGATTTTCTGGCACTAGGTCGCTCTAGAGTGTTAGCTCGCTGGCCTCAGGTCGTTTCCAACCTACTATCACTCGCCTGCAGTTAGGTCGTAGGTCGTTGCACCACCCTTAAGTCGCGAACACCTTTAGGTCGCCTGACCTTGTCCATGTTAGGTCGCTTCCGACCTTATTACACTTGGCAGCACTAGGTCGAAGCAACTCTAGGTCGTTAGGTCGTCTCCGACATTATATCGCCCGGCTCGTTTGAGTTAGGTCGCGCCACTTTTAAGTCGCGTCGCTTTTTGGTCGCGAGTTCCTTAAGTCGCTCGCCTCTTGACCCTTTTAGGTCGCTCGGCATTTGATACCACTAGGTCGTTTGACCTGTATCTTGTTAGGTCGCTCGACCTTGCTTAGGTCGTTGGTCCTTACTACCATTAGGTCGCGCCCACTTAGGTCGTAGGTCGCTCTGCACTTAGGTCGTAGGTCGCCCTGCTTCTTTTACCTCACTAGGTCGTTTGACTTATTTACTTTTAGGTCGTTCGACAATTAGGTCGTTCGAGAGTCTTTAGGTCGCGAGTCCCTTAGGTCGCTCGCCCCTGTTTTGTCGTTCCACTGCTTAGCTCGGCAATCAGTTAGGTCGCTCGCGAGTTAACCCTTAGATCGCTTGGCATTGTGCCGTTAGGTCGCTCGACACTGTAAATCCTTAGGTCGCTCGGAACTTTAGCGTTAGGTCGTTAGACCTTGTTTGCTACTAGGTCGCTTGACCCCTTCGACTCCTTGGTCGTATCCGTTAGGTCGTTCGACCTATTTGACATAAAGTTTTTGCACTTTAATTCGACCATGTTAGGTCGCAAGTATATTCCTACTTGACGGTTTTGGGATTGATTTCTTTGGACTTTGCTCACGTCTTCGAACGTGAATTTATGTGATTCGATTTGTTTCAACAATTGTTTTGTGACTTGTCACTCTAAAAATATGAAGGTTTCAATACTAGTAGTAAATATCAAAGCTCTTTCATCAAAACGATTTCAACTCTATTTTATTACAAAGCTCTTTTTCCTAAACCGTTTTCCAATCTATTAGTATATACAAGCCTTTACTTCACTCGAATGAGAAATCGACTTAAACGACTTAGTAAAACGAGTGGTATGAAACGCTTGCGTTCACTTCGTCGGTTAGCTCTTGGACTTGTTCGATTGAACCCCTTTTGTGACAATTTCCTAGTGGAGATCTACAGTTTGTTCGTAAATATTTAAGTTAAGCTAGTGGTTATGGGACATGAAGCTAAACTCATATATTTATTGGCTTAGTGTAATTGACACTTCCTTATGATCATGACGATCATTTTTGTGATTTAGACTAGCGATTGAGCGATGTCTCTTTGTCTGCGAGGGAGACTAGACCCGCTTTTGTGATGTTTCGCCATCACATATATGGGGTAGCACCCCATGGTCTTCGGGCCATTTCTGTGTGGAAATTTAATGGATAGCTTCCATGAGATAGCTTCTCGTTTATGTGTTTCACGCATTGGTGAGTTTGCATACTCCCGTTCATGTGTTAGGCCTTCCCCCCTTTTTATGTGTTTTCTGGATTTCTGGTGATGATTTCTGGAATTTGTGCTTCACCAATTTTCATGATTTTCATTGATATGATATCAGTTTTTGTGCATTGGTGAATTTATGTGTTATTGACTTGTTATGAATACAAGTTTAGGGTATGATGCCCTATTTTATCTTTGAGAAGATTCTTGTGATATTGATTAATCTTTTGTTGATTTTCATTTACATACTTATAGTAGTATGCCGTTATGGTAGTTACGAGTTCATGCCATATTATTTATCATATACCTTATCATCTGATATTTATAGCTAGATTGATCCGTTTATTATTTTCTTATAAATAATACTCGGGTCAGACCGAGATGTTACAGGTGCTTCTGCTTGACTTCTCTTCAGGATTATTCTGACTTTTGGCTAACTACATAGATTAGTAGGTTTTGGATGTACACCTTTGAGATATAGACTCTATGTTGTGTACTTATTCTTTTGTATAGCACGTGATGCTATTCTTTTGTATTATCATGGATCTTTCCGACCACTACTCTGATGTACACTTTCATGTGTTATATATTTATTCATATCTTCTTCCGCCTTTGTGATATGGATGTTTGTGACTGATTTATGTTATGATTATTTCTATGTTTGTTTCCGAAGATTATATATATAGCCACCGTGTGATAGCTTTGTGTTTGTACCAGTATGTCGGATTTCCTGCATTCTATTCTATCTGACATATTGGTGCTCGCACAAAGAAGTTACATGGATGGTTGCTCCTCCACAGCCTTATTCTCCGTGCTAATTGACAGCACTACATCGTAGTGTTCTTGGTTAGCGTGGGTATAGAGGTGGGGCGTTACAGTTTGGTATCAGAGCCAAACTTCAGAACAATGTAGAATAACTTAACAAGGATCATCGTCCTAAGTCCACCTTAGGAGTTGTATTTCAGCATTTAGTTCGAGTCTTCGAACCAATTCATCCTGTTTTCTTTATGATTCCTTGTTTCATCTATCAAGAATTGCTTGATATTCATTTGGTGAATAACCTTTTTCTTCTTCTCTCTTTCTTAAAGAGGAGAATGTCTAGACCAGGTCGTCCCAGAGCTGGACCATCTACTGTCACTCCCCAGGATGGAGTTTTCATGACTGCTCAGCAGCTTCTTGATTTAGTAAAGAATGCTCAAGCAGTTGGTCCTAATCAGGAACCTACTCACCCAAAGTCTGGATTTGCACGTTTGTGCAACGATTATACCAACTTGGGTGGGAAACCATTCAAAGGTTCCGAAACTATTATCGAGGTCCAGGCTTGGTTGAGAACATGCGATAGAATCTTTTCTCGCATGAATCTTGTCGAATCTTCACCGTGTTCAGGTGGCCTCCAGTATGCTCCAAGAGAGAGCTTTGAATTGGTATGAACTTCTTATTTTAGAGATTAATGAAGCAGATCTCACCTGGGAGCAATTTCGGGAACGCTTCGAATTAAAATTCGTACCAGAAGCAGAGAAAGTGACATTGGCTCGTCGTTTCATAGACCTTGTTCAAGGTGCATCCTTTGTGACAGATTATGTCTCATCCTTCGAGTCACTGTCTAAGTATGGGGTTGAATACATCAACACCCCATTGAAGAAGAACCAGAGGTTCGTCTATGGCTTAAACAAGAATCTCAAGAAGCCATTACTTCTAAAATTGGAAGTTTCTTTCGATCAAAAAGACCTAACAAGTTCAAAGGTCCTTATCCCAACAAAAGGGTAAGCAAGCAACTCCTGCTGCAAAGGCATTTTCCCCTAGTGATAAGAAATGCTTCAACTGTGGAGCTAAGGGCCATTTTTCGAACAAGTATTCAAAGCCCCGCTCTTGCCGCTATTGTAAAAGTCCAGATCATTTTATGCACCAATGCCCTAAGCTTCAAGAGAAGGAGGGAAAGTATTGCTCAAGCCCCTGGCAACACATCTCGCGGTCAAGGTATGTCTCATTATGTCCTTGATGGCATTATATTATTTCATGATCAACCTATTAGAGTTCTCTTTGATACGGGTGCATCCCATTCTTTTATATCAAAGGAACTTGTCGATACTTTTTCTTTAAGTGTTGTTGCTTTAATGACTTCTTTAAGAATTGCGAATCCAGTTGGTGGATCCGCAACTCTTAGTTTGCTTTGTAAAGATGTCGAGATTATTTTGTGTGATTTTTCTTTCCTAGCCGATTTGCATGTCATGCGTTACTTAGGCTTTGGAATGATTTTGGGTATGGATTGGCTTACTCGTTATGAAGCTCATATCCTATGTCCTGAGTGGACTATTTATCTCCGACATCCGCAATCTGTTAACCAGATTTCTATTATTCTTAAAGATTCGGATTCCGCTTTGGTTGCATCTTTATATTCTTTAAATCCTCATGATAATGATGATGTGGAAGACGTCATTTCTCTTATTCGCGTCGTTCGTGAATTTTCCAACATCTTTGAGCCCATTTTAGGATTACCACCTAAATGCGCAATTGAGTTCAAAATTAATCTTATACCTAGAGCTCAACCTATTACCCGTCCTCCTTATCGCATGTCCAATAAGGAGAATGAAGAGATGCGCAAACAACTATCCGAGTTGGAGACGAAGCAACTTATTCGCTCTAGTTCCTCGTCTTGGGGAGCTTCAGCTATTTTCGTAAGTAAGTCCGATGGTACACTTAGGCTTTGCGTTGACTACCGCAAGCTTAATGATCTTACTATTAAGAATAAATATCCATTGCCTCGGATTGATGATCTGTTTGATCAACTTAGTGGTGCTAGAGTCTTTTCACAATTGGACTTGGCTACCGGTTTCCATCAGCTTCGTATTGCAGAGGATAGTATTCCTTTGACTTCGTTCCGAACACGCTATGGATCTTATGAATGGCTAGTTATGCCATTCGATTTAACGAATGCTCCGGCTTATTTCGTTGACCTTATGAATAGAGTTTTCAAAGATTTTCTCGATCGGTTTGTTCTCATCTTTATTGATGATATTCTTGTGTATTCTAAAACCGAGGAGGAACATGAAAAGCATCTTCGGATTGTATTGGAAACTCTTAGGAGTAATCAATTAAAGGCAAAATTTTCTAAATGCCATTTTTGGCAATCTAGTGTGAAGTTTCTCGGTCATATTATTTCCGAATCCGGAATATCAGTGGATCCTTCAAAGATTGAAGCGATTCAAAATTGGAAGAGACCGGAGAGCGTGACTGAAATCCATATCTTTCTCGGATTGGCAGGTTATTACCGCCATTTTATAAAAGACTTTTCTATGATTGTCGTTCCTCTTACTGGCATAACAAAGAAAGGTGTTAAATACATTTGGTCGGACAAATGTGAAACTTCTTTTCAGAAATTAAAAGAACTCCTTTCTGATGCTCCTATTCTTATTATTCCCGAAGGGAATCAAGACTTTGTCGTTTATACCGATGCTAGTCGCGTTGGTTTGGGTGCCGTTCTTATGCAAAAAGAACGTGTTATTGCTTATGCTTCTAGGCAATTGAAGCCGGCTGAGGCTAGATATGCCACACATGATTTAGTACTCGCGACTATCGTTTTCCTTTTTCGAATTTGGTGACATTATCTTTTGGGAGAAAAGTTTATACTTTATACTGATCATAAGTCTTTGAAATATTTATTTTCTCAAAAGGAACTTAATTTGCGTCAACAGCGTTGGCTCGAATTTCTTGCCTATTATGATCTTGACATTCTTTATACTCCTGGAAAGGGGAATCGAGTTGCCGATGCACTCAGTCGCAAGTAACAAGCGGTTGTTTCCATGATGATATCTGAATGGAACGATCTCGAACTTTTATCCACTTGTGAAATTCGAGATCGTGTTTCCGATTTATGTTCGTCTCTTGTTTTATGTAGCCTTGAGGCTCGTCCTTCTCTATTAGACCGCATTCTTGAAGCTCAACAGCTAGATCCTAAATTGGCTTTGCTTGGCCAAAATATTAAGGATAAAACCGATAGTGAAGGTTTGAAATACTTTGATATTGATTTTCGAGGCGGCATTCGAAAATTTGGTAGACTGATCGTACCAACTAATAGTGATCTTCGTAGAGATATTCTAGAAGATTCTCATCGTTCCAAGTATTCTATTCATCCCGGTAGTAGTAAAATGTACGCAGATATGAAGCGACTTTATTACTAGGAGGAAATGAAGCCTGATATTGCTAACTTTGTTAAGTGTTGCATGACTTGCCAACTTGTCAAGGCCGAACATCAAAGGCCCGGTGGGTTATTGCAACCATTGGAAAGTCCAGTATGGAAGTGGGATCAAATTTCCATGGATTTTATTGATGGCCTTCCCCGTTCTCGTTCGGGTCATAATAGTTTATGTGTGATCATTGACAGACTTACTAAATCTTCCCATTTTATTCCTGTTCGGTCGAACCGAACCGTTCCTCTTCTGGCCAAACTCTTTATTAAAGAAATTGTTAAACTGCATGGAGTTCCTTCTTCCATTGTTAGTGATCGTGATCCATTGTTTACTAGTGGATTTTGGAAGAGTCTTCAAAAAGCTTTGGGAATGAAGCTTAATTTTAGCACCGCTTATCACCCCCAGTCCGATGGACAAACTGAGCGTGTGAATCAAACTCTTGAAGATCTTCTTCGTGCTTGTGTGCTTGACTTTGGTGGAAGTTGGGAAGATCATATTTCACTTGTTGAATTTTCCTATAATAACAACTTCCAATCTAGTATTGGTATGGCACCTTTCGAGGCGCTCTACGGAAGACCATGCCGATCTCCTTCTTGTTGGCTTGAGGCCGGTGAGAAACTGGTTTTAGGACCAGATTTTATTCGAGATTCCACAGAAAAGATTGAACTTATTCGACATAGGATGAAAGAAGCCCAGAGTAGACAAAAATCCTATGCCGATAACCGAAGAAGGAAATTAGAATTTTCTGTTGGGGATCTCGTATTTATTCGTGTTTCACCTATGAAGGGTGTTGTACGTTTCAGTCGATCGGGAAAGTTAGCGCCTCGATACATTAGGCCATTTCCTATCACTAAACGTATTGGATCCATGGCTTATCGCCTTTCATTACCGGCTCAGTTTTCTGCCATGCATGACGTGTTTCATGTTTCTCAATTACGGAAGTGCCTTCGGGATTCCGATTCGATTCTTGAGCCCGGTGTTGTGGAAGAGATTGAATTATCACCTAACTTAACTTATGAGCAGCATGCTATTTGAATTATTACTTCGGAGATCAAACGTCTTCAAAATAAAGATGTTCCGCTTGTTAAAGTTCAATGGTCCGCAAATCCTAAGGATTGCTCTTGGGAAACTAGAGAATTCATCGAGCGTACACATCCGGAATTACTTTCTCATGCTCTTTGAGGTAAACTTCTTAATTCCAATTTCTATTGTGTTAATATGCTTTTATGGTTGTTACTTTTTATTTTCCACCGTATATATTGCGAGGATGCAATTTCTTTAAGGAGGGGAGTCTGTAACAACCCGCATATTTATTAATTTTATATTTAAATATTTTATCGTTAGTCGGATGTTAGTCCGAAAAGCTACTTTTTGCATACGGTCAAATTAGGACTCGAGACCACCTCCATTGAGTTCAAAATGACGTTTGCGATCTTTTTGAGTGTAAAGTTCGATATGTTTGGAGATAGTGAAATTTTCATCACTTTTCCCGCCTTTGACTTTGGTTTGGACTGCACCTTCTAATTCAGCCCCAACCTACCCCCTCTTCCTCACTTCATCAAACACTTCAAGCTTCATCAAAAATGGTGGTGGGAAAGGGAAATTAAAACTCCAAACTCAAATTCAATTGCAAACCCAACTTTCAACTCCAAATTCAAGTAGAAGATAGTGGATTCAAGCTTTGGATTGCTTCTCCTTGCTTTCAAGCTTCATCTTCATCCATTTTAGTGAAAAGGTGAGATTTTTAATCTCACATCTTGCCTATAATCGTCATTGGACTGTTGGGAATGATTCCCCATCACTTTAGCATCTTTGTTTGTATTGGATTTGGATTGAATGAGCGAAAAACCCCAATTTTCAGTGTTTTTGGTGATTTTCTGGCACTAGGTCGCTCTGGAGTGTTAGCTCGCTGGCCTTAGGTCGTTTCCAACCTACTATCACTCGCCTGCAGTTAGGTCGTAGGTCGCTGCACCACCCTTAAGTCGCGAACCCCTTTAGGTCGCCTGACCTTGTCCATGTTAGGTCGCTTCCGACCTTATTACACTTGGCAGCACTAGGTCGAAGCAACTCTAGGTCGTTAGGTCGTCTCCGACCTTATATCGCCCGGCTCGTTTGAGTTAGGTCGTGCCACTTTTAAGTCGCGTCGCTTTTTGGTCGTGAGTTCCTTAAGTCGCTTGCCTCTTGACCCTTTTAGGTCGCTCGACATTTGATACCACTAGGTCGTTTGACTTGTATCTTGTTAGGTCGCTCGACCTTGCTTAGGTCGTTGGTCCTTACTACCTTTAGGTCACGCCCACTTAGGTCGTAGGTCGCTCTGCACTTAGGTCGTAGGTCGCCCTGCTTCTTTTACATCGCTAGGTCGTTTGACTTATTTACTTTTAGGTCGTTCGAAAATTAGGTCGTTCGAGAGTCTTTAGGTCGCGAGTCCCTTAGGTCGCTCGCCCCTGTTTTGTCGTTCCACTGCTTAGCTCGGCAATGAGTTAGGTCGCTCGCAAGTTAAACCTTAGATCGCTTGGCATTGTGTCGTTAGGTCGCTCGACACTGTAAATCCTTAGGTCGCTCGGAACTTTAGCGTTAGGTCGTTAGACCTTGTTTGCTACTAGGTCGCTTGACCCCTTCGACTCCTTGGTCGTATCCGTTAGGTCGTTCGACCTATTTGACATAAAGTTTTTGCACTTTAATTCGACCACGTTAGGTCACAAGTATATTCCTACTTGACGGTTTTGGGATTGATTTCTTTGGACTTTGCTCACGTCTTCGAACGTGAATTTATGTGATTCGATTTGTTTCAGCAATCGTTTTGTGACTTGTCACTCTAAAAATATGAAGGTTTCAATACTAGTAGTAAATATCAAAGCTTTTTCATCAAAACGATTTCAACTCTATTTTATTACAAAGCTCTTTTTCCTAAACCGTTTTCCAATCTATTAGTATATACAAGCCTTTACTTCACTCGGATGAGAAATCGACTTAAACGACTTAGTAAAACGAGTGGTATGAAACGCTTGCGTTCACTTCATCGGTTAGCTCTTGGACTTGTTCGATTGAACCCCTTTTGTGACAATTTCCTAGTGGAGATCTATAGTTTGTTCGTAAATATTTAAGTTAAGCTAGTGGTTATGGGACATGAAGCTAAACTCATATATTTACTGGCTTAGTGTAATTGACACTTCCTTATGATCATGACGATCATTTTTGTGATTTAGACTAGCGATTGAGCGATGTCTCTTTGTCTGCGAGGGAGACTAGACCCCGCTTTTGTGATGTTTCGCCATCACATATATGGGGTAGCACCCCATGGTCTTCGGGCCATTTCTGTGTGGAAATTTAATGGATAGCTTCCATGAGATAGCTTCTCGTTTATGTGTTTCACGCGTTGGTGAGTTTGCATACTCCCGTTCATGTGTTAGGCCTTCCCCCTTTTTATGTGTTTTCTGGATTTCTGGTGATGATTTCTGGAATTTGTGCTTCACCAATTTTCATGATTTTCATTGATATGATATCAGTTTTTGTGCATTGGTGAATTTATGTGTTATTGACTTGTTATGAATACAAGTTTAGGGTATGATGCCCTATTTTATCTTTGAGAAGATTCTTGTGATATTGATTAATCTTTTGTTGATTTTCATTTACATACTTATAGTAGTATGCCGTTATGGTAGTTACGAGTTCATGCCATATTATTTATCATATACCTTATCATCTGATATTTATAGCTAGACTGATCCGTTTATTATTTTCTTATAAATAATACTCGGGTCAGACCGAGATGTTACAGGTGCTTCTGCTTGACTTCTCTTCAGGATTATTCTGACTTTTGGCTAACTACATAGATTAGTAGTTTTTGGATGTACACCTTTGAGATATAGACTCTATGTTGTGTACTTGTTCTTTTGTATAGCACGTGATGCTATTCTTTTGTATTATCGTGGATCTTTCCGACCACTACTCTGATGTACACTTTCATGTGTTATATATTTATTCATATCTTCTTCCGCCTTTGTGATATGGATGTTTGTGACTGATTTATGTTATGATTATTTCTATGTTTGTTTCCGAAGATTATATATATAGCCACCGTGTGATAGCTTTGTGTTTGTACCGGTATGTTGGATTTCCTGCATTCTATTCTATCTGACATATTGGTGCTCGCACAAAGAAGTTACATGCATGGTCGCTCCTCCATGGCCTTATTCTCCGTGCTAATTGACAGCACTACATCGTAGTGTTCTTGGTTAGCGTGGGTATAGAGGTGGGGCGTTACATACTCGGATAATCGGTAAGGTTGGCAGGGTCCGGCTTGGAAGTTTCCGAGAGCCATCGTAGTTCTCAAGTATATTTTCTAGAGGTATACTTTCGATAAAGGGGGCGCACCCTCCTAGTCATTGTTGGAAAAATTCCTTTTCCTTATTTTCGATTCAAATCTTTGGATTGATTCTTTGTTAATTGCATCAGGAAGCATCTTGCGCTCTTCGCGGTATTTAATTATTTATGTCCATTCTTTTATGCTTGGATGTTGTCCTTGTGAGGGGAAACCCGTTCTGCATTTTTGCGACGTGGTCTTACCGGTAATTTTGTGTGTTCTATTTTTTTTATTTGGAGTTTACTCATACTGGACTTATTGTCCGACCTAAATTGTTTGTTTTCCCTAAACTCTCGGGTACTCATTTATATTTGAGTAGTCCGAAAATGACAGGTTTCTTTGGCTTCTTTTGAAGATGGTGGACAAGCAGGAGGCTCCTTATCTATGTAGCTATTTATTTCCGTTGTTATGAGATGTTGGCTCTATGTATGTATCTTTAAAAGTAGGTTGTTACAACTACCTAGACTGATAGTAGTACTTTTGTTGTAACTCTGATAACTCCATGTTGGGAGTAACCTTATGTATTGTCTTATTTTATGTTATATGTTTAACCGTTCCGTTGTGAGATTATTGTTCCGTTCTTATATTTTACCCAATGATAACTCGTCTTTCAGATACTTGGGCAATAGCATATGAATAACATGGATGTATTAAGTGTCGTTCTAAGGGGTCAGAAAGTTGGGTCATCACGGTTGATTTTAGAGCTTCGGTTGAGCGAACACCTTAGCCTGATTGGGGTAAAACTCATTAGAGATAGGGTAAGTGATTCCCTAGAATGAGTTAATCTTAAGAGAGCGTATTTGTAATTTTTGTAATAATAATATTTATCCTCTAATGTCCCGTTTTGGACTTGGATTGATAGACACACCACTCAAGAAAAATGAAATGTTTGTGAATGGAATGCGACCAGAGTTCCATCGTGAAATGGCCAATCATCTTATGGGTACGTTCACCAACATTATTAGCATGGCTTTGAGGTTTGAGGCTCTTGATATTAAGGAAGTAGTCCAAAAGGGTGTAGTACCAGCAATAAGTGCCAAGCCTGTATTAGTTATACCAGTTGAAGGAAAGCCAAACTTCAAGCATAAGTTTAAGGGAAAGAAGCGAGGTGCAGGAAAGAAACCCGAAGATGGCGCTCCAGCACAGAAGAAGCAGACCGACTTGGCTAACATTCTTTGTTTCAAGTGCAATAAGATGGGCCACTTTGCAAATCATTGCCCAATTGCCACATGTTTTAATTGTGGCCCGCCTGGACATATGAAGAATGAGTGCCATTTTCCTAAAAAGGGTTCTCAAGGACAGACTTTTACCATTGAAGAGATACCATCCACTTCTTCATATCAAAAAGGGAAGAAAGTGTTGCAAGGTACATTATCCATCTATGATATTCCTATAAGGGTGCTATTTGATACAGGAGCTTCCCATAGTTTTATTTCTTATGATTTAATGGACAAACTAAACCTTAAATATGTTATCATAAGTAATCCTCTTTGTGTGTCAAACCCAATTGGAGGTCCGACAAATCTTGACATTGTGTGTCTAAATGTACCTTTCTCTTATCGAAATCATCTCTTTCCTTTTGACTTGTTTGTTCTTGGGTTTATGGGTTTTGGAGTGTTGCTCGAAATGGATTGGTTATCCAAGTTTAAAGCTATCTTGGATTGTGGTAGAAGGCTCGTTAGAGTTAGTGATGCAGGAGAAGTTGGTGTTGATATTAGTTGTGAAGAGACTAAGATGTTAATCAGCAGTTTTCTCTATTCACTCGAAGTGGCTAAACCGAAGTTAGGAGATGTGCTAGTTGTTCGAGATTTCACAGATATTTTTGATGAGGTGCAAGGTTTACCTCCTCACCATGAAGTCGAGTTCCGTATTGATTTGGTTCCGAGAACTAGACCTTTTGTTCAACCCTTACAAAGGATGGCTCCAAAAGAGAAGAGGGAGTTATAAAAGCAGACTTATGAGTTGTTGCAGAAGGGCTTGATCCGACGTTGTACCTCGAGTTGGGTATCGTCGGTCGTCTTTGTTACAAAGGCGGGCGGTTCTCTAAGGTTATGCATAGACTATTGGGAGTTGAACAAAAGGACTATCAAGAATAAATATCCTTTGCCAAGGATCGACGATATGTTTGACCAATTCCATGGTGCTCGGATATTTTTTTATTTGGAGTTTACTCATACCGGATTTATTGTCTGACCCGAATTGTTTGTTTTCCCTAAACTCTCGGGTACTCATTTATATTTGAGTAGTCCGAAAATGACAGGTTTCTTTGGGCTCTTTTGAAGATGGTGGACGAACAGAAGGCTCCTTATCTATCCAGCAATTTATTTCCGTTGTTATGAGATGTTGGCCCTATGTATGTATATTTAAAGACAGGTTGTTATAACTACCTAGACTGATAGTAGTACTTTTGTTGTAACTCTGATAACTCCATGTTGGGAGTAACCTTATGCACTGTCTTATTTTATGTTATATATGTAATTGTTCCGTTGTGAGATTATTGTTCTATTCTTATATTTTACCCAATGACAACTCGTCTTTCAGATACTTGGGCAACGATACATGAATACCATGGATGTATTAAGTGTCTTTCTCAGGGGTCAGAAAGGTGGGTCGTCACACTTTGTTCGGATGTTGATACTTGTTTTATATATATTTATGTGAAAAGTGTTTTCAAAACCAATGTCATTAAAGATAATACCAAAGTGTTTTCAGTATAAAGCATTTTGGTTATCGTAAGGTTAAAACCTGTCCTCATTTATGTGCGGCGAGGTCTTACGAGACACTATTATTTTCATAGATTTGTTAGTACCTATCTATGACTCCATCCTATGTTTATGGTTCGAGTATCTCACGCTGGTTTATCAAGCCTGATCCGAGTATATTTAATACTCGGGTCAGATCCGAGTAGTTTCAGGTTTAGTTAAAGATGCTTAGAGTTTCTAGAGGAGAGCTGAAGATCATTTATCTACATATGGATGTATTCTACTATCCGCTAATATACTGCATTTGTTTTGTTTTGCTGTCAGCATTGTAAGGATAGAGATTTATAACTGTTTAGGCTGAATCTAGATTAGACTCTGATATTGTATTCAAAATTTTCCGCTGTAAAGATTATATTGAATAATTTATGTTATTCCATTCGTGTAAGATTCTGTTCTATCTTTATTTTCTTTTTCCCTAACAATCAGGGTTTTCGACACTTGGATTTGCGGCACGTGAATACTGAGGATGTATTAGTGTCGATTTTCGAGGGTCGAAAATCTCGGTCGTTACAACGATAATATATAATGTCTCAAAAGGTATTTACCAAAAAGAAAACCTTTATATACATACATCAATCAGAGAAACTAACCTATCATCAGTCTAGACAGTTATAACAACCTATCCTCTTAAATGCTGATAGATGCAATCAAGTAATGTAGTGGAAAATAAGTACGGTAGGAATTCATCTAGCTCCTCTCCGAGAGCTTCAATGAACCATAGCTAAATATGAAAATATACTCAAGCTGACCTAAGCATTAAGAAAATAACACCTGGATCAGTCTGATAAACCAGTGTGAGAAAGTTAAATCAAATAGATTCATTATCATCTCTAAGCCCTTCGAAATAAGAGTATCCCATAAGACCACGCCGCCAATAAACACGGACTGGTTTTTACCTTACGATAATCAAACCATTTCCATTATAAAATCATGTGATAATATAATAATGTCTAAGGAGTGAAATATAAATAATCACATAGCTGCGACGCAAGTGAGTGTACATCCCAACAATAATAGGTATACAATTACAGCCGCTAAGGTGCGTTCACTAATTGTGTAGGATTTCCATGTAAATCTCTTCAAGGAAGTTGAATTCGAACTACTGCACAAGGATCAGATATATCCTTCCGAACCGTTGTACGTCTATAGTGAATGTACCACAGGAAAACCATAGCTGGTCTTGCTAAGACCTGATGCATCGCTCCAACATGCATATCCTAATAAGTATCTCTAGAAATGGAGTTGCATGCACCCTATGGGTTTGCCAACCATACTGGTTATGTCTCCTATCTCTAGTTTTTGCCATACCAATGATGAGGCTACATCTGACATTCCAACACACGAGTCACCACTCGAACAGATCTTCCACATGAGCTTTAACTCGAATAGATCTCGAAACCACACATAGATTCCTATGCCTCAACAGGTCTCGGAACCACAAATGGATTCCTATACCTTAGTAGGTCTCAAAATCACACATGGATTCCCACATCCTGAATAGATCACAAACAACTACATGTGTTCGAGCATCTCAAATAGATCACGAATCTCCATATAGACTCCAACATCACGAAGCAATCACGAACTAATCACGAACCAATTACGAATTCATCATGAACTAATCATGAACCAATCACGAAGCCATCACGAAGCAATCACGAACCTCTTCCAAAGCATAGAACGCGTATATGGTTTTTTTGAGTGGTTACAGTTTCAAGTCATCTCATATAAGTACACTCCCCCGCTTACTGGATGCTCCAAAACCAATCGATCGATTTCTCGAGAATCTCAACCTCAGTTCTGTAGGAAATAAACAGACATATATAAGACTGGAGATCACCTCCTAACCTTTTAGGCGGACGGATTTCCTTATCATTTTCTCTAGAAAAGAAAGACGAGTTGATACATATAGTATAGTATCACCGAAGATAAATGTACCATATAATCCTCGTGTTTCTTCTAGATATTTCCAGACTACATTTTGGCCACGATTTGATAGTCGGTTATTCAACTACCAAACAAACAGACAATCCAATACAATGAGAATAATCGCATACGTGAAACTAGTTCTATATATTGTTTATAAGCAGTAACACACAAAGCACGATCGAAACAAGTAGGCACGATCAAGTCATATAAACGACTTCTAATCACTTTTTTAATTAATCTCCCTTTATTAATTAAAATCTTCTTTTATTAGTAAAACTCATTGTACTTAATAAACTCTTTATAAATGAATTTTCATTTATTAATTAAACTCTACTATTTAATTAAAATATTACTCTTCATTTTCAACACATTTCTATACTCTCAAAAGTATTCATATACTTATCTCAACCGTATACGTATATTCACAGAAAAATTTCAAAGGGCTTAAGTCAAATGTTACTCAAACACTGTCACTATAAACCTAAAACCATTCCACATATGATTATCTTTAAACCATTCTTTTCAAAGATCCATTTGCATTCGTAAATATAATCAAAATGGGTTAAAGGCGAATGTTACAAACACATTTCCACAACAAATCCAAAACCATTTAATACTTGTTATCCTCTTTATAATCCCATTATTAAAGACCTACGTATTTTCCAAACTTATTTACAATATTTTGACACTTTAAAATGTTATCCAAGAGTTGAAAAACAAGTGTTATTAAAACATTGTTTACGACAAACCCCAAAACACTTTATTATTCCATTATCTTTAAAATTCCATTCTAAAGATCTAATTCCATTTCAAAAGTATAGTTGAATGGATTAAAATAGATGTTGCACAATGATCGATACTATAAACCCAAAATCACTTTCATACTGGCCATTTACTTTAACATATCCATTTAAAGCTCTAAGTACTTCTCCTTTTATTAAACAAGGTGATATACCTTTTTAATCAATTTATAAAACAATCCATTATAACATAAGTGTTATAATGCCAAAACTCCTTTTAAATTCCTTTATAAATACCAAACTTCCTTTTTAAACTTCTAAACATATTAAAATACCTTTAAAATGATAGATATTTACATGTGGAAATTAGCCACAAGGGCCTCTTTAGCAAGTGAAATTAGTTTCTAGGACACACAACTGAAATAATTACTTTCAAGGACAAAACGTAAAATAATTAGTTTCTACGGCCTAAAAACCTATGAAATTATGTCTTTGAAAGTAATTGGACTGCTGACTTTGTCCTTGAAAAGAATTATTCTGTTGACTTTGGACTTGAAAGTAATTTCTTTGAATGTGTGTCCTAGAAACTAATTGGACTGCAAAGTTTGTCCTTCTGGTGAAATGCCCCTATTTACATATTCTAATTTATTTATAAAACAAAGATATTTAATAAAATACTATAAACCATTTGTAAAATATAATAATATAAAATCCTTTTATTTCTCAAATAAATCTTTAACAACTTTAAAACCGTATATATGCTAAAAATATACTTTTAAAAAACATTTATACATATTTTGAAACATATTATTTAAAAACCATAAAAACGCATTTTATAATTTAAAACTATCCTTATATAAATCCATAAAGGATTTTTAGAAATATATTTAAACCTTGTTATTTTCCCATAATAAGTACACTAACAGTACTTTTTAATCAATACGAAGAAGCCCTAGGATGTCTTCTAAAGTTAACTTTAAAATCGCATATCACAGCGATTTCAAAGTGCATCCATCACGACCGTTTTGCTTCTAACATTTACAATTTCCATTTCCAATTTCCCAAACTGTCCAAACCTATCCATTTATGTCAAATACAACAAAACTTGTGCAGAACAACCCAATATACACACATATATATATATATTTCCACACTATATCACATTTTTATTCAATCTAACGTATGTCAAATACCGGGGATTTCAAAGCATGTTTATAATGACTATATCGTTTCTAACATTCATAACATACTATCACTTTTTACAAAGCAATATCAAACATGTAAATAAGTAGTCCGGGCCATGATACATATTATAGATGATCAAATAGGGATTATTATACTTAATAATAATGTTCTCACTTGTTTTACAAAACAAGGCCGGGTCCAAAAATAATAACTTGCACTGTTCGTTATACAGTTTATATTTTCAATACAACAACAATTATATACACCAATCAACTGGTGAGAAAAACTTGCCCAAGCTCCAGTCAATGTTTTCGCATTTTTCAAATAGTCTAAAATCGAACACCGTTCGATTTTGACTAAAATTCCAACTAGCTCCAAACTCAACGATTCCAATTCCATCGCGTAGATAATCCAGATACGAATGCAACGACGAAAATGGCGCCCGATTGGACCTCGTATGAGCAAGATACTATTATGAGAACTCTAGAGATAATTAAATAATAATTAACTAAATGTGTAATTAAGCTCTAATTACCTTTTTCTAACACGCGCTAACCCTATCTGTTATTTTCCAAACCCGAGTTGCAACTTCATGAACCAAATGTAACATCCCCTTACTTGGAGGCCCAAAACTAACGGCTACGGATGCTGAAGTCACAACAATGTTAGATACAACAATGTTAGATACATTGATATACAGAAACACATGAATATGAAAAAAAAAATAAACAGCAAACTAATTCCACGTTCCATTTTAGAATATTTCAAATTCATTACATAATCCCAGTACGCAGACCACGTTCATATAACATATAATTAATACAAAATAGGCCAAGAGCAACATATGAAGATTCCCCATTGGTTGATCATAGTATATAATAAGGCAATAAAATAGATTTGCCTTTACAACCAAAACACATAGCGAAACAGAAGAACTCTAATAACTAGCTTGCCTCATGCTCGTCTCCGGAAACTTTATTTGTCTAAAACGAGAACCTGGAAGCCTTAACCCTTAAACTACTCAAAATTAGTTGAGCACCCGAGAGTTTAAGGGGAAAACAAAAACTTCGAGTCAAACATAAACCCTGGTATGAATAATAACCTACCATCCCAAACAATTTAGATATCTAGTGAGACCATGCTGCTTAGCGGAACGGGTTTTCCCCTCACTAGTATCCTAAAACCTTTATAAAACCATATACTGTGCTCCTGCATCCATAATGGTTAACAATAATTCAAAATGGTATGATGATATGCAAACAGGTATATTAAATCTAGATTAGCCATCCCTATTCATTCTGGCTATCTGTCTTATTTATAGTTTCTAGTGTCACTATTAACCTATTAGTTTTCATGAGCTTACAAATAACCTGTTTAATGTTTATGGACTCCTTGCCCGATTTCATAGTTTTCATGGGATCGCTAAGAACCTATTGGCCTCTGCTAATATCTTTACTGTTTCATGGATTCTTCCCGAACATATAGGTAACTCCAATATCCTTCTCTTTGTCCTAGTTTTCATGGGTTGACTAGGAACTTATTAACTTCTGTCCATATCTTAATCCAGATATAGTTATCGTGGGTTCACTAAAAACCTATTGACCCTTGCCAATATCAAATCATAGTTTTCATGGGCTTACTATGAACCTGTCTTCCTGACATCTTCATTTATACATAGTTTTCATGGGCTTACTATGAATCTATTGGCCCCTGCTAATATCATTCCTATACATAGTTTTCATGGGCTTACTATGAACCTATTGGCCCATGCCCATATCTTTAATTAATATTTTAGCACCTTAATTTATATTCACTAATGGGTCAACTTAGCTGGTTATTCTGCCCTTCCCCAAAACACCGTCATGGGTTCATTACAATGTGAATAAATATATGAAGAAGCAATCATAACAATATAATACTACCAACCCTTGTGGTCTAATATCCTGGAAATCATTCCATGTAAAACTTGGTTAAACCCTTTAACCTGTTAATCAAGGAAAACTTCTTCTATTTCAAAGCTCTTTAATTTATGCCATGATTTTTCCTTTAAAATGAGATTGGGTTATTTGTTTTGAAGCCTTAAAACTTCACTTTCGAAACCTCTGGATGACCTCTTTCGAAAACGTAGAAAACCCTTTTTCAAAACACTAAGTATATACGTTTCGAAGCTCCTTAACTTATTCCATTAGAAACAAAATTATACCTTTCGACTATATCAAAATATTACTTAATAATCTTTAGAAACGTAACTTCGAAACCAATGAAACTACCCCTTTCGAAATCATTGGGTTTACTCTTTAAAACATCTTTTTTAGGTCAAAGTGAATATATGTGAATGTATTCCTTTCGAAACCTTTAATAAAATTGTTTGGGGAAAATTTGATAGGGTCGGAACCATCTATTCGAAAGCTCAAAACCATTGAGTAAAACTTTGAAGGATAGCATCAAACCCCCTTTCGACACCATTGCCTTCGAAACCCCTGAACTCTTTCGAAAGAATTTTGGAAGTGGCTTAGTATGTATTTAAAACAAAGGCACCTTTTAAAAGCATTAATGATTCAATACCCTTGAAAGGCATACGAACAGCAGCAAGGTTTCGACTAGGTCGGAACCAGCAATTTCGAAAGCTTTATTTTTATAAATAAAGGATCCCATCTGAAAGCTTATACCTTTAAAACATAAAATGGAAACCCCTTCGAAAGCTATTTAGAAACCCTTTCGAAAGCATGTGTTTCGACTCATTTGAAAGCTTTAATAAAACAAGGCAGACGCTTTTTCATTTGAAAGTAAAACTAAGGTTTCGACCCCATCAGAAGCTATGCTTTTGACACCATGACTTCCGCCTTTCCTCCAATCCACTACGTACCATCTAAATGATACCTTGTGTATTGGTTTCGACTAGGTGGGTTTTGGCATGGTAGGTTTCGACTGAGTCGAAGCAGAAGCATTGAAGTCGAAAGGCGCATCTAAAGGAGGCGGAACCAACTTTTCTGAATAAAGGCTGAAATCATGCTAATTTTAGTAATTGCTTTATAATTAACCTACCTATTTGTAATCTTTTAATTGGTTGCCTTAAAACTTTTCAAATCCTTTACAAAATAACTGCCGCATTTATCAGATCTAAATCTAGGAAAAATAAATGTTTTAGCCCTTCCATTAAGCAAGCCAATTATGCAATTTAATCCTTCTTTCTAAAACAATTTAATTTCCTTAGTAAATTAATTAGGAAAAATCTCCAAAAATTACAGAAATTCACTTTCATCATGTTATCAAACCTAAAAAAATTCAGACCCAAATTCTTAATAAAATAATTGAAATTAATTTTAAACCCAATTATATCATATTTTCCTTTAGAAATTCATAATAAATTTTCCATAGCTTGGAAAATTACAAAAATTGAAACCCATCTCCAAAATCATATTTTACATAGCATAAAAATTTTCCATGGTATTTAGAAATCATTTACATTTGGTTTTGCCCAAAAACCTTATAAATCAATATTTAAATGATTTGATTTAAACCAAATATATTTTAATTCAAGCATATCATCATCCAAATCATCATAAAAATAAATTCATCCTTAAATCCGAGAACTCGTAATCATAGAATAAAATAGAGATGGTATAAAATTATTATTCACCTTGAATAAGATAAGGACTTTGAGATTTGTTGTTGATTAAATCCCCTAGCTTTAACCTTAGCTTGATTGAATTTTCTCTTCCTTTCTCTTTGATAATGGCCGGCTCCTTAGGTTTTTGATTTGCGTTTGTGTTTTTGTGAAAATGAAAATGAACGTGAGAGATTGAAACGTGAATGGATGTATGGCCGTGTATAATGAGTGGAGCGGCTATTTACTAATATGCCATGTTTTGATTAATAACATAAAAGCCATTTAAAGCCCATTTAGTTCATTAAGCACGGCCCTATAATGATTTATTCAAATCTCAATCCCCTTATCATTTTCATTCTAACATTATTCTATTTAATTTATCTAATTAAATCTCCCGAATAATGTTATCAAAAGTTAGGGGTGTTATCAAATGCCACTGCCACGTCGCCTCTCCAGCCACGGCACCTTCACTGTAGGTATTCTCGACCACCTACAACCAGTCCTTACTAGTATCGCCTCCCTTCGTCACCTACAGCTTGCCATCGAGCTCGAAATTGTCACTGCCTTCATCTCGAGATCCACACCACCACATTCCTTCGTTCAACGATTCACCACCACCAATGAACTCCCCATGCCACACCGCTCCACTTTAATGTTGGACACTTCCTCTATTTCAGCTCTGATCGCCATGGATAATCTAAGCCGTTAGATCGTGGTAGCTAGGTAAGGGTTTATGGAAAGAAAGAGAGCGATGAGGTCCTTATATAGAAGATTTAAAACATTATTCATCCCATAAAATCTCGAAATCCAAATGAGGCATGCTCACTGGCGTTCCTAGCTAATTACCCCATTCTGAACACAATGGAACTAGCATCGGGGCCTAATTCCATCATATATAGAAGTTAGCTTTTAAAATCAAATTATATTATATTTAATTCCTAAAAACAATTTTCACGCGTTTCGAGCTCGCGACCACATAGTACGCCCAATCGCCACGAAACTCGACGGCATATAACAATTCCATATTCCGGATCCAACGACACTAGTTTTGTTAAAATTCGAGACAGTGCCCCAGCATGATAATTTCACACGTTAATTGAAATGAATTTATTATTAAAACAATTTTAATTACTTTTACTTCTAAATTAAAAGCTTTCGATATCATTCTTATTTAAACATAGTTTAAATAAGCTTTCAAAATCATTTTTATTCAATTAAATCCAAGTTTCAATATTTAAATAATTCCAATATTTAATTATAAACTGTTCAAAAACCTGGGTCTTACATATATTATGTATTATATGTATATTAAAATAATAATAAACGATAAATACGTATATAAAAGGGATAATGTGTCCATTGTAGTGCAAATCCCGACACTTATATATAGGCATATTAATCCATGTACACATTATATGTTGCACATGCACTTACACGTATGCATGTATTAAATAAACTTATACACTTTACATATCACAAATATAAACAAAGCGAATCTTTATATCAATCAATTAAATAAAATAATTATTTTATTTAAAATCATTTAGGTTAAATCTAAAACAATTTATAGTTCATAGGCCCAATAAAAATTATTTAACCCCATTTTAATTTATTTTAAAAATACTATAGCCTTTTAAAATTGGTAAACTAATTATTAAAATCAAAAGTGATCCAAATAAAATATTTTTCTCACTTTATAAAAATATTTTATCATTAAATTTACAAATTGCCTCAATTTATCCATATTTTATTATTTTAAAACCATTTTTTGTTAATTTAATCTTCATTATAAATTTCCATATAATTGCTTCTCAATAATGAGTCCTTACATCATGCCATCGAAAACCTATGCTTCGCCACTGCTCACTATCATTATCTCCCATAGCTACCATCTCCTTGAAACCTAACTCTGGTAAATAAACAATGCAAATACTAGCCACCTACTGTGCCATGTACATCTTTCAGCATATCACTAATAGGATTAGGCATTTGTCCTGGGGATAATTCAGTAATTTACTGTAAATTATTAGCTCTGTAATAAAATCTTGATGAAAATAAAAGGTGTTTTTCTTTCTATTATATACTCGTTATATTGTGTTATATTAATTATTTAATTTAAGTATATTTACTAGAAAATCCATAAATGATATGTTTTGTGATTGTACTTACAATGTGTTGTAATCATGAGAAATTTAACACTATGAAAATAAACATATCATTTTAAATATCCCCAATCAAGATGTATCGAGATTGAATACTGATAAATATTTCGAGGTTAGCCAGTGTAAAGCTCTCCAAATTTTAAACAATGTATTACTCATAACTGCTGGAGGTACCAAGGGTTTACGTACTGATAGTTATTGGAAAAATATTGAATGACTCACTCGATAGTTATCTATTGGTTAATATAACTAAGGTCAATAGAGAATATCAAAGAAATAATATCGCACCGTTCTCTCGACTAGATTATAATGTTGAAATTCAATGTCGACGCCCCACTTTGATTATGGTTAAATCTTGGCATGACATCCATCGACCAAACGTAATTAGCTCTAATTTGAAGTAATAGAATTGAAATGGTATTCGGAAGAGAATTCGTCTCCTCAATTATATTAGGTTAGTATGATTGTCAACTATAGTCAACTTAAAGTCAAAGCTCTGGCCTAAGTTGTTCGGTTAATAATAATTTTTATTATTGAACCAAGGACTTTATGTTTGGATTTTACAAGCTGAATGTGGATGATATTGGAATTTTGAGCAAAACCAAATTACATAAGTCGTAGTATGATATAGTTTAGATGAAGAGAATTGGTGCAAATAATCCTCGCCACCAGGGTTGCTTAGATAATAAAATGGGAATTTATCAAAATTATGTAAGTGATAAATTTGGCCAAACTTTCGTACCACTAGCTAAGGTTACATTAATATTCAAATTGTTTGTTACTAATCGCTAACTGAATTTACACATATGAGTCGCTCAACCGCAACGTTGAATACTCCAAATACCACTTGATTTAATTAAATTATAATTGTTGTAAATTAACTAAATTAATTAATATATATAAAATATTAATTATAAAATTTTATTTGATTTATTTTAATTAGTATTTACTATAGTACATATATAAAAGTTATATATGCATGTATCAATATACTATATCAGCGTACATTTAAAATGGATTTAAAATGTGCATATATCAATCGGGTTTTCAAATTTGTGTAGCCCCATTAGCCTACTAGTTTGGATGGCCATCATAAGAGGGTTAGGGTGTGATGTTTTGTTTGAAAATATGAGTTTGAATTGGTTTAAAAAGAAGAGGTAAAAGTGAGATCTTGATCTCCACTTTTCTCTTTCTTTTTTTTCCTGTATAAACTCAACACCTCCCTCGTTTTTTAGTTTACACTCTATAGCCTCCATCTACCCTAGCCTTGGCCAAAAACTATTGCCTCTATCTCCTCTGCATTTTCAATCCAAATACAAATTAAATCAAATATGGTTCAAGGTGTGGTGGTCTCTTTGATTAGTAACTTTTGAAAGAGATTGAATCCAATTCATGAAGCTTTTCCAATTCAACATTCAAGGTGTTATATCAAGACCAAATATAGGTAATATTTTATTTAGATTTATTTATCTATATACTCATTTATGCCATTATATGTGTATCGATTAGAATATATATTATCATGAATTTACATATTTGCTTGCTGTCAAATCTGTATATGTACGTATTCTTAAAAATAAATTAAAAAACCTATGTATGAGAAACTTTTTTTGACCATTTAAAAAGATATTCGAAGGTAAAATAAATTTGAAAATAATTTTAAATTAGAATTAGAATTTTGAATTGTTGTTATATACATACAATATATATATAACAAATTTTATACATATATTTTCGCACGTATATCTATGTAATAAAAAATTATATATATATATATAATCAAAATCAAAATAATAGTTTACATACATGTATGTATATATATGTACATATGTTTCAAATTTTTATTTATGACATATTAATATAGATATATATTATAAAATAAACAACATTTGAAATTACAATTAAAAAATTTATTTACTAAAAATATGTATGAAATTTATAAAACAATTTTTTTTAATCCATATGGATTAAATAAATAAAATAATTGATTTTGTCAAAAATAATTTTTGGTCGAAAGTAAAAACACATATTTGTTTTATGTTTAAATATATAATATTCCTTATATATTTACAAATTGGAATTCTTAGAATTTTTATATATAAATATATACTTTTATATATTTTTGAATTAATAATATATATTTTAACATGCATGTATATGTTTATATTTATTTATATGTTAAATATATAATATTTAAATTTGAATTTGAATTTTTAAATAAGATATTATTTGTATCTAGATATGTTTTCAAATTTGAATTTTTCTTGAGATATTTTAAATATTAAAGTTTGAATTGGTTTTCTGTTAAAACTTAAATTTCTACATAATTGTTATACATATATATATGATAGGAAAACCTTTATTTGAAGCTTTTCAAATGTCGAAGCTACCCTTTAACAATCTTACTAAATTGTAAGGATATTTTGGTCCTTTATATTCTTTATATTGGACCTTTTAGTTCCAATTGTGAATCTATTGCTGATTTTTTTAATATGTAGTTTAGATTTTTTTTTTAAATTTTTTTATTAGTTGATCCAAATACATGCATAATTTACTTAATTTGTTCGCTTTTTTAGTTTATATGATTTTGTTGATATTATAAAATGATGACACGCTTCTAATTTAACACCACAACATTGGGTATTTGTTCTCACTATTTCATAATAGAAAGAAGTTAGTTCTCAAATTTATTTATGTCATGTATATCTATGAATATGACCATTATTTGATAATAAAGGAATGTTTGTTCTGTTTTTTTTTGCACATGTCCAATGGACATGCCTATATATAAGTATACTTAAGGCTACGATCAACTACACCTCATTCTTTCTACACCTCAAATCCTCTTGATTTCAACCACATGTTCCAATTTAAATAATCATATAAGTGACATATGAGTGAAAGTATGATTACTTAAATCGAAATATGTGGTTGAAATCAGGGAGGTTGGAGGTGTAGCAAAATGAGCAGCCGATCCTTCCCCTACTTTATATTATATGCATATATAAAGTAATAACAAATGGTGTAACGACCCTGAATTTCCGACCCAATTTAAAATTTTTAAATCAATTATTTTAGTATAAAATTTGAAATTTATATACGTTCTCAGTTAACATCCAAACTTTGTATATAAGATGCGTCTAGTTGGTTATGGATATAGGAAAAGTTCCGTCGCAAAATATCGCCATAAATTTCGTCCGCGTTTTATTGTATATCAGTTCATTTTAAGTGCGTAAATTTTATCTTCCGAATCTAGATATTTTTACACAGTATTGTTGTAAAAATTTATCTAATCAAGACGTCGCATTTTGTTTCATCTAATTCCGTCGTCGCCTGCTTCATTTAAATTGTTCTGCCAAACGAACAATTTAATCGGCAAAATTTTTTGAGTTTTGACGGAACTGTCGTATTAACAATATCTGTGTACTATTCTAAGCGCCTCGTCGCACCAATCAGAATGATATATTCATTTGAACAAACTAGAGTTTGGCGTAAATCATCGCACTAAATTTAACCATTCCAAACGGACCGGTTAAATGAATATCCAGTCCATCTTTAGCCACTCCAATTCACCTGATTGTACCCATTTATGTCTGAATTAAAGAAAAATCTATTCCAGCCCAAATTTGTTAGCCCATTTGCATTTCAAATATTTGGCTGAAGTGCATTGATTAGTGTGGTTGGCAGCTGATTTAGTGGGCATGAAAAGTTGCACACCAGCTGTTGATAGCATGGGAAAATAGGCAACATATTTCGTAACTCACACAAATAATATTCTCTATCCACTGTTTCCATTTACCCCTTCATATCCCTGCCTTTATATAAATCAAATTCATCTGTACCCATACATTCGCTTGCAAAAAATACTTAGACCAGGTAAAGAAACGTACCTCCTCTGACAACTTCTCTTTCTCTCTTCTCTTTTATTTTTGCACTTTATTTTGCCATGTTTCAAAACCTGAAGCAACAAAATTTTCACATCAACGTCCCTTCCCTCTTTCCCCTTGCCTTCACCACCGCTCCTCCCACTGCCACCCCGACTTCGCCTCTGGTCACCGAAGCTCCGCCACGTGAGCCTCTCCCCTCACCTGCAGTTCCCCTCGCCTGCGGCCCTCCCCTCGCCTGTAGTTCCCCTCGCCTACGCCCTCCCCTCGACTGCGTCCCTTCCCCTCGCCTACGCTATCTACCACCGCCACCGTGACTTGCCGCCACCTCCTTCACATGACTGCCACCCGCCCCGTGACTTGCCCCACCTCCTTTCAAACCACGTCGTCGCCCTCCTCTCCACCACATCGCCTTAGCCCTACCTCCTTCAGCCGTTGTTGAGCCACCGCAACCATTGTACGCACCACACGACTCCGTCACTTCGCCACCTTCCCTCGAATGCTGCTCCAGGACGCGCAGCTCCACCCAAGCCTCACCAACGCCACCCACCCCATCACGTGCCACTGCCGACTAACCCTGAGCCCTCCTGTCGCCACCGAACCAAGCCGCTGTGCCATTGGACTTCACTTTGCAGCCTTATTGTCTTTGCATGACTGATTAATTGCTTTACATATGGATATATATATATATATATGTTAATATATGTGTATATATTAATTATATGTTATAGGCAATGATGTGTTGTTTCCATGTATTGAACAGCAACTATCGGAAGCTTTCAACTTTGCAGTAGCACCCTCTCTTAGCTTCTCTTTTCTCTCCTTGTTGATTGGTAAGAATTTGTGTGTATATATGTTTTATATATATATATGAATGTCCATATTAAATTTATACTATTTTTCTCTTGTCGATGGTTGCAGCTTGTTCGACTGTTCGTGTTGCGTTGCGTTTGAGTCAAGTCTATTCGTGCCTCTTCGTGCTTCGTCGTTCACTCTCTCTAACCACTAAAGGTGAATAAAATTTCATGACTTATATTCTTATACGATGATAATCAAGTTTGGTTGATAAATGATTGATTGTTTGATGTTGATATTGGACGTTAAAAAAATTTGTTAATGTATAAGTGATAAATAATATACGATTTAATTTGACGTAGGAAAGTTAACAATTTGGAATTGATATATGTGTTGAATTTGATTAGATAAAATTTGTATAACATGAACCCTTTTATTGTCTATTGAATTGACATGTAGGAATATGGTTAGTTACACCTTGGATCATTTAAATTTATGTGGTATAAATTAATATAGTATGAAATTGAATAAGTAGAAACCAAGTGTAGAATTGCATAAAATAATAAGTGTAATGATCTTTAATCTACATGAAGTGATAGTGTAGATTCTAGAAATAATTATATTAATTTGCAAAAACAACAATGTAAATTAATACGATTATTTCGGGATTATTTAAATTGATTATTGGATTGTTATTGATTGTTGTTATTGCTTGTTTATTTACTTTGACACCATCCCAGTTATCACACTGCAAGTTCCCTTTACTATGCTTTGATTTTTGAATTGAAATGGAATCGGGTTGAAATGATAAATACCCAAATAAAACAATTGACGTAGGATTGAGAATTAAATAAAACCCGATTGGTCAAATAATTCGATTTAAATAAATAAATAAGCTTTCTTTGAATGAAATAATATGCGTTTTAAATTGAAGTTTGAAATTTGAACTTTAATGAAATTTAAATGTTATTATTTAATAATTAACAAAGTGTTGATAAAGAATGTTGTTTTAATTATTGAATTAAGTTTGAAATTATTTAATAATTAAGTTTTGAAATTATTTAATAATTAAATAAAATTGAATTATTGAATTCCTTAATAAGTGAAATTGAATTTCGTTAATAAGAGAAATGGAATTTCTTTAATAATTGAGTTTGAAATTTGTTTAAATTGAATAAGTAAATAAGTGAATTTGAATTTCTGTAATAAGAAATAAAATGTGATCTATTGAAATTAATATAAGACTTGTAATTTAAAGAATTTAATTTGACGAATTTAATCTAATTAAATTCGCAAGTTTTGATATAATATAGGTCAACTTAAATTGATTTAATGAATTGGAAGGTTAATGGAATTTTGTTTTTTTTGAAAGAATAAAATTACTTAATTTAAATGATTACTAAATGAATCCAACAATGAATCTAAATTGTTTGAATGTTAATTAACTTAATTTAAATAATTATGTAATGAACTTATATATGAATTTAAATCGATATTTGAATTGTTTAATAAAATTTGAGTTGAATTATAAAATTTTAAAATGGGAAAAAGTTGGAAGATTTGAAACGTAAATTTTGGAAATTTATATAGAATGAGAAATAAAATGCTGGCCTTCGAATTCCAAGGGAAATTGAAATTGATTTAGTTTTTGAAATTTATTAAATGACCAATCGGTATAATAATTACGAAAGTTATTAAAGAGACCAGAATCGGTTAGGGACATACTCACTGTCTAAACCGAATACCACTTTAATAACTATACGTGGAGTGTGATCCAGAATGAAGTGGTTGGAATGATGTACGTTGATGATTGAAGAAAGAGAACGATAATGGATGACTTTGACACTTGTGTCAAATTGGAAATGACTAAAACAGAAGCTGTGCCGGGCCAAATGGGGTTAGCTACCTCTAGCGAACACACTTTTTCGTAAACTACCCATTATTTGTTATTGATTGGTGCGCACCCTTGAATTGGGAGTGTTGTTTCGCAGTGTTGCGATCGTTGCGGCGATGCGTTCTCACCAGTCCGGATCAGGCAAACGGTAGTTTCACTACCTTGGGTATTGCCTCATGTGCCTTGTCATACTTGTATCCCTATGCGCGACCACTATGATTTGTTTTTGTGTTATACCTATGGAGTACTCCCTGATAGCCCACTAGTTTACGGTGGAGTTTACAGTGCTGTATAGACTATGATGCTATATAAATGTGTTAAGGGGAATAAATGGTAACGCCTTAACGCTATTTTGATACTTTATCTTACTGATAGGCATTATCTACTTATCGTACACTATTACATAGTAGATAGTTTAACGGATCCTGAAAGATGTTATTCCATTCATCTTTGAGTTATTATTATTTCAAATTTGAACCATATTATCTTGTATAAGAATTTATGTCCTGACTCGAGTGTTTGTTTATGCTTATGCTCGGGTCAGCCTGAGGGTTTCTGTTGCATGTGCTGCTTGGGAGCTGAAGACTTGAAGACTATCATTCATCTTTATCTTTATCAGTATTGCTCCATTCTATTTTGATATTGTATCTGACATCTATGTTGTTCTATTTCATTGTTACTTGAGACATTGTTGTATTTATTAGTAGCTTCATGAACTACTTTTATGACTATGTTGTAATTCCGCTGCACTATTCTGTTATGTTGTATTTTCTATGATTTCTGTGATGATTCTCATTTATATACATATGCTCCATTAATGATTCGTGTTTTGTACTATTTAAGTTGACATGTTTGGAGTATTGTCAGTTTAAATGGTCCAAATATACGGGTTGTTACAGTTGGTATCAGAGCTTTGGTTCCCGAAAACCTTAGCCTGTGGAGTTGTAAAGCTCATTAGAGATAGGGTAACCATACCCTAGAATGAGTGAATCATTTCAAAATCTATATCCTTTGATTCCATCCTCTTTATTGAATTCGTTTGATTAGAATTTCCTTAAGTTCTATAAATTCTATCTTTGATTCTAAATCACTTTTGGTATTCCAGGATGAGTACTAGAAGGAATGCTAGAGGTGGGGGTAGAGGAAATGCTCCCGCACCACGTGCCCCAGCTCCAGCAGTCAAGTTCTCTACTCTTAGCAAAGAGTACACCCAGCTTGGCGGCATCAAATTCTCTGGACCAGAGAGCATCATTGGAGCGCAACAGTGACTGAAAAGCCTAGAAAGGATCTTCGCTGGTCTTGAGATTACTGACGCGCAGAAGCGTCAATTGGCCGCTTGGTAGCTTCAAGATGCGGCACAGGATTGGTGGGAGTCAGTAACCTCTTGTACTGACGAGGAAACCATCACCTGGGCCCAGTTTAGGGACTCTTTTTCGGCTCAGTGGATGCCAGCAGCCGGAAAGGCTTAGCTTTACCGATCATTTATGGATCTCAAACAGGGTAACATGACTTTCTCTGAGTATGAAAGGAAGTTTAACGAACTCTCCAAGTTCGGACCTGGCTTGATTGATACACCACTTCTGAAAAACGAGAAGTTCATTCATGGAGCACGTCCAGAGTACTATCATCTCCTCACAGCCCATGTCCATGGCAATTTCACCGAGCTGATGGATTATGCACTTAGATAAGAGGGAAAGCCGAAGGGTGCATCAGCCACCAAGGCGCCAGTTGTTTAGCCATCCTCTATTCAGCTTGGAAAAAGGAAGCCGAATTTCGAGCAGCACAAGAAGAACTGGCAGAAGACTACCGGGCGTGGCTATTCTCAGAAGAAGCCCATTGACTTATCCTCCATCACCTGTTTCAAGTGCGACCAGAAGGGTCACTATGCCAACAGTTGTCCAACATCTGTCAGTGCCGCTATTCCTCCACCTCAGGATATCAGGAACAACCTCTGTCATGTCTGTTTGTAGCCTGGCCATTTCAAGAAGGATTGTCCCATGTATCAAAAGGGCAAGACATTTGGAGTATTTGCTATGACTTCTTCCACTCGTGCTCCACCTACCCCACCTGCTCCTAGTGATACCCAAGGTACATTACAGAGTACTTTTATGTTGCATACTTTACCCGTTAAAGTTGTATTTGATACTGGAGCAACACATAGTTTCATATCTATGATTTGTGTAATAAACTTGGATTGGAACCCATCCTTGCATCTACTTTCTTTTGTGTATCAAATCCCATTGGAGGACCTGCTAACCTCAAAAGGGTTTGCAAATATGTCACGCTTATGTATGGCATGCACCGTTTCACTTGGGATTTCTATGTCCTTGGATTCGAGGCATTTGATATCCTATTAGGTGTTGATTGGCTACGAAAGTTCGAAGCCGTTATCTCTTGCAAAGCTCGAACCGTCTCTCTAATTGACGACAAGAGTAAACCCTTAGTTATTGAAGGAAAATCTCCTTAGGATTGTGCTGGAAGTTTTATATTCTCTCTTGACTCTCATCTGAATGATCTAAGCTCTACCCCGATTGTTCAACTCTTTTCGGATGTGTTTGGAGAAGTCAATTCTCTACCACCTCCATGGGAAATCGAATTCCGCATTGATCTTATCCTTGGTGCTCGACCAGTAGTTCTCCCTCCTAGGAGAATGGCTCCTAAAGAGAAGGAAGAATTGAATGCTCAAATTGAAGATTTATTTGCTAAAGGCTTGATACGGCGAAGTCATTCAGAATGGGGAGATGCAGTTGTATTTGTCACAAAGTCTGATGGCTCTCTCAGAATGTGTGTGGACTATAGAGAGCTGAACAAGCTCACACACAAGAACAGATATCCAATGCCCCGCATTAATGATCTATTCGACCAACTCCATGGAGCTAAAGTTTCCTCTCAACTCGATCTGGGTACCGGCTTTCACCAACTCAGAATTTCTGAGGAGAGTATTCCTAAAACAACATTCCGCACTGAAAATGGTTTCTTTGAATGGCTGGTTATACCGTTCGGTCTTACTAATGCTCCAGCCTATTTCGTCGATTTGATGAATAGAGTTTTCTGTGATGTTCTTAACAAGTTTGTTCTTGTTTTCATCCATGGTATTCTCGTCTTCTCTAAAGATGAGAAAGAGCATAAGTCACATTTAGCTTTTGTTCTTGAAACTCTTCGTAGTCATCAGCTTAAAGCCAAGTTCTCGAAATGCCACTTTTGGAGAGAAGAAGTTCGATTTCTTGGCCATATTGTTTCGGAGAATGGGATTTCAGTCGATCCAACTAAGATCGCCGTAATCAATGTAAGTTCTACCCTTATTCGTCGTTTCTATCCGAACATCTTATCTCTATCTAAATTCGAATCCTTTGAATTTGCAGGATTGGGAGACTCCCAAAACTCCTACAGATATTCGTAGCTTCTTGGGCTTGGCCGGCTATTATCGCAGATTTATAGAAAATTTTGCTCGGATTGCCGCACCACTCACCGCACTGACCAGGACGAATGTAAAATTTAATTGGAGTGAAAAGTGTGAATCAGCTTTCAATGAGATGAAGCGAAAGTTGACCTCTGCCCCGGTTCTTACAGTTATTGACGGAAGCGAAGGATTGATCGTCTATACCGATGCCTGCCGTCATGGATTAGGAGCAGTTTTGATGCAGAAAGGAAAGGTGATTGTCTATGCTGGTCGTCAGTAAAAAACCCATGAAGCAAATTACGCTACTCATGATTTAGAGCTTCTTGCGGTTGTATTTGCTCTTAAGCTATAGAGGCATTACCTTTTGGGAACCAAATTCGAATTATTCACAGACCATAAGTCATTGAGATATATTTTCTCACAAAAGGATTTGAATCAGAGACAAGTCCGATGGCTCGAATTCTTAGCTGCATATGATCTTGATATTAACTACACCCCTGGAAAAGCAAACGCCGTAGCCGATGCTTTGAGTAGAAACCAAGCAATGGTATGTTGTAATCTAGTGGAAGGAATGTTATTTCAGCTCGTCGTCTCCCCAGCCCTTATGGATCGCATCATAACCAAGCAATACGAGGACACTTTGCTCTATCGTATCAAAGAAATAGTTCTCGGTAGAGTCGGAAATGTTAATAGTAAAATGGGTGCATAAGTTGATCGTAATGGAGTCTTGAGGATCGACAACCGTATTTGTGTTCCGAATGTTGATGGTTTAAGACAGGAAGTGCTGAGAGAAAACCATCAATCCTCGCATTCATTTCATCCAGGAGTCACAAAGATGTATCAGAATATGAAGAAGTTATACTGGTGGAGTGGGATGAAGCGTGATATTTCTACCTATGTTAGTAGATGCACAACTTGTCAACAAGTTAAGGCTGATCACAGAAAGATGACAGGATTGCTTCAACCTCTAGAGATTCCAAGTTGGAAGTGGGAGCAGAATTCTATGGACTTTATTGATGGGCTACCAAGGACTAGAAAGGGTAACGAGAGCATTTGGGTGATTGTAGATAGATTGACGAAATCCGCTCATTTTATTCCAGTCAAGACCACTCGTACTGCTTCGAGTTTGGCCGAGATATACATGAGAGAAGTTGTTAAACTTCATGGTGTACCATCTAGTATCGTATGCGACAGAGATCCTATTTTCACTAGTAAATTCTGGAAGGCATTTCAGGATACTTTGGGCACTAAACTGAATCTGAGCACAGCTTATCATCCTCAGACAGATGGCCAAACTGAGAGGGTGAATCAGATTCTGGAAGACCTTCTCCGAGCTTGTATTATAGACTTTGGTGGATCCTGGGAAGACCATCTCCATTTGCTTGAATTTACCTATAATAATAGTTATCAGGTAAAGAAATCAAATTTCAAATTTGAATAAGAATATTTGAATTGGAATTAATTATCTTAAATTAAATCAGGCAAGCATTGGTATGGCACCGTTCGAAGCCTTATATGGACGGCTGTGCAAATCGCCAGCTTGTTGGATTGAGTCTGGTGACCAATTAGTGCTTGGTCTGGAAATGATTATGGAAGCTTCTGAGAAAGTTGAAGAAATTAGGAGAAAGATAAAGATGGCACAAGACAGATAGAAGTGCTACGCTGATAGGAGAAGGAGAGATCTCGAATTCAGTATAGGAGACGAAGTATTTCTCAAAGTGTCGCCTTTGAAGAATGTTATTCGATTTGGAAGGAAGGGAAAGCTTGCTCCCAGATTTGTTGGCCCGTTTGAGATTACGGAAAGGGTTGGAACCTTGGCCTATAGAATTGCATTGCCAGAAAAGTTTGCCGGTGTGCACAATGTGTTCCACGTCTCACATCTGTGCAAAGATGTGCGCGATCCATCTATGACCATTCCCACTACTCAAATGGAAGAGATAGTTATAGAGCCTGACTTGACTATTGAGCGAAAGCCACTTCGGATAGTCGACCGTGAGACGAAGCGACTTAGAAGGAAGTCGGTCAATCTCGTAAAAGTTCAGTGGAGTGTAGATGACCGAGATTGCACATGGGAAACTAAGGATAGTATTCGGGATTCAAACCCCGAATTACTGATTCCAGGTATAATTCATTTTTCTCAAATCTATCTTGATTTCTGCTTGTTCTTTTATACTTCTTCCGCACCGTTCATTCCTTTTCGAGGACGAAAAGTTTTGAGTGGGGGAGATTGTAACGACCCTGAATTTCCGACCCAATTTAAAAATTTTAAATCAATTATTTTAGTATAAAATTTGAAATTTATATACGTTCTCAGTTAACATCCAAACTTCGTATATAAGATGCGTCTAGTTGGTTATGGATATAGGAAAAGTTTCGTCGCAAAATATCGCTGTAAATTTCGTCCGCGTTTTATTGTATATCAGTTCATTTTAAGTGCGTAAAGTTTATCTTCCGAATCTAGATATTTTTACACAGTAATGTTGTAAAAATTTATCTGATCAAGACGTCGCATTTCGTTTCGTCTAATTCCGTCGTCGCCAGCTTCATTTAAATTGTTCTGCCAAACGAACAATTTAATCGGCGAAATTTTTTGAGTTTTGACGGAACTGTCGTATTAACAATATCTGTGTACTATTGTAAGCGCCTCGTCGCACCAATCAGAATGATATATTCATTTGAACAAACTAGAGTTTGGCGTAAATCATCGCACTAAATTTAACCATTCCAAACGGACCGGTTAAATGAATATCCAGTCTATCTTTAGCCACTCCAATTCACCTGATTGTACCCATTTATGTCTGAATTAAAGCAAAATCTATTCCAGCCTAAATTTGTCAGCCCATTTGCATTTCAAATATTTGGCTGAAGTGAATTGATTAGTGTGGTTGGCAGCTGATTTAATGGGCATGAAAAGTTGCACAGCAGCTGTTGATAGCATGGGAAAATAGGCAACATATTTCGTAACTCACACAAATAATATTCTCTCCACTGTTTCCATTTACCCCTTCGTATCCCTGCTTTTATTTAAATCAAATTCATCTGTACCCATATGTTCGCTTGCAAAAAATACTTAGACCAGGTAAAGAAACGTACTACCTCTGACAACTTCTCTTTCTCTCTTCTCTTTTATTTTTGCACTTTATTTTGCCATGTTTCAAAACCTGGAAGCAACAAAATTTTCACATCAACGTCCCTTCCCTCTTTCCCCTTGCCTTCGCCAACGCTCCTCCCATCGCCACCCCGACTTCGCCTCCGGTCACCGAAGCTCCGCCACCTGCGCCTCTCTCCTCGCCTGCAGTTCCCCTCGCCTACGGCCCTCCCCTCGCCTGCAGTTCCCCTCGCCTGCGCCCTCCCCTCGACTGCATCCCTTCCCCTCGCTTACGCTATCTACCACCGCCACCGTGACTTGCCGCCACCTCTGTGACGTTCGCCCATGACCCCTGCACTGAACATAGAGATAGTGCGCTGTAAAGTGTGCCAGGCAGCCATGGACGACCGTCAAGGTTAAATTAAAAACAGCAGAATCTATCGTATAACTCACAGCGCATGGATAAAATACAATAGAAAGTATATATATAGTGAAGCTTTACAGAACAGAATCTCTATTAAACCTCATAATAGTTTGGTACAACATCTGAATAGTCAATACATCAAGCCTCACTACATATCACTCAGAGAATATACAAGCAGCGGAACATCCAGTACATATAGTAAGAAACTAATACGCAAGCCTCCAGCTAGTCTTCGTCATCAGCATCGTCGGTCACTAAGAACAGCACCTGTCACCTGCTACCTAGTCTGCCCATCCCAAAATGGATGAACAACTCAAGGTAATAAGAGTTGAACATAAAACCTTGAGTCAGACAACAGTCTTAGTGAGCGGTAAATTAACTAACAACATACCAAAAGAGCATAAAGGAAAAAGGAATAGGAATCCAACCCTCCCACTCCACCTCTTTCTACAGTGATAGGCCCTAGACACACTAAGCAGAAATAAACATAGCAAAGCAGACATTTTAAAGTAAAGCAATTATCACTCGAGTCAAGGTCGACGTTTTCCAAGCACAAACCCCCAAGGCCTAAACCAAGATCAAATAAGCAACCAGAAAATATCGCTCTTGAGACCGAATGACGATACAACCAAACATCCATGACTCTGGCTATCACTGTTATCATTTCTTTGATACCACTGTTAATTGAATGACCGGCACATTCTTTCAGCCGTCCGTCAAGGGTTAATGGCAACCCCGGTTCTAGACAGAACTCCGCACGTCGTCGCAGCCCGTGCCTAGGACTATCGAATCTGCCCAGAGTACTCGTCTACAATCATAGTCTTTAGGGACTATCGAATCTGCCCAGCGTACTCTTGCTTTGAGTCTGCTAGAACCTTCAATAACGATGAAACCTCAGCCTTCTAGTCATCCTCCTCGACGACTATTTCCATACTAGCTCAAGCGCCTCTCGAGCAAACCATTATCCTCAAACCCGAACCATTTCACCGAGTTATCAACATGCTTGGAATGATCCCGTCTGGATTAAACCAAGGCTATCTCATACCATGCCTCGCTTCATCTCATCATAGCAAAGCCTCATCTCAACATCAACATCATCAAATATATCCATATGAGCTTCATCATCCGCCACATATGCCACGAGCAGCTTTTCCAATTCAGGAGCCTTTCCCTTAGCTTTTGAATCATCTTCGACCATCTTGTCCAAATCAAATCATCAATCAGCTAATTTATAACAATCAATCAAGTCAATCATTAATCCAAGTAATCAAGCATTCAAACATGATCAAATAAACAATTATAACAATAATGGCAATCTTGTAAATAAAGAGTCCAAATCTAACAAGCATGAATTATGAGCAATATCTCTACAATTTGATGAATGAACGTACATAGGTTAACATGTAGTAAAATGGATGTCAAATCATCATGAACAATAGATCTATGCTTAAGTTTAAGAAAATGCATGGAAATCACTATTTTAACACCAAATCAAGCCAACAATCCGATATACTCCTGTGGATCCATGTGAGAGATAACCCCCACTCACCGAATCACCTAAACACCTCAAAAGCAACACACTTCAGATCTGGACAGCGAAGAATCTAACTCGATCTATCAAAATTCCGCTTCAAACGATGAAATCTCTCTTCGATGGTTGAAGATCTTCAATCTAAGCTCTTGGATCTTCGATTTGATCTTCGATTTGGATGGAAGGAATCACAAGATTAGAGTGGAGAAAAGAAGTGAAGAAGTGTAGAACTCGAGCTCTCAAAATGGCAGCACTTCGTCGCTTCAAAATCCGGATCCCAAAAAGTGAGGCAAAACCCCGTATTTATAGGCTGAAACCCCTAAGTCGCTCGCCTCCTTAAGTCGTCCACGACTTATCAAAACCCAACGACCTACGACTTAAAGACACCACGACTCAACACATCCTACGACTTAACTGAAATGGCCTAACGACTTAACAAACCTTCCGACCTAGCACGCGCGCGACTTAACACTTACGCGCGACCTAACGACTTATCAACAGTCGCGACCTAACACTCAATACCTTCGCGACTTAGCTGGGTTACGACTTAACACCTCACGACCTAACTACACCCATCATGCTATCATAGGTCGTCTATGACCTAACTAAACATGCCATAGCGACACAACGACTTATCTTAACTCGTACACGACCTAAGAAAACCCTACGACTTAACTGCCTCCGACCTAAGACTTAACGGTACAACATCCTAAGCCATAACACACGACCTAACCTTAGCTCGCTCCTAAGTCGCTCACGACCTATCTCCTTAAGTCGTTAGCTCGCCCAGTTTCCTAGGTCGCTATCCCTATGCCGCTAACTCTTAAGTCGCCGACTCTCTTAAGTCACTTACTAACTTAAGTCTGCAAATCCTATAAGTCGCTCCAATCCTTAAGTCGTCTACCCTCCTAAGTCGCCAACTCCTTAAGTCGCTCCTCCGACCTAACTACTATACGACCTATGACACAGCGGATTAAACAAAACAATCTTCAATCGGTGAAAGTAGTAATCGGTGGATTGGAAGATACTGAAATGCCCAAATTCGTTGATCCGAAGATACCGAATTCTAGCTATCCCGAACTCGTTGATCGCGCACGATACCGGGTTCAAAGATCTTCAATTCTTCAAGCGTTGATCAAGCGCACTTGATTCCGTGAATCGGCTTCTACAATCGTTGAATCGAGCGCACTCGATTAACCGAAAGAGGAGATAGGAGATTACACTCAACTACCAATTGGAATGAAAGCACAAAGCTAACAAAAGAGAATTTTATTCAAAAATCAACAACCCTTACAAATGGCACCACCGGCCTATTTATAGCATTTTATAACTCACACGAAAAAAATAACAAAATTACATCAACTCCTAAGTCGGTTCCGACTTACGACCTACGACCTATCATAACTCGGCGACGACTTAAGACCAAACAGTTACAACATAGCGACATAACAACATTACCAGTACAATACAACGACCTAAAAAAAACAGGCTACGACTTATGACTTACGACTTATAACAGTAAATACAACAGAGTTATTCACTTAGGTCGTTGCCGACTTAACAACATATCACGACTCATCAATAGAAGTTATTTCAAAACAACGGTCTAGATTAACTCGCAGAAGAATCAACGACAACAGCTTCAGCGACTTAAAACATGCGGCATCCCAGATCAACGACTTAAGGAAATCAAAGGAAGAGATTAACTCGGCAGAAGATTCAATGGTATCCAGAACTTTGCGACCTAAAAACAAAAGCGGCATCCGAAACTTCACGACCTAAGCCTTGCGACCTAAGTCCTCACGACTTAACTCCCCAGATCATCCAACGACTTATCTTAAGTCTTGACTGTTTCCTGCGACCTAGCATAGGTCGTGACTTGTTAGGTCGTAGCACTTTGTTAACTCGTTCCAACGACCTATTTTCCCACTCGTTAAGTCGTACACGAGTTACCTTGGTAAGTTCTCCTAGCGATCTATCTTCCAACTCGTTAGGTCGTACACGAGTTAACTCGGTAAGTCCTCCCAGCGACCTATCTTCCAACTCGTTAGGTCGTACATGACCTAAAAACATGTTAGGTCGTTCCAGTATCTCGTTAGCTCGCACATTTCCACTAGGTCGTTGACGACTCATAGCTCCTTCCTTAGCTTTGTTAGGTCGGTCACGACTTAAGCCAACTTTGTTAAGTCGGTCACGACTTATGCCAAATTTGTTAAGTCGGTCACGACTTATGCCTTGGGAAATTATAGCTAGTCCTGCATCATCCTCCCCAGGTTGAGAAAAATTCGACCTCGAATTTGTAAATTCTTCCACATCAGCTTGCTCATCCCCATGGTATGGTACGAGATGTTTAACATTGAACACATCAGAAGTGTACACATCTTCTGGCAGCTTTAATCTATAAGCATTTTCATTGATTCTCTTTAAAATTTCCACTGGACCAATCTTTCGTGCTTTCAATTTATTGTACGTTCCCACCGAAAAACGATCTTTTGTTAACACTGCATAAACCAAATCTCCTTCTTGAAATTCAACACTCCTTCGCTTCAGATCTGCAGAACGTTTATACTTCTCATTCGCTTTCTCAATCGTTCCTGAACGATTTTATGACATTTCGCCAATCCATCAACAAAATCAGCTGCTTTCTTAACTGTCTTCTTTGATTGTGGCACTACCGTTAAATCCAACGGCCCCTTTGTTAAGCTCGAATAAACAATCTGGAATGGACTGAACCCAGTACTTCGATTTACAGCATGATTATGGGCAAACTCTGCCTGGCATAACTTCACATCCCAACTCTTCAGATTATCTTGCACAAGACACCTCAGCAAATTTCCCAATGATCTGTTCACAACCTCGGTCTGTCCATCCGTTTGCGGATGATAAGCACTACTAAACTTCAGCTTCGTTCCCACCATCTTCCACAAACTCAACCAAAAGTGACTCAGAAATCGAGTATCTCTATCCGACACAATAGATTCTGGCAATCCATGAAGTCGATAGATTTCCTTGAAAAATAATTGAGCAACATGAACAGCATCCGCCGTCTTCTTACAAGCAATAAAATGTGCCATTTTCGAAAATATGTCTACTACAACGAATATAGAATCATTTCCCCTTTGAGTTCTAGGCAAACCCAAAACAAAATCCATACTGATATCCACCCATGGTTTTACAGGCACGGGTAATGGCATATATAAACCAGCATTAGTCGCAGTTCCTTTCGAAACCTGACAAATATGACAACGCTCCACAAACCTCTCTACTTCTTTCCTCATCGATGGCCAAAAGTAAGACTGTGAAATCAACTGTAATGTACGGTCTCTCCCAACATGTCCTTCTTCATGTAGCTCTTTTACAATCTTCATTCTTAAACTACAATCAGGTATGCACAATCGATTTCCTTTGAACAGAAAACCGTCTACCATCATAAACTCATCCGTCTTTCCTTCCTTGACTTTATCAATACACTTCGCAAAATAAGGATCATCGACAAATAATTCTGGCAACACATCAAACCCTGTCACCTCAACTTTCAGTGTAGTCAACAAATGACTCCTTCTACTCAAAGCATCAGCCACTCGATTTGTCACCCCTGACTTGTGTTTAACAACAAAAGTAAACTGTTGCAGATATGCAATCCACGATGCATGTCTCGCTGAAATCTTGTCTTATCCTTGTAAATGCTTTAACGCCTCATGATCAGTGTAAAGAACAAACTCCTTCTGAAATAGATAGTGTCTCCAGTGTTTAATAGATTGCACAATAGCATAAAATTCCACATCATATGTATTGTATCTCATCTTCGCTCCTGATAACTTCTTGCTGAAATATGCAATTGGACGCCCCCTCTGACTCAATACTCCTCCAATCCCAACCTTTGACGCATCAGTATGTAATTCAAACACTAACTGAAAATCTGGTAATATTAGAATTGGTGCAGACGTCAAGAGTTCTTTGATTCGCTCAAAAGCAACCCCGGCTTCCTCCGTCCATGCAAACTGTTTACCCTTCATACAATCAGTCACAGGTGCAATCACACTACTAAAGTGTGGAATAAATCTTCGATAAAATGAAGCCAACCCATGAAAACTACGAACTTCGGTTATCGTCTTAGGCTGCGGCCAATCTCTGATAGCTTCGACTTTACTTTGGTCAACCTGTATTCCTTCTTCCGACACAACATATCCCAAAAATAAAACACTCCTCGCCATAAAGACACACTTCTTTGTAGCAGCATAGAATTGTTCTTCACGAAGAATAATTAATACTTTCTTCACATGTTGAACATGCTCTTCCGTACTCCTGTTATATATCAGAATATCATCAAAGTAAACCACAATGAATTTCCCAATGTACAGTCGGAAAATTTGATTCATCACCCTCATAAATGTACTTGGTGCATTCGATAGTCCAAACGGCATTACCAGCCATTCATACAAGCCCTCCCTTGTCTTGAATGTTGTCTTCTATTCGTCCCCTGGTCTAATGCGAATCTGATGATAACCGCTCTTCAAGTCAATCTTAGAAAAGATTACAGACCCACTGATCTGATCCAATAAATCATCAAGTCTCGGCATCGGAAATCTGTATCTGACTGTGATCTTATTCAATGTTCGACCGTCAGTGCACATCCTCCACGTTCCATCCTTTTTTGGTACCAATAAAGCTAGTACAGCACAAGGACTTAAACTCTCCTGCACATGCCCATGTTCAAGCAATTCCTCTACCTGCCTCCGCAACTCTTCATGTTCCTTCGGACTCATTCGATAATGTGGTCTGTGTGGCAACACAGTACCTGGAACAAGATCTATCTGATGTTGTATATCCCTCAACGGTGGCAATTCCGTTGGTAACTCCTCTGGAAATACATCGTCAAATTATTTCAAAACTGGTTTAACTTCTTTTGGGATTTCAACCACTTCCTAACTCTCTCGCCCAATCAATAAAAATACTTCCGGCTCCTCCTCTACTTCCTTCACAAACTCCTTTAAAGATAACAAAGTTTTGAGCTCTTCAATCTCCTCCAACTTGTTTTCCTCCTGTTGTCGCTTCTTTGGAACTAGAGTAATCTTTGTGCCTTCAAACATGAAACTGTAACTGTTGGTACGCCCATCATGTTGCACTGCCCTATCATACTTCCACGGTCTTCCCAGCAACAAATGACAAACGTCCATATCTACCACATCGCACCAGATTTCGTCTTTATATTTCTTCCCAATTGAAAAATTCACACGAGCCCTTCGTCCAACCTTCACCTCCCCGCCTTTCCTCAACCAAGCTAGCTTGTATGGTTTCGGATGTTTCTCAGTTTTCAACGCCAACTTCCTCACAGCTTCTGAAGAAATTATATTATCACAGCTTCCAGCATCAATAACAAATTTGCAAACCTTCCCCAGAATGGTACATGTTGACTAAAAAATATTGCTCCTCAACCAACTACAATCCTCCTCTTGCTTTGGTGTTAAACAGGACCTCTTCATCATAAGATTGTAACCTTCGTCTCCCGTCACTTCTTCTTCCTCCTCATCAAGTGGTGAATTGGAACATTCAGCTTCTTCATCCTCATCCTCAACCTCCGCTATCATAGTTCTCTTCTTCGGCTTCGGACATTCGCTACTTTTATGACCCATTTCTTGGCAATTATAACATTTGAAACCATTATTGACTTTTGTCTTCTCAGCCTCCTTCACTACTGGTCTACTGATAGGTTTAGAAACATTAGAACTCCCACCAACACCCTTCACTTGATTGTTAGAATTAGTAAACACACCACTTCCTCGTCGTCCCTGTTTCTCCCAAGCCAACGCTTTCTGATGTGCTTCCGCTACAGATCTTGGATCGATCATATTAACCATATCTTGAATCTGCATTCGCAATCCCCCAATGAATCTAGATGTCAGCTGCTCTTCCGTTTCCATAATATCATTCTTTGCAATAAGTTGATAAAATTCGTCAGCATAGTCATTCACAGATTTCGTCCCTTGTCTCAAGTTTTGCAAACGTTGATACATCAAAGATTGATAATTGTAAGGTAAGAACGTTGCTTTCATCAATTTCTTCATCTTCTTCCAAGATTCAACTTTTGACTTTCCCATTCGTTCACGTGTAAGTTTGGTTTGCTGCCACCATGCTAAAGCTCTACCCCTCAACCTTGTAGCAACCAACTTCACCCTTCGATGTTCTGGAACTTCCTTGAAGTCAAAAATCTCCTCAACATTAGCTACCCAATCTAGAAACTCCTCTGCTTGCATACCACCTTTGAATTCAGGAATTTCAGTCTTCATCCCCGACTCCCACTTGTGATCATACTCAGAGTAATTTCGTCCTTGTCCTCGTCCTTGTCCTCGAACACTACCACCATCATACTCCTCTTCAAAATCAGATGTATATCGTTGTCTATCTCGTCCACCCACATCTCTACTACCATCACGTCTACCACCATCATTCCTTCTATCAACATTTCTCCGTTCACGATCATTCACGTTCCTCCCACGTCCTTGATCATTTTCAACACTTCTGTCTCGATTGGATTGTGGCGAGACTCTACTACCCCCATGATTAGATTCAGGTGATACCCTTCTACGATTCTGATTCATTTCTAACATCATCTTTTCTAACCGACCAATTCCTTCGTTAAGCTTTTCACTAAAGTTTTCATTGATTCTTTGCTCCATCTCATTAGCTTCTTCTCTTCGATACAAAGCTTCTACGTTTTGATGTCGATTAGCTCTCCTTGGTGGCATACTTGAAAATTCACAAAACTCTTCAATTCAAACACAATTCGAACTTTGATCCAAAATGAAATGGATCGAAACTTCCACTTTTGTTGCAAATCGCGATGAACACGATGAACAAAATTCTCGGCCTCCAACACAAATTCGATCGAAACAACTTCGAACAAGCTCTACTAACTCGGCCGACTTGATTGGAGATGCTCGGCTCAACTTGATTTCTTCAAAACTTCAAAATGATTAGGCTCCAAGTCTCGATCTAGCTATGATTGGCTAGAACAGGCTCCGATACCAAAACTGACGCAGCGGATTAAACAAAACAATCTTCAATCGGTGAAAGTAGTAATCGGTGGATTGGAAGATACTAAAATGCCCAAATTCGTTGATCCGAAGATACCGAATTCTAGCTATCCTAAACTCGTTGATCGCGCACGATACCGGGTTCAAAGATCTTCAATTCTTCAAGCGTTGATCAAGCGCACTTGATTCCGTGAATCGGCTTCTACAATCGTTGAATCGAGCGCACTCGATTAACCGAAAGAGGAGATAGGAGATTACACTCAACTACCAATTGGAATGAAAGCACAAAGATAACAAAAGAGAATTTTATTCAAAAATCAACAACCCTTACAAATGGCACCACCGGCCTATTTATAGCATTTTACAACTCACATGAAAAAAATAACAAAATTACATCAACTCCTAAGTCGGTTCCGACTTACGACCTACGACCTATCATAACTCGGTGACGACTTAAGACCAAACAGTTACAACATAGCGACATAACAACATTACCAGTACAACACAACGACCTAAAACAAACAGGCTACGACTTATGACTTACGACTTATAACAGTAAATACAACAGAGTTATTCACTTAGGTCGTTGCCGACTTAACAACATATCACGACTCATCAATAGCAGTGATTTCAAAACAACGGTCTAGATTAACTCGCAGAAGAATCAACGGCAACAGCTTCAGCGACTTAAAACATACGGCATCCCAGATCAACGACTTAAGGAAATCAAAGGCAGAGATTAACTCGGCAGAAGATTCAACGGTATCTAGAACTTTGCGACCTAAAAACAAAAGCGGCATCCGAAACTTCACGACCTAAGCCTTGCGACCTAAGTCCTCGCGACTTAACTCCCCAGATCATCCAGCGACTTTTCTTAAGTCGTGACTGTTTCCTGCGACCTAGCATAGGTCGTGACTTGTTAGGTCGTAGCACTCTGTTAACTCGTTCCAACGACCTATTTTCCCACTCGTTAAGTCGTACACGAGTTACCTCGGTAAGTTCTCCCAGCGATCTATCTTCCAACTCGTTAGGTCGTACACGAGTTAACTCGGTAAGTCCTCCCAGCGACCTATCTTCCAACTCGTTAGGTCGTACATGACCTAAAAACATGTTAGGTCGTTCCAGTATCTCGTTAGCTCGCACATTCCCACTAGGTCGTTGACGACTCATAGCTCCTTCCTTAGCTTTGTTAGGTCGGTCACGACTTAAGCCAACTTTGTTAAGTCGGTCACGACTTATGCCAACTTTGTTAAGTCGGTCACGACTTATGCCTTGGGAAATTATAGCTAGTCCTACATCAACCTAGCTCCGAACGACTTAAGCTCTGAACGTTCTAACAACACTAGACGACTTATCAACACTACGACCTAATGACAATTGTTTTACAATCTTTCGATCCGTTAAAAATACGGGTCGTTACATTCTCTCCCCCTTAGGAATTTTGCCCCCGAAATTCCAAACAAACAAGAGCAATCAAAAACTATTTTGCATGCCTACCATCCATAGCAATCAACAAACCATGCGTCCAATTCTAGCCTAGCATGCATAATTCTACAACTAGAACAAGTTACAATGTCGGGAGATGACACGACACCTTATGGCCATACCTCGAAGAGTTCAGGATGAGCTGCCTTCATCCTCTCTTCCACCTCCCATGTACAGTCGTTATCATCATCACTCCATTGTATCTCGAGCAACCTAACTACCTTCCTCCTAAGCTGTTTCGTGTCAGTTTCCACAACACGAAGCGGCTTACGAGGTCTCTTATCGACTGGGTCAACTTCGAAATCTTCACAGCTATCTGCAGAAACCACCGTATTCGAGTCGTGCACATACTTCCGTAGATACGATACATGAAAAACATTGTACACACCCGCCATCTTTTCAGGTAACTCCAATTTGTAGGCGAGCTTTCCAATTCGCTCGATGATCGGGAATGGCCCAACAAATCTCGGAGTCAATTTTCCTTTCTTCCCGAATCGAATAACATTCTTCAGTGGAGAAATCTTTACAAAAACCATATCACCTACGTCGACTTCCAAATCCTTACGACGCTTATCGGCATAACTTTTCTGACGGTCTTGGGCTGCCTTCATTCGTTGCTGAATGATCTCTATGCAATCCAAAGTCTGTCGAATCATTTCTGGCCCAAGTATCAACTTTTCTCCTGTTTCTAACCAACATGTCGGAGAGTTACACGGTCTTCCATGCAATGCCTCATACGGTGCCATACCAATGCTTGACTGATAACTGTTATTATACGAAAATTCCACCAAATGAAGGTGATCTTCCCATGATCCTCCGAAATCTAAAACACAAGCTCTAAGGAGATCTTCCAAAACTCGATTGACTCTCTCAGTCTGACCATCTGCTTGGGGATGATAAGCTGTACTCAAACACAACTCGGTTCCCAAAACTTCCTGGAAGCTCTTCCAAAATCCACTAGTGAACAATGGGTCTCGATCGCTCACTATACTCTTCGGAATACCATGGAATCGAACTATCCACTTAACATACAGCTCAGACAACTTCGATGCAGTCCTAGTTGATCGAACAGGAATGAATCTTGCACTCTTAGTCAAATGATCTACGATGACCCAAATCCCCTCATTTCCCGCTCTGGTTCTAGGTAGTCCATCGATAAAATCCATCGATATTTGCTCCCACTTCCATGTAGGAACTTCTAATGGCTGAAGCAGTCCACTTAGCTTCTTCTGCTCGGCTTTTACCAATTGGCAGTTCATGCATTTGGAAATAAAATTTCCAACATCCTTCTTCATACCTTCCCAGTAATAGGTTCTCTTCATATCCCGATACATCTTATTTCCACCTGGATGAATTGTCAACTTCGAGTGATGACTTTCCTTCAGAACTTCATTTCTCAATTCATCTTTATCGGGAACAACTAGTCGTCCTTGCTTCCGAAGCCAACCCTCTCGATCGACCTCGAATCCTTTATCCCTTTCTGGATCCAATCCAGATTCCATATCACGGATAATCTTGACAAGCTTATCGTCTCGCTTTTGGCTCTCGCCAATTCTTTCCATAAGAGTCGGTCTTATCGATAAGTTTGCCAACATCTCAGGTTCCAATTCACATCTAGGCCTGAAGTCAAATCCAGCAAAATACTCAAGACTCTTCCATTCTGAAAACATGGCTCCCAATCCTGCATGTCTTCGACTTAACGCATCTGCCACTGCGTTACCCTTTCCCGGAGTATAAGCTATACTAAAATCATATGATGCCAAAAACTCTAGCCATCGTTGCTGCCTAAGATTCAAATCCTTTTGGGAGAAAAGATACTTCAACAACTTATGATCTGTAAACAACTCGAATCGAACTCCCAATAGATAATGTCTCCACATCTTCAGAGCAAAAACAATCGCCGCTAACTCCAAATCATGAGTCGGATAATTCCTTTCATGCAGCTTCAGTTGTCGACTTGCATACGCAACAACTTTACCCTTCTGCATTAGCACTGCTCCAAGTCCAGTACCACATGCGTCGGTGTAAACCACCATCTCTTCATTCCCACTTGGAATAGTCAAAACAGGAGCACTTGTCAGTCGCTCTTTCAGGATTCCGAAAGCTTGCTCACACTTAGCATCCCATCTGAATACTTGATTCTTTTTCGTCAATCCTGTTAATGGTGCAGCCACCTTGGAAAAGTCTTTGATAAATCGACGATAGTATCCTGCTAATCCAAGAAAACTTCTCACATCAGATGCATTCTTAGGTCTAACCCAATCCTGGATTGCTGCCACCTTAGCGGGATCAACCGCTATTCCATTTCCAGAGATAATATGGCCTAAGAACCTCACTTCACTCTTCCAGAAGTGACACTTCGAAAACTTAGCCTTCAGCTGATGTTTCCGTAAAATTTTCAAAACAATACGCAAGTGCGTCTTGTGCTCTTCTTCAGTTCTGGAATAAATCAAAATATCATCCACGAACACTAGTACAAACTTGTTCAACTGATCTCTGAACACTCTATTCATAAGATCCACAAAATATGCTGGTGCATTGGTCAATCCAAACGACATTACCAGCCACTCAAAGAAACCGGATGGTGTCCTTAAAGCAGTCTTCGGCACACTATCCTTAGCCACTCTTAACTAGTGAAATCCTGTTGCCAAATCCATCTGAGAAAAAACCTTAGCTTCATGAAGCTGATCAAACAAGTCATCTATTCTCGGTAATGGATACTTGTTCTTCTTAGTCACTTTATTCAGCTCACGATAATCCACACACAACCTCAACGATCCATCCCCCTTGGTAACAAACACAACTGGTGCACCCCATTCGGACACACTACGCCGAATGAATCCTTTCTGTAAAAGATCATCAACCTACACCTTCAACTCTTGCTGTTCCCTAGGCGCCATCCGCCTAAGAGGCATCACAACAGGTCTGGCTCCTTCAACTAAATCGATACGAAACTCGATCTCTCTATGCGGCGGTAACCCTTTGACCTCATCAAAGACATCCTCAAATCCACTAGCGATTGGCACCGATGACAGTCCATCCCGTGGAACAACCATCGAATACATGAAGCTCATGAAGACGCCTTCCTCATGCTTACATCGTATCACAACCTTTCGCCCTTCCACATTCTCGACTGTCACCTCCAACCTTTCACAATCAACCTTTGTCGCATACTTCCTAAGCCAGTCCATACCCAAAATAATTCCGAACCCCGCAAAGTTCAGAACAAAACAATCACAAACAAAAGAGCAATCATGACTCGATACAATCAGACCACGGCATAGCATACACAGACAAGACGAACTCCCAACTGGATTAGTCACAACCAATGGCCTATCAACGATATCCGGTTCTAAACCCAACCGGCCTACAAGTTCATTACAAACAAAAGAATGCGACGCCCCAGTATCGAATAACACTCTAACTGGAACACCACATATGGAAAGAGTACCTTGAACCACCACACTCTTTCCTTTCTCTTCAGCGGTAGAGGCTTTCGAAGATGATGGAACAGCCCCCAAAGCATAAGCTTGCACAATCTGCTTGTCCTTCTGCGGTTCTGGACAATTCCTCTTGATATGCCCCGGCTTGTCACAGTTGTGGCACTTCACCGGTACCTTCGGATTCTTGCAATCTCTGGAGAAATGGCCCTTCTGCTGACAATTGTAGCAGGTCACTTCGACCTTCGGCTTCTTCTAGCCATCCTTACCCTTTTGCTGCTTCCTCTTCTTGTTTCCACCTTGCTGTGGTTTAGACTCCTTCTTGGTCACAGCAACAACAGATCCTTCTTTAGGAAACAGATTCTCGTGCCTGAGAGCTTTCTCCACAAGCTTCTCAAATGGATCATCCAAATGATCCACCAACTGCCTCCCAAGATAATTGTCCAAGCCTGTCACAAACTTCTCGTTCTTCTGATATGAAGATTCAATATACGACCGAGCATACTTGGACAAAGCTTCAAACTCAGAAACATACTCAAGAACTGGTCTTCCACCCTGCTTGAGCTCTACAAACTTCTTAAACAGAACAGATTTCTGAGCTGTAGAAATGAACTTAGCTTCAAATCTGGCTTGGAATTGCTCCCAAGTAATTTCTTCCTCCGGAGTATCAATGGTGATAGAGTTCCACCAATCAGAAGCTCTTCCTTGAAGCTGTCTTGATGCAAGCTTCCTTTTGGTTGCATCCTCGATTCCCAAATCACCAAAGATTCTTCTACAAGCATCTATCCACCTCTGGACTTCAATGGTTGACTCTGTCCCCAAGAAAACCTTCCCTCCAAGAGCAGTATAGTCTTTACACAGCTTAGCAAAATCTACCGGTCTTGGAGTTTGAACTTGAACTCCAACATCTACTGATGGCCCCAGAGCTGGCATCCTTCTCATGATCGAAGTCATCATAGCCTCGAACATAGCAGTATAATTAGCAGCCCCCCTCAGCAGCACGGCCTTCCCTAGCATCTGGTCTCCCTCTTCGACTCATTCTTAATATCTATAAAAAAGGAATGATCAATACACCTTGAGAACAATCGCATAAGGGGTTCAAATCATTCTAAGCTACAATATTATATATAGTAATCATCCATCAAAAATACAATTACGTCTCTCATACGTAGTTACGTCAGCAAGTGTTGGGTAAAATCGATTAACCAAAGCTCTAATACCAAATGTGACGACTGCCCATGACCCCTGCACTGAATATAGAGATAGTGCGCTGTAAAGTGTGCCAGGCAGCCATGGACGACCGTCAAGGTTAAATTAAAAACAGCAGAATCTATCGTATAACTCACAGCGCATGGATAAAATACAATAGAAAGTATATATATAGTGAAGCTTTACAGAACAGAATCTCTATTAAACCTCATAATAGTTTGGTACAACATCTGAATAGTCAATACATCAAGCCTCACTACATATCACTCAGAGAATATACAAGCAGCGGAACATCCTGTACATATAGTAAGAAACTAATACGCAAGCCTCCAACTCGTATTCGTCATCAGCATCGTCGGTCACTAAGAACAGCACCAGTCACCTGCTACCTAGTCTGCCCATCCCAAAATGGATGAACAGCCCAAGGTAATAAGAGTTGAACATAAAACCTTGAGTCAGACAACAGTCTTAGTGAGCGGTAAATTAACTAACAACATACCAAAAGAGCATAAAGGAAAAAGGAATAGGAATCCAACCCTCCCACTCCACCTCTTTCTACAGTGATAGCCCCCAGACACACTAAGCAGAAATAAACATAGCAAAGTAAACATTTTAAAGTAAAGCAATTATCACTCGAGTCAAGGTCGACGTTTTCCAAGCACAAACCCCCAAGGCCTAAACCAAGATCAGATAAGCAACCAGAAAATATCGCTCTTGAGACCGAATGACGATACAACCAAACATCCATGACTTTGGCTATCACTGTTATCATTTCTTTAATACCACCGTTAATTGAATGACCGACGCATTCTTTCAGCTGTCCGTCAAGGGTTAATGGCAACCCCGGTTCTAGACAGAACTCCGCACGTCGTCGCAGCCCGTGCCTAGGACTATCGAATCTGCCCAGAGTACTCGACTACAATCATAGTCTTTAGGGACTATCGAATCTGCCCAGCATACTCTTGCTTTGAGTCTGCTAGAACCTTCAATAACGATGAAACCTCAGCCTTCTAGTCATCCTCCTCGATGACTATTTCCATACTAGCTCAAGCGCCTCTCGAGCAAACCATTACCCTCAAACCCGAACCATTTCACTGAGTTATCAACATGCTTGGAATGATCCCGTCTGGATTAAACCAAGGCTATCTCATACCATGCCTCGCTTCATCTCATTATAGCAAAGCCTCATCTCAACATCAACATCATCAAATCTATCCATATGAGCTTCATCATCCGCCACATATGCCACGAGCAGCTTTTCCAATTCAAGAGCCTTTCCCTTAGCTTTTGAATCATCTTCGACCATCTTGTCCAAATCAAATCATCAATCAACTAATTTACAACAATCAATCAAGTCAATCATTAATCCAAGTAATCAAGCATTCAAACATGATCAAATAAACAATTATAACAATAATGGCAATCTTGTAAATAAAGAGTCCAAATCTAACAAGCATGAATTATGAGCAATATCTCTACAATTTGATGAATGAACTTACATAGGTTAACATGTAGTAAAATGGATGTCAAATCATCATGAACAATAGATCAATGCTTAAGTTTAAGAAAATGCATGGAAATCACTATTTTAACACCAAATCAAGCCAACAATCCGATATACTCCTTTGGATCCGTGTGAGAGATAACCACCACTCACCGAATCACCTAAACACCTCAAAAGCAACAAACTTCAGATCTGGACAGCGAAGAATCTAACTCGATCTATCAAATTTCCGCTTCAAACGATGAAATCTCTCTTCGATGGTTGAAGATCTTCAATCTAAGCTCTTGGATCTTCGATTTGATCTTCGATTTGGATGGAAGGAATCACAAGATTAGAGTGGAAAAAAGAAGTGAAGAAGTGTAGAACTCGAGCTCTCAAAATGGCAGCACTTCGTCGCTTCAAAATCCGGATCCCAAAAAGTGAGGCAAAACCCCGTATTTATAGGCTGAAACCCCTAAGTCGTTCGCCTCCTTAAGTCGTCCACGACTTATCAAAACCCAACGACCTACGACTTAAAGACACCACGACTCAACACATCCTACGACTTAACTGAAATGGCCTAACGACTTAACAAACCTTCCGACCTAGCACGCGCGCGACTTAACACTTACGCGCGACCTAATGACTTATCAACAGTCGCGACCTAACACTCAATACCTTCGCGACTTAGCTGGGTTACGACTTAACACCTCACGACCTAACTACACCCAGCATACTATCATAGGTCGTCTATGACCTAACTAAACATGCCATAGCGACACAACGACTTATCTTAACTCGTACACGACCTAAGAAAACCCTACGACTTAACTGCCTCCGACCTAAGACTTAACGGTACAACATCCTAAGCCATAACACACGACCTAACCTTAGCTCGCTCCTAAGTCGCTCACGACCTATCTCCTTAAGTCGTTAGCTCGCCCAGTTTCCTAGGTCGCTATCCCTATGCCGCTAACTCTTAAGTCGCCGACTCTCTTAAGTCGCTTACTAACTTAAGTCTGCAAATCCTATAAGTCGCTCCAATCCTTAAGTCGTCTACCCTCCTAAGTCGCCAACTCCTTAAATCGCTCCTCCGACCTAACTACTATACGACCTAGCTCTGAACGACTTAAGCTCTGAACGTTCTAACAACACTAGACGACTTATCAACACTACGACCTAATGACAACTGTTTTACAATCTTTCGATCCGTTAAAAATACGGGTCATTACAACCTCCTTTACATGACTGCCACCCGCCCCGTGACTTGCCCCACCTCCTTTCGAACCACGCCGTCACCCTCCTCTCCACCGCATCACCTTAGCCCTATCTCCTTCAGCCGTGGCTGAGCCACCGCAACCACTACACGCGCCACACGACTCCGTCACTTCACCACCTTCCCTCGACTGCTGCTCCAGGATGCGCAGCTCCACCCAAGCCTCACCAACGACACCCACCCCATCACCTGCCACTACCGACTAACCCTGAGCCCTCCTGCCGCCACCGAACCAAGCCGTTGTGCCACTGGACTTCAATTTGCAGCCTTATTGTCTTTGCATGACTGATCAATTGCTTTACATATGGATATATATATGTGTGTGTGTGTGTGTTAATATATATATATATATGTATATATTAATTATATGTTATAGGCAATGATGTGTTGTTTCCATGTATTGAACAGCAACTATCTGAAGCTTTCCACTTTGCAGCAGCACCCTCTCTTAGCTTCTCTTTTCTCTCCTTGTTGATTGGTAAGAATTTGTGTGTATATATGTTATATATATATGAATGTCCATATTAAATTTATACTATTTTTCTCTTGTCGATGGTTGCAGCTTGTTCGACTGTTCGTGTTGCGTTGCGTTTGAGTCAAGTCTATTCGTGCCTCTTCGTGCTTCGTCGTTCACTCTCTCTAACCACTAAAGGTGAATAAAATTTCACGACTTATATTCTTATACGATGATAATCAAGTTTGGTTGATAAATGATTGATTGTTTGATGTTGATATTGGACGTTAAAAAAAATTGTTAATGTATGAAGTGATAAATAATATACGATTTAATTTGACATAGGAAAGTTAACAATTTGGAATTGATATATGTGTTGAATTTGATTAGATAAAATTTGTATAACATGACCCCTTTTATTGTTTATTGAATTAACACGTAGGAATATGGTTAGTTACACCTTGGATCATTTAAATTTATGTGGTATAAATTAATATAGTATGAAATTGAATAAGTAGAAACCAAGTGTAGAATTGCATAAAATAATGAGTGTAATGATCTTTAATCTACATGAAGTGATAGTGTAGATTCTAGAAATAATTATATTAATTTGCAAAAACAACAATGTAAATTAATATGATTATTTCGGGATTATTTAAATTGATTATTGGATTGTTATTGCTTGTTTATTTACTTTGACACCATCCCAGTTATCACACTGCAAGTTCTCTTTACTATGCTTTGATTTTTGAATTAAAATGGAATCGGGTTGAAATGATAAATACCCAAATAAAACAATTGATGTAGGATTGAGAATTAAATAAAACCCGATTGGTCAAATAATTCGATTTAAATAAATAAATAAGATTTATTTGAATGAAATAATATGCGTTTTAAATTGAAGTTTGAAATTTGAACTTTACTGAAATTTAAATGTTATTATTTAATAATTAACAAAGTGTTGATAAAGAATGTTGTTTTAATTATTGAATTAAGTTTGAAATTATTTAATAATTAAGTTTTGAAATTATTTAATAATTAAATAAAATTGAATTAATGAATTCCTTAATAAGTGAAATTGAATTTCGTTAATAAGAGAAATGGAATTTCTTTAATAATTGAGTTTGAAATTTGTTTAAATTGAATAAGTAAATAAGTGAATTTGAATTTATGTAATAAGAAATAAAATGTGATCTATTGAAATTAATATAAGACTTGTAATTTAAAGAATTTAATTTGACGAATTTAATCTAATTAAATTCGCAAGTTTTGATATAATATAGGTAAACTTAAATTGATTTAATGAATTGGACGGTTAATGGAATTTTGTTTTTTTGAAAGAATAAAATTACTTAATTTAAATGATTACTGAATGAATCCAACAATGAATCTAAATTGTTTGAATGTTAATTAACTTAATTTAAATAATTATGGAATGAACTTATATATGAATTTAAATCGATATTTGAATTGTTTAATAAAATTTGAGTTGAATTATAAAATTTTGAAATGGGAAAAATTTGGAAGATTTGAAACGTAAATTTTGGAAATTTATATAGAATGAGAAATAAAATGTTGGCCTTCGAATTCCAAGTGAAATTGAAATTGATTTATTTTTTGGAATTTATTAAATGACCAATCGGTATAATAATTACGAAAGTTATTAAAGAGACCGGAATCGGTTAGGGACATACCCACTGTCTAAACCAAATACCACTTTAATAACTATACGCGGAGTGTGATCCAAAATGAAGTGGTTGGAATGATGTACGTTGATGATTGAAGAAAGAGAACGATAATGGATGACTTTGATACTTGTGTCAAATTGGAAATGACTAAAACAGGAGCCGTGCCGGGCCAAATGGGGTTAGCTACCTCGAGCGAACACACTTCTTTGTAAACTACTCATTATTTGTTATTGATTGGTGCGCACCCTTGAATTGGGAGTGTTGTTTCACGGTGTTGCGATCGTTGCGGCGATGCGTTCTCACTAGTCCGGATCAGGCAAACGGTAGTTTCACTACCTTGGGTATTGCCTCATGTGCCTTGTCATACTTGTATCCATATGCACGACCGCTACGATTTGTTTTTGTGTTATACCTATGGAGTACTCCCTGATAGCCCACTAGTTTACGGTGGAGTTTACAGTGCTGTATAGACTATGATGCTATATAAATGTGTTAAGGGGAATAAATGGTAATGCCTTAACGCTAATTTGATACTTTATCTTACTGATAGGCATTATCTACTTATTGTACACTATTACATAGTAGATAGTTTAACGGATCCTGAAAGATGTTATTCCATTCATCTTTGAGTTATTGTTATTTCAAATTTGAACCATATTATCTTGTATAAGAATATATGTCCTGACTCGAGTGTTTGTTTATGCTTATGCTCGGGTCAGCCTGAGGATTTCTGTTGCATGTGCTGCTTGGGAGCTGAAGACTTGAAGACTATCATTCATCTTTATCTTTATCAGTATTGCTCCATTCTATTTTGATATTGTATCTGACATCTATGTTGTTCTATTTCATTGTTACTTGAGACATTATTGTATTTATTAGTAGCTTCATGAACTACTTTTATGACTATGTTGTAATTCCGCTGCACTATTCTATTATGTTGTATTTTCTATGATTCTGTGATGATTCTCATTTATATACATATGCTCCATTAATGATTCGTGTTTTGTACTATTTAAGTTGACATGTGTGGAGTATTGTCAATTTAAATGGTCCAAATATATGGGTTGTTAGAAATGGCAAATACATGTATAAAAAAGGGCTAATGTGTTTGTTCTGTGTAAATTTCAGCACTTATGTACGAGCAAATTAGACCATGTACACATTATATGTTGCACGTACACTTACACATATGTATGTATTAGATACACTTTATATATTACAAATATAAACAAATCAAATCTTTATATTAGTCAATTAAATAAAATAAAGATTTTATTTAAACTTATCTAGATTGGGTCTAAAACAATTTAGACTTTATAGACCCAATAAGATATAAAATGGTAAAAAAATTAAAATTCACCCATTTAACCCGTTGCGTGCTGGTCTAGTGCTAATAATCAGAACATCATTGCTCACCTCTTCTTGCTCACTAATCATCGATTACTGGAAAAGTAGTATTAGGTAAAAAAATGATACTATAAAGTACCATTATATGAGAAAATGATGCAAAAAAAAATAGCATGTAAAAATGCTATTGATTATATAATTTAAACAGAAAATGCTACCATAAGGTAAGATCAACTATTACACGATATAAGTGAAACATAAGTACTTTATTTTTTTATTTAGTAAACACATAATTGATATTATATAGTAGCATTATAAAATAATTTATGAAAAATAGAACGATAAACATTCATGAAACTAAATAAAATGATACCACCTTTACAAAGCTATGTAGTAGCTGATAGAGTTAAGAGTATGCCCTAAGGGCAATTCTATAATTTATCGTCAATTATTAACTCTATAATCAATTCTCATTTGTAAAAAAGGTGTTTTCTTTATGTTATATATTTTCTATAATGTATTATAAATAATTAAATGTTTAACTAAAATATATTTAATAGAAAATCCATAAATAGTGTGTTTGTGATAGTAAGTACAATAGTTGTAATCGTGAATATTGTATCACAATATAATAAACACATCATTTTAAATATTTCTAGTCAAGATGCATTAAGACTAGATGTCGATGCATCCATTTAGAATAGAGTACATAACGCTTTCAAAATTTTGGACAATCATGAATATTGAGGGCATTAAGGGGTTACGTACTGATAATTATTGGATTACCATGGAATGAATTACTCAATAGTCTTCTGTTGGTTACTATGACTAAGGTCAAACATAAAAAATCGATGTGACTAATTTACACAGTTCTCTTGGATTGAGAATACTATTGATCTTTAATATGAAAACTCCGCTTTAATTATAGTTAAATCGTGGCATGACGTTCACTGAATGACTATAGTTGGGTCAAGTGGAAGTATTGGAAGTGAAACACTATTCAAGAGAGGATTTGTGTTCTTAGTTATATGAGATTAGTATCATGGTCAACTGAAGCCAAATCATAGTCAAAATCTCTGGTTGAAGTAGTTCGATAAAATAATAATTATTAATATTGAAACAAGGACTGTGTTTATACTATAGAGTTGAATATGGATGATATTGGAATTTAGACCATTACAAATTCTATAAGTCAAAAGTGATATAGTTTTGACGAAGAAAATTGGTGTAAATAATGGTCACTAATAGGTAATGTTTAATAAAGTAAAATTGGATTTTAATGATGCTAAGTAAGCGATATATTTGGTCATAATGTCACATAACGTGCTAAGTTAAGTGTGAATGTTAATATTCAAATTGTTCGATATTAATCAGTAGCCAAATTTACACTTAAGAGTCACACAACTGAAACATTGAATACTCCTACTACCACCTGATTTAATTAATTTGTAATTGTTATAAACTAATTAATATTTATGAAATATTAATTATAAAATTTATTTGATATGTATTGAACAATATTAAACAATATGCATATAATAGTTAAATAAACATTAATCGACATACGATATTGGTGAACATTTAAATTGGATTAAATTAATAAATATTGTTCAGACTTGAAGTATATTTGAGGCCCATATGGAGCTTTCTATTTTCGGCTATGATAGGGGCATGATGAGGCCGGTCATTTGATGTCTTATGGGGAGGAGTTTGAATGTTTAAAAAGAAGGGAATGGGTAAGAGAAAATTGAGGATCTTGATCCTACTTTTGCTCTTTGGTCTCCCCTTTATGCAAACATCTTAACCCTCACTTTAGGTTCTGATTTTTTGGTCCCTCCATCTCTTCCTTTGCTGGTCAAACATACCCCCTTCCTCCCCTCAAATTTTCAAGCAATTTAAATAAAAACTAAAACAAATTATTATCGGTGGTAACTGCGACTCTAGAGCTTGCAACTTCAAAATTGAAATTGGATTCAAGGAGTTCACTTCTTTATTTCAATGTGCGAACTTCTGGATTTGGTGAAAAGCACTCTTCTAGTTTACTATTATATATAAATATTTATATGATCATTGTTCCATATATTGCTCTAAAAGAAATATCTCGAATCAGTATCTTGATGGATTGTCACATGTTGATGACTATGTATATAAGTGTAAGTAGATAATTAAACACACACACACAAAGATATATATATGTGTGTGTGTGTATGTAAGCGTGTGTGTGCGTGTGTTTGTGCGTGTGTGTGTGCATTAAAAAAAGAATTTTATGCAAATGTGCTTGTAGATGCTCTCGACCTGGAATAAAAAAATTATTTTCAAAATTTAAAAATGATAATGTTAAATGATTTTAAATACTAAATCTAATTTAAGAAATTAATATAACATAATATGCGTTTTAAATTTTGTTGGAAGGGCTCTTGAAGAAAAAATACAATTTTTCCGATATATTATATATATATATATATTGTTATTTAATTTAAAAAATTGATTACATAAATAACAAAATTCTGCATAAAATTTTATACCACATATTTAAGTCAAATTTTTTCTCGAAATAACCTTTATTTATTTTATTATTAATTTTTACATGGTTTTATAATTAGTAAATGTTTAAATAATAATAAGATGTATAAAACCCAAAAAAACTTAGGAAGTGAGATTTATAGTAAATATTTGTTAATATATATATATATATATATATTAATAACTAGTTTTTTATTTATATATATTTTGTATATACAAATTAATTAAAATAAATTTCTATTCGATCTTCATATTGTAATATATATATATATATATATTCTTAAAATTAATTTTTATATTTAAAATAATTTTACTATACATACATACATATATATATATATATTATAAATATTTTAAATGAATTATTTACATTTACTATTTCAAAGTGTGTGTGTATTATTATATTTTATAATATTATTTTCATAATAATTTGATGTGTGTATATACCCACATTTAGACGGTCCATTTGTATACACGAGGTGCTAACATATTTGTTGCGGTGTAAATCCCAACGTCTACAGATGAACATGTTAAACCATATACACATTATCTTATTACACATGTACATACACACATATGTATATATGATACACGTATATTATATAATAAAAAATTTATATAAATAAAATTTTATTTATAAATATATATAAAATATTGATTTTATTTAAAAGAAATTTAGAAAAGCAGTAAATAAATTTAGACTACATAGGCCTAATAAAGATCCAAAGATATTTTTTTTTGAAATTTACCCAATTAATCCGCTACGCGTTGGTCCGGATCCAACAATGGTATCAGTGTACAATAGCCTATACGGTCTAAATTAGTCAAGTTATGACTAAATAATTAAGCTCAGAAGCCAGATAGTAAGGGCCTAGAAAGGTAGTATCCAAGGATTGAGTTTATTAATCAAGTATTCTGCCCTACCTATGTTCCAACCTGGCCCGGATAGATATGTGAGCCTAAAGGTTGCTCCTAATAGAAAAGGCCCAATTTGAATTTGGCCTTAGGCTGATTTTCAAAATAGTTTTGAAAATTAAAAACATAAATTTTAATTTAAAGGTTAAATTTAAAATAAGACATATATATTATAAAAGTTCTAACATAATGAAAATTTTCATAGTGTTTTAAAATATATACATAAGTTAATTTTGAAATAAAATTTATTAATAAGATTAATAAAAAAATATATTAATTAAATAAGTTAAGTAAACAAATAAATAAATATATATATATATATATAAATATGCATGTACAATATATAGTGATATATGTTATGTTGTCATGAAATGTTTAAGATAATATTAGTATACATGTACGTATATAAAATAATTTTCGAAATTAATAAAATTTAATTAAAATTGTTTAATTAAATAAATTAATAAAAGTTAATTGATATATATATATTTAATATAATAAGTTAAGATAAATACTATACAATTAATTAAAGTGCTAATTGATTAAATTTAATTAAATATGATTTAAATATTATAATGTTATGTATAAGATTATTATATAAGTCAATTAAAACATAAAAGTTATATAGTAATAAAACTTATATCATATGAATGTATAAGCTAAAGGTGGAACATTAAAGAAATCCTAAATAGACTTAAGGGATAAATACATACGTAAATGTACGTATACCGTGATTCTTGATGTGTTCGACACTTAAATTACGAGGGTATTTCACCAGAAATACATTATTTTATAAGTTGATATCACTCAATATAATATATTGAAGATTATGAATCTTTAATATAATATTGTCCTCTACCATATATATTTATCAATTACTTGCATACTCCTTAAGGAATGACTGCCCTACACCACTGACTCCTAATATAACTAAATAATGCACTGCTGCTGTGCCTGGCCGATTTAGGACGATTGTCAAGGGAAAAAGAAATAAAACATCATAGGAACTATCATATATCTCACAGCGCATCGAATAAAATATAATAATCACCATAGATATAAAATAGACGAGACAGTAATAACTAGATGAACCATAGAAATCAGAGTACATGGATCCATACAATTATATAACATAAGTGATATAGTTAATACAACTGAAAACAAACTCAATAGATATTGTCTCTAAATAATATAGACAAACACCGTTTAGGCTCCACGGTGTCGTATATCGGAATAAACAATTATGGGTCCAAATATAAGTACGTGAAAGCATCATCTCATGCCTATCCATTTGTACAGCAATACATGTCACCCAAACTTACAATCTAGTCTACTCATTCAAGAGTACCTAATATTAAAAGCAAAACATAAAACTTTGAGTCAGACAACGGTCTGGTGTAAGCGAAAAACGATCTCAAAATACGATAAAGGTCAATACAGTCTATAGGACATTGGTTATGGGGAATCATACATGACCTGTCCCTACATCCAAAGAGTTAGCACATAACAATCAATACATGCCACTCTACTATCATCATCTTCATAGGGGTGTACCATAATTTAAATGCAAGGTTGGGTGCCAGGTATCCCAGTCATAATGCCTACCTCATGTGATAGCCCAAGGGTGATAAGCAAACATGACATTATAGCCAAACATATCATTCATCAAACAATACTCACATCACTCGAATGCATTGGTAAGATAACTTGTTTGGCACAATCATGAGACAAAGTCATAATAAAATCTTGGTTCCATAGTGCTTAATCCATGTCACTCCATAAGACTAGGAAATAGATCCACTATCATAAGGTCCAGGGTAATCCACATTCATATTTCAGATGGGTGTCCCCACTTACCCTCTATATACGAGCAAACATGAAACCTTTGAGTATCTACTATCCCTTTACACACATCATGATAATGAAGTACAGTCATTATTCCATTCTACCTATCTCTATACATAACATAATTCCACTCATCTCCAGGATAGAACATATCATAATTCCACCCACAATCTCCCCTCATCGAACTTGTCCTTGTGGATCATCATCACAATTCTCATCATTGATTCGTCATCATCGAAACATCTCTAGACACCCCTCATAAGTCTAGAATCATCATATCAATGTCCCAAAGCCATCACATCGAAGCACCGCATCATTGCTTCACGATCGATATCGCTCGTCGTAGAGCAATAACATCAAAATCAAGAGTCGACCACATGAATAGACTAACACTCACGCTCCTCAAAGACTCCTCACATCAAAGATTGGCCAAATCGGCCATCATCAATAGTAATACATACTTACTACTCTACAATGGTCAATACCGACCACTTGGTTGTGTACTTAGCCAATAATGGCTATGTACAAACCAAGTGAGAACGTCTAGCGTCCATTCTAAAGTCAAAATCCCATCCAAATCCATTGTCTTCCATATTCAGATAGATCGGCACGCATTCCCGTACTCTTCTACAACTTATCCCATTCGTTCGAGTTTCCTTCATTTTTGCATCCCATCGATATGCATGAAACTCTGTCTCATCATACGTGTTTCCATCTTCTACGTTCGACCAGTATGCACGAAACTCCAACATATGGGATATTTCCTAACGCTGAATCACCGATTGGTCGACGTTTTCAACCAAAATAAGCAAACAAACATGGACGTAACTAACATAGCATACTTATAACTGCTATAGCATACATACAACATGTATAACATGTCTATATCGACCAATATGCGGATTCATATCAAAAGCAACCTAAGTATAGTGATTTCCTCAAAATAGTACGTCCATGATAACATATATGACATCCAATTTAAAACCATTTCAAAATACTTTAAAATTCTTTTATAAAATTAGGGTGGATTTAAGTATATTAAAAACCATGTTTTAAAGTTTGAATTTGTTTCAAATTGTTGGTTTTATACTGTACTAAAAATCATAGTATGGTGAGAGAAAATATCTCCCACTGCAAAAAAGTTGATCAATCCTGCCAAGTCGTAGAGCGCTCCAACATGAGCGCAATGCAAGAAACCGCATCTAAATCGGACCTCATACGAAAAAGACAGATTTTATAAGAATTCGAAATATGAATATTAATTAATCAACTTAATTAATCAATTAATCCCCTAATTACCTTCATAATCTTTCTTCCTTAACTCACCTTCCCATGTACACTCACACACATAAACCTATCATCCCCATTAGCACACCTCCAATTCTCAATTGTTACTCAACGAAGCGACGAACGAACTTTGTCAATACGTCGCACCTCATGTGCTCTCGGCAACCACCACCATCACGTGAAGCTTGGCTCCCCGAGGCGAAATACGACCTGTACCCACCTACTCCCTGCAGCAAATATCGTGATTTCCATTCCACGACCGGACCCCCACAAAACGTCACCTCTAACACGCCTTACCTCCCCCAAGCCAACACCGCCCTCCATTTTCCCCCACTCATGACCATGGCGCTAGAAAACTAGAACCCTAATCGATGCTAGAAAATGTCGACTTTGGCAATCACAGCTGCACACGACCAAACTACCATAGATTTGAAACCTCGCCTCCCTGAGTTCAATGGATCAAATCTCATAATGAATTTCGTGGATACAAGCACTCGATTTAATTCATGGAAAGAGGGGCGGCTATTGGGTTTTTTAATGGATATTTTTGGAACATAAATTGAAAATTTTGGTTTAACGTAATATTTTTAAATCCTGTTGATTAAAAAGTTTTCAAAATCAACAAATATGATGATAATAAATAGTTTTGAGCAGTTAATATGCATTAAAAGCATATAAGACAAACTATAAACTTAATAACATAATAAATACATTACATTCATTATACTAAAATTATATAAAATAACATATAATCTTGACAAAAACTGAACAGATAATTTTCGGATGCAGATGCCTTCGTATTTGCATCCGTATCAGATATTAGATATTTATCCATTTTTCGGATACGAATACAGATGGATTTTGGAATTTTCGAGTATCCATTGATAGCCTTAGCACTTTCTTTTACTAGAAATAGGAAGAGAAGTTTAAATGAAAGGGGGAAAGAGTATGTGAGTGTACATATTATATATATATATAATTTATTTGATTTCCCAAATAAATCACCACATGTTTTGAGCTCGTATGATCACACAAGACTCCGATCGTTATGAAATTTGTCGGTGCACATCACCTCTTTTTTTTGTCCTAATGGTATGAATATTGTCGCTATCTGAGATAGTGCTACGGAATAATAATTTCATGCATTTCAAGATTTTTTTGGCCATCAGATCGTCCGATTTCAAATATAGCGATATTTATACTCACTTTGATTCGCAATGTTGATCCGGACTCAATGGAAGTTATCTTGAATTCTATTTCGATTATATGCGAAAATTCATATTTTGGACCTTTGATTAATTAACGATTCAATATTTAAATCAATTATTTAAATATTCTAACATTAAGAATGTGGGTTTTTACACCTTAGCAAAATCAAGTTAGGGATGTTATGGGTAATATTATTAATATATTGAATAGATGAGGTAAGATAATTATACGTATTTTTTGAGCAAACCCAATTTACATATACTATACTTAGGTCATCACGATATGATAGGTACGAGTGAATAATTTCATTTTGATTTGTTGAGCAAACTCAAGGTCGAATTAGGACAATGTACCATGGGTTAGTTGTATATGATACAGCTGATAAGGAGTTATCCATCATTATGGAGCTATGACTTGCTAAGCAAACTCAAAGTTAGAATTCCATGATAGATGAGTCCTAACACCTACTAGTGAAGTCGAAAGACTTCTATGTTTTCAATTAGTGTTTATCGAAGCATAAAAGACTATTGGTAGCTTATTAGTAAAAGAAAACATAAAGTTTAACATTTGCAATATCATAAGAATGTCCATTATGATTTTGACCTGCTAATTTTGCCAATTAAAACTTGTAGAAAATGTCTACTCCAAGACTGTTTTCTAAAAATGACAAGCTTACTGGACCCAACTATATCGATTGACTAAGAGCGATAAAGATAGAGTTTACTTACGAGCATCTTTGGTCATATATTACCTACTATCCTAAATAACAACCTACTTATAATGCGGACTCCAAACTTAGACTTGCATATAAGAAATGGGTTTTAGACCTAGAGATCGCCTAGGTTTTCGTGTTGTCTCATTTGGTAAGCCGTTGCAGAGGCATCACGAAAATATATGTCTATTGTTAATGCTCAAATTTGTAAACGCTAACACCCGGTGTGAGTTGAAACAAAGTGAAAGCACCATCCGTTTGCACGGGAACTAAAGGTAAACAGAAAATAGCAAAAACAGTAAAAAGACAATGATTTTTATAGTGGTTCGGCTCAAAGTCAAGCCTACATCCACTTTATCTCTCCTTTATTGCTGATTTGATTACAACTTTTACAAGGTTTACAATGGATCTTCGGTTACAACATGATCAAGACAAGCTAGAACTGTGACGATCAATTACTCTTCGGATTCATCTTCCATCTGGTTGATCTTTTGGTATCAAGGCCTTGCTAAAAAGGCGGGATAACACTTGCCCCCCAAAACATTCCTTGCGGTAGGAAGGTGTGTTTTGTAATGTCATAAGCCGGACGTTCATATCCTGTTGATGACCTGCAAAGGAACTGACAGTTTTATATGGCCCCAAATGACGGCCGTTCGGGATCGAGCTATTTGGGATGAAGTGCGGCCGTTCACGGTCAAGCGCCTGACTTCAAATGGCGACCATTCGTGGTCGAGCCATTCGAGGTGAAGTGCGACCGTGCACGGTCAGGTGCCGTTCATGGTCAAGCGCTTTACTTCAAATGACGATCGTTCCATATACCGCCACTCCTTAGGTCGCCGCTTCTCCATTCTCCCTTAGGTCGCTAACGGCCTACGACCTATCCCTTAGGTCGCCAACGACCTACAACCTACTACCCCTTAGGTCGCCCACGACCTATAACCTGGCCGACCTAGGTCCAGCCTCTCCTATAAATACTTCGCCTACTCCACGTTCAAAGGGGACTTTTTTCGGACTGGGAAGCATCGAAGCTCTGCTACTTTCTCAACTTCCACAACACTCCATTTGCCAACTGCAATGACCCTAATTCTTAACCAAAAAAAAAATTTTTTTTTTTTATCATACTTAGCTAAGACTACCTAGGGTCATCCTTCCCTATTCTCATATTATCCAGGATCTTTCACAATATAAAAATATTGTTTTAAATCTAAATCATTCCTAACATACATATATGAAGATATCTATGTTATATTCTACTAGAATCAGAGCATGATAATATGTAAGTAGAAATCCTTTTAAATCTATTAAAATGTGATAATTCCCTGATAAAAGATTAATTATTGTATCCTGATTTTTGACCATAGAATCCACTGGAAACATGTACTTTAGTCTGTTATTCTAATTAAGAAATGATCAAGTAATAATCAGGTGGAATAAAGCTTTTAATATGGATGATTGTGTTAAAGTCTGTATAGTATCAAACTCAGGCTAAAAGAAAGTGGATCATAAGTGAACACAAGCAACATCTAGGCGTAATGGAAACGCGCCTAACTTACACATGAGAGGTCACGAGTTCGAGTGCTATGCTGGTCGGTTCAAACCCAATTTTTGTTTTTCTTTTTATTTTTCTCCTGTATGGTTTAAAATCTGATATCTACCTATATCTACACATATATACTTAATTTTTGCCTATAATCTAACATACAAAACAATATTTCTTGCTTTATTATTTTTGAAACCCATTCCTACAACTGTTCTAGGAATTTATGTTTATATTTTTGCCCAAATATCAACATGTACACAGATATACATGTACATGTCAATGTCTTTGCTCATTTTCCAAAAAACTGGGTTCAAATGGTTCCTTGCTTCATTGATTTGAAGTGAACATTTGGCCTGACCTATGGTCTATGTAACAACCCGGTATTGCGTACCAATTATTTATCATCTTTGGACGGTCATCTTTCCTATTCGATTGCTGTTTGGAAATTTGTTAAGTGTTTAATCAGTTACAAACTCTAGTATAAATTTGATTAAGGAATTAGGTGGGCCTTAAAAATCATCTCGGCCCATGCTTTGTGATGCTATGATTTTTATTAAGGGTTGATAACCCGTTCCTCCATTTTTCACTTCCATTCGTGAACCCTAAGCCAAAATCAAACGAGCGAAAATAATGGCGGCCACGAGAAATTCTCGTGTTCGTTCATTTCCTGTTCGAAGCTAGGGCTTCTAGCAAACAAGAAGTGATGGTGGCCTCGTCCTCGTCTTCGTTCCTCCATCAGTTAGGGCTTTCGGGAATTCGAAGAGTGGCGATCTCGTCTTCTCCGATGTAGGGCTCCGATCGACTCGTGATGCCGCGTCTTCGAGTAGTTCGAGCGAACATGATTATCGTTCAACTTCAGCCCTTCGATCAACACTCGCAAACAAAGGTGAGTGATAATCTCGCTCACATCTAGTTCAACTTTATGTTATTTCTGAGTCGAGATCTTGTTCTCGTTCATATGAGTTTATTCTTTTTCCATCGCATGTGTATTTTATTGAACTTAGCAGATGTTGAGGTGATTTTGTCGACTTCGTGTGATTTTCTGAATTGTTTTGGGTTTTGCTGATTTGAGTTACATTGTAACATTCGCTTTGAAATACCGTTGTTTCATTGTTCTTGACTAGTGCTAGTTCGATTGAACGTTGCTTGACCTCATCCCGGTCACTCGAGTATATTTTAGTGTTGATGATTTTTGGGTTGTCGACTTTGGCCATTCTTCGGCCACTTGATTTTGTTAAAACTGTACCCTGATCTACAATTGCTTTGTTGTCTTCAGCCTTAACTCAAATTTTGTTTTCATCCGTGACTTCGGCAGTATCACTGATAGTGGTTGTTCCCTCTGTTTTTGTTCGAGACTGCTAGGACTGGTTGGTATTGTTGCTTTGTCTATATTTGTTGTTGAGACTTTCAATTGCATTTGAGTTGCAACTGTCATTCGATTTCGGTGGGTTGCTTACGACCTCAATTTTGAACTAATTTGATCTGTAGTACTGTTACATTTGAGATAGGTATATATGTGTATGCACACACACATATATATATATATATATATGCATACATGTAAAAATTACATCTGTTTAACATCGAATTTTCCTGACTTTTGCTCTGAGCATTTTTGTGTTCTTACCTGACCTTTTGGCAGCTCTGGCTTTGTCTTAACTTTATCATTTTCTTGGTAAACCTCGACCATCACCATTGCTTAGATAGTAATGATGCTCTGTCCAGTTTGGTTAGTCTGCATTTGGCATTGTTCTATTCTTTAAGGCATGACTCAGTTGCATTTAGTAGTTAGTATTCCACTTGAGTATTTGGATTTGTACAGTCGTATAGCTCATGTTGCTATGGTTTCTGTAACCTTTATACATTTTTGTATTACCATTGTGACTGGGCATGTGTACCTCCATATTTTGTTAAACACAGTTGCAATTGTTCATCTGGTTAGTTGCAGCTGTGCACGTGTGTACTTTGTGCATTAAATTGTTGCCAGTTCCTTGGTTTGTTGATTTTGCTTAAGTCTGGGCATTTTTATGCTCTGGTCTCCACAGTAGCATCCATGCTTTAGCTTCTGAACTATTGCATTGCTTCATTGTATTCATTTTGTCTAGATTTGCCGTAGTGTTCCCACTGGCCTGGCTTGTGTGATTCTTTGAGTTGGCTCTATTGTTATCTGGTTTATGACTTCGCTTATTTCAACCTTAATCCTTGAACACTTCTGAGTTGTTCCTTTTTACAGTGGTATTTGCTTGGGCACAGTTGCCTTGTGCCTTTGTTGTGTACTTCATATTTGCACTGTTTCTGTAGTGGTGTAGTATATATCCACTATCTTCTTGAACTTGTTTCATCAGAGATGTTCTGTACATCTACTATTCTCACTTGCCATCCTCGTCTGCATATGGCTGCTGCCTTGATCCCTGTTCTTGTCTCATGTAGTCTTGACTTCGAGTTCTTATGTGTATGTGCACTTGTATCTGGTGCCTGTGATATGTCCATTTGAGTCTATACTTGTGATATCCATCTGGAGTTTGCTGCCTGACCTGATTTATCTTGAGTTGCTTCCCTTTATTTTGAACTGCCCTTATTCCTTCGTGCTTGGTGCCTCTGTGCTTTTGTGACTGTGTGAAAATTGCAATTTGATTTGTTGCACTGTGTTATAGCTTGAACTATGTAGCTTGATGTCTATTTGCTTTTGTCCTAGAGTCCTGTACACTTGAGTTGAACCCGACATGATTTGGGTTTGACCTTGTGTTGGTTTTTATTTTATCATGAAGTGGCGAGGCAGTACACGCGTGCGTGTACTGCAGCCACACTGATGTGTCGTTTTAATTGATATTTTAGTTAATTGAATTGTTTTGCGTTCAATTCGATATTTGGGAAGTGTATTTGATTTCATTCGATGGATCATTTTGTTGTGTCTAATTATCTATTCGATAATTAGATTCTGAGTTTCTATTTACTATTTATTGATTAGATTTTGTTGATAATTGCCGTTTAGGCAATTCTGATGTTTTTAAGATTATCTTCATTGGTATTCTTTTCAATTATCTTTGTTGATGATTTAAACCTGCTGATTTGTTGTTTAACACTATTTAGTGTTATATCTGCCGTTATCCGATTCTTTTATCGAAGAATCGGATATACGAGGTTTCTGTGACTATCGTCAGTTTGATATTCGATTATTATTGCTTCTGTGTATTAATAACTGAGTTTGAATTAGACTGACCCGTGTATTATTTTCTTTTGAATTTAATACTCGGGTCAGACCCGAGTTATTTCAGGTTGTAGATTTCTTGCTTTGAGTAGCTGTTCGGGATATGAAGACTTTTTACATCTTCTGAAGTTGTCAGTGTCGTTTTGTAGTAGTCGTGTCATTGTATAGAACGATATGTATTCATGTATATTAGTCGATAATGTACTTGCATATATAACTTCTAGAGTCGACAGTTGTAGTTGTATCATATGTATCGTGTCAACAATATTGTAACTGACATCGGTTATATATATATATGAGATTTTTGTTAATCTGTGTTCCGCATTTATATTATCTGTGTTATTGTTATATCTAATGTCCTAAACTATTATGAACTATCGTAGTTTGTTTTACACTGATAATTGGATATGTCGATGGGAGTAAATAAATAATAGATGAAAAATAAAAAGTATATACCACTCCTATCGAGATAACCAATACTAATGTAAGGCCAATTACGGTTGGTCGCTCCTATCCAGCCTTATTCTTCGTAATAATAGATAGTATTTCTTTTAATACTCTTTGTTATTATGAGCATAGAGGTGGGGCGTCACAGTCTAACCATGTGGTTAATCTGACCATTCTTTTATTTGCATTTTACAAACCAGAATCTACCCAAAACATTGATACTCCTTCTTTTCAAAAGCATGTTTATATATGTATGAATCAGACACCTTGTGATCAGATTTATATCATCCTTCCTAACCATAATTCTCTTTTAAAAATGCATATTCAGGGTATATACACTTTTACTTGCATTTGGACATATATCAATATCATGACTTGAAAATATAACAGTTATAATTCTTTCTAGATTTTCCCAATATAATTTCCTATATATCTATCTTTTGAAAGGACTTAGGATGAACTATAATCATCATAAAATGATTATGCTTATAAAATCCAGGTTTTTTCCTCTAAATCAAAAACAACTTTAGCAAATAGATTTTCAAATCAGTTTAACATCAATATCCTTAATACATACCAAACCAGAAATAACCAGAAACAACATAACACGTATTTCTTACAAGTTCTTCCTACTTAATACATTTAGATAGCCATATCAATCAGGAAATACATGCATGAATTAACACATTCTAGCTCTTATTTCTAATTATCTTAGCATTCTCTATTCCATATCTTTTTAATCTTGCTTACTTAGCTCCATCACAACCTGCAAAAGCATTAGTGGCTGCCCCATTATGAATGAGACACCCCCATGTGCCATGAGCAATAAGGGTCAGATCTATGATCTGGTGTGAGCATTTCTAACATATCCATGATATTAAGCTAAGGATACAGCATAAATGTACCTTGCATAACTTGACAGGTATTATCATGAATGATTAATGTATAAATTGATCAGGTATTCCCATATACATACACAAGAGCAAACATATGCATTAAAACAATTTTTTATCTGGAACTACTAAGGTTCCTCATACCAACCCTAATCCCGGAAAGACCCAAGTTTCCTATATCATCATTTAAGGTTGCCTTTTCTTCTTATAAATTCCTGGCCTCATCTGCTATAAGGAATCAAAGGGACATGTTGCCATGAACTAATTAACATCATGGCACAAAGATATCAGGACTTAAACAAGCCATGTGTCAACTTGTCTACTTCAAATAGGACAAGCATTCCAGCAGCCTTCTTGGCACAAAATCCTTAGTTATATTACTAAGTGTATTCATGTTCATTTTATCAATGATAGCTAGGTGTACAGACCACTTATATACATGAAACATACTAGTTACCTTGCAGACATAATATTGCAAGCAAGTTAAAGGTTACTTTCTAGAGGTATAACACCCATCATTCCATCTCACATTATTTAGCATATAAACACCCTATTCAAACATATACCAGAATGTTTGCAACTGAGAATAAATGCATGGCTCTATTGGGTTTATTTTGATTTTGCAAGCAACTATGTTTAGCCAGATTTTTAATCTTGTTTAAACATAATTTTTAGGCTTGTAAATTTTCTGTTTGGTTTAGGGCTCAGCACTTATAGAGAAAGACTCCATTGCACCCTTAACCAATTATTTCAAGCCTCAGCACTATACCATTGTATATGCAGCTCATAGTTTTTTTTCTTCATTCTTTGTCTTAAGCCATGATTCAGACTAGTTACAAATACTCTCTTACATGTTCTTTAAGGTTTTGGTATAACATACAGGGATGAAAATAGAACAACAAAGTTATACATCCATCATAGCAGATCATATCTCATCAAGCATTCATGAAACCATCAGTAGTCAACATGGTTTGTAAATCAAAACATGCAAAATATAGCATATAAAAGCTTGGCTGCCTAATCTCAGGTCTTAATGCCATGTATATGAGTGAGGATACTCACCTAAATGCTTACACAAGCTTAATCCAGAAAACCCCTCAAATCTTTAGCCTTTTCTTCCTCTTCTTCCTTAGGTTAATTAATTCAGTGAGAGAGTAGTTTTCTGGTTAGGCTCTTGATTTATATAAGGGTTCTACCTAGGGTTTTGGGTGATGCAAAATCCCTATTTTAGCCCAAACCAGAATCATGCATTTGGCATTGCATATTCTCTCCCTCCTAACCCTTAATGTCCCGGCCAATATTTTAAAACAAGGCTAAGTTGTGCCCATTTTCTTTTCTTTTCAGAAAGTGATTACTTTAAGTATTTCTATTATACTTACCTCAAACATGATAATGGTGTGACTTTCTATTTTCTGCCTTTATACATTTGCTTTCTTGCACTTTGGTTCTTACTATTTTAGTGCTTCTTTTACTTATTTTTCCTTTATTAATTTTCTGCTCAAATAATATCTGTATATATACATTTATACAACTATGGGTGTTAGTTTAACTTTAACCTTCTTTTATTTGCAGAAAACATGTGCATTCTTATATGCATTTCTACACTCCTATTATTCAAATAAAATTTCACTTATTCATTATAAATCAATGTTCTCTTCTGTCTTAATTTCCAGACAAGTCATACATATGCATATATATATATATATACATATCCTCAGGAATTTTAATATTCATGTCTAGGCCTATATTTCCTTTATTTAAAACATTTTATCTAAATGTTTTCCTTCTTTGTTTTATTATTCAGGAATTCTGGATTTTCTCTTAGTGCCATAACTAGTGTGCACGTGCACACATGCACACAACCTTGCACCACTGAAAATCCCACCTATATAATAATTCTGATTTTTCCCCCAGAATTTTAATCATTTATTTAAAAGGATTTTCCTCAAAATCTTGGGGTATTACAATCACCCCTTCTTTTAGGAATTGTGTCCTCACAATTTGCAACATAATCTTTGAGTACTTCTAATTTCTTAGGGAAAAATTATTCAGCATATGCATGAGCAAATCAATTAGTCACTGTCTATCATACATATTAAACTTTCTTAGTAATCTAAGAATTTACCTTTTAAATTTGCAAAGAGCCTAGGGTAATCCATCCTGATTTTATCCTCTAGCTCCCAAGTACAATCACTAGGATCTATACTCCATTGAATCTTTACAAGCTTCAATGTCTTGTTTCTTAATTTCTTTTCTTCCCTTGCCACAATTCCCACTGGCTCTTTCTCATAGATTAGATCTGGATTAATCTGAACTTCAGTAGGCTTTTCTAAGATTTCCTCCTTGTCATGTACCCATCTCCTTAGTTGTGACACATGAAACACATTGTGCATTGCACTCATCTCCTCTGGAAGCTCCAGCTTATAGGCTAGTGAGCCTATCCTCTCCAAATCTTGTATGGTCCAACATATCTGGGTCTGAGTTTCCCTTGCTTGCCAAATCTCAAGACTTTCTTCATTGGTGAAACCTTAATGAAGACATAATCACCTACTTTGAATTCCACTGACTTCCTCTTTGCATCAGCATATTTCTTTTGCCTATCTTGAGCTGCTGCCATCCTCTTTCTCACCAGTCCTATTTTCTCTGTGATGTCCTTGACATATTCTGGCCCTAGGATAGCTTTCTCTCCTGCCTCAGCCCAACACATAGGTGATAGACATGGCTTTCCATATAGGGCTTCAAAGGGTGCCATTCCAATTGTGCTTTGGTGGCTATTATTGTATGTGAACTCAGCCAAATGGAGATGGTCCTCCCAATTTCCTCCAAAGTCTAACACACATGCTCTAAGCAAATCCTCTAAAATCTTGTTTACCACTTCTGTTTGCCCATCTGATTGGGGGTGATAAGCAGTGCTTAGGCACAATTCACTCCCCATAGCTTCTTGGAAGCTCTTCCAGAATCTTGAAGTGAAGATTGTATCCCTATCACTCACTATAGTTTTAGGAACACCATGCAACTTTACCACTTCTCTCATAAAAGTTTGGGCTAGCCTAGGTGCATTTCTGTCTGCTTTTACTGGTATGAAGTGGGCTACTTTAGTCAGCCTATCTACAATTACCCAAATACTTGTATTTCCCCTCTTGGATCTAGGAAGACCATCTATAAAATCCATAGATATGTTTTCCCACTTCCACTGTGGTATGCTAAGTGGCTGCAACAACCCTGAAGGTCTTTGGGTCTCAGCTTTTATTTGTTGACAAACCATGCACTTAGCAACATGTCTAGCTACATTAGACTTCATTCCCTTCCACCAATAGTCCCTTTTTAAGTTTTGGTACATCTTGGTGCTGCCTGGATGTATGGAATATTTGCTCCTATGGTACTCATTAAGGATTTCTTCTTTCAATTCTATGATGTTTGGGACACATATCCTACCCTTGTACCTTAGGTATCCTTTTTCATCAATGTGATAATCCTTCACTTCCTCCTTCTTTAATAGGAGAGACCTTTTTTCTGCTAAGTCTTGATCTTCTTCTTGCATCTTTGCCACCTTCAAGACCAAATTTGATTGTAAAGTAATTAAACTTAACCTTCCTTTACTCCTTTCTTTCTCAACTATCTCCATACTTATCCCACTGCTCTCATCTATTTCCAAATCAATGAGCATGGTCAAGTCTCTAAACTCCTCCATCATCAACATGGCCACTTTTGCATGCTGCCTACTCAATGCATCTGCCACTTTATTAGCCTTGCCTGGTGTATAAAGTATATCTAAGTCATAAGCAGCAAGAAATTCAACCCATCTGTGTTGTCTCATATTCAAATCTTTCTGTGAAAAGAGATACTTTAAGGCCTTGTGATCAGTGTATAAAATGAACTTTGCACCTAATAAGTAATGCCTCCAGAGCTTCAAGGCATATACTACTGCTGCCAACTCAAGATCATGAGTTGCATATCTAGTTTCATGGGGTTTTAGTTGTCTAGATGCATAGGCTATGACCTGATCTTGCTGCATCAACACAGCCCCTAGCCCTGACCCACATGCATCTGTATATACAACTAATCCCTCAAACTTCTGGGTGTATTCTGTGACATTCATAGTCCCCTGTCTAAGTTTGATGAACTCCTCAAGTAAAGTGGTTTTTGCTGAGGCTGGAACAAACCTTGCCTCTAACATCTCCTTAAATTGATTCCAATTAATATCATTTTCATTCCGGCCAGCTATGATCACCTCCCACCAACTCAAAGCTGCACCTCTTAATTGCCTTGAGGCCACTTGCCTCTTCCTTTGGTCATCTAGTTGCATATCAGTGAAGATCCTCTCTAATGTCCTCAGCCATGCATGAATCTCCATTACACTTCCAGTTCCTTCAAAGCTCTTGCCTCCCAAATTGGTATAAGTCTTCACTAACTTGGAGAGCTCCTCATATGGGTTCTCAGGTCTGTGCCCAATTCCATCTCTCAAAACTCTCACAAATTCCTGCATGTCAAGCATTTGTGGTGTGCTAGATCCTCCTTGATGATGAGACCCTCTTCCTACCATATTTCTAAAAGTATATGTATTTCATTATATTAGTTTATAATACTTCGCTTTAATTTTAAATTGGTTGTATCTTTCCTATTTAATCATTGTGTATGTCACATGCACACACATACATTCAGGGAATACTTATAAACAGTCAAATATATCACAAACAAACCTAGTATAAACATAAGCATACAAATATTTTGCTATGTTAATTAAAACATAGCTCTGATACCAAATGCAATGACCCTAATTCTTAACCAAAAAAAAATATATTTTTTTTATCATACTTAGCTAAGACTACCTAGGGTCATCCTTCCCTATTCTCATATTATCCAGGATCTTTCACAATATAAAAATATTGTTTTAAATCTAAATCATTCCTAACATACATATATGAAGATATCTATGTTATATTCTACTAGAATCAGAGCATGATAATATGTAAGTAGAAATCCTTTTAAATCTATTAAAATGTGATAATTCCCTGATAAAAGATTAATTATTGTATCCTGATTTTTGACCATAGAATCCACTGGAAACATGTACTTTAGTCTGTTATTCTAATTTAGAAATGATCGAGTAATAATCAGGTGGAAGAAAGCTTTTAATATGGATGATTGTGTTAAAGTCTGTATAGTATCAAACTCAGGCTAAAAGAAAGTGGATCATAAGTGAACACAAGCAACATCTAGGCGTAATGGAAACGCGCCTAACTTACACATGAGAGGTCACGAGTTCGAGTGCTATGCTGGTCGGTTCAAACCCAATTTTTGTTTTTCTTTTTATTTTTCTCCTGTATGGTTTAAAATCTGATATCTACCTATATCTACACATATATACTTAATTTTTGCCTATAATCTAACATACAAAACAATATTTCTTGCTTTATTATTTTTGAAACCCATTCCTACAACTGTTCTAGGAATTTATGTTTATATTTTTGCCTAAATATCAACATGTACACAGATATACATGTACATGTCAATGTCTTTGCTCATTTTCCAGAAAACTGGGTTCAAATGGTTCCTTGCTTCATTGATTTGAAGTGAACATTTGGCCTGACCTATGGTCTAACCATGTGGTTAATCTGACCATTCTTTTATTTGCATTTTACAAACCAGAATCTACCCAAAACATTGATACTCCTTCTTTTCAAAACATGTTTATATATGTATGAATCAGACACCTTGTGATCAGATTTATATCATCCTTCCTAACCATAATTCTCTTTTAAAAATGCATATTCAGGGTATATACACTTTTACTTGCATTTGGACATATATCAATATCATGACTTGAAAATATAACAGTTATAATTCTTTCTGGATTTTCCCAATATAATTTCCTATATATCTATCTTTTGAAAGGACTTAGGATGAACTATAATCATCATAAAATGATTATGCTTATAAAATCCAGGTTTTTTCCTCTAAATCAAAAACAACTTTAGCAAATAGATTTTCAAATCAGTTTAACATCAATATCCTTAATACATACCAAACCAGAAATAACCAGAAACAACATAACACGTATTTCTTACAAGTTCTTCCTACTTAATACATTTAGATAGCCATATCAATCAGGAAATACATGCATGAATTAACACATTCTAGCTCTTATTTCTAATTATCTTAGCATTCTCTATTCCATATCTTTTTAATCTTGCTTACTTAGCTCCATCACAACCTGCAAAAGCATTAGTGGCTGCCCCATTATGAATGAGACACCCCCATGTGCCATGAGCAATAAGGGTCAGATCTATGATCTGGTGTGAGCATTTCTAACATATCCATGATATTAAGCTAAGGATACAGCATAAATGTACCTTGCATAACTTGACAGGTATTATCATGAATGATTAATGTATAAATTGATCAGGTATTCCCATATACATACACAAGAGCAAACATATGCATTAAAACAATTTTTTATCTGGAACTACTAAGGTTCCTCATACCAACCCTAATCCCGGAAAGACCCAAGTTTCCTATATCATCATTTAAGGTTGCCTTTTCTTCTTATAAATTCCTGGCCTCATCTGCTATAAGGAATCAAAGGGACACATTGCCATGAACTAATTAACATCATGGCACAAAGATCTCAGGACTTAAACAAGCCATGTATCAACTTGTCTACTTCAAATAGGACAAGCATTCCAGCAGCCTTCTTGGCACAAAATCCTTAGTTATATTACTAAGTGTATTCATGTTCATTTTATCAATGATAGCTAGGTGTACAGACCACTTATATACATGAAACATACTAGTTACCTTGCAGACATAATATTGCAAGCAAGTTAAAGGTTACTTTCTAGAGGTATAACACCCATCATTCCATCTCACATTATTTAGCATATAAACACCCTATTCAAACATATACCAGAATGTTTGCAACTGAGAATAAATGCATGGCTCTATTGGGTTTATTTTGATTTTGCAAGCAACTATGTTTAGCCAGATTTTTAATCTTGTTTAAACATAATTTTTAGGCTTGTAAATTTTCTGTTTGGTTTAGGGCTCAGCACTTATAGAGAAAGACTCCATTGCACCCTTAACCAATTATTTCAAGCCTCAGCACTATACCATTGTATATGCAGCTCATAGTTTTTTTTACTTCATTCTTTGTCTTAAGCCATGATTCAGACTAGTTACAAATACTCTCTTACATGTTCTTTAAGGTTTTGGTATAACATACAGGGATGAAAATAGAACAACAAAGTTATACATCCATCATAGCAGATCATATCTCATCAAGCATTCATGAAACCATCAGTAGTCAACATGGTTTGTAAATCAAAACATGCAAAATATAGCATATAAAAGCTTGGCTGCCTAATCTCAGGTCTTAATGCCATGTATATGAGTGAGGATACTCACCTAAATGCTTACACAAGCTTAATCCAGAAAACCCCTCAAATCTTTAGCCTTTTCTTCCTCTTCTTCCTTAGGTTAATTAATTCAGTGAGAGAGTAGTTTTCTGGTTAGGCTCTTGATTTATATAAGGGTTCTACCTAGGGTTTTGGGTGATGCAAAATCCCTATTTTAGCCCAAACCAGAATCATGCATTTGGCATTGCATATTCTCTCCCTCCTAACCCTTAATGTCCCGGCCAATATTTTAAAACAAGGCTAAGTTGTGCCCATTTTCTTTTCTTTTCAGAAAGTGATTACTTTAAGTATTTTTATTATACTTACCTCAAACATGATAATGGTGTGACTTTCTATTTTCTGCCTTTATACATTTGCTTTCTTGCACTTTGGTTCTTACTATTTTAGTGCTTCTTTTACTTATTTTTCCTTTATTAATTTTCTGCTCAAATAATATCTGTATATATACATTTATACAACTATGGGTGTTAGTTTAACTTTAACCTTCTTTTATTTGCAGAAAACATGTGCATTCTTATATGCATTTCTACACTCCTATTATTCAAATAAAATTTCACTTATTCATTATAAATCAATGTTCTCTTCTGTCTTAATTTCCAGACAAGTCATACATATGCATATATATATATATATATACATATCCTCAGGAATTTTAATATTCATGTCTAGGCCTATATTTCCTTTATTTAAAACATTTTATCTAAATGTTTTCCTTCTTTGTTTTATTATTCAGGAATTCTGGATTTTCTCTTAGTGCCATAACTAGTGTGCACGTGCACACATGCACACAACCTTGCACCACTGAAAATCCCACCTATATAATAATTCTGATTTTTCCCCCAGAATTTTAATCATTTATTTAAAAGGATTTTCCTCAAAATCTTGGGGTATTACACCAACAACACTTCAAAGAGCCAAGAGAGGAGATCAACCAAATGGAAGATGAATCCGAAGAGTAATTGATCGTCAAAGTTCTAGCTTGTCTTGATCGTGTTGTAACCGAAGATCCATTGTAAACCTTGTAAAAGTTGTAATCAAATCAGCAATAAAGGAGAGATAAAGTGGATGTAGGCTTGACTTTGAGCCGAACCACTATAAAAATCGTTGTCTTTTTACTGTTTTTGCTATTTTCTGTTTACCTTTAGTTCCCGTGCAAACGGGTGGTGCTTTCACTTTGTTTCAACTCACACCGGGTGTTAGCGTTTACAAATTTGAGCGTTAACATCTATCCACAAGATATATGATAGTCTCAAGGCCTTATTTGGTAAACAGTCACATTCCACAAGATACTAGCTTACAAAGAAACCGTTCGATACCAAAATGGCTAAGGGACAGGAAGTATACTATTATGTATTGATGATGAAGGGCTATATTAATATTTGATAGGTGTTATCCAGGTTTTTAAACCAGAAGAATCCAAAGGAAGTCGGAACAGCTTCGTCGAGTCAGAACAACTCAAGAGCCAACCAAAAGGACTAGAAGAACTAGCCAGGAACGATCAGGGGAAAGAAAAGCAATAACAAACAAAGGTGATGGATCACTAGCGATCCATCATCTATGGATCGCTAGCGATCCATAATGTTCGCTTGTTGATTCACGAATCCTCTTGCATCATGGTCCAATAGGTATTTTAGGGGCAAAGACTAGGTTTGATGGAATTCCAAGCTAGTTAAATCGAGAAGCAAGCATTTGTTTAATTCAATCAGCGATCTAATGAAACCAGTGTGTGGAACGTCATAAAAAACAAGGCAATATGCTACAAAATCACATGAGGGACACCAACACGAGATAACAAACGCGATCGAAAAGACAAAGCTCAAAAATCCACTAAGTACATGGATCACTAGCGACCCATTACCATTTAGTTGGGTCATAATATTCTTCAGAGGAGAGGATAATGGGAAGTATCTCAAGCCATTGGATCGCCAGCAAGCCAAAAACTATGGATCGCTTGTGATCCATCAAATTAGTTCGGCTCGCGGTGTAACTTACAGAGCGCCCTCATGCATCTGGCACGAAGGCCTAGTCCAATAACTCTCCAACCTCTATAAATACGATCCTACCTGCAACATAAACGGGATCTTCTAGACTGGGTGCTGAAACTCTACAGAAGTTATTCTTCATCCTTCTTCTTTCAAACAACGGTCATCTATAGGGTTCACTGTGATTCTCCAGTAAACTCTTACATTAGTAACTCGATCCATCTAGGATAATTATATTCAATTGCATTGTAATTAGAATCAACTTGCAATAGTAGTCAGTCAATAAGAAAAGTTATAAAGTGGACGTAGGCTTCGTTAACAGTTGAACCACTATAAAAATTCTCTTGTCTTTTTTACTCTATCTGTAAGTTATTACTTCTTGTTTCTATCATGTTTTCCTTGATGAATAGGGTTGGTGCTTTCACACTCAATCCAAGGTTTTGATCCACTTTTTGGGTTAACATTTTGGTGCTTTCACTGAGAACCGAACTCAGGGTTTAGATCTAGCTATCTACTTTGAATCAAATAGGTTCAGAAGTGAGATCTTCAATCTTTGCTTAAAAGTTCCATTACTAAGAATTAATGGCTTCGGGAAGGAAAAGGACTGCTTTTGGAAGATCCATAGGGGTAGTAATAGCCGGAGAGGAGATCAACCATCAACAAACCAAAGTAAATGGCACCAATGTAGGAGGTCAAGTGCCAGAAGCCTCTAATCAATGCAAAGTTGTAACAAGGGATGAATTGAATCGAATGGTTGAAGAAATTAATCAAAAAATGGAAAGTAGTCAAAAAGCTCTTATGGATAAGCTTAATGCCCTCTTGGCTTTATAATCACATCCTGCTCCAAGGACCATGGCGGAACCCGCGGCTGCCATAGAACAGGAAAATTCTTCTGTTTTCGGTCTATACAGAAGAAACGGGAAGCAGCTGCAAAAAATAGTGATAGCTCGAACCGTAGGAACCAACGTAGAAGGAAACACAAGTACCCCACCGACCGCAATGCAACCAGCTATGAACTTGAATCTAGGAGCGAAAACCCCGCAAGAGTATACACCCATGGACCTCTCCGACTCGGAAGAGGGAGAGCACTTTAACGATAGCAAGTTGGAAGAAAATGCTAATGCATTTGATAACACCAGGAATGTCCAAATTGCCCCAATCAGGCCAACCGCAAGCCAACGAAATCCCGAGGGAATGGCTCTTCCAAAGAAAGGAGAGCCTAGGCTTCGGCTCACTCGCCAAAACTGTTTGCAAAGCCAAACACTCGGTGTAATGACTGACAGCCGACCCCCGGACTATCGGACATCTGAGGCATATATCGCGGATATAGTCAAGCGACTGATGGATGAGAGTAAGAATGGAAGAGATGATGAGTAGGGATCTGCTCTAAGTCGGACCCCTTCACCGATGAGATCTAGAATGAGCGGTACCCAGAAAAGTTCAGTATGCCAACTATTCCATCCTATGACAGAACAAAAGACCCAAAACCCCATCTTTACAAGTACGGTTGGCACATGGACGGAGCAAATGCTTCAGATGCTATTCGATATAGATGTTTCCTAATTTTCCTGGAAGGAATTGCTTCCACGTGGTTCACTAGACTTCCACCGAGATCCATCTCCACTTTCGATCAGCTAGCAGCAAGATTCCTCGATCAATTCAGACTTCACATAGCACAGCCTAAAAATGTGATGTCCCTTTCCGGACTATTCCAGGGATGAAATGAATCACTGAAGTCTTTCATAAACCGGTTCAATACTGTAGTGATGGAAGTAAGCAATCCGAACGAGGATATGGTTGTTATGGCTTTGATCCGCGGCATCCACCCCGAAACTGAGTTTCGAAAATGGATCAAAATGAAACAACCTACCACAGGGAAGGACTTCAATTGCAAGGCAAGTCAATACTTGAGACTGGAAGAGGTGCAGGAGTTAGAAAGGAAGTCTACTAGTTTGCAACTGATGAACGTTGGGCAGAGTGACGTGGCTATGAACCGGAACGAAAATGCCTCTGGGATCACTGAAGGGAGTACAGGAAAGGATGGAAACCAAAAAAGGAAAAATCAGAATTCCAACAAACGTAATGATAACAATAAGTGACTTAAAGGCTTCAAGCCCGAAGATTACACCCCGCTCAATGATACTCTAGAAAACATCTACCTTGCCACACAGGGGACAGTGGAGTACAACAAAACCCCTAAAAGGAAGTAACTAAACAACAAAAGTGCTCGGGGAAGTTCCATCGCTTCAATGAGACGCATGGTTACAACACGAATGAGTGCCATCACCTAAAGAACTTGATTGAAGAGCTTATCCGGGAAAACAAGCTTCAGCAATACGTGAGGAAATCGCAAAACCCTGACCAACCCGCGGCTCCCCAAGATCTTAGGGATCAAAGAAACCAAACTGGAACTAGCGAAGAGTGATCTAAGTGAACTGACCAGAGACTCATCATTGGAACAAATCCTGGAGGACCACATCCCGCACAAAGGAGTTGGGGAGAAATGGAGCGGTTTGCGAGCTCGTTAAAGCATGCTCCGAAGGATTCGTGCCTCGCGATCGAAGATGGAGCTCCAGCCAAGTAGTAGAAAACTTTGAATGATGATATAGTATTCTGAAATCGGGACACCGAAGGGATCGAAGCTCCAACTCTCGATCCCATGGTAGTGGCAGTAGAGATCGGACCAGCCGAAGTCCAACGAGTATTGGTTGACAGCGGTAGTTCTGTGAATATCCTTTTAAACACACCTTTGACAAGATAAGTATCAGCATGAAAGATGTATCTGCATGCGGAAAAAAAATCCGAGGATTCACTAGCGAACCTAAAAAACCGGTCAGGACAATTGACTTACATGTAGAACTTGCAGAAGGCGATCGAAGAGTCACCCTCATCCAAACTTTCGTAATTGTAGATGAAACTTCCACATACAATGCCTTCTTGGGACAGCCCGCACTGGTGGATTTCAGAATCGCTTTAGCCCAGTGGTGCCTTACCATGAAATTCCAAAGGGAAAACGGTACTGGGGTGGTCAAAGGAGATCAATGCGCCGCTCGAGAATACATTGTAGAACTGCGTGAATCCAAAAGAAAAGAAAAAAGGGGAAATGTGGGGAAAACTCTCCACATTCGCGAACTCGCCGAATAGAACTATAAAGCCGCCCCTGGCTTGGGAGCCATAGCCAATTCAACAAGGCTTTGGACCCTAGAAAGAAGAGTTTAGGGGAGGAACGGCCAACACCGGCAGAATTGACGGTGTCTATTCCTGTCGACATGGATGACTCGACACGGGTCTTGAAAATTGGGTCGCACCTTGGAAAAAAGATGCGATTAGAACTCATCAAATTTCTTCATGCCAACTTGGATGTGTTCACTCGGACACATTGCGATATCTATGGGGTGTCACTAGAAATCGCATGCCATGCGCTCAAAGTTGAACCCAGGTTTACACCGGTAAAGCAGAAAAGGCGTAGCTTGGGCCCCGAGCGGTCCAAGGCATTGTGAGAAGAAGTAGAAAAATTGATGGCCAATGGTTTATCCATGATGCAACCTACCCCGAATGGGTATCTAACCCTGTTTTGGTCAAGAAGCCCAACGGGAAATGTCGAACTTGCATTGATTGTTCAGACTTAAGCAAAGCCTGCCCGAAGGATAGTTTTCCACTACCTAGAATTGACCAGCTTATGGATAAGATGGCTGGGCATGAACTGATATCATTTATGGATGCATACTCGGGCTACAATCAGGTCTTGATGCACGAACCCGACCAGGAAAACACCAACTTCATCACCGACCTAGGATTATATTGTTATAGGGTAATGCCATTCGGTTTAAAGAATGCAGGAGCTACCTACCAAAGATTAGTAAACACTATGTTCAAGCGTCGGATCGGAAAGACCATGGAGGTCTATGTGGATGACATGTTGGTGAAATTGTGAGTAGCAGCCAATCACCTAGATAATCTCGCTGAAATGTTTGAAATACTCCGAAAATATGGAATGAAACTCAATCCACTCAAATGTCACTTCGGGGTAGCTTCTGGAAAGTTCTTGGGATTCATAGTGAGCGCTAAAGGCATTGAAGCAAATCCAGAACAAATAACTGTCCTATGAGAAGTCCAAGCCCCGAAGAACAAGAAGGAATTACAAAGCTTGAATGGGAAAGTCACAGTGCTAAGCCGGTTTATCTCGAAAGCCACCAACAAGTGTATACCATTCTTTGATGCATTAAAGAAAGGAAAGAAAAACTTTGAGTGGAGTGAAGCTTGTCAAACCGTATTTGAAGAGTTGCTGCGACGTATGGAAACCCTACCAATCCTATCAAAGCCAGCAAACAGAGAAGACTTGTTCATCTACTTAGTAGTCTCACCTCACGCGTTGAGCGATGCCCTTGTGCGTGAAGAAGCAAGAATTCAGCGACTCGTATACTACATTAGCAAGCGATTCACTGGAGCCGAGAAAAATTACCCAAATTTGGAAAAGCTAAGGTTTTGCCTCTTGATTGCATCTAAGAAGTTACGACCGTATTTCCAAGCGCACCCGATCAAAGTACTGACTAATCAGCCTCTGAAGCAAGTATTGTACCAAACCAAAACTTCTGGGCAACACTTCAAATGGAATGTCGAATTGAGCCAATATGATATCACTTACCATCTGAGAAGGGAAATCAATGGGAAAGCACTGGCAGAATTCATCACCATGTTTACCATACGGGATGGTGAAGAAGAAATACCGTTGGAAGTGGAAACATGATGGAAACTCTTCGTCGATGGTGCGTCTAATAACCTCTGCTCGGGGGTAGGGGTAGTGCTTGAAACTCCCGAAGGACGAATCATTTGCTACGCCCTACACTTGAATTTCTTGCGATAAATAACGAAGCGGAATATAAAGAGGAATACGAAGCGTCGATAGCAGGACTGAAAGTTAGGAAGGAACTCAGAATAAAGTCTGTTCACGTCTACAGCGACTCTCAACAAGTCTGCCAGGTAAAAGGTGAATACCAGGCTCGAGGGGAGAACCTTGCCCCATATCAATCTAAAGTACAAGAGTTGCTGCACAACATCGAAAATTACACCATAACTTACATCCCGCGGGAGCAAAACATGAAAGCTGAGTACTTATCTAAATTGGCTAGCTCCGGAGAAGCTCAATCGTTGGGACTAGTCTCGGTTGAGACCCTGACCGCTTTGAATATAAACGAAATGGATGTTGACTGGATTTTTGAAACCATCGTTGAACCGGAAATGCGGATGACAGTAATCAAAGACTACTTGCTTACAGGAACTCTTCCCGCAGACAGAAATTAGTGGAAAAAGCTTCTCCAGAAGGCACCGCAGTTCATAATATACGACGGGATACTCCACTGAGGGGGGTTTTCTGCCCACTTGCTCAGATGCGTGACTGACAACGAAGCTCGGTGGATCCTAAAAGAAGTTCACGAAGGCGACTTCGGAGACCATACTGGGGGGCAAGCCCTTGCAAAGAAAATTCTCCTGCACGGATATTTCTAGCCAACGGTAAATCACAATGCAGCAGATTACGCTAAACGATGTGATCGATGCCAAAGATTCAACAAGATTAAAAGAAATCCCTCAACAGATGTGATGCCCCACCTCTATACTCACACTAGCCAAGGACACTATAAGGTAATGCCATCGACTAGCACGAAGAATAAGGCTGTTGAGGAGCGACCATTTGTGTAATTGCTTTGTGCGAGTACTGATATGTCAGACAGTAGGTCATGCATTTCATTTCAAGAGGAAGTATGACATATCAAATACAAACTTAAAGCTACTGCACAGTGGCTATGTGGCCTTCGAAAACAAATATAAAATAAGCATAACACAAATCAGTCACAGATATTCATATCACTAAGGCAAAAACAGATATGAATATAACACATAGAAGTGTACATCAAAGTAGTGGTCATACAAGTTCCACTACATCACAAAAGAATAGGTACAAGTGCTAGACAAAAGAATATGTATACATCAAGGAGTCTCTATCTCGAATGTATAAAAACAAAAACTACTAAGATAAAGTAGTTAGCCAAAAGTTAGAAGCTAGTCCCTGCTAAGAAGTCAAGTGGAAGCACCTGAAACACCTCGGTCTGACCCGAGTATTATTTATGAAGAAAAATAATAAACGGATCAGTCCAGCTATAATTATCATGTAAGATGAGATAGGATAAGAGATATGACAAATATATATGATAACAGCAAAAATCATACAACATCTCAAGTTTTCTCAAACACCAAAAAGAATGTCATATTCTTTAGCTTATTCACCAAATCACAAATATTGATAGAGCTTATCAATGCAAATCACAAATATTGGTGAAACACAAATTCTAGAAATCAACAATTAGAAATCCAGAAAACATAAACGGGAGCATGAAAACTCACCAACACGTGTATTACAAATGGAACGTTATTCCCATGGGTCGCTAACCCGTAATGAGCCGAACATCGACGTACCTAAAAAGATACACCCCATGGATAGAAACTCGATTGAGCTGAACATCGACGCACCTAGAAAGATACGCCCCATGCACAGACTCGTTGAGCCGATTGCTCCATGAACGGTCAAAAGACCATGGGTCGCTACCCCACCAAATTGAGCCGAAGCTCTATAGAATGGGGTATGGTCCCCCACGCGGACAAAGAGACATTGCACATTGCAAGTCTAAATAACAAAATGATCATCATTGATCCATAAAAGTGTAAATTACACCAAGCTAGTAAAGAGTTTAGCTTCATGTCCCATAACCACTGGCTTAACTTAAATATTTACGAACAAATTGGTGATTTCCACTCGAAAATTGTCATAAGATTTCAATCGAACAAGTCTAAGATTTAACCGACGAAGTAAACGCAAGCGTTTCATACCGCTTGTTTTGCTAAGTCGTTTAATTGGAGTTCTCGTACGAATGAGGTAAAGGTTTGTATATACTAATAGATTGGAAAACGGTTTTAAAACGAGCTTTATATTAAAAGTAATTTTGAAATCATTTTTGTGAAAGAGTTTGAGTATTTACTACTAGCATAAAAATCTTTGTATTTTAAAGTGACAAACCACAGAAACGATTGCAAAAACAATCTATCACCAAAAATTCACATTCGACGACGTGAATCAAAACCATGAAAATCGATATCAAATCCCTCAAATGGATATTCCCAAAAATCCAGAAAAGAAGTCATCAAAGTCGATAATAAATGACAACAACCAACCGAAACAACAAAAATCGATTAAAACGGAAATTTGCATAAAAACAGGCAAATTGGATGATTTTAACTGCGCTCGACGTCTGGTGTTTCTACCCAGACGTTTGAGCTGAAGGTCTGGAATTTTTTCCAGATCACTCAGATGTCTGAGCTTAAGGTCTAGAACGTTTATTCCTTTGCCTCAGACGTTTGAGTGTTTTACCAGACGTCTGAGCTGAAGCTCAGGGCAAAATTTTCCTAGGCCATTGATGGCCAAATCAACTCAGAATCGATCGAATAAGCGATGGTGGCTTGGGATTTATGCCAAGCGACAACCCAGCCCTATAGGCTCTTCAATACACTCCAAACAACATGTCCAAACATCCATAGTAGTATTTTCATAGATTTTGACTTCAAAATACCAAAAATTGGAAAATTCACCAAACCAATTCAATTCAAAAGCAATTGAACATGAAATAGATGTTAGGAATTCATACCTAACAACAATGAAAGCTATAGACATGGATGTGAGTTCAAGAACTCACCTTTAAACTCAAAAACAACAATTGAGAAGCTCTAAAACAAAGCAAGATCAATCTCTCTTCAACTTCACTTCAAGAACTTTCAATCTATGATCAAATGCAAAGTTTTTCCTAAGTTAGGTCATAGGAAAAATCAAGAATTGAAGAGGAATTGAGATGGAGAAGATGAAGAGTATGCTTACCTAAGCTTCTCCTTGATTTTGGAACTTGGATTTGAATTTCTTAATAATCTAGGGTTTAGGAATTTTAATTTCCTATCTTTTCCCCCATTTTTCCTTTTAGCTTGAATGTTAGGAAATTATAAGTAGAATGAATGAAGAGTAGAGGAGTTAGGGTATTTGGTAGAGGAGTTTGGGTCCTCTTATTGGGTTAGTGGGCTAGAACCAAACCCAAAGCCCAAATGAAAATTCCAAAATCCTAATCAACTCCAAACATATCGTTGTTTATACTCAAAAAAGTTGTAAACATCATTTTGAACTCAATGGAAGTGGTCTCGAGTCCGGATTCGACTATTTACAAAAAGTCACATTTTGGACTTTAAAATCAACAAACGATGCTATATTTAAATAAAAAAATTAAATATATAATCGTAAAATATGCGGGTTGTTACAACAGAGCTAACGCAGATGGTCAGCACATGGCCGTTCACAATATGGGGAGTTGACTTGATTGGCATATTGCCAATAGCTAAAGGAGGGGCTAAATATGCTACAGTTGCAGTCATTTATTTCACAAAGTGGGCCGAAGTGGAACCGCTGGCCACCATTACCACAAAGAAAGTCATTAATTTTGTCACTAAAAACATTATTTGTAGGTTTGGTGTGCCATAGGAAATCATCACGGATAACGAGACCTAATTCGAAAGCGCCGAATTCAAAGACTTTTGCAAACGATTTCGAATTGAGAAAATCTTTTCCGCGGTCGCTCATCCACAGGCAAATGGGCAAGTGGAAGCAATAAACAAGATCATCAAGTCTACTATCAAAAAGCGACTAACTAAAGCTAAGGGAAATTGGGTTGATGAACTTCCACTCGCACTATGGGCTTACAGAACAACACACAAAGCAGCAACCGAGCATACTCTGTTTGCCTTAGCGTATGGTTCAGAAGTAATGATTCCCATCGAACTAGAAGTCCCCTCTCATCGAAGGCAGAATTTCAATCAGAGGAAAAAAGAGTAGCTCTTACTCGAGTCACTTAATATGATTGACGAGAAGAGGGAAGATGCCGAATTGAGGACCATCGCTCACCAAAAAAGGATCGCACGATACTTCAACTCCAGAGTTCACAACCAAACCTTCAAAGTGGAAACCTCATTCTCAAACGAGTCTATATGTATTAGGAGCCTTCGGACCAAACTGGGAAGGGCCGTATGTGATCAATCAAAATCTAAGGGATGGAACTTTCACACTGACAACCATTGGCGGAATCCAGATTCCCCGAGCATGGAACAGCGAATCGCTGCGTCGTTACTTTATTTGAAGCTATCTTATGTACTTCCTATTTTTCAGCAAATAAGCTATCCCGGGATACCGGGGGTATTGTAAAAAGGCAGAACTTGCCCAACTTTTCTTAATATAATTAATTTGCTTTCTAAACCAATAAATTCGCACATAAAAGTAACCTGTTGAGTCCATGGAGTCAAATCGACTCAAACCCTTGGATCAGGGGAATCCGATCCCCGCCTTCTAAGAACCGATGTTGCTCCGGCAGCATCGGGAAGGCTCAAATCAAAGCCGCGCATTCTATAAGCCGCGGACTGCCTTGTTGAGCCGTTGAATCACGCTGCTAAAGCCTAAACTCCTCACGTTGCTCGAAGATTGGTTACGTCGAGAAGTTCAGAAACCATTCTGGATCGACGGATCATACCGGTCCCAAAAGCCATGCATCCCATAAGCCATACACACTTCTAAAAACCACACATTTTATAAGCTGCACATACTTTTAAGTACCGTTATTGCTCCGACGATACTGGAAAACTCGTCCATTGCATGAATAACAAGAATCAACCCACTCCCATTATCAGAGCAGCAGGTATGGATCCAACAATGTCAAAATACTACAAGTCAATAGAAAATTCCAATTGCTGACCAACAATGAATCTGAAATTAAGCCGTTCAAATCCTAAGTTCCTAAGGACAGGAACTATAAAACAAGTCTGGTGATAAAAAATAAACAAACACTCTGATCAACCGGTCGTTTATTAGGTGTTCGAAATAAACAGCCCCGTGAACTCGGGGTCACACCGATACTCAAATAGAAATACTCAAAAACAAAAACACTTCATAGTTATGTTACTCAAAACAAAGAATTTTGGCGCTAATCACAGGACTAGATAAAATAAAATAGTAGTAAATGAAATTGACATAAGTGCATAAAACACAGATAAGTGGACGTGTAAAGTTACAATCAAAATGTCAACATTGTATTACTTATAATGTTTTTTGTACAAAGTCAATATGTAGGGGCCGTACCCACACAATACCAGCCAACAAAAAGAAAAAATAAAGACGCTACAACAAAAGAGTAAGTGTAGACTCTGCACTTGAATAAAACAAAACAAAATGTCTCAAAATTCAGCTCCACTGCCATCTGGACCTCTCAACGCCTCTTTCCATCGCTACCCTTTCCGCCATTAGTTGGAAGTTTTTGCTTCCCCTCAGAATCCCGGCCAGGGGTAGTGTCGCTGCCTGTGATATCAACTATCTCCTCGGTGTCAGTATCCCCCTTCTCTTTAACCTTCTCGGTAGACTTCCCTTTCATCTTGCGCTTCCGAGATTTGCAGGGGCTCTTCGAGGATTTTATCGCTTCAACCTTTTCTTTCTTAACGGCAACCGGTTGCTATTCGAGTTTAAGCGGCTGCTCAGTCTGGACCTCCTGCTCCCGAGCTTCGGCTGCCATAAAGTTGCCCTCCAAAGATATGGAAGGGCATCCAAGCCATGCAATATAGCGATCTTCTCAGACTCCGGCCTCGGTTGTGAACCAGACATAGACAGTAATCGAAGTAGCTATGGAGACGAGCGCTGAGGCGATTGAAATAGCGATGGGTCCAGGCATCGAGGAAACTGGTGGATCAATAGGTAAGGAAGACGTACCTATAAGATCAAAAATGAAAGCATTAAGTTCATCTTGTTCTTGCGACGTGAGCTCAAAATTCTCAAACTTGGGAGAAACAAGAAGGTTACCTGCATCAAAGGAGTGGCCAAGAATGTTGATCTCATATTCATGCCTTCTCCTTATCTGGATGGTTGCACAATCTATAGAGAGGCTTCGGGCCCAGAACTTGCCATTTGATCGCGAGGCTGTCTTGATGATTCGCCAGGTCTAAAAACAAGGGGCTCCGGCAACGTTTTGGAAGTTGCTGCCATAGCGACATCGGCAGCTTCCTATTCCTTTTCAATTCGTAGGATTTCTCGGCCCTCCATCAGTGCTTTCTTTGATTCCTCATTAAGGTAGGCATCCTTTAGCTCCCACTCAGTGTAGACATCCCCACTATCTCAGAAGTGGGTTAGAATTTCCTCCCAAACCATGGCGAGAGTGTGTGGGAACTTGGGGCCCCAATAATTGAGACTCCCTTGATGCAACCGAGAGTTGACATAGAGGTTTAAGACGGTATCATACATCTTCTCCATCTTCCTCTCAAAAGTGTCAAGTAGCTCCAAATAATCCACCGTAATGGCGGCCTTTTCAACATCAACGTGAATTTTGTCAACGCTAAGCTGTGCAACTCTTTCTTGGAGCAGGGCAATCATCTAGGCTTGATCGACAACTGTCTTATCATGGGACTTCACGATCTCATCATATTCCATGATTGTTTTGTTATGCCCTTCGATAATCTTGTCATGATTAGCAATAGCCTTCTTCTGGGCTTCGATAATCATGTTGCGAGCTTTGAGCTCCTCCTTCAACTTAACTTCGTTCGCATGAGCCTTCTTAATTTCATCTCGAAAGACGATCTATATTTTTGCATGGGCCACCTTTAGCTCTTTCAACAAGCCGACGTTATTCTTACTCTCCTGGAGCGTCGCATCCCTCTCTTGTACCAATCGTTGATAATTATTATGCTTCATATCGGCCAGCTGCTTGCATAATTTTTTCCATCCCTCGACTTGCTATAAATCGCTTTGGATCGCCTGAAGGTGGGGCATGTAGGAATCTTTGCGGATTAGGCGAAGGTCACGGTCAAACTTAGCCCCCTTTAAGAACCATCTGGGGAGCGCTGCTTTAATTCTAGGGGGGCCAGACGGAAGAATGTAAGCCGACCTCCGGTGAGGGCATGAGGAACTAAGGGCGAGTGCCACGTTGGATGATGGGACTTGAGATGGAGACGGAGCCTAAATGAAAGAAACTGAAACTTCAAAACCGGTAGAAGCTGGGGCCGAGACAAAGGCATGTTGCTCAGAAGGATGAGAACTGCAACTTTTGTACGTATGGCCCTGTTCCCTCTCATCCTAGTGATGAGCTTCAACCTCCAAGTCCTTCCACCTTCTCTATTCCTCCTTGGTCTCATGAGGCTGATGATGGCTTGTGGATCGTTTTGACCAACGTTGCGAATCGGTGAATTCCTCAAGTTTATCGTTGTTATCCCACCTTTTAGCAAGGCCGTGATACCAAAAGATCAATGGGAAACCAAAGACAATTCATCACGATGATAGGTTGTACGCAGGCTCACTATGGATATCGACGAATTTTGCCCGAGTCCGGATCGAGCTATAATTGACAAGACATGACAAGCAAAGTCATAAAAGCCAGCGTTTCAAATTTCAAGTCAATCCGAGTTCGTATGCTCAAGATATGATCGATGCAAAATTGAATATAGTTCTCGTTCGTATCCATCAACCGTACGCTATTCGTATCCATCGAACATACACTGTTCGTATCCATCAAGTTCGCTCACTTCGTATCGATCGAAGCTCATCCTACTTCGCATCCATCCGACCACCACCATTTCGTATCGATCCAGTTGGCACCATCCTGTTCGAGTCCATCCTAAAACAAGCCTTCGTCTTATCCATCAAATATGTTGATTCATATCCATGGAGTGCACTTCTTCGTATCCATGAATAGCTTGTGTTTTGTATCGATCCTCATCAACATAATCGATACGAAACGCTTCTGAATTATCAATACGAACAGCGCCACATGCGTGGATGCGAGTCAATACTCAGGCGATCGATGCGAATTGACGAGCAATCATCGATACGAACAGGGCGGTGACCCTCGATACGAACAAATCAATGGGTCGGTGCGAACACTGTTAGATCTCGGTTGATACGGGTGAAGCGCATGCATAGGAGAGACTTGGTCGATTCGGCGTAAAACATGGATCAATCCTTGAACTTAGCACTACGTCATCACGCAGACACGTGCTTGGATCGATGCAAAGTGAACGATGCGAAAGGATCGATTCGAACCAGACAGACCACCGAGAAGCCAAACTTGCATCGATCATAACTTGCAATCCACAAGTCCAAATGCTATGAAATTTTCATAGGAGCTTACGTACAACACAAAGAACGTTCCTGCCAAATTTCGACTCGATTGGATCAAATCTTGATCGATACAAAATTCATTCGTATCGATCACGGATCGAGTCAAAATTATGTGGGATCGGTCGCATGGGCCCACTCATATGCCAGAAGGAGTCTCCCAAGATTTGAGCGAGATACTTGCATCCTACGCCTATAAATAGAGCCCTAGGGCCAATAGGAGAGGGATCTTTCGGTTCTCCAACGTCCAGACTCTGCCGAATTCCACTTTGCAATCCATAGCTGCTGTTGTACTCAAATTTTAGAACTGTAACTCACTGCAATCCATTGTAATTAATTGTAATCGGCAAGTGAATATCAATAAAGCCATAAAACTTCAAAGTGGACGTAGGCCGGATTACCGAACCACTATAAATCTTGTGTTCTTTATTGCTTTCATCTAAATTTTCTGAGTGTTCTTCATTTTTAATTCTCTACATATTTGTTATCGATAATCTTTGATTGTGGACTAGTGCTTTCATCGACAATTGGGTGTTTGTGACCGATTTTGGCGCAAACATTTTGGTGCTTTCATTGAGAGTTGAACTCGGGGATTCTATCATTTGGAAGTTGAATTTGAAGGCTTGAGGATTCAGATCTGAAAAGCTATGACAAGGCAATCAAGTAGAAGGCAAAGAGCAGAGAGGAGTCAGCATGAAGGGAGTCGGGAGGCTTCCTCAGGAGCGAACCAAGCCTCGGTCTTCATCACCAGAGATGAGATGGAGATGATGATGGGAGCTATGCATGAAGAGCTACTGAAAAGACAAGGAGAGATGATGCAGAATTTACTTCGAGGAACTGAACTAACCGGAGTGCAGAATCAAGCTAACGCAGCTGCAGGAGATGCTGGAGATACGGATCGGGAGCATGGAGCCACCAGAATTTAGAATGGAGCAGGGCCATCTGGCACAGCCCCTGAGCTAGGGGGCACTTACCCAGAGCATGTTAACCCAATCCCGAGAAGAGCATCAGGTGGACCCGAGCAGCATGGCACTGATAGAGGAATGGATGCTCGTCCGGGAGAACAGATTCCAGGCTTCCCTCGTGAACTCGGGGGGCAGATCGAAGGCAACAGACAAGGGCTACAGCTTGACGATAGTGACAGATTGGCGGAAATGGTCAGACGAGCCATGAGAGGCGGACTAGTGAATAGAGACCTGGAAGATGTTAATAGGAGTCCCTTTGCTCCTACGATCAGGCAAGCTAGGAATCCACCAGAATTCAAGCTACCAACATTAGAGATGTACGATGGAAGGATAGATCCTGCAGTTCATCTGACACGATTCATGAGGCATATGGAGGTGTTGGGGGCATCGGAGGAGGACATGGCCCGGTGCTTCCCATTGTATTTGACAGACATTGCAGTGCTATGGTTTAGACAACTGGAGAGTGGCTCCATTGGAAGATGGACCGATTTGACTGAGAGGTTTATGAGGCAATTCAGGGTTCACATTTCGAGACCCAAGAATGTGATGAGTTTGGCAGCACTAAAGCAAAGGACCGGGGAATCTTTGAGGAGCTTTCTGACGCGATTCAATGCAGTGGCAGCATCGGTGGATTGACCGGATCCACCCATGGTTTTGATGGCGGCTGTATCTGGCATAGCTGATGGCACAGAATTCAAGAATTCATTGACAAGGGATCCCCCTATGGATCTAGGAGAATTTCATCATGAGGCTGAAGGATTTTTACGATTAGAGGATGCAAGTGCTGAAAGAGAGGAAGGAGAAGGAATCAATGTTTATGCAGTCAGAGGCGGAAGTCCTCCTGAAAAAGGTGCAGGAACTGATAAAGGGAAACGGAAGGTCGAGGATAGCGGTGATGGACCGACGCGACCACGAAAAGAACCAAGATTCACCTCTTATACAGAGTTGAATGAGACTTTGGAGCAAATCTACCAGAATACCAGGGGGCTGATTCCTTATCGAAAGCCAATGAGGAGGGATCCGACCAGCAATGAGAGAAGATCAGACAAGTATTGCTTATTCCACGAGCTGAATGGTCATAGCACAAACAACTGCAGGCACTTGAAGGATGAAGTTGAGGGGCATATCCAGAATGGTTTGCCATCGCAATATGTGAGAAGAAAGGCCACGATGGTGGAACAAGAACGACCACCGCCTACACCAACTGGAGACCGCTCAGGATCGAGGCATCATCTTGTCATCAATTGATGGGAATAGTGACGAATAAGTGGCAAACTCCACACCAACGCGATTAAGTCACTTACACATGTACGGGGTCGCGAACGATCCTCAGGCACGCTCTGATACGACTATAAATTGCATTAGTGTGGGTGTTTGCACTTTGACGTCCCAGTTTTACTTTTGCTTTCTGCTTCTCATGTTTGGACTTGATATTGTTTGACGTTTCTGTTAAAAGACTTGTATTGAACAAAAATCTGCTATTTGTGATTCCATAACGGCTAAGCCACTTACACATGCACAAGGTCGCGAACGGTCCTTAGGCATGCTCTGAGATGGCGATAAACCGTCTTAATAAACAGTTCAGAAACTCACTCGAACGTGAAATCTGACATTAATGATACTAAGTCCCCCCCCCGGGCACTCACAATTCGCCGCGAATGGCACCCGATCGCGAACGATCACAAATCGCCTAGCACGGCATCGCGACCGCGAACGGTCACCATTCGCCGCGAATGGTATCCGACCGCGAACAGTCATAATTTGCCTCGAACGGTACCCGACCGCGAACGGTCACAATTCGCCTCGAATGGCACCCGGCCGCGAACGGTCACAATTCGCCACGAACGGCACCCGATCGCGAACGATCACAAATCGCCTCGAACGGCATCCCGACCGCGAATGGTCACCATTCGCCGCGTACGGCATCCGACCGCGAACGGTCACATATCACCTCAAATGACATACGATCCTGAACGATCGTCATTCGTGGTCAGATAAAACTATCAATTTCATTATAGGTCATCAACAGGATATGAACATCCAGCTTATGGCATTACAAAACACACCTTCCTACCGCAAGGCATGTTTTGGGGGGCAAGTGTTATCCCGCCTTTTAGCAAGGCCGTGATACCAAAAGATCAATGGGAAACCAAAGACAATTCATCACGAAGATAGGTTGTACGCAGGCTCACTATGGATATCGACGAATTTTGCCCGAGTCCGGATCGAGCTATAATTGACAAGACATGACAAGCAAAGTCATAAAAGCCAGCGTTTCAAATTTCAGGTCAATCCGAGTTCGTATGCTCAAGATATGATCGATGCAAAATTGAATATAGTTCTCGTTCGTATCCATCAACCGTACGCTATTCGTATCCATCAAACATACACTGTTCGTATCCATCGAGTTCGCTCACTTCGTATCGATCGAAGCTCATCCTACTTCGCATCCATCCGACCACCACGATTTCGTATCGATCCACTTGGCACCATCCTGTTCGAGTCCATCCTAAAACAAGCCTTCGTCGTATCCATCAAATATGTTGATTCGTATCCATGGAGTGCACTTCTTCGTATCCATGAATAGCTTGTGTTTCGTATCGATCCTCATCAACATAATCGATACGAAACGCTTCTGAATTATCGATACGAACAGCGCCACATGCGTGGATGCGAGTCAATACTCAGGCGATTGATGCGAATTGACCAGCAATCATCGATACGAACAGGGCGGTGACCCTCGATACGAACAAATAAATGGGTCGGTGCGAACACTGTTAGATCTCGGTTGATACGGGTGAAGCGCATGCATAGGAGAGACTTGGTCGATTCGGCGTAAAAACGTGGATCAATCCGTGAACTTAGCACTACGTCATCACGTAGACACGTGCTTGGATCGATGTGAAGTGAACGATGCGAAAGGATCGATTCGAACCAGACATACCACCAAGAAGCCAAACTTGCATCGATCATAACTTGCAATCCACAAGTCCAAATGCTATGAAATTTTCACAGGAGCTTACGTACAACACAAAGAACGTTCCTGCCAAATTTCGACTCGATTGGATCAAATCTTGATCGATACGAAATTCATTCGTATCGACCACGGATCAAGTCAAAATTATGTGGGATCGGTCGCGTGGGCCCACTCATATGCCACAAGGAGTCTCCCAAGATTTGAGCGAGATATTTGCATCCTACGCCTATAATTAGAGCCCCAGGGCCAATAGGAGAGGGATCTTTCGGTTCTCCAACGTCCAGACTCTGCCGAATTCAACTTTACAATCCATAGCTACTGTTGAATTCGAATTTCAAAACTGTAACTCACTGCAATCCATTGTAATTAATTGTAATCGGCAAGTGAATATCAATAAAGCCATAAAACTTCAAAGTGGACGTAGGCCGGATTGCCGAACCACTATAAATCTTGTGTTCTTTATTGCTTTCATCTAAATTTTCTTAGTGTTCTTCATTTTTAATTCTCTACATATTTGTTATCGGTAATCTTTGATTGTGGACTGGTGCTTTCATCAACAATTGGGTGTTTGTGACCGATTTTGGCGCAAACAATCGTAATGACAACGTCCTCTCATGGTACCTGACATAAAGAATAAACATAGGGCTTTAGTAATGGAAAATAGGCTTGAATAATGTGTGTGTAATGTGTCTTAAGGGCCTAAAATGATGTCACAAACCTGATCGGGAAGCCACTACGGTAGAAATCATGCTGATTCCGGGCATAATATGGCCCAAGCGAGGATACAACTATTCGAATCTGAAATCTTCCCCCATAAGTTCGTCAATATCCATGCATACGTTGCTCAAATCCCTGAAGTCTACGTTGGCATCTTTAATCGAGGAACCCTGACGTCGCTCGACTACTGGGGCAGCATCTTTATTATGGGTCTCTCGAGGAGGCGAGTCTGGAATAACAGGACTCATTCCCGGAGTCTCGACACATGATTCAGAATCTCCATCACCGAAATCTGCATAGAATTCATCATCGTTGGAGGAGGACTCATGGCTACTACTCTCAACTTCACCCTCCTCTTTATCTGTTGCCACTGCAGCCTTGCCTTCTTGTTGTTTAAACTCTTCTTCCCCTTCCTCCAGAATCGGGGGCATTCTGGCCGGACAGTTGGCTTCAATCGCGACATCTCTTCCCTTATGAGTTTCTTCAGCCAACTCGCCAAACAAGCCTTCTTTTTCTTGAAAAACACCCTCTTCAGAACCATGTGACGAAGAAGTAGAGTGCGTTCATATTCTGGAACGGGAAAGAGACGGGACTTCAACCGCTACGGTGGATTTTCCTAGATGCAACAGTCCATACTGGAGCAAGTTTTCATCCATCAGCAAAAATTTAATCGATCTTTATACGGCTTCTACAGCCTTTAGAATATGGAAAATTTGGTCAAGTGATAGGTCTTTATTTAGCCTCAGAATAACTGCAGGAAGTATTTGACTTGTCAGAAATCCCACAGCGACATATCGAAACTCAATAAGTAAAGAAGAGAACTTACCCTGGTTGTACAAAGGTGATTAAACCCTTTGGGACTTCCAACGAAGAAGTACCGAGTCTTGAATTAAGATAAATTGCTTTGCAGCTATAACATGATCTTGCGATTCCTCTGTACCTCGATGATGGCAAGGGATGGGCACTCGTATCTCCTTTTAAACGAGAGAAAATATCTTAGCTCGTCGAAACTCGGAGCATGGTTAAATGTCCGCATAAACAGAACGTGCAGGCAGGTCAAGATAACATATCCATCTAGGTGAATTTGGAATGGGGCAATTCCCAAGTTTGAAAGAGTTTCTCAAGAAGTCATTGAAGGGGGCATTACTCCATTTAGGCATATATATCGATCGTAAGCAGCATATCCCGGAGGTGGCATATGGGAAAATTCATTCTTCTCTGGGAAGCGCACGTCGTCCTTTGAAATGTCGTTTGCAAGCAAATGTTATGCAATACCTTAGCGGAGATTACGTAGGAGGCTCTCTCCGGTGGATTAAGAAGAACTCTGGAATTCAGAGGAGTTCGATCCATGACTGGACCAACTATGTGTCCTGAACACTACAAACGTTCTATCCCGTGTAGATAGTTCGCTCATAGTAGAGAAGGAAAAGGGCTTTTCGTATCATTTTTTGGAATTATTTCTTCTACACTTACCTATCGATCAACGATCGATAACGGATCCGTTGCCCGAAGGGACACAGAAAGCTTTTCCCAGTACATGTACATCGAGCGTGTAAAAAAAAAGATCAATCCGAATTCTCCGAAATGTGACAATAACATAAGCTGCTTGCGAGACGCTATCCTAAACCGTTATCCCCCTCCAGATGGGTTAAAATAAAGTCGTGATACGTCGCGTTGTATCATCAATATTGCTTAGTGCAAGTAAATTTTGATTCCCTGGACGAAGACAGTAAAACATGTCAAGCACCGGGACAAGGCCCGAGTGTCGTTCCGTAAAGAACTCAAGACTCGATTTACTATCCTCTTCCATAAAATCACAATCAACTCAGACTTTCCACGACAATCATCACGGATACAACCCCGTCGTCGAATTGCTAAATGAACGTCAAAAATAGCATTACCCACATCGAATCAAGAATCAAAAGACAAAGATGGTTGGAGTTTTCGACCCAGCAATCCAAGTAAGAGGGGTCAATGGCAATCCAAGAAATGAGATGATAGAGTTAGGGTTTGGTCGGCGGCGATCCAGAAGGAGCTAGGGTTGAAGTCAAGGCAATAGCGAGCCTTGGATCGATCAACTGCGAGAAACTCTGGAGATAGATGATCGCGACAATGATGAAGTGGATGGATTTTGGGTTTGTTCGAGAATTGGGTCGAATCGCAAAGGATAAGATCAAATTGCAAGAAGAAGACAGAAATGAAGGATGGATCGGCTCGAGGAGGCTATACAGAAGATTGCATGAGAAAAAACGTCTAAGTCGTTGGATCGCCAGCGATTCATTGGTTATGGATCGCAAGCGATACATCGGATTGCGCTTGATCAATTTCGAATTTAGCCATCATGATACAGGTGTTGTTTAAAGGCATTCTAAAAGTTATGGAGTTAAACTTGGTTTGCTATAACAAGCAACGATAATTTAGGTCAAAACTTAATTTGGGCAGCTGAGTAGCTAAAGTCAAATTCGCGTGGCCTTGATATGATTACTTGAACCTCGCCAAGCAGAAACTAAAAAGAAATTACTTCCAGAGCATGCCTTATTTCCAATGAAGGCGTACTCGAGGGGGGGGAGGGCAAATGTTATCCGGGTTTTAAACCCAGCAGAATCCAAAGGAAGTCGGAACAGCTTCGTCGAGTCAGAGCAGCTCAAGAGCCAACAAAAAGGACTAGAAGAATGAACCAAGAAGGATTAGGAGAAAGAAAACCGAGAAAAAACAAAGGTGATGGATCGCTAGCGATCCATAATGTTCGCTTGTTGATTCACAAATCCTCTTACATCATGGTCCAATAGGTATTCTAGGGGCAAAACTAGGTTTGATGGAATTCCAAGCTAGTTAAATTGAGAAGCAAGCATTCGTTTAATTCAATAGGCGGTCTAATGCAACCAGTATGTGGATCGTCATAAAAAACAAGGCAACATGCAACAAAATCACATGGGGGACACCAACACGAGATAACAAAAACAATCAAAAAGACAAAGCTCAGAAATCCACTAAGTTCATGGATCACAAGCGATCCATGCACTATGGATCGCTAGCGACCCATTACCATTTTGTCGGGTCATCATATTCTTCAGAGGAGAGGATAATGGGAAGCATCTCAAGCCAATTGATAGCTAGCAAGCCAAAAAATATGGATCGCTTGCAATTCATCAAATTAGTTCGGTTCCCGGTGTAACTTACTAAGCGCCCTCGTACGATCGTTTACAAGCATCTGGTAAGAAGGCCTAGCCCAATAACTCTCCAACCCCTATAAATACGATCCTACCTGCAACATAAACGGGATCTTTTGGACTGGAAACTGAAACTCTGCAGAAGTTATTCTTCATCCTTCTTCTTCCAGGCAACGGTCATCCATAAGGTTCATTGTGATTCTCCAATGAACTCTAACATTGGCGACTTGATCCATCCAGCATAATTCAATTCAATTGCATTGTAATCGGAATCAACTTGCAATAACAGTCAGTCAATAAGAAAAGTTATAAAGTGGACGTAGGCTTCGTGAACAGCCGAACCACTATAAAAATTCTCTTGTCTTTTTTACTCTATCTACAAGTAATTACTTCTTGTTTCTATTAATTTGCCTTGATAAACAGGGTTGATGCTTTCACACTCAACCCAGGGTGTTGATCCACTTTTTGGGTCAACAATAGGCTTTTACAATTAGACGTAGCAATAAGCAATGAGTTACAGGTTGATTTGTTCCATGTTTCACTTACACCTTAATATGAACCATTCATACTAAATTACAAGATGGACCAATTGAATGTGAATCTCGTAGAGCTATTCAATATGTTGAGGTTGATCGAGTCTACACCTAAGGATCAATGGATTGTGCTTGTGTTTGCATCAAAATTGGTCACAAACACCCTATTGTATGTGAAAGCACCAATATCCAATATTTAGATCCAAACAGAGAAATATAGATTCACAGATTATAGAATAAATTCTAGTAAAGTAAATGAACCTGCAAGTTTTATAGTAGTCCAGTAAACTCAGGCCTACATCCACTCCAATAATCTTTTATTTATGATGTAAAATTACAAGTACAGTTGTTTTTTGCCTTAGAAAAATAATAAAGGAAGAGATAAGAAATGATGAAGGAGAGCCAGCCGAAAACTCCTTTGCAATGAGCCAAGTCCGCTGTATTTATAGGTTAAGATGTGCATGGATTGGGTTGAAATTTTGTTAGAAGAACCTCCAGATCCGTACGACCCGATCCACCAATTTTCAGATCAATCGCACACGATATGAATGATCGGTGCCGATTGTTCATATTAGCTCCAATAGGGGTGTGATCATTCTTGTGGATCCCACATGCCTCTAGTCCATGCTCCCAAAGTTTTGTGCCATTCCGACTTTCCATTTGTGAGATATCGGTCTTCGTTGTTTTGAGCAGAAAATGGATCATGGGAGATCATTCCATACTTACTCCTTTTGGGGTGTGATCATTTTGGTGAGTTCCCCATGATGTTAGCTACTTTCTCTCTAAATTTCATGTCATTCCGACTTACCGTTTATGACATATTGCGTTTTCCATGAAGTTGCATTGAGTTGTAATCAATCATGGGAGATTGTTCTATACATGCTCCTTTTTGATATGCGATCATTTTGGTGAGTTCCCCATGATATTAGCTACCATATTTCCAAATTTCATGCCATTCTGACTTACCATTTGTGAGATATCGTATTTTCCGTGGAGTTCGGTTGATTTGTTTATGCCAAAAATCGATATGATCTCTCTTATTTTGCCCATAGCTCGAGCGTACGAACTCTAATTGACTTGAAATTTGAAATGTAGCCCCAATGAGGCCCTCCTTGTCACTTCATACCAATTACACCTTGATTGGGACAAAATTAGGGGATCCGATCCAATCCATTGCCTAGGTGAAGTGCCAATTCCACAATTAGCCATTTTTGAGTGTTGTCCATCCGAATCCATTCAACTATCGTCCATAATTCCAACTGTAATTGATTTCCAATCCATTCATTTTAGCCGAACCTGTGGTATCTCGGCTTGAACAAAAGGTGGGATAACATTTGCCTCCCAAAACATCCCTTGCGGTAGAAAGGCGTGATTTGAATTACTATAAATCCAAAATCTGAATCCATAATCCATTGGTAGTCGAATATTCCAATCCAGAATCCAATCTGTTGCCAATCCAATTCTTTGATCTCTCCAAATCGTTAGTTGTGGTCGTTCGAGATCGTTAATCAAATATTTTGTTGTTCAAGGCTGGCATTTATTCAAGGTTAATGTTGTCATTCAAGGCGAGTGGTGGTCGTTTGTGACCAATAGCCATTTGTGGTAGATGATGGTCGTTCATGACCGATTGTCCTTCAAGACGAAAAATGATCATATGCAATAGAGTGTTATTTGGGGCGAATGATGATTGTACCATGATCAAGTGTCGTTCAAGGTGATATATGATCGTTTAAGATCGGATGTAATTCAAGGCGAAATATGATCGTTCGAGATCAAGTGTCGTTCAAGGCAAAATATGATCGTTGAGATCGAGTGCCATTCAGGGCGAAATAAGATCATTCGGGATCGAATGTCATTCAAGGGGAAATGTGATCGTTCGAGATCATAGGCCATTCGAGGCATTAGCCAAGCCCAATCTGCTCGCTTGCCAACGAGGGGGCTTGTTTTTGCCTTTTTGTCTTATCTTTTCGGATGAGGTTTAGAATTATTAATGTCAAATTTCACGTTCGAGTGAATTTTTCAATCAAATAACTCAACTAATAAAATCAAGTTCAAATGCTAACGGGAAAAACAAAAAATTAAATGATGCGATGCGTGCCTCTCTGGATGTGATGGTTCATTGTCATCTCAGAGCATGCCTAGGAATCGTTCGTGATCCCGTACAAGTGTAAGTGACTTAGCCATTTTATTATGAGAAAATAAATTGGAAAATAATTATTATGACTGCAGTCCAAGTCCTGAATTCGGCCCTTGCCATCACGATCAGTTGATGATGAGACGTGACCCCGATCCAGGGCCATTCTTATTTCCATTTGATGCGGACAGTGGCTGCACTTGTTCCACCGCCGTTGTCCATGCCCTTACATACTACGACAGTCTTCCGTTACTGACATACTTCTCTATCACATCCTTTAAGTGCCTACAATCATTTGTATCATGCCCGTTCAACTCATGGAATATGCAATATCTTCCCGATTTCCTTTCATTGTCTGCAGGCTCTCTCCTCATTGGCTCCGATAGGGGATATGCTCCCTAGCATCCAGATATATATGTTCCGATGTTTTAGTCAATTCCATGTAAAAGGTGAATCTAGGTTCCCTCCTTTGTTTCTTTAATCCGTTAGAGCTATCGTTAGCCTTTTGCTTTGTTTTATCTGTCTTGGACCCTTCTTCAGATGGTCCTTCATCCCGAACAGTATTTATTTCTTGCTTGTCGGCTCGTGCGTCCTCTTATCATAAGAACCTTTTTGCTTCGTGGTAAAATTCCTCGAGATCCATCAGTGGATCTCGTGCCAGTGAATCCTTGAATTCTATGTTGTCAGCAATTTCAGATACTACCGCCATCAAAACCATAGATGGATCTGGCTGATCCACCGATGCTGCTGCGACATTGAATCATGTTAGAAAACTCCTCAAGGACTCTCTAGCCCTTTGTTTTAGTGTCTCTAGAGTCATCACATTTTTGGGTCTCGAGATGTGAACCCTGAACTGTCTACTAATTCTGCCCAAGTTCTAATTGATCCATTTTCAAGCTGCTTGAACCAAAGTGTAGCGAAATCCATCATATATAGTGGGAAACACCTTGTCATGACTTCTTCCAATGCCTCCAGCTCCTCCGTATGCCAGATACCCCTCATTGTATGCATAGTTGGGTCCGACTTTCCGTCATATACTTTCAGTATTGGTAGTTTGAATTTTGGTGGATTCCTTGCATTCCTGATATTCGGAGTGAACAGACTCCGATTGACATCTTCTAAGCTCCTATTGGGCATTCCTCCTCTCCTTATCCGTCATATCATCTCAGCCATCCTTCCATTTTCATCTATGGGTAATCCCCTATTGTCATTTGCAAACTGCCCTCCGAGTCCACGAGGGAACTCTGGAACATACTCCTCGTGAAGTACATCCCTAGTCCAATCAGCACCAACTATGCAACACCATTCGACAACCTACCTGGGATCGATCCAGCATGACCTGGGGGCATGCCTCAAGCCCTGATCGATCGGCATCGATCATTTTGGAACAATCGGTAAAGATCGTTATGTGTCGGTCGGGGGCTGGCCCCGGCTGTACTACTCTATCATACTATTTATGAGTTTTGTTTCCTCGGTCCTAATTCTGGTTTTCCTCGGCTCATGTTGCTCCAACTCCATGATTCATATTTCCAGCAACTTGAGCTACTCAAATCCCTTGGTTTTGCGCTCCAGTCTGTCCAATCTGTCAGAGTAGATTCTGCATCATCTTCTTTTGTCTCTTTAGCATCCTTTCCTGCATAATATCCATCATAGTCTCCATCTCGTCTTTAGTAATGAAGACTGAGGTCTAATTAGCTCCTGAGGAAGCCTCCTGAATCCTTTTATGATGGCTCCCATCCACTATCTGTCTCCTTGTTGATGGTTTCACCATTACTCTAATTCCAAGTTCTCTAGTTGATTCCAAGTCCGAACTCCCAATCCGTGGGGGCTAAACTTCTTAGTGAAAGCACCAAAATGTTTATGCTAAAAATGATCATAAACACCCTATTTTATGTGAAAGAACCAATATCTAATATTTAGATCCAAACAGAGAAATATAGATTCATATATCACAAAATAGATTGAGAAAAGTAAATGAACATGCAATTTTTATAGTGGTTCGGCAAACTCCGACCTACGTCCACTCCAATAATCTTTTATTTATACTATGAGATTACAAGTATAGTTTTTTTGCCTTAGAAAAATAATGGAAGAAGAGATAAGAAGTGATGAAGGAGAACCAGCCGAAAAGTCCTTTGCAATGAGCCAAGTCCGCTATATTTATAGGTGAAGACGTGCATGGATTGGGCTGAAATTTCGCTAGAAGAACATCCAGAATCATACGATCTGATCCACCAATTTTCAGATTGATCACATACCATATAAATGATCGGTGCTGATCATTCATATTAGGTCTAGTGGCGGTGTGATCGTTCCTGTGGGGTCTCACATGCCTCTAGTCAATGCTTCCAAAGTTTCGCGCCATTTCGACTTATCGTTTGTGAGATATTGATCGATCTTCATTGTTTTGAGCAGAAAATGGATCATGGAAGATCGTTCCATACTTGCTCTTTTTGGGGTGCGATTGTTTTGATGAGTTCCCCATGATATTAGTTACTTGCTCTCCAAATTTCATGCCATCCCGACTTACCATTTATGAGATATCGCATTTTCGTGAAGTTGCATTGAGTTGTAATCAATTATGGGTGATCATTCCATGCATGCTCCTTTTGAGGTATGATCACTTTGGTGATTTCTTATGATGTTAGCTACTTGCTCTCCAAATTTCGTGTCATTCTGACTTACTTTTTGTGAGATTCCGCATTTTCTGTGGAATTGGGTTGAGTTGTTTATGCTGAAAATCGATTTGATCCTCTTCTTTTGCCCATAACTCGAGCATACGAACTCCAATCGACTTGAAATTTGAAATGTAGCCTCATGGGGCCCTCGTTGTCACTTCATATAGATTGTACCTTGATTAGGACAAAAATTGGAGATCCAATCCAATCTGTTGCCTAGGTGAAGTGCCAATTCCATACTTAGCCATTTTTTGAGCGTTGTCCATCCGAATACATTCAACTATTGTCCACAGTTCCAACTGTAGTCGATGTCCAATTCATCCATTTTAGCCAAATCCATGGTATCCTGGCCTGACCAAAGGCGGGATAACAGCTTGTGGTAAAGGGTAGTGCATCATCTTCGAAAGATTTAAAAAAGCGGGAGAGGGTTACCAAGAAAAGTAAGAAGACTACTACTCCTGACATGGGTAAATGTCATCATTGTCATAAGAAAGGTAATTGGAAATGGAATTGTCTGGGGTACTTGAAGATTGTTAAAGAAAAGAAGAATAATAGTTCTTCAGCTGCATCACGTACATTTATGATTCAAAATTATTTTGTAAACAATAAATTATATTGGGTTTTAGATATTGGATTTGTAACTTGTATTTTTAATTCATTACAAGGGCTTATGAACTAGCATCCCATGAAAAAGGGAGAAATGAGGCTCCAGGTTATTGATGGATCTATCATAAATGAAACGGTGATAGGAGATTATCATTTATGTTTGCCTAGTGATGTAGTGTTTATATTGAATAATTACTATTTTGTAAAACACTTTATTTATGGAATTTTGTTTGTTTTTAGATTATTTTAGACTATAGATATATTTCATTGTGCGAATAATGGTATGAACACTAGTTTGAATGGAATAAAGTCTGTGATGGTGTTCTTGAAAATGGAATTTATGCGATCAGTACTAATTATGTGTGTTCTATAAGTAGGTCTTTTAACAACATAAATGATAGTTATCTTTGGCATTGTAGGCGAGGTCATATTAGTGAGAAACGACTACACAAACTTAAAACCAAAGCTTTTCTCCCACTTGATTCACAATCATTTGAAATGCATGAGTCGTGTCTCAAAGGTAAAATGACCAGGCACCCCTTCAGTGGAAGCAATGAAAGAGTTATTGAACTCTTAGGGTTAGTAATAGTGATGTATGGAACCAATGCATGTAATCACTAAGGATAATAGTTCTTACTTTGTTACATTCACCGTGATATCTTGAGACTAGGATATATATATATATAATGAAGAACGAATTCGATGACTATGAGAATTTTTTTGAGTATAAGAGTGTAGTTGAATATCAAACGAATCAAAAGATAGAATTCTTCGATCCGATCGAGAAGGTGAGTACTTTGGACAAGAACTCAATAGTACATAAAAGATAATAGGATTATCTTTCAGGTTACTCCACCCTATACTCCGCAACACGGTATGTCGAAGCGAACGAACCGAATCCTATTTGATATGGTTCTTTCCATGATGAGTAAAGCTGAGTTACATTTATCATATTGGAATATGTGCTAGAAACTGTAGCACATATGTTGAACTTGTTGCTCACTAAATCCTTACCTAAAACACTGTATAAGATATGGTGTGGTAAGAAACCCTAACTCAATTATTTGAAGGTGTAGGGTTGTTCGACCTACGTTAAGAACATTGATCCGAATAAACTAAAGGCAAGATCGGTACTGTGTAAATTTTATAGGATATCTCAAATACTCAATGGGATATATATATTCCATAATTCCGAGGAACAAAAGGCTACTACTTCTCGGCACGTTGTCTTTTTAGAAAAGGAATTTTTATCAAAAGAAATTAACAGCTAGGTTGTGGACTTGAATGAGATCCAAGAAGTTAACACCAGTGGGAGAATCAAGTTCATCCGTATATGAAAAAACACAACTTATTAGATGTCCAATAAGGAATCTCGTGCATTGGAGATGTATTAAAATTTCTCGTAAATGACGAAAAAGAGGACCATGTTTTTAATGATGACACTCCTTTGTCTTTCCAATAGCATTGCATAGTAAAGACTATGCACTATGGCTTAGAGCGATGAAATCCGAGATGGATTCTATGTACGAAGAAAAAGTATGGGCTTTATTGAATGTATCCGAAGGGATAAAACCCACTGACTGAAAATGGTTTATGAGGAAAAAGCTAAATGTAGACGGATAAGTAGACTTATTTTTTATATAAACCTAGGCTAGTTGCAAATGGATTTCATAAAATTCAAGATGTTGATTATGATGAAACCTTTTCGCCCAAAGCCATACTTAAGTCCGTTCGAATTATGCTGGCTATTGCTGCATTCTATGACTACAAAATATAGCAAATGGATGTAAAGACGACATTTCTAAATGTTAAATTAGAAGGCACCGCCTATATGTCACAGCCCAAGGGTTTTGTGGTCAATGGGAGTGAGGACAAGGCTTGCAAGTTGTTAAAGTCAATTTATGGACTCAACAAGCTACAAGGAGTTGGAACAAGTGTTTTGATAATGTGGTCAAACAGTTTGGTTTTTATCAGAACACAGAGGAAGGGTGCATATATAAAAAGAAACAAGGCAATGTTGTCGTAGTCTTTGTGCTATATATCAGTTATCTTCTGTTAATTGGCAATGATGCTTTGTTATTGCGATTAGTGAAATTTTGGCATTCTAAGAACTTCTCCATGAAGATGTGGGAGAATAGCCTATAAAGTAAGTATAAAGATCTATAGAGGTATATATAAGAGGCTGCTAGGATTATCTCAATCCATGTATATAGATACCATGCTAAAGAGGTTCGGTATGGAGAATTTCAAGCATGATAATGTTCCAACACAGTCTGGAATCATCCTTTTTAAGAAGGAAGAAACTCATACTGATGAGGAATAAGAGCATATGAAAAGGATCCCCTATGCTTCAGCCATAGGATCCATAATGTATGCTATGCTATGTACAAGATTGTATGTGACATAGGATGCATAAGCCGGTACAAATCTAATCCCAGAGAAAAGTATTGGATGGCTTAAAATGTATACTGAAGTATTTAAGAAATACTCGGGACTTATTCCTCATATAAGGGAAATTAGACCTCCTTATGAAAGGGTATACAGACTCTAGGTTTCAGAATGATGTTGATGATAGTAAATCGGTGTCTGATTATGTTTTCAAACTTAATGGTGGGAGTCATTAGCTGCAAAAATTCCAAGCAAAAAACAATAGATGATTCAATGATGGAGGTCGAGTACACCGCCCTCAATGAAGCAGCTAAAAAGGTAGTCTAAATGCATATGTTTTTAAGTGAGCTCGGAGTGATTATCGATACTAAGAATCTAATGGCATTGTTCTATAACAACGATGTAGTGATACAGATCGCAAAGAAGCCCAGAACACACAAGAAGTCACAACATATTCTTTGGAGGTTCCACCTCATTAGAGAATTCTTTGAGAAGAAAGTGGTCATGATACAAAGGGTAGATATCAAGGACAACGTAGCAAACCCATTCACTAAAGGTCTTAAGTAGACTAATAATGGTGTTTTTTTCTGTTATTTATTTGTTATAAATAATTAAATATTTATCAAAAATATATTTAACAAAAAATACATAAATGGTGTGCATGTGATAGTAATTACAAGTAGTTGTAATCATGAGTATTGTACCACAGTATAATAAACACATTATTTTAAATATTCTCAGTCCAGATGCATTGAGATTGAATATCGATGCATCCGTTAAGACTAGAGTACGTAACGCTCTCTAACTATTGGCAGTGTATTACTCATGACTACCGGAGGCAACAAGGAGTGAAGTATTGATAGCTATTAGATAACTATGGAATGACTCACTCGATATTTTTCTGTTGGTTAATATAACCAAGGTCAAACAAAAAATATCAATGTGACTATATTACACCGTTCTCTTAACTTGAGAATACTATTGATCTTTAATGTGAAAGCTCCATTTTGATTATAGTCAAATCACGGCACGACGTCCATCGAATGACTAGAGCCGAGTCGAGTGGAAGTATTGGAAATGAAATACCATTCAAAAGAGGATTCGTCTCCTTAGTTATATAAAGTTAGTATCAAAGTCAACTAAATCAACTCAAAGTCAAAATCGTTTGCTTGAGTAGTTCGAAAAAAAATAATTCTTATTACTGAACCAAGGACTACATGTTTGGACTATAGATTCAAATATTTACTATACTGGAATTTTGACCATTGCAAATTCTATAAGTCCAAAGTGATATAGTTTTGACGAAGAGAATTGGTGTAAAAAATTATCACTAATAGGTAATGCATAATAAAGTAAAATTGAATTTTATTGATGTCAAGTAAGCGATAAATTTAGCCCTTATATCACACCACCTGCTAAGTAAAGTGTAAAGCTTAATATTCGAATTGTTCGATATTGATTGCTGATCAAATTTACACTTAAGAGTTATACAACTAAAACGTTCAAATACTCTTGTTACCACTTATTTTAATTATTTTGTAATTGTTATAAATTAATTAATATTTATGAAATATCAAGTATAAATTTTTATTTAATGTGTATTGAACAGTATTAAATAGTCTGCATATAATAGTTATATAAACACTAATCAGTATATGGTATCGGTGCGCGTTTAAATTGGTTTTGAATGCAATAAATATTGTTTGGGATTGAAGTGGATTTGAGGCCCATATGGGGCTTGCTATTTTCGACCATGATAGGAGAATGATGAGGTTGGCCATTTGATGGCTTACGAAGAGGAGTTTGAATGTTAAAAAAGAAGAGAATGGGTAAGAGAGAACTAAGGACCTTGATCCAACTTTTGCTCTCTAGTGTCTCCTTTATACAAGCATCATAACCCTCACTTTAGTTTTTGATTTTTTGGTGCCTCCATCTGCTCCTTTACTGGCAAAACACATCCCATCCCTCTCTTCAAATTTTAACCAGTCTAAATACAAATTAAATCAAATAATAGTTGGTGGTAAAGGAAACTTGGGAGCTAGCAACTTCAGAATTGAAATTGGATTCAAGGAGTTCACTTCTTCATTCCAACGTGCAAACTTTGGGATTTGGTGAAATATACTCTTCTAGTTACTAATATATAAATATTTATATGATCATTGTTCCATATATTGCTCTCTTAAAAATATCATGAATCAGTATATTGATGAATTATCGCATTACAATGATCTTTACAAAAAGAAATCAACTTTATTATATACACAATATCAAAGTACACTAACCTATTATCAGCTTGGACTGTTATAATAAACAGTCCTTACAATTGCAGATAAATACAAACAAATAATAAAGCAACAAAACAACAGAAGAATATAAGGTACGTGAATACATCTTGGAGAATCCAGCTCGTCTCCTGAAAGCTTCAAAGGATCCATCTAAATCTGGGAAATATGCTCGGGCTGACCCAAGAATTATAGGAAAATAACGCCCAGCCAGTCTGGTAAAACCAAAGAGAGAAAAGCTCGAAACAAATCATATGGATCACTATATTTGAAAAACTTATCAAAACAGAAAGTGTCTCGTAAGACCACGCCGCACTTAAACACAGATTGGTTTTTACCTTACGATAACTAGAACATTTTATTATAAAAATATAGTGATATCATCGTATGTTTAGGTTTAAAATAAATATAGAATATAGCTGAAATGCTTGCATCTCACATTTCAACAGAGTTGGACACATCTAATTCCATAAAGGTTCGTATTGGAGAATGGGTCCCAAAGATGGCAAGGTAAGGGGCTACGATCCAATGGTACACCCTAAGAAAATGTACCTGATGGCTATAGACGCATCTGCCCCTCTACTACATAGAGCTGGCCTGCCCCTTTAACATGACAAGTCAGATTACCTCGCCCTTTTGACATCGAGGCTACTTTACTTCGTCCCTCGATGCATGCGCACAAAAAAACTCTAAGGGACAATCTAGAATGGGATGATGGCTTCTAATGGTAGCTAACCACATGGCTCTACTGCATACCCTGTTTTAGCCATTCTTCTGGGTTGTGAGGCTTGAGGCTACGCTTTTACCTCTTCTACTAACATACCATCTTTTAATGCTAACACTGCCCTCCAAGCAGATATCCAATGCTAGCATTCTCCATACAAGTTGTTTTGGGATAAAACAAGCATTCAAAATTTTACTATCTTCCATTTTGGAATCACCTTCGGGAAGAATAGTATATCTCCATATCATACTTTGTCACGAACGTTATTAGTTTGAAGTGTTTCGAATAAATCCGGAAGTCGATGTCTCAAAACTAAGCAATAATTTTCGGCTAACTCAATTATGGTTCTTTGGAAATACACAACAAATATTCGAGGCCTCACCAGTGAACTCGAATATATAATCATACTTCCTCAGTCAAAATAGGTCAAGATTTGATAGTCGGTTATTTAACTATCAAATAATCAAACAACAACTATTTATAGATTTCATTACCCATAGCAACCACTAAACCACATTTTAAATAAATCTTTCATTTATTAAGATCTCTTTTCAAAAGTGTTTATCAAAAACATCCCTATACTTATCTCACTGACATAAGTATATTCCCAAAACATTTGTGAAAAATTTCTCATTTACAAATCATATCAAAGGATCAAAACAAAATGTTACTTAAATTGGAGATAAAGATAACCTCAAACAATATTCTTTCAGTGTTAAGTGTGGAACGAATGTCCATACCACCAGAATTAAGAAGGTCGGTTAAAGGAAATCAAATCTCAAATTCTTTTATAAATTTCCTTCAATAAATCCTTTTAACAAACCTCTTTTGGTACATAATAATTCCTTTACCCGAAACTCCAAACCATTTTGTAAAACTTCTTTTGTAAATATTCAAAACCATTTTTAACACTCTTTATAAATCTCCAAAATCATTTATAAAACTTCTTTATTTAAAACAAAATCCAGTAATAAAACTTAATCCATAAAATTCCCTTGATAAAATCAATTATTTAAAACACCTTTAAATAAATAAGTTATTATTTAAAACATTCTTCATTTAATTATTTTTAAACCATATTAATTAAACATTGATTTTAAATAATCATTTAAACATATTAAATTAACTTCAAACATTTAATATAATAATTGTTTAACCATCCTTTAAATATCATATTTAAAATAATAATAAACTTTAAACTATTTTAAAAAGGATAAAATGAAATATTGGACTTTGCAAAATCAGAAGGAGGCTTAGTGACGTTCATTTAATTGGGTTTAACTTATCTAAGTTATAACATGAGTATTACGTAACAAGCAAATATATAAAGGGAATCTGCCAATAACTATCGATCAACATATGGGTAAATGTCTAGGTTAATAAAATAGCAGAATGGAGATTTTTTTCAACCTAATAGATCTTAGCATAGTCTACTTAGTGAATTATGGCAGAATTGTGATCTATTTTGCTAAACAAATGATATTAATTTTCATATTCATTTGGTTTTACTTAAGGGTGGTCGACAAAGAAGTCCCTTGGATTTAAAATACTCATTGAAAGTGAGTTGCTTAAAACAGAAGCCGATCTTCAAAAATAAAATGGCTTAAAGTTTTTAAATTTTTATTTAACAATTAAATAACATTTAACTCTTTACTTAATAATAATTAAACCTCTAATTAATAATAAAAAAATATTTAACTATTAAATAAAAATTAAATAATAATCATCGTCAAATAAAAAATTAAATAATAGTTAACCGTTAAATAAATAATTAAACCATAATTAATCTTTAATTAATTATAAATAATAATTTAAAATTTAAAATAATAATTTCATATCATCTAATCTCGGTTAATTAATTGAATAATCCTTAATTCAAATTTAATTAATAACTTAAAACTTTATTTAAAAATAATTAAATCATAGTTAAGTCTTAATTAAATCTTAACATTATTAGTACTTATTAAACAAATATACCGTTTTAACATAAATAATTAATTAATAATTAATCCTTATTAAATAATAATTCATTCTTAAATAATTAATTAAATAATAGTTAAACTTTTATTAACTAATAATTAACTTTCTCGATTAACGCTTAAGTACTAATTACCTTACTTAATAAATTATTTAAATAATCATTAAATAAATAAATAATTTATTAAGTAAATAAATAATAATTGCTTTTATGTTTGAAAGAACTTTTCAAAAAGATAATTAAGTTAAAACATTTTAAATTGAAAAAGAGTTCGTTTTTCACGAATTGCATTTATAAGGACTATCACTATAGATCTGAAATTTTAAATCTTGTTATATACTCTAAATAGCTTTGAAAACTCTATCTTTGATTTTTAAACTTACCTTTATAACTTATGAATAAAGTTTGAAAACTAAAGTGAGGACTAAAACTTTAATAAAACTTCTAGCAATTTAAAGTAAGAAAAAACCACTTATACAAGGGATTTCAATGTTGCCATTCAAACAATTTAAATGCTAAGTTTTTTAACATATAGGAATTCAAGCATAAACACATCATATAAATGTGTCATCACAACATACATTAGCAAGATCCTAACTTTCATTCTGCTAACCTTTAGTTTGATTGCCAAGCTTACAAATCAACATTTCATACCACATACATATACAATACATGTATACATACAACTCAACAATAAATTCCAACCAATCAAGCTATGATATATCATCCACAAAGTAAGCATCATATTTAAACAAATAAAAAATGGTTATTTTCAACATCTAAAGCTAAAACTTTAGAAGGAAAGTAAAATCTTTTCACCTTAAGCTATCCAAAATAACCCGAAAATGAGTCATATTCCAATTGATTTTTGGAGAAGTTACTCAAGGAATTCGGAAAAGTTTCCAAAGGGAAAGTTCTTGGAACTTCTTTTGTCTTCATTTTCAAAAAAAGAAGCACTCAATTTGAATCGGTTTTGAGGGAGATTTGGTCACAAGAAAATGAGGTTTTTTTGGACTTAAAAATCTGGGTCCAAAAATGCTTTGCAAACAAATGAGATTGGGCATGGTTAAGCTCAAAATTTGAAGAAGTGATACACATAAAAGTTATACCCATTGGAATTTTCTACAATTTGGAAATAAGAAAACCCCTATTTGGATAAGATATGGTAGAAGGAAAAAGGGTGAAATTGAAAAGTTGAAAGGGGTATTTATAAGCAAGAGAACAAAGTAAATTACTAAAATAGCCTTGTCCATTACCCTCCACATCAACTTGCAACATCACACCTTTGGCCCCCATTACCATGCCTAGCCAACATGCATTTAACGCATGTTTTTACTTATGTCTACATGTGTTTCACTTTGTATATGTGTGTGTATAATTTATGTATGTATGTATGTATTTCTTTTTATTTTTATAAACTTAAGTATAACATATACACACACATTCGCATACACACCATATAGTTCTAACTTATGTATATTCTATGTATATGTGTTACTTAAATGTGCACAACATTCTCGCTAACTTTTATTCGACAAAAGTTGAAAATTCGAAAAACGAATTCCTCACATTTTCGATTTTTCTTCAAACTATATATTTTTATACACATTTTAAAAACTATCTCACCATCATTACTTATTTCTTAAAAGATTTTTATTTTAATTATAAAAACCAATATTGAATAATTAAAATTAATTAAATATTCAAAAATTAAACCGGTGAAATTCCGGGTCGTTACACTCTCCCCCCTTAAAAGAATTTCGTCCTCGAAATTTTACCACAATCCTAACCCAGAAACATTTAGCACTACTTATCAGTCCGTATGATGTACATAGATCGTTCCTATGCAAAATCAAATTTTATCACTTGCTCGAATACATAGCTTGATTTCTGAACTAGTATCTCCCACTCAACTTCCTAGTGTGGACTCTGATCAGGCTTCTTAATTAAAATCCTCCATTCTACTTACATAGCCATATACTATGACAGCGAAGCTGTGACGACCCACCCCGAGACCCACATTAACAAAGAGTATTACTAGGTAATACTGTTTGCTAATGAGGAGAATAGGGCTGGTTAGGAGCGACCATCTATAGTTTTGTCTTAAACATCTATTGAATACGTCAATTTAATGCTCTAATTTTTCTTTCTTTCTCAAGTGGTTCGACCTATTTAATAAATGCTTAATACAAAACTACAGTGGCCAATGGATCTATCAGAACAAAATACAACAACAAAATGTATAACACATCACAGAACAAAAAAAACATATATATACATAAACACTGATACATCCCAGTACAATACAGAATGATACGCATAAGTGGTACACATGCGTTTACTAAATCGTTTATTTCTCTTTCTCATACGCTCGAAGAGTGAAAAAATAGTGTATTTTATATAGAAAATAATTTGTTTTAAGAAAACTAGTTTTCCAAAAACGATTTCGAAAATTATTTTAAAAACTAGTTTTCTCAAAACAAATTATTTTCTATATAAAATACACTATTTTTGCACTCTTCGAGCATATGAGAAAGAGAATTAAACGATTTGTATCATATTAAGAACCCTCATTAAGTGTTCGCCATCAAAAATTGAGTGATAAATCCTTATTCGAAATGGTATGAGACACTTCAAGTCACATACTCGAATCTAGGATCGAGAATTATGTGAAAAGGAAAAATGATCTACATACAACCTACGTACTTATCTTATTGGTTCTTACTACCTAACTACTTTCTACCCTCCCCAAAATATTTATGGAAACATTTCATAACAATTCCGACTTATGTTCAAGCTATTTTTTTAAAATGATAGAACTTATTTATGAATCATTTCATAAAATCATTGTACTTTATTGAATTGTATAATACTCCCCTACATCCTAAGAGTATATACAAAATATCTAATTTATAATTCCATTCACTTTTAACTATTAAGATATAGGCCCAAAATAATTTGGGTCTCAATACTGTGTCGATCAATATAACTTCTTTACCCATTTGGTCTAGTAAGTAGCTAAGAAGAGTAGGATGCTGGTATCCAAACTATGTCCTAGAGTCTACTTTTTCTTAGACGCCTCTAATGTAAAGACGTTTATTAGCCGGCTCAATAAAATAAAATAAATTTTAAATTCCTAGATGTTAAAATCAAAGACATAGCTTAATAAAACAAAGTTTATTAAACCTTCTTATTAAATTAAATTAATTTTAACTTCATTAGTTAACGCATTTTTAGTCACTCTCGAGTCACTCGAACTAGTTAATTATAAAAATACCTCTTTTTTTCAAATCCCTTTTTGAAACAATACTCTATATTTATATTTCCAGCTAAGTAGTTTTTCATATTTATCATCCACTTGCTTTGGATTCGTTCAAATTCGAACTCGTTTCGATCGTACAAAAAAGGGAATAATTTACCAAGTGCACTATCACATTTGCCTAAGCAAACACCCAATTACCACTTAGAAGTTTATTTAGATCATCACAAAACAGATCGAGACTTATTCCTCAAATTGTCCAAAGAAATTTTTTACTTTCAAAATCCTTTTCAAAATATTTATACCTTATAAAACCTCCAAATAATACTATTATTTGTTTTCCAAAGATCCATCTTATTTTCAAAACATATTTTATAATCCTAACTTATAAAATCAACTTTTTATAAAATCATTTGAAATATTTCTTTTTAATAAACACCTTATATTAAAATCCAATTTTATTAACCTAACATTATCATCGAACGCCTTATAGTCAAACAGTGAAACTTAATTCACAAGATGTTTGATTCAATATTCCCATAAATTCTATCTACCCAACCTATACTTAAAAAAAATACTACTAATAAATTAGAAAATAGTCAATGCTCAAAAATGAACAAGCATGACTAATCAAATCCTATATGATAATAATTAAATATTATCAACTCCTAACAACAATCATATCATAGAAATCTATATAAATATTTGAAATTTTTTTCCTTTATATATATATAAAATATAGTCCTAGGTAAAATTATTTCATTTACCAATTTTAAAGTAATATTATGTTGATTGGACTTGTCAAGTGTTTAGAGAATCCCTATCGATAATGTTAGCCAAATGCACCAATCAGAATTCTTAAGCCACTCAACAGATCAAACAACAGAATATAAAACATTTTGTAATCACTAACGAATGCACGCTCTTATATATAATTAGCTCATACTCATTCTAGGGTCTCGCTTACCCGATCTCAAATGAGTATACCCCAATAGGGCCAAGGTTCTCCTTAACCCTACGCTCTGATACCAAATGTAATGATCTGCCTTCCTTACATCTAAATACGACACTTAATACATCGTCGGTATTCGTGTGCTGATCATTTAAGTGTCCGAATGACAGGTCATTTGAGGTTAAAGAAAGAAAAGACAGAATAGAATCTCACAAACGTAACGAGAAATATATAATATAACAATGATCTTTATAAAAAGAAATCAAGTTTATTATATACACAATATCAGAGTGCACTAACCTATTATCAGCTCAGACAGTTATAACATCTTGTCTTTACAATTGCTGATAAATATAGATAGATAATAAAGAAAAAAAAACAGAGGTATTAGATACATGAATACGTCTTGAAGAATCCAGCTCGTCTCCCGAAAGCTCCAAAGGATCCAGCTAAATTTGGAAAAAATGCTGGGGCTGACCCGAGCATTATAGGAAAACAACGCTCGGGTCAGTCCGGTAAAACCAGAGTGAGAAAATATTGAAACAAACCACATGGATCACTATATTTGAAAAACCTTTCAAAATAAAAAGTGCCTCGTAAGACCACGCCATACACAAACACAGACGGGTTTTTACCTTACAATAACTAAAACATTTTATTATAAAAATCCGGTGATATTATCATAATGTCTAGTTTAAAACAAAAACAGAATATAGCTGAAATGCTTACATCTCACATTTTAACAGAGTAGGGCATGTTTAAATCCGTAAAGGTTCGTATTAGAGAATAGGTTCCAACGATGGCAAGGCAAGGGACTACCTTCCAATGATACACCTCTAGAAAATGTACCCGAGGGCTACAGATGCATCTGCCCCTCTGGTACGTAGAGCTGGTATGTGCCTTTAACATGACAAGCCGGATAACCTCACCCTTTGACGCCGACGCTGCTTTACTTTGCCTCTCGATGACTACGTGCAGAACAACTCTAAGGGACAACCTAGAATGGGATGATGGCTCCTAATGGTAGTTAACCACATGGCTCTACTACATACCCTATTTTAGCCATTCTTCCAGGTTGTGAGGCTTGAGGCTAGCTTTTACCTCTTCTACTAACATACCTTCTTAGAATGCTAACAATGTCGTCCATGTAGAGATGCAATGCTAGCATTCATCCATACAAGTTCAGGGGTCGAACAAGCATTCAAAATTTTACTATCTTCAATTTTGAAATCACCTTCAAGAAGAATAGTATGGCTCCATATCATACTTCATCACGAACGTTATTAGTTTGGAGTGGTTCGGGTAAATCCAAAAACCGATGTCTCCAAACTAAGTGTTAATTTCTTACAAACTCAATTCCAGTTCTTTGGAAGTATGCGACAAGTATTCGATTCCTCACCGAGGAACTCAGATATACAATCATACTTCCTGAGTTAAAATTGGTTAAGATTTGATAGTTGATTATTTACTATCAAATAATCAAATAACAACAATTTACAGATTTCATTACACATGGCAACCACTAAGCCTCATTTTAAATAAATCTTCCATTTATTAAAATCTCTTTTCAAAAGTGTTTATCAAAAACATCCCTATACTTACCTCACTGCCATAAGTATATTCACAAAACATTTGTTAAAGATTTATTGTTTAGAAATCATATCAGAGAATCAAAACAATGTTATTTAAATTGGAGATAAGGATAACCTCAAGCATCAATCTTTCGGTATTAAGTATGGAACGAATGTCCATACCACCAGAATTAAGATGGTCAGTTAAAGGAAATCAAATCTCAAATTCTTTTATAAATTTACTTCAATAAATCCTTTTAACAAACCTCTTTTGTACATAATATTTCCTTTACCCAAAACTCTATTGTCTTCTTTTATAAATATTCAATACCATTTATAACACTCTTTATAAATCTCCAAAATCATTTATGAAACTTCTTTATTTAAAACAAAACTCCTTTAATAAAACTTGGTCCATAAAGTTCCCTTGATAAAATCAATTATTTAAAACACCATTAAATAAACAAGTTATTATTTAAAACATTCTTCATTTATTTATTTTTATACCATATTAATTAAACAAGATTTTAAACAATCATTTAAACAGATTAAATTAACTTCAAACATTTAATAAAATAATTGTTTAACTATTCTTTAAATATCATTTAAAATAGTAATAAACTTTAAACCATTTCAAAAAGGATAAAACAAAATATTGGACTTTGCAAAACCAAAAGGAGGCTTAGTAACTATAGTGGTTCATTTAATTCTGTTTAACTTATCCAAGTTATAACATGAGTATTACATAACAAGCAAATATATAAAAGGACTCAGCCAATAACAATCAATCAACATATGGGTAAATGTCTAGGTTAATAAAATATCAGAATGGGGATTTCTTCTGCCTAATAGATGTCAACGTAAAATACTTAGTGAATGATGGTAAAAATGTGATCTATTCCGCTAAACAGATGTTATTGAGTTTCATATTCATTTGGGTTCACTTAAGGGTAGTCGACAAAGAAATCCTTTGGATTTAAAACACTACTTCAAAGAGAGTTACTTCAAACAAAAGCCGATCTTTGGAAATAAAATGGTTTAAATCTTTTAAACTTTTATTTAATAATTAAATAACATTTAACTCTTTACTTAATAAAAAATTAATGCTTTAATTAATAATTAAACAATATTTAACTATTAAATAAAAATTAAATAATAATCATCCTTAAATAAAAAGTTAAATAATAGTTAACCATTAAATAAATAATTAAACCATAATCAATGTTTAATTAATTATTAAATAATAATTTATAATTTTGCATAATAATTAAATATCATCTAATCTCAGTTAATTAATTAAATAATCCATAATTAAAATTTAATTAATAACTTAAACCTTTATTTAAAAATAATTAAATCATAATTAAGTTTTAATCGAACCTTAACTTTATAAGTACTTATTAAATCAATATACCCATTTAACATAAATAATTTATTAATCCTTATTAAATAATAATCCATTCTTAAATAATTAATTAAATAACAGTTACACTTTTATTAACTAACCAATTAATAATTAACTTTTTTGATTAACACTTAAGTACTAATTACCTTACTTAATAAATTAATTAAACAAACATTAAATAAATTAATAATTTATTAATTAAATAAATAATAATTGCTTTTAAATATTTAAAATATGTTTGAAAACACTTTTCAAAAAGATACTTAAGTTAAAACATTTTTGTTTGCGCCAAAATTGGTCACAAACCCCAAATATTGTGAAAGCACCAGTGTATATACACAAATCAGCAATATATGATCACAGATCACAGATCTAAGTAATATAGAGGATAAAAAGTGAAGAATAATAAAATTAAAATGGAAAGAAATAGACAGAGACACGAGATTTATAGTGGTTCGGCGATCTTGCCTACGTCCACTTTGAAGTTGATAACTTTATTGATGTTCACTTGATGATTACAATTGATCTCAGCGGGTTATAGCAGAAAATAGTGATTTACAGCGGTGGAATTCGTTAGTAACAGCAGCAATGGAGTTTAGATCTGGATCCGGCAGAGTCTGGATGTTGGAGAATTTAAATAAGAAGAAGAAGCCCCTTTTCTATATGCCCTGGGGCTCTATTTATAGGTGTAAGAGGCTGATATTTCGCTCAGATCTCGGGAGACTCCCCTTGGCACGTGACTAGGCCCGCGCGCCCAAGCCCGCGAAGTTTCGGTCCGATCCGTGATCGATACGAACGGATTTCGTATCGATCAAGGTTGCGTCCGATGGAGTCGAAATTTGGCGTGGACATTCCTTAGCATGCACGTAAGCTTCTGTGAAAATTTCATAGCATTTGGACTTGTAGATTAGGAGATATGATCGATACGAATTGGGATCTTTGGTTGGCTGTTTCGTTCGACTCCCTTATTTCGATTCGATCTTGTTCGACTCGATGGCTTTCATGCGCGTGCTAGTGACGTGGCACGCGTTCTTCACATTGGTCCACATTTGTCGCCGAGTTGATCGAGTCGATCTGGAGTCTTCGCCATGTTCGTATCGATGGTGCTGCCGTGTTCGTATCGATGAAGGTGGAGATGAGGTGATGGATATGAAGTAACGACTACTTGATGGATTCGAAGCAGGCTATGGCGATCGATGCGGAGCTGATCGAGTCGAAGCAGACCCTGGTGATCGATGCGAAGAGTCCGGTTCTGGATGGAGTCGAAGATGATCGATTCGAACGAGGTTCTACGACCGAGTCGAACAGGATCGATTCGAACAACATATTTTCCTTAACTTGTATCGATCATATCTCGGTCATACGAACTCCGATTGATCTGAAATTCGAAACGTAGTCTTTCTTAGCCTTGATCATCATTCCTAATTGATCCCGTCATGATCGGAGCTCGGCCAAATTTTGACGACCTCGTTCGAAGCCTCGTCTCCAAACGATTTCCAATCCTGATATCCGTCATTTTCTAGCTAGTTTGTTGATATTCCAGCCTTGACCAAAAGGTAGGATAACATTTGCCCCCCAAAACATGCCTTGTGATAAGAAGGTGTGTTTTGTAATGCCATAAGCTGGATGTTCATATCCTGTTGATGACCTGTAAAGAAATTGATAGTTTTATCTGACCGCGAATGACGATCGTTCGGGATCGTATGTCATTCGAGGTAGTATGTGACCGTTCGGGGTCGGATGCCGTTCGTGGCGAATGATGACCGTTCGCGGTCGGGGTGCCGTTCGAGGCGAATTGTGACCGTTCGCGGTCGGGTGCCGTTCGAGGCGAATTGTGACCGTTCGCAGTCGGGTGCCGTTCGAGGCAAATTGTGAGTGCCCGAGGAGGGACTTGGTATCATTGGTGTCAGAATTCACGTTCGAGTGAGTTTCTGACCTGTTCGTTATGACGGTTTATCGCCATCTCAGAGCATGCCTGAGGATCGTTCGCGGTCCCGTACATGTGTAAGTAGCTTATCCGTTGTGGAATCATAGGTAGTGGATTTTTACTTAGAATAAATCTTCCAACAGAAATCTCAAACAAAATCGAGTCTAAATATGAGAAACAGAAAACAAAAGCAAAACAGGGACGTCAAAGTGCAAACACCTACATTGATGCGGTTTATAGTCACATCAGAGCATGCCTGAAGATCGTTCGCGGTCCTGTACATGTGTAAAAAGACTTAATCGCGTTGGTGTGGTGTTTGCTACTTATTCATCATTATCCCAATCAATTGATGACAAGTTGACGCCTCGATCCTGAGCCATCCCCAGTAGATGTAGGTGGTGGTCGCTCCCGTTCCACCGTTGTTGCTTGCCTCCTTACATATTGTGATAGCAGGCCATTCCGAATATGTCCCTCTATTTCGTCCCTCAAGTGCCTGCAATCATTGGTACTGTGGCCGCTTAGCTCATGAAATGAGCAGTACTTATCTGACCTTCTTTCATTGTTGGTTGGATCCCTCCTCATCGGCTTTCGGTAAGGAACCTGCCCTCTGGTATCCTGGTAGATTCGCTCCAAAGTTTCATTCAACTCCGTATAAGAGGCGAATCTTGGTTCCTTTTGTGGTCGCGTCGGTCCATCACCCTTATCCTCTGCCTTTCGTTTCCCTTTACCAGTTCCTGAATTTGTTCTAGGAGGATTTTCACCCTTGACTGCATAAACCTCGGTTCCTTCTCCTTCCTCTTTTTCAGCATTTGCATCCTCTAATCGTAAAAATCCTTCGGCCTCGTGGTAAAATTCTCCTAGGTCCATAGGGGGATCCCTTGTTAACGAATTCTTGAACTCTGTGCCATCAGCTATGCCAGATACAGCTACCATCAAAACCATGGATGGATCGGGTCGATCCACCGATGCTGCCGCTGCATTGAATCGCGTCAGAAAGTTCCTCAAAGACTCCCTGGTTCTATGCTTCAGTGCTGCCAAACTCATCACATTTTTGGGTCTTGAAATGTGAACCCTGAACTGTCTCATGAACTTCTCAGTTAAATCGGTCCATGTTCCAATGGAGCCGCTCTCCAGCTGTCTAAACCATAGTGCTGCAATGTCCGTCAAATACAATGGGAAACATCGGGCCATGACCTCCTCTGATGCCCCCAAGTACCTCCATATGTCTCATATACCGTGTCAATTGAACTGCAGGATCCGTCCTCCCGTCGTACGTCTCCAGCGTTGGTAGCTTGAATTCTGGTGGATTCATGGCTTGCCTGATCGTAGGAGCAAAGGGACTCCTATTCACATCCTCTGGATCTCTATTCACTAGTCCGCCTCTCATGGCTCGTCTGACCATCTCTGCCAATCTGTCACTGTCGCCAAGCTGTTATCCAGCAAATTAGTCATCATCCTTGAAGAAGAAATTAAAGATTTACTTCCTGATTTCCTAGCATTTATTACCTCAAATAATTAATAAAAACCAGCCATATCTCCACCATAAATACCAATTCATTACCCATCAAAGCCGGATTTAATGCCCAATAAATGCCATGATAACCTGCTTATTTATTACTAATGAATGCTAACCATTTCCATATCAAATATTCGTTAATTCCCTTCATCCTTACCTTAAATAAGAAGATTATGGTGCAATTAATATCAGCCTAGTCTGCGTCACTACAATTCAACACCAACACTGGGTCAAGGCTTACAGCTATAAATACACCTAACATTGCAAAAGAAAAGAGAAAATAAAACATAAAAGATGACTTCTCCTCTCCTCCTCAAAATCTCTTGTAATATGAAACTACAAGCGATAAATAAATTATAAAGTGGATGTAAGCCATAGATTTAGCCAAACCACTATAAAAAAATTGTGTCTCTTTTACCTTTTCCTCTTTTTTCTGCTTATTTTTGTGATCTGTGTTGCTGTTTTTTGGATTGCCATTTAAGCTGGTGCTTTCACACTTGATCCAGGGTGTTGATCCATTTTTTGGGTCAATAATTTTAAATTCAAGAAGAGTTCGTTTTCACGAATTGCATTTATAGCGACTATCGCTATATGATCTGAAATTTTAAATCTTGTTCTATACTATAAATAGCTTTCAAAACTCTATCTTTAATTTTTAAACTTACCTTTATAACTTATGAATAAAGTTTGAAAACTGAAGTGAGGTTTAAAACTTTTATAAAACTTCCTAGCAATTTAAAGTAAGAAAAGAGACCTCTTGTACAAGGCAGTTCGATGTCATCATTCAAACAATTTAAATGCTAAGTTTTTGAACATATAGAAATTCAAGCATAAACACATCACATAAATGTGTCATCACAACATACACTTGCACGATCCTAACTTTCATTCTACTAACCTTTAGTTTCATTTCCAAGCTTACAAATCAACATTTCATACCACATACATAAACAATTCATGTGTACATACAACTCACCCATAAATTCCAACAAATCAAGCAATGATATATCATCCACAAAGTAAGCTTCATATTTAAATACAAATAAACAATGGTTATTTTCAACATCTAAAGCTAAAACTTTAGTAAGAAAAGTAAAACTTTTCTCACCTTAAGCTATCCAAAATAACTCGAAAATGAGTCATATTCCAACTGAATTTTGGACAATTTACTCATGGAATTTGGAAAGGTTTCTAAAGAAAAAGTTCTTGGAACTACAATTTCAGAAAAAGAAGCACTCAACTTGAATCCGTTTGGAGGGAGTTATGGTCAAAAGACGAAGAGGTATTTTCATACTAGAAAATCTAGGTCCGAAAATGCTCTGAAAAGAAATGAGTTTTGGGCTTGGTTAAGCTTAAAATTTGAAGAAGTGGTATCCATGAAAGTTGTAGTCACTGGAATTTTCTATGACGTGAAAAAAAGAAAACCTACATTTGGATAAGATATGAGAAAGATATGGTAGAAGGAAAAGAGGTGAAATTGAAGAAGTGAAAAGGTATTTATAAGCAAGAGAACAAAGTAAATTACTAAAATTGCCTTGTCTTTTACCCTCCACATCCACTTCCCAGATCACCACCCTTGGCCCCCTTATCATGCTTAGCCAACATGCATTTAACGCATATATGTACTTATTTCTATATGTGTTTCATTATATACATACATACATACATACATACATACATACATACTTACATATATATCTTTTTATTTTTATAAACTTAAGTATAACATATATATATATACATTCACATACATACCATATAGTCCTAACTTATTTATATTGTGTGTATATATGTTACTCAAATGTGCACAACATTCTCGATAACTTTTATTCGAAGAAAAGTCGAAAATTCAGAAAACGAATTCCGGTCACATTTTCAATTTTTCTTTAAACCATATATTTTTGTAAACACATTTTAAAAACAATTTCATCATCATTTTTAACTCTTAAAAGAGTTTTATTTCAAATATAAAAACCAATATTTGAATATTAAACTTAATTAAATATTCATAAATTAAAGTGATGAAAGTCCGGGTTGTTACAAAAATTCTCTTACATAATTCTATAATTAGTAAGTGTTTTTAAAATAATAAATATATAAAACCAAAAAAACATAAGTTGTGAGCTTTACGGTAAATATTTGTTTATATTATATATATATATATATATAAATAAATTCAACAACTAGTTATATGTTTATATATATTTCGTATATATAAATTAATTTAGAAAATTGCCTTCGGTCTTCGTGTTGTAATATATATATACACACACACACACTCAAAATTAATTTTTAAAATAATATTTAAAGTAATTTTATCATACATACATAAATATATGTATGCATGTGTATATATATACATATACATACATACATACATATATATATATATATATTATACATATTTTAAATAATTATTTATAATTACTATTTCAAAGAGTGTGTGTGTGTGTCTATATATTATATTTTACATGATGTTATTTTCATAATAATTTGATGCATACACACTCACACACATATTTAGATAAGGGGCATTTCACCCGAAGGACAAATTTTGCAGTCCAATTAGTTTCTAGGACACACATTCAAAGAAATTACTTTCAAGGCCAAAATCAACAGAATAATTACTTTCAAGGTCAAAGTCAGCAGTCCAATTACTTTCAAGGACATAATTTCATAGGTTTTTAGGCCCTAGAAACTAATTATTTTACATTTTGTCCTTGAAAGTAATTATTTCAATTGTATGTCTTAGAAACTAATTCCACTTACTAAAGAGGCCCTTGTGGCTAATTTCCACTTTAGATAATCCATTTGTATGCACGAGGAGCTAGTATGTCTGTTGCGGTGTAAATCCCAACCTCTACATATGGGCATATCAAACCATGTATAAATTATCCTGTTGCACGTGCATATGCACATATATGTATATATGGTACACATGTATATAATATAAATTATATATAAAATTTTATTTAAGTTTAAATAAAATATTGATTTCATTTAAAGGAAATTTAAAAAAGCTCTTAATAAATTTAAACTGCATAGGCCCAATAAAAATTCAGAAGTTAAAAAAGTTTGGAATTCACCCCGTTACTCCACTATGGGCTGGCTCAGCTGCTCAGATCCCACAGTAGTATTATAAATTAATTTATTAAACTAGTTTTACAAACTTTCAAAACATAAAATGAATGATATTACCTTTATAAAATCATAAATTGATACTAGAAGGTGGAATTTAGAAAAAAAATCTTATTTCCAAAATGATACTACAATTCATAAAAAGCTACTACAAACCAAAAGAAGCTAACATACTTCATAAACCGGTACTTTAATTCATAAATGCTACTATAAAATAATGTTGTGAGATATAACGTATACATTATCTAAAAAATGCTACAATTGTTTATAAATTAATATTACTACAATTTGAAAAATATTATTACAAGTTAGAAATTGGTACCACGCATAAAATGCTCCTATAAAATATCATTATGAACACAAATATACATAACTAATTTATTTTAAAAAAAAAGATAGTACAGTGTAGCAATACTACAAATATAAGTTTTCTATTTTTTGATTCAGAAATATGAAATTGATACTATACGGTAGCATATAAAATAATTTATAAAAAATAACCCAATAAAATGTTCAAAAAAATTAAACGAAAATGATACCACATTTACAAAGCTATCCAATAGTAATAAATTAATTATGAAAAATAGTATCATAAACTTTCAGAAAACAAAAAACAAAATATATCAGCTTTACAAAAATCACAAAATGATACTATTAGGTGGAACAATAAATATAATATTGTTTGAAAAGTGATACTGCAATTCATAAAAACCTACTACAACAAAAAAATGCTAATACTTTATAAACTGATAATACAATTTATAAATGTTACTATAAAATAATCTTATAAGATACAATATATACATAGACTAAAAGATATTACAGTTGTTTGTAAATTGCTACTACAATTTAAAAAAAATGTTACTACAATTTAAAAAATCGTTGCTAAGATGCTACTATGAACAAAAAATATACATAATTAATTTATTTAATAAAAATAACAAATGATACTACACATTAATCTTACAACACGATCTTTTTCTTTCTCAATTTGATGCTTTTTCTTCTTCAATTTGTTGCATCTTGTTTAATATCGCTTCTTCACTCTTATCGAAACTCAAAATCACTGCTTCCAGCAGAGTCATCCTGTGATAACCCGGATTTTTTAGACATTCGTTAATTGGATAATTAATTTGTTTATTCATTTGAACAGATAAAAATTCCGATAATTAAAGGATATCTGGTTATGTCTGTAAATTTGAAAAGAATATATTTTTAATATCTGGATATATAATCTCCTAATATAATTTCTTAAAATTTGACAAATTATTCTTTTAAAACAAATTAAATTTGTGTTGTTTACAATATATATATGAGTTGATTTTAAATTAGATTTTTAATTGAAATGAATGTGAACTATAATTCAAAGGATAAGTATCTTAAATATATTATATATGATCTTATTTAGAATATAATTGGTTTTATATTATTTTCTTTAAAGGATTGTATTTATATAAATTAAGTAATGTATTTATTAAATAGTAAATTTAATAAAAGCTTTATAAAAACATTAAATTTATAAATAAAACATGCATAAGTACACATGTAAGTTAAATAAATAGAATTTAACAAATGTAAGTTGATTAATAAGTATAAATGACAAATGTTAGGAAATTGTACAAGTGTCCCTTATTTTATTTTATTTTCTTTAAATTTTTAATATACCACAATTTAGTCTATATAAACATCTATCTTTGATCTTCCCTTTCTTTTCCCTATCTTCATTTCAAAAAGCAATTAAACAAACCTGTAAAACCATTTCTCAAACCAGAAAACAAAGCCTGTTAATATTCACCTGGAAAATCAAAAGCCTGTAACATAAACAAGAGAACAAAATCAAGAAATTCAAAGAAATCTCTTCACAAATTCAAAATCTGAAACAAGCAAACCATGGAGCTCAACAAATTCAAGTCAACTCAACAACTCTGTTTCAAATTTAAACAAAATAGCTCAGTTTCAGATCAAGGGGCAAGATAAAATTTCCAGTTTTTAGAACATCTCCAGATTTCAAAATAAGGTTCTGTCTTCAAAGAACAGGTCAGTAAACCAAGCCTAAATTGTTTAGATCTGATGCATGCTAATAATGTTGGAAAGAATGATGAGTCAGTAGTTTGCATGGATGAAATTTTGTTTGCAAGTTTAAAATATGAAGAGGTCAAGATACATGACTGTATACATATATATAACTCTGTTTATTCAATCATGAGAGTAAACATGCAGACTTGCTTGAATATGTTTGGATGTGAGTGTTTTATATGATATGTTTTAAATAAAAGTAAAAATATGTTTATATATGCATAAAAGAATGGATGTAGTTATGCTGTACATATCTGTTGCACAGACATGCCTCTTGTTCCAGTTTTCTGGAATTTAAACATGATCAAACATCAAATTTCTCTTCGAATAATTTATTTCAGGGTTTATGGCATAAATGAAACTGTTTGTATAAACAAAATAAGTTGTTTAAATATAAACAAGATTTAAAAAAAAAGATTTAAGCTGGATATTTAGGTATGGTTTCTGTAAATTTAGTTTTACAGTGAAAGGCCAAACATATGATAAATTCGAATGTTATCGAATACCGATTCAATTTTATAACTTGAATCCACTCTTCAAAATAGGATTTTTAAAACGGAAATGATAATTTTTAGTTAAGTATACGACGAGTAGTTCATAGATGAACCGAAAATGGGTTTTAACAAATTTCTGGCGACCGGAGTTATATTAGATGTTGGAATTTCGATCAAAGCTAGCTTGGCAATTGTGAATGTCAGCAAAAATGGTGAGGAGGGTGTCTGATCATCATGGCGTTGATCGCGGAGTGGTTTAGATTCTAAACCTAGTTTTGGGTCGGGACTGTAAATTGGGGCAGCGTGTTTTCTATGGTGGATCGAGCTTCACCAAATTGAGGGGATCGATAGTGGGAAGGTCGTGGAAGGTAAGGCTGGAGGCATTCTGGCGATCGACGTTTCGAGTTCGAAGTTTTTTCCAGGTTTGGGTGGGAGGCTTCGGTTGTTTCCAGGTTTTGAAGTTGAGACTCGAATTCGATTTCGAGCAATAGAAGGTGAATGGATGGTCGTGGTTGGACGTGGGGTTGGTCGCCGACGTGGGGAGACCACCGAAGGTGGCTGGTGATGATTGTAGGCATGGTGCATGTGCACCGTGCACTTTTGATTCCTGAAGGTAGACTGGGTAGAAGCAGAGGAGGGGTCTCGAGATTTACTCGTGTAGTTCTGAGTATGGCTCGAAGATTTTAGCTAGTGGACTCGAAGTAAATTTGGTTAGCTCGGGTTAGTATAGCATCAGGTTTTATAACTGGAAACCTGTAATGTTGTTATAATTTTGTTTAAACTAAAATTTAAAATGAAAAGCAAAGGTATAAACTAAGTTGTAAATCCAAGTTAAAGTCTGGAATTCGAATTTAAGATTTAATCTCAGTTTTAAAATAAATTAAGACTTTAAACTTAAATGGTTAAATACTTTAAAAATGATTTAGTAGTTGAATTTTAAAATAAAGTTTTAAAATATAAGTAGAGGTTTGAAATCTAAATATTAATCTGAATTCGAATTTCAAATAAGTATTTCAGTTTTGAATATAGGAAAGTTTTTTTTAAATGGTTTATCTTAAAGTTAATTAAGGTCTTGTATAATTAATTATTGATAAAATTAATGACCTAATTAAAGACAAATTAATTAATTAATGATTTAGGATTAATTAATTAAAAATTAAGGTTTATAAATTAAATTAATTGAAGATTAATTAATTGGTAAATAGAGATTAATTAATTGGTAATTAGAGATTAATTAATTGGTAATTAGAGATTAATTAATGTAAGTAATTACTTAAATAATAATTACTTAATGTAAATAATTAATGATTAATTTTTTTGAGAGTTAATTAATTTAATTATTGGTGGATAATTAATTAATAATTAAAGGTTAATTAATTGAGGATAATTAACCAATGGGATAATTACTTAATGATAGTAATTATGGATAATTAATTTAGATAGATAATTAAAGGATGATTAATTAATTGGTTTGAAATTAATTAAGATTAGGTATGCAGAATTAAAGTAATTAAAGTAATTAATTTAATTCATTTGGTGGTTAATTAAATTAATTAGAGATGGTGTGATTGATAAATCTTGCTTATGGATGATTAAATGCCTTGAATTATGTGATATCTTCGAGATGTGATATGTGCTGCTTTGTGATTTGAGATGAATTGTTGTGTATAAATTGTATTGTTTAAACTTAAACTTTTGGTTTAATGGATAACATTGGATTCGAAGAGACAGGGGTCGGGTATCAGTAAATACCCGAAACCACTTCGATTCTTTATAAATTGAGTTTAGAACCAACAGGCTGGAATTGGAATAAATTAAGTAACTTTGTAACGACCCGGAATTTTCGAACCCGAAAATTCCAGATAGTTAGAAGAAAAAGAAAAGGAATAGAAGAAAGAAACAGAAGAAAAAGATCAGAAACATCAACATCTCACATTCGCAGCGGATAAAATATAATAATAAATGATAACTGTTTTACAAAACAATATTATATATGTCGATTACATTTTAATACATCAGAGTTACATATTTAAACAGACACTGGATATACACAATTATCAAGTCTCAGATATACAATAATATAACATAGTAGAAACACTCCATACGTTCCTGTCATCCAGCTCGACTCCTGAGCTCCAAAACGTCCTTACCTGAAAATCTGTAATACTCGGTCTGACCCGAGCATTACATCAAAGTAACACCCGGGTCAGGCTGGAAACCAGCGTGAGTAAACTCATTTAACAAAGAATACCAAGACATACAACTTGTTTAAAACCCGGGGTAACTCATACATAGATTTACACTTCACAAGTTATTAGACTCCACTTATTTCACAAATTAATTTCTAAGTACCAAAAACTTAGATTAAATGGTCCACTATACTTAAATCCTTCCATTACAGCCTATTGATTTCACCTATCAATTTATAAACGATCGAAGTGGTTTCGGGTATTTACCGATACCCGACCCCGGTCTCTTCGAGTTCAATGTCATCTCTAATTCACGTTGTTCAGTTTTAATCAATACAATATCATATCCAGGATATCATATCACCTATCAATTCAACTCAGATAGGTAGCCTATATAATCACAGTTCAACCCATTCATATCTCAGCACAACTCAAATTCCCATCAGAGATATCATCCATCCAAGGCATCTACTGTCATTCAACCATCCATAGCAAGATTCATTAGATATACATTTCCTTGTTAATTAAATTAATTCTCTAATTAAATTAAATTCCAACTTTAATCTCTGGGATTTCCTTAATCCTGCATACTTAACATCGATTAATTTCCCTCATTTATTAATTAATGATTCTCTAAATACTTCCATTAATTGATTACCCTTTTAATTAATTACATTTAGCACGTAATCTTTAATTAACTACATTCTTAATTAACCTTAACTACTTATATTAATTAATTACATTAATTGATCCTTTAATTTATTACATCAAGTAGTTAATCCTTAATTACTTAAGATAAGTAATTATACTAAACCAATTTCATAAGTGATCATTCTGAATTACATTAACTCATTAACTATCATTAATTACCTATGTTAATCAACTTGGCTAAACATTTTTTTCCTTTTTAATAAACTTGTTAAATTATTATTTAACTCAAGGAAAATTTTAAAGAAAACATTTAATTCTAAAATTTAAATTTTGAAACTAGTTTAAAACTAGATTTCTTCCTTTGAAAACTTACAATACTAATTCCATTTGTTTTTAAATCTTATACTCCTGTTGCTTAATGATTTGTATTCCTTCGTTCCTGTACAAAACTGTGCTTACAAACTCGCCTCAAAGCCTGGTAGTCATCGAACTAACCGGAGCCCATCATACAAATTCTCGAGTCAAACTAACCAATGCTCCAAGCAAATTTACGTCATCCCCAACTTCGAGAAAATTCCCAAACAACACGCGCCTAATCCGAGGAACCTCACCTTTCCCAAACCAACAAACCCTGCGATGTGCAGTGTACACGTGCACGTGCACGGAGATCTGGACGACTCTGACACCTCGCCGACCATGCTCACAAATCGACGACGATCACCACTAGCTTTCCGACCACCTATCATCAGCTATTCGTTTGGAATCAAGGATCGAACTAATCGATCAAACTCGGAACCCATCACCCTGACACAATCCACCCTCCACTGATGATTTCCGACCTCGAGAACCTTCGCCGACCTCACCAGAGATCGGTCCCGACTCCAGCCACACTTTCCCCTATGTGCGATTTAGACCGGTCACCTCACGATGATGAACGAACCTGATTTACCACGTCTTCCCAATCCAAACTCCAAACCCTAGTTAGGCTTCGCCAGGCAACACCGATGATCAGAAAAATCTCGAGCCATTTTTCCTACAATCACCAGACTACCCGCAACCTTCAGCATAAAACTCGACGCACCCCTCCCCTTTTATCATCGGAAATTGACGAAAGTGTCAATTCCGTCCAATCCGAGATAACTCGATAATTCCACACCTAGATAACTTGAAAAAACTATCAAAAATCCTTATTTACTATTACGCATCGATTTATGGAATTCAAACATGAATTCGTACTCACTGATTTTTTTGACTTATACAAATTTTTCTCTGAAATTTCTAGTTTTGAGATAATTACTAACTGTAAATATTAGTTACTATTTTTAAAGTTTATGACACATTGAAATAGTCATTATTCATTTATATATCTTAGCCTAAAATTTATTTAAAAAAGAAGATATAAATTTAATAAGTAGAAGAGAAACCTGGAAACAACAGAACATGTCCTATTCTTTATACATACCAATCATTCATATCCATATAAACTACTTCAACAATTTCCATATGAATTAGCATAAGGTCGGATTATAAAATTTACTCACCTTTTATAAGATTGAACAGAGACTTTTGAAGCAGTTTTTAATTTGAAAACTTGAATGCTGGAAAATGCCTGATCCTTGAAACTGGATAATACTTAGTTGTTGAGATGATCTAAGCTTTAAAAAATGAGATGAATTTCTTGATGATCTGAAAATTAGTTGAGTTGCTGAAATGATTTTGCCTTTAAAACTGAAAAGAATTTGCTGTTTGAATCTATCTCTGGTTTGAAAATGTTTACAGGCTTTTGTTTTTGTTAGTTTTAAAATGAAGATAGAAAAAGATTGAAAGAGAGAGTATATGTATATTTATAACCTTGTTTTTTTTAAAAAAATAAAATAAAAGAAAATAAATTAAATTTTGACACTTGTTTACTATGCATGATATTATTCTTACAAATGTTAAATTTATGATGAGATGATTACATTTGTTAACCTTATAATGTATTTGCCTCACATTTGTTTTAAATGCATTTTATCTTGTTTATAAATGTTTGTATATATATACAAATTAATTTTTATCTCATGTTATTTATTTTAAAAAAATGTATTAAACCTTTCTTAAGTCTTATTAAAGCCTATATTTATCCTTGTCTTTTAATTATATTTCAAATTTAGATAAATACATTCCTTTTCTCAATTTATGTTTTATATTTATATCCATACCTTCCTTGGTATTTACACATATAAAACTTCTAAAAGAGAAGAATTTCAATTCTTAATTATACACTAATAATAATCATATATATTCATCCTTTTGGTTTTCAAACCATAAATTCAAATTCAGTTTAAATCAACTCATATATATTAAACAAACACATATTTAATTTGTTTGAAGATAATAAGTTTTCCCATAAAAAAAAATTTCCCATAATTATCATATTTATTTGTTTTCAACTAAAAAAATCAGTATTTTAATAGTTAAAATTAGTATTTCTATTAATTAACCCAGTTAATTAATAATTAACAGATGCACAAAAATTCGGGTTATCACATTCCTCCCCCCTTTAAATCTTTTCGTCCTCGAAAAGGAACGAAGCAATAATTTTATTACAATGTTGATTACCAGTTAAATTATTCCTTAGACATCTTAACTCTTAACTCTTTTTATTTAAATTTTTCAAAACATTTTAAAAATCTACATAATATTATCAAAATAGTTTTTTTTTTATAAAAATACTTTTTATAACTCGATGTCTAAACCAGTCCATCCTCGTTCTCACAGAAATTCGGTCATACGTTGATCAGGCGTAAGACTGAAAATCTATCAGTACTTGGTAAACCCGTTTTCAACACCTAGTGAAAATACTTGGAAAATAATTTTATTGAAAATATGGAAAACATTTTTGAAATCGAGGAAATCCCTTTGGTGAGAATGCTCTGGAAATCATCACCCCCATCCATGGTCACCGTTACATCACGGGTTACGTTGCCATCGCAGCAAAAGTCCATGTAACTAATGACAGCATGGAACCCACAACAGATCGCAGTTACATTCCAGGGTTACGTTGCCATCGCAGCAAAAGTCCATGTAACTGTTGGCTCTCAGCGGCACACACGATTTCGCTGTCAAAATGAAACTTCTCCCACATAGGTCGCAGTCTACCGATATAAAATCAAACGTAGACAGTTGGCTCTCAGCGGCACAAACGACTTTCGCTATGTTACCATAGTGTCACAGTCTACCGATATAAAATCAAACGTAGACAGTTGGCTCTCAGCGGCACACATGACTTTCGCTATGGTCTGCAGTAGATCGCAGTGACATCGAGTTAAACTGTCGTCACAGTATAACCCAAATGCCTCTGTGGGCACCAGCCCCTCGACTTTCGCTACACAAATAATCCTCAGGAACTAGTTTATTCCGGACTCCTCACAGGATTAACTTTAGAAACCCCCCTTGGGGCTCAAGGCAGTACCACCCAGTGGTACTCCTGAGAAGTTCATTTCAAGGAAGCGCCTTTTTCCCCAGAGCTATTCTCAAAACACTTTATACTATATACTTATAGTATTTTCAAATCATATCCTTTATGATTTATCAAAATCTCCTTTACACAAAATCGATTACCAAAATCGATAATTCTCAAACTAGGCTTTTCAAAATCCAAAATTGATTTTCCAAAAATCAAAAGCCTTTTCCAAATTATATAGGTTCCCAAAACCTTTTCCAAAATCATTCTCATAAAATTCTTTATATATATATAGATATAGATATATATAACTTTGAAAATCTTTGGATCATTTCAAACTTGTATAAAACCTCTTTTATACTTCAAATATTTCAAAACCCTTTTTATTCTGGCTAGATTTAATAAGGGAAGTTTATCATATTACAAAATACAACTTTATTTATTGCCAAATCAAATATTCAAATTTGATTTCTTTATAAAGTCATTTACCATTTACTTATCTCCATAAAGTAAATTTCAACCAAAGAAATATCCAATTCCATTATATTTCACAAATATACTTTTCATTTCAAAGATCATTTTACAATCCTTATCCACAACTTCAATATCAATTTCATTCAAACCCGTACGATGTACACATATCATCCGTACGCAATATCAGTCTGATCGCTCAATCGATCACAAAATTTCACTTCCGAACTAGTATCGTCCACCCGACTTCCTAGTGCGGACTCAGATCTGGTTTCTTGACCAGAATCCGTCATTCTCCTTGCATAGTCGTAGCTATGATAGAGAATATCCAGAACCAATCAAAAATCCATATCCAGGTTCGCCGTCGAAAATCGAGCGAAAAATCCCAACTCGGATCGATAATACTATCTCGAAATTCTGTGTTCGAATCTGGATCAAACCACTATGCGAATAGAATAATATTCGTTCATCCTACGTATTTAACTTCATTGATTATTAGCCGAATCAATTCTCTTTTCTATTCACATTTCCTTTAATTCCATTCACTTATTCTCAATTGCTTCCATTTCCAATTGAGTTATTACTTCAATTACAAACAGTTTGAACTCTGACTTATTAAATTTAAAATAGCTTGAAAAAGTTTAAAATAGATAAGTAGTTGAAAAATAGTTATTAGTTTGTAAAATAGCTGTAAAATAGTTAAGTAGGTATAAAGTAGTTAGATAATTGCAAAATAGTTTTTAAAATAGCGATTAGATATAAGTAACTGAAAAATAGTAATTAGTTTATGAGACAGTTTCAAAATAATTAAATAGTTTCAAAATAATTGTAAAATAAGTATAAGATAGTTTGGGGTTTAAGAAGAAAGATTGTATAGTAAATAGTTTGGAAAAATATACTTGTATTAAAACAATTTGAAAATAATCCAGAGCCAAACCGTTTAATTTCCCAATCTCCATTTCCAATTAATTTCCCATTAATTCAATTTAAATTTCCACTTCCATTTAAATTGACTCAATACTTCAATTTCCATTGAATTTTATTCAATCCCAATTCAAGTTGAATTAATCTTAATTCCTTTCCAAATTCAAATTAAATTCCATTTGAATTTTTGAACTCATTCGATCTTCAATTTTTATTTTAAATTAATTCAATTCAAATTTTCCATTTGAATTTTAAACTTATTCATCTTAAATCACAATTCCCATTTATTCAAATCAAATTCAGTTTGAACTAATTCGATTTAAATCTCAATTTTAAACTATCTCGAATTATATAAATTCAAGTTAAAATTTTTAAATATTGATTTAATTCCTTAAATCAAATTAACTTATATCTTTAAACCATTAAATTCTGAATCCAAATTTCAAAATTTCATTTTAAAATTATCTTTACTTAACTTATTACAAAGTTCAAATAAGAATTCAAAAACAATTTAATCTTCAGATTCTAATTTATTATCCATTTTCAATTTCCAGATCTCAAACCCATTTTGAGATCACTCATAACTCCCATTTAAATTAACCATTTAACTATCCAAGTTAAATTTAAATTTCATCTTGAAATTTCCAATTCAAGTTGTTCATTCTAAACTCATTTAACTTCCTTAAGTTAAATTAAATTTATTTAATCCGGTCAACTTTACACAATTTGAATTCCTATTCAAATTTTAAACTTCAGATTAATAATCTTTCCCTTTTTTTAGTTTAAAAACTTACTTCACTTTGGGTTTCACATCACATCCCAAGGAAAATTTAAAATTCAATACTTAGAGTTTATTTCAAACATCTTTAATATAATGTATATTCTCATCTATACATATTTATTTTCTTTACACTTCAAGTCATACTTAAAATTTTAAACCATTTTTGGTTTTTAATCTCAAAACAAACTTCTTTAAAACAATTTCAAGTTTTCTGGATTTAGATTTAAAATTTCACAATTTTTAAATTATCTTCAATTCCAATTTATAAGTCATACTTACCTAAAAGTTTACTTCCCTAAAACATTTCATTTTACTTAATCATTAACAACATTTTATTATTAAACATAACAATCATTTATGATAATAACCAAGATTATCATATCTGGAAACCAATTCATTATTATCTTTATTCCGATAACACTTCTACAATTCAAGATTTTAATTTCAGTTTGGATCTATTTCAAACTTATCTTCATTTAATTTCAATTTGGTTGTATTGCCATTATCATTTAATTCTCATTATTTTATTTAATTCCAATGGTTCAACAACCAATTTCTTTAATATATTTAATGATTAGAAAATTATCTCTATATATATCAAAAGATAAACTAATATAAAAATCATTTATTTTTAAAACCATTTTAAAACCTTTATATAGGAAAATAACAAGTACTCTCTCATATATATATATATACACTCAACTAATTCTAGGGTACTATTGACCCTATCTTTAATGGGTAAACCCACCAGAGCCAAGGTTCTCGCTTAACCTTCTGCTCTGATACCAACTGTAACGACCCGGAATTTTCGAACCCGAAAATTCCAGATAGTTAGAAGAAAAAGAAAAGGAATAGAAGAAAGAAACAGAAGAAAAAGATCAGAAACATCAACATCTCACATTCGCAGCGGATAAAATATAATAATAAATGATAACTGTTTTACAAAACAATATTATATATGTCGATTACATTTTAATACATCAGAGTTACATATTTAAACAGACACTGGATATACACAATTATCAAGTCTCAGATATACAATAATATAACATAGTAGAAACACTCCATACGTTCCTGTCATCCAGCTCGACTCCTGAGCTCCAAAACGTCCTTACCTGAAAATCTGTAATACTCGGTCTGACCCGAGCATTACATCAAAGTAACACCCGGGTCAGGCTGGAAACCAGCGTGAGTAAACTCATTTAACAAAGAATACCAAGACATACAACTTGTTTAAAACCCGGGGTAACTCATACATAGATTTACACTTCACAAGTTATTAGACTCCACTTATTTCACAAATTAATTTCTAAGTACCAAAAACTTAGATTAAATGGTCCACTATACTTAAATCCTTCCATTACAGCCTATTGATTTCACCTATCAATTTATAAACGATCGAAGTGGTTTCGGGTATTTACCGATACCCGACCCCGGTCTCTTCGAGTTCAATGTCATCTCTAATTCACGTTGTTCAGTTTTAATCAATACAATATCATATCCAGGATATCATATCACCTATCAATTCAACTCAGATAGGTAGCCTATATAATCACAGTTCAACCCATTCATATCTCAGCACAACTCAAATTCCCATCAGAGATATCATCCATCCAAGGCATCTACTGTCATTCAACCATCCATAGCAAGATTCATTAGATATACATTTCCTTGTTAATTAAATTAATTCTCTAATTAAATTAAATTCCAACTTTAATCTCTGGGATTTCCTTAATCCTGCATACTTAACATCGATTAATTTCCCTCATTTATTAATTAATGATTCTCTAAATACTTCCATTAATTGATTACCCTTTTAATTAATTACATTTAGCACGTAATCTTTAATTAACTACATTCTTAATTAACCTTAACTACTTATATTAATTAATTACATTAATTGATCCTTTAATTTATTACATCAAGTAGTTAATCCTTAATTACTTAAGATAAGTAATTATACTAAACCAATTTCATAAGTGATCATTCTGAATTACATTAACTCATTAACTATCATTAATTACCTATGTTAATCAACTTGGCTAAACATTTTTTTCCTTTTTAATAAACTTGTTAAATTATTATTTAACTCAAGGAAAATTTTAAAGAAAACATTTAATTCTAAAATTTAAATTTTGAAACTAGTTTAAAACTAGATTTCTTCCTTTGAAAACTTACAATACTAATTCCATTTGTTTTTAAATCTTATACTCCTGTTGCTTAATGATTTGTATTCCTTCGTTCCTGTACAAAACTGTGCTTACAAACTCGCCTCAAAGCCTGGTAGTCATCGAACTAACCGGAGCCCATCATACAAATTCTCGAGTCAAACTAACCAATGCTCCAAGCAAATTTACGTCATCCCCAACTTCGAGAAAATTCCCAAACAACACGCGCCTAATCCGAGGAACCTCACCTTTCCCAAACCAACAAACCCTGCGATGTGCAGTGTACACGTGCACGTGCACGGCGATCTGGACGACTCTGACACCTCGCCGACCATGCTCACAAATCGACGACGATCACCACTAGCTTTCCGACCACCTATCATCAGCTATTCGTTTGGAATCAAGGATCGAACTAATCGATCAAACTCGGAACCCATCACCCTGACACAATCCACCCTCCACTGATGATTTCCGACCTCGAGAACCTTCGCCGACCTCACCAGAGATCGGTCCCGACTCCAGCCACACTTTCCCCTATGTGCGATTTAGACCGGTCACCTCACGATGATGAACGAACCTGATTTACCACGTCTTCCCAATCCAAACTCCAAACCCTAGTTAGGCTTCGCCAGGCAACACCGATGATCAGAAAAATCTCGAGCCATTTTTCCTACAATCACCAGACTACCCGCAACCTTCAGCATAAAACTCGACGCACCCCTCCCCTTTTATCATCGGAAATTGACGAAAGTGTCAATTCCGTCCAATCCGAGATAACTCGATAATTCCACACCTAGATAACTTGAAAAAACTATCAAAAATCCTTATTTACTATTACGCATCGATTTATGGAATTCAAACATGAATTCGTACTCACTGATTTTTTTGACTTATACAAATTTTTCTCTGAAATTTCTAGTTTTGAGATAATTACTAACTGTAAATATTAGTTACTATTTTTAAAGTTTATGACACATTGAAATAGTCATTATTCATTTATATATCTTAGCCTAAAATTTATTTAAAAAAGAAGATATAAATTTAATAAGTAGAAGAGAAACCTGGAAACAACAGAACATGTCCTATTCTTTATACATACCAATCATTCATATCCATATAAACTACTTCAACAATTTCCATATGAATCAGCATAAGGTCGGATTATAAAATTTACTCACCTTTTATAAGATTGAACAGAGACTTTTGAAGCAGTTTTTAATTTGAAAACTTGAATGCTGGAAAATGCCTGATCCTTGAAACTGGATAATACTTAGTTGTTGAGATGATCTAAGCTTTAAAAACTGAGATGAATTTCTTGATGATCTGAAAATTAGTTGAGTTGCTGAAATGATTTTGCCTTTAAAACTGAAAAGAATTTGCTGTTTGAATCTATCTCTGGTTTGAAAATGTTTACAGGCTTTTGTTTTTGTTAGTTTTAAAATGAAGATAGAAAAAGATTGAAAGAGAGAGTATATGTATATTTATAACCTTGTTTTTTTTAAAAAAATAAAATAAAAGAAAATAAATTAAATTTTGACACTTGTTTACTATGCATGATATTATTCTTACAAATGTTAAATTTATGATGAGATGATTACATTTGTTAACCTTATAATGTATTTGCCTCACATTTGTTTTAAATGCATTTTATCTTGTTTATAAATGTTTGTATATATATACAAATTAATTTTTATCTCATGTTATTTATTTTAAAAAAATGTATTAAACCTTTCTTAAGTCTTATTAAAGCCTATATTTATCCTTGTCTTTTAATTATATTTCAAATTTAGATAAATACATTCCTTTTCTCAATTTATGTTTTATATTTATATCCATACCTTCCTTGGTATTTACACATATAAAACTTCTAAAAGAGAAGAATTTCAATTCTTAATTATACACTAATAATAATCATATATATTCATCCTTTTGGTTTTCAAACCATAAATTCAAATTCAGTTTAAATCAACTCATATATATTAAACAAACACATATTTAATTTGTTTGAAGATAATAAGTTTTCCCATAAAAAAAAATTTCCCATAATTATCATATTTATTTGTTTTCAACTAAAAAAATCAGTATTTTAATAGTTAAAATTAGTATTTCTATTAATTAACCCAGTTAATTAATAATTAACAGATGCACAAAAATTCGGGTTATCACAAACTTGACCTTTAACTAAGTAATGGTTCGTGGACATTGTTGTAATAAGTGATGGACTTTTGGAACTCGTAGAAAGGTACGAGTTACCCTGGATTGCAAATAAGTTTATAACTTAGTATTTCATGTTATATGGGTTTACTCACGCTGGTTTCCAGCCTGACCCGGGTCGTTACATTTGGTATCAGAGCAAAGGTTAAGTGAGAACCTTGGCTCTGGTGGGTATACTCATTAAAGATAGGGTCAATAGTACCCTAAGATGAGTTGAGTGTGTGTGTATATATATATATATATATATGAGAGCGTATTTGTTATTTTCTTATACAAAGGTTTTAAAATGGTTTTAAAAATAAATGATTTTTATATAAGTTTATCTTTTGATATATATAGAAATAAATTTTCTAATTATTAAATATATTAAAGAAATTGGTTGTTGAATCATTGGAATTAAATAAAATAATAAGAATTAAGTGGTAAACAACCAAATTGAAATTGAATGAAGATAAGTTTGAAATGAATTCAAACTAAAATTAAAATCTTGAATTTGTAAAAATGTTATCAAGAATAAAGGTAATAATGAATTAGTTTCCAGATATGATAATCTTGGTTATTATCATAAATGGTAATTGTGTTTAATAATGAATGTTGTTAATGCTAAATGAAATGTTTAGGGAAGTAAACATTTAAGTGAGTATAACTTATAAATTGGAATTGAAGAGAATTTCAAATTGTGAAAAATTGACCGGATTAAGTAAATTTAACTTGGAGGAAGTTAAATAAGTTTGAATAAATAACTTGAATTGGAAATTTCAAGATGAAATTTAAATTTAACTTGGGTAGTTAAATGGTTAATTTAAATGGGAGTTATGAGTGATCTCAAAATGGGTTTGAGATTTGGAAATTGAAAATGGATAATAAATTAGAATCTGAAGATTAAATTGTTTTTGAATTCTTATTTGAACTTTGTAATAAGTTAAGTAAAGATAATTTAAAATGAAATTTTGAGAATTAGACTCAGAATTAAATTATTTAAAGATTTGGATTATTGATTTAAAAATAAAGGTTAATTTGATTTAAGGGGTTAAATCAACATTTGAAAATTTAACTCGAATTTATATAATTCGAGATGATTTTAAGTTAAGAATTGAATAAAATTTGTTCAAATTGGATTTGGTTTGAATTAATTAGAATTGTGATTAAAGTTGAATAAGTTTAAAAATCAAATGGAATTTGATTTGATTTTGGAAAGGAATTAAGATTAATTCAATTTGAATTGGGATTGAATTTAATTCAATGAAAATTGAAGTATTGAGTCAATTTAAATGGAAGTGGAAATTTAAATTGAATTGATGGGAAATTAAACAGTTTGGCTCTGGATTATTTTCAAAATAAATTGTTTTTAATACAAATATATTTTTCCAAACTATTTACTATACAATCTTTCTTCTTAAACCCCCAAACTATCTTATACTTATTTTACAATTATTTTGGAACTATTTAACTATTTTGAAACTGTCTTATAAACTAATTACTATTTTTCAGTTACTTATAGGTAATCACTATTTTAAAAACTATTTTGCAATTATCTAACTATTTTATACCTACTTAACTATTTTACAGCTATTTTACAAACTAGTAATTATTTTTCAACTACTTATCTATTTTAAACTTTTCCAAGCTATTTTTAAATTTAAATAGGTCAGAGTTCAAATTGTTTATAATTGAAGTAATAACTCAAATGGGAAATGGAAGCAATTGAGAATAAGAGAATAGAATTAAAGGAATGTGAATAGAAAAGAGAATTGATTTGGCTAATAACCAATAAAGATAAATACGTAGGATATACGTATATTATTCTATTCGCATAGTGATTTGATCCAGATTCGAACACAGAATTTCGAGATAGTATTATCGATCCGAGTTGGGATTTTTCGTTCGATTTTCGACGGCGAACCTGGATATGGATTGTTGATTGGTTTTGGATATTCTCTATCATAGTTGTGACTATGCAAGGAGAATGACGGTTTCTAATCAAGAAACCAGATCTGAGTCCGCACTAGGAAGTCGGGTGGACGATACTAGTTCGGAAGTGAAATTGTGTGATCGAGTGAGCGATCAAATTGATATTGTGTACGGATGATATGTGTACATCGTACGGATTTGAATGAAATTGATATTGAAGATTTGGGGATAAGAACTGTAAAATGGTTTTTGAAAAGAAATATGGTTAATAACTTTATAAAAGATTTATCAAATGTGAATATTTGATTTAGAATAAAATAAAGTTATATATCCTTGTTATATAAGGTAAATCTTCCCTTGTTGAATCTATTGCCAGAAGAAAAGGGTTTTGAAATAATTGAAGTATAAAAGAGGTTTTATACAAGTTTGAAATAATCCAAAGATTTTCAAAGTTATATATATATCTATATATATATAAAGGATTTTATGGGAATGATTTTGGAAAAGGTTTTTGGGAACCTATGAATTTGGAAAAGGCTTTTAATTTTTGAAAAAAATCGATTTTGAGAATTTGGAAAGCCTAGATTGAGAATTATCGATTTTGGTAATCGATTTTGTGTAAAGAAGATTTTGGTATAAATCATAAAGGATATGATTTGAAGATACTATAAGTATAGTATAAAGTGTTTTGTGAATAGCTTTGGGGAAAAAGGCGCTTCCTTGAAATGAACTTCTCAGGAGTGCCACTGGGTGGTACTGCCTTGAACCCCAAGGGGGGATTCTAAAGTTAATCCTGTGAGGAGTCCGGAATAAACTAGTTCCTGAGGATTATTGGTGTAGCGAAAGTCGAGGGGCTGGTGCCCACAGAGGCATTTGGGTTATGCTGTGACGACAGTTTAACTCGATGTCACTGCGATCTACTGCAGACCATAGCGAAAGTCGTGTGAGCCGCTGAGAGCCAACAGTCTGCGTTTGATTTTATATCGGTAGACTGCGACCTATGTGGGAGAAGTTTCATTTTGACAGCGAAATCGTGTGTGCCGCTGAGAGCCAACAGTTACATGGACTTTTGCTGTGATGGCAACGTAACCCTGAATGTAACTGCGATCTGTTGTGGGTTCCATGCTGTTATCAGTTACATGGACTTTTGCTGCGATGGCAACGTAACCCGTGATGTAACTGTGACCATGGATGGGAGTGATGATTTCCAGAGCATTCTCACCTAAGATATTTCCTCTATTTTCAAAACTGTTTCTATATTTTCAATAAAATTATTTTCCAAAATATTTTCACTGGGTGTTGAAAACGGGTCTGCTAAGTACTTATAGATTTTCAGTCTTACGCCTGATCAACGTATGACCGAATTTCTGTGAGAACGAAGATGGACTTGTGAAGACATCGAGTTATAAAAAGTATTTTTAAAACTATTTTGATTATGTAGATTTTTAAAGTGTTTTAAAAATTTAAATAAAGGAGTTAAGAGTTAAAAATGTTTAAGAATAATTTTACTAATAATAAGCATTATAATTAAAATTCTTTCTTTGTTCCTTTTCGGGGACGAAAAGATTCAAAGGGGGAAGGAATGTGATAACCCGGATTTTTTAGACATTCGTTAATTGGATAATTAATTTGTTTATTCATTTGAACAGATAAAAATTCCGATAATTAAAGGATATCTGGTTATGTCTGTAAATTTGAAAAGAATATATTTTTAATATCTGGATATATAATCTCCTAATATAATTTCTTAAAATTTGACAAATTATTCTTTTAAAACAAATTAAATTTGTGTTGTTTACAATATATATATGAGTTGATTTTAAATTAGATTTTTAATTGAAATGAATGTGAACTATAATTCAAAGGATAAGTATCTTAAATATATTATATATGATCTTATTTAGAATATAATTGGTTTTATATTATTTTCTTTAAAGGATTGTATTTATATAAATTAAGTAATGTATTTATTAAATAGTAAATTTAATAAAAGCTTTATAAAAACATTAAATTTATAAATAAAACATGCATAAGTACACATGTAAGTTAAATAAATAGAATTTAACAAATGTAAGTTGATTAATAAGTATAAATGACAAATGTTAGGAAATTGTACAAGTGTCCCTTATTTTATTTTATTTTCTTTAAATTTTTAATATACCACAATTTAGTCTATATAAACATCTATCTTTGATCTTCCCTTTCTTTTCCCTATCTTCATTTCAAAAAGCAATTAAACAAACCTGTAAAACCATTTCTCAAACCAGAAAACAAAGCCTGTTAATATTCACCTGGAAAATCAAAAGCCTGTAACATAAACAAGAGAACAAAATCAAGAAATTCAAAGAAATCTCTTCACAAATTCAAAATCTGAAACAAGCAAACCATGGAGCTCAACAAATTCAAGTCAACTCAACAACTCTGTTTCAAATTTAAACAAAATAGCTCAGTTTCAGATCAAGGGGCAAGATAAAATTTCCAGTTTTTAGAACATCTCCAGATTTCAAAATAAGGTTCTGTCTTCAAAGAACAGGTCAGTAAACCAAGCCTAAATTGTTTAGATCTGATGCATGCTAATAATGTTGGAAAGAATGATGAGTCAGTAGTTTGCATGGATGAAATTTTGTTTGCAAGTTTAAAATATGAAGAGGTCAAGATACATGACTGTATACATATATATAACTCTGTTTATTCAATCATGAGAGTAAACATGCAGACTTGCTTGAATATGTTTGGATGTGAGTGTTTTATATGATATGTTTTAAATAAAAGTAAAAATATGTTTATATATGCATAAAAGAATGGATGTAGTTATGCTGTACATATCTGTTGCACAGACATGCCTCTTGTTCCAGTTTTCTGGAATTTAAACATGATCAAACATCAAATTTCTCTTCGAATAATTTATTTCAGGGTTTATGGCATAAATGAAACTGTTTGTATAAACAAAATAAGTTGTTTAAATATAAACAAGATTTTAAAAAAAAAAGATTTAAGCTGGATATTGAGGTATGGTTTCTGTAAATTTAGTTTTACAGTGAAAGGCCAAACATATGATAAATTCGAATGTTATCGAATACCGATTCAATTTTATAACTTGAATCCACTCTTCAAAATAGGATTTTTAAAACGGAAATGATAATTTTTAGTTAAGTATACGACGAGTAGTTCATAGATGAACCGAAAATGGGTTTTAACAAATTTCTGGCGACCGGAGTTATATTAGATGTTGGAATTTCGATCAAAGCTAGCTTGGCAATTGTGAATGTCAGCAAAAATGGTGAGGAGGGTGTCTGATCATCATGGCGTTGATCGCGGAGTGGTTTAGATTCTAAACCTAGTTTTGGGTCGGGACTGTAAATTAGGGCAGCGTGTTTTCTATGGTGGATCGAGCTTCACCAAATTGAGGGGATCGATAGTGGGAAGGTCGTGGAAGGTAAGGCTGGAGGCGTTCTGGCGATCGACGTTTCGAGTTCGAAGTTTTTTCCAGGTTTGGGTGGGAGGCTTCGGTTGTTTCCAGGTTTTGAAGTTGAGACTCGAATTCGATTTCGAGCAATAGAAGGTGAATGGATGGTCGTGGTTGGACGTGGGGTTGGTCGCCGACGTGGGGAGACCACCGAAGGTGGCTGGTGATGATTGTAGGCATGGTGCATGTGCACCGTGCACTTTTGATTCCTGAAGGTAGACTGGGTAGAAGCAGAGGAGGGGTCTCGAGATTTACTCGTGTAGTTCTGAGTATGGCTCGAAGATTTTAGCTAGTGGACTCGAAGTAAATTTGGTTAGCTCGGGTTAGTATAGCATCAGGTTTTATAACTGGAAACCTGTAATGTTGTTATAATTTTGTTTAAACTAAAATTTAAAATGAAAAGCAAAGGTATAAACTAAGTTGTAAATCCAAGTTAAAGTCTGGAATTCGAATTTAAGATTTAATCTCAGTTTTAAAATAAATTAAGACTTTAAACTTAAATGGTTAAATACTTTAAAAATGATTTAGTAGTTGAATTTTAAAATAAAGTTTTAAAATATAAGTAGAGGTTTGAAATCTAAATATTAATCTGAATTCGAATTTCAAATAAGTATTTCAGTTTTGAATATAGGAAAGTTTTTTTTAAATGGTTTATCTTAAAGTTAATTAAGGTCTTGTATAATTAATTATTGATAAAATTAATGACCTAATTAAAGACAAATTAATTAATTAATGATTTAGGATTAATTAATTAAAAATTATGGTTTATAAATTAAATTAATTGAAGATTAATTAATTGGTAAATAGAGATTAATTAATTGGTAATTAGAGATTAATTAATTGGTAATTAGAGATTAATTAATGTAAGTAATTACTTAAATAATAATTACTTAATGTAAATAATTAATGATTAATTTTTTTGAGAGTTAATTAATTTAATTATTGGTGGATAATTAATTAATAATTAAAGGTTAATTAATTGAGGATAATTAACCAATGGGATAATTACTTAATGATAGTAATTATGGATAATTAATTTAGATAGATAATTAAAGGATGATTAATTAATTGGTTTGAAATTAATTAAGATTAGGTATGCAGAATTAAAGTAATTAAAGTAATTAATTTAATTCATTTGGTGGTTAATTAAATTAATTAGAGATGGTGTGATTGATAAATCTTGCTTATGGATGATTAAATGCCTTGAATTATGTGATATCTTCGAGATGTGATATGTGCTGCTTTGTGATTTGAGATGAATTGTTGTGTACAAATTGTATTGTTTAAACTTAAACTTTTGGTTTAATGGATAACATTGGATTCGAAGAGACAGGGGTCGGGTATCAGTAAATACCCGAAACCACTTCGATTCTTTATAAATTGAGTTTAGAACCAACAGGCTGGAATTGGAATAAATTAAGTAACTTGACCTTTAACTAAGTAATGGTTCGTGGACATTGTTGTAATAAGTGATGGACTTTTGGAACTCGTAGAAAGGTACGAGTTACCCTGGATTGCAAATAAGTTTATAACTTAGTATTTCATGTTATATGGGTTTACTCACGCTGGTTTCCAGCCTGACCCGGGTCGTTACACATCCTTTCTCCATCCCTATTCGATGCCATCACATCGCCAAAGCACTTCAACTTCGCGCTCTCTCTAAAATCCTAACCGACTACCATTACATCCACCTAAGTCACCGCTAATGTCGTCGAGATCTACCACGTCTTCACTGAAGCAGTTGCAACTCTCCGCTATCATTCAAACTTCAAAAATGTTATTGTGTCCTCCTAATCACCAAATTTTTATCCATTGTTAAATTTAGTTGAAAAGTTTGTTTTTTCTCACTAACAAATTAAGCACCTATTGTCGAAGTTAAAAAATTGAAATGATACGTCATCCACACTCTTTTCCTATATAAAATGTGATTTTGTTAAAAGTAGACTTGGTGTCCTTTGACACTTAAAGTGCATCTAATTTAAGATTTTCAAAAGGTATATTCTATTATACACAAGTTGGTGGTATAGTAGAAGATATAACGGATCTCAACTATTGGATTGGTCCTAGATAAATCATATATGTGAACATAATATGATCCTGCAGTTTAGATTTATCGTATGTTCAATTGTGTTTTTTTTGTATAAATAGTATACACAAGCATTTCAAAAAAACCAATTTGGTTTCATGCCTAGGAGGTCGACCATAGAGGCAATTTTCATGATAAGACAACTTATGGAGAGGTTTGGAGAGAAAAAGAACGATCTACACATGGTATTTATCGATTTGGAGAAAGTTTATGACAAAGTACCGAGAAAGATTATGTTGTGGGCTCTGAAAAAGAAGAGAGTTCCAACAAAGTACATTACCCTTATCAAGGATATGTACAATGATGTTGTGACTAGTGTCAGAGCATGTGAGGGTAAAACCAGTGATTTTTTCATTAACATAGGATTACATCAAAGGTCAGCTTTGAGCCCCGCCCTAGTGATGGATGAGGTTACGAAGGGTATATGTTAACCCGCCTTTTGGCAAGGCCGCGGACATACGGATTTAACTTAAACAACTTCACAACTATCGAGACTAAAGTATGATGGGTTCGGTTTAAAATGATGAAGTTCACTTGAATATGTCGTTGGGAAAAGGAGTGGAGAAATTACATGGCTCGGCCTAGGCAGTTTGGCAGATGTCTCTCAGCATTGGGATGGTTCGGCATTGGAGGTTGTTCGGCATAGAGAGATCGTCGTTCGACATAGAGGGATCGTTCGGCATTCCAGGAGCACTCGGCATTCAGTAGCGCTCGGCATCCAGGAGCGCTTGGCATTTAGAGGCGCTCGGCATTAGAGATCGTTTGGCATGACGGGCGCTCGGCATTAGAAACTGTTCGGCATCAGACATGGTTCGGCATGATGGAGGTTCGGCATTAAGTATCGTTCGGCATTGGATGGAGCACTCGGCATAAATCTCGTTCGGCATTGGATGGATCGTTCGGCATTAGGGAGCGTTCGACATTGGATGGGTCGTTCGGCATACCTCACCACGTTCGGCATACCTCACCTCGCTCGGCATTGCACCTCGCACATCCATACCCCTGTACCTCGCACCTCGATACCTCTACACCTCGCACCTCCATACCTCGCACCTCCATGTCTCGGTACCTCGCACCTCGATACCTCGGTACCTCGCACCTCCATACCTCGGTACCTCGCACCTTCATACCTCGGTACCTCGTACCTCCCAACGTTCGGCATGAGGAGATCGTTCGGCATTCACACCTTGTTCGGCATTCAGCGTTCGGCATCTATGGTTCGGCATATGGAGACCACTCCATTTGGGCTGAGGTACTCGGCTGCTAGGCCCACCAGGGAAGTCCAACCCATCTTTGTCTATAAATAGAGAGGCAGGGGCATAGTAAAAGGGGGATCTTCTTTCTGCTCTCTTACTTTCTCTTTTCTAAGGCTGAGGCAACTCTGCCATTTTGCAACTGTAATCGATTATTACAGCAATAAAAAACAAACTTCTAAGTGGACGTAGGCCGGAGTTAGCCGAACCACTATAAAATCTGTTGTTCTTTACTGCTTTCATTTTAGTTTTAACTGTTCTTCACATTATTACTCTCTACATACATTCTATCTTTGAGCTGTGACTGGTATTTGGTGCTTTCATTTGGATTTGAGGGTTAGTGACCAATTTTGGCGCTAACACTTTGGTGCTTTCACTAAGAAATGAACTCAGGAATTTTAGAGTTAGGAACTTGGATCTTAGAAAGCAATGGCAAGACCACCAACGAAGAGGCAAGCAGTGGAAAGGAGCAATCAGGAAGGAAGTCAAGCGGCATCTTCTGGAGCTGGAGAGGGTCATGCATCCATCTACATAACTCGGGACGAGATGCAAGTGATGATGAATTCTATGCAAGAGGAGATGATGCAGGCTCTTCTTAGGTAATTTGGACAACCAGGAACTGCAGGTGCTCAAGATCATGGAGCTGGACCAGAGGAACTCAACCAACAAACAGATGGAGTGAATCAGCAAGGGGCAGCTCCCAATCAACAAACAGTTAACAATCTAGATGAACCTAGACTCGGGGGCACGCCACCAGGAGTACGTGATGAAAAATATGTGCCAGAATTTCCTCGGGGACTTGGGGGGCAGTCTGGATTAGTTGGAAACACTAGATTGGCTGACATTATCAGGCGGACTATTCGCGGAGGTCTGACAAATAGGGATTCAGAGGGAGTTAACAAAAGTCCGTTTACCCGGAACATCAGGACAGCTAGGAATTCGTCCGATTTCAAACTACCCACTCTGGAAGTATACAACGGGAAGGCGGATCCCACCAACCACTTGATGAGATACACTAGGCATATGGAAGTGCTGGGGGCAACGGAGGAGGTTATGGCCCGATGTTTCCCCCTGTACTTGACTGAAATTACTGCTATGTGGTTTAGACAGCTGGAGGATGGATCCATTGGAACATGGACAGAACTGGTGGACAAGTTCTTAAGTCAGTTTCGAGTTCACATAAAAAGGCCAAAGAACGTGATGACGCTAACGTCAGTCAAACAGGAGGCAGATGAATCACTCAGGACATTCTTAACTCGATTTAATGCAGCAGTCGCTTCGGTGGATCGGCCAGATCCATCAATGGTTCTGATGGCTGCGGTATCAGGAGTCAGAGATAACTCGGATTTCAAAGTATCACTGGTACGGGACCCACCGTTGGATCTTGGGGAATTCTTTCATGAAGCTGAAAGATTTCTTCGACAAGAGGATGCATGTTTGGATGTGAGGTCAAAGGAAGTAAACATGACTAAGGATGGAGGACTACTCGGCGAAAGCTCAGGTGGGGGCAAGGATAAAGGGAAAAGGAAGCGCTTGGGAGAACCAAAGTTCTCCACTTACACAGGATTGAACGCAACGTTGGAGCGGATTTTCTTAGATACTCGCGATCGCCTTCCCTAGCGAAGGCCATCGAGGAGGGAACCCACAGAACGTGAAAGGGCATCAGGAAGGCACTGTCTCTTTCATGACCTGGACGGGCATGACACTAACAGCTACCGACATCTAAAGGATATAATCGAGGAGCATATAAGGAATGGTCAGTTGCGACAGTATATCGGAACTCGGAATGCGGCGGTGGAACAGGAGCAGCCACTACCTACCTTGAACGACGAGGGCATGAGGCCCAGGAATGGTGGCCGATTGGTCATCAACTAATTTTAATGATTTGGAATAAGTAACAAACTCCGGGCAAACGGTTAAATCACTTACTCATGTACGGGGTCGGAGATAACCCTCAGGCATGCTCTGAGATGATGTCTTACCGAGACGCCTGGGTTTGCGAAATCTGCTTTTTCCTTTGACTTAGACATTTGCTTTTTCTGGTTTGGTTTTGGAGTTTGGTTTGAACTCCCTGTTTTGCTCGTTTTCTGGTTTGGATTCTGGTTTGGATGTTTGTTTTTTGGTATGGATTTTCGATATGGGTTTCTGGTTTTCTATTTGGATTTGGATTTCGGATCGGATTTTGATTGGATTTTCTCTGGATTTTGGCTAAAAGGTCGTCGAGTATGGACTATGCTCGGCAAGGGTCCGAAGAGACCAGGATTCGGCCTAGGACTTAGGCCATATATTATTGGTTACTATTTTAGGTCGTCGAGTATGGACTATGCTCGGCAAGGGTCCGGAGTGACCAGGATTCGGCTTAGGACTTAAGCCACGGCATTCTTCGGCGTTCAGGGACACTGAACCATGAACACCATGGAATTACTTAACGTAGGTCGTCAAGTGTGGATTGTGCTTGGCAAGAACCCGGAGAGGTTACGTATTTGGATATTGGCTATGAATAGCTAAGGATTCGGACAAGGACCCGGAGCGGTCCCGAATTTGGATATCGACCCGGAGAGGTCATGGATATGGTTATAGGTTATTGGATATGGATGGATTGGAACTCGGTAGTCGGGTTCAGATGGATCTGGAATTGGGTAAGGACTTGGTTACTGGATAAGAATCAGACATCGACTCGGAACAGTCGCGGAAATGGATCAGGATATGGCCGTGGCACTCGGATAAGATGGCTTGGTAATGGATTGGATTATGAATCGGAAAGTATGGATGTGGATAACATACATACTTGGGATATTGGACTTGAGGCTATTCAAAACACACCTTTCACAGCAAGGCATGTTTTGGGAGGCAAGTGTTAACCCGCCTTTTGGCAAGGCCGCGGACAGACGGATTTAACTTAAACAACTTCACAAATATCGAGACTAAAGTATGATGGGTTCGGTTTAAAATGATGAAGTTCACTTGAATATGTCGTTGGGAAAAGGAGTGGAGAAATTACATGGCTCGGCCTAGGCAGTTTGGCAGATGTCGCTCGGCATTGGGATGGTTCGGCGTTGGAGGTTGTTCGGCATAGAAAGATCGTCGTTCGACATAGAGGGATCGTTCGGCATTCCAGAAGCACTCGGCATTCAGTAGCGCTCGGCATTTAGAGGCGCTCGGCATTAGAGATCGTTCGGCATGACGGGCGCTCGGCATTAGAAACTGTTCGGCATCAGACATGGTTCGGCATGACGGAGGTTCGGCATGACGGAGGTTCGGCATTAAGTATCGTTCGGCATTGGATGGAGCACTCGGCATAAATCTCGTTCGGCATTGGATGGATCGTTCGGCATTAGGGAGCGTTCGACATTGGATGGGTCGTTCAGCATACCTCACCACGTTCGGCATACCTCACCTCGCTCGGCATTGCACCTCTCGTAAGGAGACATTAATTGCTTAATCGATCATAGTTAGATAAATAAATCAAATACATTTTGCTAATAAAATAATATTATATTTCCAGAATAATACTAAAACAATAGACCATTAGCAAGGATCATAAATTCATAATATAGCTCTTCTCCATGAACTCTCTCCAGGTGTTAAGGAAGAGAAATCTACCTTACGTATTATGCCTTACAGAATCAAATAATGACGTTACATGCAAAAAAAACAACATGAACTGTAATATTTATTTTCTTAACAAAAAAGATTACAATTCATAGAAGGCTACATGTATATAGCATTAATTATGGACTACAACATGCATCTTCTTCCTCAAATTCACCATTGATCCTTCTCATCATAATAGATTATAGGTCCACCTTTAGTCATCTTCAGCGCCACTCCACCTCTGATCATCTTCAGCATTGCTCCGCCTCATCATCTTCCGCCTCTAACTTTATCCTCATCATTATCGTCGCTATCATCATATCCTCTGTCACCATCACTAACCACCGCCACAACAACCAATCACAACTGCGGTGTCACTACTAGGAATCCACTGTCTATGCTGCCTCCTCTGCTGCAAAACCTCATTTTTTGTAGTTAAAATGAGCATAGTTCTGGAACAAAATCATTAGTCTTCTGCTTGATCAAACACAAAATTCCACCAATATTATTGTCCTGTAGAGCCCACTTTTCAAAGTTTGTCTAGAAGCCTAATTAAAATGCTAATACACTCAAAACTTCCCAATATGGAAAATAGTGGATAGACATAGAGTAGAGAACAAGCATTACTCTGATATATACATCTATATCAAAGTTTTGATGCAACCTCCTTCAAATTGCACCAAGTGTACAACAAACAAAAGACACAATTCTTTTTAATTTGTCAACAAAATATTTTCATTTGTCCTTTTGCACCTATGGCAGAATTCAGGGGGCTGTAACAATGTTTTGATGCAGCCATCTATATCAAAGTTTCAAAGTTTTTTCTGTGGAGGACCCATTGAATTATTCATTCCTTCTCCATTTTTACTTCATAATTCTCTTATGTAAAAGTTTAAGCTATTCTAGCATAATCCATTTTGCATCCATAGTATCATCCATTTGCATTCTCAAGCAAACAACGCAAAACTACTACCAATAATCCCCACAAGAGCAAAGCCCCTCTTTAAAATGATGGAAGCGGGTTGAATCTCTCACCACAATTTCACGACCCACAATCTTGGAAATAAGTTTTATAGCAAAGTGGCAGTCTCCACAAACCCTAAGGTTCTTCATGACCCTTATACAACTTCCTTCAACAGTTGCAAGAAGACCAAAAGCAATTGCAAGCTTTTCACTGTGATATGTCAACCCCTCCTCCTTTTGCTCATCATCCACATCATGCAAAGCAAACCTCTTATCACAAACATAACCACATTCCTTTAGTTTTCCACTCAACCAATCCAGTTTTTCATGTACCATATCACCCATTGGATGTGACCTATCTCCACATACAAACACATGCTTTCTCCCTTTTATAATAATCCAACTCGACCCAGGATTCTTCATAATACCTCTGTTTCTCATCATCATCCGTATATTTGATACATCATTCCATCTACCACAAGAAGCATACATGTTAGACAATAGAACATACACTCCACTATTACAAGGGTCTATATTCATAATCTCATGTGCAGCCATTTGTGCCACTTTAACGTTAGAATGCAATCTACATGCACCAAGTAATGCTAGCCAGACTGCTGCATTTGCCTTCATAGGCATGCTTCTAATGAAGTCTAATGCCTCGTCAAAGTTGCCTGATCGACCCAATATATCAACCATGCAGACATAGTGCTCAAGCTTTACATCAACTCTATCATCATTACAAAGTAACTGGAAAAAATGTCTTCCTTTCTCAAGAAATCTACAATGGCTACAAGAAGATAATACTCCAACATATGTAATGCTATCAGGCTCCACAGAGGATGCTATCATATCATCAAAGAATTTTAGTGCTAACATTCCATGCCCATTCCTGCCATATCCTACTATTATCGAATTCCAAGATACAACATTTTTGGAATCCATCTTGTTAAATATCTTTAGTGCATCATCCATATCTCCACATGTTGAATATAATACTATGAGAGAATTTCCAATAAATACATCAAGATCCAATCCATGTTTAATGGTGACAGAATGAATTGTTTTTCCAATATCAAGAGATTCTAGCCCACAAGATGAGTTCAATGCACTAGTTAAGGTGGATGTGTTTGGCTTTATTCCAACTGAAATAAGTTTGCGAAATTCACAAAGTGCATCTTCATGTCTGTTGTTGACACCGAAACCAGTGACAAGAGCTGTCCAAGAAACCACAGTTTTTTCTCTCATCTCATGAAATACTTTCATAAAGGCTTCGACTTGTTTGCAAGCAGCATAGAATGTAATCAAGCAAGTTGAAACATATGAATCTAAAGCATAACTAATTTTGATAACATGGGAATGAAGTTGAGTACCAAAGTGTGAATCTAATACTTTGGCAGACGCTGTTATAACACATGCAAAAGTGCTGGCAGTGGGTTGAATACCAGAGTACCACATTCTTCCAAACAGGTGTAGTGATCTATGGCTTTTGCCATTTTGAATATACCCACCAATCATAGCAGTCCAAGATATAACATTACGCTTATACATTTTCTCAAATATTGCGAGCGCTTCATCTACTTTTCCATTGTTGCAATAGCCAGAAATCATGGAATTCCACGCTGCTATATCTTTGTTAGGCATCTCATCAAACAGTTTTGCTGCATCATCAATCAAACCAGACTTCATTAAACCGTTGATTATGGTTGTCCAAGAGATTACATTTTTATTGGGCATGCAGTTGAAAAGATTATAAGCAAGGTTTAATTTTTGGCACTCTATGCAGCACTTGATCATTGAGTTCCAAGAGGCAGGGTCTCGGTTGGGCATTTTGTTGAACACGTTGAACGCATTGTGGACTTGGTTGATTTGAGAGTAAGCGTTGATCATCATTGTGCAAAGATGGGCGTTTGGAGACGAAATTTGTGAGAAAACTAGATTCGCTTTTTCGATTTCGCGATTCTTGAGAAGATTTAGAAGAATAAACTTCCAGTTACATGAATCTTCGTTTAAGTTTTTGAGTCCATATGAAATGGAACTGTTAAATGTTTTAATGTTTGGTTGAAGTGAAATATTCCTCATTGTTCCTTAAGAATACGAATTTGGAATCTGAGTGTTTCCTGCTTATCCTAGCTATTTAGATCAATGCTAATGCTAGAGCGGCAGAAAAAGCTTGCCTTCTGACGTAAACTTGGAGACACCAAATGAGTTTAAAAAAGTTGGGGCTCTCCTGTTTTTCTTTGAAAAGAATATATATATACTAGTCCGAACCCGTGCTTCGCACACGGATGTTGAAAAAATATTGTTACTGCATAGGTCATATCCAAATGTATAAGAAATTTAATACGGTGGTAATGAAAAAACATTGTTAAACGATAGTGTTACATCATGAATAACAATTTGGTAGGATAAAGAATACATAGATATATTTGGTTATGATAATCACAATTAAAATCGAACAAAACAATTACAGTGAATATGTTAAAGTTCACAGACTATTTAGAGGATAATGTGTTAAAAATTTATCCGCTAATGCATAGATATATTCACTATGGCATATAACGCCAATGTTGTTGCTTTTGCAATTACACAGCTGCTTCAATGTGCATAGATATAGTTGAAGTATTCACTGTGAACTGCAGACACAAAGACACAGTGCAGTTCGATTCAATTAAATAAGAGTAACAAAAGTTTTTTGCAATGGGGAGAAATATAGTAATATGATAAAATTTGTAAACAGTCAGGAAAAGTATTTGTCAACAGTTGAAAAAAGGGAGCAAAAGAAAAAAGAAAAAAGCAACAGATGTAGTACAGGGGAAAAGTAGTAAAACAGAAGATTCAATTGAAATAGAAATGATGATGCAATAAGAAAATAACATGGGTTCCAATATAAATTACTATTGTTCACCAAATCTGATCTATGTCGATGTAGGGTACAAAACACGGCATACAGCTAGTCGCAGTAACCAATATTTGAAAATATCCAAAACATACAGAAGAGAACAATTGTGAGAAGTCCATTCATTTTTTAGCCTCAGAAATAACTGCTAGTAAAGCTTGTATGATATTGGCTTGAGCGCAAATAGGTGATGTTTTCTTGGCCTTAATAGATGCATTACATCAGTCTATTTTAACCATTGAATGTATTTGTACCTGCAGCCAAAAAAGGCAAAAATGTCATTGATGCAGTATTATTACTAAATTCTCTCACTGCTCGTCTGACCTATTAACTATATCTAATAATCAAACTATGACTACATAATCATCTATACAAAGATACATTCATCAATTGTTTCTAGAAGTTTTCCGACGGTGGTGGTGCAAGTGATTTTAGAATTTACTGCAAAAAATAAAAAATAAACTCTTTTAGGTGGTTATCAACATTATTCCCACTACAACACATGTTTTGACTCAGCACTTAAACTGTGCATCTACCTTAAGCCCGAATACAACAACTTATATGCTTATTGTATTATTGATCATCGTAATTATAAACGAAATTGAGTAAACTTAGCCAAATTATGTCATCAAACCTGGAAGCAATGTATTAAACGCTGAGCTGCACGGTTGAATCAAGCATTAATTATGTGAAGTCATTATTTAATCATCTCAAGCTATCAAAAATCAAAATTCATTTTTCAATTATATTTTCATAATGCGGTTAAATAACTATCGTTAACATCAAACAAAATTATTACTACAGCTAAATTAGTATTGCATCACATAAATGCAGTTAAAATATTCAAAAAAAATAATTGCTTAATTCCAAAAATACTGCAAAATAATAACCTCTTTTGCTTAATGCATTTAAATTTTAACTACAGTAAGCTCGAATAAATCATCGTGTACAACCAAAATTATTACTGCATCACATAAATATAGCTGAAATATTCAATTTCTACCATGCATATTTCAAAATTGTCATTAAATTATAACTGCATTTTATTAATGTAGTTAAATTTTAATTGTATTAAGATTGAATAAATTCCTGAAATGTAGCCAAATTTATTACTTCATCACATAAATGTGGTTAAAAATCTTCAAATATAGTTAAATTTACCCAAAACTTGCTGGTAAATTATAATTGCATTTTCTTAATTTCATTAATTTATAACTGTTTTAAAATTGAATAAAATTATCAAATATAGTCAAAATCATCAATAGTAAATGCAATAAAAAAAATGCTAACGTAGTTAAATTAATTCAAAAAATACCTATAAATTATTACAACATTTTTTGATGGGGTTAAATTATAACTGCACTAAGTTTGAATACTATCAAACACAATCAAGATTATTACTTTATTACAAAATGTAGTTACAATATTCAAAGGCAACCATAATTGTATAATTCAAAAAAATATATTTCTTTCAAATATGTTAAAAGATAATAAATACATTATAATAATCTAGGTAAAACTACAATGTAATGTTTATGATCATCATAATAATGCTGTTACAGAAACACGGTACACAGCGGTGACACAAAATAATTGTGCAATTAAAACTGCTATATAAAATTATGATTTTAAAAAATTTATTTTTAGCTATCAACAATGGATATCATTGGAAAGCAAATTAAATTTGAGATTTAATAGTGAAAACGATTCTTAAATCCAATCAATGTAGAAAAAGTTATCATATTTTAAAGTTTGGAATATAAAGAAATTAAAAATGCGACTGTTCAGTTGCCAAATTTCAAGGGGGCTGTGTGAGCTTGAAATTCAACTCACTAATAATAATATAGTATAGATATATATATATATATAACAGAGAAATACCTTCGAATGAAGCTTTAGAAATGTCTAAATTACCCTTTTGGAATTGTGCTATATGACATGATTAGTTCTGTCATTTCAACATCTCACATGCTTAATCACTATAGAAACATTTCCATCCCCATCTCTCACTTCGCCTAATTTAACTTAAAATAAAATAAAAATAAAACAGTATCCGGACATCCAACTTCAAAATACTATCGAATTCCAATTTCTTTATTGTATGAAATTCGTTTTAAGGTTAAATTTACGTACATCATTTATCACTCGCCATATCATGGTAACAACCCTCGGTAAAAAAAGCATGTGCAGTGGATATAAGCTTGAAGAGCCTATCGAAGCCGCCGGCCTTGAAAGGATAGCATATGAACGTGCCGCAATATTCAACCGCATTCTTCATTCAATTGAAAATTTTGCACCATCAGATTCTGAGGGAGAAGTTGATCCAAGATAATATAGGTCAGTGTACCCAGATAAGTTGTGCGCTATATGTACTGTCTATATTTTTTTTACATAGAATGAAGTCGGTATGTTTTGTTCTTTCTAATTGGTCCATAGGAGTCACCTGAGCTTAATTTATCCCCTTTTTTGTGCGTGTGCATCACGTTTAGAGGCTTTACATGTTTAATTTTTTGTTTCATTGAGTTCATGTGATGTTGGACATATTTCGACCGGTCTTTGCCGAACCAAATACCATCTCCCCCATCGCCAAACCAAGGCCTTTCCATCCCACCGAACCAAGTACACCGGTCCACTCACCTCTTCCTACCGAACCAAGTACATCGGTCCACTCAACATGCTTCCCACCGAACCAAGTACACCGGTCCACTCATCTCACCACCGAACCAAAGGAAACCGGACCAGATCCACCAGGCCAGATTACGTCAGCCCAGGCCCGCCAGCTGCTATATACCTCCAAGACCCCTACCCCCAGCCTCACTCTATAAATAGAGGGGCAGGGGTACAGCAATGGGGGACAAGTTTGAGAGCTCAAGCACGGAGAGAACTTTCAAACAACTTTCTTTTACTTGTATCAAAGCTTTGTACTTGTAATCTAAACAAGAAAAGAGAAATAACATATAAAGTGGACGTAGGCACATTCTGGCTGAACCACTATAAATCTGCGTGTCCTTTTACAGTTTAGCCCCTGCTTTTCATATATTTTCATAAATCACTCAAATCACTAAGAACAATATAAGATCCACTAAATCATACGACTTTGTGGTGTTTGTCCATTTTTTGTGCAAACATTTTTGGTGCTTTCACTGAGAACTAGAAGCTCGAAGCTTCAGCTTCATCCACTTAACCGTTTTCCTAACAGCATCGTCCGCCACTTGGAAAACATGCCTCCCAAACAGAGAAAGGATGTTAACAAAGGAAAAAACATCGCATCCAGCAGTCTTCCAGATCTAGCTGTCACGAATCAAGTAAATCGTCCTCCTCCAGCAGAAGTAACAAATGAAGGATAGGCTAACCCAACCACTCCTGCCACAGAACAGCCTGCAGCAATTACTAGGGCAGATTTGGACAGAGTTGTGGTTGAAGTAACTAACCGCTTCACGTCCCAGCAGGAAGCCTTGGTGGACCATCTCATGTCACGCTTAAGGGATGCTGAAGAATCCAACCGCAACACTGAATCATGGGGCGAGTCCCAGTCTGGAGGATCTCAGAGACAACAAAGATCTTCCTTCTTGGAAGGAGCTAACGGCAGAAGTAGCCATGGTAGGAGCCGAGACCGAGCAAAGCCCGAAGTTAGGCCTGAGGAAACGTTTGGTACCGAACCCAACGGGGGAGGTACCGGACGGAGGTCAACTGTAACTGAGCCTATCATACTGCCTAACCACGAAAACGCCGGTGAACGGGGCCGAGCTAGAGTCCAGCCCGAAGTTGGACCCGAGGAAGTGCTTAGATCAGAACCCAGCAGGGGAAGATCAAGGCAAGGGCCAACTGTAGCTGACCCTAGCATGCTCCCAGAAGATCGAAGGCAGCCGCTGGAAAATATGAGGAATGATAGACGATACCATCCCTACAGGTCATCTGGACGGAATCAATCCCACAGAACAGAACCAAACTCATTTCTATCTGCTCCAAATTCTAATGAAAGGATGGCACGCTTATTCAGGGAGTGTGTCCAACGGGAGCAAAGAGATCGAGGGATAGGCGCTAGGGTAACCAGCCCTTTCGCCCGCAATATCGAAATTGCTATCACCCCCCGGGAATGGAAGATGCCGACAATGGAACCTTACAAAGGAACCTCCGACCCCGTTGTACACTTACAAAGATACACACAGCATATGCTCATGAGTGGAGCAACAGAGGGAGTACTGTGCAAATGCTTTCCACTATTCTTAGCAGATCTCGCTACCTCCTGGTTCTGTCATTTACCCCAGGGATCCATCAGCTCGTGGGAAATGTTGAAAGAAAAGTTTATCAGTCATTTCCGCATTCATGTGGAACAACCTAAGGACGCTTATTCCTTATCCAGCATCAAACAGAAACCCGGAGAAAAACTGCAACAATACCTAACCCGATTCAATGCCGCAGCGGCCGCAGTCCAAGATGCCGACGAGAAGCTTATCCTAATGGCCCTCTGTAGTGGTGTGCATCCGGACACTAAATTCGCTAGACGGTTGACAAAAGAAAAACTAGCTACTTTGCCCGATTTCTTCCATGAAGCCGGAAAATATATGAGGCTCGAGGATGCTGCCGTTGAGGGGCAGTCGGGACAGCAAAATAAGGCAACTCACAGCAACGCCCTTGCTGTGGCAAGGGACGTTCGAAGAAATGATTCCAGAGACAATGCTGGGGGCAAGAAGGGAGAAAAGCGCCTATATCGGCCTGGACCGAGATTCGACACTTACACTCCTTTGAACGAGACCGTCGAAAATATCTTCCTTGCCACCCAAGGCGAAGTTAGATACAAACGCCCACCATACAAGAAGGAATCAGATAACGTGCAGAAGTCTGGAAAGTTCTGCCACTTCCACGAATCTCATGGGCATGACACCAATGAATGCCATCATCTCCGGGACTTGATTGAGGAACACATCAGAAGGAGGAAACTGGAACGCTATGTAAAAGGTCAGGACAGGACTCCAGCTCCTGCCAATGAGAACCCAAGGCTACCCTCACCGGAGATCGGCAGAGGAAACCACAACACTAGCAGCTCTAGTCAAGAGAAGATAGTGGTCCATACCATCTCGGGAGGACCGCACATCGCTGACAGAAGCTGGAAAGAAATGGAAAGATATGGAAAGTCGCTTAGAGACAATAAAGACTGTGTCAATTCAGTTATAGAAGAGCGCCACCCGAAGCGGAAAGAAAGTGATGACATCACATTCGGTAAGCGTGACCTAGAAGGAAGGCAATACCCTCACATGGATCCCATGGTTATCTCTGCCTGGCTCGGCCCCGCCGAGGTTTACCGAATCCTAGTAGACACTGGAAGCTCAGTAAACATCCTGTTCAAACATGCATTCGACAGAATGAAGCTATCAATGAAGGATGTATCTCCCTGCGATAAACCACTACACGGTTTCACTGGGGATGCAAAGATGCCCCTCGGGCAACTGGACCTCTTTGTTGAGATTGGAAGCCATCCCCGCTCCGTCGTACGGAAACAAACGTTTGTGCTAATAGAAAACCATTCGGCCTACAACGCCTTCTTAGGAAGACCAGCCTTGTCTGACTTCCAAATTGTCCTAGCCCCATGGTGCCTAAAGATGAAGTTTCCAACGGACAATGGAATAGGAGAAGTAGAAAGAGACCAGGACGTTGCTCGAGACTGCTATGTGACTGAACTTCGCAACAACCACAGGAAGGATAAAGGGAAGGGTGTAGAGATTGCCCTATGCACGAAAAGTCTAGAAGCATAGCAACTAAAGAAAGCCCCTCCTCTTCGATATACCAGCGACCCTTTCAATGAATTAGACCCTAGGGACAAAGAGAAGGAGGCCACCGCCGAGCCTGCAGAGGCTATGGAGTTTATATCTGTAGACAAGCACGACTCAAGTAGACTATTGAAAATTGGGTCCCAACTAAAAGCCGAATTGAAAGAACAACTCATCGATTTTCTCCGCCACAACTTGGATGTATTCGCATGGTCACACGCTGACATGACCGGAATCTCCCCCGACATAGCATGCCACGTATTAAAAATTGATCCTACCAAGGCGCCCGTAAAACAAAGAAAGAGAAGTATGGGGGCAGAACGATCAGCAGCCCTCGATGAAGAAGTAAAGAATCTACTCGCCAATGACTTCATACGAGAAGCTATCTACCCGGAATGGATCGCCAACCCGGTACTGGTAAAGAAGGCTAATGGGAAGTGGCGAACCTGCATTGACTTTTCCAACCTAAACGACGCCTGCCCAAAGGATTGCTTCCCACTTCCCCAAATCGACCAACTTGTAGACAGCACAGCCGGGCACAGGATATAACCAAATTCCTATGCATGCTCCCGACCAAGACCACACTAGTTTCATCACCGACCGGGGTTTATACTGCTATAAGGTAATGCCTTTCGAACTTAAAAATGCAGGAGTCACCTACCAGCGCCTCGTCAACAAGATGTTTGCAGGGCTAATAGGACAAACTATGGAAGTATATGTGAATGACATGTTGGTAAAGTCAAGGAAAGCCAAAGATCACGTAAGCCACCTAGGCGAGATGTTCCAGGTACTTCAACAGTATGGAATGAAGTTGAATCCACTAAAGTGCTCTTTCGGAGTGTCATCAGGAAAGTTCTTAGGATTCATCGTACATGCCAGAGGGATTGAAGCAAACCCTGAACAAGTCCAAGCGCTAAGGGATATCAAGATACCTTCCACTCGGAAGGAAATGCAAAGTTTGAATGGAAAAGTGGCCGCCCTAAGCCGATTCATCTCTAAGGCAACAGACAAGTGCGTTCCCTTTTTCGAAGTTCTAAAGAAAGACAAAGGAAAGTTCGAATGGACTGACGAATGCTTAACCTCTTTCCTTAAATTAATCAAACACCTCCAGAAACCACCGGTACTCTCGACTCCAAGCAAAGGCGAAGAATTATACCTATACCTTGCTGTGTCATCTCACGCCCTAAGCGCTGCCTTGGTAAGGGAAGACAACCGCACGCAGTGGCCAGTTTACTTCGTCAACAAGAGGTTTACTGGGGCAGAAGTCAGATATCCTAAACTCGAGAAACTAGCATACTGTTTACTAATCACGTCACGGAAATTGCGTCACTACTTCCAGTCCCATTCCATCAAAGTTCTGACCGATCAACCACTGAGGCAGGTACTCCATCGTCCCGACACTTCTGGGCGACTACTTAAATGGTGCATTGAACTAAGTCAGTATGATATCACCTATCACCCTCGCACCGCCATCAAGGGACAAGCCATGGCTGATTTCATTGCAGAATTCACTACCAACGAAGATGAGGAGCAATTGGAAATAGCAAAAGACATCAAGTGGAATCTCTTTGTGGATGGCACATCGAACGAACAAGGCTCGGGGCAGGTGTGGTAATAATCACTCCCAGGGGGAACAAGCTGCACTATGCTATAAGGTTGGAGTTTGCTGCCACCAACAACGATGCAGAATATGAAGCAGTGATAGCCGGACTAGAACTGGCCATAGAAATCGGAGCCAATTCTTTGTGTCTTCACAGCGATTCTCAACTTATTGTTAATCAAATACTAGGAGAATTCCAAGCTCGAGAAGAACGACTCATAGCATATTTAAAGAAGACCAAGTTACTTCTCAGCCAATTGGACCACTACTTAGTCAAACACATCCCTCGGGAAGAGAACCAAGAGGCCGACGAATTGGCAAAGCAAGCAAGTATGAGAGACATCGCCATCTTCGGAGCAGTAACCATCTCAAAGCAACTGACCCCAAGTTTTGAGCAAGTAAATCTGATAGCTGCAACCGAAGAAGCAACTTGGATGAATCCCATCCGAGACTACCTACAAAGTGGCACACTACCCAACGGGCGCAACGAAGTCAAGAAAATCTTGAGGAAAGCCTCCCGCTACACAATACAAGAAGACATCCTCTATCGGCGCGGATTCTCTAACCCGTTATTAAGGTGTGTCGCTGGGAGGGAAGCCAAGGAAATCTTATTCAACATTCATCAGGGAAGCTGCGGAGATCACATCGGAGGGCAAACATTAGCAAAAAAGATACTCCGGTATGGATATTTCTAGCCCACCTTAAGCAAGGACGCCTTAGATTTTGTCAAAAAGTGTGACAGATGCCAGAAGTTTGCTAAGATTCCGCGGCTACCAACAACTGAGATTACTCAAATGACCAGCCCTTGGCCCTTCGCAATATGGGGAATTGACTTAATCGGCGAGCTACCAATGGGCCGAGGCGGGGCCAAATATGCTATAGTGGCAGTCGACTATTTCACCAAATGGGTGGAAGCGGAACCTCTGAATAAAGTATCTTCAGCAAAAGTCATTAACTTCTTGATCAAAAATGTTCTGTGCAGGTACGGAGTCCCACTCAAAATCATATCAGACAATGGACTTCAGTTTGACAGCGAGGAATTCGCCAACTGGTGCCGAGAGCACGGAATTCATAAAAGCTTCTCATCCGTAGCATATCCCTAGGCAAATGGACAAGTCGAAGCCGTCAACAAAATTCTGAAAACTCTAATAAAAAAGAAACTCGAAAAGTCAAAGGGCGCTTGGGTGGATGAACTCCCTACGGCACTGTGGGCCTATCGCACATCTTTCAGAACATCAACAGGGCATACTCCTTTCTCTTTGGCATACGGATCGGAGGCTATGCTCCCAGTTGAAACCATTGTGCCTTCCCACCATAGGATCCACTATAACCCAGAAGAGAACGAAGAACTCCTTCACATGTCTTTGGATCTAGTGGAGGAGAGAAGAAATGATGCAGTCCTTAAAGCAGCGACCCACAAGCAAAAAGTGGCAGCACAATACAACTCCAAAGTCAAGCATCGTACCTTACAAGAAGGGGACCTTGTCCTCAAGCGAATCTTCCCCCGCCCCGGAGCACTAGACCCAATCTGGGATGGACCATATGTAATTCATAAAGATCTCCACAATGGATCTTATATTTTGTCAACAGTGGACGGAGAGGTGTTACAGAGGGCATGGAACATCCAACACCTCCGTCGATACTTTTCTTAACTTGTACTGCCCATATGAAGTGAATTAACGAAGAGAATCAGTGGACGTAGGCCTTTTCGTGCCGAACCACTTTAAAAAACCTTGTCTCTTTTTTTAACTTGTTCCTTTATATCTTGGCTGCTTGTTAACTTTATCCTTTTCTGTTGAACAAAATCCTATGCCAGGCACTTCACAGTGCAACTTCACCTGGACAAGACCTAACAGGTACTACGCGAATCTATGCCCTCGCCAATGAGACACTTTTGCTCCGGCATCCCTCTGCTGCGGGTTAACTCATTGCTCGCGACGGCCCTTAAAGCCAACTGTAATGACCCGATTATAAGCCACCGAGAAGGCCGACTATAGCCGAGGCAGCTCATTACGGCGTTCGGCTCGCCGGCAACTGTGGACTGTCTATAAGCCCCAACATAAGGTGTGGCCAGCCAGGGGCAGTTCACGGTTGACGATCGGCACCCACGCTAGCCGGCCACAGTAAATCGAATAATACCCACGATCACGGGCCATAATGGCCCGGGTAGTTACTGTGCGCGATCTCGGCTCCGATGTGTCTTAAGTACGGCTGTGGTAAAAAAGAATTAACTCCCCGCGGAGGCGTAAGATGGGTGACAAATGTCTCCAAGACCCACAGCTAGGGAAAGTGACTACAAAGCCCGTTTGCCACGAACTTAAGCACATCGAAGGCCTTCCGTGATTGGAAGTTTGACTATTTCACATATTTCAATTTTACTTAAGAAACTTTTCTCCTATCCTTTGTAACAATCCCTAAAGTGCAGGACACAAAACGGGAGACACTCACTAATAGAAGCGGATACTCATAGCAAGATACTGGACCGCATCCCTTACTCGGTCACACAGGATATTCAAAGTTGCCATCTACAAGCAAAATATAAGGGGCGGTATTTCCTTCTTTCATATATGCCTATAATTTGTTCACACCTCACGCTAACACTGCAAGTCATGAAATTATGTTTTAAACAAGAACCTGACATCAAACACAATTTAATTACAAGAATATGCATAGCTATATTTCTTAAGCAACATGTCAAAATAGCAAAAACATTCAAAAGACGACAAGGTCAGCTTAAGTTAAAGGATTGCACATCAAGAATAGAGCTATTTATTACAAGTAGCAAGAATTACAACCTAAAAGTTACTCTACTGTTTTAAGACTAACGTATACTGCCATGTCAAATCCACAAAAAGAATTCTCCAGGTCTAATCAGGGAGCCGGCTGTGTTGGAGTCTTGTCCTTGTCCTGTTGCCCACCTGTCCGGTCAGAAAAAGAAATCATTAGTGATAAGCAACAGAGTTAACAAAAGAAGAAACTAATGAAGTAGAGATTACCAGCAACTTCCCCTTGATCGTCTTGGTCATCATCCCCTACTTCCACACCTGCCTCCTCAATAGCGAACAACCGCATCCCCTCTTTCACCGCTGTCTTCTCCTCCTTGGTAAACTGAGCGGTGACCACATCCATCCTAAAAGCCGCTCCACCCTCCTTATCCGCCTCAGCCTTGGCCTCCTCTAGAGCCCTGAGGTAAATCCTAGCCATAACCCGGGGGTAGTCGTCCATCCAAGATAAGCTGCCCTGCTTCCAAGTGCGAAAGTACATGTCCTGCAGCATATCGTCCATCATCCCCTCATTTTCCTCAAACTCCCTCATATGGGCCTCAGAAACCGATAGCCTTACAATGGCAGCATCCCTTTCCAGTCGGTATCGCGAGCAGTCAGCCTGAAGGGACCTCCACATCACCTCCATCTCCTCCTTTAGCCTGACCTGAGTAAGCTCTGCGGCTTCAAGCTTCCCCGACAGCTCCTCTACCTGCTCAAGATCCGCCCTCCGAACCTCGTCCACTGTCGAGATGGCCATATTTATCTGCTCCTTGCAAGCAGCCTCCATCTTCCGCAATTCCGCCTTACTAGCCTCCTCTATAGTCTTCCTCAACCGCCCGGAGGCAGCCTCATGCTGAGAAATCCGAATGGCCTGATCAGCAAGCTGTTTGGCCTGATCCGAAACCATCAATCGTAGTCGGATGTTGGCACTCCCAATCTCCTCTCCAGCCTTAACCAGCCGGGCATGATGCCCCATCAGCTTCCTAGTCTCCTCCGCCACCCGATCAATATTAGCCTTGGCCTCGTCTCCCATGGTAATTACCCGAGTGGTAAGTAAATCGAGATCTAAGGACTTAGCCTCATCAAGCACCCGTACCATGGGATTGCGGGGAAGAAGGTGCTCACCGGTAACCTCGTCAAAGGTAATATCATGGGAACCTGGATCCAGATCAGGGTGACCCGCAAATGGATTACGAGCCAAACCAGGACGATCAATCTGCGTAACGGTAGGATTTTCAGACAGGTGCGGAGAGAGTGCGAACTCAGTATCCTCCTCTGTGATATCATGAAGGGGCTGAATTGGGGGCCGGGGACCGAGTGAAGGTTCGGATAAGGGATGACTCCTCTTTCTCTTCTGAATACCCTCTTCAATAACCCCGAGAAGAGGGCGGTAGTCGACTACATCCCTGGAACGGTGGGTCGGAGTCTTCGGCTTGGCGGAAGTTTGGAGAACTTGTATTGTTCAAGCCTGTGCCGAAGATCTGAGGCCTTGGCCGTTTTACCTGCTCCTGATATAAAGAACAAGTGTCACAAGCTTACATTGATCCATAATTCAAGAAACGCGGTAAATTAAAAGTTAAAAGAAGAAAGGAAACACATTTGTTATACAAACCCTGGGGAGGAGTAGGATACTGCAATGAGTTCTGGATTTCATTCCAGGACGGGAGCGGATCATAAAATATTCCTAAGTCCCTATCATAAATGGAGCCTGCAGGAGTCAAAAGTTCACCTTGAGTCGTCAGAGCCACCTTGGCTGGAGTAGTCTGAGAAGATTCGCTTGCACCGGTCCCGGCCTTGTCGGCTTTCTCGGATTTCTCTACCAAAGCCGTTTCTCCGTCCAGCCCCTCAAAAGCCTGACGAAATGCATCATCCGTCCACTCCTGAATCTCGCCTGCCTGCCCAGGAAGCAAGGCCCCGATGCCATCGCCACCATCATCACCTTCCCGACCATCTCCACCCTCACCTCTTTCCTCCTCTATGTCTTCTTCCCCCTGGGTAAGTGGACAATTGCTGGGGGAAGGACCGTCCGACTTCCTAAGTTTCTTACCTCCGACAGCTGGAGGTTTCGTGAAAGGTTTCCTCTTGCCACTCTCTACCGTGACACCTCCCTTAGCCTGAGCAGCCGCCCTCTCCTTCGCTGTTTCCCTCAGCTTGACTACTGACTGCTGTGGGAGGATCAAGTTATACTCCAGAAGGGTCGCATTTCTGATCAGGTAGGCAGCTGATCTATCTCTCCCGGGGATAGCTTCTATCTCAGCCACCGTCTGAACCAGGCGATCAGTCTCCACAACCACAAAGCCACCTGTCGCTAGCAAAAATGGAAACGTATGAGAAGAAGCATCGCAACCCGAATGGAAATTATAAATAAAGCATCGACTTACATCCAGAGGTGAAACGCCGAATAGAAACAGAGTCGTCCCTGACGAAGAACCACTCCTTCTTGAACATGCTGAACTTAGAATACAGATCCAAGACCGGCTTGAAGGTTACAGCTGACTCCAAGCTGATATATGGGGACCCCTTCTTATAGCCCCTCAGATTATATAAGTACCGGATCTCCCGGTTGGAAGGAGCACGCCCATACTTCCTCTGGAAGATGACGAAAAGGCTCACCAGTATAGCATAAGAGTTGGGTTGAAGCTGGAATGGGGCCACCTTTAGATATGTAAGGATGCTGGCTACCCAAGCATTAAGAGGCGGGATGGCACCACACATACAGTGGTATCTGCTATAGGCAAAGTACTCTTCGGGAGGGTCGTATGGCATAACTTCTCTCCCTGGCAACAACATTCGCGCCCTATCAATTTCGAAAGAACGGGAGATGACATCAAACTGCTCTTCCTTAAGGGAGCTAGGAAAGCAATCGGGCGGGGAGTTCAGAAGCTCCTGAGGGCCGTACCCATCCACTAGTGATCTCGGGGTAGATCCATGACGTTCCGGACCTGGCTGAACAGGGGGCACTGAGGAAGATTCTCCTTGGCCCTGGGACTTCTTTTTATCTGACCGAGTTTCTGCTTTTCGAGACATTTATCTGCAACATAAAAAGCGTACTGTTAGAACGGAGTATGTAAACAAGCCGATGCAAAGGTTCATTCGGTAGGGCAGATGCAAAGGTTCATTCGGTAGGGCAGATGCGAAGGTTCATTCGGTAGGACAGATACAAAGGCTCATTCGGTAGGGCAGATACGAAGGATCATTCGGTATTTGGGGATCTCAAGAGATCATCTGGTAATTCAGAATAGGCCCATTCGGCATTCAAACATACCTGGTTCGGTACTCAGATTGATTCGGTAATCAGGTTGGTTCGGCTATCTCAAAACGATAAAGAATGACAGTAACCTAAAGCCTCTATTTATAAGCAAAACATGTCGACCGGACCAACCGGTTCGGCACACCCAAGGCCGAACGAAGCTACCTCGGCTACAGGAAAACAAAGCGCGACACATACAAGCACGTACCCCACTTTGGGGGGAAGTGTTGGACATATTTCGACCGATCTTTGCCGAACCAAATACCATCTCCCCCATCGCCAAACCAAGGCCTTTCCATCCCACACCGAACCAAGTACACCGGTCCACTCACCTCTTCCTACCAAACCAAGTACACCTGTCCACTCAACATGCTTTCCACCGAACCAAGTACACCGGTCCACTCATCTCACCACCGAACCAAAGGAAACCGGACCAGATCCACCAGGCCAGATTACGTCAGCCCAGGCCCACCAGCTGCTATATACCTCCAAGACCCCTACCCCCAGCCTCACTCTATAAATAGAGGGGCAGGGGTACATCAATGGGGGACAAGTTTGAGAGCTCAAGCATGGAGAGAACTTTCAAACAACTTTCTTTTACTTGTATCAAAGCTTTGTACTTGTAATCTAAACAAGAAAAGAGAAATAACATATAAAGTGGACGTAGGCACATTCTGGCTGAACCACTATAAATCTGCGTGTCCTTTTACAGTTTAGCCCCTGCTTTTCATATATTTGCATAAATCACTCAAATCACTAAGAACAATATAAGATCCACTAAATCATATGACTTTGAGGTGTTTGTCCATTTTTTGTGCAAACATGTGAAGAAAATGAAATTGGAATTTGAGGTGAAAGCATGACATGCTTCACAACAACATCAATATGAGTTAATAAGAATAACAAACATGTTTTGATTAAAAAAAGTTCATAAAATTGTATAGATTACTCAAAATACTAATATGTATATATCATGACATCTAAATTTGGAGTTCTAGAAAATAAAATAAAATATAAGTTTGGTTGTGTAACCAAATTCGGAGTCTTAAAATATTTTAGGCAACGCCCTCCATTATTGCCAAAATGAACTAGACATTTTGAACAATTGGTTCAATTCTTGACTTTCAAGCTCTCTATTTGGAGTTCTAGGTATCCTTTACATTCTCCATCACTATTTTATTTACTTGCAATTTCTGCCATGGATGTAAAATGAACTTGTGAAGGTACAGAAATCAATCATATAAATTGATTTAATGTGTTCTTTTTTTTATGACGAGGCTTTGTGTATTACAAGAACTTCAAAGATTTCAATATTTGTTTTTTCTTAGAACTCAAAACAATGACCTTATAAATTCCAATTTTAAAAAAATAATATGAAATCATTTCTACATATATACAGATATCAAGTTCACATTTTTCAAATTTCCTAATAAAATAATCATTGTTCATACATTTCAATATATAATGACTTATAATTAAGCAGCAGATTATTTGTATTTACTTATTAGAAATTGAATAATTGAATAATCATAAGAATGGTGAGGGAGAATTAGTTAATAAAATATTGCGCAAAATTGGAACGAATGAAACTGGAATATTAAAACAAGTTGTAAAACTTTGGATTGTCATCCCACTTGGTTTGATTTTCCAGTTATTTGTTGTATTTCAATTATTATATCCTATCGTAAGATTTCAATTTTTAGAAAAAGGTGAAGACCCATTTTGATGTTTATTACCTTATTATTTTACTCGATTATTTTGTTTTATCACATTTCATTTTCATATGTTAATTTTCTTTGTGACTATGGTTTTCAAGATGATATTTACTATGCACGCGTCCAACGGACGTGCCTAACATACTGGTGTGTGTGTGTATTAGTAGTTGTAATAGCTTTGGTGTCACACTTTTTTGGTGTCAGCGTGAACTAGCAAAAACGCCCCTCTAAATATTATCAAATCTTAATCACTCAAAATATGATCTAATATCAAACTTCTTTTACAAATTCAAACGCACCTAAAAGTAGGATGCTTTACAAATTCAAAACGCTTCTAAAAATAGGATCTAAAATTAAACTTCTTTACAAATTCAAAATACTTATTTACAAATATACAAATCTTAATATCACTTAAAAATAAAAAATCATTTTTTAACTGATTTTAACATATACAATTTGTAAGGAAAACAATTCTCGCCCAAAGCGCGTGCTGTAACACTCGCGCGTGTGTGTGTATGGGAAAGTCTATTTAAACACAATTTGGTGACACAATGGATCTCTACTGTTGGATTGCCCCTTGCATTCCACCTTCCATATAAAGACAAAAAGATCTGATGGTCCAGGTCTTGTGTGTCACCATTTGTGTCACCAAATTGTATCCAAATAGTCGGTCTCTATATATACATAAACATATATACATATATACATACATACATACATATATATATGTATGTGTGTGTATAACACAACTCGATTCCTCTGTCCCCATATTCAGTGTCCATACATGTCCAGTTAAATTTAGCCCTACATCACATGATCTAATTGTTGATTGGGTCCCACCATACTACTAACTAATGAATTGATACAAAAATAAATGGCTGAGATGAGTTCGGAACACTAGGACAAGTGAAATGGGGACAAAAGAATTGAGCCTAACAAAAGAGAGAAGGTATCCTATTTGGTTACCGTATAACCATGTTTACATTGTTATAAACCAAATAAGATACCTTCTCTCTAGAGAAGGTATCCAAATAGGATACCTTCTCTCTATTTGGTTACCATATAACCATGTTTACATTGTTATACGGTAACCAAATAGGATACCTTCTCTCTTGCTTGAATTTGGAATTTAGGGCTCTCCTAATTTTCTTCTCTTAGCCCGTTAGCGGCATATTTTTACAAAACGGTTTTCTAGAATAATAGAATCACCGACAGAAGAATCAAATTTGTTAAAAAGATTATTAATATTCGCCAAAAAAACAATATTTTTATTAAAAAAATTGGTTAAAAGAAGAATCAAAATTTTTCCTCCATAGAAAACTAATTGGGAAGTAATAAATAACCTCTAATTTTCGCTAGTTGTTTCTATATTCAAATCTTCTTCTGCCTACAAAATGATAAAAATAAGGGTGTGCCCTATAGACAATTATGTAATTTTATTATATAACTTAACTTTTATATATAATCTTTTTAAAAATAAAAAATATTTTTTCTTTTATTTTTCTATAGTATATATTGTTATATTGGATATAAGTAATGTATTATGTATATGAATGTACACACACGCGCGTGCGCTCGCGTGCACACACACATTTATATTAAAAATTGATACTCGTATTGCTAAAACAAATCATATACTTCCATTTTATACCCTGCTAAAACCTTAAAATCCCCTAACCCTACCAAAGAAAAACTAGCGGCATCGCATTGTCAACCAATATCCTTCAGGTCAATTCTCCAGGCCGTAGGATGTCAACATTGCGGTCATTCCTTTCTGATTTGCTGTCGTTGCCTTCGACCAGGTAAACAACTTCCTTCTCAATTAATCCATCCTTAAATAGTTTATCCATTTTTTGGCCTTAACTTCCTTTCCTTCTATGAAATAAAGAGTAGCAACGAGAGTAGCAAAACCTACATCTCGGATTTGGTCTTTACATTTGAATTTGGAAAGTAGATCATAAGCCTCTTCTTCATGTGTTAAATATGGATCATGTAATAATCTTAGTTTCAGTCTAAATAATGTCCAGATATATCTGTTATAGAAACAAGCAAAAAATAAATGGTTTCTATTTTCTACTTCCTGTTCACAAAGAGCACACATTGAATCTCAATTATCCCCATTTTCAGTATTCTACCTTTTGTAATCAGTCAATTTATATAAGCGAGATATGCACAGAAAGACATTTTCTTGTTATTTTTGTTATGCCATACCAGCGCAGACCTGAATTTGTGCTTGATGTCTTACCTTATTCCATGTTGTATGAAAAATGAATTCACCTACATTACTCCACTTGTAAAAATCAGCACCATAATCACTTTTAATCGGAACTTGTTCTACTAGTGAGGCTATCTCTCTAGGCCACATTTAGTTGAGGGTTTAATATTCCATTTTCCATAATTTCTACTTTCATATGCGATTAGCCTATGATAATAAATCTATTATGACCCAATAGATCTACCAAACATTTACAATTTATCCATGGCTCGTTCCATAAAGAAGTATTTTCTCCACCAATTATAACTTTATATATATATATATATATATATATATAAGTAAAACCTTTATGAAAAGCATATTATCGATTGTAGTTGCGAATATGTTTGTAACCATGAATATTGAACCAACATTAAAATGTTTATTCCTTTAATGTTCCTAGTCAAGATATATCGAGAAAAAGATATCGGTAGATCCGTTGAGACCAGTGTACGTAATGCTCATTGTACGATGGACGGTGAATTACACATGACCATTATAGGCACAAAGGGTTACATAATTGTGGTTGTTTGTAATAATCATAGAACGACTCAACGAGAGTCTTTAATTGGTTAATATAACTATGTCAAAATTGAAGATCTTATATAATAACGTACAATAGTCTTCGGATTTGAGGGTACGGTGAATCTTAAGTAACTAGGCTATACTTTTCTTATGGTCAATCACATGACATAATGATCATATTACGACCATAGTTGGGTATATGTCGAACTTCTTAAAGTGAAACACTACCGATGATAGGATTTGCCTCCTTATTGTAGAATGTTAGTATCATCGTAATTGGTAGTCAAATTAAAGTTGAAATATTTGATAGAAATAAATCGATTAATTGATAAATGTTATTGAATTGAACCAATGACTTTAATGTAATTTACGCAATTAACTATGAATATTGTTAAATTTATTGATCATTGACCAAATTTTAGATATCTAAGTAATATAGTGATGATACAAAGAATATGCACACAAAATCTCGTTATAGGGTGTAGCTTAATATAGATTAGAAATTGGATTTCGCGTAAATGATCTATAAGCGATTGAACTTGTGTCTGGTACCATACTTCAGCAAAGTTCATAAAGAATTTAGCATTTAAATTGTTTAAATCTTAACTAAGGATCAAGTTCATAATAGGGTGTCAACACAACCGTGTTGTTAGTTAATTTCCGAGTTCAACCAATTTGAAATAAAATTTTAATTGTTATAAATTGATAATAATTTAACACAAATGTTCTACTGGATTTTTGGTAATAATTTGACACAAATGTTGTATTGAATTTTTGTAGTGTTTTAATTGATTATTTGAAGTCTCAAAACTAATTAAAATATATGTATAATTGATGTATGTTGATTTAATTAAAATAAGAGCTTAAGTGAATTAATTAATTAATTTAAATGTTAAATAATTAGGTTCGAAGCTATATGTCCAACAAAAGGGAGTTGACCATGCAGTGACAAAGAGGAGAGCTAAGGTTTTATTATGTGGAAGGTTTAAATATATGGGAAGTTTAAATACATGGGAAGTTTGATTATGTTGTTGGCTATTTATAGGCTCTCTTTCTATCTTCTCCATACAAAACAAAAACATTAGAAAACCCTAGCATCCATTGCCAAAGGAAATTTTTTTGGGAAGCCTAGAAGTCAGATTTGCAGCTTATAGTCAAGGACAGGGAAATCAAAATGAGGAGATTACTGACAACCAAGGTGTTGGTAACCAAGAGGATCAAAAGGTACATATTTTTTTAAACATACATATATGTTGTCAAATCTCTCCATCTCCTTTTTTATATTTTCCCACTATTAAAATAAACAAACTACAAATTTTATTTTTTGCAATTTGTTTTATAATGTTTTTTAATTAATACAAACATACATATATACATGTATGTATGTTTAAACATACATGTATGTATGTATGTTTAAACATACATACATACATGTATGTGTGTGTGTAAATTTTAACTCATGGATTGACCATGAGCATATGTGTGTGTAATGTTTTTTGGTTTTTCAAAATTAAAATACACACGTACTTAAACATTTCGATTTTATAAGAAAACTTGATTTTGTTTCCAATTGTATAAAAATAAACTTTGAATTTAATTATATATTTCACGGTTTAATTAAAATAAACTATATACACATATTTATTTATAATATGGTTTTAGTTAAAAATAAACTCCCGTTATAAAAAAAATATTTCTAATTAAATAAATAAAATTTCAAATAAGTCAAATATTTATTTAAAATGGAAGATATAAAACAAACTTTTATTATGTGTAAATATATTTCAAAATTCATTAAAAGAAAAAACTATTTTATGCCTAAAACCAAATTTTATATACACACACACACCCATACACACATCATTATATATAGAGCTAGGATCAATAACACCCTTTATTTAGCACTATTTGTAGCCCCCGATATTAGTCACAAGTATATATTTAAATATTTCGTCCATGTGATAAGAGAGAGAAAGAATAAATATTTAAATAGAAACTTGTGTCTAATATCAGAGGGCTACAAAATGGTGCTAAATAATGGTGTTATTGATCCGAGCTCTTATGTATGTGTGTATGTGTGTGTGTGTCCAATGAATATAATATATTATGTTACATTAACTAATGGCTGAAAAAAGTTAAGTTAATTTAATATGCATATAGACATTTGTTATTGATTATTACATTTATGTTTCCATGTTAAATTATCATCCCTTCATAACTTATAATATATATAATAACCATATATCCCAATGTTTATTTATTGATATGTGACATCTACTCATTCATGCACACCTCAAATAATCTTCCATGTTTATAATACTTCTCATGTTTGCATTGAGAGTGCAAACACATCATAAATTAAAACACAAATTAAACCAAACTAAAGTAAAATAATACTAGATTTAATACTTAATAAATAAAAATTAAAATATACGAACACAAATGTTTTAATATAAATTAACCAAATTAAAATTAAAACCCACCCAAAACTCTTTATTAAAAATCACGAAAAAGGATTTAGTGAAAAATACATTCTTCATATAAACACAAAATATGACCTTAATCAAATTAATAAAATGATTTTTTTTGAAATTCCTCCCTCTTATCCCACTACCGATGCACCTGATATAGCAATGATACCAGAGCGAGTTTTGATTGTGACAAACATGATAAGGCGTTCTCATAGTGTGCTCTGTGGCGAACCATTGGATCTTATCCCTACACTTCCAACAATGGTTGTGTGAGCCAAGAGGATACATGCGAAAACTTGCTCATAAGGGATCTTGCTTCACTGATGAGTTTCGGCCTGAGAAACAATGGTATCATAGCTTGCATGTTGTTAACACGAATAATTAACCAACACGTATGATGGTCTCACTTTATAGTGTTCTATGTTAGGAAGTCACCCAAATTTTTTTTGCAAGGCAAGCCTATAGATGTCCCTCTATTTTTATATATAAGAGTATTGCTGGTGTGAGGTAAAGCACCTCAACAGCTTCGGTACATACGCCTACAGAGTATGAATACTCAACATGTTGCACATGCAATCATACTTTAGAATTCTCTAAACTCAAATTACACATACATGACGACACCTTTTGTGATATCCCGGGTTTTTGGGCAATTTAAATTTAATAATCTGTATTAATAATTTAACTGGATTGATAATTTTCTTTATAATTTTAATTTAATTTGGTAATTTAATCTTTTAAAAATCAATAAATATTTAATCTGGCTATATTTAATTTGGTAATACTTGATATTTTCTAATAATTTAAAATTGATAAGATTTGTTTGATAAAGCTAATAAAATATTATTCTATTTATAATATATATATTTTTTATATATTGTGGATAGAGAGATCTTTTGTTTTAATTAAAAGATGAATTTTTCAAATTGTAATATATATGTATGTATATATTGTGATCTAAAGCTTTGTTTTAAAATTAATATTTTTCCAAAAGTTACTTTAAGATTTATTCAATTGTTTTCAAAATATAAGATAATTGTTTATTTTAAATATAATAGTTTAAATAAAGTTTTATTTTGTATTCTTTAAAGTGTTTAAAATTTAATAAAGGTTTTAATTTGTTTCTTTTAATAAGTATAAGACTAAAATGGTTTATAAATTTATATATTAAGATTTAAAATAAACTTTCTTTTAAAAATTATCTCTTAAACAATAAAAATAATTATTTTGGAGTTAAAGATATATGTATAAGAATTTATTTGAACTAGGATTTGTTTTATAATATTTTTCTCTAAAAGTAATTATATATATACATATATACTAAGATAATGTTATTAATTAATTAAAGTAAGTATGAAAGGTAAGATATTAACATTTAAATTAAATAATTTTTTTTTAATTTACTTAGGACATGTGTTAATATCTTAACACATGGTAATAACATTTGTAAGAAAACTAAATATGCCTTAACATTTGTATATGCATGCAATAATACAAGTGGTATACTTAATTTCTTTTGAAATTTAATTATAAGTAAATATAGAATAAGAGATGATCTTCATTTTCTTCTTCAGTTCAAAATCGTTCAAAACATACTTTCTCAATTCTTTTTCTCCTCTTTTCTGAAACTAAAAACAAAATCAAAACAGAAACAAAAATCAAATCTGCAAACAAATAAAAGATCAAGCAACTAACTCACCAACTAGATTTCAGCTTCAACCTGCATTTTCAAAAATGAGATCAACTTGCAATTTCAAATCAACCTGCAATTGAAATGAAGATCAACAGCAGCTTCAACCTTTAAAACATCATATTGTAAGCATGCAAAGGATTTTCAATCAAAAGCAAATCAAAGGCAACTTAAAATAACCCAGATTTCAAGTACCTGGGATGAATTTAAACTTCTCTGCTCTGCATACAAAATAAGGTGAGTAAACTTTCCTTTTAAAAACAGTTTATTTTGGATTTAACTCTAATACATGAGATAATATTGGTTTGGTATGAAAGTTCTTCAGTTTGAATTTATTTAAATTGATATATATGTTGTGTGAGCATGCCTGTTTATATATACAAAGATCTTGTTCTCTGTTTTATAATCTTAAACATTTGAATTTAGAAACAGCTTTAAACTTATGTTTATGCTTAAATGTTGTGATGAATCTCTGTTAAAATATGCTTGCATGTTTATTTTAAGTAGAATTGAGTGTAAATGATGGGTGCATGTCTGGGTTCAAGAACATATATCTCTGTTCATAGTTTACAGGTTTCAAAACCTGTTCAAAATCCATATCTTCTCATGCAATAAGATTTAGGTGATGATCTTTAAATGAAATATGTTTATAAAATAAAAATATAAGTTTTAAAAATAATCTCAAGTGTTAAAGTTGAATATTTATTTCAACAATGGGAGATTACAGTGAAAATCATTTAAAATCAGAAAATCAAGTAGTAAGATTTCATGTTTAAAGTATATAAACAAATTCGTGGTGAAGAATAATGATTTTTGATGTTAAAATCACGATTTTTAAATTTGGGAATGATGGGAATTTTTGAGATGAACGGAAAATACATTTTGGTCAAATTTCGGCGATCGTGTAGGTTTGGGACATCGGAATTGTGGCCAGAGGAAGATCGTTGACTGGAGATCATCAGGAAAATATAGGATTATTTTCTCGAACGCCATGGTGGCCGCGCGATGTCGAAGTAGGGTTTAAGAACTGTTTTTGGTTGGCGTGTTTTGACAATGTCGTGTGTCGTCTGGGAAGCATCAGAGTTGACCGGTAGTGGGGGAATAAGAGCGTGGTTGATCGGCGAGGCTCTGGTCAAGGCGGCAAGGTTTCTGGTGAACGAGATCGTCAGAACGAGGCGTTTTTGTCGAAATGTTAGGTTCCAGGAGGTTGCTCGAATGCTCGATTTTGATTTTCGTCGATATTGATGAAGCTGGCTGATTGGAAAGTTAGTGGAGGTAGTCGTCGACTTGTAAGCATCGTTGGCGTGGAGTCGGTGACGTCCAGATCGTTGTGCACGTGCACGTGCACGTTATCGTGATAGTGTTGGTGACAGGCGATGATTTGGGAAGAGTTGTTGTCTCGGGATTGACTCGTGAAGATTCGTGGTTTTCTCGAAGCAGTGGGAGGAATGATATACTCGAGTTGTCTCGGAAATCTGGAGAGGGAACTCGAGTAGTTTGAAACGTTAGATGTTAACAGTTTTACAGGTTTAAAAATTTAAACTAAGTTTTTGAACTGAAAGATAAGAAGAAACTCGGGTAGATCTCGGGTGAAGATCGGGTTGAACCCAAAGCAAGTTATAAACAGTTTTTAAAAGTTTTATAAAAGCAAGTTTTAAAATTTAAATTGAATCTAGTTTGAACTTTTATGTGAAAATTGTTTAAAATGATTTGATTAAAGGAAGTTAAAATTTGTTAACTTTAATTTATTAAGTTAAATGTTTAGTTATTTTATTTTAAAAATTAAATTAAATAATTTAATTAAGTAGGTTAACTAAAGATAAATGTTTTAAATTTATGATAATTGGGTAATTATAAAAGTAATGATTTTTCCTTAAAGGATAATTAAGGTTTAATGAGTTGAGATTAATTAAGTTAATTACTTAAAAGCAAATTAATTGAAATTAAGTAATTAGAGGTTAATTAACTAAGAAGTACTTAATCTTGTAATTAAGTTTTATTAATTAATTAGTTAAGGGTTGTTAATTGATAATTAAGTGTTATAAGTTAATAATTAGAGGTTAATTAATAAAAGGTTAATTACTTTATGGAAGTAATTTAAGAAAAGTAATTAAGGATTAATTACTTAGATAATTAATTAAGGTTAATCCATTAAATTAGAGGTAATTAATGAAAATAATTAGTGGTAAATTAATGAAAGTAATTAGTGGTTAATTTCTTAATGAAAGTAGTTAAAGGAATTAATTACTTAATGTAATTAATTAAAGTTTAAATGTAATTTGTTTAAGATAATTAATTAAGTTTAATTAATTTAAACACTTGATGATTTGATAAATGATTACTTAATTTAATTTATGGATTTGTAATTACTTAGTAAAGTAATTAATGGTAATTACTGGATGTAATTAACGGAAGATGATTTAAGAATGGAAGTAAGTTGAGTTTTGTAATTAATCAAGGGATTAATTAAATAAATTAAAAAGTAATTAAATTATGTAATAAAGTAATTAAGGGAAGTTAATTACTAAATGAGATTAATCAAGGGTGATTAATAAATGTGACTAATTAATTATTAATTTAAATAAGATAATTAATTAAGAATAATTAAGGATCATTAATTAATATAATTAATGATGTAATTAAGAATTGATTAATTAAGATTAATTAATAAATAATAAGTGATTAAAGTAATTAATTAATTGTAATTAATTAAGGATTAATGTAATTAAATATAGTTAATTAATTAATGAAGTAATTAAAGATTAATTACGGAATGGTTTAAGATAATTAATTTTCTGAAATTAATTAAGTATTAATTACTTAAAGTAATTAAAGGGTAATTAATCAGGAATGATTAATTAAGATGGATATTTAGAGTAATGATTAATTAATTGGTTTAATTAATAATTAAGTAAGCAGGATTTATAGAATGAAGTAATTAGTTTAATTCACTTTAAATTAATTAGATGATATAAATCATTGCTTAAGGATGGATGAATGAGATTGAATGTATTCCATTGTTTGATATCTCTGATGAGATATGATTGATATATGATATGGATGTTTGGTTGAATTATAATGATAATGTGAATTATCTGTTTGGATGATAATGTAGATTATCTATTGAATTATCTATCTTTGTGTATATAGATAAGAATTGAATTGTTTTAACCTTAAAACAACTTGGCCCTTAAAAGATACGTTTTGGATTTCGATGAGACCGGGATCGGGTTTCCGTATACCGGGATTCCAGGTCTGGAGACCCGAATACCACATCGATCCAAATTAACGATAGGTCGTGAATCTCAAGTGAAGATGAAGATTTAGAGTGCAAGGGATTGTCGTTAACTCTGAGGATGATTCCAAAACGAGTGTAACGAGATAATGCCTTCGGTTTCGTTCGAACCCGGAACGAACTTGTATGGATTGAATGCTTTCAGCACATCGTCAGGCGGACGATGAGCATTCTAAGTGATATGTTCTGATTAAAGGTAATCGTAACCTCAAGCCTCATCAACCGGGAATGGCTAAAACAGGGGAGGTGCAACAAGGCTTCGTGGGTAGCACCCACTGAGAGCAAGATAGATCCCTGTCTAGAGGTCCCTTTTCTTTTTATTCGGCTTAGTGTGTGGTTGGTCGCGCCAACTACGGGGTTATCTTGTTCGGAATTATCCAGTAAGGGATGGTTCCGGCTTTGTGTTGTAGGGGAGCGGGCGTACTCCTCGGTACGGTGATCTAGGCCACGTACTGTGACGGGCGGTACCCCAGTAGCCCTGCCATTGATGGAATCCAAACTCCAATAAGTGCCGTACGTATTAGTTGTGCCCAACTATGTTGGAATGTGAGATGTAAGCATTTCAGCTATTTCTGTATTTTACTTGAAAACCCTAGACCCTATTATAATACAATCAGATTTCCTATCAAACGTTTTAGTTAGCGTAAGGTAAAAACTTACCCATGTTTATTTGTGGGAAGTCTTACGTGATACTTTTGTTTTCAAAAGTTTTCAAAGTTAAGCAATCTAACCGTTTACTCACACCAGACCCATGTCTGACCTAAGTGTTTATTTTCTGTTTTATTAAACTCTTGGGTACTCAATATTGTATTGAGTAGTCGAGGGATTCAGGTTAGCTTTGACGAATTCTGGAGGAGATTTGGGGCAGGAGGCTTCACCGTGTAGATATATGATGATTCCGCTGTGTATATGTTGTGTCTGTATCTGTGATACTTGAGTTGTATGAATTAGACAGATGTTTATAACTGTCTAATATGTGTTGTATAAGTTGTGTAACTCTGATGTATATGATACTATGTAATATTTTATATGATATATTATATTTCATTCGTTCCGCTGTGAGTTTCTGATGTTGTTGTTCTTTCTTCTTTTCTTTCTTTTCTTCTTCTATCCCTTTCTTTCTTAATTCACGATACGTCTTTCTGGGCATAGAAAGTCGGGTCGTGACAGTTGGTATCGGAGCATAGGTTGAGCGAATACCTAAGCTATTGATTAAGTGAATATCAGAACACTAGGTTGAGTGAATACCTAGGTTCGGAAGGATTGTTCATTAGAGACAAGATCTGTAGCAACCTGTTTGAGTCTGAGTGTATATATATTCGAGAGCGCGTATTTGTTAGTTATATAAAATGGTTTTATATTGTGTTAATTGATCGGTTGAGTGGTATATGGATTCTGGTCAATACGAGTAGCTAACGTTATTGATAGGGATCTCTAAACACTTGAACCAGGCCAACGGACACAATATTGTTTTAAAGAGGTAGATGAAATAATTTTACCCAGAAATAATTTCTATATAAAAAAAAATATATATCATTTTAAATATATATATTTATGTATTTCTACCTATTTATTGGGTTACCTGTTCGGGTTTTCCAATATAAGTTATAAAGGTAGATAAGGTGGTAGTGTGTGTAACACAATTACAAATAGTTGGAGTTTGAATGTTGAGGTTGGAAGTGTATCTGTCGAGACTGTAGACCTAATACTGTCTCGAGTAAGCTTTGCTGTGGTGAAGGATTTCATCGATCTCCGAAGGAAACTGTAATGGTTCGGAGTTTATCTTTGAAGTGTGGATGAGTAGAGTTGGATCTGTCGGATGTGCAGAAGTGTGTGATGGTATCTTGATACCTCAGGTAATAGTAGCTGTATGATGAGATACAGTGACGATGGATGTTCCTGAAGATGTTTTCTTTTGGAACAAGATTAAGAAGGTATTGGAGGAACAGTTGATGTCTACCGCAGGAAAGACTCGACTGTATAGGAATTCTCTGATATCAAGTAAGAGAGTTTTGTCTATTTTGAAGTATGGGACTAAGGTCAATTAGTTGTTCTTCGGACATGGTCTCATTGTTCCCTTAAGAAGAGTAAGTTATTGGCGATTGGTTTGGAGCCCGAGTTTCTTTTGGATGTCTGCTATCTCGGAGATTCGTTGAGAGGTTTGTTGATGGTTTTAGTTTTGAGAAGCCTTTGGATTAGAAGTTCTTGGTTAGCTGTGATAGCAGTGCAGCTCGGAGTGTTCGGTGTGCTGTCGAGATAGAGTTTGGAAGCAGCAGTGTGGTTCGTTTCTTCGATGGTACCGGAATCTTTGTGATTCTTCTATCAGCAGTCCGAGAAGATGGTGAATGTTTTCTTGAAGGGTTAACCTTGTTTGGAAAAGTTTAAGGCTGTTTTTATTAGTAAAGAGAGAACAGTTTCTTTGGAATCCGAACTAGGTAGGATCGCAAAAGTGAATTGCGATTATTTTGAGAGTTCATCTTGAGTAATCTTTTGTATGAAATTGAGACATCTCAAGAGGAAGTAAATGTTATCAAAGAGGTCAAAGATTTAGTTTATATCGATTTGGTTCCTAGAGAAGGATTTGGTGAAGTATCTTAGAATTTTATGGAGTATCTGTGTTTTCTCTTCTGTTTCTAGTTTCGAGTTTCCTCTAGCCAAGGATAGCTGAAGACAGTACCCTTGACCGAGGACTCGTCTATTCTTTGAGAAGTTGGTTATGTCTTTAAGATAACCAATGTTTCCGCTTGTTTGTGGATCTAGTTTGTGCTCGAGTTCATCGACATTCTCATCTATTTCAAAATCAGAGTTGTGCAGCGAAAGCAAAGGTAGTAGCTGTGCAAGAAAGGAAGTAACCTCAGATTTCTACAAGAACTTTATGTGAATTTCTAAGTGTGTATAGAATTTTCTGGAATCTGGGAGAAGGAAGTTCAGTCTTCTATTTCTTGTGGAGTAGAGTTTGTGGATTTCAGCAGATTTGAAGATCATTTTGTTCTTGGTTCAGATTTGTTTCAAGAAGCATCAGCAAGGGTTGAGCTGATCAGGAAGAGATGAGGTAGCCCAGGATCAGCTGGTGAGTTATGCAGATATGAGACAAAGTTTGGAATTCGGAGTTGGAGATTGGAAATTGTTTTAAGTTTTTCTCCGATTAAAGAACTATAAGATTTGGTAAGTCTGGAAAGTTAGCTCCAAAAGTATTTTGGATTTTCCTGTGTTCTCGAGAGAAGTAGTTCTTTGTCTACAGGATTGAATGGCCAGTTTGGATATCTGGAAATTCATTGTATTTCACGTATCTCTGAGGGAGTACGTGTATGATCTATTACTGATTGTAGAATCTGCAGTTCAGATGGATTTGGAAGTTGAGTTGGACTTGGGTATGATCTGATATCTTGTTCAGATTAGTGGATCTAGAGAAGTGAGGAGCTCTGGATCATAGTGGTGTAGTTTGTTTAGCTTCTGTAGAGCGAGTCTCCCGGTGATTTATACTTGGGAAACTCTAGATAGTATTAATAAGTCTATCCTGATTTGTATCAGAATAGTTAGTTAGGTTTGATTGTTTGATTGGTTGCTATGGTTGTTAGTTATTAGATGTTAGGTATGATTTGCTAATTGAAATTAAAAATCTTTGCTGGGTTATTAAATTAACTTTGCTTTTAATTTCGGGGACGAAATTATTTTAAGGGGGAAGGAATGTGATATCCCGGGTTTTTGGGCAATTTAAATTTAATAATCTGTATTAATAATTTAACTGGATTGATAATTTTCTTTATAATTTTAATTTAATTTGGTAATTTAATCTTTTAAAAATCAATAAATATTTAATCTGGCTATATTTAATTTGGTAATACTTGATATTTTCTAATAATTTAAAATTGATAAGATTTGTTTGATAAAGCTAATAAAATATTATTCTATTTATAATATATATATTTTATATATATTGTGGATAGAGAGATCTTTTGTTTTAATTAAAAGATGAATTTTTCAAATTGTAATATATATGTATGTATATATTGTGATCTAAAGCTTTGTTTTAAAATTAATATTTTTCCAAAAGTGTAACGACCCGTATTTTTACGGATCGACAGGTTCGGAAAAATCTGGAGTTTTAGCATTTTGAGTCATTTCAGATTTTACGCAAATTTCGCCTAAGTCCTAAGTCGTCCACGACTTAGCATGAGTCGTGAGTCGTATACGACTTAGGAGATAGGAGTGTGATGACTTAAATGAACTAACCGACTTAAGGAAAGTGCGACCTAAGGGGATAAGTCGTTGCTGGGCTAAGTCAGTAGGTCGAAGTTAACTCGGCGAGTGTTAAGCCGTAGGTTGTAAGTCGTCGCCGAGTTAAGGGATAGACAACCTAAGGAAGTGACCGACTTATGTTATTGTAGACGACTTAAGGTTTTGAGTTAAGTGTTAAGTCGGCTGACGAGTTAAGGTAGTGGTCGACTTAAGACCTGGACGACTTAGGAGTTGAGTCTTATCCTGGTAGATCGGCAAAGCTGCTATGTTAAGTCGTAGGTAGGCTGCTGTGTTGAGTCGTGGTTGAGTTAAGGTGATGAGTCGTAATACTTGATAAGTCGTAGTCGAGTTAACCGTTGAGTCGTATCTTCTGATGAGTCGTATCTTCTGATGAGTCGTAGCTTTGTGCTAAGTCGTAGACGACTTAGTGGTTGAGTCGTCTAGCCAGTAAGGCGCGTACGCACTAGGTCGTAGACAGGGGTAGTCTGGTAAGTCGTAGGTGCCTGGGATGAGTCGGAGACGACTTAGGAGATAGCTGTTAAGTCTTGAGTCGTAGAGGGGTCTGAGTGTTGAGTCGGAAGAGGCTATAAGTCGGAAACCGTTGAGTCATGGTGATCTGATGAGTCGTAGACGACTCATAGAGGCAGTCGAGTCATGGATTTCAGCTATAAATAGGAGAGCTTCTCTTCATTTTTGGGATCCGGATTTTGAAGCGACGAAGTGCTGCCATTTTGAGAGCTCGACTTCTACACTTCTTCACTTCTTTTCTCCACTCTAATCTAGTGCTTCCATCCATCCAAATCGAAGATCATGATTGAAGATTCAAGAGCTTAGATTGAAGATCTTCATCTTTTCAAGAGAGATTTCTTCGTTTGAAGCGGATTCGTGATAGATCAAGCTTCATCCTTCGCTGTCCAGATCTGAAGTGTGTTGATTTGAGGTTGTTTAGGTGATTTGGTGAGTGGTGATTATCTCTCACACGGATCCAAAGGAGTATATCGGATTGTTGGCTTGATTTGGTGTTAAAAATAGAGATTTCCATGCATTTCCTTCATCCTATGTGTAGATCCATATAGATCCATTGTTTATGATGATGTTACATCCATTTTATCATATGTTAACCTATGCAAGTTCATTCATCAAGTTTGTAGAGATATAATCCATGTTTTCATGCTTATTGGACTTTCAACTCTTTAATTACGAAAATGCCATTATTGTTATAATTGTCTACTTAGATCATTTTTGAATGTTTGATTGCTTGGATTGATGTTTGATTTGATTGATTGTTATGAACTAGATGATTGATGATTAGATTTAGATCGAAGGTGATTCAAAAGCTAAGGGAAAGGCTCTTGTATTGGAAAAGCTGCTCGTGGCATATGTAGCGGGATGATGAAGCTCCTATGCATAGATTTGATGATGTGAAGTTGAGATGAAGCTTTGCGAGGATGTAATGAAGCGAGGCATCATATGATGAAGACTTGGTCTAATCCAGGCGGGATCATTCCAAGCATGTTGATAACTCGGTGATATGATTCGAGTTGAGGATAATGGATGCTCGAGAGGCGCTTGAGCTAGTATGGCAATAGTCGTCGAGGAGGATGACTAGGAGGTTGAGATCTCATCGTTGTTGAAGGTTCTAGAATGCTCTAAGCAAGAGTACATGGGGACGCCCAAAAGACTAAGTTGATGGTCAAGTACTCTGGGTAGATTCGATAATCCTAGGCACGGGTCACGATGACGTGCGGGAGTTATGTCTAGAACCGGGGTTACCATTAGCCCTTGACGGACGGCTGAAAGAATGTGCCGGTCATTCAATTAACGGTGATATCGCAACAATGATAACAGTGATAGCCGAGTCATGGATGTTTGGTTGTATCGTCATTCGGTCTCAAGAGCGGTATTTCCTGGGTGCTTATCTGACCTTGGTTTTAGACCTTGGGATTTGTACTTGGAAAACATCGCTCTTGACTCGAGTGACAATTGCTTTACTTTAAATTGTATGCTCTGCTATGTTTGCTTCTGCTTAGTGTGTGTCTGGGGGCTATCACTGTAGAATGAGGTTGGAGTGGGAGGGTTGTATTCCTATTCCTTTTCCTTTATGCTCTTTTGGTATGTTGTTAGTTAATTTACTGCTCACTAAGACTGTTGTCTGACTCAAGGCTTTATGTTTTAATTCTTATTGCCTTGGGCTGTTCGTCCATTTTGGGACGGGCAGACTAGGTAGCAGGTGACAGGTGCTGTTCTCTTCTCACGATGCTGATATCGAAGACGAGCTGGAGGGTTGCATATTATCTTCTTATTATATGTACTGGATATTCCGCTGTTTTGTATTCTCTGAGAGATATGTAGTGAGGCTGGATGTATTGACTATGTGGGTGCTTGTATTCAACTATTATGGAGTTTTATATGATGTCATTTTGTTCTGTAAAGCTTCACTATACATATGTTCTATTGTATTTTGTCCATGCGCTGTGAGTAATACGATAGATTCTGTTGAGTTTATCTTACCCTGACAATCGTCCATGGTTGCCTGGCACACTTTACAGCGCACTATCTCTAGATTCGGTGCAGGGGTCATGGGCGGTCGTCACATTTGGTATCAGAGCATTGGTTAATCGATTTTACCCAACGCTCGCCGTCATAACTACGTATGAGAGACGTAATTGTATTTTGATGGATGATTACTATATATAATATAGTAGCTTAGTAGAGTTGAGTCCTTTATGCAGTTGTTTCTCTAGATGTTCTAATCATTCCTTTTTATAGATATTGAGAATGAGTCGAAGAGGGAGACCAGCTGCTAGGGAAGGCCGTGCTACTGAAGAGACTGCTGATTATGCAGCCATGTTCGAAGCTATGATGACTTCGATCATGAGAAGGATACCAGTTCCGGGGGCAGCGGTTGATGTTGGAGTTCAAGTCCAAACTCCGAAACCAGTGGATTTTGCTAAGCTGTGCAAGGATTATACTGCTCTTGGAGGGAAGGTTTTCTTGGGAACAGAATCTACCATTGAGGTCCAGAGGTGGATAGATGCTTGTAGAAGGATCTTTGGTGATTTGGGAATTGATGATGCAACTAAGAGGAAGTTGGCATCGAGGCAGCTTCAAGGGAGAGCTTCTGATTGGTGGAACTCTATTACCATCACTACTCCGGAAGAAGAGATTACTTGGGAGCAATTCCAAGTCAGATTTGAAGCTAAGTTCATCTCTACAGCTCAGAAGTCTGTTCTGTTCAAGAAGTTTGTAGAGCTCAAGCAGGGTGGAAGATCTGTTCTTGAGTATGTTTCTGAGTTTGAAGCTTTGTCCAAGTATGCTCGGTCATATATTGAATCTGCTTATCAGAAGAATGAGAAGTTTGTGACCGGCTTGGATAGTTATCTTGGGAGACAGTTGGTGGATCATTTGGACGATTCATTTGAGAAGCTTGTGGAGAAAGCTCTTAGGCATGAGAGTCTGTTTCCTAAGGAAGGACCTGTTGTTGCTGTTACCGGGGGAGAGTCTAAACCACAGCAGGGTGGGAACAAGAAGAGAAAGCAGCAGCAGCAGAAGGGTAAGGATGGCCAGAAGAAGCCGAAAGGCGAGGTGACTTGCTACAATTGTCAGCAGAAGGGCCATTTCTCTAAGGATTGTAAGAATCCGAAGGTGCCAATGAAGTGTCACAACTGTGACAAGCCGGGGCATTTCAGGAAAAATTGTCCAGAACCGAGGAAGGACAGGCAGATTGTGCAAGCTTATGCTTTGGGAGCTGTTCCGTCGTCTTCGAAGGCTCCTACTGCGGAAGAGAAAGGAAAGAGTGTGGTTGTTCAAGGTACTCTTTTCCTATGTGGTGTTCCAGTTAGAGTTCTGTTTGATACTGGAGCGTCGCATTCATTAGTTTGTAATGAACTAGTAGGCCGGTTAGATTTGAAGCCGGATATTATTGATAGGCCATTGGTTGTGACTAATCCAGTTGGGGGTTCGTCTTGTTTGTGTATGTTATGCCGTGGTCTAGTTGTGTCGAGTCATGGTTGCTCTTTTGATTGTGATTGCTTTGTTCTGAACTTTGCGGGGTTCGGAATTATTTTGGGTATGGACTGGCTTAGGAAGTATGCGGCTAAGGTTGATTGTGAGAGGCTGGAGGTGACAGTCGGGAATGTGGAAGGGCGAAAGATTGTGATACGATGTAAGCATGAGGAAGGCGTCTTCATGAGCTTCATGTATTCGCTAGTTGTTCCACGGGATGGACTGTCTTTAGTGCCAATCGCAAATGGATTCGAGGATGTCTTTGACGAAGTCAAAGGGTTGCCGCCGCATAGAGAGATCGAGTTTCGTATAGATCTAGTTGAAGGAGCCAGACCTGTTGTGATGCCTCTTAGGCGGATGGCACCTAGGGAACAGCAGGAGTTGAGGGTGCAAGTTGATGATCTTTTGCAGAAAGGATTCATTCGGCGTAGTGTGTCCGAGTGGGGTGCACCAGTTGTGTTTGCAACCAAGGCAGATGGGTCATTGAGATTGTGTGTGGATTATCGTGAGCTGAATAAGGTGACTAAGAAGAACAAGTATCCATTGCCGAGAATAGATGACTTGTTTGATCAGCTTCACGAAGCCAAGGTGTTTTCTCAGATGGATTTGGCAACGGGATTTCACCAGTTGAGAGTAGCTAAGGGTAGTGTGCCGAAGACTGCTTTTAGGACACCATCCGGTTTCTTTGAGTGGCTGGTAATGCCGTTTGGATTGACTAACGCGCCAGCATATTTTGTGGATCTTATGAATAGAGTGTTCAGAGATCAGTTGAACAAGTTCGTACTTGTGTTCGTGGATGATATTCTGATTTATTCCAGAACGGAGGAAGAGCACAAGACGCACTTGCGTATTGTTTTGGAAATTTTGCGGAAACATCAGTTGAAGGCTAAGTTTTCGAAGTGTCACTTCTGGAAGAGTGAAGTGAGGTTCTTAGGCCATGTGATTTCTGGAAATGGAATAGCGGTTGATCCCGCTAAGGTGGCAGCAATCCAGGATTGGGTTAGACCTAAGAATGCATCTGACATGAGAAGTTTTCTTGGATTAGCAGGGTATTATCGACGGTTTATCAAAGACTTCTCCAAGGTAGCTGCACCGTTAACAGGATTGACGAAAAAGAACAAAGTGTTCTGTTGGGATGCTAAGTGTGAGCAAGCTTTCGGAATCTTGAAAGAGAGATTGACGAGTGCTCCTGTTTTGACTATTCCAGGTGGGAATGATGAGATGGTGGTTTACACCGACGCATGTGGTACTGGACTTGGAGCAGTGCTGATGCAGAAGGATAAAGTTGTTGCGTATGCCAGTCGACAACTGAAGCCGCATGAAAGGAATTACCCAACTCATGACTTGGAGTTAGCGGCGATTGTATTTGCTCTGAAGATGTGGAGGCATTATCTGTTGGGAGTTCGATTCGAGTTGTTTACGGATCACAAGTCGTTGAAGTATCTTTTCTCCCAAAAGGATTTGAATCTTCGGCAGCAACGTTGGCTGGAGTTTTTGGCATCATATGACTTTGGTATAGCTTATACTCCGGGAAAAGGTAACGCAGTGGCTGATGCGTTAAGTCGAAGACATGCAGGATTGGGAGCCATGTTTTCAGAATGGAAGAGTCTCGAGTATATAGCTGGATTTGACTTCAGGCCTAGATGTGAATTGGAACCTGAGATGTTGGCAAACTTATCAATAAGACCGACTCTTGTGGAAAGGATTGGCGAGAGTCAAAAGCGAGATGATAAGCTTGTCAAGATTATCCGTGATTTAGAATCTGGATTGGATCCAGAAAAGGATAAAGGATTCGAGGTCGATAGAGAAGGTTGGCTTCGAAAGCAAGGACGACTAGTTGTTCCCGATATAGATGAATTGAGGAGTGAAGTTCTGAAGGAAAGTCATCACTCGAAGCTGACAATTCATCCAGGTGGAAACAAGATGTATCGGGATATGAAGAGAACCTACTACTGGGAAGGCATGAAGAAGGATGTTGGAGATTTCATTTCCAAGTGTATGAATTGCCAGTTGGTAAAAGCCGAACAGAAGAAGCCAAGCGGATTGCTTCAGCCATTAGAAGTTCCTACATGGAAGTGGGAACAAGTGTCGATGGATTTTATCGATGGATTACCTAGAACCAGAACGGGAAATGAAGGGATTTGGGTCATTATGGATCGTCTGACTAAGAGTGCACGATTCATTCCTGTTCGATCGACTAGGACTGCATCAAAGTTGGCTGAGTTGTATGTTAAGTGGATAGTTCGATTCCATGGTATTCCGAAAAGTATAGTGAGCGATCGAGACCCGTTGTTCACCAGTGGATTTTGGAAGAGCTTCCAGGAAGTTTTGGGAATCGAGTTGTGTTTGAGTACAGCTTATCACCCTCAAACAGATGGTCAGACCGAGAGAGTCAACCGAGTTTTGGAAGATCTTCTTAGAGCATGTGTTTTGGACTTCGGAGGATCATGGGAAGATCACCTTCATTTGGTGGAGTTTGCGTACAACAACAGTTACCAGTCAAGCATTGGTATGGCACCGTATGAGGCATTGTATGGAAGACCGTGTAACTCTCCAACATGTTGGTTGGAAACTGGGGAAAAGTTGATGCTTGGGCCAGAGATGATTCGTCAGACTTCAGATTGTATAGAGATCATTCGGCAACGAATGAAGGCAGCCCAAGATCGTCAGAAGAGTTATGCTGATAAACGTCGTAAGGATTTGGAGTTCGACGTAGGTGATATGGTTTTTGTGAAGATTTCTCCTCTGAAGAATGTTATTCGATTCGGGAAGAAAGGAAAATTGACTCCGAGATTTGTTGGACCATTCCCGATCATCGAGCGAATTGGAAAGCTCGCCTACAGATTGGAGTTACCAGAGAAGATGTCGAGTGTGCACAATGTTTTTCATGTATCATATCTACGGAAGTATGTGCACGACTCGAGTACGGTGGTTTCTGCTGATAGCTGTGAAGACTTAGAAGTTGATCCAGTTGATAGAAGACCTCGTAAGCCGCTTCGTGTTGTTGAAACCGACACGAAACAGCTCAGGAGGAAGGTAGTTAAGTTGCTCAAGATACAATGGAGTGATGATGATAACGACTGTACGTGGGAGGTGGAAGAGAGGATGAAGGCAGCTCATCCTGAACTCTTCAAGGTATGGCCCTGAGGTGTCGTGTCATCTCGCGATATTGTAACTTGTTCTAAGTCTTAGAACTCTGTACGCTAAGCTAGAATTGGATGCATGGGTTGCTGGTTGTTATGGTTGGTAGGCGTACAGAATAGTCTTTGATTGCTTTGATTGTTTGGAATTTCGGGGGCGAAATTCCTAAGGGGGAGAGAATGTAACGACCCGTATTTTTACGGATCGACAGGTTCGGAAAAATCTGGAGTTTTAGCATTTTGAGTCATTTCAGATTTTACGCAAATTTCGCCTAAGTCCTAAGTCGTCCACGACTTAGCATGAGTCGTGAGTCGTATACGACTTAGGAGATAGGAGTGTGATGACTTAAATGAACTAACCGACTTAAGGAAAGTGCGACCTAAGGGGATAAGTCGTTGCTGGGCTAAGTCAGTAGGTCGAAGTTAACTCGGCGAGTGTTAAGCCGTAGGTTGTAAGTCGTCGCCGAGTTAAGGGATAGACAACCTAAGGAAGTGACCGACTTATGTTATTGTAGACGACTTAAGGTTTTGAGTTAAGTGTTAAGTCGGCTGACGAGTTAAGGTAGTGGTCGACTTAAGACCTGGACGACTTAGGAGTTGAGTCTTATCCTGGTAGATCGGCAAAGCTGCTATGTTAAGTCGTAGGTAGGCTGCTGTGTTGAGTCGTGGTCGAGTTAAGGTGATGAGTCGTAATACTTGATAAGTCGTAGTCGAGTTAACCGTTGAGTCGTATCTTCTGATGAGTCGTATCTTCTGATGAGTCGTAGCTTTGTGCTAAGTCGTAGACGACTTAGTGGTTGAGTCGTCTAGCCAGTAAGGCGCGTACGCACTAGGTCGTAGACAGGGGTAGTCTGGTAAGTCGTAGGTGCCTGGGATGAGTCGGAGACGACTTAGGAGATAGCTGTTAAGTCTTGAGTCGTAGAGGGGTCTGAGTGTTGAGTCGGAAGAGGCTATAAGTCGGAAACCGTTGAGTCATGGTGATCTGATGAGTCGTAGACGACTCATAGAGGCAGTCGAGTCATGGATTTCAGCTATAAATAGGAGAGCTTCTCTTCATTTTTGGGATCCGGATTTTGAAGCGACGAAGTGCTGCCATTTTGAGAGCTCGACTTCTACACTTCTTCACTTCTTTTCTCCACTCTAATCTAGTGCTTCCATCCATCCAAATCGAAGATCAAGATTGAAGATTCAAGAGCTTAGATTGAAGATCTTCATCTTTTCAAGAGAGATTTCTTCGTTTGAAGCGGATTCGTGATAGATCAAGCTTCATCCTTCGCTGTCCAGATCTGAAGTGTGTTGATTTGAGGTTGTTTAGGTGATTTGGTGAGTGGTGATTATCTCTCACACGGATCCAAAGGAGTATATCGGATTGTTGGCTTGATTTGGTGTTAAAAATAGAGATTTCCATGCATTTCCTTCATCCTATGTGTAGATCCATATAGATCCATTGTTTATGATGATGTTACATCCATTTTATCATATGTTAACCTATGCAAGTTCATTCATCAAGTTTGTAGAGATATAATCCATGTTTTCATGCTTATTGGACTTTCAACTCTTTAATTACGAAAATGCCATTATTGTTATAATTGTCTACTTAGATCATTTTTGAATGTTTGATTGCTTGGATTGATGTTTGATTTGATTGATTGTTATGAACTAGATGATTGATGATTAGATTTAGATCGAAGGTGATTCAAAAGCTAAGGGAAAGGCTCTTGTATTGGAAAAGCTGCTCGTGGCATATGTAGCGGGATGATGAAGCTCCTATGCATAGATTTGATGATGTGAAGTTGAGATGAAGCTTTGCGAGGATGTAATGAAGCGAGGCATCATATGATGAAGACTTGGTCTAATCCAGGCGGGATCATTCCAAGCATGTTGATAACTCGGTGATATGATTCGAGTTGAGGATAATGGATGCTCGAGAGGCGCTTGAGCTAGTATGGCAATAGTCGTCGAGGAGGATGACTAGGAGGTTGAGATCTCATCGTTGTTGAAGGTTCTAGCATGCTCTAAGCAAGAGTACATGGGGACGCCCAAAAGACTAAGTTGATGGTCAAGTACTCTGGGTAGATTCGATAATCCTAGGCACGGGTCACGATGACGTGCGGGAGTTATGTCTAGAACCGGGGTTACCATTAGCCCTTGACGGACGGCTGAAAGAATGTGCCGGTCATTCAATTAACGGTGATATCGCAACAATGATAACAGTGATAGCCGAGTCATGGATGTTTGGTTGTATCGTCATTCGGTCTCAAGAGCGGTATTTCCTGGGTGCTTATCTGACCTTGGTTTTAGACCTTGGGATTTGTACTTGGAAAACATCGCTCTTGACTCGAGTGACAATTGCTTTACTTTAAATTGTATGCTCTGCTATGTTTGCTTCTGCTTAGTGTGTGTCTGGGGGCTATCACTGTAGAATGAGGTTGGAGTGGGAGGGTTGTATTCCTATTCCTTTTCCTTTATGCTCTTTTGGTATGTTGTTAGTTAATTTACTGCTCACTAAGACTGTTGTCTGACTCAAGGCTTTATGTTTTAATTCTTATTGCCTTGGGCTGTTCGTCCATTTTGGGACGGGCAGACTAGGTAGCAGGTGACAGGTGCTGTTCTCTTCTCACGATGCTGATATCGATGACGAGCTGGAGGGTTGCATATTATCTTCTTATTATATGTACTGGATATTCCGCTGTTTTGTATTCTCTGAGAGATATGTAGTGAGGCTGGATGTATTGACTATGTGGGTGCTTGTATTCAACTATTATGGAGTTTTATATGATGTCATTTTGTTCTGTAAAGCTTCACTATACATATGTTCTATTGTATTTTGTCCATGCGCTGTGAGTAATACGATAGATTCTGTTGAGTTTATCTTACCCTGACAATCGTCCATGGTTGCCTGGCACACTTTACAGCGCACTATCTCTAGATTCGGTGCAGGGGTCATGGGCGGTCGTCACAAAAAGTTACTTTAAGATTTATTCAATTGTTTTCAAAATATAAGATAATTGTTTATTTTAAATATAATAGTTTAAATAAAGTTTTATTTTGTATTCTTTAAAGTGTTTAAAATTTAATAAAGGTTTTAATTTGTTTCTTTTAATAAGTATAAGACTAAAATGGTTTATAAATTTATATATTAAGATTTAAAATAAACTTTCTTTTAAAAATTATCTCTTAAACAATAAAAATAATTATTTTGGAGTTAAAGATATATGTATAAGAATTTATTTGAACTAGGATTTGTTTTATAATATTTTTCTCTAAAAGTAATTATATATATACATATATACTAAGATAATGTTATTAATTAATTAAAGTAAGTATGAAAGGTAAGATATTAACATTTAAATTAAATAATTTTTTTTTAATTTACTTAGGACATGTGTTAATATCTTAACACATGGTAATAACATTTGTAAGAAAACTAAATATGCCTTAACATTTGTATATGCATGCAATAATACAAGTGGCATACTTAATTTCTTTTGAAATTTAATTATAAGTAAATATAGAATAAGAGATGATCTTCATTTTCTTCTTCAGTTCAAAATCGTTCAAAACATACTTTCTCAATTCTTTTTCTCCTCTTTTCTGAAACTAAAAACAAAATCAAAACAGAAACAAAAATCAAATCTACAAACAAATAAAAGATCAAGCAACTAACTCACCAACTAGATTTCAGCTTCAACCTGCATTTTCAAAAATGAGATCAACTTGCAATTTCAAATCAACCTGCAATTGAAATGAAGATCAACAGCAGCTTCAACCTTTAAAACATCATATTGTAAGCATGCAAAGGATTTTCAATCAAAAGCAAATCAAAGGCAACTTAAAATAACCCAGATTTCAAGTACCTGGGATGAATTTAAACTTCTCTGCTCTGCATACAAAATAAGGTGAGTAAACTTTCCTTTTAAAAACAGTTTATTTTGGATTTAACTCTAATACATGAGATAATATTGGTTTGGTATGAAAGTTCTTCAGTTTGAATTTATTTAAATTGATATATCTGTTGTGTGAGCATGCCTGTTTATATATACAAAGATCCTGTTCTCTATTTTATAATCTTAAACATTTGAATTTAGAAACAGCTTTAAACTTATGTTTATGCTTAAATGTTGTGATGAATCTCTGTTAAAATATGCTTGCATGTTTATATTAAGTAGAATTGAGTGTAAATGATGGGTGCATGTCTGGGTTCAAGAACATATATCTCTGTTCATAGTTTACAGGTTTCAAAACCTGTTCAAAATCCATATCTTCTCATGCAATAAGATTTAGGTGATGATCTTTAAATGAAATATGTTTATAAAATAAAAATCTAAGTTTTAAAAATAATCTCAAGTGTTAAAGTTGAATATTTATTTCAACAATGGTAGATTACAGTGAAAATCATTTAAAATCAGAAAATCAAGTAGTAAGATTTCATGTTTAATGTATATAAACAGATTCGTGGTGAAGAATAATGATTTTTGATGTTAAAATCACGATTTTTAAATTTGGGAATGATGGGAATTTTTGAGATGAACGGAAAATACATTTTGGTCAAATTTCGGCGATCGTGTAGGTTTGGGACATCGGAATTGTGGCCAGAGGAAGATCGTAGACTGGAGATCATCAGGAAAATATAGGATTATTTTCTCGAACGCCATGGTGGCCGCGCGATGTCGAAGTAGGCTTTAAGAACTGTTTTTGGTTGGCGTGTTTTGACAATGTCGTGTGTCGTCTGGGAAGCATCGGAGTTGACCGGTAGTGGGGGAATAAGAGCGTGGTTGATCGGCGAGGCTCTGGTCAAGGCGGCAAGGTTTCTGGTGAACGAGATCGTCAGAACGAGGCGTTTTTGTCGAAATATTGGGTTCCAGGAGGTTGCTCGAATGCTCGATTTTGATTTTCGTCGATATTGATGAAGCTGGCTGATCGGAAAGTTAGTGGAGGTAGTCGTCGACTTGTAAGCATTGTTGGCGTGGAGTCGGTGACGTCCAGATCGTTGTGCACGTGCACGTTATCGTGATAGTGTTGGTGACAGGCGATGATTTGGGAAGAGTTGTTGTCTCGGGATTGACTCGTGAAGATTCGTGGTTTTCTCGAAGCAGTGGGAGGAATGATATACTCGAGTTGTCTCGGAAATCTGGAGAGGGAACTCGAGTAGTTTGAAACGTTAGATGTTAACAGTTTTACAGGTTTAAAAATTTAAACTAAGTTTTTGAACTGAAAGATAAGAAGAAACTCGGGTAGATCTCGGGTGAAGATCGGGTTGAACCCAAAGCAAGTTATAAACAGTTTTTAAAAGTTTTATAAAAGCAAGTTTTAAAATTTAAATTGAATCTAGTTTGAACTTTTATGTGAAAATTGTTTAAAATGATTTGATTAAAGGAAGTTAAAATTTGTTAACTTTAATTTATTAAGTTAAATGTTTAGTTATTTTATTTTAAAAATTAAATTAAATAATTTAATTAAGTAGGTTAACTAAAGATAAATGTTTTAAATTTATGATAATTGGGTAATTATAAAAGTAATGATTTTTCCTTAAAGGATAATTAAGGTTTAATGAGTTGAGATTAATTAAGTTAATTACTTAAAAGCAAATTAATTGAAATTAAGTAATTAGAGGTTAATTAACTAAGAAGTACTTAATCTTGTAATTAAGTTTTATTAATTAATTAGTTAAGGGTTGTTAATTGATAATTAAGTGTTATAAGTTAATAATTAGAGGTTAATTAATAAAAGGTTAATTACTTTATGGAAGTAATTTAAGAAAAGTAATTAAGGATTAATTACTTAGATAATTAATTAAGGTTAATCCATTAAATTAGAGGTAATTAATGAAAATAATTAGTGGTAAATTAATGAAAGTAATTAGTGGTTAATTTCTTAATGAAAGTAGTTAAAGGAATTAATTACTTAATGTAATTAATTAAAGTTTAAATGTAATTTGTTTAAGATAATTAATTAAGTTTAATTAATTTAAACACTTGATGATTTGATAAATGATTACTTAATTTAATTTATGGATTTGTAATTACTTAGTAAAGTAATTAATGGTAATTACTGGATGTAATTAACGGAAGATGATTTAAGAATGGAAGTAAGTTGAGTTTTGTAATTAATCAAGGGATTAATTAAATAAATTAAAAAGTAATTAAATTATGTAATAAAGTAATTAAGGGAAGTTAATTACTAAATGAGATTAATCAAGGGTGATTAATAAATGTGACTAATTAATTATTAATTTAAATAAGATAATTAATTAAGAATAATTAAGGATCATTAATTAATATAATTAATGATGTAATTAAGAATTGATTAATTAAGATTAATTAATAAATAATAAGTGATTAAAGTAATTAATTAATTGTAATTAATTAAGGATTAATGTAATTAAATATAGTTAATTAATTAATGAAGTAATTAAAGATTAATTACGGAATGGTTTAAGATAATTAATTTTCTGAAATTAATTAAGTATTAATTACTTAAAGTAATTAAAGGGTAATTAATCAGGAATGATTAATTAAGATGGATATTTAGAGTAATGATTAATTAATTGGTTTAATTAATAATTAAGTAAGCAGGATTTATAGAATGAAGTAATTAGTTTAATTCACTTTAAATTAATTAGATGATATAAATCATTGCTTAAGGATGGATGAATGAGATTGAATGTATTCCATTGTTTGATATCTCTGATGAGATATGATTGATATATGATATGGATGTTTGGTTGAATTATAATGATAATGTGAATTATCTGTTTGGATGATAATGTAGATTATCTATTGAATTATCTATCTTTGTGTATATAGATAAGAATTGAATTGTTTTAACCTTAAAACAACTTGGCCCTTAAAAGATACGTTTTGGATTTCGATGAGACCGGGATCGGGTTTCCGTATACCGGGATTCCAGGTCTGGAGACCCGAATACCACATCGATCCAAATTAACGATAGGTCGTGAATCTCAAGTGAAGATGAAGATTTAGAGTGCAAGGGATTGTCGTTAACTCTGAGGATGATTCCAAAACGAGTGTAACGAGATAATGCCTTCGGTTTCGTTCGAACCCGGAACGAACTTGTATGGATTGAATGCTTTCAGCACATCGTCAGGCGGACGATGAGCATTCTAAGTGATATGTTCTGATTAAAGGTAATCGTAACCTCAAGCCTCATCAACCGGGAATGGCTAAAACAGGGGAGGTGCAGCAAGGCTTCGTGGGTAGCACCCACTGAGAGCAAGATAGATCCCTGTCTAGAGGTCCCTTTTCTTTTTATTCGGCTTAGTGTGTGGTTGGTCGCGCCAACTACGGGGTTATCTTGTTCGGAATTATCCAGTAAGGGATGGTTCCGGCTTTGTGTTGTAGGGGAGCGGGCGTACTCCTCGGTACGGTGATCTAGGCCACGTACTGTGACGGGCGGTACCCCAGTAGCCCTGCCATTGATGGAATCCAAACTCCAATAAGTGCCGTACGTATTAGTTGTGCCCAACTATGTTGGAATGTGAGATGTAAGCATTTCAGCTATTTCTGTATTTTACTTGAAAACCCTAGACCCTATTATAATACAATCAGATTTCCTATCAAACGTTTTAGTTAGCGTAAGGTAAAAACTTACCCATGTTTATTTGTGGGAAGTCTTACGTGATACTTTTGTTTTCAAAAGTTTTCAAAGTTAAGCAATCTAACCGTTTACTCACACCAGACCCATGTCTGACCTAAGTGTTTATTTTCTGTTTTATTAAACTCTTGGGTACTCAATATTGTATTGAGTAGTCGAGGGATTCAGGTTAGCTTTGACGAATTCTGGAGGAGATTTGGGGCAGGAGGCTTCACCGTGTAGATATATGATGATTCCGCTGTGTATATGTTGTGTCTGTATCTGTGATACTTGAGTTGTATGAATTAGACAGATGTTTATAACTGTCTAATATGTGTTGTATAAGTTGTGTAACTCTGATGTATATGATACTATGTAATATTTTATATGATATATTATATTTCATTCGTTCCGCTGTGAGTTTCTGATGTTGTTGTTCTTTCTTCTTTTCTTTCTTTTCTTCTTCTATCCCTTTCTTTCTTAATTCACGATACGTCTTTCTGGGCATAGAAAGTCGGGTCGTGACACCTTTGCATAACAACATACAGACTTATAACACTAGTGAAGAAAAACATACATAGAAAAAAGAAAAACCAACATACAAGAAAGAACACTATGACCAAAACATAACCAAAATCAGACAAAGCCATATCAAGAGCAACCTAATCAGTGTAGACGTGGCATATCATCAGAATCAACTTGCGAGACACCCAACTGCATCACCAGCACATTCCAAGATGAAAGTATATGATAAGCCTCTCCAAACAAGGAGATAGATTCCGCCAAACATAACAGATAAGCACAAAAAGGGAAGACGTGCAACCGGAAAAATATTGAAAGGCAAGACTCAAAGTTAGACAAGATACGTCACCAACATAGCAACTAACTTTCACCAAAAGCAAATGAGAAACCCGTTGACTAAAAATTTAGCCAGCCTCAAAATTATGCTAATGCATTTGTATTAACAAAGGTTACTTGATAATAGTAGGCTTAAAAATTGAAAATGAGGAGTACATGAGCAATTAAAGTAAAAGACACAATATAAAGTGGTTCGGCTAAGCTTGCCTACGTGCACTATGAAGTATTTCTAATAAGCTGATCTCTTAAATTTACAAGGAATTATAAGAAAATAATAAAAAAAGTAAGACCACTTAAGACTATAATGGCTAGCTTAAGAAATCTTGGAATTTTCTATGCTAGGGAAGGAATTCTGAACATAAAAATCAACCATTATGAAGTTATATGGCAAGGGATATTTATAGTAGCTGATACCGATCATTAGATAATTGAGATTACGTTGTTTATAGGCAGGAATCATTCTTGACCGCTGGTCTAGTCACATACGCTGATGGAGAATAGCTGGAAAGGTGGTATAAACATGTGCTTAATAGAGTTTGGGGGTATGTCCTAAATGCAATTCTGTAATTTATTGTAAATTATTAACTCTATAATAAATTTTCGTTCGAAATAAAATGTGTTTTTCTTCCATTATATACTTATCATAATATGTTATATTAATTAATTATTTAATATAAGTATATTTAATAGAAAATCCAAAAATGGTTGTTTTATGATAGTAGTTACAATGTATTGTAACCATGAGCAATTTATCACAATATAATAAACATATCGTTTTAAATATTTTTCTAGTCAAAATGTATTGAGACTGGATATCTATAATCCGTTGAGACTAAATGTAACGACCCGTAAAATTTTTATAGTTTTAAATATATATTTAACTGAAATTTTGTGAAATTTTTAAATAATCGAATTTGGAAATATAAATTTGATATTTGGAATACGTCTAATTAAACATAGAAACCGGTAAATTTTCATCAGATAATATGGAAGTTTATTTTCTAGTATAATTTTATTTCAATTTAAAATCAGTTTATATTTGATGATAATAAAATGTTTTCCAAACCTGAATATTTTTACATAATAAATTTGTAAATCATCTTCTGAGTGAGACGTCATCTTCCGTTTCGTCAAATTTTGATTTATATTGCTCCGTTTATCTTATTTCTGACAAATTAGCAGCATTTCGGTACCGATTATCGACTTTTGATCGGATGATCGTACCACTGATATCTGTATACCGTTTTGATTGTCTCGTTGTGCTGATCTCTGCAGTATATTTATTCGTGTGTTTCGGAGTTCGGGACATGACGAAATCGGTGAACCGGCTTATCGTATCGGTACCGTTTTGACTTTTTGAATTCTTTGTACATTCATTATCCACGGTATACAACTGGATGGCCACTTACCTCTTTTTATTCCTAGATCCAATTAGCATGATCTTTGTTATTCCTCTCGGTTCTAAATATGTATCATTTACTTTTGAAATTTTAAACTGTTCATTTTTTTTTGCCTGTTCACTTCCCCCTCATCAACCAGTGGCTACTCCAATTTTTTTCTCAAGCCAAACCGCATTTTCCCTTAACCTACGCTCGGCCTCCCACCATCTCACCGATCTAACATCATACATCTCGCTATAGTTCCGACCGCCGAGCTTGCTTTTCCACTCGGCCTCCCTACTGCCACGTGCTCCACATCGACAGCCCCACCTTCATCTTCCTCTGGCTTTCACCCAACAAGTGTCGCATCCACTCTAATCCCTGCTTTGCCAAATCCCATGATCTCCTCCCTTATCTTCTCCTCTTTGTGCATCAATTCCGCGTCGAAGCTCCTCCCTACAAGCATCACACCAGCCGGCTTTTTCCCCTAGCCTTCTTCTTCCCGGAGGCAGCCTCCTTCTCTTTTTTTTGTAAGTTATATAGGTTATTGTATATATAAATATGCTTACTTTCTATAAGTTTACTAGGTATACAAGTTACATATCGATGATAGTTTACGCATATATAGGTTTGTATATATTTACTGTGTTATCTATATAATTTATATATCATATATATTATACGTATATGTATATGTATATGTATATGTATTTTATGCTATTTGGTTAATATCTGATTCAAATATATATTATACTCAACATTTTATGCAAGTTAAGGCAGTCTGTTCGTTCATATTTTTTTATGAGCAATGGATATTATTTTAGTTATGTATATATATATATATCTAAATATATGTTAACCGTACACATGCACTTCCATTTTGCCTCTGGGCCAGTATATATATTGATTATATCAGTATATATATGTTGTTTAGTGATATTTTATAAATCAGTATATATATATATATATATCGGCAAGTTTGATCATGTTGTTCTATGCTAAAATAATATAAAAGTATGTACATTATTTAAAGTATTTCTATTTGTGTATCTAAGGTATTTATATACGATATTCCAGTTTATTTATGTATCGGCATTTGTTTATTTATGATTCAAGAAACTACTTATATATATATATATAAAGGGTCTGCAATATATATATATGTGTATTAGTTATATAGGTTCGGTTTCATGCATATTTAGTCTGCATAGTCGTTAATATATATATAGAGAGTTTCATTTTATTTTAGTGTGTTTAGTTATAGTACATATTTATTTTAATAATATACATTTGTTTGTTATATAAAGTTATATGTAAGTCTATACAAAGTTTTGGCCAGATGTGAATCTGCGTATAGATGCAACCTGTTATAAAAGTGTATATATATATTTCCTTTTGCCAGCACCTGTATTGTTTATATAAATATATTACTTTGGATTTAAGTTGATTTTTATAAATACAAAGCCAATAATAAGTATTGTTTTAAATATATCATATAGTGTTCTATTTTATCAGTTTAAAACTTTTGGTTTGTTGGTTGATTTCCTAAGTTATATATATTATATACAAAATATTTGAAAAAAGTTTATATATATATAGTTGGAACTGGGTACTGGTTATGTAGTTGTTTACATCTGATTTGTATATATGTTATAACAGATTTGAAATTTGTTTGTTTATAAATTTATATACAACCGTTTGTTTATATTAGTATTATATTAATATAAGTTATATACAGAATGTTCAAGCTGCTAATTATATTGATAAGCTTCTGGTGTATTGTATATCTAAATCTTTGTTTCATAGATTTTTGTTTTTGACAATTTTATACCAACTTCAAGTGTAGGTTATATATTAGCTGCATATAAGTAGTTATCTCAAATTTTATGATGTATACATGTTGAGTTTAATATGTGTGTTTTGATTTGAAACAATGGATTTAGGAAAACACACACACACACACACATATATATATATATATTTATTTAAATTCAAAATGTATTTGACTTTGGAATATGATTTATATATTTATATATATATATATATATAGTTATATATAACTTCGTTTATACCAATTTTCATCATCGATCCAGTTCTGATTTGATTCATCAATTTCTATTATCAGCCTTGATCGTCGAATTCGTGCTAATCTAGCTTTGCTATGGAATTCATGCTTGGATTAGTAATTCAATATCAGTGTGCGTATCCGTGTCATCTCCTGCTCTCTCTAGCCTCGAAAGGTGAGCAATCACTCACGATTAACATTCTTATATTTATTAAATTTGATTTCAATTGAAACGACAATTGAAATATACTGTTGTTATTTATTTACATTTCCATATATATGTTATTATCTGTATCTGTTCACCTATGACATCTGACACCATTTTCTGTTATTTATATTGATGTTATATGCATGTTATATTTTATCATATCTGTTATCACTCTGCAAGTTCCCTGTTAGTATAGAATTCACTATGGGTTGAAATGATACATACTCGAACGATCTGTAGAATAGGAGAAAATCGTTATGGGTTGAAATGATAAACCCAAGCGATTTTCATTTGAATTGAATTTAGGATTGCGGGTTGAAAAGATATATACCCGTATATATATTTAAATTGCAGATTGAAATGATAAATATCCGTATCACTTGACCATAGGATAGAAAATTATACACAGACACCGTTGGTCTATATATAAATATTTTGAAAATGATTTCTATGGTTTTGAAAAGAAATATATGGTTTTAATAAATATTGATTTTAAAGATTTATTAAAGTTGATTTAATAAAGTTGATTTAATCAATATAAAATATGTTTAAGTATTTATGTAAAATTTATATTTTCAAATATATAGTTTATAATGTTTCAGGTTGAAAGATAAATTTGAAATTGATTTGGAATTTTAATTATTTAAGAATTATACTTAAATAAGTTTGATTTGAAATTTATTTAAATTCGGAATTTTAAGATATGTTTATAACTTGAATTTGATTAAAGGTGACTTAAATGAATATTTCAAACTTATATAAATTTAAATGGGATATTTTGTTTATTTAAATTTGTAAATTGAAGTTGTATTTAGATGTTATTGAAATGATTAAATAAATATTTCAGAAACAAAATGTAATGAAATTAAATTGAGATATAAATGGAATTATCAAATTTAGTTTTGGAAATGTGGAATATTTAAAGCTTTGAAATATATTGAAATTTAATAGTTTATTTTGTGTTTCAAATCGGTATTTGAAATAGATATAATTTGAAATGTTTAATTGAATTGAAATTGAAATTGATGATTTGAGATTGGATTAAATTTGAATTTGAAATTCGAATTGATTTGAATCGATTTGTGAAAGTTGAGGAAGCTATTTTATTTATAAAGTAAATTTAAATTATATTTAAACTATTCATAATTTTTACTTTATAAATTATTTTTATATAAACTATTTTTAATATAAACTATTTTTAATATAAACTATATTTAATATAAACTATTTTAACTTATAACTATTTTATATAAACTATTTTACTTTATAAACTATTTTATTATATATACTATTATTAATATCTAAACTGTTTAAGGGTGGAAGTTATGATTTCAAAGTTAAGGTTTTCCAAAATATTATGATTTCAAAGTGTTTTGGTTTCGGAAGTGTTATAACTTCAGAAAGTGATATGATTTTGGAAATGGATATATTTGAAGTGAAAATGATATTGTATTAATATGGTTTTGAAGTGAAAATGATATCGTATTGATATGGTTTTGAAATGGAAATGATATTTTGCTTTTTGAAGTATAAACTATTTTGAAATGACCGTGGTGTTATAATAACATTTGGTTGTTAAAGAGACCGGGATCAGATATGGGCATACTCTCTGTCAATACCGAAAACCACTTTAACAACTGTGTACGCGGTGGAGATTCTAGAATGAAGTAGGATGGTGGCGACGATTCTATATGAGGTATATACGTGGACCCAACTCCCGTGAGTTGGCATAAGGTGGCTAAAACAGGAGCAATCGATGAGCTAATGAGGTAGCTCCTCTGATCGAACACACTCCATCGTATGCCATTCTATTACTTTGTGATTGATTTGGTGCGCACCCTTGATTCGGGAGTGTGGCTCGAGGTGGGCGATTATTGTGGCTCTGCGTTACCACCAGCCCGGAAGTGTAATTGGTATATCTACCCTGGCATTTCCTAGTTGTGCCGTGTCACCTACCCTAGCGTGCTTTACTACGAGTTTTATTCGTGTCGTACCTATGGAGTATAATCTGGTAGCTCCAGTTTATGGGGTATTACGGTACTGTATAGACTATTGGCATACCTAAAAATGTGTTAAGGTGGAAAATGTAAAGCCTTAACGCTATTTTAAATAGTATACTTTACTTTAGACATTATTATAATAGCTTATTGTACTACATAGTAGATAGTTTAACGGATCCTTAAAGGATGGTTATCCCAAACATCCTTTAAGTTACTTGTATTTTAGTTGATATTTCACTTGAGTTGGATTTATTGATATAAGAATGTTAATCCTGACTCTAGTGTTTTGTGTTTTGCTTTACGCTCGGGTCAGACTGAGTGGCTCAGTGTTCGAGACTCACCTTTGGAGTTGGAGCTTCGCTTGGAGATCCAGCTATATCGATTCTGCTTTCACTTATTCAGTTGATTCTAGTGATGTATTCAGATCTTGTATTTGACTATTGTATTAAGATATCTATGTATTCGAGACCTCTGTTGTATCTTATTTAACTCTGTTATATATATATAGTAGCTTCATGAACTACTATTCTTTTGTTTCCACTGTATTATTTTATATTACTCTGTGTCTGTGATTCTGTGATTATTTATTTATTGTATATGCTGAGTTTTGCCGAATTTAAATTAACAATCTGATATTTTGAGCAATTCAAATCCGACATGTATGGATGCGAATGGTTGAAAATTTCAGGATGTTACACTAAAGTACGTAATGCTCTCCATATGTTGAATAGTGTATTACTTATGACTACTGAGGACACCAAGTGGTTACGTATCGATAGTTATTGGATAACCGTGGAATGATTTACTTGATAGTTTTTTGTTTGTTAGTATAACTATGGTCAAACAAAGAATATCGAAGTGACAATATTACACAGTTCTCTTGACTTGAGAATAATTTTAAACTTCAATATGGACATTCCACTTTGATTATAGATAAATCATGGCACGACATCCACGGAACGACTATAGTTGGGTCCGAGTTGAAGGATTGGAAGTGAATCGCTATTAATATATAGTTCGTCGCCTCAGTTATATGATGTTAGTATCATGATCAATCGAAGTCAACTAAAAGTCAAAGTCTCTGACCATAGTACTTTAGTTAATAATAAATGTTATTAATGAACTGAGGATTTGTGTTTGGAATACGCAAGTTGAATGTGGACGGTATTGGAATGACCAATACCAATTCTACAAGCCCTAATGTAATATTGTTTTGACGAAGATAATTGGTACAAATAATTGTCACTATCGGCGATCGCTTAAAATAGTAAAATGTGATTTTACCAAAATTGTTTAAGCGATAAATTCGACCAAACTGTCACACCACTTGCTAAGATGGCGTGTGAACATTAATATTCAAATTATTCGATATTAGTCGCTGATTGAATTTACACATATGGGTCGCACAAATGGAATGTTGAATGCTCTAAAATTTCACACGACATAATTAATTTATAATTGTTAAAAACTAACTAATATTTATGAAATATTAATTATTAAATTTTATTTAATTTATTTGAATTAGTATTTAATAAAGTGCGTATTTGAATTCGATATACAATATCGACAAAGGTTTAAGCTGGATTTAAATGATATTATACTAATTGGGTTTGGGAACTTTAAGGAGGCTCGTCTAGCCCTCTTTTGGCCGACCGTATGGTAGGAGGGGGATTATTTTGAATACAAAATGTGATTTTGAATTAGCTAAAAGAAAGAGGTAAATTAGAAGATTTAGATCTCCATTTTCTCTTCCTCTCTATTACTTATTTAAACATCACATACTGCTTGTTCGGAATGATCTTTTTGGAGCCTCCTCTACGTCCATTAGTAGCCGAAAACTATTGGAGAATTCATCCTCATCTCCAAACTTATTAAATCAAATAAATCTAGTTTAAGGTGTGGTGATTACTTTTAGTCTGTTGCATATTCTGAAGTCAATTAGATCTGATCAATCCATGGAGTTTGATTCAACATTCAAGGTGTTTTATTAAGGCAACAATTAGGTAACATCCAATTATTTATTTATTCATTTATATGTTAGGTTATATCATTATGTGTAGGTAGACTAGTATATACAATATTATGAATTTATATATCTGCTTGTTGTCGTGTATGTTGGTATGTGTTAAAAGAATTATAATTTTGTGTATAAATTTGTTTTTGGCAGTGATGATAATTGTTTTTAAAGTAATGATATTTTAAAATATTTTCAAACTCAAGTTTGAATTTTAAGTTGACCATATATTCATTATAAATATATATATGTATCATTTAATTAGAAGTATCTTGTACATATGTTTTCAAATTTTTTTACATACATATATACGTGTATGTGCGTGTATATAAACAAGTTTATAACATATATATATATATATTTCATGTATCTTAATTTTAATCATAACATATTGATTTATATAATTAATTATATGTATATATATTTTATATTTATGATAAAATAAATTTCAATTTTTTTTACTTTTTAATAACATTTCCATACGGAAATGAATTTTAAAATAAATAAAAAAATTGAAACCACATGAAATATTTTAAAAAAAATAATTTCGTCTATAAACCGTTTAGTCCAAAAATAAAATCAAAAAAGTTATTTTTTTGTATATTTAAAATATATAATTTTATATTTATAAATAGTATCTTATAAAATTTAAAATATATATATATGAATATGTCATATCCATTTCAAAAGAAAAATATTATATTACATTTTGTGTATGGTGTGTGTGTATTAAATTTATAAATATTTGAATCTTAATTTGAGTTTCAAATAAGATGTTATATTTGAATCCAGATCTGATTTTAAATTTAAACATTTCTTTAGCTATTTTAAATACTATATTTTGAATTGATTTTATAAACCTAATACATACATATAGAATTATCTTTATTTATCTATTTATTTGTATGTATTTATAAATGTATATGAAATATACTTTAAACAATATTATTTTAAAATAATATTACATAGTAAACACATATATAAAAAGACTAATGTATATTCATGCACATGTAGGCATTAACATATCACTTATATAAATAAATAAAATCTTTATAGTAATCAATTAAGTAAATAATGATTTTACTTAAAAATTTATTTAGATTGAGGCTAAATTAATTTAGACAACATTCGCCCAATAAGATCTAAATGGTAAAAAAATTGAAATTCACTCATTTAACCCGCTGCATAATGCACTAGTTCTAACAATGGTATCTGAGCCCAATAGCCTATGAAGTCTAAATTAGCAGTATTATATCTAACTTATTAAAGCCTACCCCTTTAGTAGGGTGTCTAGAAAAGCAGTGTCTGAGGTTGGATTAGAGTAATCGAGTACTCTGCCCTACCCGACTACTAGCCTAGGCCGAAAGGATGAGGTAAGACCAAAAGTTATCCCCAATATAAATGTCCAAATGATCTTAGGCCTTGGGATATGTTGCAGAATATTTTAAAGGACAAATTTTCAAAATAGACTGGTTTTCAAAAGTATTGGCATAAATAGGCTAGATTGAAAACTATTTGCAATTGTAGGCTACATTTGGCTAGCTCAGCGATGAGCTGGCCATTTTTTAAAAAAAATAATACGGGGCGCATTTGTGAAATGCGCCCCTTATAATTTACACTGGCGCATCTACCAAATGCGCCAGTGTAAATTTTTCAATCTACCATAAAAAGAAAGCAGAAGCTATTCATTTGATTCACAACATATTCGAGCTACAAAATCCAATTTTGTACCTTTCTTCCATTCACCTCAAAAATTCATCAAAATCTACTCAAAATCTCAAAATATACAAGGATTACTAGTCGGATTACTTCTATCAGCTATTTGGCATCAATTTGAAGGTAAAATTCTAGGTTAAACTCAAACCCTAGCTCAATTTTTAGTTATTTTCATATTCTAGTTTTCACATATCTGTCCTCTCATTTTTATGCTTTATTATGTCATTAGTATTTGTTTAGCAATTGATTGTTCTAAAATTAATTATGTTTTCCTTTTTAGAATTATGTCGGATTTCATCCTAATTATTTGCTACTTTGATGGAAAATTGACTATGAAAGAAGACAATACACCGGTATATGTTGGTGGTAAACAAAAAGGTTCAAAGGTTAAAAATTTTTGCTCCTATCATGAACTAAAAGAAACGGTGTACAGGGTTACAAAAATTGATTCACAAGAGTATGATGTAAAACTAGTAAGCAAGTGGGTAACAGATTCTGGATCTTCTGCTATCGACGTAAACAATAATGAAGATGTCGATGCTATGTTTTCCGTTAATATGAAAGTGATTGAATTATTTGTAATAAAAGAGGAGTTGAGACATTTAGAAGAGTCAACTACTACTAATTTGGACCAACATTCTACTCAAATTCTTGGTACTATTCCGAGTTATCCTTATCAGAGCAATCCATGTCCAGTATTTCCTACTTGTGTGAATACAAAGTAAGTAATTTGTTAATGTATTTACAGTTGAGTAGTTGAAATTTATAGTGTTTTGATCTCATACTCTTTTTTCACAGTTCTACGGTGCATCTGGGTGGTTCAAGCTCTAGATTGGCAAATGATCAATTTTTACACTCCATTCCTTCAAATGCTAGAGAGGTTAACAATGATGATGGAGGCCGTAGTTCACCGCATATAGATAGTATGCAAATTGCTTCAATGGATAATGATATGTCATGGATGGATAATATGAAGGTTAATAATGAAGCTTTAGAGTTTGAAATTGATCATGAGAAAGAAAATGAAAATAATGAAGCATCTTTGGTGGAAGAAGATGATGATGATGATAACGATGAACATATGGAATTTGAGGTGCCTTTGATAGATGATTTATGTAGTGCGAAAATTATGGCGGCATCATTGATTGATAATGTTACTACTATTAGAGATGTATTTACCTCAGAATGTGTTGATTCTGGTTTTCAAGTGGGAATGCAATTTCAAACAAAGGAAATACTTGTTCAATAGTTAAGTGAGTGGTCCATCAAAAATTCTGTTTCTTTTAAACCAATAAAATCCCGCAAAACAGAATACACCGCGATTTGTAGTGTTGATAAAAATTGCCATTGGAGAATACATGCAATTGTCCCTAAAAAATCATTGATGGGGTGGTGGGAAATTAGAAAATATGATGGCAATCATACTTGTGTTAATCCGATTATTAGTTCAAATCATAAACAAGCTACAAGCAGATTTATTGCTAATAAAATACTTCCTTTTGTGAAATCGGATTTGAATACCATTCCTTTTGCGATTCAAGTTCTAATGTCTGAAACTTTTTTTTATCAAAATCAGCTACTTCAAGGCATATAGAGCATTGCGTAAAGCACTTGAGAGAGTATTTGGAGATTGGGAAACATCATATGCCGAGTTACCATAATATTTAGCTACTATTAAAAAACATAATCCGAGAACAGTTTTCAAAGTTGATGTCGAAAGAATCACCAATGATAAAGTTCTTTTTAAGGGTGCATTTTGGGCATTCGGTGCATCTATTGAGGGTTTTGCACATTGTCGACCGTTGATTTGCATTGATGGCACTCATCTATAAAGTAAATATCAAGATACGTTGCTAGTCGCGACTGGAGTAGATGCAAATGATGGTATATTTCCATTAGCATATGCAATCGTAGACTCTGAATCAAAAGATAGTTGGGATTGGTTTCTTAGATGCATGTACTACTACATACATAGTGTTCACAATAGGTGTTTAACTTTTATATCCGATCGAATGAAAGGTATTCCGAGAGCATTAGATAATTGGCCACAAGAACACCATTACCGCTTTTGTGCTAGACATCTCAAAGCTAACTTCCAAGTTGCTGGATTTACTCAAAAAAATTTGGTAGACTTGTTTTATCCATGTGCTAGTGCTACAGATGATTTGTAGTACAAAGAGTTAAGGGGACACTTGAAAACTATTGCTCCAGATGCACATGCTTGGATTGAAAAGAGTTTACGAGGTGCAGAGGAAAATTGGGCTCTATGCAAGGATAATGGTGGAAGATTTATGATGATGACAATAAATGTGTCCGAAAGTTTTAATGGAGTGCTAAGAGGTGCTCGTGCTTTACCTACTCAAGACGATCCAACTCAACCACGAGTATTCCTCTTTTTAGTTTACTATTAGTTTGCTTTTGTAATCGAACTATAACTTCTACTTTAATTCGAATGTAATCGAATTTTAATTATGTTATGCTTAAATTTATTTAATGGTAGTTTTATTTGTTGGCTTCTATGTAGATAAACGTTTGCTATTATTTAAGATTGTGCATTTGGATTTTGTGTATTTGGATTTGGATTGTTTGGTAAAGGTTGCTGTCCAGGTTTGGACCTGAGATTTACACTGGCGCATTTGGCAAATGCGCCAGTGTAAATTATAAGGGGCGCATTTCACAAATGCGTCCCGTATTATATTTTTTTTGAAATGGCCAGCTCATCGCTGAGCTGGCCAAATGTTGCCTATAATTGCAAATAGTTTTCAATCTAGCCTATTTATGCCAATACTTTTGAAAACAAGTCTCTTTTGAAAATTTGTCCTATTTTAAAATAAAATTTGAAATGTTAAATTTAAAATAAATAAAAATAATATTTTAAATTTAAAAGGTTCGATTTAAAATAAATAATTGTTTTATGAATGTTATAAAATAATTTTCAAATTTTTTGAAAATCAAATAATTATTTTAGAAAATCATTAATAATTAATTAGATAAATGAATAATTAACTGAAAGTTAATAAATTAAATTAAGAAAAATACATTTTGATATATGTAACATTTTCTTAAAATGTTAAGGTAATATATATAATTTTCGAAATTAACTAATTAAATAAAAATTTATAAATAATATTATATATATACTAAGATATATATATATATATATATAACTATAAATGTTATATTATACATATTCAATTTAAAATGTTTAAATGAACAAAATAAAATTAGTTAAATTGAAAATTAATTAATTTAATTAAATAAGATTTCACTAATAAAGTTAATCTATGACTATACATAAGATTGTTATATAATTAAATTAAATTATAAATAGTGATTTTGTAATTAATTCTTATATAAAATGAATGTGTAATAAGATGTGGAACTTTGAGAAACCCAAAATAGATTTAAGTTATAAATATGTACGTATAGAACATATACCATGATTTAAGATGTGTCCGACACTTGAATCACAAGAGTATTTCATAAGAGATATCTTATTCCATAAGTCAATATCACTCAATTAAATATATTGAAGATTATGAATATTTAATATAAGTGTTGTCCTCTACTATTTATATATAATAAATTACTTGCATACTCCTTAGTTGTTGATATTCCTCAAGCTAAGAATATTATGTGTAGTACTATTAATATATTAAACAAACGAGGTAAGAAAAATGTACGTATTTGTTAATATTTCTTAAGGTACATACATTTATACTTATCATCACAAAATGGTAGGTACGAGTGAATAATATCTTTCGCTTTGTTGATATTCCTTAAGGTTGAAATGAAATTAGGATAAAGACTACGGGTTAGGAGTGATACGATCGATAAAGTGTTATCCAACGCTTGCGGGTCTATGATTTGTTAATGTTCTTCAAGGTTAGAATCTCAAGGCAAGCGAGTCCTAACATCCACTAGAGAAGTGAAAAGACTTCTATTTTCATTTAAGGGTTTTGAGAAACATAAAATTCTAGTGGGAGCCTTATTAGAAAAATAAAATGATAATATTTAACATTTCTAATATTATAAAAATGTCTACTTTGTATAAATTAAACCAATCTATATTGATAAATTTATTCAATTTATATAGTTGATAAAATATTTATCAATTAAAATATACTAATGAGCTAAATTAAGATTGATAAATAGAAATATAAAATATACTTACCTATGAATTTTGCATGTTGTCACTTCAAGACCCATGGAAGAGCCTAATTATACAACTACTAAATATGTTTGTAACTTGGTTACTTACGTTATTGTTTGCCTTAGGTTATGTATTGTCTTCTACGAGTTTCAAACTCTAAAACAATACAAATATATATGGCTATTTGATCCATATTCAATCACGTATAAATTTTTTATGGTGAACGGCCGTAATTTGTAACATATGAAACTTTGATGAAATTAGTTTATTCGAAGTGAGCAAGTAATCAATAGTACCATATCGTATATTCAATATGATTTATTATAATAAGGATCCTATTGTGTTAGTTATAACACAAAACCAAAGGCTACAAGATGGATCTAAGAATTCGATCACTGAAAGTATATTTGGTCAACTTACGTAAAATGCAACGTATTCGAAATCCTTAAATGTTAATGACGGCCGAATGCATTTTTGTAAAGTGTTCGTTATGGATTTGTAGTAAGGGTTTCTTTTTTAATGGTTTGACCAATCGGAAAGGAAAGTGAACATACGAGAGCGTATGTAACTTAAGGCGCAGTTGGGATGAAAGAGTGATTGGTTACTTCTGCTTCATGCAGAGATATCAGAACCGAGAACTGTATAAAATAATTATAGATACTTAACAAGGAATTAAAGGTATGATTTGTATCCCAAAATGTATTTTCATGTAGAAAATAGTTTTTATGAGATTTATTTCTTTGGGTGTAAGATATTTGATCTGAAACTCTCGACTATAAGCTAATTGCAGTGTATGAAATAAACTTCTATAATAAGTGATTGAATGGAACTTCATATTTCATATGCTATTATAGTAATGGTGGAAATAGTGGGAGCATGATATATAACACCCCTTAGTTAATGCATCAAGTTATGGAAATATGTTTTTGTACATGTACTAAACATTATTTATGAAATAATAACTATTTTCAGTATTAACTTAAATAAGACAAAGTTTTATTTCAACATGAATATTATAAATATTCATTATAAATTAAACTATAATAGTGGTATTCATTTTCATAACCAAAGTGATACATTGGAAAATATAGATTTGAAAATTATGCAATTATTTTGGAATTGTTGACCTGGCCATAGTTTTGAGAAATAATTGTTTAATCATATGATTATGAATCATATGGTAGTAGTGAATTATATCTCAAATGAGTAGGGGCAAAAAACCCATCAATGGAAGCGCAAAAGAGTTAGTGAACTGTTCAAATTAATACATATAGATGTATGCGATCATAAGTTTAATAATACCAAAGTGGTTCCATATACTTTTTTAAATTCATTAATGAATTATCAAATGTGTATTTGATACACATGAAGTATATCTATGGTAAGGTCATAGAATATATAACATAAGTAATGTAACGTATAAAAGAAAATAAAATGATCCAATTTGATCAAATAAGTAATATCCAAAAAGAGTTCCAAACGTATCTAGAAATGAATAAAGATTCGATTTTAAAATCACTCCTACCTATGATACATGATGATGTATTGATAAGGAGTAACTGGACTTTGTTAAACAAAATACGATTAATAACGAGTGAAGTTGAGTTAACTTCTTTCATGTAAGTTCACATACTCAAGAGTAGTACATAAGGTTAAAATTAATTTTACCTAAAAGAATGGTTTACAAAATCAAACAAGATAATGGTTTATAAGAAACCCCAACCTATTCTATGTAAAGGAGTTGACAGGTTATGCGAGTTAAAAGACTGCACATAATAATTGTTCATGAGGGACCTTGTGTATGTTTGAGCAATATTTCCTGAATTTTAATAATGACAACTTCATACATTAGTCATAGCTGAAATATAGGAGAGGCAATATCAACAGAGCTCATATTGAAGTGGAGATTGCTTGTTATGTTGATGGAGTATGAAGGAAAATTCTATGAGGAATTTAACAATGTGAGTTTGTTATCTTAGATAAATCTTGTTAAAAATCACAAGAATCTCATAATAATCTTCAACGGATTTATAATTGCTAAAAATATTTTTTAATATTTTCAAAAGCCACTTTTATATAACCTCAAGCTTTTGGAAAAATGTACATCGGTGGGGCAACTGATGCACCAGTGCACACTGGTTTTCCAAAAATATGAAAGACGTGAGAAATTTTTCTAAACACCACGTCTATTTCTCTTCATTTTGTCACGACCTGCGGTTTCCCATGATGATAGATGTAACGACTCGAAATTTTATATCTTTGATATGTGAATATTTAAGTAATTTTAAATAGTCAAAAATTAAAGGTTTTAATGGTTAAATAAACTTCTTTTAAATAATAACTAGTGATGGTAGAATTGTTTTCAAAAATGCTTACAAAAATAAACAGTTCGAAATAAATTAGAAAATGTGATTGGAAAGCTTTTTTTAAAATTTTCATTTCTTCGCCATTAATTTTTTTTTAAAAGGTTATAAAACACCTTAATACATTTAGACACACACTTAAGAAATTAATAAGGATTTAATTAAGCATATAAAAAGTGGAAAAATAAGTATACTTTAAGAAAAGAGAGAATCAACCATTTTCATAAAAGAAATAAATTTTTTTTTAGAAATTCACATAACGTCACATCTTAAGTACATATTAGGGTATTATCTAGTGGATAAAAGGGCTTTCCCTTATGGTAACGTGTATGAAAAGGTTGAGAAAGGGTGAGTAATGATGTGGCAACATATTAGTGAAGGGTAATATTGTAATTTTATAACTTCATCTTATATAAAAATAACTCAATTTTCTCTCTCCCTTCTCCATTTTTATTTTCAACCATTAAAAAAAATTCCAACTCTTCCTTTAAGCTTATTGAAGCTTTAATGACTTCCATGCTTTATTCAAAATTCAAAAATCAAGTTTTTCCACTTTTAATCCTTAAAAAACTTGATATAAAACACTTCTTTCTTCTCTGCACTGCTCCTCCTTCCAAAATCAAACCCCTACACCTTTGTACAACCATGGTCGAGCCAAAAAGCATGTTTCAAGGTCCAAAATTCGAGTTTTGTTTTGAAAAATCCAAGATCTAGGCTCTTTTCAAGTTTTAAAAGATTTGCTAAAGTTTGATGAGTAAAACTCATATCCCTTTTGAAAATTACATCTTGGTTTATATTTGTTGTTATTATGTGATATTTATTGGTTATCGATTATTTAGATGCTTTGTAAATGAATATGTGTGGTTATATGTGTTAGAATGTGATATGTAGTTTAGACTTGAAAATAAAGTCTAAAAGTGATGTTAATATGGTAAAGATGCGATCTTTGTTTATGATATGGCTTGTAATATGTTTTGTATGATATGGACTTGGATATGTGTATATGTTAAGGAAATTTAGCATCTTTGTATGGTAAGGACGTTATGGAATCTTTGTGTGAAAACTATGGTTTTTAGTTTAAAAAATCAAATCATTTTTCAAAGTTTCAACTTTGTTTTTCCTTTACAAACACTTACTTATGTTTTGGAAAATTTAGTAAGCTTTCTAATGTTAAGTTTTTAAAAGAGAAAGCTAAGTAACATTTTCTAGTTATGGCATCCATAACGATAGTCGCTATGGATGCAGTTTCACTAAAAAGTCCACTTTTTGCAAATTAAGTTTTTAAACTTAAAAACACTTTGGAAGTATTTTATAAAACTTAATTTATAATGATTAAGAATTTAATTAAGGATTAATTAATTAATTATTTATTAATTAAGTTGGGTAATTAATAACTAATTAAGTATTAAACAAAGTTTATTGAATATAATTAAGTGGAGATTAATTACTAATTAATTATATTTTAAAAGTGAGATTAATTTTAATTAATCTTTGATTATATAAGATTTATTTTTAATTAATTATGAATTGAGTATATGATTTATTTTTAATCAATTATTAATTAAGTATAGGATTAATTATTAATTAATTATTAAGTAAGTGTTTAATTATTCTAATTATAAATTAATTAAGGGTTTAATTTATAAGTAAATTATTTATTAAAGGTTAATTATTTCTTAATTAATAATTAGATCAAGTTAAGACTTAATTAGGATTTAATTATGTTTTTTTAAAAGGATTTAACTTGTAATTAATTATTTAAAAAGAGGTTTAAGTTCTTAATTACTTTGTTTTCCAAGGATCAATTTGTTAAAGGCAACTTTCTTTTACAAAGAGTAGTTTTGAACATAAGGGATTCTATTGTCGATACCATTAAATAACCATACAAATGCGAATTGCTTATACTAAACTTTGACATTTTTAGCAGAATAAATTCTCGTTTTGCTATACCTTAATAAAGTAGATTATTGGACATCTCTTAACATAATAAATCTCTGTTCTGCTATATTAAAGTTAATAGATTGTTTGGACTATTTTGCAGGACAAACCACTATCCTGCTATTATGTTGTTTGGACATGTATTTACCAGTTGATTTATATTGACATGTTATTCCCTGATATGGTTATGGATTGCCTTTACATATATGTTGGCTTATGTAAATAATTGTTATGTGACTTGGAATCAAAATTTAATTAAAATGGTAACTTTATTCAGTACCATTGTGGCCACTAAGCATCCTTTCAGATTTGTAAAAGTTATGGTTTTTAAATTGACTTTAATTCTAAGTGTTTTAAACGATTTTATAAGTTGTCCAATTATTTTGGTAAAGGTATTTACAACTGATATTTTGTAAATAATATTTTATAAAGGGTTTATTTAAAGGAGATTTACAAATGATATCGGTAAATGATATTTTATAAAGGGAATTATAAATGAAGATTTATAAAAGAGTTTATAAATGACTTTGGATATTTATAAAAGAGTTTTATAAATGATTTTTGGATATTTATAAAAGAGGTTTATAAATAGATTTAGAATTTAAGCAAAGGAGATTTCATAAATGAAAATGATTTATTAAAAATATTTATTGAAGAAATTTATAAAAGAATTAGAGATGGGATTTTCGTTAACTGACCTTCTTAATTATGGTAGTATGGACAATTGTTCCATGCTTAACATCGAAGGAATAGCGGTTGGGGTTATCCTTATCTCTAATTTAAATAACATTTGTTTGATCCTTTTAATATGATTTGAAATAAGAAAACTTTCATAAATGTTTTGTGAATATACCTATATCAGTGAGATAAGTATATGAATGGTTTGGTAAAAGTTTTGAAAAGAGATTTAAATAAATGAAAAATTATTTTGAGGCTTAGTGGTTGCTATAGGAAAATTAAATCTCTGGATTATTGTTTGATTGTGTATTTGAGAGTTAAATAACCGACTATCAAATCTTGACCTATTTTAACTTAGGAAGTATGTTGGATATATTCAAGTTCCCCGGTAAGGACTCGAATGCTTGTTGCATACTTCCAAAGAACCGTAATTGAGTTAGCCGGAAATTTCCGCTTAGTTGGGAGACATCGGTTTCGGATGAGTATGATTTATCTGAATCACTCCAAACTAATAACGTTCGTAATGGATCGTTATGAAGTATGTTATAGAGCTATACTATTCTTCCTGAGGATGATTCCAAAATGGAAAATAGTAAATGTTGAATATTTTTTCAATCCTGAAACAACTTGTTGGATGAATGCTGGCATTGCATTTTTGCCCAGAGGGTAGTGTTAGCATTTCAAAATGGTCTGCTATGAGGAAAAAGGTAATCGTGGCTTCTTTAAGCCTCATACCCCGGGAATGGCAAAAACTGGGTGGGCCGTAAGGCTGTGTGGGTCACACCTATTAGAGTATTACCATCCCAAGATCTAGTGTTAATACCTCTATGTATGCTTCGGGGCCCATTTTTGGTTATTAATCATAGCAAGGGGTGATCATATTCGGTACTATCCAGTAATGGATAGGCCAGTCTTATCATGCCGAGGTCGAAAGGTTTTCGATCTCACTACATATTTTATCTAGAGGTGTCTAGATTTTCGAAATGTAGTCCCTTACTTTGCCATTTGTTGGAAATCCATTCTCCAATAAGCGCCTTCGTTTTTTTATTGTATAGCTATTATTGCTGGCATGTACACACATCATAGCTACTTGATATATTTACTTTAAATCCTTAGATATTATGATAATATCACTAGATTTTCATATAAAATGTTTTGGTTATCGTAAGGTAAAAACCTGTCCGTGTTTATATGCGGCGTGGTCTTACGAGACACCGTTAATTTTAAAGGATTTTATAAGTTACAATAAAATTTCTTCTGATTTGGTTTCTCATGCTGTTTTTACCAGACTGACCCAAGCGTTGTTTTCTTATAATGCTCGGGTCAGTCCGAGCATGTTTTCAGATTAGCTTTGGATGCTTTGGAGTTCAGAGACGAGCTGGATGCCCAAGATGAACTTTTGTATTTTCTTTTATTTTCCACTATTTATTATCATTGTAGATATTAGCAATTGTAAGGGCAGATTGTTATAATTGTCCAAGCTGATAATAGATTAGTGTACTCTGATATCGTATGTATTTAAGTTCTTTCTTTTTGTAAATACCTAATTTATATATTATATGTTACTCGTCACATTTTTGAGATTCTGTTATGTCTTTCTTTCTTTCACCCCTAGTGACCTGTCTTTCGGACGACTAAATGACTGGCACACGAATAACGACGATGTATTAAGTACCATCTTTAGTGGTAAGAAGGATAGATCGTTACAATAGATATCTCTCTTTGACAAAATCCTTCAACATATATAAATACGTATGAATTTCAAAGGAATGGATAACTTGCCTTTTGATTTCTATTCTCTGATTTCTAATCTTCTAATTTCTAAAAGCATTCCGCAATAAGAATTCTTCCAATAATCAAATCAATTTTTTGGTTTAAATTATCGTAAAACTCTTGCTTGTTCAACTCCAAAAAGATTCTTCTAAATTACACGACCCTTGTACTCAAGTTGGAAAATCAATGTGTTCAAACATAACTATTGTCAAAGATAGTTTTTCATTTGAGTTAGCGAAAAGACCTATTCAATTGTTTAGGAATTGTGTAAAGATATTTCTTTGGGTGAAGTGAGGGTGCTAACTAGTGAAAAGCGATAATAGAGGTTCTAGGATTGGACATAGGACAGTGCTATGAACTAGTATCAAACCATGGTTTGTTAGTTTTATTTACTTTACTTTGTTACTGCTAGTTAGCTTATCAATATATATATATATATATATATACTATATTAGCTTAGTCATATTTATATGATCCACTAGAATTTCATTTGGTATCAGAGCAGGATCATTCATAACCCGTAAAACAGTTTATTGAATAATATTTAATATGACACATATAAGCACTTTTGTTGAAGGCCAGTCCATTGCATGACCCATACTATTCACTGGAACTGATTACAATTTTTGGTCAACTAAAATGAAAATTTATATGGAAGCAAATGGCCTTGAAATTTGGGATGTCACACAAAAATCAATATGAAGCTCCAACTACACCAGCATGTGGACTCCTGAACAAAAGACCGCTGCAACAAAGCTAGGAATATATTATTTTGTGCTTTAGATAAAAATGAATTTACTAAAGTAATGATTTGAAAAACTACATATGATATTTTATACACACTATAAATCACACACTAAGGCACAAATAAAGTTAAACAGTCTAGAATCGCCATGTTAAAAAGCCAGCTCCAAAATTGTAGAATAAAAGAGAATGAAAATATATCATAGATATACTCTCGCATTAAGGATATTACTCATGCACGTATTGGATTATGAGAGACTATATCTGAATTTGACACTATTACAAAAAATTTAAACTCTTTAACCAATGATTGGAAAAGACAAGTATTAGCCATCGAAGTTGCTAACGATCTTCCACAACTTAAGGTTGAAAAGTTAGTTGGTAACTTAATGGCCTATGAAGTATATTTGCAGGCAAAAAAAATGCAAAATTAGGAGAAGAAAACTATTACATTCCAAGTCGAAGAGGATTTCGAGCTTAACGAAGATGAAATGGCTTTCGTTGCAAAGAACTATAACCAATTTAAGAAGCAAGTGAGGAGAGGCAATAACAGTTCTGCACTCTAATGCTTCAGATGTAACAAATTTAGTCACATAATAAAACACTATCCGACTCAAAATAAAGGGGAAAAGGAATTCAAAAGAAAAAACAAATATGAAAAATGCAACAATAAGAAAAGGTCGACATTTCAAGCCATATGGAATGATTCTTATTCCTCATTTTGTTTTGAAAGTGATGGTGATGATGAGCAAGCCAATGTCTATTTTATGGCCACAAAGAATGATAACTTTAAAGGGTATATCGTCGGAATAAGGGACATCCGCAATAATGGTAACCTCAATTCACCTTTAATCACAAATTTTTATTTAATTAAAAATTTAAAACATAACATATTAAGTATTAGTCAATTGTATGATAAAGGTTTTAAAATAAATTATGAAAAAGATAATTTTCATATTTTTGGTCAAAATGGAAGACTTATTTTTAGGGGCATAAGGAAACATAATATTAACATTTTAAATATGAAAGTTAATAATGACGTTAACATGTGTCTGTTGGCAAACTCTAATGATCTGTAGATTTGGCACAAACGTTCCTATCATATTAAATTTGAATTATTAAATAAAATCACAAAATGCGAAATTGTAAGAGGTCTTTCGAAAGTGAATTTTAAAGTTAATAATTGTAACGACCCGTAAATTTTAACCGTTTTAATAATATGATTAATTGAATTTTCGTGAAATTGCAAACAATAAAATTTTGAAATAAAAATTTAATATTTGAAATGCGTACAGTTAAACATATCAACTGGTAAATTTTAATCCGAAAATATGGAAGTTTATTTCATGTGTAATTTTATTTCAATTTAATCGATTAGTAATTGATGAAAATAAAATGTTTTCGAAACCTAAATATTTTTACATAGAAAAATTCTAAATCATCTTCTGAGCAAGACGTCATTTTTCGTTTTTTTTGAATTCGGGCTTCTTTAGCTCCGTCGATCTTATTTTTCTGCGTTTTTGCTGCACTTTCGCTAGTAGAAAATTTGAATTTTTATAATTCGATCGTGCCACTGACATCTGTATACTGTTTTGATCGTCTTTTCATGCTGATCTCTATGGTATATTCACTTATGTGTTTCGGAATCAGGTACGTGGCAAAGTCTGTGTAATATTTAGTCGTACTGGATACGCATTCAAGCCTTTTTCGGTTCCTGCATCTCTACAATTCCCACCGTGTAATACCATTAGCCACTAGTTATTATTGTTCCCAAATTTCAATATTGGACTTTCTCTATTCCCAAGTTCCCTAATTATTTTGCTATTTTAAATTTTTCGGTTCATCTCCCTCTCTCTGCCTGAAGAAAAAGAACCTGTAGCCTCTTCCTTCCTTTTCCACTGTGCTTCTTTTTCTTTTTACTCCTTGCGTGAACACACCCATGCTTTGGCCTCCCCTAAATAATACTAAAGTTTATATTTGCCCTGTAGCCACTAATCTTCACCACTTCCATCCAGAAGCATACACACTTCTCTCCACCAGCAACCGCCACCATTAGTTCCGCCCTGCATCTCACCAACAGCCACAGCTCCGATCCCTACCCGCCCTCCTTCGGTACTTGCAACCTTTTCCTTCCACCACCACGACAACCATCAACTTCGAGTTCTCCAGCAACTGTAGCAGTAACACCCTGGTTTCTTATCTCTGGTATCATCGTCGGCCCCACTACTCGACCCAACGTCAGCCAGACCCAGTTCGCCACATCCCCATGCCGAGACGCATCCACCTACTCATCTCGGCCGAGCCCTCACCCTCACCTCCTCGCCTCATCATCCAACCTGCTCCGCCACATATTTTCACTTTCGTCAAACGCCGAGCACTGCCAAACTTTCTCTCCATCGCAGCCTTACTCACTGCTGCCACAACCGAACAAAGCCTCCACTATGTCAGTCCTTTCTTCTTGTGCTCGCCAATTCTTCAACCACCTATTGTGCGTGCTCAAGGTATTATCATTCGTTATATATATATAACTATATGTTGCTTATTTTAGTGTATATAGATCTTTATTTTATTTTATTTTACAGTCAGCATGTAATTCATAAGTTATATTTCCACCCGAGCAACTCTCGCACCCAGACCTCCTCCTCTAATCAGCAGCCGTGCTCGCCCATGCCTCCTCACTCTCCCTTGTTCTGTTGGGTGGTTACATCACCATATATAAGATAAGTTACATTATTTTTTTTATATATGTTTATACTCGTGTATATATAGTAGGTTGGCAATACAGTTAGTATATTTATTATATACATGTATTTTTTTTATCCGAGCATATATGTTGTTATTTGAGTTTTAAACATGTCAGTTTTGTATTTTGTTATGTTTATTTTATACAAACCTACTATATACATATTGTTTATAAGCATGAGTTGATATTAGTATATAAGTATATTAATGGTTTTATATAAGTTCTATTTTTGTAAAAAGTATATGAACTGAAACTGGTTACACAAATATAAGTTTCATAAAGGTGTATATATGTAGTTTATGCACTATATTTTACCTGGGTCTGCAAGTATATATAAAGATATATTTAGTCTGTAAGTGTTTATCTATATATTGTATATAATCTAAGTGTAACGACCCTGAATTTCGAACGAATTAAATTGAAAATATTTAATTAATTTTAAATATTTGAACGATGATTTAATTTGAATTCCCGATTTAACTTTGAAATTTGCGATTAAATTATAAAATTTAATCTATTGTAAGTTGAATAAAATTTAAATCTTCAATTTAAAGTTGAAGAAAAATATTTCGAAAGCTTTTAAAATTCGTATTGGTGATACCGAAGCTAATCGAACTGTCAGGATTGAATTTGAAACTGTTCTGTTCAGTTTTGAATTTAATTGCTCGAATCGATATTTAAAATAGTCAATTTTCAGACTGTCTCGGAATTCAACGAAAACGGTGCCGTTGGGTCCGTAATATCGAATTATTATCGGATTCCAAATTTCGTATTTTTCGGAGTTCGTATGTGAAAATACGACACGAAAACGCATTGAAGTTTTTATCGAGATTTAAATTTAAATTATGGTCAAAATCAAAAACACGTTCTTTTCCCTTCAATTACGCCTGATATCACGCAAGGAAAACGTGAAAATCCATACCTCTCTCAATTTTATCTTCATTCCTCAGATCAAAATAAACGAAAAAAAAAGAAGAGGGGAAAAAAAAATTTCTTTGATCAAACTCGAGTCGCGATGGAGGCTGCGACCTGGGGGCGTTCGAAGAGGCAAGCGGCGGCGGTTTCAAGCAGTGATGGTGGTCGCGACTTGGTCGCGATGGCTCGTTGAGGGCGGCGTTTCTCGAGATCAACTTGGGTGGCCCGCGTGGCAGCGAAGGTGGAGTCGCGATCGAACTCGCGTCTGCTCGAAGTAGTGGGTGGCAGGAGAAGTGCGACGCGGTGATGAGGGCGCGCGCGATCGATTCGATGGCGAGGAGGGATTCGACTGGAAATCGGTGGTGGGATTGTCTTCGTGTGGTCGTCGCTGTCGTGGAGGATAGTCGACTTTGGGCGTGTGATCGATTGGGGGGCGGCAGCCTCAGGTTGAGGTCAAGGCAGTGGCGTACGACCTGGGTTCGAAATTGGCATTAAGGTATTAACAGTTTTGATCTAATTTGAAAAATAATAATAATATGTATATTGAGTTTTTGGATTTACAGTAAAGTTAAATAAATATGCAGATTGAAATAGATTCTTATATATACGTATATGTGAATAAGTTGACAGTAAAGAAAAATGTTAGTTAGGGAAGTTACTTGTTGTTTAAATAAAGAATTAGTTAAATTAAGTTATAAAATGGAAATCAATTTATTTAACTTATGAAATTTTTGGTAACTAGAAAACATCTTTTTAAAATGGAAAGTTAGTTTGAAATTGAAATAATTAGTTTAAATAAATTTATTTAAAATAAGTTTAGTTTTAAATTTAAATTGTTTAGTTAAATAAAATTATTAAAGGAGAAATTTGTTAATTTAAAACAATTGAAACGAAAATAAATTGTTCAGTCTTTTGAATATTGATAGATTGAATAAAATTGTTTATACCAGGTTAAAATCGAGAAAACAAAACTGAAATGGAAAATGGATGCAAATTAAAAGCTAAGGTGAGATCTTCTCACTCAGATTTAAAATTGATTGCAGTTATTGATTGTTTGATTGACTGTTTGGATTGTGATATTAGATATGATAGGATATATCTATATATATAGCAATATATACATGTTGGCATATGTATATATTGGATTGATGATTTCCCGCCTCGTATAGCGGATGAGACCCTATTGCGCCGTTAGTAAGCGGATTTATAAAAACCTATATACCGCGATAATTCCGTACTGGAGCGGAATTGGTATTGTGCTAACATCTTTGGATGCAGGGAAACAGGTTGGAGGGATCCAACTGGACCCCTCACTTTGATTGAATTTATTTCTATTGTGATATGAATCTGTGAATGATTATAGTGATGCTATTAATCATATTGATATATGGAAATTGTTTGAAAGCTAAAATTTAGCTGAATGGATGTTTGACATCATTAGATTCCAAAGATAAACGAAATTGAATTTTTGAGATTCAAGTAGAAAATTTCTAAGTGATTTTAAATTGAAGAAATTTTGAAGAAAAGAATTTAAAAGTATAAAAGTTGTTTTTATAATCATATCGAATAAATTCCAGAATAAAGTGAAAATGCTAAATAAATGGATTTCATAAAACAGTGATTTTAAATTGAAGAAATTAATTTAAATTTGGATTTTTAAATAGATTAAAAGAAACGATTGAAATTTATTTTCTTAAAAAGGAACTTATTTAAAAGAAGATAAGTTGGAAATTCAGTTTGAAATTTAATTGGTAAATTGAAATAAGTTGTGAAATTAATGTAAAATGATTTCAATTTGAAGAATCCATTTAAAAATGGAATATTGAATGATTTGAGAAAAATAAGGAATTTATTTAGTAGTGATAAATAAATTTAGAAATCAATAATTGAAATTGATTTGATATTGAAGTTCTTATAAATAAAATTTGGAATTTACAAATGCTGTTTATAAATACGAAATCACTTATTTTGATAAGTAAAATATAGAAGTTAATAAAAAGGAGATTTATAAGTCGAGGTTGTTATTAAAATAGAAATGGAATTTATAGACGTGTTTATAAATTCGAAATAGATTGAGTTGGATAAATTTCTTTATAGAAGATTTTTAAAGAAAAGATATATTCACAACTCTGGACCGTGAATATATTATTGAATAAAATGGATTCATTTTTGAAGAAGTAATATTTTAAAATGAAGTTAAATTGTTTTTAATGATGTTTTAAAATGTATTATGAATCGAAAGCATAGATTTCAACATACTAGTTGAAATAGGCGTTTTCGAGAAATTTAAGGAAATGGTGGACTATAACACTGTTGTTATAGTAAATGATTTCCGAAAGGAAATGTTTTTATATAGTATTGGGATTTATATATCTATCTTAAAAATTTGAATCCCAATACTAATGATTTTGAGTCGTCGTAACGATGTTTTACGCAACATTCGTTTTGACTCAAATAAATGTGATTTAAGAATGATTTCCTTAAAGAATGAGATATATACTTAATTCTGATTTTAAGTATATCGAATATTTTCTAAGTGTTGAAAATAAATGATTTGTGAATTACTTGTTTTTAAATGAGTATGGAAATGCTTTTCCAATGTGAAATGAACTGTTTGAGTTTTTATCTTTTAAAGATAAATTGAAAGGTGAATATTTGAAATTGTTTTCAAATGGTTAAGTGTGGAAATTTTATATCTAGTAAAGATATTTTTTGAAGATAAATAATTTGGAAAATTATTTGGAATCTGATGATGTTGCGCATCTTTATTGATAGTTAAATAACCGACTATCAATAATTACCTTGAGTAGGTATTTGTTGTGAATTGGATGAATTTGAATTCCACACTTGTTTTTAAATAATCGCTCACTATTCGGGTTAGCCGGGAAAGGACCATGGGGTCGTATAACCCATTCCGAATATGTGATACGTCGTTATGAATTGCATTCGAAGACCGGTGTTGAAGACCGGATATTTTTGAAAACGGAAGGATTACCGTCGAGTTACTCTACATCGACTGATCTTCGATTTAGAGGTTTTATCACCCTTAGTGACGGGAAGTCCTGACGTGATTGAAAATTATCCGGAATTGCAAGGGCTTCGTGAGAAGTGCCTTCGGTTCTGTTCGATCCCGGAACAGACTTGTATGGATTGTGTGTCTGACGTTACAATTTGAGATATTGAGCTGATTTTTTTCAAATACATTTCTGTTGGTGGCGGAGAATTTATTCTCTTAGCTTAACACCCTTCTCTGAGACGTACGAGCTCAGAGGTTATGTAGTTGAAATTTATCAGCGATATATCCCAATTTGGTAACGTGGCATACTGAGTGTTGCTGTGAAATGATCAGTGTTTGATCATTTGTGTAACGACCCGCCATTTTGGACCATTCGCATCCATTATAAGTGTATAGGTAGACACTCATGCCGGAGTTGAATTGCTCAAAATACCGCGTTGTTAATTTAAATTTGGCAAAACTGAACATATACAGTAAATAAAATATCACAGATCACAGACACAGAGTAATAAGTGCAGCGGAAATAAAAGAGATAGTAGTTCATGAAGCTACTATATGAATATATAAAATACATCAGAGTTTACAACAGAAGAGTAATACGATACATCAGAGTTAAACCAGATACAACGGAAGAGTAACAGATACAAATTAGAATACATCACTGGAATTACCGAATATCTGAAAGCTGGATAGATAGCTGGATCTCCAAGCGAAGCTCCAACTCCAAAGGTGAGTCTCGAAAGCTGAACTACTCAGTCTGACCCGAGCGTAAAGCAAAATACAAAACACTCGAGTCAGGATTAACATTCTTATATTAATAAATCCAACTCAAGTGAAATAGCAATTGAAATACAAGTAACTCAAAGGATGTTTGGAATAACCATCCTTTAAGGATCCGTCAAACTATCTACTATGTAGTAATGTACGATAAGTAGATAATGTCTATCAGTAATATAAAAAGATATCAAAATAGCGTTAAGTCATGGCCCATTCCACCCTTAACACATTTTATTCCCACAAGCATATACAAGACCGTAGTTTCCCCAAAACCGGAAGTCACCAGAGGGCAATCCATATACTCAAGGTACAAAACAAATTCGTAGTGGTCGCGCATAAATGGAATACAAGTATGACAAGGCACATGAGGCTATACCCAAGGTAGTGATACTACCGTTCGCCTGATCCGGGCTGGTGAGAACGCAACGCCGCAGCGCCCGCAACACCGTGAGACAACACTCCCAAAATCAAGGGTGCACCAATCGACAATAAGTATAAGTAGTTCGAAGAAGTGTGTCCACTTGAGGTATCAATCCTCCATTGGCCCGGCACAGCTCCTGTTTTAGTCATTTCCAATTTGACACAAGTGTCAAGGTTATCCATTATCGTTCTCTTTCTTCAGTCAGCACGAACATCATTCCAACCACTTCATTCTGGATCATCACTCCGCGTGTAGTTATTAAAGTGGTTTCCGGTTTAGATAGAGAGTATATCCATAACCGAATTCCGGTCTCTTTAATAACTTTCGTAATTATTACACCGATTGGTCGTTTATTTATTTCAAAACCAAATCAATTTCATTTTCAATTCGAAAACCAACATTTCATTTGTCTTTCAAAACCGATTTCCAAAATTTACGTTTCAACTACCAAATTCATTTCAAAATCCTATAATTCAAATTCAATTTCTATTTAAACAATCCAAATATTAACTCAAGTTCGAATATAAGTTTCATTTCGAAAACATTTGAATTAATTTAATTTAACATTTAAATCAATTTAAATTCATTTATCAATTTCATTCAATATCGTTAAATTAATTTATCATTCAAAACAATTTCTATTAAACTTCCAATTCATTAAATCCATTATTTAAATTCAACTTCATTATATCAAAACTTACAAATTTAATTAAATTAAATTCATCAAATCAAATTCTTTAAATTTCAAGTCTTACATTAATTTCAATAAATCTCATTTTATTTCTTATTAAAGAAATTCAATTTCACTTATTTACTTTCTTAAATAATTTTTCCAAAACTTACTTAATAAAGAAATTCAATTTCAATTATTTACGAAATAAACTTCACTTATTCCAAGGTTCAGTTTCTCTTATCAAAGAATTCAATTCAATTTAATCATTAAATAATTCAATCTTATTTAATTATTAAATAATTCATAACCTAATTATTAAATAATTTCAAAGTTTAATAATTTTGAACTTAATTACAATTTCAAACTTAATTATTAAATCATTCCAAAGTTTAATAATTTCAAACTTAATTCAATAATTTCTCAAATTAAACAACATTCTTCCATCAATTACTTTATTAATATTTCATTTCAGAATATTAAATATTCACATTTAAATTTCATTAAGATTCAATTTCCAACTTCTTTTCAAAACCATATCTTTATTCAAATAAAATCTTCGTTTTATTTTTTTAAATCAAATTATTGACCAATCGGGTTTTATTTAATTTTCTATCCTAGGTCAAAATTCAATTTTGGGTATTTATCATTTCAACCCGATTCCAATTCAATTAAAAATCAAGTATAACAAAGGGAACTTGCAGTGTGATAACTGGGATGGTGTCAAAGTAAATAAACAAGCAATAACAACAATCAATATCAATCCAATAATCAATTCAAATAATCCTGAAATAACCGTATTAATTCGCGTTGTTATTTGTACGAATTAATAAAATTATTTCTAGAATCTACACTATCATTTCATGTAGATTAAAGATTATTACATTACGGTTTTCACTTGTCATCTATTTACAATTTCATACATCATCAGTTTAAACAAAATACAATTCAATGGTTCAAGGTATAGTTAACACTATTCTACGTGTCAATAAATTCAACAGTTAAAGGGGTCGTATTATACAAATGTCAGTTAATCAAATTTAACATTTAATTATCCTATATCAAGTTCAATTTCATACTATTTATCATTTTAACATCAACAATTTTACGTCCAATATAAACATCAACAATCAATCAATTATCAGCCAAACTGTATTATCACCGCATAAATAATTAACAGATAATGGTGTCAGGTGTCACAGGTAAACTGATACAGTTAATAACATATATAACAGTGTATTTAACTGATAGCAGCATATTTCAATTGTCGTTTCAATTGAAATCAAATCTAATAAATACAAGAAACGTTAATCGTGAGTGAGTGCTCACCTTTCGAGGCTAGAAAGACTAGAAGATGACATGGATACGCACACTGATACGGATCTCGAAATCGAATTATGAATCCAAGCAAAGCCAATCGGCACGAATACGACGGACAAACTGATGGATAAGAAATTGACGAAATAAAATCAGAACGGATCGATGATGATAAATAGCATAAGTGAACACATATATATAACTGTATAACTATATGTATGTATATAATTATATCCTAAATACGAACACATTCTATATTATATGTATTTTCAAAATCATTTGTTAAATAAAACACATATATAAAATCAAACATATGATCATAATATATTTTTGAGAATAAATATTTATATATATATATATACCCCAATACAATATATAAAATATTAAGGTGCTTAAATTTGTGAAACATACACCAAAGGTAGGATGGACCTGGTGCGACATAAACGTTGCATATATATACTATATCTAGTATCTCATTCACGGTATGAGTAAATCAGAATGATAACTGCACTTTATTTTATTTTATTTTATATAACAATATATAACTCACACATAATACATATATACAACCGGCTTTTAAACTAATATGTATACATACATACTTGCATCATATCATATAATAACCGGTTTGAATATATATAAAGCTATTGTAAAACATAAACATACGTAACTTTATGTATATAATTATTATAAAAAAAAAATTTAAAGCCCACCCTTAAAACCAATTATATAGATTAATAAAATAAATGTCTTGTAAAGCAATGCAACTGGACGAAGTATACTAGTTAATATATATACCTATACATAGCTGGTACTAAGCCACAATTTTTTTTAGACAATAGTTACAATCCCAGAAAGAAAATATATGACGCATATCTGAAATTTTGTGCGTACTATATATGCATCAAAACCATAGTTGATATGCTTTAGTTTTCATAATATAAGCAAACACTTTAAAGCAAAATTTTTATACATTTATATATCGTATATAATTCATCGCTAGGAATGCACAATTTTGAACCCGAACTGAACCCATAAACGTCTCGCTTGATCGAGCAGGGCTCTAACAAAGGATGATTGAGACACGAAATGTGTATAACTAACCTCTTCAGCTCTTTGCCTAGGTATACTACCAAATGGCCTTTCGGGACGTCTTTTGATATCATTCTTTCGTTTTCTTTGTTTGAAATGGTTATAAGACTGTAAGAGAGTGTTTTAGTGGTGAACTTTCTGTATTTTTTTTGATGATGTTTTTGAGGATTTCTTTCTTTCGGATGGCCATTGATCTTTTCTTATGAAATGAGAGAAGAGATGTTTTGTTTGAATTGCAAAGGTATCTGTATGGTTTTTATATATAGATAGGAGCTGGGTTTTGTTGTGTTGATTATGGTTTGATGTGCTTGTATTTGCTTATTTGGAAATTTGGTGTCACAGTAACAAGTCAATATCCTAGTATATCATCATGTTATATAGATAAGTCTCAATTTTCTGTTATAAAATAGAATACGCATATGCATATCAAGGTAAAAATCTCAAAACCCAACTTTATATATAAGCTAACTTACGCATGTAATCAACAGTAGAAATATACATAGTTTTGAAAAACGTTTATAAAACTATAAGATGAACAATACCAAATACCTATTATATTATACCTATTTAAATAACATATCTATATACAATATTTTATATTTAAAATCAAAACATGTATTGAAAAATGTATGATTTGCAGACTAACATATTTGTGCATACCCAATATATAATACCAACTAAATATAATATGCAGGTAAATGTAAATACCCAGACTATGCATATGCAACAATATAAATGCATGCAAGCTACAAAAAAAATCAAATCAAAATAGGTACAGGCTTTGATATATACTCTTATATATATAAAGAGAGTATGAACAATAATGCAAAGTGAAGGAAACTGCAAGTAAGCAGACTTGGTAGATTGAAAACAGCAAGCGTGAATATTTATACATCTCATATATATAGGTTGTATACGTATAACATTTGTAAGCTATAAGCTACAATATAAATGCATGAAACTTAATATTCTTTAAAATATATAAATTATAAATACACATAACTTACTTTTTTTTTTTTTAAAACAGAGAGGATCGGCTGCAAGGTGATGGGCGGAGTCTAGGATGGCTGTCACTGAGGTGAAGGCCGGCGTGTGTTGTGGACTGTGGTAGGCGGTTTCACGTCTCGGCTAATGGTAGGCATGGGGTGGCTTACGCAGTGAAGTTCCGACGTTTGGTGGAGAGGAAGGTCGAGTAATTTCGACAATGGATGAGATGGGTTGTCACGGCAAAAGGAGGGGAGGTGGAGAGCTGCAGTCGGTTTGACGCGAGGGAAGGATGCAGCTGAGATTTGGAAGTGGAGGAGAGCAACAGTTTTCAGTTTGGAGACAAAGAGGAAAAGAAATAAAATAAAAGTATACAAAGTTCTTTTTCAATGCGACCGGGTAAACAATTGAAACCAATGAATTGTAAAAGCCAAAAGTTAAAATTATTAATGGTGGATGGCTGTTTGATTCACACGAGATAATGAATGGACACAAGGAATTCAAATGGATCAAAACGTAACGATACAGTGAAACGTTGCACGGTTCGTCGCGTACCGGATAACGAAACACAGATATAAATATATTGTGGATATTAGCACGACGAGACGATCAAAACGGTATATAGAAGTCAGTGGTACGATCGTCCGATAAAAATCGATATCGGTACCAGAATGCTGCTATTTTGCAGAAAATAAGAACGACGGAGCAATAGATGTCCGAATTTGGAAAAATGACGAACTGACATCTTGCTCAGAAGATGGTTTAGAATTTTTCTATGTAAAAATATTTAGGTTTCGGAAACATTTTATTTTCATTACTTTTTAACTGATTGAATTGAAGTGAATTTACGCGCGAAATAAACTTTCATATTTTCGGACGAAAATTTACCAGTTGCTATGTTTAACTAGACGTATTCCAAATATTAAATTTTTATTTCAAAATTTTATCGTTTAAAATTTCATAAAATTTCAACTAATTGCGTTATTAAAACAGTTGAAATTTACGGGTCGTTACACTCTCCCCCACTCAAAACTTTTCGTCCCCGAAAAGGAACGAGGTAGGAGAATAGAAGCAACCAGAAAGAAAACAGATTTGAAATACAAAATAACAATTAATTTAAACCATATAAATTCAAATTTAAATTAATTGATATTCAATAATTGATTTAATCCATTTGATTTTACTAAAATCAATCTCAACTATTTCTAAATTCATTATTTTATTATCCTTTACTAACAATTTCTAAAATCATAAACTTGAATAGTCTTTTATTTTAATCATATTTTATTCAACAATTTTAAATTCTTCTTTATTCCAAATTACTGTCAAATTTATTCTACTTAACATATCTAATCACAAATATTTAATCCATATAAATTAATTTAAACCATAAAAGTTTTGATTTAAATAAATTTATATTCACTAATTGCTTTTAAATTCAAGGTATTTTCATATGTTGATCAAATCTTAATTTATTAATTCTTTCAAACAAATTTATTTTTCAATTTATCTGAGTTTTACTTTATTATCATATCTAACTCTATTAACATCTTTATAATCAAAATTTAGTGTATAACATTTATTATAACACTCAAATTTTATTTATAAATTCAATTTATCTTATATATTATCCAATTACATATTCAACTTCTGAATGATTTTGGTAAGTTGTATTAGAATGCAGTTGAACAATATACAAATAAAATTTTCAAATTCAATTATTCAAGTTTAAATATTTATTCCAAATTTTGGTTTTATTTATAATTAAAATCATCTCTTAACAAAATTTAAGAATTAGATTTCCGATTAACTTTAAACATTTTAGAGATATATATAATATATTTATATCAAATCAAATTATAAATTTTTAAAATATGATACCTATATATATATATAAATCAGATTATACTAAAGAAATTCAAATCAAAATATTTTTTTCAAAACAAAACCGTAGCAAAGCTACAGAATAGTATCTCCACTTCGAACTCGAAAATGAATGTCGATGATGCGGCCGCCATCACCGAAATTATTTTCCAGCGACAAAGAGAAGAGCACTGGTTTCAACATTTTAAAATTCTTTGAAATGATTTTATTCGAAAATGCTCTCAATACTATATATTTTAAAATTCTAAGAACCAAAGTTTGAAATCACCGGAAACTAATAAATTCTCAAATTTCTGAACTAAATTCATTTCAAATTCCAATAAATTTATACACCGAATTTATAAATTTATTCAGAACAATAAATGATAATCAAACATTATCATTTCAAACAACAATTTAATTTACCTATTAAATTCCAGAAAATTTTTTACTTATATTTTCACAATATAATCAAACAAATTTATTTCATTTTCCAAATTTGAAAATAATATTGTGTCAGTTTGCTCTGTTCAAGTGTTTTAGAAATCCTATCGATAGCGTTGATCAGACGAATCGATCGAAAATCCAAATCACATCAACAACTCAAACAACACAATATATAAAACATTTTAAATATTAATTTACAAATACTCTTCCTCGCTCGACGATTCAAGAATGGATTTTAAAGCAAGGGTAGAGATTCAAATTTTTGCAAGACTCAAATCAAAAAGAATTCTGATTCGAAGATAAGTTTGAAACAGAAGATGAGATAATTCAATTACCACAATCGGGAGATGGATGAGTTTATTTAATTCACGGACAACCTTAACCGGGTCGTCCGTAACTTCAAGAATAAGATCGATGCTGAATTCCGAGGTAAATCGACATTCGATCTCAAGAAATAAAATTCAGGTATAGCAGGAGATAGATAGCATCGTAAACCGGGGAAACAGAAATCTCCGGTAAATCAATGCCTATTGTAAAGGAGTTTAATCCTTTACGAATCATTCGTGGATTGGCGAGACCGCCGATCTATTATAGATAACCTTCGGAATGGAGTTATGGGGTGCTCCAGAATTGAAAAGAGACGAATAGTGAGGGACCCGAATGAATTTTTGGAACCGAGGGGAACGTTCCAAAATTCAAAGGAATTGAGTCAAAGGAAGAGATTGAAACTCGAATGAGAGTGATCTGTAAACACATTTACTTTATATGTTAAGTTTTGCCTAGAGCTACCAAAGCTCTGATACCAACTGTAACGACCCGCCATTTTGGACCATTCGCATCCATTATAAGTGTATAGGTAGACACTCATGCCGGAGTTGAATTGCTCAAAATACCGCGTTGTTAATTTAAATTTGGCAAAACTGAACATATACAGTAAATAAAATATCACAGATCACAGACACAGAGTAATAAGTGCAGCGGAAATAAAAGAGATAGTAGTTCATGAAGCTACTATATGAATATATAAAATACATCAGAGTTTACAACAGAAGAGTAATACGATACATCAGAGTTAAACCAGATACAACGGAAGAGTAACAGATACAAATCAGAATACATCACTGGAATTACCGAATATCTGAAAGCTGGATAGATAGCTGGATCTCCAAGCGAAGCTCCAACTCCAAAGGTGAGTCTCGAAAGCTGAACTACTCAGTCTGACCCGAGCGTAAAGCAAAATACAAAACACTCGAGTCAGGATTAACATTCTTATATTAATAAATCCAACTCAAGTGAAATAGCAATTGAAATACAAGTAACTCAAAGGATGTTTGGAATAACCATCCTTTAAGGATCCGTCAAACTATCTACTATGTAGTAATGTACGATAAGTAGATAATGTCTATCAGTAATATAAAAAGATATCAAAATAGCGTTAAGTCATGGCCCATTCCACCCTTAACACATTTTATTCCCACAAGCATATACAAGACCGTAGTTTCCCCAAAACCGGAAGTCACCAGAGGGCAATCCATATACTCAAGGTACAAAACAAATTCGTAGTGGTCGCGCATAAATGGAATACAAGTATGACAAGGCACATGAGGCTATACCCAAGGTAGTGATACTATCGTTCGCCTGATCCGGGCTGGTGAGAACGCAACGCCGCAGCGCCCGCAACACCGTGAGACAACACTCCCAAAATCAAGGGTGCACCAATCGACAATAAGTATAAGTAGTTCGAAGAAGTGTGTCCACTTGAGGTATCAATCCTCCATTGGCCCGGCACAGCTCCTGTTTTAGTCATTTCCAATTTGACACAAGTGTCAAGGTTATCCATTATCGTTCTCTTTCTTCAGTCAGCACGAACATCATTCCAACCACTTCATTCTGGATCATCACTCCGCGTGTAGTTATTAAAGTGGTTTCCGGTTTAGATAGAGAGTATATCCATAACCGAATTCCGGTCTCTTTAATAACTTTCGTAATTATTACACCGATTGGTCGTTTATTTATTTCAAAACCAAATCAATTTCATTTTCAATTCGAAAACCAACATTTCATTTGTCTTTCAAAACCGATTTCCAAAATTTACGTTTCAACTACCAAATTCATTTCAAAATCCTATAATTCAAATTCAATTTCTATTTAAACAATCCAAATATTAACTCAAGTTCGAATATAAGTTTCATTTCGAAAACATTTGAATTAATTTAATTTAACATTTAAATCAATTTAAATTCATTTATCAATTTCATTCAATATCGTTAAATTAATTTATCATTCAAAACAATTTCTATTAAACTTCCAATTCATTAAATCCATTATTTAAATTCAACTTCATTATATCAAAACTTACAAATTTAATTAAATTAAATTCATCAAATCAAATTCTTTAAATTTCAAGTCTTACATTAATTTCAATAAATCTCATTTTATTTCTTATTAAAGAAATTCAATTTCACTTATTTACTTTCTTAAATAATTTTTCCAAAACTTACTTAATAAAGAAATTCAATTTCAATTATTTACGAAATAAACTTCACTTATTCCAAGGTTCAGTTTCTCTTATCAAAGAATTCAATTCAATTTAATCATTAAATAATTCAATCTTATTTAATTATTAAATAATTCATAACCTAATTATTAAATAATTTCAAAGTTTAATAATTTTGAACTTAATTACAATTTCAAACTTAATTATTAAATCATTCCAAAGTTTAATAATTTCAAACTTAATTCAATAATTTCTCAAATTAAACAACATTCTTCCATCAATTACTTTATTAATATTTCATTTCAGAATATTAAATATTCACATTTAAATTTCATTAAGATTCAATTTCCAACTTCTTTTCAAAACCATATCTTTATTCAAATAAAATCTTCGTTTTATTTTTTTAAATCAAATTATTGACCAATCGGGTTTTATTTAATTTTCTATCCTAGGTCAAAATTCAATTTTGGGTATTTATCATTTCAACCCGATTCCAATTCAATTAAAAATCAAGTATAACAAAGGGAACTTGCAGTGTGATAACTGGGATGGTGTCAAAGTAAATAAACAAGCAATAACAACAATCAATATCAATCCAATAATCAATTCAAATAATCCTGAAATAACCGTATTAATTCGCGTTGTTATTTGTACGAATTAATAAAATTATTTCTAGAATCTACACTATCATTTCATGTAGATTAAAGATTATTACATTACGGTTTTCACTTGTCATCTATTTACAATTTCATACATCATCAGTTTAAACAAAATACAATTCAATGGTTCAAGGTATAGTTAACACTATTCTACGTGTCAATAAATTCAACAGTTAAAGGGGTCGTATTATACAAATGTCAGTTAATCAAATTTAACATTTAATTATCCTATATCAAGTTCAATTTCATACTATTTATCATTTTAACATCAACAATTTTACGTCCAATATAAACATCAACAATCAATCAATTATCAGCCAAACTGTATTATCACCGCATAAATAATTAACAGATAATGGTGTCAGGTGTCACAGGTAAACTGATACAGTTAATAACATATATAACAGTGTATTTAACTGATAGCAGCATATTTCAATTGTCGTTTCAATTGAAATCAAATCTAATAAATACAAGAAACGTTAATCGTGAGTGAGTGCTCACCTTTCGAGGCTAGAAAGACTAGAAGATGACATGGATACGCACACTGATACGGATCTCGAAATCGAATTATGAATCCAAGCAAAGCCAATCGGCACGAATACGACGGACAAACTGATGGATAAGAAATTGACGAAATAAAATCAGAACGGATCGATGATGATAAATAGCATAAGTGAACACATATATATAACTGTATAACTATATGTATGTATATAATTATATCCTAAATACGAACACATTCTATATTATATGTATTTTCAAAATCATTTGTTAAATAAAACACATATATAAAATCAAACATATGATCATAATATATTTTTGAGAATAAATATTTATATATATATACCCCAATACAATATATAAAATATTAAGGTGCTTAAATTTGTGAAACATACACCAAAGGTAGGATGGACCTGGTGCGACATAAACGTTGCATATATATACTATATCTAGTATCTCATTCACGGTATGAGTAAATCAGAATGATAACTGTACTTTATTTTATTTTATTTTATATAACAATATATAACTCACACATAATACATATATACAACCGGCTTTTAAACTAATATGTATACATACATACTTGCATCATATCATATAATAACCGGTTTGAATATATATAAAGCTATTGTAAAACATAAACATACGTAACTTTATGTATATAATTATTATAAAAAAAAAATTTAAAGCCCACCCTTAAAACCAATTATATAGATTAATAAAATAAATGTCTTGTAAAGCAATGCAACTGGCCGAAGTATACTAGTTAATATATATACCTATACATAGCTGGTACTAAGCCACAAATTTTTTTTAGACAATAGTTACAATCCCAGAAAGAAAATATATGACGCATATCTGAAATTTTGTGCGTACTATATATGCATCAAAACCATAGTTGATATGCTTTAGTTTTCATAATATAAGCAAACACTTTAAAGCAAAATTTTTATACATTTATATATCGTATATAATTCATCGCTAGGAATGCACAATTTTGAACCCGAACTGAACCCATAAACGTCTCGCTTGATCGAGCAGGGCTCTAACAAAGGATGATTGAGACACGAAATGTGTATAACTAACCTCTTCAGCTCTTTGCCTAGGTATACTACCAAATGGCCTTTCGGGACGTCTTTTGGTATCATTCTTTCGTTTTCTTTGTTTGAAATGGTTATAAGACTGTAAGAGAGTGTTTTAGTGGTGAACTTTCTGTATTTTTTTTGATGATGTTTTTGAGGATTTCTTTCTTTCGGATGGCCATTGATCTTTTCTTATGAAATGAGAGAAGAGATGTTTTGTTTGAATTGCAAAGGTATCTGTATGGTTTTTATATATAGATAGGAGCTGGGTTTTGTTGTGTTGATTATGGTTTGATGTGCTTGTATTTGCTTATCTGGAAATTTGGTGTCACAGTAACAAGTCAATATCCTAGTATATCATCATGTTATATAGATAAGTCTCAATTTTCTGTTATAAAATAGAATACGCATATGCATATCAAGGTAAAAATCTCAAAACCCAACTTTATATATAAGCTAACTTACGCATGTAATCAACAGTAGAAATATACATAGTTTTGAAAAACGTTTATAAAACTATAAGATGAACAATACCAAATACCTATTATATTATACCTATTTAAATAACATATCTATATACAATATTTTATATTTAAAATCAAAACATGTATTGAAAAATGTATGATTTGCAGACTAACATATTTGTGCATACCCAATATATAATACCAACTAAATATAATATGCAGGTAAATGTAAATACCCAGACTATGCATATGCAACAATATAAATGCATGCAAGCTACAAAAAAAATCAAATCAAAATAGGTACAGGCTTTGATATATATTCTTATATATATAAAGAGAGTATGAACAATAATGCAAAGTGAAGGAAACTGCAAGTAAGCAGACTTGGTAGATTGAAAACAGCAAGCGTGAATATTTATACATCTCATATATATAGGTTGTATACGTATAACATTTGTAAGCTATAAGCTACAATATAAATGCATGAAACTTAATATTCTTTAAAATATATAAATTATAAATACACATAACTTACTTTTTTTTTTTTTTAAAACAGAGAGGATCGGCTGCAAGGTGATGGGCGGAGTCTAGGATGGCTGTCACTGAGGTGAAGGCCGGCGTGTGTTGCGGACGGTGGTAGGCGGTTTCACGTCTCGGCTAATGGTAGGCATGGGGTGGCTTACGCAGTGAAGTTCCGACGTTTGGTGGAGAGGAAGGTCGAGTAATTTCGACAATGGATGAGATGGGTTGTCACGGCAAAAGGAGGGGAGGTGGAGAGCTGCAGTCGGTTTGACGCGAGGGAAGGATGCGGCTGAGATTTGGAAGTGGAGGAGAGCAACAGTTTTCAGTTTGGAGACAAAGAGGAAAAGAAATAAAATAAAAGTATACAAAGTTCTTTTTCAATGCGACCGGGTAAACAATTGAAACCAATGAATTGTAAAAGCCAAAAGTTAAAATTATTAATGGTGGATGGCTGTTTGATTCACACGAGATAATGAATGGACACAAGGAATTCAAATGGATCAAAACGTAACGATACAGTGAAACGTTGCACGGTTCGTCGCGTACCGGATAACGAAACACAGATATAAATATATTGTGGATATTAGCACGACGAGACGATCAAAACGGTATATAGAAGTCAGTGGTACGATCGTCCGATAAAAATCGATATCGGTACCAGAATGCTGCTATTTTGCAGAAAATAAGAACGACGGAGCAATAGATGTCCGAATTTGGAAAAATGACGAACTGACATCTTGCTCAGAAGATGGTTTAGAATTTTTCTATGTAAAAATATTTAGGTTTCGGAAACATTTTATTTTCATTACTTTTTAACTGATTGAATTGAAGTGAATTTACGCGCGAAATAAACTTTCATATTTTCGGACGAAAATTTACCAGTTGCTATGTTTAACTAGACGTATTCCAAATATTAAATTTTTATTTCAAAATTTTATCGTTTAAAATTTCATAAAATTTCAACTAATTGCGTTATTAAAACAGTTGAAATTTACGGGTCGTTACAATTTGTGATATGATCATTTGTTTGATCTTATATCTTTGTGATCATAGGTTGATCATTTTGTTTGACCCGAAGCAGGGCTTTTTGAGAAAGCGTAGCTTTGTGGACGAGACTTCGTCGAGCCTCACACCCCGGAAATGGTCGAAACAGGACGAATGCGGCAAGGTTCTAGGGAGTAGCGCCCCTTAGTGTATGTCATTCCTTCTGGATAAAGGTGGTATCATGGTATGGAGCCCAGATACTTAACCTCTGTGGTTGCTGCACAGTTATTATTACTTTGTGGTTTGTTGGAAATCGGGGATCCTCGGGAAGATCGGTGACGATCGGGGGATGGCATACGCGTGTCAGTAGTTACCTATTTTTGCAGAGGTAACCCGGCCTTGTGTTGGCAGAGATCCGGTTAGGTTCTCGGGTCGTCTATTCCAGGGACGTACCCATCGTGGATAGGAAGTTCCTTAGCCTGACCATTTGTTGGAAATCCAAAGAAACAATACGAGCCTTGTACGGTATTAGTTGTAGAACCTGCTATTCACTTATGGTGGCGCCCCACTGTTTGGATGGTAGCTATAGTAGGCATACGATACTGGTCGTATGTTGGCTAAGATTAATATTATACTTTCGAAATGATTTCTACACTATGCACTAATAATAATATCAAAAAGGATTTGATTTTGCGTAGTAAGCATCTTTGACTATCATAAGAAGAAATCTCCTCCAATTCTGCGTTTGCATTGTGTGTGTGGTGGGAGGTCTTATGGTAGTTTCATTTTCCAAAAGCATTTCGAATTGACATTAAAATTATCCTGTTGTTTATTTTAAAGAATAACTGTTTTACGATCACACACCAGTCTTGCTATATTACAGCATGATAGGGGGTTCTCGCTTCGCGGTTAGGTGGCGAACGGGAGACTCTTACCCCTACATGTCCCTGAGAGGGATGGGTTGGTTAGGCAGAGGCCGTGACAGTCGAGAGGCTGGCCGTAAAAGCAAGTTTGGGGTACCATTGTCAGCCACGGTGGGGCCGGGATGGTTGAAAAGCCTACCGGTTGTGACCGCTTACTTCGGTATGTGACAAAGTGGTATCAGAGCATATGGTTAAGCGACAACCCTGCTCTGTTGGGTGTTACTCATTAGAGATAGAGTCAGTAGTACTCTAGAATGAGTTTGAGTGTAATAATAGATATGAGCGCGTATTTGTTATTTGAATATAAAATTGTTTTATATTGTGATGATTGATTTGTTGAGTGGTATATGGATTCTGGTCAATACGAGTAATTAACGATCATTGATAGGGATCTCTAAACACTTGAATAGAACAATTCGGCACAGTATTGTTTTAAATAGGGTAAATGAGATAATTTTACCCAAAGCTATTTTTGTATAGAAAAGAAATAATTTTTCAGAATTATTAAAGTATATCTATGAATTGGTTGTTTGGTTGTTAAAATGTATATATATACAAGTTAATTAAAGTTGTTTGAATAAGTTAAATAAAACAACAATTGTGAAAGAGTAAATGTATAAACCAATGAATTATAAAGATGAAGTTATAATTAATATGATTTACAATTGTGGAATAATCTTATATATATAAAGTGAAGTTATATAAGTAAAAGATTTGTAATTGTGATTTATAATCTGAAATAAAATTCCAGAGAAGTGTTTTGAAAGGATTTGATATTTTGGGAAAATATTTTAGAGTGATGAAAGCTCTAAACTCTTTTCAGGTCGCTGGAAAATAATCCTGATGATGATGGCCACATCATTAGAATTCATTTTCGGGTTTCCAAAAGAGGAATTGCTGCCAGAATATTTTAAATAAAAGTTGATTGGAAAATTTGGGTTTTTGTTTTTGAAATTCAAAGGATAATTTGAATTGTTTTTTCAAAATGGTTTTGAAAGGTTGGAAGGACTCTGGAATACTTTATAAGAATATTTATGGAATATTATTGAATTGATAACTTATACAAATAGAAATTGTTAATGTAAAATATGTAAATGTGATTGGAATTAAAGTTCATTAACAAATGAAATCTATAAATGTAAATTGAAAGTATAAGGAAATAAATCCATATATGAATAAAAATTATGAATATGAATTGTAAATATGATTCATAAATGAAAATAGAATTCAAAGAGGATAATTGAAGATAAAATTCATAATGGAATTAGTAATGTGAATGGATAAATGATTTTATAAATCAAAATGTAAGTAAGTCAAAGACTTATAAAAATATTTGAAATCTGATAGAAATGAGATTCAATTTAAAATGAAAATTGTGAATGAACGAATAAATTTACAAGTGAATCAGTTGTGATTTAATGAAAGCAAAATTGAAAGTTAAATTAGTGAAATTAAACCTTGAATTGTGAACTAAATAAAAGGGATGGTTCGAATTTAAAGATGAATTCAAGTAAGGATAAATAAATTTTCAATGAATGGAATTCACAATTGTACGTGAAAAAGATTAATACTGAATGTTAAACTTGTTTTGAATTTGGTAGTAAATGAAATTCAAACTAAATGTTGAAACCGAATTTGAATAAAGAGAATTGGATTTGTGATGAATTAGTAATTGAAACCAAGTTAAAATAAGCAGTTATAAATGAAAGTTAATTGATAAAATTCAATATTCAGAAGTTGAGTTGAATCCAAATTTGATTTAAATTGTGAATTAAATTCATATGAATATGAAATGTAAATTGAACGAAAATAGATATGTAACTTCAATAGTGAAGTAAAAATGTATAAGCAGTTTATATTGAAAGTTTTGTAATTGAATGTGCAAAATAGTTTGAATATGTAACTAGATATGATGGCTAGTAGGATATACAGGTATATTAAAGGAATTGGATTTGATTTCAAGGATAGAATTTGAATTGCTCGAAAAAGGTATGTATTTGAGTTTTAATATGAGTTTTTGATGATTTCTCTCTAGCCGCTTGGCTTTTTCTTTTTCGTTTTGAAATCTGAGAGTCCGTAGGGACGTTTTGTAGTCGTGCCGTATTAGCCGCGCAAAGGAGACGCTGGCGAAATTTTTCGAAAATTTCGAGTGTTAGAAAATTTTGAGAAATTTTGAAAGTTTAAAATTTGAATTTAAACTCGAATTAGAATTTTGAAGTAAAGCAATGTTGTTGAAACTTATAATGGGAGTTGGAAAGTTAGTAGAAATGATAACGAATCTTTAGTAGAAAGATTTGTTTTGAAAAAATTGATAAAACTATTAGATTGTGAAAAAGAGTAGACGAGTTAAGGACATTTTTTCCTAACTTGTAATTTCGAGGACGAAATTCTTTTAAGGGGGGAAGTCTGTAACGACCCTGAATTTCGAACGAATTAAATTGAAAATATTTAATTAATTTTAAATATTTGAACGATGATTTAATTTGACTTCCCGATTTAACTTTGAAATTTGCGATTAAATTATAAAATTTAATCTATTGTAAGTTGAATAAAATTTAAATCTTCAATTTAAAGTTGAAGAAAAATATTTCGAAAGCTTTTAAAATTCGTATTGGTGATACCGAAGCTAATCGAACTGTCAGGATTGAATTTGAAACTGTTCTGTTCAGTTTTGAATTTAATTGCTCGAATCGATATTTAAAATAGTCAATTTTCAGACTGTCTCGGAATTCAACGAAAACAGTGCCGTTGGGTCCGTAATATCGAATTATTATCGGATTCCAAATTTCGTATTTTTCGGAGTTCGTATGTGAAAATACGACACGAAAACGCATTGAAGTTTTTATCGAGATTTAAATTTAAATTATGGTCAAAATCAAAAACACGTTCTTTTCCCTTCAATTACGCCTGATATCACGCAAGGAAAACGTGAAAACCCATACCTCCCTCAATTTTATCTTCATTCCTCAGATCAAAATAAACGAAAAAAAAAGAAGAGGGGAAAAAAAAAATTTCTTTGATCAAACTCGAGTCGCGATGGAGGCTGCGACCTGGGGGCGTTCGAAGAGGCAAGCGGCGGCGGTTTCAAGCAGTGATGGTGGTCGCGACTTGGTCGCGATGGCTCGTTGAGGGCGGCGTTTCTCGAGATCAACTTGGGTGGCCCGCGTGGCAGCGAAGGTGGAGTCGCGATCGAACTCGCGTCTGCTCGAAGTAGTGGGTGGCAGGAGAAGTGCGACGCGGTGATGAGGGCGCGCGCGATCGATTCGATGGCGAGGAGGGATTCGACTGGAAATCGGTGGTGGGATTGTCTTCGTGTGGTCGTCGCTGTCGTGGAGGATAGTCGACTTTGGGCGTGTGATCGATTGGGGGGCGGCAGCCTCAGGTTGAGGTCAAGGCAGTGGCGTACGACCTGGGTTCGAAATTGGCATTAAGGTATTAACAGTTTTGATCTAATTTGAAAAATAATAATAATATGTATATTGAGTTTTTGGATTTACAGTAAAGTTAAATAAATATGCAGATTGAAATAGATTCTTATATATACGTATATGTGAATAAGTTGACAGTAAAGAAAAATGTTAGTTAGGGAAGTTACTTGTTGTTTAAATAAAGAATTAGTTAAATTAAGTTATAAAATGGAAATCAATTTATTTAACTTATGAAATTTTTGGTAACTAGAAAACATCTTTTTAAAATGGAAAGTTAGTTTGAAATTGAAATAATTAGTTTAAATAAATTTATTTAAAATAAGTTTAGTTTTAAATTTAAATTGTTTAGTTAAATAAAATTATTAAAGGAGAAATTTGTTAATTTAAAACAATTGAAACGAAAATAAATTGTTCAGTCTTTTGAATATTGATAGATTGAATAAAATTGTTTATACCAGGTTAAAATCGAGAAAACAAAACTGAAATGGAAAATGGATGCAAATTAAAAGCTAAGGTGAGATCTTCTCACTCAGATTTAAAATTGATTGCAGTTATTGATTGTTTGATTGACTGTTTGGATTGTGATATTAGATATGATAGGATATATCTATATATATAGCAATATATACATATTGGCATATGTATATATTGGATTGATGATTTCCCGCCTCGTATAGCGGATGAGACCCTATTGCGCCGTTAGTAAGCGGATTTATAAAAACCTATATACCGCGATAATTCCGTACTGGAGCGGAATTGGTATTGTGCTAACATCTTTGGATGCAGGGAAACAGGTTGGAGGGATCCAACTGGACCCCTCACTTTGATTGAATTTATTTCTATTGTGATATGAATCTGTGAATGATTATAGTGATGCTATTAATCATATTGATATCTGGAAATTGTTTGAAAGCTAAAATTTAGCTGAATGGATGTTTGACATCATTAGATTCCAAAGATAAACGAAATTGAATTTTTGAGATTCAAGTAGAAAATTTCTAAGTGATTTTAAATTGAAGAAATTTTGAAGAAAAGAATTTAAAAGTATAAAAGTTGTTTTTATAATCATATCGAATAAATTCCAGAATAAAGTGAAAATGCTAAATAAATGGATTTCATAAAACAATGATTTTAAATTGAAGAAATTAATTTAAATTTGGATTTTTAAATAGATTAAAAGAAACGATTGAAATTTATTTTCTTAAAAAGGAACTTATTTAAAAGAAGATAAGTTGGAAATTCAGTTTGAAATTTAATTGGTAAATTGAAATAAGTTGTGAAATTAATGTAAAATGATTTCAATTTGAAGAATCCATTTAAAAATGGAATATTGAATGATTTGAGAAAAATAAGGAATTTATTTAGTAGTGATAAATAAATTTAGAAATCAATAATTGAAATTGATTTGATATTGAAGTTCTTATAAATAAAATTTGGAATTTACAAATGCTGTTTATAAATACGAAATCACTTATTTTGATAAGTAAAATATAGAAGTTAATAAAAAGGAGATTTATAAGTCGAGGTTGTTATTAAAATAGAAATGGAATTTATAGACGTGTTTATAAATTCGAAATAGATTGAGTTGGATAAATTTCTTTATAGAAGATTTTTAAAGAAAAGATATATTCACAACTCTGGACCGTGAATATATTATTGAATAAAATGGATTCATTTTTGAAGAAGTAATATTTTAAAATGAAGTTAAATTGTTTTTAACGATGTTTTAAAATGTATTATGAATCGAAAGCATAGATTTCAACATACTTGTTGAAATAGGCGTTTTCGAGAAATTTAAGGAAATGGTGGACTATAACACTGTTGTTATAGTAAATGATTTCCGAAAGGAAATGTTTTTATATAGTATTGGGATTTATATATCTATCTTAAAAATTCGAATCCCAATACTAATGATTTTGAGTCGTCGTAACGATGTTTTACGCAACATTCGTTTTGACTCAAATAAATGTGATTTAAGAATGATTTCCTTAAAGAATGAGATATATACTTAATTCTGATTTTAAGTATATCGAATATTTTCTAAGTGTTGAAAATAAATGATTTGTGAATTACTTGTTTTTAAATGAGTATGGAAATGCTTTTCCAATGTGAAATGAACTGTTTGAGTTTTTATCTTTTAAAGATAAATTGAAAGGTGAATATTTGAAATTGTTTTCAAATGGTTAAGTGTGGAAATTTTATATCTAGTAAAGATATTTTTTGAAGATAAATAATTTGGAAAATTATTTGGAATCTGATGATGTTGCGCATCTTTATTGATAGTTAAATAACCGACTATCAATAATTACCTTGAGTAGGTATTTGTTGTGAATTGGATGAATTTGAATTCCACACTTGTTTTTAAATAATCGCTCACTATTCGGGTTAGCCGGGAAAGGACCATGGGGTCGTATAACCCATTCCGAATATGTGATACGTCGTTATGAATTGCATTCGAAGACCGGTGTTGAAGACCGGATATTTTTGAAAACGGAAGGATTACCGTCGAGTTACTCTACATCGACTGATCTTCGATTTAGAGGTTTTATCACCCTTAGTGACGGGAAGTCCTGACGTGATTGAAAATTATCCGGAATTGCAAGGGCTTCGTGAGAAGTGCCTTCGGTTCTGTTCGATCCCGGAACAGACTTGTATGGATTGTGTGTCTGACGTTACAATTTGAGATATTGAGCTGATTTTTTTCAAATACATTTCTGTTGGTGGCGGAGAATTTATTCTCTTAGCTTAACACCCTTCTCTGAGACGTACGAGCTCAGAGGTTATGTAGTTGAAATTTATCAGCGATATATCCTAATTTGGTAACGTGGCATACTGAGTGTTGCTGTGAAATGATCAGTGTTTGATCATTTGTGATATGATCATTTGTTTGATCTTATATCTTTGTGATCATAGGTTGATCATTTTGTTTGACCCGAAGCAGGGCTTTTTGAGAAAGCGTAGCTTTGTGGACGAGACTTCGTCGAGCCTCACACCCCGGAAATGGTCGAAACAGGACGAATGCGGCAAGGTTCTAGGGAGTAGCGCCCCTTAGTGTATGTCATTCCTTCTGGATAAAGGTGGTATCATGGTATGGAGCCCAGATACTTAACCTCTGTGGTTGCTGCACAGTTATTATTACTTTGTGGTTTTTTGGAAATCGGGGATCCTCGGGAAGATCGGTGACGATCGGGGGATGGCATACGCGTGTCAGTAGTTACCTATTTTTGCAGAGGTAACCCGGCCTTGTGTTGGCAGAGATCCGGTTAGGTTCTCGGGTCGTCTATTCCAGGGACGTACCCATCGTGGATAGGAAGTTCCTTAGCCTGACCATTTGTTGGAAATCCCAAGAAACAATACGAGCCTTGTACGGTATTAGTTGTAGAACCTGCTATTCACTTATGGTGGCGCCCCACTGTTTGGATGGTAGCTATAGTAGGCATACGATACTGGTCGTATGTTGGCTAAGATTAATATTATACTTTCGAAATGATTTCTACACTATGCACTAATAATAATATCAAAAAGGATTTGATTTTGCGTAGTAAGCATCTTTGACTATCATAAGAAGAAATCTCCTCCAATTCTGCGTTTGCATTGTGTGTGTGGTGGGAGGTCTTATGGTAGTTTCATTTTCCAAAAGCATTTCGAATTGACATTAAAATTATCCTGTTGTTTATTTTAAAGAATAACTGTTTTACGATCTCACACCAGTCACCATGACTGACTCGGAGTTTATTGTTTCCCTTCTAAACTCTGGGTGCCCACAAATTTCCACACGGGCAGTCTAGAGTTAGATTATCAGGATATTCTGGATATTCTGGAGCTTTGGAGATAAGCTGGATGACGAGACGTAGTATTTGTATCTGATATTATTTATTCCGCTGTGTATTCTGTATGAGGACAAGTTATATAATTGTCCACGGTTGTATATTGACTCTGATGAGTGATGTATGTATAAAATGATATATTTCTTTGTTTTAAAAGACTAGTAATTATCTATTGTATATTGTTCCGCTGCGATGTGTAAGATTCTGATATTGTTTTCTGTTCTGATGTGTTTTCTGATGATGTTCTTCTTTCTTTCTTCTCTTTTTCTTCTATCTTCTTCTTCTTCTACTATTTCTTCTTTCTAAAACCCTCACTATTGGAGTTTCCGGCACTCGATTGCTCGACAGTCGATAAAGTGAGTATCGATGTCGAATTTTCGAAAGTCGAAAATTTCAGGATGTGACACTAAGTTTATATGAGTATGTATATATGTTACTTTATGAAAATATACATATAAGTTTCTTTTTAAGTTTGAAATCTATGTATATTGACAGTCTCGCATAGTTATAGTTTTATTTTATATTAGTCTATATAGATTTTTACGTTGTTAGCTATATATGTTTTCAATATTTATATTATATAATTTTATGGTGATTAACTTATACGCGTAAGCCATATTGACCGACGATTGATTTTATATGTATATATATTTTCGAGCTGATTCTAATTGCTTCGTCAATTTCTTTATCTATCAGTTTTATTCATTGACTCGTACCCACCTTGTTATTGGGATTCGTGCCTGGATTTTGTAACTCTACTTCATTGTCTATCTCTCTCAAACCTCGAAAGGTGAGCAATCACTCACGATTAATGTTCTTTTATTTATTAAAGTTGATTTCAATTGAAACGACAATTGAAATATGTTGCTGTTAGTTATCTACACTGTTATATATATGTTTTACCTGTATCAGTTCACCTGTGACATCTGACACCATTGTCTGTTATTTATACAATGATAATCCAGTTTGGTTGTTAAATGATTGATTCGTTGATGTTGACATTGGACGTTAAAATTTTAATGTTGTAAGTGATAAATAATTTGAAATTGAAATTGACGTAGGATAGTTAGATTTGATATATGTGTTAAATTTGATTTGATGACATTTGCATAATATGACCCTTTTAAATGTTTAATTACTTGACACGTAGTAATGGTTAATTACACCTTGAACCATTTGAATGTATGTTGTATAAATTGATGTAGTATGAATTGAATAATAGATACCAAGTGAAGAACCGCATAAAATATTAGTGCAATAATCTTTAATCTACATGAAATGATAGTGTAGATTCTAGAAATAATTATATTAATTTGCACAAACAACAATGTAAATTAATACGATTATTTCGGGATTATTTGAATTAATTATTGGATTGTTATTGATTGTTGTTATTGCTTATTTATTTACTTTGACACCATCCCAGTTATCACGCTGCAAGTTCCCTTTGTTATGCTTTGATTTTTGAATTGAAATGGAATCGGGTTGAAATGATAAATACCCAAATTAAACTTTGACCTAGGATAGAGAATTAAATAAAAATCGATTGGTCAATAATTTGATATAAAAATAAAATGAAGATTTTATTTGAATAAATAATATGGTTTTGAAACGAAGTTGGAATTTGAATTTTAATGAAAGGAAATGTTAATATTTAATAATCTGAATCAAAATATTAACATAGTAGATGATGAATGAACGTTATTTTAAAATTAATTATTTAATAATTAAATTTGGAATTATTAATAATTAAGTTTTGAAATTAGTTAATAATTAAGTTTTGAAATTATTTAATAATTAAATAAGATTGAATTATTTAATAATTAAATAAAATTGAATTCTTTATTAAGTAAAATTGAACTTCTTTAATAAATGAAATTAAGTTTCTTTATTAATTGTTTTGAAATTGTAACTAAGTGAATTAATAAGTGAAATTGAATTTCTCTAATAAGAAATAAAATGTGTTTTATTGAAATTAATGTAAGACTTGAAATGTAAAGAATTTGATTTGATGAATTTAATTTAATGCAATTTGTAAGTTTTGATATAATGGAGTTGAAATTAAATAATTGATTTAATAAATTGGAAGTTAAATAGAAATTGTTTTGAAGGATAATTTACTTAACGAATATTGAATGAAATCGATAAATGAACTTAAATTGATTTGAATGTAGATTAAATCATTTTAAATGATTTCAGAATGAAACTTATATACGAATTTAAATGAATATTGGAATGGTTTTAAATAAAAATTGAAATTGTATTATAAGATTTTGAAATGGTAATTTGGATGTTTTGAAACGTAAATTTTTGGAAATTGGTTTAGAAAGACAAATGAAATGTTAGTTTACAAATTCCAATCTGAAATTGTAATTGATTGGTTTTGAAACATATAAATGACCAATCGTTGTAATAATCATGAAAGTTATTAAAGAGACCGGAATCGGTTAGGGACATACTCACTGTCTAAACCGAAAACCACTTTAATAACTATACGTGGAGTATGATCCAGAATGAAGTGGTTGGAATGATGTACGTAATGACTGAAGAAAGAGAACGATAATGGATAGCCTTGACACTTGTGTCAAATTGGAAATGACTAAAACAGGAGCCGTGCCGGGCCAAATGGGGTTAGCTACCTCGAGCGAACACACTTCTTCGTAAACTACTCATTACTTGTTATCGATTGGTGCACCCTCGAAATTTTGGGAGTGTTGTTTCGCGGTGTTGCGATCGTTGCGGCGATGCGTTCTCACCAGTCCGGATCAGGCGAACGGTAGTTTCACCACCTTAGGTATTGCCTCATGTGCCTTGCTGTAACAACCCTGTATTTTTCAAATATTTTTAAATTGATTTTTTTCAGATTCAAAATCTTTATTTAATAAAAAGAATAAATTTTGTTATTTTAAGTATAAACTTAGATTTTGATGTGGATTAGAATTCCAAATATGACTAAATTTAATATTTCCAGAAAATGTGAATTTTTGTCAAATAGTCAAACTTTGACTTTTAAATTTAAATTTTTATTTATTTAAAATCTTAAATTTTATCTTTTAATATGAAAATAGATGAAATAACTTGAACACTGCTTTTTGTTTCGTTGAAAACGGAGTTAAACTGCAAAAGATATGTACATTTCAATTTTGAGTATAAATAGTTTATTTTGCAATTTTGTTATTTTAAATTGTATAAATTATATTTTCTTTGTCATATTTTATTTTAATATGTTTAATATGTTATATTATGTATATTTTGACTTTTATATATTTTTAAATTGATAATAGAATTTTTCCAATGTTTACTGTGTTGATTTCCTATTTTTAAAGGCTGTTTTCTTATTTTCTGCTATTTTCTTCATTAAAATTATATTTAAATTAAATTATATTTATTTATTTTGTGAATGTATTTTTATCTTATGTTATTATTTATGTTTAAAAATATATTACAAGCTCATATGAATTTTCTAAAGTTTATACCATTTATTTTCAAATTTTCTAGCCTAGTTGACAATTTTTGCTATTTTCTTGATTTAATTATTTATAATTAATATTTATTTATTTATATTTTTTTTTATTTGTTACATTTTCGAATTTTAACTGAAATTATATGTATTTTCAGATATTTAAACTTATTAAAAAGAAATAGAGGAAATTTGAAAAGTTTTAAACTGTTGAAACTCCTAAGGTTTTCCATCTCCCGACCTTTCATTTTCCCAACTCTTCTCTTAATTGTTTTGGGCGTGTAATCTACTCATTTCAGCTGCATTTTTTTTCACTGTCACGAAATTCATTTCTCCTCCTCTCACAAAAAAATCACGGCTATTCTCCTTGTGAAGCTTAGGTAAAAAAATTCTATCTTCTTCTTGTCTTTTTATGATTTTCTACTTGAATTTGCACATGCTCTCCACCTTCATAGATGTATTCCCCTTCCTCCAAGCTGTGGCTGTAACGACCCGGAATTTTGTGAAAAATTAATTATTGTCTAATGACGATTAAATTGATGGTTAATTGCTGTTTGGAATTTATATCAAGTAAAAAAATGCTTTAGTGGTAATCGATAAGTGTTGAGTGGGCTTTACATTTTAAATCATGGCCCATATGTGTTGATGCCGTGATAATTATCTAAGGCCAATACCCATTCCTCTCTTCATTCGATTCGTAACCCTAAAACAAAACCATCGAGAAAAAAAAATGGTGGCTTCATCTTCGTTATCAGATCTAAAAATTAGGGCCTCGTGGTTATCTTCAAAGCCGCCAACTTCAAGCGCGCGTTTCCAAACGATTTTCTTGCTTCGTCAGTTGCTCGTCTTTGAGATGCTTCGGCCGATTGATTGGGTTCGCCTCTGCTTTGAATCTGAATGGTTTGATAGCTCTACGAAGTAAGGTGAGTGAACTATCACTCACATCTAGTTTATTCTCGCTACTGTGCTTGGGTTGTTCGACTTCGTTTTTGTGTTGATGAGTTTTATCTGTTTTTGTTTTGTTGTTCGATGTTGATAATTGAGGTTGCTACGTGAACTTTTACTGCGACTTTGGTGTATGTCACTTTCGCTATCGACATGAATTTGGTTGACTGTTCCTCGTCTTCTTCTTTGTTTGCTTTGGCCCCAAACATTGGTTTGCATCTTTACACATTGTAGCCTTGGTCCAAGGGCTTCTCTTGTGACACATCTGACTTCGGTCATTTTGATTTTTGTTTGATATCGATATTTTCTGACTTGTGACAGTGGATTTAAGTTGCATTTTTATGGTGACCATGGCTTTGAATTCTTGGCAACTTCGTTTGATTTCTAGTTTCTGATATTCACGGCATTGTTTTATTCCGTGACCACCATGACTCGATGACTTCAGTCACGTGGTTGCGTGAATAAGATTCCATGACTTTGATAAGTAGCTCACTGCTTCAACTTGATTTTGTGAAAACTATTTTTAGGAAAAAGTTTGGCTTCGGCCTTGACTATGTCAAACTCGATTTGGAAATGTCTGCATTTGAACTTGATGATTTTGCTGTGATAATTTTAGGCTGCTCGACTTTAGCCATCCTTCGGCCACTTGATTTCGTTAAAACTTGTACCTTGGTTATTGGTTTTCTTTGACATTTTTGGAACTAAGTGGGTCAGTGGCAAACTTTTGTTGATGCTTGAATTAGTTGCTCTGGCTTACTCGTTTAGCTTGACGTTATAAAATAAGAGTTAAAACACTTGTACATTGCATTGTCATTAACGTACCTGTAGTGTTCACTGTTTTAACTTAAGCCTGCACATTTAGGACATGTTGATGGTGAGGCTATGTACTGATTTCTTGTATTCTGTTGATCTATGATCTTTTGGAATTCGTACGATTATTTTGATCGGCCACAGTGCTGCAGTCTTCCACTTGAATTACATGCTGCCTTAACTGTGTTCACTATAGTCACAATGCTACTTTGTGCACTTGATTTAAACTAAGTTGAATCGTAGCTTCACTGTGTTCGAGTTGTATACCTACTAGTCGAGTTATGTTCCTTCCACTGTGCATATATGAGATTGTCCATCCATGTAGTAAGACCTGTAACATGCTTTGTCCATGTATTTTGATGGTACTGTCCAATTTCATTTAATGTTCACTGGTACATTGGGTTGTGTCATTTGAAGCTTGAACCTCTGGTTCATTGTTGTCTGATTTTGGGTTGTTCGAGTTAACCGCACATTAGGTTGCCCTTGTTCTCGAGTATGATACGTGCACTTGTCCCGTTTGCTTCACAGTGTGTTCACTGCTACATACCACTGTCTTTTCATCACTGCACTATCCAATTGCATATGAACTTAGATTCTTGGTGTACTTGTTCTATTTTGAGTCTGACATTTTTGAAGTGCCCATCTGTAGCTTGTAGTTCTTGTGTCACATTGATTGGGTGCTCTGTACATGTTACTTGGCATTGTGGCAGACCACATAATCATTTGACTTCATCTAAGCTTCATCTTGATTTTTGGAATTTTACTTGAGTGCCCTGTTTAGTCTGATGACGGACTACCACCTCTGATCAGTTATACTTTTGTCATGGTGTAGTTTGATTTCGGGTAGCACTGTGTTTAATTGTTTGCACTTGTCCAGTGCAGTTCCATTGTGACTTCACTTGATTTGAAACTCGTAAAACAGGCTGTTCGAGTACATGTTGGGTTTGTTGCATTTGAGCTGCTTCATGATATTTTCATGTAATTCCTAAACTTGTTATGTGCCGTTCACCATTGATACACTGTTGTAGTTGCATCTTTTGATCTGCACATCCATGTGCCTTCTCTGTTTCATTTTATTCTTTTGGTTCCACTGCACAACTTTGAACCTTCTTGCTTATGCTCAGATCATTTCGAGTTTCGTGCTTGCATCTGAGTTTTTGTGCAGTTCTGCCTTGTATTTTGTTGTGGTCGCAGCTCCATGTTGCTTGCTAGTAGCATGTATATGTATACCTGTGATTTCCAATTGCCCCTGTTGGGTACTGATTTTTCCGTGTCTTTCAATGTTGGGTGTGTGGTGCCATATTGTTGGTGCTCTCACCTTCATTCTGATGTCTTCATGCATTTTGGGCCTACTTCTTTGATGTCGAGGCTGTACTATCTCTTGTTCCATTTTGTGGTTGCTGCTTCACTAGTTTTACCTGTAGGCTTCTTGTGTATATATATATATGCACAGGTTCTATATTTCTTTGGCATTGAACCAGATCCTTTGGGTCTGGTCTGTGCTGATGCTTGACTACTCGTACATTTATATTGAGCCACTGTCTCACTGTTTTATGTACTTTGTTCATGCTGTTCTTTGATTAGAACTACCACTTGAGGTTGTTGTTTGGATTTCATCTCTGGTGCATGTATGCCTCCCTGTCATACTTGTTGTCATTGTAGCTGCACCTGTTTGTATGTGTTGGCGAGGCGGTATACGCGCGCGTGTACTGCAGCCACACCTTTTAACGTGGCGAGGCCGTACACGCATGCGTGTACGGCAGCCAATCGAGTTTTTGATGGTTTTAAAGTGACAATTTCAATTGTTTTAAATTGATTTAGTCGATTTGATAAATTGTTTAATTATCTCTGTTGATGATTTAAATCTGCTGATTTATTGTTTAACACTATTTAGTGTTATATATGCCGTTATCCAATTCTCGTATCGAGAGTTGGATATACGAGATTTCTGTGACTGTCGTCTATTTGACTATCTGATTATTATTGCTACTATGCACTAATAACTGAGTTTGAATTAGACTGACCTGGGTATTATTTTCTTTTGAATGTAATACTCGGGTCAGACCCGAGTTATTTCAGGTTGTAGATTTTCTTCTTTGAGTTGCTGTTCAGGATATGAAGACTTTTCACATCTTCTGAAGTTGTCAGTGTCATTTTGTAGTAGTCGCGTCATTGTATAGAACGATATGTATTCATGTATATTAGTCGATAATGTACTTGTATATATAACTTCTAGAGTCGACAGTTGTAGTTGTATCATATGTATCGTGTCAACTATATTGTAACTGACATCGGTTATATATATATGAGATTTTTGTTATTCTGTGTTCTGCATTTATATTATCTGTGTTATTGTTATATCTAATGTCCTAAACTATTATGAACTATCGTAGTTTGTTTTATACTGATAATTGGATATGTCGATGGGAGTAAATAAATAAGAGATGAAAAATAAAAAGTATATACCACTCCTATCGAGATAACCAATATTAGTGTAAGGCCAATTACGGATGGTCGCTCCTATCCAGCCTCATTCTTCGTAATAATAGACAGTATTCCTTTTAATACTCTTTGTTATTATGAGCATAGAGGTGGGGCGTCACAGTTGGTATCAGAGCTTGGGGTTTATGGACATAATATAAAACATAACTTGGATGGAACATATGTTACAACTATTAGTCGACGTTTTATCTGTGATTTGAGTCAAAACTAAAGTTTTGAAATTTTGATGAAATTTTAAATATCGTTATTTAAATATAAAAGTGGAATTGTGTTTTGTTGTTTGGATGAAATTGTTTTCTGATGATTTGATTGATTTGTGTTCTATTTATCAGAGTGCGCAGCGGAAACAGTGAAACTGTCTTCGCTGAGTACAACTGATACTCTTTTTGATTTAAGAATCAAAATAAGAAATTGATATGAATTCCAATTGTTATTTACATAGCTGTAATTATTTGTTTCCTTGAGAATTTCGAATCCAAATTGAGGATTCGAAGAAATTGCAGATATGTGATTTTTGTTGAAACTTCCGCTGGCTTTCTTTTGTACTAATCATCTATTGATTAGATTTTGCTGTTTTGAATTGTCTTCATTGAAGATACCTTCGAATGATTTCTTTGTTCATTCTGTAGTACGTGCAAAAATTTGAATTGCGCGTTACTGTATTTATTTTTACGTTGAACCGATGCTTGGTTATGAAACGTATTTCGTTGCCGTTATTTTTATAACGGGATTTTTACACCAATGCTATATTTAGAAGCAAGGTGTTTTGTGGCATTTTTGATGAATGAAAATTCACTGACATTACATTTTGATGTAGATTGTTTTGACGTGATTTTGACGTTTTAAAACTACTGTCGCTTTGGCTTCAGTAACCGCCAAATTTTAAAAGTGGATTTTCAAGTGGTTATTCCGCAATACTGATTTGTAACCGTTTTTACGGTATTTTGAGAAGTACAATTTCCTTATCGAAATTGTTACTGATTTGCTGTTTTAATCACGTGATTGGAAAATTATTTTAAAATGGAAATTGTTTTATAAAATTGTAACAGTTTGCGTTTTCAAAAGAATGAGAAAGCGACTTAAACGATTCAGCAAAATCGAGGATTATGACCCCTTTCTTTTACTGATTCGCTTAATTCCGGACTTGTCCGTTTGAGAATGTAAAGTGTATTTTTACAAAATACACAATTTTGCACTTTCAAGGAAACGATGAAGAGAATTAAACGATTTAGCAAAAGTGCGGAGTATGGAACCACACTTTTACTTTTTTGGTTAATTCCGGACTCGTTAATTGGATATCTGTTGTTTTGATGATTTTGATGAATTTTACACTTTCAAGGAAACGATGAAGAGAATCAAACGATTTAGTAAAACACGTGGTATGGGACATGTGCGTTTGCTATTTCGGTTAATTCCGGACTCGTTAATTGAAACATTTTGATGCTTTCGTGTGCTTTCGAGCCACTATGAGGACCTTCGGGTCATTTGTTGGGCTTTCGGGCCACTCTGCGGACCTTCGGGTCAAATACCAGTACTAGACCTTCGGGTCACTCTGCGGACCTTCGGGTCAATCTGATGGGCGCCAAAATTATGTTGAGTACTTGGTAGGCTTCGGCCACTCTGAGATGCACGTGCGGAGAATTAAAAACTCGCCATCTGATGGGATCGATCCAAGCTTTTATGTTGATTTTCTAGTCTTCTTAATTGATTTCTAGATATTTGTTGTTTCCAATTATCTGCAGGTAATTGGATATTTGTTGATATGAGTTCTGATTATCGTTTTTGATAATCGGATATTTGTTGTTTCTAATTATCGCTTGTGATAATTAGATATTTGTTGATATGAGTTCTGATTATCGTTTTTGATAATCGGATATTTGTTGTTTCTAATTATCGCTTTTGATAATTAGATATTTGTTGATATGAGTTCTGATTATCGTTTTTGATAATCGGATATTTGTTGTTTCTAATTATCGCTTGTGATAATTAGATATTTGTTGATATGAGTTTTGATTATCGTTTTTGATAATCGGATATTTGTTGTTTCTAATTATCGCTTGTGATAATTAGATATTTGTTGATATGAGTTCTGATTATCGTTTTTGATAATCGGATATTTGTTGTTTCTAATTATCGCTTGTGATAATTAGATATTTGTTGATATGAGTTCTGATTATCGTTTTTGATAATCGGATATTTGTTGTTTCTAATTATCGCTTTAGATAATTAAATATTTGTTGATTTGAGATTTAATTATCGCTTTAGATAATTAAATATTTGTTGATTTTGAGATTTAATTATCGCTTGAGATAATTAAATATTTGTTGATTTTAAATTTAATTATCGCTTGAGATGATTAAATATTTGCTGATTTTAAATTTAATTATCGCTTTAGATAATTGAATATTGGTTGAGTTGAATTTGATTATCGCTTGAGATAATCAAATATTTGTTGAATTTGAAATTTGATTATCGCGTGAGATAATCAAATAATTATTGAATTTGAAATTTGGTTATCGCTTGTGATAATCAAATAATTGTTGATTTGAAATTTGATTATCGTTTTTGATAATCGAATATTTGTTGAATTTGATGTTTTGTGATATTCGTCTTCGATAATTTGACATTTGTTGATTTGTTTTCTGAGTATCGTTTGGATGATTGGATGTTTGCTGATTTTATTGATATGAGATTTTCTAGTCTCCAATAGATTCTAGAATATGCTGATTTTATTGAATCATTGATTTCTATCTATTTCTGTTAATAGTTAAAGTTTACTGATTATGGAATTTGTGTTTTCTAGTTAATTGTTGGATAACTAGATAATTGAAGTTTTGCGAATTGTGATTGTGTTTCATAATTATCCTTGTTGATAATTAGATTTTGGTGCTTCCCAATTATTGTATCGATAATTTGATATTGCCGTTTTATGGTTTTGTATTTCCGATAATTGGATTTTTGTGGAGAATTTGTGAATTTCTTTTATGAAATTAAAAGATTCTTTGGCTTTTGTGTTCCTGACTTTCGTTTTCTAGCTTAACCAGTTTATGTTAGAAAAATAGTAATTGTTAACGACCTTAATTATGAAAATTGCGGGGACGCAATTTTTATAAGGAGGGGAGTCTGTAACGACCCGGAATTTTGTGAAAAATTAATTATTGTCTAATGACGATTAAATTGATGGTTAATTGCTGTTTGGAATTTATATCAAGTAAAAAAATGCTTTAGTGGTAATCGATAAGTGTTGAGTGGGCTTTACATTTTAAATCGTGGCCCATATGTGTTGATGCCGTGATAATTATCTAAGGCCAATACCCATTCCTCTCTTCATTCGATTCGTAACCCTAAAACAAAACCATCGAGAAAAAAAAATGGTGGCTTCATCTTCGTTATCAGATCTAAAAATTAGGGCCTCGTGGTTATCTTCAAAGCCGCCAACTTCAAGCGCGCGTTTCCAAACGATTTTCTTGCTTCGTCAGTTGCTCGTCTTTGAGATGCTTCGGCCGATTGATTGGGTTCGCCTCTGCTTTGAATCTGAATGGTTCGATAGCTCTACGAAGTAAGGTGAGTGAACTATCACTCACATCTAGTTTATTCTCGCTACTGTGCTTGGGTTGTTCGACTTCGTTTTTGTGTTGATGAGTTTTATCTGTTTTTGTTTTGTTGTTCGATGTTGATAATTGAGGTTGCTACGTGAACTTTTACTGCGACTTTGGTGTATGTCACTTTCGCTATCGACATGAATTTGGTTGACTGTTCCTCGTCTTCTTCTTTGTTTGCTTTGGCCCCAAACATTGGTTTGCATCTTTACACATTGTAGCCTTGGTCCAAGGGCTTCTCTTGTGAAACATCTGACTTCGGTCGTTTTGATTTTTGTTTGATATCGATATTTTCTGACTTGTGACAGTGGATTTAAGTTGCATTTTTATGGTGACCGTGGCTTTGAATTCTTGGCAACTTCGTTTGATTTCTAGTTTCTGATATTCACGGCATTGTTTTATTCCGTGACCACCATGACTCGATGACTTCAGTCACGTGGTTGCGTGAATAAGATTCCATGACTTTGATAAGTAGCTCACTGCTTCAACTTGATTTTGTGAAAACTATTTTTAGGAAAAAGTTTGGCTTCGGCCTTGACTATGTCAAACTCGATTTGGAAATGTCTGCATTTGAACTTGATGATTTTGCTGTGATAATTTTAGGCTGCTCGACTTTAGCCATCCTTCGGCCACTTGATTTCGTTAAAACTTGTACCTTGGTTATTGGGTTTCTTTGACATTTTTGGAACTAAGTGGGTCAGTGGCAAACTTTTGTTGATGCTTGAATTAGTTGCTCTGGCTTACTCGTTTAGCTTGACGTTATAAAATAAGAGTTAAAACACTTGTACATTGCATTGTCATTAACGTACCTGTAGTGTTCACTGTTTTAACTTAAGCCTGCACATTTAGGACATGTTGATGGTGAGGCTATGTACTGATTTCTTGTATTCTGTTGATCTATGATCTTTTGGAATTCGTACGATTATTTTGATCGGCCACAGTGCTGCAGTCTTCCACTTGAATTACATGCTGCCTTAACTGTGTTCACTATAGTCACAATGCTGCTTTGTGCACTTGATTTAAACTAAGTTGAATCGTAACTTCACTGTGTTCGAGTTGTATACCTACTAGTCGAGTTATGTTCCTTCCACTGTGCATATATGAGATTGTCCATCCATGTAATAAGACCTGTAACATGCTTTGTCCATGTATTTTGATGGTACTGTCCAATTTCATTTAATGTTCACTGGTACATTGGGTTGTGTCATTTGAAGCTTGAACCTCTGGTTCATTGTTGTCTGATTTTGGGTTGTTCGAGTTAACCGCACATTAGGTTGCCCTTGTTCTCGAGTATGATACGTGCACTTGTCCCGTTTGCTTCACAGTGTGTTCACTGCTACATACCACTGTCTTTTCATCACTGCACTATCCAATTGCATATGAACTTAGATTCTTGGTGTACTTGTTCTATTTCGAGTCTGACATTTTTGAAGTGCCCATCTGTAGCTTGTAGTTCTTGTGTCACATTGATTGGGTGCTCTGTACATGTTACTTGGCATTGTGGCAGACCACATAATCATTTGACTTCATCTGAGCTTCATCTTGATTTTTGGAATTTTACTTGAGTGCCCTGTTTAGTCTGATGACGGACTACCACCTCTGATCAGTTATACTTTTGTCATGGTGTAGTTTGATTTCGGGTAGCACTGTGTTTAATTGTTTGCACTTGTCCAGTGCAGTTCCATTGTGGCTTCACTTGATTTGAAACTCGTAAAACAGGCTGTTCGAGTACATGTTGGGTTTGTTGCATTTGAGCTGCTTCATGATATTTTCATGTAATTCCTAAACTTGTTATGTGCCGTTCACCATTGATACACTGTTGTAGTTGCATCTTTTGATCTGCACATCCATGTGCCTTCTCTGTTTCATTTTATTCTTTTGGTTCCACTGCACAACTTTGAACCTTCTTGCTTATGCTCAGATCATTTCGAGTTTCGTGCTTGCATCTGAGTTTTTGTGCAGTTCTGCCTTGTATTTTGTTGTGGTCGCAGCTCCATGTTGCTTGCTAGTAGCATGTATATGTATACCTGTGATTTCCAATTGCCCCTGTTGGGTACTGATTTTTCCGTGTCTTTCAATGTTGGGTGTGTGGTGCCATATTGTTGGTGCTCTCACCTTCATTCTGATGTCTTCATGCATTTTGGGCCTACTTCTTTGATGTCGAGGCTGTACTATCTCTTGTTCCATTTTGTGGTAGCTGCTTCACTAGTTTTACCTGTAGGCTTCTTGTGTGTATATATATATATGCACAGGTTCTATATTTCTTTGGCATTGAACCAGATCCTTTGGGTCTGGTCTGTGCTGATGCTTGACTACTCGTACATTTATATTGAGCCACTGTCTCACTGTTTTATGTACTTTGTTCATGCTGTTCTTTGATTAGAACTACCACTTGAGGTTGTTGTTTGGGTTTCATCTCTGGTGCATGTATGCCTCCCTGTCATACTTGTTGTCATTGTAGCTGCACCTGTTTGTATGTGTTGGCGAGGCGGTATACGCGCGCGTGTACTGCAGCCACACCTTTTAACGTGGCGAGGCCGTACACGCATGCGTGTACGGCAGCCAATCGAGTTTTTGATGGTTTTAAAGTGACAATTTCAATTGTTTTAAATTGATTTAGTCGATTTGATAAATTGTTTAATTATCTCTGTTGATGATTTAAATCTGCTGATTTATTGTTTAACACTATTTAGTGTTATATATGCCGTTATCCAATTCTCGTATCGAGAGTTGGATATACGAGATTTCTGTGACTGTCGTCTATTTGACTATCTGATTATTATTGCTACTATGCACTAATAACTGAGTTTGAATTAGACTGACCTGGGTATTATTTTCTTTTGAATGTAATACTCGGGTCAGACCCGAGTTATTTCAGGTTGTAGATTTTCTTCTTTGAGTTGCTGTTCAGGATATGAAGACTTTTCACATCTTCTGAAGTTGTCAGTGTCATTTTGTAGTAGTCACGTCATTGTATAGAACGATATGTATTCATGTATATTAGTCGATAATGTACTTGTATATATAACTTCTAGAGTCGACAGTTGTAGTTGTATCATATGTATCGTGTCAACTATATTGTAACTGACATCGGTTATATATATGAGATTTTTGTTATTCTGTGTTCTGCATTTATATTATCTGTGTTATTGTTATATCTAATGTCCTAAACTATTATGAACTATCGTAGTTTGTTTTATACTGATAATTGGATATGTCGATGGGAGTAAATAAATAAGAGATGAAAAATAAAAAGTATATACCACTCCTATCGAGATAACCAATATTAGTGTAAGGCCAATTACGGATGGTCGCTACTATCCAGCCTCATTCTTCGTAATAATAGACAGTATT